>CAVLJG010000006.1:61333329-62713695 GCA_963669975.1 Acanthoscelides obtectus
AAGCGGGGCTGTCGCAGCGACGGGCTGTACCTGCTGAGGCCACGCCTACTGATGGGTGCCGGTTGTGGCCACTCCTACAGCGGGGGGCGGCTTCTCCAGCTCCTCTCCAGCCGACGCTCCCACTCCTGCTTGCACAGGAACGTGTCCAGGTCGCTGGTCTGAAACAAAACAAATAAAATGGTCATTTATAAAAGATAAAAAGGGTTTTTTATCAAATTGAAACTATTACTAATACTATCAAAAAATGGAACTTCGTGGAAAGAATTTTATAGCTATATACGTATTGTACTTATAATGGAATTAGGGCGTCGGTTGGAAAAGATAAAAAATGCTGGAGTATCGCTTACGAGGCTCTGATCACATTGCTTCTTGGTTAATTCTTTGTTAGTTCAGGAAGAGAGAAGTAGCTCAAAAAACTGGTAATAAATAATTCGGAGACCAAACAATCTTGACGCCTTCGTATCTATTCTTACTATAGTCGCCAGTATATTTGGCGTTCTTTGAAAATACTTTCGGGATACTTTTGGCACACCAAGTGGATTAAACAAGTATTCTAAGATGGTTATTTGTAAGGTTTTTCGAATTTAAATCACTGTTAACTCGAAAACCGTCAAATTTATGAAAAAGTGACTGAGCACATTTTTGTTCAGAATTATTAAAAAATTTGAACAGTTTCCGGGATGGTCATAAAAAAGTTTAAAAGGCGTCCAGTAGGCTATTGTACAAGTTGTAATAGAGATGATACTTTTTTTTTCAGGAAAAAACCTATGTTGAGGGTGCGCGCGCAATACAAAAATATACTTTTTTCTCAGATGGCGCGCCTTGAGGCAAAAGCTCAGAGTACTACCAGGGGCGACACTCTGTCAAAAATTAGGTTCTATCAACTCCAACTTGAGTTCTATGCGTTTGGTGGGATTCCTGTTGCTGTGTCATTTAGGGGATATCCATGGAATGTTCTGACACGTGATCACAAAACAGTTTTAGCAATTTATCTGGCCTAACTGCATTTGGGGAAATAATAAACACAAATTTCTTCATTCTGTAGCTAATTCTGTGCTAATAACGCGTAACAACTCATAGGAAAAAATCCTCCGGACGCTAATGAACATAAGCGGGGAATGTGGTAAGCATATGAGGACACAAAGATCAAAGGGACCGACAGCAGGTGTCGCATCTGTATAATCTGTGTCAAAAGCCCTTGATTCGCCAATAAGTCCCCTATAATTTTGTAATTCTGTTAATATAGACGTCTATACGTATTATCTTGCGACGAGAGTCGAATCTGCTTTTTTCTTTCCACCGATTTTGTCCTTAAGCTCACCGAATTTCAACGACACTATCTACCGATTTGCTTCTTTTCGGTTCGGCAACATTGACACTGACCCCCACAAACAGGGAACTATTATTACATGTTGAAAATGAATTTATGCATATAGCAGCTTATTTTTAGCAAAGAAAAATCAAAGGCATCGGTGGTTCAGTGGTAGAATGCTCGCCTGCCACGCGGGCGGCCCGGGTTCGATTCCCGGCCGATGCAATTTTTTTTTAATTTTCGATAAATTTTCATTAATATAGGTATTTACACGTTAGTAGTATTAATATGTAGAAACGTTGTCAATGGTTTTTGTTATGAAACATATAATGCCCCAAAAATATTAAATTCGATACACAATTTCTATCGGTATAGATCCGTTGGTGTAGAGACTGCCCGATTGGTGATTTGGAAACTATAATTGAATATTATAAAAAAAATCACTCGTAAAACTCAAATCCAGACAATTACAATACAATGAACTGGAACATTAGGTGGTACTTAATATAGTGCCCTGCTGGAGACTCGAGTCGTACGACGAAGCAGAAATTAATTCCTTCGTGTTCTTGTCATGATGCGACATGACGGACACGTGAAATCTGGGTCGACCTCCGGCACCACTTGTGGTACCCAGCTCTGGTACCGCCACGTCTGTTCAGCATTTCAGAGACGCATAATTAGGCGAAAGCCAATACAGTAATAACATTTAACATTCCCACCGTGAATTTTGGATTTTTTAACTACTCAAAATATGATCGAAATCACTCGGTAACGTGTGAAATAACCTTCAATCGCTTCGGTCACGTTTAGGTACATACCGTTACCAAACATTTGTCGTTTCAAGCAAACTCCCAAAATTTTCAAGTTTCCAGACAAAAACGAATTTGATATGATTCAAACTCTCTTTCATATTTTTTTCATGCACTAATCATCCACAACGGGTTAAGAGTTTTTTTGGAGGGGTTTTTAACCGAGGGATGGCTCTTCGCAAACGGTTGTGGAGGGGCATCGAGGGGGTTCTTGCATGTCATACACTGTCACTGTGCTGTTAATTTTTGTTATTTGATGTTAAGGCGAGAGATCAAAACAGATGGCCAATAAAACCTGGTCAGATTCGCGGAATTTTGACGAATGAAATATCTCGATTACGAAATTCAAAAAGGCTCTTTATGAGTTCCGTGCTATTTCGCATGCAATATTATTTATTCGTGTAATGCCTAACTTCATCCATATGAAAAGAGAATAAAGAGATCTCTGCCGAGGATTGCTGCATCTTTCCAGCGTTTGACTAACTTTAAAGTTTCGGAGAGTAGTAAATAAGTTTCGCAACATTGAAACCTTTTTTTCTTATTATGTTGCGTGGTCTAAAATGGCCTATCTCGAGCTTTTACAAATATTAGATCGCTTACATCTTGAAAACAATGATCAGAGTAAATTTCATAAGAAATTGTTTAGAATGATTTAAAAAACCTCAAATATTTTCGAAATATGACAACACAAAGTGCCATCTGTTACCAGAATCGACAACTGTGAGAGAGAGAAACAGCAAGTTGTCTGCTGGAACTGTATTCCAGTTCGAATTGTTAGCCGTGTCCCTAGCGTGGCCGCTAAATGTCGCCGATTCTGGTCCTATAGTAGATACCATCTCTCCGCCATTGAACAAACTAGTAATAAAGTCCCTTTATTTTTCGCCATTTTCTCAGATAATCTTACCTGGCTTCAAATTGCTCCACATGTCAATGCGTTTCATTTGTCAAAGTGAGATGTGATTCCTCACTTCTAGACTGGGCCCCTGAACCAAGTGCTTCTCGGTACACGCTTTAACGAGAGTTTCGGCTCACTTGATTGGATGATTCTATGCAATTATTTGTTGGTTATGTTTATAAATATTTTCTGGGGATTGACGACTTTTGATTAAATATTTTACAAGCCTTTAGTTGCAAAATTTTAAAAGTGCACTAATATTATGCAAAAAATGTATAGAACACTGTAATCTGACGCTCTAAGTACATGTTCCGTGCTTGTGAGATGGATATCTCATTTGACCGTTCCTTTTGATCTCTGGGAAGAATCACTTCACTCACTTGCAAGAAAAAAAGAAGCTACTATAGCTTTCTTCCGTCCGACCACAAAAGGCCAATAATTTACAGCTGTTTGGTGCTTTTTGGCAACTCATTAGCTTTGTCTCAGGAAACAACAATACGAACTGGGATATATACACTCTCGCAGTGGTCCCTTCTGGTGATAGATGGCACTTTGTGGTCTTATTTGGAAAAAAGGATATCCTTGGACAGATGAGAGTTGCTCAGCTTTCGATCGTTGTCCTATCCGAGACCAAGCCTAGGACATGCTGACAAGTTGCCGATGAAGCACGAAACCACTGTCCATGGTTTCTGGTCTGTGAGCAGATGGGCGAGAGCTATATCAGTAGTTTACTAGAAAACTTTGCTCGGATCGAAAAAGCCAATTTTTGGAATTTGTTTAAAATTGTTTAAACAGCGTTTGATGCAACTTTGGGCCTGCCAACTTACAGACTCGTTGAAAGATATCCTTTTTGAGTAAGATTGTTCGGAAAAATCGAATCAGAATATTTTTCCAAGCGGTTGCGAATATACTTCCTGGGCTAACTGTAGTATTATGAATCAAAACAATACCATCGGATACAAGACCAATAAATCATCTTCAAAATATTAAGAAGTGATGACTGTCCAATATTGTTTCTCCTTTCTTGACTGTGTACACGCAAAGTAACACGCAAGCTGTCATTTCAGCACCCTTGCTCTGACAAATGAATGCTGAAAATTGACAGATAACGATAAATTACCGACCAATGAAAAGAACAATCGAGGCGTCGACGAACAAAATCGCTGCATGAAGACGCCTTGTTTACATGGGCTTCAAGTCACGAAGTTACCCCAGTCAGGGCTATTGTGGGAAGAGACAAATGAATACATGAAATACATGATTGAACGGTGGTACAGTTCAAAATAAAAAAAAATTCTGTACATAAAAATGTTGTGCTTATTTATATGGTCAGTATGTAGTATGATGTTATATACTTCCTTACTCAATATTATGAATTAGAAAGTGTGGAGGTTTGCTACTCAATCACGGGAAAATGGCTGAATCGACCTAGATGAGATTTATATCAATATCATAGTCTGCAATAGCACATAGCTAACTCAATACAAATTCGCATGAGGTGTCTGATGCGGAAGCGCTCAGTCGCTGGTCCGACCAAAATGAGTAAAGGTATATAAATAGGGCATTTGCATCGTGTATTTCCTGCATTTCGACATTCATTTTTTAGCGCGATCGTCTTGATTTAGATTTGTTTGGTGTTTTGTTTTATTTCAAGTATAACATTGTGGACGAATAGTTATTCGTTTATTTGTTATACAATCTTTACTGAAAAGGAAGAGCTCTTTTCAGTGCGACAAGATTCTATGGTGGGAGCTTAGTACGATCAAAAAAGCTATGCATATCAAATTCATTAAAATACTTCCAAATCTAGTGACAATGATATAATAGGAATTTCCATACTATGCTCAACTATTATATATCTATACCAGTGGCCGCCGACCTTTTCAGTGTGTTGAGCTACTTCATCATCATCATCATTTTGGAATAAACGGTAAGCTACCTAGTCGTAAGCATAGCTGGAGCGCAATCGGTTGTCAAGCCTACTATTTTCGATAATGGAATTTCCTCAGAAGGAATAATATTTTTAAAAGAAGAAAACAAGCCCTACCCAGTATCCTGTCCTTTTAGTAGAATAAACTTCAAAAGAGCTTCTTTATCGTAAATCACTAAAAACCATCCTGAAGAACACAGCCATCTGAGAGGTGTCAACCACATCTCTGGACTCATACAGCTGCAGTGAAAAATAAGCACAGTATCGAGTCTTTTCTCAACTGTAAAACTATATCATTTGCACATTCTTCTACTGCATAGATTTATAGCAGACTCTATCTTGACTTTATCTTCTAAAGTTGGCAAATAAAAAATCTGCAGCTTCTACAAACGCCTGTTTTATCATTCCCTGTCTTCATAAGGTGTCTCTTCTTTGTGTAATTATCTGAGGGACACCCGGTATGATGCTTCAGTTGCAACCTTACTTTTGTCGATTGTTTTTAAGAACATTGCCTGTTGTCCAATTAAATGAACTTTTCTATTGTCTCAGTTTTTCCGTTCTGGTTGCAGAACGTAAATGGGAATGATTTTCAAAATTCGAATGTACAGTTTTACAGTGCCTCTTGATATTCCTCTTTTTAGCAGCGGAAACAGATGTATTACATTACAAGCATACATTTTTAACTTTAACTTCTGTAAAGCATATTGTTCTTCCCATTCCGAATGGAAATGGTATATCTTCATCTTTTTACTACTGCTCATAATGTTTTTAGTTTGCAGGCCAATTCTAGCCCAACCTCTGGACGTTGTACCGTTCAGTTTTAAGCTGAGCGCACTGTCGCCGCGCCTGGCGTATTTATTCTGTTCAAATTAATCGAGATCGTTCACGAACAGATCGCTCACCGCGGTGTTGCCGCTGCTTGTGTTTATTATGAGAATTTACAAAATTTCGGAAGCTTCTATGATTTTTACACCGTTTAAAAATATCCTGTGAGCCACCACAATTGCCTTTGCGAGCTACCCGGTAGCTCGCGATCGACGGGTTGGCGACCTCTGATGTATACTAAATATTGATTTTCGTTTCTTTGCCTTGTTTGATTTATCCCTATTTGCTAAGAATAAATGAGCGATTCACATCGCAACACTGCAAAAAATGTACTCCGATGTCACTTTGGCAGGCAATAGTGGGCAATTATCCAAAAGTATACACACTTTTGGCGAAAACATTACAATGCTAACATATAGGTTTGGCTCCGTCTAATCTTTTGGGATCTTTGGTTCCTACAGATGATCATGTTTTGACTAAATTTCAATGACCTTTTGTATGTGGATTACTTGAATAGACTTTATCTTGCGGATCCCCAGAAAACATGTCTAGCCGAAATCTATTTATTTCTGAGCACTCTGTAAAGGCTGGATGTCAACGTATCATCTATGACAGTTCATGAAGAATTAATCGAAAATTCGTTCCGAGATGTCACCAGTTCGGAATATGAGCATAATGTTACTCACTTCCAGTACTGCCACGGTATTGGCAGTGACTGCAATGATCCTGGCTCGATCTGTAGAAGCAAAGGTCGTACGACCTCTCAACGGGTCTCAGGATGTGACTTCTGGAACTCCACCTCTGGTCTCTGGACCTTCGGGCCTACTTTCTGGACCTCCTGAAAATCCTGAGTATTTGAAGCCTTGGGAAGAAAGAACGGAGAGAGTGGTTGAGAATGCGGAAGAGCTGCTTATCAACGAATGTTTGCTCCAGAGGGATGGTAAGAATAGTGCCTCAAAAGTGTTTAATCAACGAATTTAGACTAGTTAGGAGGATCAAACCTACGACTTGTTTGTCTCCAAAATTTCAATCTGTAGTCAGGATGAAAGTGCATACTACAAGTGAACTTGACATGAGTTCGTTTTTTGACAGTTCTGTCATTAAATTCGAATTTATAGTGTTATTTTTTGAAAATGTGAGCGTTTACAGATAATTGTGGTGTTAAACAATTTCAGGACATAATACTCTTCTTGCATAATTTGCAAAGAGCGGCACAAGTCCAATGAAGGTAGATATTTCCGGCGGTATTATTACTATTATGTTGATACAAAGTCACTTTGCAGGCGATGGTAATTAAATGAGTCAAAAGTATGCACTTGCGACAAACAATGCAATGTAGACTATAGGCTTAGCTCCGCCTAATCTATTCGAGTTCCTTGGTTTAATAGATACTTTGGTATTTCAAGGTTCCATTTTTCAACGACCTATAAATTTTAAAATATGCTTGTTTCTTTTTAGTCCTAGGGATTTCATTAAGGATTATTTTATGGCGTACGAACGCATCATAATTGTACAAATGTACGAAGAGATTCCACTCTCATTTTTATTTCCGGCGGCCTACTTTTGAGGCAGTATTGTAATTGCGCAAAATTTCGAAATTGAGATATTATGGCTTTTGGATGTTATATGACATGTATATGACAAAAACCCATGTCTCTTATTTCCGTCGGTCTGCATGTCTATCGATCTCTCAGTCTATCGGTAGGATAAAAATCGTTCGAACTTCTTTTTTTGACGGTTTGAGGAGGGTGGTGGAGGGTATATCTCAGTTTTTCTTCTGATGGTATAATTATACGCCTCCAGCTCCAGTGTGTTTTTTGCACCTATTAGACATATTTCACGCTTCATAGATGTCTCCGTGCATTTACTCTTAAAACTCAGAACTATCTCCAACAGTCGCGCGTGGATACGTGCATTACCACAGATATGGACTTTTCGTAGCCCAAATCGCGTATCATACTGCGGGACACTTTGGAATTTTCAAAAATATGTTTATCTGATGCCCACATGATTTTCGCAATACTGAAGTAGGTTCTTGCGAGATCATACCATCTAACCCCGCTTGAAATTTTTTGAGGAGGTTCCTCAATGATAAAATCTAATCAAACAATCCATAGACGATTAATGACCTAAAGAAAAACATTTTTCAAAATATTTGTAAGTTCTGAAACTTCTATATTCCAAAGTTATAAACGAGCATGATATATTTAAAAAATCATTGGTTTGATTCAAAAACAAAATCTCGATGTACCTATTCAGGATATCTTTCGTCTTATAAAACGTGTGAAGTTTTTGAAAAGTATTTGCATGCATACGAGATTCCTAGATTTTTTTAAATAAATTTTAGCGGTTTAGATTCGAATTTCTATCTTTCAGATACTTAATGATACACTGGAATGCGAAACAGTTGAGAAGAAAGATGAGATTGTTGCCATTGCTAACAGCATTGCAGTCGATGCGTCTATGAAACCTGCCAAACTGAATTCAGATCAAATGGTCCTAAGTGAATATTTTGCACATATTTGTTCAGGAGACAAATCCGAAGGTACGTAGACTCAATAAATTGCTACCAATAAATTATGATTGTGCATGTCAGGGGCGGATAAGCGGAATTGTTTGAGATACATTGTTAATAATAGTAATAATATTTATTTACACTAATTATAAACTGCGAATAAATCGGTATACCACAAAAGGATAATATCCTTCTGCGTGGGTCTCACTACAACACATAATACAGTAGTAACCATAAATGGTTTACGGGATTGACAGGGACTAGAAAAACTCTATACAATATGAATATAATACAGTAATTTAGTATTGTAGATCAGTAATGCGGAAAAGATAGATATTTATATGTTAGAATTTTTATAAATTGCATAATGTTTGTGTCTGTATCCTATAGTTACTCATGCAGACCTTATTCTAATAATGGTATTCTGTTCTTTTTAATTGTGTTAGAATGTTATGGTATAATTTTGGATCTAAGTATATAAATGATTTCAGCATTATTTTCTTTTATGATGCAATAATTTTGTTCTTTTCATTACTACTGTCACATTCGTAATTCTTATAAATGGTTGAATGCTTGTTTCTATTAAATTCTAATGTAATGTTATACCAAATTAATTTTTACTTTCCACGTCTACTGCTCTAGGAAGTACTGAAATCGCGAAAATTTTCGAAAACGTGATATTGTCTCTCGGTCTGTGTGTAGGTCGGTCTGTCTGCCGCTTTGTCTGACTGTCTGTCGGTCTGTCTGTCAGTCGGTTTGTCTGTCAGCCGGTCTGTCTGTCTGTCGACATGCCTGCCAGTCTGACTGTCGATCTGTCTGTCAGTCTGTCTGTTAGTCTGTCGGTGGAGGATCTCAGTTTATTTATGTTGATATATTAATACACCTCCATCCTCAGCAATTCTGCGCACCTATTAGATATGTTTCACATCTCACAGATTTGCCCGTACATTTACAAACAACAATATTTTAAGCAGCCTATCGGTCGCATACGATGTGCGCCACATGGTTATTTATAAATACTGCATCTTTGAAACTCAATCTAAGTGACTTATAAGAGGAACGCCGCTCTAGATCATGTGGGCGTAATATTGTTGCCATCTGAGGAATCTTTTTGTTCATGTAAAGCTCAAACGGTGCATTATTGTTTCTAGCAAAACCTACTGTTTTGATGTCATTGCGCGACATGGAAATTGCACTAGAAGTTGTTTCGAAGGCGTGAGAAGTATTTTTCTTATATGCAACAGTTTGATTCAATAAACAGCGACGCTATATTTACAAAGGGGATTAGTTTTTTATTTGTTTCTACTGTGTATGTTATTAAAATCTTGATACTACGTTTTTTTGATAGTGGTGTACTGGCCTAAGGGTGGACAGCTCAAAACCCATTACATCAATCACAAGAATGGGGAGCTTTTGGTAGTTAACAATACTATGAAGAAGTTTCCATCGACTACATATTGTGTGGATGAAGCGAAACATGAAGGAGAGCTGTAAGTTATACATTAAATGTTTCAAATATATTATACAATCTACAAATATTGTGTAATGATATCCATTCTTCAAAACGAAGGAATAGAATAACTACTAGAAAGTAGACGTGATTCTATTCAAGGAGCTGTAACCTTTTTAAAATTGCAACTTTTTAAATAGGGCACAAGAGTCTTGCAGCTTCTGTAGATTTAGACTTTGAACATTATGTTTTTGCTAATAAAAATAATATTTTCGAAAACTTTGTTCTCCGTAAATTGTCAAAGAGCAAAATAGTCTAACAAAGCACCCCTTGAACTTTTATGCCATGTTCAGTTTCGACCGTGTACAAGCCAACAATTGGGTAACCTATAAGTTTTAAGCAAGTGATGTGAACAGAATCCCACTTCCGTAATAGAAATAGTTTAGTGTTCTTATTTTGCTGCTTCGTTATTCCGATTTTGGGCAGTAGCAAGATTATCCTTTGTTATCCGTTATCAAAATGAGAAAGCTCCGTTAGCTACGGAGTGGAGGGCTTATTTCGTAAGCTTATATTTCCTTATGCGGCGATGTTGTTATAATATAACAGAAATATGAGTTTCAAATCACATAAAAATAAATAATGGGTGATTTTTTTGCTAGTATCTTTTTGGCAACACTGTTTTTGACAGATGACGCGTGAATCGTGTCTTGTGTCATTGTCGAACTTGTTCAGTTTGGTCTATAATTTAACCATGAATCGACTTACGAACGAACAACGCTTGCAAATTATTGAATTTTACTATCAAAATTCATGCTCGGTTAAGAGAGTGCATCGAGCACTGCTTCCAATTTATGGGCAATCTGGTCGGCCTACTGAGGGAGCTATTCGGAAGCTTGTGACTAAATTTCGAACCCAGTTTACATTATTGGACATTAAACCACCAACACGAAGACGTAGAGTGAGGACTGAAGAAAATATTGCGGCTGTATCCGCCAGTGTTAGTGATAAACGTGAAATGTCGTTTCGCCGCCGTTCGCAGCAATTGGGCCTCTGTTACTCCACTACGTGGAAAATTTTGCGACAGGATTTGGGTGTAAAACCTTATAAGTTACAGCTGGTGCGAGAATTGAAGCCACACGACCTCCCACAACGTTTCCAATTTGGTGAATGGGCGCTGGCAAAGTTGGAGGAAGATCCACATTTTTATCGAAAAAAAGTTCAGCGACGAAGCTCATTTCTGGTTGAATGGGTACGTTAACAAGCAAAATTGCCGCATCTGGAGTGAAGACCAGCCAGAAGCATTGCAAGAGCTACCAATGCATCTCGAAAAAATCACTGTTTGGTGTGGATTATGGGCCGGTGGCAACATCGGGTCGTACTTCTTCAAAGACGACAATGGCCGGAACGTAACTGTGAATGGCGAGTGCTACCGTGCGATGATAACAAACTTTTTTTTGCCCAAAATGGAAGAGCTGGACTTGGCTGACATGTGGTTTCAACAAGACGGTGCCACATGCCACACCGCACACGAAACAATGGCCCTATTGATAGGCGAGTTCGGTGAACAGTTTATCTCACGTTTGGGGCCCGTCATTTGGCCGCCTAGATCGTGTGATTTAACGCCGTTGGACTATTTCTTGTGGGACCATGTTAAGGCTAATGTCTACAGGGATAAACCAGCAACGATTGACGCACTGGAAGCCAATATTGAAGCATTTATTCGTGAGATACCGGCCGATATGTTGGAGAGAGTGTGCCAAAATTGGACCTTGCGCATGGACCATCTAAAGCGGAGCCGCGGCCAACATTTACATGAAATAATCTTTAAACATTAAATTATATCGACCGTTCTATCGACTCAAATAAAGATTTAATCGTTTTTTCAAATTTTTTGTGTTTTTTTTAAATCAAATCCTATACCTCTTAAAAAATCACCCGTTATAAGCAGTAGACAGTATTTAAATTGATTGAATGTCTTTTTATTGTAGTTCTGTTAGTTTTGTGGTCACTTGTCGTTCTGTGGTTCTATGATTCTAAGCCTATTTCTTTCTTGCCCTTGGAGTATTAGCGAAATATTTGATTAAAATAATTTAACGTTTTGAAATTGAGGGGTTAGCTTCACGTCAAAATCGAAAGAAATAAGCCGCCTGCCATGACTGCCAGGACTCGGTACTTTGAAATTACTACGGTTCACTGTAGTGGTCACAAGGACACAGATTTTTTTAACCATCTTTATTCGCTGTCGCTCTCATAAGTAACGTAACGGAAGGCTCAATAATTCATTATTTTTGCTAAAAGCTCCTAGTATGTTATGTATTCGCTGGGTGCGCCATGGCAGCACTACCTAGCGGATGTAGAACAGAAATATTTGTGCTCTACAGCATAAAAATAAACAGATACCCATAAAATAACAGACATTTAGTTGATTTGAGGTTAGAAAAAATTTGAATCTCAAACTGACAATTGTCTAGTAGTAGTAGAAAGATTTATTTAGCACATTTGGCTACATAAACAGAATAATTGTAAACAACTTAGAACTAGTAAATTCAAGCCATATGGTGTATGATGTAAATGCTGGGCAACCTATAATTGTAGATTTAACAAGTGATTTCTCAATTTTACTTTAAATTTTGTCAAAGTTTTCTGGTCTTTTATCTCCGAGTATAATTTATTATATTCAATCAACCCTTGATGGAATACAGATTTGTAGCATATGATATACTTTTTGGTCATTAAATGGAAGTCATCCTTATTTCTGGTATTATGTAAATGATGGTCGACATTTGATGATGTTAAATTAGTAAGACTTGATGGAAATATATTATTTTTTACTTTATAAATGAATATCATTACAAGATATTTGATAAATTTTTTTACATTGAGCCATTTTGATTTACTAATCATTTGCCTAATTGGAGTATATTTATCTTTATTTAGTATTATTCTCATGAACTTATTTTGTAAAATTTGCAGCCTTTCAAAAATGGAATTATTTGCTAAATATAGAATAGTCGAACAGTACAAGAAATTTGGAAGAATGATGGTATTATAGATAATTTTTCTGCTATATGAACTCAGACATCCAGAAACTCTCGATAAATATCCCACTTTACTACTAATCTTATTTATAACTTTGTCATAATGAATATCAAAAATTAATCGAGAGTCAACAAAAACCCCCAGGTATTTAAAATTTTCTACGAATTCAATATCTTCACCATCAATATTCAGTTGAACATTTGTACATTGTTTTTTTCCGGTTAACAAGGCTTTCGTTTTACTTGCATTTAATTTTAGTCTGTTAGATGATAACCATTTTGAGACAAGCTTCAAGTCTTCATTTATATAAGAGATACCAGACTGAATATTTTTAGTACTTATATAAATCATAGTGTCATCGGCGAAAATCTGAATTTTGCATTTTTTGACTATGGCAGGTAAATCATTTATGTATAAAATAAAAAGAAGTGGTCCCAGGATACTGCCCTGTGGAACACCCAACGTATTTTCAATTTTTGATGAAATAGTGTCATTAACTTTTGTAACTTGCATCCTTTTAGACAAATAATTTCTAACCCAATCTAAAACACTTCCTGTTATACCATATGCCTTCAATTTACCTAACAAAATATCTCTATCAATCGTTTCAAATGCCGTTTCTGTGGAATATTTTTTTCGAAAGCCTGCTTGCGCCTCCACTAAAATTTTGTTTTCTTCTATAAACTGCATTAATTGGTCATGCACTATGGACTCTAATAATTTTTCAATGTCTGGTAACACATTTACTGGTCTCATATCGCTGCATCTTTTAGAATTTTTTATTTTGAGAACTGGTGTTATTGTAGAGCATTTCAAATTTTCAGGAAAAGAACTGCTTCTCAGTGAACAATTGATCCAATTTAACACAGGATAACCCAAAATTTCGAAACAGTTTTTCAGCACGTTTTTAGTAGTGATTTCGGCACAGTTGTTATTTGATTTTTTCTTAGATAATTCAATGATACGCTGTGAAATTTTGAAAGTGTATGCAACATTTCCCCCTGGAAACTGATTTTCATATAGTCAGGTGCAGCATTGGCAGTACCCACAATATCAACAATACCTTCCACAAAATATTCATTTAGTTTGTTTGCAATCACCAAAGAATTTGTTTTGGTACCGTTTTCGAATTGAACTTGATTTACACAATCAAGCGGCTTCGAATTGATCAGTCTTTTTAAAGTCTTCCACATCTTTACACTGTCGCACTTGTTATTATCGATTTGTTTATCGTAGAATTAACTTTTTTCTTCTCTAATTACATATACACATTTATTCCTAAGAGTTTTATATACCTCCCAATCATCATTTGATTGTGTGAATATACATTTTTTGTATTGTTTGTCTCTCAAATTTTGAGCTGCCTTGATATTCTTGCTATACCAGGGTGTATTTGTTGTCGAGCAAATCACTTTTTTATCAGTTGCAAGATCTAAACAAGTTTTTTTATTTCCTATTATGTTGTCATATATATATACAGGGTGACTTTGAAGTTGAGTCATTAATTTTCAGATAATGATTGTAGAAGGAAGATAAACCAAAATATGTGTGTAAAAATAAAAAAAAAATGTTACCTTGTTTAATAAAGTATTCTCCCGACAAGTATTTCAGTGCGGACCTGTATTTGATCGTGCGGTCTTGGAGCACCGGCATGCTCTCACCTGTGAGGTCTTAAGTCACCTGATTCACGAGCCTTTTGTACTACATTAACAAAGGCACGAGGGGTTGGTTGCACTCGATTGGGAAACCGATTCGCATAAATCCGTGATGCATCCGGCAGCATTTTGTAAAGACTGCCCCCCCGTAAATAAGAATCATGTCCACAAGTTCAGCATTTTCGTAAACATGTGCCATTTTTCATTTCGTTTGAGTCACGCAACAAACATCACTATTCACCCACGCGTTACCGACTGACGAAAAACAACGTGATAAACGTTTCAAATTCTTTCGCTTTTTTGTTTCCGATGCGATGAACCGATATCCGTTGTTGTCAAACACATAATATTATTATTGAGACAGGGCGGTACTCAAACTTCCAAAGGGCTATAACTTTGTTCCTTTAATTTTACCAGAAAAATGGTAAAAGAAAAAAACATTTCTTTTGATCAGATCTACTCACTGTTAAAATAAATGACTCAACTTCGAAGTCACCCTGTATATCTGTCTCACAAATGACGGCACCATTGCGCTTGCGCGGCTATGGATTTAGTCCCTTCACTATGCACTTCGCTTCTGGTAAATTCGCGACTTCTTACAACACACAATGTTTTCGTTTATACCAAACACTTCGACGAACAGTTTCTGGAATTTGAAATAAGTCGTATATGTATTCATTTTCGAGGCATACGGGACAAGGGGAAGTGCTTGGAACTGGATTAAGTCTTATCTGACAGAAGCAAAGTGTTTTCATTACAAAGAATGAAATATCAGCTGTTTCATCACAGTTAACGGTAGAAAGATATATTCCACAAGGTAGCGTCTTAGGACCTTTCCTCTTTTTAATTTTTGTGAACGATCTGTGTGCTAGTATTACAAGCCCAAATAATGTATGCACGATCCAATACGCTGATGACACTAGTGTACTAGTATCTGGCCAAGATTTCGACCATTTAGCTGATAGTACTTTGAGCCTCTGCGAAAAAGCGTTTTTGTGGTTTGCTCGTAATAGATTATCTCTGAATACCTCAAAAACAAATGCGATTGTTTTTAAGTTAAGAAAAAAAATCGAAGCTACAAACAACACTTTAGCAAAAAGAATAGAAGTCCCTCTGACAGACTGTGGAAAATTCTGTGGAGTTCATATTGACCAAGCACTTTCCTTGGCTAAACATATAGAACATCTAGGAGAAAGGTTAAGCAATGCATGTTATAGTATTAGAGTACTAAGCAAGTACCTAGACCTCAAGACTCTAAAAATGGTATATTACGCGAATTTTGAGTCCATTGTACGTTTTGGAATAATTTTTTAAGGACACAGTAGCCATACCAATAGGATCTTACTAGTGCAAAAGCGAGTGCTGAGCTGCATCCTAAAAATTTCCTCGAGAGAGACTTGCAGAGGAAAATTTAAGAGTAATAAAATTTTGACTGTAGCCGCAATACATATTCAAGAGATTCTAATTTTTGCAATTAAAAATATTGACAATTTTATCGGAAACCCACGAAGTGACTATCACACAAGAAATAGAAATATAAATCTTCTGTATCCAGTCCATCATCTCACGGTTACCGAAAAAAATGTCCATTACAGCTGCACTAAAATATATAAGTTAAAACAAGAAATTAAAAGGTTGGCAGATATAAAAGAATATAAAAAGAGTATTTATCAATTGTTAATGCACTTAGAACCATATGACCTTCAAGAATATTTTGAAATGTAATATCTCTATTATGCTATATGTTTTGCCTCTTTGTTTTTTCTGTCTTGATGACACTGTGACGTATATTTCACCTATCAGTGTGTAATTGTATTCATGCACTGTTATTTTGAAATAAAGATTTATTATTACTATTATTTTCTCCAGATCATATGCTTTGATGATGTGTCCCTGCACAGTCTCCACCTGCATCCAAAAATGCTGTCCAGAAACCATGCACTTTGACACGATCATTGAGCAATGTGTGCCTTCGAACCCAAACATCTCCACCTTCCAACCAACTTTGCAACGAATGATGAATGACACTCAGAATGAACATTTTTTCCTGACCTACGGAATACCTCAATGCAAAGGTCAATTGATGATGTTGCTACTGAATATGACCAAGGTGTATCCGCAGGAGAGTGGTTATCTTATGTTGGATGATGAAGAGAATGGGCAGCATCAGTTTTATGAACGTGGGAAGTAAGGATGTGTTCATTATTAGAAACTATATAGAATACTTTACTATATTTCCGCATCATTATCAAACGCTAAACTTGTAGTAGGTGGACTACAAACGATACTCTCTTAACTGATTTCTAGTACCACCGGTGGCAACCCCAACTGAAGAAAGTGCTTCCAACTAAGCCACCATAAGCAATCATTTCTTTATAGGAAACGATACCATTATCAGTGAAATACCGATTACTTCTGGATTTTGAACTGGAGTTTTTGCCGTTTTTCTGAAATCTCTAAAATAGGAAAAATGTATCATCAATCCTTTATTTTGAGAATGTGTTCAAAATTCAAAAAGATATTATAACTGGGTAATATATAAAAGGTTCTATTTTATATACATTTGCAATCGATTTCATGTTACATGTGGTTGCATTTATAACACTTCAGCATCACTTAACGGCGATCATCCCCGTTCCTTGAAAAGCTATATCCGCAAGATAGCAGCACAATGACCATATTTATCATTTAATCAAACGCTTGCCCGCTGTTGTCTTTACTCGTCTATACGGCATGTCGTGATAACACAACTTTGCTAGAACGGCTTACGTTTGTAATGCAAAAAATATCCAAGTGGCTGACAGCCTTCCCGCCGGCCAATGCCGCATTTTCTAAGGTCACCTTCCGATAAAACTACTGCTTACCGGCGATAATCCGATAACTTACGAGTCAACTCCGTTTGCCGCGGCTCACCAGTCCCATTCTAACGTCATGTACGTAAAAGATTGAGTAACGTCATGGATTTTCATTTCCATTGCTATTTGAACTCTGGTCAACCAAAAAACACGATATCCTCTTTATTTCGTACAAAAGTCTCACCTGATACTGTTTCACCACTTAAGCAGCTACAAAATCATGACATTCCTGTTTTTAAAAACAATAGTTGGCATTTTTGACACTTCTATTTACAAGTAACAATAATGCTTTCGACATTTCAAACACTGATAACACTGTACATTTTTAATACAACTAGTAATCCCTACATTTAATGTCTCCTACTTTGGGCGCATTCTGGAGAAGGCGCTCAAAGTAGGGTACATAGTTATCTATACTATTTACACCCCCTCACTAGCACATACGTCGCGAGTGCCAGGTATGGGGGAATGGGGCAATAGCAGTTTTTCTGTAATTTGCCTAAATCACTGCAACCTGCACTTCACTAGCATGGTTTTTGGGACTTTATAGAAGGATGTGATAGAACGGGTACGTGCGAAGATTCAACAATATTTTAGCAGTGATTCCGATAAATGAGCATTATTACTGTATGGTTCGTACGTCTCAATGAACGAGCGGTGTCGTATTTTATCAGGCTTTATCAACTTGATACAAGACAAATAAATGGCACTGACGTCGCAGACCTTAAAGTAGACAACCCCGCAGCTAGTGCAAGGTACTGATAGTATACTTCCACTAGGAATTACAATCTAATAGAAGCCACCGCTTCGATTGATATGCTATTTTCAATCATTGTCTGATGAACTGGTGGACTAGACTGTATTATGTAGAAGTGTATGGTTTTACTGCTTCATTCGAAATTCTCTGCACATAGGCCAAGCAGCTTTGGTGGCTCATAATGTTGCTTAAGTAGACATTGTTACTAACCTAGAAAATTAAATAGTGACCACCCGCTCAATCAGGTAAGTAAAAAGAGTTATCTATGTCCACTGCCTATTCACATTTTCTCAATACCACAACTTTCAATAAGCGTTAGACGTCGTATACGGTTATCTTAAATAAATAATCATATTTTTTGGATGTTATATGACCTCTACACTACGAAAAACCATGTAGCTCAGTCCCGCCGGTTTATAACTTGGGAAGTACTGCTCGGATTTTGATGCAAATTTCACGCAAGCTTACTACTGTGTCAAGGACGAAAAGGCTTTATAGTTTTTACAAATTGGTTCAGTAGCGGCGGAGAAAGAGGTCAAAAACGACAAAATTAAAATCGTATCAACTTAATTTTTTGACGTTTCACAGCAAACTGATAATTTAAAAAAAAATTTGCAGCAGTTAAAAATCGGATGTTGACCATTACAGGGGGGTGGGAAGGAGTATTTAAATCGTGCTAGTTTCAAACTATCATTTCTTGATTTTCTTAGCACTGATCAAGGTTAAATCGCGAAATATTCTTTGTATTTTTAAGCAATTCTACAAATTTTATGTAAACATAGACAATATTTACTACGATACTTCAACACGTCACACCGTGACAACAAATGTCGTTACGTTATTTACGTCAGTAAAAAATTAACTGAACAGGACACCTGAATAGAAATAAAAATGGGTTAAAGTATTGTCTGACTAGTCATTTGGTGCCCGCAGGACTTTTAATCGCTAAAATACGGAGAAACTCATTTTCCAGTTTTGATAACCACAATTTTTCGATTGATATGCGATTTCCTATAACTATCTCCATGAAAACTTTTGGTTATGAACATAGTTTGTGTTTGTAAGCAGCGATGGGCGTATTGTATATGTCACGATTGTATACACTGCAAACAGTAGTTGTAATTGTATACATCTTGATATCAATGTAGAAAATGGATAAAATAGTAAATAATAGTCGGGTAAGGTCTCTGTATATACTCGTATGCAACGCATGTAGAAGTGATTTCAGTATAATTAGAAAAGGCACAAATATAGATATCTATTATTTATAAATACAAAGGACCTTTTCTAAAATAAAATACATTCAGGAAACGAAGTCCATCCATTTGACCGATTTCATTCAGCGACGTCAGCATCGTGTTGTCAATATCTAGATTGGTAAGACCGTTGTCAGTCAACAGTAAGGAGTTACATATGCTATCTTGCTACTAATTACTATACCTTTGATTTGATTTGTGCGTATATTAGGCAAGTAGAAATTTATAAAATCGCGTTAATATACCAGTGCGACTTAGATGAATTAAGCAACTTTTTTTAGATACAGCACTCGATGGTATATTTTCTTCCTTCTTTGAACGACACGAACCATAGCTCATGAATTTCCTTAATTTTAGCGCGCTCAATCACACCGTTTTAATAATTGCCGGCTTACTGATGTTTTGACGTTTGCGAGTAAACCTAACCACACTTATGGCTATCGTATACATTGTCATCATTGTTTAAATTAAAAATATTATCCAAGACGCAGGGTATTGAAGTTAAAAAAATTGAATTTTAAGCAGACCTTTCGCTTTTGCTACTAATCTAAACCGTGGCATCTCCGGCGAAGGGCCCTATAGAAGCTAATGAGCATTAGGAAAGGTTATAGGTTTAACTTCTGTATTCAAAGAGTTATGCCACATTTCGCCGGTGATTTTTTAACTTCATGAAAACACGAGCTATTTGTAAAACCTGTAAGTTGTCCCTTAGCTAATTAGCTGTTAAGACCCTACGACTTAAACTAAACATGCTGCTTTCGTGAGACCGACTGCAGATAGCCTGTTTCGTCCTTTTTGGCAACTCATCAGCATTGTCTAGGCTTGGTCTCTGGGACAACGAACGAATTCGTAGCAATTATCATTATCTTCTATCGAAGACAAGAGATCTGTAGAAATGAGATAACGCATCTATTACGAGATTCGACCACTGTGAGAATACTATAAAGATCTCAGTTCGCGTTTGGTAGCCCAATCACCAAGATGCTGCTTTCGCCCGTCCGACCACCGACAGCCAACCATGGTAAGCTGTTTCGTACTTTTTGGTAACTCATCAGCATGGCCCAGGCTGGGACGAAAGAAGCATGTTTAGTTTGTCATGGCAAGTAGACTATAACTGCTATATCGCCAGAATCGTCAGCATCTTACGTTCACTGTGAACGCGAACTGTAATCTCTACATTTCCTACCGATAACTGCTTACACTCTAGAAGTGAGCAGATATACTAAGTGACATATAAATCCGAACACCCAGTTTAAATGGTTTTATTTTAATAAAAGTTGGTGAATGTATTTATCTTACTGTAAATAACGAGTGAAAAAATTTTCAGCCTTATCAGTTGGACATTCCGGTTTTTATACTGATTTTTTTTTAATTCACTAACGCTCTAAAAATGAATATTTCAGCCGCAGTAAAGAATCAACGTTGGCGGATTTTGGTTCTTGACATCCTTTACGATCGGTTACGATGCCTAGAGTACGGAGACCTGTACGATTTCGTCAACTTAGTGAGTTTGATAGGGGCCGTATAGTGGGACTTCGGGAAGCTGGACTTTCTTTTCGGGCAATTGCAGTTAGAGTGCAAAGAAGTGTGGTTAGGTGTTATCAGGCATGGCTTCGAGAAGGCCGTACGCAAAGAGCAAGGGGCACTGGACGCCGCCGTAGAACAACAGACCGTGAAGATCGCCGCCTAAGATTATTGGCCTTAAGGGACCGTTTCTCCACTACCAGGTCCATTGCAAGTGAATGGTTTGCAGAACACGGAAGACCTATTGGCATGCGAAGTGTTTACCGACGAAAGAGAAGTTTTGGCTTGTTTTCAAACCGACCACACTGGGTCCTCCCTTTAACTCGAGAACACCGACGTAATCGCCTTGAGTGGTGCAGACAACGGTCACTCTGGGATCAGGAATGGAACAGTATTGTCTTTAGTGACGAGTCTCGATTTTGTTTAGGCATGCACGATGGTCGTGCCAGGGTTAGAAGGCGACGTGGTGAAAGGAGGAATCCACAGTTTTTTGTTGAAAGACATGTTCATCACACTGTTGGAGTTATGGTTTGGGGTGCTATAGCTTATGGTTCCAGGTCACCTTTAATCTTCATCAGAGGTAACATGAACGCGCAGCGTTATATCCACGAAGTTCTAGAACCCCATCTTTTACCCTATCTTGACACCCTGGTAGATCCAACTTTCCAACAAGATAATGCCCGACCACATGTTGCAAGAGTCACAATAGACTTCTTTCAACATAATGATGTCACATTGTTATCATGGCCACCAAGATCTCCCGACTTATCCCCAATTGAGCACGTGTGGGATATGATGGGTAGGAGATTGCTCAATTTGCAACGTCCTCCTCAGACTCTAGAAGCACTTCGAGAGGAGTTGGTGGTTGGCTGGAATGAGATACCACAGGAGGACATTGACCACCTGATCAGAAGCATGCCTAGGCGCGTTGGAGAATGTGTAGCACATTAGGGTGCATCCACACATTATTAAAGGTCAAAGGGCTTTAAAGCAGTGCAATCAGGATGGATTATACGATTGAGTTCAATATCAAAGGATAATTGTTAGTTTGAAACTTCAATACCGTGCGAACCCTGCCTTAAGAATGATTATTTTAGAGCTTTGGGGTTTAGCATACCTATAAGCGTAAATAGTGAGGTTGCCTTAATAAATAAAATAGAGGGGTTTGATGTTCTTGAATACGGTGGAGCAGTTAAGTACACCAAAATATCTTGTTTATACATAGAAAGCACCGAAAATCGAAAAAGCATATCTATCGAAATTTTGTTTTATCAAAACCTTGTAAAGGCGAATAACATTATAAAAAAGTAGATACACGTAGTGAGTGAAACTTGTATATTTTTTTCGAATATAGACTTCAATTTTTGAATTAACAGTTTTGTTTCTCTTTTAAAAAGATTGTATGAAACCCACAAATTGTTTTATTTCAGATATTGCCTGGATACATTTTTAGACAGAATCTCCAACAAATCCTCTCCAGGAGCCTGGATATGCAAAAATGCAACCAAAAACTATAGCTACGAAGAAACAGCCCCAAATAGCAAGTTGGTACCATCATCTGTCGGCATGGAAAAAAGTATAAAACTTGGAAAAGAGCTGTTGAAGGTGAAAGCATTGCAAATAAGTGAAGATGATGAATATCCTGATGAAAATGAACCAAAAATCCAAATCAAGTCGTTTGATTCCAGAGCTGGAGCTGGAACCATCAACGCTCTAGGCCGTATGGTTGCCATTTCCTTAATGGTTGTCTTGTACGAGAAAATACGTTGCCTTGTATCATGATGAAATCATAAGAAATATATAGCATACGTTCTGATTCAGCTGCTCATTTATTACTAAACTGCTTAAATTTCTTTGATCACTTGATCTAGTACTAGCACTTGTTTAATTTCATTGTGGTTTTGAGGAAAATGCAGTCTCAGCCTTCATCTACCCGATGCTTTTAGGTGCATACCTATTGAACAAAGTACCTGCATTAGGGCACTTGGAGTGACGAGATGCTATTAGACAAAAGTTGCAGAGACCTCGTGAATTTTATTTAACCTGCAACTCAAAACTCTTATCGTTATTTTATTATATTCTGGTGTTTCCTCTAACGGATCATATGGCCAGCACGACATATCTGACGTCTGCGCCCCCGTTGCACCCTTTTTCTCATTCGCTTGCATTGCCATGGATGAAGGGAGGAACCGCGCTTTGTGAACGTGTACAGAGATTCACAATTTAACGTGCAGCACTAAAGCACTAAAATGGCATTAAATGTACACTAATACTAATAAAGAAGTTTATTTTTTGTTTATTTATTCAAATTCACCCTTAGAGGCCGGACAGACGTTAACATATGGCCGTCAGCAGCTAAGACAGTAAGCTAGCTTATCTCTACTGGGCATTAATAACCTAGTTTGACATGCAACGATGAAGAGGAGTATTTTTGAGGATATTGAAACCGTTAGAATAAAGCATATCACTTCTTGTTTCTATAGCCGAATGTAAATCTGCAAATTTGTTTTGGGATATCTCGTCACTCTAAGTACCCTAGAGCAGGCACCCTTCTGCCTCTAAACCGTATCGAAACTACGCAAGCTGTAGGACTGTAGGGCTAGAATAAGTAATTAAAGAAAGCTAATTAAGTTGAGCGATTAATATAATGGTCATGGTTAAAATCTGTGGTGAATTTGAAACTGTATGTTTTTGGAACCACTGTGCTTAAATAATCAATCATGGTTTCAAAAAGTGGCAAAAGTGGGGTCAGAGAATATTTAATCGTCCTGAAAATGCTACTTATACTGTTACTGCATCTGTAAACAATAGCACCAATAAATTTGAAGTACGAATCCCTTCTAATGCCTTCTTTCAACAAAGTTATCTGATATAATCTGCCTAGCGACATAATGCAAAAGGACGCGGAGAGGAAATAGCGATGTTCTTATCACTCACTAAGATAACAATATGATTAAGCCAATTAAAACTTTAATTAAGCCAATAAGAAAATTAATGAACCATGTGACAGCTAAAAAGCTTAATTAGTTCAATTAAACTCCGCTTTCTGAATCAGTTTACTTGAATATATACAACTAGTTTGATTGAATGAAAACGAAACCGTTAAATTAAATTTATTAAACCGTTTACTTAGACTGAGTACATCAATTTATTTGGAACTACTAAAATCTTCTTGCTCTTAGCAAAAACATTTTAATTATATTGCTCAAGTAAATTAGTTTACTGGAATAATTTAGTTACTTAGAATAATTAAAAAATTCATTACAAGCATTGACAATTTCCCAGAAAAACTGTTCAATTCACCGCGCTTTCTCAGTGAACATACTTTATTCTGGATTGTTGCATTTAATCTTTCCAGGTATTGCCTAGACATTTTCTCCAGTCAAGCAGCCTTTGCCCCAAAACTAGGAGGTTTCATATGCAGGGATGGCTTCACAAACTATACCTACCAAGAAGTGTCTGACAAAAACTTGCTCGAAGTAGTTCCTTTCTCAGTGTATGCCCCCAGAAAGATTGAACGTTTGGAGGAAGCCACGGAAGACAAAGAGTCGGCGGATTCGACAGAGGTCAGCATATTTATATCAATTTTTATATTTACACTCCACGGCCCGGTTTTCTAATCGCAAGTTAACTGCAACAGGACTGCTAATCAGAACTTGACTCTCAAAAGCGATTTCCAGCGTCAAATGTCCTAAAGCGGTAGTTAACTTCAACCAGCTGACCTCCGCGTAACAGACGGTATACGTCTCCGAGTGTACTCAACCTCGCTCAGCTACGCGCTGCCGGAATACAAGTGCACATATTTGGTCAACCGCACCGCTTCAGCTGAATTTGCATTAGAAAAACCACACATCAATTTGCTTCTTTGCCATTACGTAGGTTTTTACGTAAATACCCTACGGGTCAATAGTTTATGGATTGTTAACTAGAGCTTGAAAAATGAATGCGCAGGTAACTGGTATTCAACTTCCAAGTCGTAGTTACTTAAATTGAAAGTTAACCATGGATCGAAAAACCGGGCTTATATGACACCGGATGTTCAAATATCAGTTTTTGACTCAGTTTAAGGGTGCTGAATACAAAACAGAAGATGTTGATAGGGGAATTGAGGTTGTCATCAAGTCCTTCGACTCCAGATCGGCAGCTGTCCAAACGGCGGTGTTTTGGGAGATGGTTGTCGTGCTGGTCTTCGTGTTGTTGTGCAAGAAGTAGAATTGTTGGACAACGACAATTTTACGAAAACATTAATAAATGTTTATATTCAGATACGTGCTTCATTTTCACTCTATGCAACTACTTCTCCTGTCATCTAGCTACGGCCATCGATTTTGTGTGCTTTGCTTTGAATAAGGTACTTATGGAAGTTTCGGTCTATAATCAAAAGGAACTAATCCATATAAGCCCTGTTCGCACAGCAGTCGCCAACCAGTCAGTGATCGTGTCCAAGATCCTACTACACAAATTCTGTTCATTCTGCTATATACAGCATAGCGAAATTCACACGGCCGGACATAGTCACGAACAAGTCACCGACACTGTATGAACAAACCCTTAGCTGCTAATGATCACAAATGCAGTTCAAGTCAGATAAGAATTAGATTTTGTTCGATATTGCTATGATTAGTTAATTAATTTCAACAGCTTCTCTGTTGTTAATACAGAAGTGACGTAAGAGGGCACTTGAATAGAAGTAAAAATGTCTTGAATGTCGTGATAAATAGTGTATAACTGTTGATTAACCCATCCTATCTCAAGATAGCCAACCATATACTGGAGCTCGGCGATAAAGGGATCTGAAAGAACTAGCGCCATCTATGAGGCTATAGCAGACCACACAATTTCAGGCGGAATACAATCAAAACAAATACTGAAGAGGCGCCAAAGATAAATTGAATATTCTATCGCCATCTATGAGCTACCACCGGAAACAAACACTCTAACTCTCTTCGAAGTAGATTTCATTTCTGTGCTCGGTTGCGGCTTCATACATGGATCTTTTTCGGACGCCGGAATACAGTATATGTTTCGCTATTTCCTGGTAGCATACACGAATCAGTGATATAATATATGAAATTGTATAGTGACAAACATTTTACAGAGCATTACAATTATGTTCTCGTCCTATATTCTTATTAGACTTGGTTATTTATCGTAGAAATAACCGTATAAATTTACGACCGCCATATTTACAACAGGTAAAAACCTTAACCTTCGGTTAATATCGATAGCCAGTTAATCTATGTAAGACATCTGCGAGAATATAAAGCCTCACATGGAAATGGAACCAATTCTAATTATTTATTAGCCATAAATGTCTAGTCTTGTATTTACTGCGGCTGCTGGCAACCAAGAGATGTTTACATCACTGGGTGATGGCGGGGAGTCTGGACAAGACACGTTTTGGCCCACACTTGAGCTTTCGTCATTGACGTGCAATATTGCTGGACAAAAATGCGCCTCAATCAGGTAATGGATCTAATGAATACAGTCGATTTCTTATAGAATATCTCCCAAACTATAAAAAATACAACGATTTGACTCAGATGGCCCCTAGTTCTCACATAACATCAAGAAATACGTCATAAATTGCCTGGTGTAGCTATACAAACCTATCTTTTCATTTGAACCCCGACACAAAGTTTGCGACGATGACACAACGCCGAATATTAAAAAAAAATATTTGGATCTTACTCGAAGCATGGACCAAAACTGTTACAATCCCTACATTGATATATGTCAGCAATTACTGAGTATTTTATTGAAAATAAGAGAGTTACCATTCACCTGAGAGAGATACTTTAAAGGAAGCATATACTATTTTTACACGGTTAGACATGGCGTAGTCTAGTCCAGTTAAATAGCCGAAACTGCTGCAAAAGTGAATTACATAGCCACAAAGCTATGAGTTTGGTTTTCCGGAAACCAGCCGTTTTTTGTAAAATAGCGAAAAACCCCAAAAACCTCTTTTTCGCTGAAACGGCTGAGGATATCTGGGATTTTTTTACACGTAATTTTTTTAAATTTTTGGGCCATCAAAATAGATCACAGCAATGTTTTTGCTAAATTGCTTAGTTTTCGCGTTACAGCTTGCTGATTGCTTGCGGCGAGGGGCTTGCGGGTTGCGGGGTCAAGGACGTACACATATCATCAGCCGCCGCACCGTTGACGCGGACGATCCTCTTTTAATATTTGCACGTCCTCAGTGTCTCACTCTCGGTGATAGGCCAGTCGATTTCGAATAATAAAAATAAATGTTTATTTGTACATATTCAGAATTTAGTTCTTTAATTTTCGTTATTCTAATTTTTGTTATTTTTGATACTTGTTTTCTGTTTCCACCAAGTTGCCTTCATATACCAAAAACACTTTTCTGAATTATCCGTTATTTACATCAGGTAAATATGCTGCAATAATAATATATTATTCACTAGCGCTGATGTACGGCACGCCGTGCTGTCGGCGGCTCGACCGGCCTACTCCTGGTGACGTCACGAGTCTGTTGTCAGGCCTTGTACTATCGGTGGTAACGGTACAGGGCGCGACAGCTCATTGCTGTTAAGCCAGGAAAATTAGCGCTAAGCACGTGTTGACAATAAAAGTAGTTAGAGAGAAACAGTTTTTTTTGCGCGGTAGTCATGTAAATTGAATATTTACTCAATGTTTGTTAAACAATAAGCATTCTGAATTTCATTCGTCTTCTAAGAATGTATTTGTATTTAGCAGAATTTTCTACAGCAAGGACAAATTTTAATGATCTAGTTTTAATGACCTGATACAAACTTGACAAACTTATAAGGAGAAAAGATGGGCTGGATATGTTATTGATTGGTGAAAAATGTATCTTTTTTAAATTATCTCCCTTAAGTAAGTACTGACACAGTTATTTCCAAAAAATATGACTTTGTAACTAAGACAGGCGATATATAAAGTATTTAATAGCAGAATTAGGGACTCATTTTACACAAATCGTCTATTTTTCTCCAGTATGAGAGAAATTATACAAGGCATTAACCATATTCATTAGATCCATTACTTGAAGAACGCCTTCTCATTGGTCGAATTTATGCCGTAGGCTTAAATTTTGATTTCAGTGGATCAATAGTAAAATCGGGTCTTAGAGCAACATACAGACGTTCCTTAAGGCTTGAGTGGTGTTAGGGAAAAGCTCTCTCCTTAGAAACAATGAAACGATAACGCTTCCTTGATGAATGATCAAGGGAGTAGTTGCATTTCACATTAGCTGTAAAAATTGTCATCACAAGCTGTCATCGATATCACACTGGCCATAACTGTTCAGTATTTTGATGATAAATTTGGAACGGTTTTTTTTTTGTGCTAAATAGTACTAAACAAAGTAAAATAGTATATTTTCTTTCTCGAAATTGTAGGGAATTAAGAATCACAGAGAGAGGCAAACTGAGAACAGGCAACCAATATTGGTTGTAGATCATGTTTGATTCAAATTCAGAGTGACTACTTGTACAGCATTTAAAAATATCAAACATTTCGTACGTACATTTTATATGCACATCCAGTACGGTGACTTGAAAACATGTACCTTTTCAGTTGATCATTACAGAAATTAATATGGTTTTGCTTGTCTCTGATGTACCTCTTGGATAGACGTACCCCGTCTGATTTTTACATGAGCTCTGAAAAATCAAATAAACATTCGTTTTCCATATTTCTAATGTACTAAAACACACTCGAAACCGCCTAGGAACAAAAACCCTGAAAATTGAACTAAACGCATGCTCCGACCGCTCAAACTTGAACTCAAACAGCCAAAGAAATAGCTGCCACAAGCATTTCACATCCGCAACGCTGGCTGCCTGTATAAATAGCGTAATTTGCTGTGTGATTCCTCTACTCTCTACAAATTCCAGAAAGCAAAAACATTACTACATGCGATCCTCCCTCAAGAAAGCCGTTATTGTTTCATTGATTCCAAGGCGAGATCTTTTCTCAAACGGTACTGAAGCCTTAACAAACATTGATAAAACTGACTCTTAAGGCTCGCATAGACACTCGTGCTAATTAATCTACGTCTTGCTTTGCTTGCACAATTTTGAGTGTGTGTGTGGTATCAAATCGTCCGTTTTCCTTGTGGCGTTCTGTTAGTTTCTTGACATAAGTAAAATCAACTTAACTATGATTTTTTAACATTTATAGATTTGCTCAAGACATGTTTTCTTTGCTTGACGACTACAAGACATCGGATACCAAGCAAAACGTAGGATTAGCATGAACCTTCGACCATTTGCACTCAAGTAACATGATTTTTAAACGAGCACAAATTAGAAAAACAGATTTTTGGTGTTCGGATCAAAATATATTTTATTAAAAACTCGGTCGAACATTACTATTTTTGAGGTCGTTAAGTATGTAATTAAAGCTTAAACCTTCCCATACAAGACCATGGAGACTATTTTGGGCTTATTTTATTCTTAAGCATTGTTGTTCATTTGTTAATAAATTATGGTTCCTTAAGATGAACTAAAACATATTTTGAGCAGTACCTTGAACAAGACCACCGAGAGTAATTTCTACATATGGGGATTTATTTGGTCAGAAAAATACGAAGTTCTATAATCAAAAAATCACAGGATTCATTTCAAATTCATTTTACTATGTATAAACAACAACATTGGCAACATTGACTCGGTTATGCTTTCCTACTTGTGTATGATTTGCTGAAATAAGGGTTAGGGAGGCGAATTCAGGCCAAATCTCGACTTCAAGTGGGTAACATCAATCCAGCGTTGCCATTAATACTCTCTATGATGTAGTCTTCATGGTAAAATACATCTTTCGCATTTTGAGGTAATGTGACCTAAGCATCACAAGAGTATAAGAGCAATAGCATCTCTGTACTTTGAACCATGACACTTTTCCACATAAACAATCGTGAATAGTCTTAACGTATAATCTAGCGCCTCTAGCGGGCGTAATGTGTAATAACTCGTTTGCGCCTCCCACTCGACAACGATTCTTATCGCCATTCACGAATCCGCGAGCGCAAAATTTTCTCACTCTGCTAGGAAAAAAGCATAGGCGGAAATTCTCACGGCCATAATTGAATATTACATACGAATGGAATTGATGTACCATTTTGATTGCGGGATAAAAACGCCTATGTATACATACATACGACAATAAAAGTTTATCTAAACGCTTTGCGGCTTCAACCAATGAGGAGGCGGTTGCTATCGTTACCGCAAAATGCCGTGTGGTGGTGATTGTTTAGCGTTTAGATGAATTCAGTGCCGTAGAATTAAAGAATTCACCCAAGGACGGATTTAAGAATGTCTACGAGGAGTGCATCGGTTCACAGCAGGAGAAGGGGTAGTTTTAAATCAGGTCTTGCATCCACCAATAGGCATTCCTGTTGTGTGTGGAATCTTAATTTAGTGTAACCAACTACCAAAGATGGATATTAATAATAGCAGCATTGAAAAGGGATCTGAAAGAAACTAGTGCCATCTATGAGACCGTAGCAGAACCAAACAGTATACCTCTTTTCAAGATTTATTTCTAAATTCACTTTTGTGAACGACGTATACAGTGCTTTTAAAAAGTGTGTGTGTACCATATTTTACCGTAAATGTGGCAGCCGATTTCAAGGTGGCATTCGGACGGTATCCTGGTACGTTTTAGTTCCCACGTCTACTAACGTGAAAGTATTGTAATCACGAAATATTTCGAAAAACTTTTGGAGATTATACATGAATATCACGAAAAACCATGTCACTCAGATGGTCTATCTGTCGGTCTGTCCGCTAATCCTTGGCCCGTGTATAACTTGGAAAATACCGCTCGGTATTTCGATGAAATTTTCACACAAGGTTACCACTATGCCAAGGAAGATTACTCCGAGTCTTGTATTGCAATGCAGGGAGGCTCTGGATTGCCTCGCAGCGAGGCATCCGGTATCATTAATATGGGTACCGGGGCACGCTGGGATAACAGGCAATGAGACGGCCGGACACTCTGGCGAAGACAGGATCAGCCAGCAAGCTCGTTGGTCCTGAGCCAGCTCTAGGAGTGACCGCGCATAAAGCTAGGAGGAAAATGGAAACGTGGGTTGTAAGACAACACTCTCAGAAATGGAGAAGTATCTCCAGACATCTCCGCCAGGCACGAGAACTCATTGAAGGGCCCAGTGCTAAGGATGGACGCTTCTGCCTATCTCAGGATAGAGCCAACCGAAGGTTGTTGGTGGGACTATTGTCTGGCCATAACACGTTAAGGCGTCACCTGCACGTGATGGGGGTGGCTGAGGATCCCTTGTTTGAACGCTGCGGAGTAGAGGAAGAGACCTCGGCGCACGTTTTGTGTCGCTGTGAAGCTCTGAGCTACTATAGGCAGACTATACTGGGGTCCATTACTTTGGACCCTCAGGACGTCAAGGAGCTTGGACTCAAGGCGATTCTCAACTTCGCTAAAAGGGCGAGGCTTGTGATCTAAGGATTGTAAAGGTGCATAAGGGCCCGCTTAAGCGGCCTATGCACTGGCTCCTTATGGTGGCCGGAATGCCTCTAATTTCAAGATTCATTCATTCATGCCAAGGACGAAAAATCCAGACTTAAGTAGAGTTTGAAAATCGGTTCAGTAGCGGCGGAGAGCAAAGCCAAAATGGAAAAAAAAAATAAAAATCGCCCAATTTCTTCTTTTTTGACGTTTCAGAGGATCTGAAGCATTCATGTAAAACATTTTTGGGGCAAGAATTGGGGGGTGCAGGTCGAAGGGGGTGGAGGAAGGTGTATCGCAGTAAATATTTATAAACTTTGAATCACAGTAATTCTACCCGCCTATTAGCCATATTTCACACATATATTACTCCGAATATTTGCCATTGACAGAGAATAATCCATTGCATAATTATATACTGCACTAGCCTCTGCTGAGCTGAACAGCTGAGAAAAGGTCAATGATGCCTCGGCTATGTAACACTAGTGACTACCAGGGCAATATAATTTATTGAATATAAATAATCAGATAGGATGAGACAACATTAGAGACGTAGTTATTCAGGTGTGAAATAACGGATAGACGTTTGTTATCCATTCCTTCATAATTTCAAAGATTGCCAAACGATGAATGATTCTTTACTGATATCCATTCCATGGCGTTATGCCAAGATACAATGATTTTCATAGCCATTAAACAACAAAAATACCAATTCGTACATAAGTTACACAGATACTATGCTTGATGTGTATACAAAGCTGATTTGTCCAGAATGGAAAGTACAGAGTCAATATACATGAAGCCATTTTTTACTGCAATGAATTTATGTGATACCTCATTCTGAAGCTCCTTACAAGTTCTTCATAACCACTATCTAAATGGCGGACTGTCAGACTGTTAAGTAGAGCGTTCTTGTGACTTGTGACTATCCAACATGTAAAAATGTAAAAAACTGTAACCTTGTTAAACTCAATATACCACATTTGATTGCATGCTTAGAAAGTAGAAGAATGATATAGCTTCTTGATTGGTTGCTGAGCTCATAATCGACTTAATGCTTAAAAATTGCCAATCCATCATTTTATAAGATAGTAAATTTCTAATTGCAACGACCTAACCGACAAAGAAACGTTACCATATCTCCATACATCTTTTTATGTAAGTGAATAACCGAATCCAACGTTCTTTAAACAAAAAGCGTGTAATAATTCGCAATTAAATATCCGTAGACACGTTCGCTGTTAACAGAAGTTGATGCGACGTGACAGAATGCTAGATTGCTATTAGACCCATAACCGACGGTGACACGACTTCACACAACTCAGAGTTCACGGTACGTTCATCCTCTTTCACATGCATGTCTGTTTGCAGGTAGGCCTATAAACTATATGCTTGTATTAGTTGTATTTCAGGCGGCAAGTTTATTTTAGTTTACAGAATAGGTTAGTCTTGTCCAAATAAAATTCAGCACCTGACAGTGTTTTGTTAGTGACGATCTCCTCAGTAAATAACGGTAAGGCACTTATTGTTTGTCTCAAACTAAAAGAAAGATACGATAACTAAAAAGAGAGCTCTGCGTGGAGAAAATTCATTTTAAGGGCGACATTTTTTTTTTTTTTGGTTTTTACATTAGGTTCTTCACGGATAGTTTTTACCTGCAGTTATTTTCATTTTATTCCTCGAAAGCGAAGCTAGATATGAAGAAAACACATGAGACTAAAACCGCTTAAACAGAAAAAAAACAGAAAAAGTCATTGGTGTTAGTTTTATTCATCAATAATGAAGCTGTGGCGCCACTGGAACTAACAATTTCAATCTAACTAGAGCTAAGTAAGCGCCTTATTACATCGAATAATTGCACCAAATTTTATCCAAAACGGTTTAACGATATTTATTCATAGGACCTTTTTTACGTAATAAGGAAATACAATGTATAAATATCAAAGTATGCAGTGATAATGTAGCCTAATACCAACATGCCTTCCGGTACCTCTATCAGATTGAAAATCGAACATGCATCCAGGCGATGTGATACCCTCATGCCCATGTTACAATGAACCGTGAAGCTACCCAAAGAAGTTATAAGATGGAGAGAATATGTTGGTAATTAAAAGAACAGAACTCGTTAACGTTATCAGCTGCATCGCAATCTTCACAGTTGAGCACTGCATGTTGTTCTCATTTACAGATGTGATTTTTAAACGACGTCTGCTGGCTGAAAGGTATGTACCGGTCGAGAGCTGAATTAATATTCGCCAAACCATTTAGAGTTTGCCTTAGACAGGTTAAACAATCAGCAAGCTATGATATGGACGGCAAGATGTATGTATCTTTTGGGCAAAGACAAGAAACCCCGTTATGTCGTTATTGGGTAATGTTGATGAAAACGTAATACACACTGAACTAAATGAACTAGTTCACTATTTCCCGGAAACTCGTTCACTTGTTCACCACAAACGACTGGATTTACAGGATGATGCCGATGATCCAAACAAACTTTACAGTGTGTTCCAGATTACAGCAAAGGTTAAATGGGGATAGTTTTAGAAGAACCTTACTGCTTTCGATAGCCGGCTTCAGATATACGATCGGTCAATTATTTTAGAAAATATCAGCGAAAAACCGAACATGACGGAATTTGTTTTTTGCCAGTAAATCCAAAACGGTTAATATGACGGCTGTCAAAATGTGACACTGTTCGGATATTTTTTTATGAAAAATAAGATAGCATGTATGACATCTCTGAATCGTCTCTTGTTTTCCAGCAACCCTCCTCAACTTTAATTTTTCTTGTTGCCGCCATACTTTTTCTTTGATTTTTGAAAAGAGTGTAAAATTTCTAGTCTGGTGATGTCTCACAAGTGCATAAAAGATCGAAATATCATCACACGTAATGTTATGTATTAGTTTTTTATTTGTTTGTAAGAAAGACTCCTTTTTTGTCCAACCATCGTTATTTGATACCGTGGTCAATAATAACTAAGCAGATGACTTTAACGATTCGTTATTTTTGTTGCCCTAAAGGTGGAAAATATTGAAAAATTATTTTCAAAGCGGGTGCTGAGTTGCAGGAGCTTTGCGAAAATTGAGAAGACTATTTGGTCGGAATGAAGCTCCGTCCGCGACTGGTATACGAAAATTGTTGAATAAGGTTCGTGAAACTGGCCTGCTTGTGGATAACAGAAGGTATGAGCATGTTCGACCCGTAAGTACAGCCGCAAACATTGCTGCTGTTGCCCAGAGTGTGCGTAAAAACGCAAGAATGGGATTATTCCCTTACAAGGTGCAACTTGTGCAAGGGTTAAAAGAAAGTGATCATCCGCTTCGATATTGTTTCTCTGTGTGGGCTCTAAATCAATTGGAGACGGACGTCAATTTTGGTCGCCAAATCATTTTTTCGGACGAATCCCATTTCCATCTGGGAGGTTACGTTAGCAAGCAGAACTGTAGGATTTGGGGTTCTGAAAATCCACATGTCATAGAAAAACCAATGCTTCCAAAAAGAGTAACTGTTTGGTGTGGCTTTTGGAGTGGTGAGATTATTGGTCCCTACTTTTTTCAAGATAGAGATGGTAACGGCTTGACGGTAAACGGGGAACCCTATGTTGAAGAGTTTTTTGTGGCCACTTTTAGACGATATGCTCTTGCACAATCGCTGGTTCTAGCAGGATGGCGTAACATGCCACACCAGCCGTGAAACCATCGATCTTTTACACACTAAGCTCGGTCATTGCTTTATCAGCCGTTTTGGAGACGTTCATTGGCCAGCCCGCAGCTGTGATTTGACGCCCTTGGATTACTTCTACTGTTAAGGACCGCTGTTACACAAACGATCTTCAAACAATTGATGTCCTTAAGGAAAATATCCGTCGAGCTATTGGTGAAATAGACCCACAAACTATTGAAAATGTGCTTCAAAATTGGGTGAAGAAGATAGACTATTGCCAGGCCAGCCGCGGCAGCCATTTAACTGAAATTGTATTTCATAAATAATCGGAAGGTGTATTCTTTTGAATAAAGTTTCGAGTGTTATATATTATTGAAGAGTGTAGTTTTAATACCAACTGAAAAAAGAAACCAATGAGTGGCCCACCCTATATTTTAAGTATACTGATAATATTAAGCCGATACCTGCAAATTTAGGTAGATCGTCAGTATATAACCGATCAGTTTATTAGAAGAGACATATTTTTTAAACATAGCATTCGACAACCATCTTACTGTCAGTTAGCTCAGATCGAACAAGGTCACGTTTTCCTTGAGAAAGATGTTTGTCAATTATTACTCTTCTCACCCCCAGGTGTCAGGACTTGTGGCAAATTGAGGCATCATCGAAATAAGGGGGCCATGAGTGAAGGAATAACTAGGCATTCAGCCCAAACAGTTTTGTGAAACAGTTTGTACAGCGGAATATATGCTATCGATTCTTTTGTTGTTTCGGTCAACGCTATGACCCAATTGCAATTGCAACATCGACCAGTCTCGGTTGTCTCAATGAAACTGGAATGCCGATAAACGAGACAATTGGATTTTACTAGGTTTGTTTCAACAAGCAGTTCCGAACTAGTTCAGACCGAATTCAGAATTATTTTCCGGCGCCGGCCAGAAGTAAGTATAGTTCAGTACTAGTGTGAAACCATTTTGTTGGAACAGATAATTACATGGCTTGTTGTCGTAAGCTTTACGTTATTTGAAGTACGATTTAAGATTATCACACTTCTGTGTGAAAGGCCTGGAATTTGAGAGAATTTATTGTTTTTTGACGTACTGTACATCTTTTCTAAAAAATGGCGTCAAGTAGATCTTCCCACAACTTCTAGTACAATTTTACATGTAACAAAAAACGTGGCTTTTGTCAGAAGCGTTAGTGCGCTATTACTGACTTTTCAAGGTAGCCTCATTTCTTTTGAGCTCTGGTGTAAAACTGTTTCTCAACAATGTTCAATACATCAGGAAATTTCATTAAGATACACTGAAAAGGAAGAGAATAACAAAACACATCGCACTGCGGGAGTGGCGCCCCTTTGAAGTTACGAAGTCGGACGTGAGTATCCCCCCATATTCAAGGGGATCGCGCGCTTGGTGAGGCGTGCGATATGTTACGCAGCGCTATCTTCCTTTTCGGTACCCGAGGATACAAGCATATTCTATACGATAATATCGCGACCACCTCGTATGTGCATATTGCTGCCACCTGCTTTTATAAGTCTCTCGGATCCCCTACCAAAGATGCAATATTTACAACCCCGTGTCGCACGGCAAGTGGGACCGATAGGTACGCGATCCGCAGCCTGAAGGTATGTTTCTAAGATTTAAAGGCAAATGTACGGGGTAATCTAATCACCAAGGCTAGAAGTGTAATTAATATACTGACATCAAAAAACTGCGATACATCCTCCTCCACCGTTTTGTTATTTTATAATTTAGACTTTAGGGACGGACGCATGCTCTGCAAGGGTAATAAAATTGATGAAAATTATCAGCATTTGGCTATGAAAATTTCATTTCTGGATATTTCCACTTGAATCCCACCCATTTTCTGAACATATGTAATAAGCGGCATAATAAGCGCTTAAGATTTAGCTTTGATATACAGAAAGATTGGAAAGGAAAAGCGACAAATGGAAGCCAAAAACCCAGCTTTTCAGGGACGAACTGCTGATCGATGTCAACACATTCAACTTTTAGCCTTCTGTCAGACCAGTTCAGAATCGGAATTTGGATCTGCGCATGCTTCGTTCGATTCAGAACTAGATCGATGCTTTGTTGGAACGAAGCTACTGTGTCCAATGTCCATGCAGGGCGTATATAGTGACACCTCAAAGCCCTACTGAGCGAGGGCCGTGGCAAATGCTTGTTCCGGAAGTTGTTGTATCCAGGATACAACTTCTTCCCGTCCAAGTGATTGTGCACGCGTTAAGGAATACCTCAGTACCGATTGCCGGGTGGCGGTACAAGTCCGCCAACGGGCCACTTTAGGTCTATTTAACATCACTAACACGTAAAAAGAAGGTGGTAGACAAGGACCAGTCGACCGAGGCAGTACCACCCGCTAGCTTTTCCCAGGGTGTCTTATAAATGTCCGCATGTTTCCACACCTAAGCTATGCAGTCGGTTATCTACCAAAACAAAGAAATTAATGATGATGGATCCCTCGAGCACTAAAAACTCCGGACGTAAACTCACTCCACTCTCGGAATGTCCGGGTGGAGGGTGGGCTCGAGGGAACAACATCGAAGATAAAATTTGTTTTTCGAACATCTGCGGGATCAACAGCAACATTGATGCTGTTCATCACTACCTGCAATCCAATCGTCCCGCCATGCTTTTCTTGGCGGAGACAAAAATCTCAGAGGCTGCGCCGATTAAAAAACTCAACTTCCCAAACTACGAGGTGCACTCCAATCTGAGAAAGAACGGGGGAGTTGTGGCTTTTGTCCGCAGCAGTCTTTCCTGCTCCAGGGATCTTTCTTTGGAATCAGACCGGAAGGACATTCTGTGGCTTCGCCTCAACTCCAAAACATCACCCAAATTTATTTGCTGCCTTTATCGCTCTCCCTCGAACCATAACTGGGATGACCTACTCGAATACCTCGCCATCCAGATCGACTTCCTGAACATCAATCACCCCGCTTCAGAGGTAGTTCTTCTCGGTGATTTCAATGCCCATAATGAGCTTTGGTTGGGCTCAAATAAGACCGATGCAGCAGGTCGTGCAGTCGAAGCATTCGCTCTTACTCAAGGGCTTCCAACCTTTTCAAGTGTGAGATATTAAAAATATTGAAAATTTTGAAATCATTACATATATTAAAAACTGACAATCCTATAAGTTTTTTTTTTAAATAAAGCAAATTTTGCAAACGTTTTAAAATATGGAAGAGTTTTAAGCCTGAATATTGAAAATTTCGAAAATTTTAAACATTCTATAAATTTTTACTGCTAGGAAAATTTTTAAAAGAAAAACGTTGAAGGTTTTGACTTCTTTCAAAATTTCGACAATTTTGTAACTTTGGAAGATTCTCAAAATTCCAGTCTTTGAAAAATAAAGTTTTTGAATGTTTCGAAATGCTTGTAATCCTGAACGTTTGCAAAATAAGTATGAAAGTTTTGGGCACTATGGTAATTCCAAACATTCGGAGGGTTGGTTTCCCAGAAATCAGAAAGAAAGAAGGTACGGTAAAAAAAGGAAGAACGGGGGGATATAGGTGAAAAGGAGGAAGTGTGGCCTTGGCATTGTTATCCAGAATTTGGAAAATTTGAATTAATCCAGCAAACTAGGTCTGAGACCTTTTGTATTATCACCGTGTATATTTACCCAGACGTATGGCATCGTTCGTTTCCGAGATAATATTGTTATTGTCTGGGCATTGGCGCAGTGTGTTTCCCATTTGGTGCGGCTAATGGTAAAACTATTGTCGGCCGACTTACAGATCTTATCATCTAATTTATTGTAATTCTCTTCTTCAAGTGGTCTTTGTGCTTTTTGCTAAAGGTTGCGGAATGCTCGGACCGATTAATCTCAAGAGACCGTATAAGTAAGTGACGTAGACAGGGTGGCCCTACTTTATCCTATTCTCTGTGTGCGCGATGACAGCGCCACCTAATGATCTTAATATGCCACAATTATTCTGGACTCAGGATTTGCTAATTCTGGGCAGCTAGTTGTTGTGATAACAATTATCGGCTTGTTTTTCATTGAAGTTAAATAAAAACACATTAAGGTGCTTAAAAGGTTGTAGTGCATTTAAACTAAGTAATTTGACTACTTCAACAAAAAATGAATATTCGTACGGGATATCCTAGGGATTTGTATCCCTAAAATATGATGTAATCTATCAACCAATACTATGCAACAGGGAAGAATTTAATGTTAGAACAGCATGTGAGAGACGTTGAACAGTTCACGACGAAATTATGAAGTTACTTAATAAGAGCTCTGATCATAAGACAAACGTCCGTGACACACTCCTTACATCATTAAATATAAGTACCTATCTACTTAATGTGAATTGTTTAGTTCGCTTCATGTCAGCACGTATTGTTTTTTTATACCGTAGTAGCCGGACACCGCTATGAGGATCCCAAAGAAATTTTGAACTGCCTAAGATTAGTAGAAATGGGAAAAGATTCCACTTGTAGATTGTTCCACAATCTCGACACCCTCGGGACAAAGGAGCGGTCGTATCGGCCAGTTCTGGATGTACGAAGTTCGACTCGGTTTGGATGGGAGGCCAAAGTTAGGCGGGCCTGTCTGGCAGGCACATTGCGCGGCGGCATCATAGAAGAGAGCTTTGAGGAGCAAAGATCGTTGGTGTAGCAGTAGAAGAGAGCTAGATCGTCGACGGCCCGCCGGTGCGAAAGGATCCCGAGACTGTCTGTTAGAGAAGAGTCATCGATCAGTCGGACGGCCCTCCTCTGGACATCATCGAGCATAAATAATCTTGACGGGGCAGAAGCAGCCCAAACCAATGAGCAATACTCGAGCCTAGGCCTTACATGGGCTTTGTATAGAGTAAGAAGGTGATGCGGAGAAAAGTACTTCTTAGTCCTGAACAAATAGCCTAGCTTTTCCCAGCAGCTGTCGGTACGGACGAGATGTGTTCGTGGCAGATCAAATCCTCGATGATCTGGACTCCGACCAGCCGATATGAACGGCTCCCTGACACAACTCGGTCATTCATCGAAAACGGATGAGCGCTAGGACGCTTTTTGTTCGTCAAGGTACTGTGTTTTGAAAGCATTAAACTGTACAAGATTGTTGCGCCCCACTACGTCTCTCGTCAGAGGGGAAGTCGTCTCTAATCTTCTTTTTTTCAGCTCAGCGGCAGAGATCGGCTTGTCACTCAGAATTCCTGCATGCCGAGTGCTGTCATCAGCGAGGCTGCGGATTGAGTTGACATGTAAGAAGAACAGTCTCGGAGCCAAGATTGATCTCTGGGGAATACAAGCGTTGACGTTGGCGGATCAAGAGGAGAACCCGTCAATTACGAAGAATATCTTGCGAGGGAAAGTCAGCCACCCATCTGCAAAGCTTTTCTGGAAGTTTGCATAAGAGGTCAGCGTGCCACAGCTGATCGATCGTTTTTGTCATATCAAGGGCAACGGCATGAGCCTCACCATAAGACTGGATGAGTTTACTCCCAATTGAGTGACGTAACCTATGAGATCCCCTGTGTATCGCTGGTGCCGGAAACCATACTGCCTGTCGCTAATCAAGCCGCGACTGTGAACAAAATTAAATCGTGCGACTTTAGGTCCAACCCAAAATTATAATTGTTCTTCATCAACCAAACCCAAAATTAATTTTAGGATCAATTTAAAATTGCCGAATACTAATTAACAATACCAAGGCACCCCTCAAATTGACGCACTTCTTTTTTCTCTGCTCTCCCTCCTTCCTTCCTTCCTTTCTTCTTCCCTTCTTTCTCCCTGACTTTGTCTGGTATCTGGGCAACCAGAGCTGACAGACCTACTGACTTACAAGACTTCAACCAAGAACAATGGTCTTACGGGCCGCTCTGACAGACAATGACGAATAGAGAGCCGTGAAGTTTGAGTTAGTTCAGAAGCTCGCGATTAATGCACCCCACCATCACCTTACTTATGACAGAAATCAGATCTATAGGCTTGTAGTTGTAAGGCTCGATCGTAGATCCTCTTTTTTTGGAATGAATTGGACATGAGCAAATTTTCAGTTTTCTGGGAAGGTACCGGATTCATAAGACATCTGCAAGAGACGCGAAAGACCCTGAGCAAGCTCCGCTGCACACCTCTTCAGTACAATGGCAAGAATCAAGTCTGGACCAGGAGCTTTGTTGATGTCGAGTGTCAAGAGCTCCCGTCTAACAGTCATGCCTGAATGTTACTTCCCGCATAGTGTAGGGAACCTTTTGAATCGACGGCACTTGGGCGTTGGGCCCATGGTGGAGTTGGCAGCAAAGATCTTAGCAAGCAATTCCGCATTGGCCTTTGAGTCGGTAAGAATCATTCCATCCTGACACGTAAGTGGTGGAAGGCGTGAGAAGTTCCTTTCAATCTGCTTGGCCGGCATCCAGAAAGACCAACTGGGCGAGTTTATGCTGCCACATCGGGTTCTGACCGAAACCTAACCTCCACAGCACCGTGGTCTGAGTTACCCAGAGGGGACAGGATAGCAGTGCTGTAAGGAACAGGATGCGTGGTCAGAAAGAGATCCAGCAGGGTACTGGCATGTGACGAGACGCAGGGGAAAAAGTAGGGCTCGAGACCAGCTGGGCCATCCCTTGAGTAAGAGCGAACGCTTCAACTGCACCGCCTGCTACATCGGTCTTGTTTGACCGAGAACTACCTCTGAAGCGGGGTGATCAATGTTCAGGAAGTCGATCTTGACGCGAGGTATTCAAGTAGGTCATTCTAGTTATGGTCCGAGTGAGAGCGATAAAGGCAGCAAATAAATTTGAGGGATGTTTTGGAGTTGAGGCGAAGCCACAGAATGTCCTTACGGTCTGATTCTAAAGGCACGTCTGTGCAACAGAAAATACTGCTGCAGACAAAAGCCACAAATCCTCCGTTCTTTGGAAAGCTAAGATGGTTAATCGGTACACACGCTGAGATTTTTGTCTTCGCCCAAAAAGCGTTGCAGGACGATTGGATTGCAAGTAGTGATGAACAGCATCAATGTTGCTGTTAATCCCGCAGATGTTCGTGAAACAAATTTTATCTTCGATGTTGTTCCCTCAAGTCCATCCTCTACCCGGACATTCCGAGAGTGGAGTGAGTTTACGTCCGGAATTGTTAGGGATCCATCATCATTAATTTCTTTGTTGGGGAAGATTTGTGACCCGTTAAAAGAAATTGAAAGCTTTTACATGAACATATTTAACAAACCTTGTGCGAAATTGCATGACATATAGTAAATTGACACATATCAATACGGAGTAATTCCATATCTTTGCCACATCGAGTACTGCGACTGATTAGACGGTTTCCCCACTGCCCACTTCGTACATAGCGAATAAAAGTATTATTATAATAAATAATAAAATCATAAGAATGTTACTCAGTTTTACATATTTACCACTCGCTCTTCAAGTAGCTTGAGAGCTATATATAACATACCTTCACATAAATGTTGTTCAGAGGTGAAGAGAAAGACTGCGCTCTACAAAATACTCAACAATCGGAACACTCTGTATAGAGTGTAAAAAGTATAGCTACCGTGTAGCGGCAGCATACGTGGAAGTATCGAAGGCTACTACAAATTATATGCTCGTGCTCGATTATGCAAAAACAATGAATTGTGGGTGTTGTGTTGACTTTTCCTGTCTTGCAGCCTGTCATGATAATAATCGTTTCTGTGTATTTTGTGCAGACAGAGGAAATACTTCTATACACGAAACTGCAACATATTGTTTTTAGTATTTTTGTGCTTTAACATTTCTGTGTCAGATTATTAGAGCTTGTAGTAGTACAGTATCGTTCCTGGTTTTCAGCGTTCTTTGTGTTGTAAAATATTTTTTCCGAATGGGTAATAGAGCTAGAGCCATGGGTAAAAAAATATTCCGAAGAAATCATAATAGACTTACAAGGAATTGAAATACATTGCCAATTTCAAATTTATCCTGGATCCTACGAGTATATTTTGAGGTACATTTTTAAAAATGCCCCTTATCCCTTTTTCAATTCATTGAGGAGATTCTTCACGTATTTCAAATTCTGAATTGACTGCTCATCATTTAGATGTTGATCAGCTGGGTGCCTCTAAACGTATGATTCCAGTTCTCTGAAGTAGGTAAAACAACTAAGCTTCATTATAATTCACTTATTCTGAAAAGTTTAATCCCAGCTTAATTAATGGTATTTTAACACCAAGATGAAACGAGACCGAGCAACGTCAACATACTTTATTATAATTCCCTGAGAATTGTTTGTATTGGGATCTCGTCAAGATTAAAAGATTATCATGTAAAAGGTACCGAAGCATTGTGAACTTTTAACGGAACACAACGACAAAAGCGGCATTTCAATTCGAGGTACTGTTATAAAATTTTGAGTATACTTTGTGTCGCGAATTCGCAATGTAAATTATTAAACCGACAGATTTGCGCATTAACATTTATGTATAGAGGGTATTCATTTTACGATTATTGTCTGTGTTATGTACTTATAGTTTTTATATAAGGTTTTTCGCGGGTCACACAAAAACTACCAGCATCACTTTTATACATGCACCTCCACACATACACATGCAATCTGCCTCTGTGCGCCGACATTTGTTTTTGTAAGGTCAGACGTACGTTCTCCAGTTTCGTCCTGCCACCTTGGAAATTTTCTGGTCAACGTATGAGTATTCGTAGTCTGTGCTTTTCACTCTTAGTGTGACAACTCACTTGGCAAAATACCATTTTGAGTTTACCTTTTATTGATCTTCGTCTGAAAATATAACATAACCACAGTTTTTTGCCAACATTATTGGAGTAATTTGAGAGAGTGAATGAAAGCAGTGGTCCTTTATTATACAATTCATGTGTGTAAGGCAGCTGCGTTTAAGATCGGTTTTCCCTGCGCACAATTTTTGTATATGAAGTTTCAGCTCCGCACGGGTATTACGTATCTTAAAAAGTGACATTGTGCCGGTTTTTGTTTTGACATTATATTGTTTTTTTGTGACATTATGTAGGTTTTTCTATCAATGTTAACTTAGCACTAGCTGATGGACATGTTATGAACTCGTTTTGTAGTTGTACGTGTTGCCTAAACGTCATGAAACTTCAGTTATTAATGTTTGGTTCTGATGTGATGTAAAATATGCTTCAGAGATGACATTACTGGAGGTAACGGCAAGTGCATAGTGAGGATTTGTGTGCTAATAATACATGTTGATGATAATACCATTGAATTCTTGTCTCAAATACACTTACTTGAGATTCAAAGCTAGAAATTAATTGCGCATCCACTTTTTCTTGTCCATTCTGGAAATTACATATGCAAATTTGCTGAATTTTAAAAATGAGAGAGATAAGAAATAATTATATTCACTGTACACTGTCGAATTACAAGTCATATACATGCTAACAGTAATTACACACAATGCGGGCGCGGTGGTGATTTCCCGTAATTCTCCTCAAAGTTTTTGAAAACACAAAACACGTAATTTATAATGTTGAACATAACATGTCTTCAGAAAGGACAACATATAAATAATCCGTCGGGCACAGCTAATAGATATAGTTCCTTGGCGGCATATTCAGTAATGATTTTCTCGCACCGCAAATATCACTAATTTTATAAACATTTATAAACACACAATCATCCAGATGGGAGCTTGCTATTCAACCAACTTTCTTCTCACAGATGAAAACTGTAGACTACTCGGCTTCACAAAACATAAGCAACTAACAATAGGTGTAGTTGACCTATTCCTCCATAGATGGACGTTCACAACGATCCTAGTGAGTAAACGTGGATTGACTATTTGCACCCTAAAAACTACCTAGTCTGTAACATGACATTTTAAAGTCTTTTTTTTACGTTTTATAGGCTTTTTACATACTACCCGTGCGGTACATGGTTCAGTTAGTCCATATGGTTATTTATTTCGTATGGCATTAATGAAGCCAAAGCCATGCATTTGACTGGTTCTTCGTCATTGAGATGATCGTCAGAGTACACAAACGTTTACACTCAAATATAGATGATCGAAATTATGGTAATGCGTTCGTGCTGTAAAAACAACCATTAAGTACAAGTGGTGCTCCGAGAGGGTTGGGCACTTTCCCCCAAATTGGAAGATTTTTACTGGAGGCATTTTTGAGGATATAATGTTCTGAGGAAAATCGCACGCTTTTTGAGCCAAATCATCTCTTTCCATTAATTAAGTGTAATTTGAGTTTTTTAGGGATGTTTGTGATTTTTCTGGGTAAATTCAGTTCAACCCATCTGGCAACGCGGCAATTTGATAGATCCATCATATGAACACCTTCCTTAGTTTAAGATCCGGCCGCTTGAAAATACAGGTATCTGCCAATATTTGAAAAACTTGATTTTTATGAATGATAAATAGATTAGAGCACGGTTGCCTTTGCCATTATTGGCAGGCTGCCCATTTTCGAGTAAAATCCTTTGAAAAAACCTCAATCCGTCCTACATTAAAAATATACGCTGAAGCTATAATTTGATATGCAATGTATTAGGAAAATAATCCTATCTCACCATAGCATTATTTGAACACTATTCATGTTTTGTCCTTATTCAGTCTCATCTGTCGCATAATTATTTATAACGCCTTGTAACTTCTTAGAGGATAGCTTAGAAAATATGTTTAGAAGTGTTGCCGTTGATTTCAGAATCACTCTCTATGTTGGCTTTTCGAGTAAAGTTGTTATATAATGCCTTACAACTTCTTTTATTCCATTTTAAAGCATCGACCCGTGCTCATTGAAAGACCGTTTATTTCGAGTTATTCAATTTATATTTTGGGACATCTTGTATACAACAATGTCTGCACTCATTATATTTAGGTGCAATAAAAATAATATTTCATTTATGGATGTGGCAATGAAGCGCAATGTTTATTTTTGGACATGGTACAAAGGTATGATTTGTCTCTGTAACGGTTTCTTTAAGCAGGTGCGAATTAAATTTTGCATTTAAAATACATTGTTGCGTACATATGCATGTATGCACACATTTAGCGTGTTTACAGGGTGATTCATAAAACAGTGGCAACAGCTTTGAGCAGAAATCAAAGTCCTTCAAAAGCTACTTCAAGGGATCAGTTGAACAAAAAGGTGAAGGTTCTATAGAAGTTCGTGCTTTTCTGGCCAAATAAATACACATATGTATAAATTTGCTACTTTGTACTAACGTTTCGTCCACCACGTTGGCGGTTTTCAACATAACAGTTGATGTCATTGACAATATACTTTGACCTAGCTTCCTGCCCCGCGGAGTTGTAGACGATACTACTAATAAAGTAACCAAATTTCCCAAGCATGCAAGTTAGCTGTCAATTTCCTAATGCCATCAAAGATACAAATCGTGATGGGATGTTTATAGTATTGCTTAAAACAATGCTTTATGTTAGTAACGGTTTCATGCTAGAATAAAGCGTCTGTATCGCTTCTTGGCTTTCACAGATTGAGTGGGGCGATAACAGACTTCCCTGTTGCCGGCCTGAGGCTGACGGTAGGGATTGTGGTACCTGCCATGACAGTTGATTGCAAAAACTGTTGTCGCAACATACCGATTGACTGTCGAGCAATCTTGCTTATCCGCAGCAGATGTTTCAGGTGATACATTAGGTAAAGGCTCTAGTTTTCATCAACAGGTATGTTCCAATCATACCAAATAGAAGTCCCAAACACTCACAAGTATTTAGTTAATCAAAGTAAAAGGTCATCTGTAAATAAATAATCAACTCGAACATGGTATGAACTCTCAATACAGTATGAGTTTTTCAAAAGTAAATTCAATTGAAATTTTTCAAAACACTTGAACTCCACCGCTACTTTCTACCTATGGCTTGAAATGACCAGAAAATGAAGCCCAATTCTTTCCAACACTGATTCTTACAAAAAACTTTTAATATGTCGAAAATGTCGGTGGGAATGTAAACGGTACACACAAAAAGAATACTCTTGCTTCAATAGAAACTATTTTGTATTAAGGGTCGTGACTTTGACAGGTTTCTAAGATATACTTTTTTGAACTAAGGTCCATTTCTAAATTTTAAGGGCTACATTTGTGTCAGCCTGTAAATATGATACAGAACGTCAAAATAAAAGAAAGGATGTGGATAATATATGACATGAAAGAATACAGAAGGACATAAAAATAACGTGTTACTCGCACAAAAATTCATTTGTATTATAAAATGTCTTATTTAGTAAGAGGTTCCGAAGTTTACTTTTAAACTAGGATAAGCTGGTAATCTGCTTAATATCTAAAGGCAATTTATTATGCATGGCACTACATAAATACATCGGACTGTTTTTGTAAGCACTAAGGATGAAATTTTTAGTATGAATATGGGTATTATATCTATTGTAGGCGTTTATTTCACTGCGCTGGGGGAATAAATATGTGTGTTCTTTAACAAATAAGCATAACTCGTAGATCAATAATGACGGTAACGTTAAAATTTTATTATTTTTAAATACTGGTCCACAGATGTTCAGTGGGCTAAGACCAAATACTAATCTAATCAGCTTCTTTTGCAGAATGAATATTCTCTGTATGCCACAAGAAATGCCACAATATATAACCAAGTACTTCATGTGACAGTACGCCATTGCAAAATAAGTATTAAGGAGACACGTATGACTAACTAGACCCCGTAGGTTTCTTAATGCAAAGTATGCTGAGCTAAGCTTACCAGCCACATACTCTATGTGTGTTTCCCAGGAAAGTGTTTCGTCTATGTAGAGACCCAGAAATTTGTGGCTTTCCACCTTCTCTATGGTAGTACTGTTTAGCGTGAGCATCAGAGCAGGTAGAGTTCGCCTTTTATAGAACACTATATACTTTGTTTTGGATGTATTTACTATCAACTTGTTTTCCGCGATCCATTCTGAAAATTTTAGTAAAATAATGTTTCCCTTATCTTCGTGTTGTTTGGTTGACTTTCCGCTTATAGTGATAGTTGGGTCATCTGCGTACTGTACTATTCTAACCAAGCTCCCACTCATATCATTTATAAATAACAGAAAAAAGAGAGGTGATAATATACATCTCTGAGTGACACCCAAGTGTATTTCAAATGTGTCTGAAGTGGTATCACTCACTCTTACTTTATTTTTCTGTTCGATACAAAAGATTTTATCCATGCATCTACTGGTGACCTGAATCCCGTATGCCTGAGCTTTTCAACGAGAAGGTTATGATGAATACAATCAGAGGCTCGAGTTAGGTCGAAGAAGAGAGCCAGGGTATATCGCCCACTATCTACAGACTCATAGATCTAACTTAAAAGTGTGAAGGCAGCTGTATTTGTGGATAGTCTAGGCCTAAGCCCGTGTTGGTTTGGTGACAAAATTGAGTGTTCGTTGATAAAATGTTTGAGTCTGTTGTGGAAAATTGCTTCAAATAATTTAGAAAAACAAGAGACTAGTGTTATTGCCTGTTAATTACCAAGTAACTCGCGGTCTCCCTTTTTATACACAGGAATGATGGTTGCTAGCTTCAAGCTATCCGGAAATGTTCCCGTACTGATTTCTATCATTTCTAGGTTACATATATAACATAGGGGACATGTAAGGTAGTCAGCCACAAACTTTATCACCTTAATTGGTATGCCATCTGGGTCGCCCGATAGTTTGTTTTTGACGTCATTCAAAACTGACAGTAACTCTGATGGAACAATATCGTTAAAGAACAATGATCTTAGATTGTTTTGTATGGAACAATGGCTCTCTAAAGTATCGTATGTAGATAGTAGCAAATCCTCAGCAGTTTTTGAAAAATACTAATGAAATAAAAAAAATACTTGAGCTATATGGTTTGGTTCTGATGTGGTATAACATCTGCTCCAGAGATGGCGATATAGCCCATTTATAGAAGAAACAAACTAAACCCAAACATATTCAAGCATACTTCGAATCCAAAGGCTGCATGCACCACAGTATCATCTCCCACACCATCTTCCTGGTTTAGCATTGGTTCTGTATATGGACTCAACTGATTGCGCCCAATAATAGTTATACTCCCTGTTTCTTGATATACTATACATATATCAACGTGCTGATCATAAACTGAAGACGCGCTGCGCTGGCTATTGTTTTGGTTTAATGTCTCTCTTGGATCATTTCTCCATAGGTGACGCTCACAGCGAGTGTGCGTGGCGTGAACTAGCGACTACGTAGTACATAAAGTGAAATTTTACTGATTCTTAATGGCATGATATCGATTTTTTACGTAATAGTCCTGCAGGTCCGAATGCTGTCTGATTTGTGTAAATCGGGGGATAGGAAGTTAAGTTACAGATCATTAGAAAGACATTATCATCATCACACCATGTTGCCATTTATACTATCTGTGATGACCCGCTGTGTACTACTGTATGACATTTACATATATTCACTAGCACTAATTAAATATGCATATAATATGAAATGAACCTGGCGGCAAAATGTTAAAGTCTAGGTCATTTTTTTTAAACGAGCTTGCAATCTCGTTTGTGAGGTACGAGGTCTTTGGCGATTATCCGATCATAGTCAACTGGTCCGGCTGGATTCCAATCACGCTTGTTTCCTGTTCATCTCCAGTTATTTCTTCGTCGGTGCGAGTATGCTGCGACTATAGCCGCTCCGTTGCAGCTTCATTCATAAAGGCCATTCATGGCAATCTCGATTCGAGACCGTTTTACGACGACCGAGACGGAAATCATGGCACTGTTCGTTGTTCCACTGTTCTCAGTGCGTGCTCAAAAAAAAACATCGAGGAGACGGGGTTAAACTCCCGTTAAGTAGTTGTGAATGGCGTGGAACTTCTGTATCTCGCTGTTCGTGACACCATAAGATAAATAAGGGAAGGGATCATGATCCATAAGCGGGGATTTCGGACCTGCAAATAACTTAAATTTCAAGTTGATCACATCCTCTGTGAAATTTTGTCATTTATATATTCTAAGACGTATATATACTTTCAACAACATTTTTCTTTTTAATTTAGTACATGATTGTTTTTTAAAAGCTTAATATTCGCAATTTTGGTATTTTCGTCCAAAATTCTCCAACTTAGAGTCTTTATATGAGCGCATGATCGCCACACTTTCTACTTAATATTTATAAAATAAACCACACTAATACAAATCACATATCGTCGGTGTTCTGGCAAAAATCGTTAAGTCCAAATTGATGGTTTCGAGACAATTCGATTTTAAACTTGAAATATCTCGTAAAATTCAGTTCTGTACAATAGCCATGCATTGAAACTGGAATAAGGATTTTTGAAAGGATGCACTTATAAACAGTATTTTCGTAACTATCGAAAATCGAAACTAGATGGACTTAATGATTTTTGACAGACTGTGAAGTGGTGATAAATAAAACAGTTAGAGGTCTTTAAGTGTTATAGCTAAGTATTGAAATCATATTTGCAACTGAATCATTATTTTTATAAAAATACGACTACATTACGTGGCCACAAAACTAATTAGGTAAGTAGCATGTTATGATGTCAAAAATAATATAGGTAAGATACTGCGCTCAGGATTTTTGTTCCGAACAGATTTTGAGACTTGTAATAATGAATACTAGTGATGGTATTCTCCAGAAATTACTTCAGTGGTGCATAACTTTTTCAGATCATTATATTTTTGAACTGAAATCGGCAGCATCGCCTAGTATGCTTTAGTGGGTGTAGGTTTAGACGTTGAAGACATGCCTTGTCCTAGGATATTCATGCAAAGATATTCTACCGGATTGGCTATATCTGTATTTTATGATATCTGTACTGAACTTTTCAGTTCTGAAGCATTTAACCTAAAGCCATCTAACTTTTCCGCCATGCGTATTAACTGTTCTGTTTTTTAGGACTGATTGAAAAATTGTTTTATAATCAATGAAGTCTGAGCATTTTAATTCCTTAATGACATACGGTCTCTTTTTTCCTTCTTCTATTGGATTGAGCCATTTTGAAAATATTTGTCCAGTCATTTAATATGTAAAAGTCACTAAGTCCATTTTTGCTTGGTATTGCGACTTGGGTATTTTTCACATGTTGGCAACCAGTTATATACTAACTTCTGGACTTAGTATTACCACGTTAAAGATCGCGCCTTTTTTAGATAGGTGATGGTTTTAACATAAAATTGCCGATTTTCGACTTAGTGACTTTTGCCAGAATGCCGACGATATACAAAAATGAAAGTCTTCCTCCACTGCGGTCATAAACAAAACTTGACACAAGACAATTCACACTAGAAGATTTGCATGTTTTTTTTTTGTGTTTTGTCGATTATTACGTTAACGTAGTACCGTTAAGATATATTTCATTGGCGAAAATGTCTGTATTTAGATGTACAGATGTTAAAAGCTGCTACACCAATTGCGTTGATTTGGACGTTGCATGTTTGGCGAGGTTCTCAGGGACGGCATAGCCCACGACATGTCATTTGATTATATTTTTACTTACTTTGATGTCGAGTTTCCAAAGGTTCTATTTTATATCCTTTAGTTTTGATTGAAAAAAACGAGCATGCATGAAGCACGGATACCTTATTTCCTATATTATCGAGTCACCTTTTGTTTTATTATCGATAGCCGCCTTTGTTTTTTCTGCTGTGTATGCTACGACGGTATGTACTCGAGCAATGGATAGATTTTGTGAATGAAGTCGTACCTAGAACATCAATAATCACATTTGAAAATCAACTTTCTAGAGAAGAAGTACCTTTAAAGGACTGAGAAATATATCGAAAATTGTAGCCAACTGACAACATACCTAACCTACAATTTGACAATACATGGTGCTAAACTAAAAAATACTAAAATAGCTGAATTTGCTAAATGAGACTAACGAGGAGATTAACGGTAAATCGGCTCGACTAACTTTTTAACTATCCAGATGTACTTCGGTATTGGGAATTTGCCTTCATGACGGTTTGAGTACTATAACTCATTTTTATGTACAAATTGACAAACTGCAGACTTTCTTTCTTCACTTTTCCACAATCCTTTTTCATTCACTATTCCGATCTCTATTTTATCGTACAGGTTTTTGGCCAGTGGACCATTCGCATTCCTCACCCATCATTTTTTCACATCGTATGAATTTCAACCGGGTCAAAATCAACATTCCTGTGGTGGATATATGCAAATTAGTACCGCAATGGACCCGACGTGGAAAAGTACTGCCACGATATAAAATATTACATGGTAGGTGGAATAGTAGATAACTGTATATCCACATCGATAAATAATATAGATGTTCCTTTCGGACTACAGCGTCTTTAATCAGTGACATCGGAAATTTTCGTCGATTCGATACGTTTTGATTTGTTTAGATTTATTATAGCGATAGAACTATTTATTTCGAGGTGAATGACTGAGCTATCATTTTACATTAGTTTCATCAACGGTTCAATCGATGCCTCTGAGGTATAGTCAGCATTGGGTGATGTGTTCTACCTGAAGTTAGGCATCATGCTGTACTCCGGCGTCCAAAAAAGGATCTGAAAGGTACTACGCCATCCTGTATGATATTATATATTATGGTACCGGTAATCTGTATAATTCAGATATTCTATACAATACATAGGCAATGTATAGAATACCTGGCAATGTATGAAATATTATGAACATTATTATCCATTACATACTTTACCTAGATATAATTAATACAATTCCTAGGGATTGTATAGATTACCTGCTGTTCTACTGGCAATGTGTAAAATAAATAGATCTTGGTCTAAATTCATGAATGTTAACTGGCATATAAAATGATGGGCAAATGAAACAAGTTATATTATTTAAAATCAACTTTATTAAAATTAACATTTTTCTTACTTTCCTGCGGAGATTGTGGTGTGTACGTCGTTTCGCTAACTCCCAGATTCTGGGATATTAGACCTTCAAACATCAGTTTATGGAGTAGCACCCCTTTTATTTGGTACCTTACGTTTAGTTGTTTTGGTTTCCGTGTTACCCGTCCATTTTCTTATGGGATTTTAACGTTCCAAATTTGTTTTGTAGCTGCCTTGTAGCTGTTTTGCAGCTGATATTGCTGGAAGCCACCCCTTCCCCTTGAGCAAAACCCGTGCGTTTACATTCATCACCGGCTGAGAACTCGGTATTGTATAGAATACCTAGGCAAAGTATAAAAAAATAATATTTCATACATAGGTATTCTATACATTACCTAGGTATTGTATAAAATACCGGACTTTACAGATTGCCGGTAACATATTCAAAAGTCATGCTAAATGTGCAAATTTTAAGGTCTACCGGATTCTTGCGGGTACATGCACTTACATGAGTGATTCTACCAAATTCCAGGGTATCCCCTAAATATGTAAGGGTTAACACCACTGCAGTAGCCTAAAAAAGGTGGTCTTTTTGTAGAAGAAAATGGAATAAAATAATACTCGAGGCAATTATCGAGCATATAGTTAAGTGAAAAAAACATTTAAAAATGGCGGTACCGTAGCCGTTTTCGGGAGGCACGTAGAATTTGAGACGTCCAATGGTGGACGGACTAGCCAGAACAAGTATTGTATCAGGTAGAGAAACGTCAAACGGCAGACACCTTCAAGAGAGTTTTGCCACAGTTAAAACTGGCGTCATATAGAACATAGACTCTTCACTTCCCAAGCCTTCAAAACAACTTCTAGTACAAGTTTCCATGTATTGCAATGGCATCAAAAATACGTGGATTTTGGAAAAACATTAGTGCATTTTGGGATTTTCTTGAAAAAAATCCCTTAGAGTGCAGTGAGCGTGTCCGTACACGATAGCATCAATTCATTGTAGCTTTGGTGTAGAACTGTTTGCCAACATTGTTGGATAACTAATTAAATTACACTACAAGTATAAGCAATATGATAATATCGCGCCCAACACGTATGTACACATCGCACCTCCACGCCGTCTGCTTTTATAAGCCCCTCTGATCTACTGCCAAAGATGCAATAATTACAACCCCGTGGCGCATGGCAAGTGCGACCGATAGGTACACGATCCGTCGGATAAAAATATTTGTATAAGTTTTAAGGGCACATGTATGGAAAAACCTATAATATGTGAAAAATGTCTAATAGTTGCGTAGAATTACCGGGACTGGAAGTGTAATTAATATACTAACATAAGAAAATTGCGATACATCGTCCCCAACCACTTTGTAACACCCAATTTTCTACCCTTAAAATTTTTTTAAGAAAGGATCAGGACCATCTAAACCGTCAAAAAACGAAGCTTGAGTGGGTTTTCTTTTTCTGTTTTCGACATAGTAGTAACCTTGTTCAAAAATTTCATCCGAATCCGGCAGGACTCTCTAAGCTATAGACGGATCAGGATTACCGGATTCAGACTGATAGATAGACAGACGGACGGAAATAAGTGTCATGGTTTTTTGTTATTTACATATTATATAATATCCAAAAAAATATCTTACCTGTATTTCGCAAATTTTTTGCGATTACAATATTTCCTTGTTAGCGGACGTGGAAAGAAAAATCAAGAGGAAATAGAAACTGAAAAAATGAATATAACACAAGAAAGTAAAACCGAAAATCAATGCAAAACGATGCGATGCTGAGCGAAGCGATACGATTCGAGGCAGAGCGGTGCGAATGCGAAGGGTCCGCGATAGGGACCGCCGTTTGCTACCTACTTTTGCAAGTCCCTCGGATCCACTACCAAAGATGCGGTATTTACAACCCCGAGGCGCAAGGCAAGTGCCACCGACGGTTACGCGATCCGTCGGAGAAACCTATGATGTGTGAAATATGTCTAATAGGTGCTACACTCTCCCTCATTTTCCTACACCCCCCACATTTTTTTGTGCTTAAGATTTTTTTATAAATACATAAATGATTAAGGTCTTCTTAAACATCAAAAAGAGAAGTTGGCCTTTTATGCTTTTTCATCCTTGGCATAGCAGTAACCTTGTGTGAAAATTTCTTCCAAATCCGAGCAGTACCTTCTAGGTTATAGACGGGCCAAGGATTACCAACAGACAGACGGAAATTTCATCCAAAATGCATAACATTTCATTTGCAATATCTTTCGCGGTTACGTCCTCGCCTGTGGGTGTGGGAAGTAAGAAGCATATGTGAAAGTAATGGGGTGTAGAGTGGAACGATATTACTCAATTAGATTGCATGAGACTCTGGCATACGGATTTAGAACATATTCTAAGCGAAGGTGTTTTCTGTTCCAGTCTCATACTATCAGTGACATAGTTTTATTTGTCACTAAATGCCTTGGAGTCTCTAGGCGAGAAGAACCCAGTATAGCCTGTCTATTTAACTTTCCTAGTAATTCTTTTTCTTTGTTTCTGTTTGTTATTCATTTGGTATGATTCCTCTATATGGATCTATAGAGGCTATGTGGCATTTAAATATGATGATAAGAATGTTTATATAATTTGTTTTAAACTAACGGTACGAGAGCCTATTGCCAAATACAAAAAAGCGTTCAAATTGGAGTTCCGCACGGCTAGTATGTAAAAAAACCTATAAAACGTGAAAAAGAAAACAATAAAATAACCATCTTACAGACTATGTAGTTTTTAAGGTGAAAATAGTTCATCCCACGTTTGCTCGCTACGATCGCTGTGAGCGTCCATCTATGGAGGAATGACTCAATTACATGCATTGTTGGTTGCAGAGAGCAAGTACCTGTATATGTTTTGTGAAGCCGACTAGTCTGTAGAAGATGTGAAAGAAAGAAAGTTGGTTGAATAGCAAGATCGCAACTGGATGATTATGTGTATTGGTCTGCATGTATATACAATCAGTGATATTTGTAATGTGAGAAAATTATTACTGAATATGCTGCCAATAAAGTATATATATATATATATAACTTGAGACGTGGTCATTGTCGTCTAGACCAGTTAGGTGAAAAATTAAAGCTTCCGCCTTTTGTTGGGTACTTCGACAAGATTTAAGCAAAGAGGACTCTTTATACTTTTTTTAATTCTCTCTAGCTTTCAATGGACTTTGCCATCATCATCAGGAGCTGCAATTACAATGATAACAGTAGCAACAAAGGTGTAAAATGAATTTAAATTGACTCAACTTACAGTAGTATGTGAGGATGTTGCTAATTGTTGTTTACGTATAGGATGAGGGAAACGTCCAGTAACATGGTGAGAGCTGAATAGGTTGCACAATAGTCAAAATTTATACAAAACATGACAAGAACAAGTTAAAAACAGATTAAAAATTATTTAAAAAATTTAAACATTACATCGTGAAACCACCTGATGATTGCACAAATTAGTGGTCATGGAATGATGAATTGATGAGTGACATGAAACCCTTTGACAGAAGGCTGAAGGATGTCAATGTCAGTATTGAAAGATGGAACGAATTGTGGGCGTGTGCCAAAGCGTTGCCAAATCACTTCAGATGATGAGATTTTTAGAATTTTATGTTAGAATTTGTTAAACCGACCAGAGGCAGTTGAATAAACTATATTATTATTAATGGGAATTTAAATTAACAATTATTAATAAATCGTGAGGAGAGAATTATTATATTTTGAGTGGAATGAATTTTACTGGTGGAAACGGCCAAAACACAGATTCTAATTATGGTTGTGAAGAGTTGAAATTTGGGGAGATATGTAAGTTCTCCAATTTTTCGCAGTTTAGCAAATATGAGTAAATGACACTCAGTTGTTTAACATCTGTCTTTTTGTTGATACAGTTGTTATTCATGAAAATGTGGGACATTTCCAGGAATAAACGTTTGGAAAGGTGTTTTTCTTTATCAAGAACTTTGATACTTGTGTAATTCATAGAATGCCCTGTTGTGTTAACATGAGATGCTAGAGCGCATCTTTCAGGATGTAGCCTAGCATCACTTTTGTGTGATGTAATCCTTCCTTTAAGAGATCTGGAGGTCTGACCTATGTATATTTGGTTGCAGTTGTTGCAATTGATGGAGTAGACTGTGTTGGTTAAGCCAAGCAGCGGGACTTTGTCTTTCATTTTTGAAAAAATGCAGTTTATAGTGAGGACGGATTTGCAAGCAATTCGAAAGTTCAAAGGACTGCACAATCTGATCAGCTTAGGGGTCAGTTCCTTGATGTAGGGCAGGACAGCAAAACCAGGTCTGGAGTCCGGGTTGGTGCTAGTACTGTTAGGATTGATGTTATTATTGGGAATTACATCAGTTCCGTTATTAGGGGTTGTGCGACTATTACCTGCATCACCAGAGTTCGGCAAAATATTGGAAGGTGAACTAAAAATGATCTTGTTAATCAGACACTTCGGATAACCATTATTGATGAACAGTTTTGATAGTTTACGTAAATTTGAGGTGTGGAAGGTATTATCTGAGATGCTGATTACCCTTGTTTTCATCTGTTTTACCAAATTGATTTTAATCCCTAGCTTATGGTATGACCTAAAATTGAGAAACCGACCTGAGGCCATAGGTTTCTGGTACCAGTCTACCAATAAACTGTTGTTGTTGGTGCGAATGAGTCTTGTGTCTAGAAAGGGGACAGACAGGTTCTCATCTTCTTTTTCAATGGTAAATTGGATGTAGGGGTCATAGCTGTTGAATTCTCTGACAATACCATCCAGACCTATGGAAGGGAGGCATAAAATAATGTCATCTACGTATTTTTTTATGAAGAAGAGGTTATAGGGTAGTGTCGGAATAACAGTATCAAGCAGATCATCCATGACATATTCCGCCAAAATTGGTGACAGAACAGATCCCATAGGACAACCATGTGTTTGAGAATATATTTTGTTGTTGAAAGAGAAATAATTGTTATGAAAAAGGAATGTTATAATGTTGGTGAAAGATTCTAGAGATATGTTGCAGTGTTGACTTATCTCATTCCAGTGTTTATTAATAGTTCTTGTACATGCATCCAGATAGATGTTGCTGAATAGTGACACCACATCAAGACTGGCGATAATATGATCGGCTGGTATTGTCAATCTATTGAACTGACGAGAGACTTCAAATGAGTCTTTGATGTAGTAATCATTATCTGCATGTGCTGATTTTAGTGTTGTCGATATTAATGAAGACAAAGCCTGGGTGGCTGAACCTATTGATGCAACTATAGGTCTTACTGAGAGTACAGGTTTGTGAATTTTCGGAAGTGCATAAAATTTGGGAGGGACAGAGTTATAAGTAGTCAAAGTTTTTTTTTGTTCTTGGGTTATTTGTCCAGTGCTGAGGAGTTCCTTAACAATGTCATTACTTTTCTTTTCCATTTTAAGTGTGGGATCTTTATTAATTTCATGATATGATGGGTCATCATTGATGAGATTGTTGCAAAGATCTAAATAGTGTTGTTTAAGCATTATCACTGTAACATTGCCTTTGTCAGATCTTGTAACCATAAGTTCAGGATGTTGTTTTAGAAATGTTCTAGTTATGTTTAAAAGGTTGTGATAAAAGGAATGTTTTTTATTAAGATTGTTATTATGATAGTAGTTAGTGATGAGGTTAGTGGAACGAGTTGTGAAAATGTTTCTTTCAGTGTCATCACTTATGGAGGATGCTATTGTGTCTACATCCGCTAGGATTGATCTGATTGGAATGTCATTGTTAACAATCGGCTCTACACTGAACTTAGGACCCAAGGAAAGAAATTTTAATATGTCATGAGGGATGTCAACGTTACTGAGATTTTTTATCCAATTTTGTTGAGTGTTGAGGAAGGTTTTTTTGGTGTCATTCAACAATCTGTCAAACTTACGAGTGTTGGAGTTTTTTATGTTATGAAAGATTTTATTGTAATGTCTGAGTTGTCTATATTTGAAATTATCAAAAATTAAGGGAGAAGTGGAAGAAATTATGTCACTTTGGAGTGAATTGAGTATGGAATGAAGTTTTTTCAACTGTCTGTGGCAGGAAGATATCTCAAGCGTGAGTATTTTGTCACCTAACCTGTGCAAACGATTTTTCATCCCATCTTCTATTGAATGGCTTTCTAGTAAGTGTGTGATTGATGTTAAACGGTGGGTGATGTGATGTGGTGTAATGCCATGTTTTCTACATTTTAATAAGAAAATCCGTCGATTGATCTCCTGTGCCAGTCGTTTTCTGCCCTTGATCCAGTCCTTCATCATTCTTACTGCCTGGTTCCCATGACGTTCCGTGATGTTATTGAAAAACCCCAAATCTGTGGATGTAACTTGAGACGTGGTCATTGTCGTCTAGACCAGTTAGGTGAAAAATTAAAGCTTAATTTTAAAATTAAGAAGTAAAAAGTATAAAGAGTCCTCTTTGCTTATATATATATATATATACAGGGTGACTTCGAAGTTGAGTCATTTATTTTAACAGCGAGTAGATCTGATCAAAAGAAATGTTTTTTTCCTTTACCATTTTTCTGGTAAAATTAAAGTAACAAAGTTATAGCCTTTTGGAAGTTTGAGTACCGCTCTGTCTCAATAATAATATTATGTGTTCGTGTTTGGCAACAACGGATATAATCCGCCTTATCGGTTCATCGCATCGGAAACAAAAAAGCGAAAGAATTTGGAACGATGTTTTTACAATTATTTTATTCAGTTGTATACAGTCAGTGTCAGTCGGTAACGCGTGAGTCAATAGTGGTGTCTGTTGCGTGGCTCAAACGAAATCAAAAATGGCACATGTTTACGAAAATGCTGAACTTGTGGACATGATTCTTATTTACGCGGCATCACGGATCTATGCGGATCGGTTTCCCAATCGAGTGCAACCAACCCCTCGTGCCTTTGTTAATGTAGTACAAAGGGCTCGTGAATCAGGTGACTTAAGACCTCACACGGGAGGGCATGCCGGTGCTCCAAGACTGCACGATCAAATACAGGTCCGCACTGAAATACTTGTCGGGAGGATACGATATAAAACAAGGTAGCATTTTTTTTAATTTTTTTTTATTTTTACACACATATTTTGGTTTATCTTCCTTCTACAATCATTATCTGAAAATTAATGACTCAACTTCAAAGTCACCCTGTATAAATATATGTATATATATATACATGGTGGCCCATGCATGTGTGGACGGAATATTACTAATAACCAAATACATTTAAGGAAAATCTATTTATGGGATGTTTGAGGGCACATTTCTAAAATGTTGCCCATTATACAGGGTCCCAATTTCGACCTACATATTAAAGTTGTGATTTTTTCAAACGAAATCCCTCAAATTTTATTGCATATTTGGATAAACCAATTCAGAAGAAGAAAATTGATATAACATACTATGAAGTGTTGGTAATTAGCTACTGAGATATAAGTTGTTTTGTCTAGAAAAAAAAACCCTCACTTCGGCAACCCATCAGTCCACCATTTTGAAATTTGGAGTGCTGGATTTTGTATAAAAAAAAACTTACACATCTCAGCTTTTATCTTATTTGTTACTTTTTCGAATTTTAATTTTTGCTCATGCAGGCTGGTCAAAAACGCAGATTGCAGTTTTTCCCAAAAATTTCAAATGCATCACCCTGTATATTTGTGCAAGTTTGATTCTAGACACATGAGGGTTTTTACGGCTATTTTTCCGGTTATTAGCACCTCTTTTATGGAACGGTTTAATTCCCTAAAATATCGCATCATCCTTGGAAACAAATAAATTGTTGATTAGTTACAAACTGCCAAAATTAGCTTTGTGAGCATTATAATAAAAACGTGTTTGAAAATGAGTTTTTCTAAAGAAGAAATGAATATGGTGCTCGTTTTGGGTGAAGCCCAAAGAAATATTTTTCTAGCATCTCGCATTTATAAGCAACGGTACACTAGATTAGGTCTTGAGGAGTGATAATTGTTTGTTTATGTTGCTGTTATAGTTGTTTTTCTCTATTATGCTTGAAGCTGATTTATACTGTTTTGATTGTTATTAGTTTTTACATCAAATCTGTACTCATAGTGGCAACATCGAACTAGTTTGTCTTTTATTTCCATGGATATTGTGATTTTTTTCTTAGTTTTGATGTGTTGTTCTATTAAAAGCTTAATAACTCATAGTCTAGTGATTTTATCTGAATCAAACCTTATACCAAAAAACAAGCTTAGGTATAAAAAATTGATTTCAAACTTCCACAAATATGACGCATTTGAAATTTTTGAGAAAAAGTACAATTCGTGTTTTTGACCACCCTGTATGAGCAAAAATGAAAATTCGAAAACGTAACAAATAGGATAAAAGCTGAGGTGCGTAAGTTTTTTTAATACAAAATTCAGCACTCCAAATTTCAAAATGGCGGATTTAGGGGTTGCCGAAGTGGACAAAACACCTTACATCTCAGTAGCTAATTACCGAAACCCCATAGTATGTTATATCAATCTTCTTCTTTTGAATTGGTTTATCCAAATATGCAATAAAATTCCATTCCGTTTAAAAAATCAAAACTTTGATATGTAGGTCAAAATTGGGACATCCTGTATAATTACAAATATTTTAGGAATGTGCCCTCAAATGTTATGTATAACATGCCATAAGTAGATTTTTCCAAAGTGTATTTGTTTATGAGTAATATTCCGTCCACAAATGGATGGGCCACCCTGTATATATATATATATATATATATTCGCTGTGCCCGACGGGCTATTTACAAATATGTTGATCTTTCTGAAGACAGGCTATGATCAAAGTTATAAATTACGATTTTTCCCATTTTTTGTGATTTTAAAAACTTTGAGGAGCATTACGGGAAATCGCCACCACGCCCGCGTTGTGTGCACTTAAGCCACATCACAGAAAAATTAGGAATGATTTATCACACATCAAAAATTTTATATTTTCTATTGACATCGCAAGATGCATTTCTATAAAGTTTAAATGACTGGAAATAGAAAAATAATGTAACAACCTTTTCACCTTCATAAATATTCCTGTCTGTAGCATATTTTCTGACCTATTCCTTCACCAACCAGGGCTTTTTTTATATCTCTCTCATTTTTGAAATTTTGCTAATTTGCATATGTTATTTCTATAATGAATAAGAAAAAGTGGATGCGCTAATTTCTAGCTTTGTATCTCTAGAAAGTGTATCTGAGACAAGAAACTAATGGAATTATGAACAACACATATTATTAGCAAACAAATCCTCGCTATGCACCTATGTACTGCCGCTTCCTTCTAGCTATAGTGTACAACTTACAGCTTAGACCTCCAATAACGTCACATCAGAGCTAAACATTGATAACCGAAGCATCATGACGTTTAGGCAACACGTATTTGTACTACTACATAATGTCACAAAAAACAATAAATTGTCAAAAAAAAAGATACGTAATACCGGTGCCGGTGAGATTCTTAAGCCTTAGTATATTTTAAATAATTGTTATCAATTTGCTACTATTGCGATATGGGTTTGCGCGCATGTCTCTAGCGTACGAAATATTTATCCCACGAGCGCGGGAATTTCGTCTCGACTATGTATAAGTCCATGTTAAAGCATATCAATAATCATTACAAGATATTCTGGCCGATATATTTCGTGAGATCAACAGCGTAAACACGAATTTCGAAACCGGCAACTAATCGATGCAGAAAAAAGCATGATCGACGGTTTCCGCTCGGCCAAAACTGTTCCACCGCTTAAACGTACCGATTCATTAAAATCATTTTAAAATACACCAAAGTGACGGCTTGTTAAACAGAAAAAATTCTCTAATTAGCAATTAGCACGCCGTACGCGTATGGTAATCTCGATCTGTGATATGTGCGTTCAAGGACGATGGATAGATTTGATAGTATGCTTTGGACTAATTTCACGTGTATGCTATAGATCAGATGAGGTAAAAAGTTTATATGATAGGTGAGAACAAGACACTTTCTTATAACTGGAAAAAGCCTCCTCAGGCAGACTGTTCCACAATCGCCATAGCCTAGGGACAAAGGAGCAGCACTTCTCTAAACAGCATCGCGCATGGATAATGTATCCAGGACGGCAGCACCCCAAACATGTGAGCAGTACTCGAGGCTAGGCCTTATCTGGGACTTGTATAGACTAAGGAGGTTATGTGGAGAAAGGTACTTCTTAGCCCTTAACAGAAGCTGCCGCGATTGAAGATATTTTTCGTGTCAGATCAGGTGACCTGGACACCGACCAGCCCAAATGAACAGCTCTTTGGTAGAACTTCGTTGGTAGGCAGAAATTTCAAATTTTACTCGAGTGGCGTATACAGGGTGTACCTTAAGGTACTACCAGCGCAACAGTCTGAGGATTACCATCCAACTCTGCAAGTAATATTTAAATGTTGCTCAACTGTCATACGTTTTATAAATATTGCTATATTTAGTTATTTACTGGATCTGCCCCAAATTTTTAGATAATATTGCGTCAAGAGTCAATTGATTACACAGGTCCACAAAATAAAAGAGTGGTGTGTGCCGGGGGTCCCATTATGCTTTTCCCATGTACTTTTTATTTTCGAGAAAACGCTTAAAAACGATAAAAATCGTATCACAGGTCAACAAAAAAATAACAGGTGGTGTGAACTGGGGGTTTCACTATATTTTTCTCATATATTTTTTCACGCTGATCACGAATATGAAGAAAATTGGCGGTCGATGGACAAGTTCGAAAGCATTTTGGACATAAGAATTACAAATGTTGGTATTTTTGGTGGATGTGCAACTCTCAGAAATCTCTGAAGAGATGCACATCTACCAAAAATACCAAAATCTGTGATCTTAATGTCTAAATTACTCTCATATTTGTCCCGCGACCCCAAGTCTTCTTTCATCAAAAAACATGCGATGTTATAGTAGTAACTTACAAACAATTCTGACTACATCACTATTATTTCGACGCCAAATGTTGTCAAGCATTTAAATCCATGGTGAAAGAACCTCCAGATGTAGTCATTTAGATTTTTGATGGATGCGCGTGCTACTTTATCTGTGACTTCATCCCTCCAGCATCGACGAGTATTTTGATCTGATGAGATCATAGCGCCTTGTAACATGTCTATACTGTATCTATGCTGTATGTATATGCCTTTTAAAGTTTCTCATATTTTTAATATAATGCTCTATCTATCTGCCTATTGACATGATCATAGTAATCTATGTTGGGATTGTTCGACCAGGAAGAACTAGTTAAAAAATCAAAAACAGATAAGTCATACATACTTAACAAGTATTCGAAACCTGGAAATTAAACAATTTGTGAGACTCAACATTCTCTTTATTGCTATTTTGCAGATCTGCATATTTACCTACTGACTAAGTTACATGAAAAACAATTGTAATTCATTCACTTTATGTTCAATTTTGCAAGTAATTATGCAATGATACGCGCTACATCATGAGGCTACTGATTTTGTCTTATGTGTACGTGAATTTTAATATTTTTCTTAAGTGATCTATAAAGAGAGGAAACCCGAAATCTTATCAAACATACAAATTTGGCGGGAGTGTCTAGCGAGTCTAACATACTTTTGGTGGATGTGCACTAATATGAGTCGTGTGAAGCAATACTCGTTCATAGTTTAATATATAACGTAGTATTCGAAAAAGGTGTTTTGTCTGGAATATCTACTTCACGAGATAGGTATGTTGGGATGTTTTGTTGATTTGCAAGAAAAATTTAAAATTAGAAAATCTGGTAAAACTAGCACTACCGCGTGACTGCGCGACTTTAAATTAGCGAAATTTAAAGTGAAACAACCAGCAAAAGGGAATTAGAAACTTCTGTTGATGTTTCAGCAGTATGAGGTATGTATCCACAACCATACTCCGAGGTATTCTGTTGTTTTATTATTGCTCCCGTTGCTAATGCTAGTATAATTAATCTTTATGGGTGTATTATACGGTATTTGGGATTACAATGTCCCGCCAAAAAAATCTTAAAAAATCGACAAGTTGTGGAACTAATTCATCCAAATATTGTCAAATAGCATGCTTTATTTGGAATATATGATGAAATTGTGATTTAGGCACAATATGCGTCAACATTTACAAAGTGTATTCTCCCAACTTTCATTACAAACATCAATAGATGTCTGTATAAAGCAACTGGTATAACAATATACGAATACTCTTTGTATTGACAGATACACATTATAACATATTTCCAAGAAAAATTTGTATAAACGTATGAAAAAACATTTTTTGTGGCTTCTGAAAAATGTGTCACCCTCACCTGGTGCCATTCAAATTGGATATTTCCAATAAAATCCAAATATCGTATATCCACTCTTATACTGGTCCTCAAAATCATCAATTACTATATATACAGAATGTTAAATACCCTACATCAATATAGCTGACCGCAGTTTATTACTCTTAATATTAAGTTTAAAATAATTATTATTCTGATATACACAAACGTATTGTCCTCGGAATCACAAATATGATCTGTGATTAAAGTTCTGTTAATGACGCCGAAAGGGTGTCATTAGAGACTTCTGAAAAAAGGTAAACCAACAATTTTCGCATTAGATGCCTCGAAATATCATTATATGATCTGACTATATATGTAGATATGCTGGCTAATGTCAGCATTATCATTTAATTACAATAATTAAAATTACGACATTCCTAACACGTAGCAAAAGTAAATAATAGTGTATCGTAGCCAAAAGGCTGCATTACAAACGGTTATTAAGAACGCCTTAAGCCATGCTCTTGAATGCGTACATGTTATGCTAGGTTATAAATAAGTATACTCCAAGGTGTACAGGATGTACCAAATCATACGTGGTCCAATAATTCTAGCTTATGAGTTAAATATTCTCTAAAAAATTATCCTTGATTGTTCTTATGCTTTCCCTAACTCCTGAAAACTAGATTGTAGAAGGCTTTGCTTTTCTCTGACGAATCTAACAAAAGTGTCGGGGGCGGCTGCAAGGTATACTCTAAAAGTCTCCATACAAACTGCAAGTGATCTATTGGTAAACATGTGTGTGTGATATCTCGAATAAGGTGGTATAGCTGTAAAGGAAATCGCTTACAGAAGTTTTGCAAAAAAAAATATATCAGGATCTGCACGTATAACAGACATTACTAACTAACCGACTCTCAAATGTTGCAAACTACAACGATAATAACACCAGAGTGCCATTTGGCACTTTTTGGCAAGTGATAGATGACCGATACAAAAAGGGCCAGTAGAACCAAATTCTCGGTCTAAAGCATTTTGATCATTGGAGCTATGACAGCTTTTTTAAAAGAAAAAAGATTCCAAAATCATGTGCATTTTTCAGATTGAGACGGTAGAATACCAACTTAAGGATCAATTCGCTTTTACATGTAGCTGTCAAATTTCGGTACTGTCTCACAGGTATTACTGTAACACGCATGCTGGGTAGTATCACTAACCTCATCAACACTTTTGGGTAACACAGATCTGAGGAATCTCTGGGGTATCCGTACAATGGGACATTCCTAATATACAAGATACAGCAGGTGATTATTAAACTAATAGCTTTTCTACATGGGTGTATTTTCAAACGTGTAATGGCAAATCTTCTGCTGAATAGAAAAAAGTATACACACTTCTGCGAACGTAGTGTACTAATTTATCCATCTTTGTTGTACCTGTGACTAGTAAAACTGTGCACATAACTCGGTACACCCTGTACCCATAAAACACGTTTTTTGCTAATGCTATATATGGTATCAATACAACAATAGCGACTAATTGTTTTAATTAAAAAGTAACAGTCAATTTGTTTATATCCGCACGCTTTTTTAGATTTCAAACTCGAATATAGCTAATCGATTCCATAAAACATAATCTGCATACTATAAAAAATGAACAGTTAATTAAGTTGAAAAAATAGTATCAACGTTGTCGGAATATGTATTGAAAAAGTTATTTTGCATGATATTTAGGATCTTGTTGCATTCACAAATTGTATGCAAAGGGTGTGGGTAGCAGGATACGGTTGTCTGTATTTATTATATTATAAACGTACTTATTGTATTTGTTATATTTAAATAGTACACAATAGGTTTGTACTGTTATTCCGCAGTAGCAGAATACTCGTACTTTATTAGGTAATATAATATAGCTATCATCCGTCCGACCACAGATTGATAGACAACTGTACCGTCCTTTTTGACAATTTGTCAGCATGGTCTTGGCTTCGTCGGTTCTGTTAACAGATGGCACTTTCTGCCGTCTTAATTTAACTCTTGAGTAGTACTTGAGATTGACGTCTTCTTGAAGAAAAGTTATCTCGTCCGGAAATATCATTTTTGTATTGAACCAGTGATGAAGATTTCAACAGGTTTCAGTGATTTTCACAAGCCTGTACTCTTCATTATTTTGGAGATGGTTCTCTCAGTCCAAGATACCAAATAATATGTACTCTGTGTGAAATGAATCCTGCGCAATGTTGTTTAGAGCATACACGCTACCTTTTATTTACAGAGAGCGATGAACAACCTCGCACTTGCATCAATTATTTTGTCGGATTTTCAATATGTGGAATGATTACAAATACGTTTATCTCACTACAACACGCTTCTTGCCAGCTAATCACAATTTATTCAAATCAATTTATTTTTTTCTTCACTACCAGAAACCTGTCGCTCACACACAAACAATAAACAAGGGCGGCCGTAACACTGAGCCTTGATGCATACCATACTGTGAGAAAGCCTTCGACATACGACTGAGTTCTGCAACTCAAGCCGGAGGTTGATTAGCTTGCATTTGAAGGTGGCCCTAGTACCGAGCCCTAATTGATTATCAAAATGACCTATCTGAACCAGGGTTTCATCTTAAAGCTTAATCAGTGCTGAACAGCAATTTTCCAAATCATCCATTCCCTCATATAAAATAGGCTCGAAGACTGCTCTTTGATGCATTTGATATTTTATGGTAAAATCACCTCACAACTAGCTGGTTCCATTTATTGAAGTTGCAGTTTATAGTATTGAAGATCATTTGCAGGACTATAAAACCACACCACAAGCGCTTGTTGTCACTGAAATCTCACCACAACCCGTTCTTCCAAGCTTCTCGCTCAAACATACAAAAGAAAAATAGTGGTCCTAAGACTGATCCATGGGACACACTATATTTAATAGGAAGAACATCCACCACAACTAGTTGTTGAATTGCAAGCAGCAATCATGAAGTTTTCATCAACTCTACTCCTTCACTCACGAAAAAACAAAGTAGCCTTAACACTGATCCTTGAGGCACACAATATTCAATGGTGATCATCACCAGCTGTCTCCTTAAGATTAGGTAGAAGATTTTTTTGCTGAATTGAGGTGAAATGTATCAATCAAATAAGCTTTTAATAAAAAAATGTACTTACAAGGAACATTCCTTCAAACACGAAAAACTAACCCAGCGAACTCACAACCGCGACAGCAGCACAAATCAATCCTCTTATCGATCATCACAAACTGTCATTCATATCACAACAGGGCACAGAATAATGAGTTGAGAACAGCAACTGCCAACTTAGAACTTCCGTCACGCTAGATCTGCATCCCGCAAGCACAAAAAACAAACGAGTGTCTGTGACGTTCAGCAGAGCTAACTTAGAACCTCTCGCGTGCCGCCGGAAGCTCTAAAAGCAAACGAGCGTCAGTGTCCGTGCACCGCGTTTCAAAGCCGGCTTGATACTGAGCGCAAGTCGCGCTTTGACTGGCGCGCTGAGTCGCGACGCGATGTTGCCGAATCTTAGCGCTGGGGGAGGGACTAAATTGGAGGGTGGGGGATTGTAGGGTGGGTAGACATTGGTGGTGTAGCGCGGGTTTTGTTTATTGTTGTGTCTGACTCGTAGTCAGTTTGCTGATACAATTAGAGCACCACTTGCTGCGAGTTGAGGCACGCATGGCTGAGTCGGTGACAGATGATCAGTGCGTTTAGAATAGTTTGGGGATATGTATTGTTTGTTGACGGATACAAGTGGCTTAGGTTATACATACAACTTTCAGAAGTCGAACGTCTTAGTTCTTATATTTAATGTATAAGAAAATAAAAAATCTAAAGATCGTCCACTGTGCTCATACGTTATATTTTGTATTCAGAGTTTTTTGTTTATAAACTCCTATTACGTTATGGAGCTTTCTTCACAGAAAATGCATTTTTTTAAATATATATGTAAAACGTTCATTAAGCTGTGATTTTCCCTATTAAATTTGTATCCAGCTTGGTTGGTCCACTTTCAATATTGTGAACTTTGATGGTTGAAGATGTGCCATAAAAGAACTTAGAACTAACAAAATTTGCAAATGATGACCATTTTGCTAGATGAGATGCTGGACTAGTTGTTTTGCTAGCTGTTTGTGTGGTGAATAGAGAGATTTGACTTGTTTGTATTACAAATGCGGTAAGAATTAGCACCTTACATTGTTTGCTTTATTCATGTATGGAGAATATTAAGAAATTAGTGACACATGTATATAAACAACGAGGAAAGTGAAAATAAATGTTCAATTTTGGCGGAACCTACTGACAGCAAAACAAATATTTCATGTGATTTTTGTCTTTTAGTTCGATAATCTTTTTTTTTAATTCTCAAGAACTAATACCCATATATACAGGGGTATCATTTTCACAAAGCACTACTCAAATCCTAACCTTGTTCTTGTTCGAAATTTTTAAGGAAGTCGTGTTTGTAGGGGAGGTTGAGTGTTTCTCCCTTTTTTCGAAATAGTGCTTCCATTTGAGGCTGGTACATGCCTGAAGAGAGTTGAATCCAAGAGTTCAGTCTCTCTACACTGTACTGTACGAATAGTACTTCAAGCATTCCATCACGATGGGTAAGCGCCGTCATACAAAATGAAGATATTCTGAGCATGTCTCAGTACCAAATAAAGCAATATATATATATATATATATACAGTATACGTATATAAATGTGAATGTCTGTTCAGTCTGTCAACATCACGTCTGAACCCCAGTACGAAAAGAAGTAACACTTACTAATTGATACCCGAAGAAGGTTATAGGCGTGGTTTTATTCGCGAAGCAATTGCCTATTTTGCAATGATATTTTACAATGTTTAACTGTCGCGGCAATTACTAAAATCTCAGCGTCAACAGCGCTGTCTGCCATCGCCTCACTGAACCTGTGACCGTCAAGTGATACAGACGTTCACTAACATAAAACATTGTTTTTAAGTAATGATATAAACTTCGGATTACGTTTTGTGTTTTTAAGTAATTTAACATCCAACTTGCATGCTTGGGAAATTTGGTTACTTTATTAGTGGCGCCACCTACTCGTTGCGCTGGTAAAACCGCGAGGCAGAAAGCTAGTATAGTCTAAAAGCCATTTTTTCTGTGACGGGAAAAAAGTTTTACATTTTATCTCTGTTGACAGGTAACAAAATGTCACTTTTTATGAAATTACTTTTATCCCCGGAAAAAAAATGAGTATCTACTTTTTTCCCGGATATTGTATAAACACATAAGCAAAGGTAGATATTTAATTTTACAATATTTTATTATACAATAAAGTTACATTTCCTTTATATCAAAAGTACAATTATTAAATGTGCATTGCATGAATGATACGCTCGTTAAACTATTCGGTGCAACAGTCGAATTTTCTTGCGTTGAAATTATATGTTTTTCTGCCATCACAACTCCCGTTGATGTATTTGGTCGCAAATCCGGTGTTATTTCTGTTCTGTTTGCTACCGATTCATCAACATACCCTTCAGCGACCATTGATGACTTCCAACCGCCATGCTTCTTTAGTGTCATCAAGTCTCCCGCAGATCAACTAAAAGTGTAGCAGACGATCTTCGAAATGAGTGACCTGTGTATGAGTTAGCATTTTCAAGTTGAAGAAAATTAGTCACTGTTTCGGGAACCTCATAAAACTGGTTTTTACCCACAACCTGATTGATAAATTTTCGATTGCGATATGCATAAAACGGGCGGCGACCCTTTGCTGCTGCTGGACGAAGGGCTATGTACATTCAGTATAATTTAATGCATCTTTAAGTAACTACAAATCTTCTGTTTACAACATTCTTTGTTTCCTTAAGTTTCACAATTAATAGCGTTCCCGAATCTTTAATATCATCTAATGTTACCTGACTGATTTCACAAATTCGACAAGCTCCTGCAATCCCAAATGTAACAACCATGGCCATTAAATAAACTTCAGCGGGAGCATTATTTAAAAAATTACTAGTTTGTGTACTCGTAAAAATCGCAGCTTTCTTTGGCTTGTAACCTTTCCCATTTTGTTTCAGAAATGTAATTAGTTTGAAATATTTTGAAATGTCTACATTATTATTGGATCGTAACATAGCTTTAATCATTGAATAATTCGACCACACTGTTGATGGCTTCTGTTGTTGTGGCAATTCAGAAAAATAAGCCAATAACACCGTCTCAGACAAAGAACCCTATTATTTTTCATCTTCCATAATTTTTGTGGCGCTACTTTGGCTTCTTCTACCAATTCTGGTGGATTCAAAGAAAACTCGGAATCAGACATTTTTTACTTTATAATATTAAAAATAACTTCTAGACAACCACAAGTTCACAATTCTGAAATCAAATCACAAAATTAAATTGACAGCTATTTGATTACTTTAAAAGTTTCCTTAGCAACGCAGGTCTAATTGTCGCTATAAGTGCAGCATAGCCTACTACTTCCAAGATTCAAATTTCACATCTATAATTTTCTGACTAAATATTGTAATAATATAATTTGTCAATATTAAATCGTCGTTTTTCCCGCCACAGAAAAAAAGTGTATTATACTCCGGAAAAATCTAGTACTTTTTTCCCTTGTATAATAAATAACTATTCTTAAATTGGACAAATTTGTAACACCCACAATCTTTTAACCAGTTTTTTGCCCGGCTTTTGTAGACAGTCTGTCTCACTCGCCATATACGCTTGTTAAAACAAATTAATGTGACTTCCTTCGCGAGTATTTACGGAATAAAAATGCCGTCTTTATGAACACGGCATGCAAAACAGTTATCTGACATTTTTCCTCTACCGATCCGCTTCCTAGATATTTCACGAAAATTAAAAATAAGAAAAATTCGCGACGTTTACGGGTCTCATTATACGGGTTATGTTAACATTTATAGGCTTGTTAATATTATATAAGGCTTATCTAGATGCATACTGTAAAGTTTCAACCTGATGTCGTTCAAGACAGCTATATGACTCAATAAAAGAAACATGCTACGATAGAGGTTATGTTATGTGTTTCATCAACTATGTATGTTATATCCGATGTTGTTAATCTATGACAATCAACGTTATTAATGTCACTTATATCATGTGATAACGTGTTATCTCAACAACCATTTGCAAAAGGGTCAGAGAGCCTGGGAGCCTAAACATCGATTCTGGTTGTAGTGAATTTGCTGCTGCTATAAACAATATGAAATATTTTCCTCATCAAACATCAACGATGGGTAAATACCTGATATTAGAAATAGTGGGACACCTTGCATGAATTTTACCGGGCTTTTCTAAATAGGTGAGATGATCGGAGCAGAGTCTTGGCTAAACTCTGCAATTATATCAATGTCATTATACCCAATAAAAATATTTGGAAGTAATCTAATTAATTTTATATCTATAGTTTTTCTTGGGCGTACTGGCTTCCTTCATAGAGTATCGTGGCACTAAAATGAGATCGTAAGATTACTGCTTATGAAAGTACATTTCCTAACAACTTTTAGATTCAAAATTAAAGCAGCTAAAGTTGGCCCTTTTCAGTATCCATCAACAAATTAGGCTTGCTTCCAATATTTTGCATTTTTCAATGTTGTTTTTAGGTATGCAATTCTGTTGGCAAACAGATTGGGACTGAGTGCTGAATGAAGCAAATCATTGCCTTACAACTGTCCAGGTAAGTGCCGATTGTTGAGGTACATGCCCTTTCGCAACGCCCTTGACTATAGATAGGGTTTTGAGGGGGACGTGCCAAAATTTCTATCGTAGAAAGTAAAGCCGAAAATAACAAAAAAAAGTTCCTATAAATATGGGTCCAAAGATGCTCGCCTACCGAGATACAGGGTGATGACGAAATCGAAAAAAAGGTATATCTACGGAGCGGATAAAGATACTGAGTTAAGATTTAAGACGTTCAGTTAGCACATCATAAGCACTAAATACACAGTTTTCTCGCTCAAACTAAATCAGGGACGTAGAAAGTGGAGTACCTGGACACCTAGTAGGAAATATTTTATACGCCACTGACCTTTTCGGAGAAAAGAAGTGCTTTTTATAAAATAGAAATACATTTTCTATAAATTCTGTCTCTTACATTTTTATGAGATCACACGTTTTGGAGATATTTAGGTTTGAATCTTTGAGGTAAATTCGTAAAACATTCTTATGAAAACACCGCTTGATATTTGGAAACACTATATGGCACCTCATTACAACATTAAGAGCCTAACAAAGAAAACGCTTGTTTCAAAAATACATAAATTAAACACGACAATGAACATTAGATACTTTTGATACAACTTGCTGGTCATTTCGAAATTTATGAGGACATAACATTGGGAACAAAAAATACTGCTGAATAAATGCTATAACGTCCAAAAAGAAAGTGTTGAAAGTGACTACCTCTGGATTCAATACAAGCCCGTGATCTGCGCCACAAATACTCTGGAAAATACCTGGTGTAGTAGGAGCAGTGTTGAAAGCTTTCTGTATACCGAAGTTGCTAACGATTAGTGATATCTTCTTTGTTGAGCTCACTTGATCCGAAATGCTAAAGAAAAAAGGCCGAGAATTTTAAAAGTAAAATTATAACAGATTATAACATGGGTAATACCAGGAAAAGTAAAGTATACCGTGAAAAGTTGGAGCGAGCATAGACAAGGTTTAATGAATGGTAAGCATCTGCGCCACTGATTGAGGATGAGAGACGCACATTATTCAATTAATTTTGTAATGAAGTGCCATAGTTTTATTCACATACCATATAGTGTTTCCAATATCTCCTAAAAGGGTTATCTGATACAAATTCCTTAAGACAGAAAATTTGTGGACAATTGAATGGTATTTTTCTCCGAAAAGGCCTGTGACGTAGAAAATATTTAGTATTAGGGATCCAGGTACCCCAGTTTCCACGCTCCTGGTTTAGTTTGGGCCGAGAAGCTCTTTGAGTTTATTGTCGATGATGTGCAGTGAAAGTCAAAAATCCTAACTCAGTCGCTCGGTATATATATATATTCGAAGTTGAGTCATTTATTTTGACAGTGAGTAGATCTGAGCAAAAGAAATGTTTTTTCCTATAACATTTTTCTGGTAAAATTAAAGTAATAAAGTTATAGCCCTTTAGAAGTTTGAGTACCGCACTGTCTCAATAATAATATTATGTGCTCGAGTTTGGCAACAACGGATATAATCCACCTTATCGGTTCATCGCATCGGAAACAAAAAAGCGAAAGAATTTGAAACGCTTATGTTTTTACTACAATTTTATTCAGTTGTATCCAGTCAATGTTTCAGTCGGTAACGCGTGAGTGAATACAGGTGTTTGTTGCGTGGCTCAAACGAAATAAAAAATGGCACACGTTTACGAAAATGCTGAACTTGTGGACATGATTCTTATTTACAAAATGCTGCCGCGGCATCACGGATTTATGCGGATCGGTTTCCCAATCGAGTGCAACCAACCCCTCGTGCCTTTGTTAATGTAGTACAAAGGGCTCGTGAATCAGGTGACTTAAGACCTCACAGGGGAGGGCATGCCGGTGCTCCAAGGACCGCACGATCAAATACAGGTCCGCACTGAAATACTTGTCGGGAGGATACTTTATAAAACAAGGTAACATTTTTTTTTAATTTTTATTTTATTTTTACACACTAGTTTGGTTTATCTTCCTTCTACAATCATTATCTGAAAATTAATGACTCAACTTCAAAGTCACCCTGTATATATATATATATATATATATATATATAGTTATATATAATTTTTTTCGATTTCGTAAGTAAAACTTCACCACCCTGACCCATATTAGTAGGAACTGTTTTTGTTATTTTTGGATGTAATTTCGACCCTAGAAATATTGTGAAGTATTATGTCTTTCTGAAATGCATCGACAAGATTTGTTCTTATACAGTTTAAACTGTTTTTTGCAATCCACAAAAACCTTCACTATTTTCGGCAACTGTCTGGAATACTAAGATTGAATGGAGCCCACTTACTTTTAAATGTATTCGTAGTAAAATTGTGAATTTAATGTGAAATGTCAATAATTGTCAAACTAGCGGCGCAAGCCTGATGGACTTGTAGTATTTATATGAACTTATACGCTGACCACTAACTATATAATTTTGGTTTCAAACAAATCGTTTGCTTGCTCTTTTGTCCCTTGGGTGTCGAGATTGTGGAGCAATCTAGAACAGGAGGCTTTCCCCAGTTTTACTAATCTTAGGCAGTTCAAAAACCGGATTAGCAAAGTTTCTTTGGGATCCTCATAGCAGCCGCGGTGCTCTGGCATTTAGGCTTCTGCCTGTGCGGCTGCTTCGGTGTAAAGGATAGCGGACACAGTGGGGCCTCGGCTTTCCAAGCGAACTGAGATACGTTATCATTTCCAGATAGCTGCTATTCACTTTCGCAGTCGTCGATTTTAGTAAAAATGCACCTGTGCGATGGCATTTGGATAGACTTCATGCTTCCGATATACGATACTTTGCTCTGCTTTCGTCCGTTGTGCTACATAGAGACCAAGTATGGGCTGTGCTGGTCATTGCCAATAAACATGAAACAGCATTACACGGTTGGGCTTGTGCTGGTCGGACGGACTAAAGCAGTGTGATTACTAAGACATAGTGTTACGTACATCTATAACTATCATTATTTTAAACCGAAAAGAACGTTTAAAAGTAGTGTTTCTAGCGGATGCACAGTGGTCTAGAACACCAAAAAGCTGGCAACAAATACAATTTCTGCGGCATGGTTTTTTGTATCGCTGATTTAAGGTCTGAGGTTATTTTGTCTCTATGATGACATTTGGAGGTAACTTCAAGATCATATTTAGGACCTTCTCAAAAGAAGCTGAGCAGTTGATTTCACTCGCATATCTCATAGGTTTTTCTGGTTACTAAGTCCGAATCAGAGATGACATCCGAGTCTTTTCAAGCTCACTTCAAGGACAAATCAAAAATAGGTTTCATATTTGAATCCAGACGTGCGTCATATAAGCTTTCGCGGTCGCTGAGGACCTATCAGATATCAGTTTGATATAGCAATGCATTTGAAGGGTATTTCAAAGCCACTCAAAGGACAAATTCGAAAAACTTAAATAGTTGTTTCCGACCACCTGCTATAATATGGCAGTATATTGTTATATTTCTCAATAGTTTTCAAAAGTAAGCAAAAACCAACATTATGTTATATTTGGCAGTACTCCAGGATTCACAAACGTCATTTATTCCATTTGTGGCAAATGGCGGAATCTTATTGAAAACCTGAATAATACTAATATAACGAAGTGAAGCTGAAAATAGCAATCCGTTCAATTCACGGTGTACATGAAAACAACAGACATGACAGATTTTTGTTACATAAAATGAAGGTTCGTGCTTCATATTCAGATAATGAAATATTTCCAACAAACAACACAACAGATGACATAGAAACTCCCCATTGTTGCTGTTGAAAAGCAGTGTCGAATGATACACCGAACACTTCAAGTTCAGTAGTTTGCTATGGTAAAGGTAATACAAGCAAACTTCTGGCTCCATGGATAACTTATTTTTCAAGATATTAACTTTAAAATATGCATAATTTTCGTTCATTTTCAATACTTCGTTTTTTTAAATTTTTGTCCAGGTTTTTGCATAGATAGAACTCTGTGCGATGGTGCAACGATATCAGTACATTATATTTTAATTGTATGAAGTATTTTTTTCGTTATCTGTGTTTATAAACAGGGATATATAAAGGACGATATATACTAAGTGACATATAAGCACTATATAAGGAAAATGGTAAAGGAAAAAAACATTTCTTTTGATCAGATCTACTCACTGTTAAAATAAATGACTCAACTTCGAAGTCACCCTGTATATATAACTTGAGACGTGGTCATTGTCGTCTAGACCAGTTAGGTGAAAAATTAAAGCTTCCGCCTTTTGTTGGGTACTTCGACAAAATTTAAGCAAAGAGGACTCTTTATACTTTTTTTAATTCTCTCTAGGATTCAATGGACTTTGCCATCATCATCAGGAGCTGCAATTACAATGATAACAGTAGCAACAAAAGTGTAAAATGAATTTAAATTGAATCAACTTACAGTAGTATGTGAGGATGTTGCTAATTGTTGTTTTCGTATAGGATGAGGGAAACGTCCAGTAACATGGTGAGAGCTGGATACATGGTACAATGGTTAAATTATATAAAATATGACAAGACAAGTTAAAGACAGATTAAAAATTATTTAGAAAACATTAGAGCATTACGTCGTGAAGCCACTTGATGATTGCACAAAATGGTGGTCATGGAATAATGAGTGAGATGAACCTTTGACAGAAGGCCGAAGGTTGTCAATGTCTGTGTTGAAAGATGGAGCGAATTGTGGGCGTGTGCCAAAACGTTGCCAAATCACTTCAGATGATGTGATTTTCAGAATGTAATGTAAGAAATTGTTAAACCGACCACAGGCAGTTGAATAAACTATTTTTTAATTAATGGGAATTTTAAATTAACAATTATTAATAAATCGTGAGAAGAGAATTATTAGATTTTGAGTGGAATGAAATTTGTGGGTGGAATCGGCCAAAACACAGATTATATTTATGGCTGTGAAAAGTCGAAATTTGGGGAGATATGTAAGTTCTCAAATTTTTCGCAGTTTAGCAAATATGACTAAATGACACTCAGTTGTTTAATATCTGTCTTTTTGTTGATACAGTTGTTATTCATGAAAATGTGGAACATTTCCAGGAATAAACGTTTGGAAAGGTGTTTTTCTTTGACAATGACCACGTCTCTAGTTATATATACTTCGAAGTTGAGTCATTTATTTCAACAGTGAGTAGATCTGATCAAAAGAAATGTTTTTTTCCTTTACCATTTTCCTGGTAAAATTAAAGTAACTAAGTTATAGCCCTTTGGAAGTTTGAGTACCGCCCTGTCTCAATAATAATATTATGTGGTCGTGTTTGGCGACAACGGATATAATCCGCCGTATCGGTTCATCGCATCGGAAACAAAAAAGCAAAAGAATTTGGAACGATGTTTTTACAATTATTTCATTCATTTGTATACAGTCAGTGTCAGTGAATAGTGGTATCTGTTGCGTGGCTCAAACGAAATAAAAAATGGCACATGTTTATGCGGATCGGTTTCCCAATCGAGTGCAACCAACCCCTCGTGCCTTTGTTAATGTAGTACAACGGGCTCGTGAATCAGGTGACTTAAGACCTCACAGGGGACCTCACGATCAAATACAGGCCCGCACTGAAATACTTGTCGGGAGGATACTTTATAAAACAAGGTAAACATTTTTTTTTATTTTTTTTTATTTTTACACACATATTTTGGTTTATCTTCCTTCTACAATCATTATCTGAAAATTAATGACTCAACTTCAAAGTCACCCTGTATATATATATTACACTCTCGACGACTTACTCCAGACGATGATGGCATAGACCATCGAAAGCTCGAGTTCAAGTTGTAAGAGTTTACTTATGCAAAACTTTGCCTTCCATCCAAGGAAATTCAAGGATATATATATATATATATATATATATATATATATATATATATAGACATTTAAGGTGGTTCGTCACGTTTTATAAACTCATTAGATACTGCAATAGTTTCCGGTCATATTTTCGAAAACAACAACAACATTTTGTCTCTAACCTTACTATTTTTTTGTTTATTTGGATAAGTCAATTTATCAATGATCAATTCAGCAATATTTAGGTCTCTAAGGAACAGTTTTTTGAAAAATTTTTGGTGTGAAAGTTGGTTCGGTTAGTTGCAGCACTGCTATTTTGGCTATACCTGACGATATAAAAACTTGTGGTTATGGGTGTCCTTTTACACGGAGAAAAGAAAAATCGCTATTTTCCATAATAGGCGGATAAATCTGAAAAAACCGTCAAAAACAAAACCAGATACACGTCCCACTGATCCGGTCCATTTTATGAGAGACGACCGGTGAGTGTTATCGCCAAACTGTTATAAAATAAAACCTCCAACAAATCCTCTAGGAATGCGATTGGATCAATAAAGAAATTTGAACGTGGTTACACCTACAGGTGTTTTCAAACAGCCGATGCTTAGCGATATGAAAACGTCGGCCGCCGCAAAAAATCTCAGACATATTCAACCAACCAAATCAAGACGGTCGGCAGTCAATATTAAAAGCACATTATGAACGCAAGCCACCTGAATAATGTAATATGTAGTTGTACGTACGATAATTCTTTTGCGTTGGTCGAAGAGACAATGCCATCGAGGACTTCGACTTGTGTGGCTCACCGTCCGACCATCGAGCTTTTTCCTATGCTATTCAACAATTATACATGTAAATTGGCACGGTACTCGTTTTGTTTGCCATACGCTTACTGAATATCGATTATATACCAATAATAATCGGGTATTTTGCTTGGTGCGTTGTTTGGATAGCTCTACGTTCTATGCGATGGTCTAAACTGAACACAAAAATGCCTTAGATCTCAAATAATACGATAATCAGAAGCGTGGAGTGTCTGACAGCGCTAGAACGCGGAGACGTAATGAAGAGAAGCTCACAACTTCACATATTACTACATTATAGGGCCAGTAGGATCACTCGGGCTGATATCAAACGAATGGATTTTACGCGTTCGTAGAGCAGCACAGGTTCTAGCACATAGAGCACCAATATAACCCGACCTGTCGACGCGCTCGCTAGAAGGAGCGAGAGACTCAGCGGTACAGGGTCAGAATGTGCATTGTTCATTTTTCAAGTGCTTGGTCATATTATCAATAAAAATGGTTCTGAATGTGGATGACTGTTTTGCGTTCATACAAGGGCCTCAAACATAACATCAGCAAAGAAACTACTAAGGCCTCTATTACTACAGTTTTGAGTTTACTGCTCGGACTACAATTTTTGCACGAAAGTACTGCTATGTCAATCATAGAACACCTTAAATGCTTTTACGAATAAGGGGTGCAGATGAGTCTCAGGAACAAATAAAAAAGGAAAAGCTGAGAATGCTAACAAACTTAATATTTGGAATGTTATCGGAGTTGCTGATAATTTTTTGACCGTACACATGTTCTTGGGAATCAACACCAAAAAAGGGGGAAGTGTGTTATCCGATGTTTTTCTAATTTCTGGTTATTTCGGGCCATAGTAATATATGACATGCCTTCTATGGTTGCATAGAACGCAAATAGTGCTTAGATTTCTGTGTAGCAAAGTGTCTCTGCGCAGTATCAGATCAATTTGATTGTAAAAAAAGTTTGCAAAATTCCATTATCTTAACAGTGCTGTATGGAAATAGTGTCCAAATAACTACAGATAATAATGAGTAGAGAGTACTGAGTCAACTTAATTGATTCTATTTTCTCCTACAAAGTTCTCACATAATTCCCGAAATTTCGTCGTTTCGCAAAATTGTGTGGTTATAAAAATAGATTGACGACGTTATAAAAAACAGTAATTTTCCGTGGATATAGTGACACATGCAACTCTATGTATGCCCAAATAAGCTATCAGACTATTAAAATATAGCACAGAGAGTTTTTGTGAAAGTCTTTATATTTAATTTAACATCAACACAATCCAGGCCAAATGACTATAGGATCACATAGTGAATATGCATTATATTCCCAACAGTAGAGAGTCGATCCTTTTACTAAATTATTCCCTTATTTCTAACAAGCAATTTCTGACTATCCGAGTCTATATACAGTCATCCATACAAATTGATATGATGTTGCCTTGTTATGAGCTTAAACATACAAAGTCGGTTAATTGGGGGCATTTTTATTTCCGTATTTCCGGAGATAGAGGAAAAACTGAATTTTTATAAAGTCGTTTTTATGTAATTTCCTGACATTATTTGGAATGGGAATGCAAAACATATTGGACAATAACATTGCCACTTTCTCTCCTCCTCTACAAGATGGTACTCTTAGAATTTCAATTTGACGTTTCGTCTGTTGTCCTCAATAATCAACTTTATTTTTTATTACGGACGCCATTAATTCTCATTTCTGGCATGTATAATATGCCATACAATGAGATTGTCTAGCCTAAGTAATTTCAAACAACTAATATTTTCTTAGTAGGCCTTGAAAATCCCAGTTTATGCACAAATGCTCCAGTTTTTGAGAAGCTTCATTAAAGGTCATTCAGATAATTTTTCGATCTATCAACTATATTAAGCGATATTTTAGAACGATGGAGGCGCTCTACATGACACCTCAGCCGAAGATTAACAGTATGATGTATGCATTGGTTCAAATATGGCGTATATGAAATGTGTTTGTGAAGCTGCAACATCGTCGAGGCTTTTATTTAATCTAAAATGTTTTTATCAGTTATATCAAACATCACTGTCTTCATTGTTTTCGATACTATACGTACATTCAAATAGTATGAAAAAGTTTTTTTTATGCATTTTAAGTTTTATAATATTAATACATAAAAAATATAGCATCAATAAAGTCTGAAATCACGACTGATTACATGTGTATAGTTCATAAAAATTGAAGAAATGCTTGACTGATATTATGAAACAAATGACTGAATCTGATAATTTCAAGGGCTACTTATGAAATTCTGTTTTTTTGTAATAACTAAGTGTATATGTATAACATACATATACAAATTTGGAATCAGAATAAAAAACTGTATTTACTTCACGTCAGATTGAAATTATAATCAGGCCTAATTGTAGAGGAGAAAAGTGGCAATGTTAATGTACCTCTAATTTTGAAATACCATCTCAAATAAATTTAGGATAAAATAAAAACGATTTTGGGAAGATTCGGTTTTTTCATTCGGAAACATTCGGATATGCGAAACTTTTTAAATGCCGTTTTCTTAGTCACCTAAATGCGCAAACTGATCTTCATTTAAGCAACTTCGATCGGTTAATTGTAATAAAACTGTCTTATCGGCTCCTTGTAAATTACTTATATTCAGTACAAATTTTGTTTGTAAACTAAACTTTCATGAACATATAGACCACGCATGTAAAAATTTAGGCAAAACATATTTTGCCATTTTGTACAACAGAGAGATGTACTAAATGAAAAAGCTTTTATGAATGTATATTATGCTCGTGTTTATGCCTATATGTCAACATTATGATGGAAATCTTCCGAAATGGGTAGAGTGTTTGCTGCCCAAAAAAGAATCGCCAGATTAATTTTTTGAATGAAGCCACTCGACTCCTGCAGATAAATCACAAGAAATTATTTTTTTAATTTGTACATATTTATATTTTCAAATGTGTAACTTACGTTATGATATAATAGCCTGTTTCCAAATACTAATGCTCATCATAATTTAAAAAATCTATACACATACCACATCGAATTTCAAAAAGTCACCTACTATAACTGCATCAAATTGTACAATAAATTACCAGTTAAAATACAGCAAGTAATTATTTTGGACTTAAGAATAAAGTAAAAAAAAAAATATTAACTTCACATGCATTTTATAATATGAGTGAGAATATAGAACAGAGTTGCCCAAACTCTTTTGTGTCGTAGACCCCTTGCCATGTTTTTCCGTGTTGGGTAGACCCCCTAATTACCTGATATTGATTTCCTGTAAATTTCTAACTGTAGTGAAGTTTAGTGCTAAAAACTTAAAGTAAAAACACATGTGAATTTATACATTAATTGAATTTAAATTAAAACTACTCAAAATAAAATTTTTGTATCTGTTATGTAAAATATACGTAACATTAAATAAACAGGTGTCTGACCAATAAGTGCCCGCATTGGGAATAAGTGCCTGCATTGAAAAAAAAAAATAAGAGGGATAAAATAAAAAAAAGTGAAAAATAATAGAAAAAAAAGTTTTTTACATAAAATAGTACAATAAGCGAGTTCGTTTATTAATTATAACATAAACATATGTTCTACAATAATTTCACTGTTAGTTTGATTAAATTTCGCTTCTTATTCGTTTAAGTTATCTAAAAATAGGCAAAAAATTAACGAATTTTAGTGTGTACGTATCCTTGAATTTTCAGGATAATTAAAAAAAAAATATTTTCTATGAAGGGGGGTTCTTTAAAAAAATCAATGCGGGCACTTATTCCCAATGCGGGCATTTATAGGTCAGACACCAATAAACATAAAATAAACTATAAATAAAATAACATAAGCAATAAGTCAATATTTTTAGTGAGAAGGATGAACCTGATGCTTTAATAATAAATTATCAACATTTGGCGTCAATTTTGTAAGGGTTAATCTTAAATCTCCTCGGCTAATATGTCCAGTCTGTTTCTTTTTTTCGTTAGGAGATTGGTAACAGCGCTGAACCCCCTTTCCACTAGGTATGACGATGGAAAGGAAATTAAAAATTTCCTCGCTATAGTCCATAATACGGGATAAGTAACGGGTATGTTGTTTTGCAGCCAGAATTGCTGATATCCGTTTTTAAACTGAACCTTAAGTTCTTCGTTTGTACTTAGTTCAGTCAGTTCCTCTTGTATTATGACATTCGTTTCTTTTATGTCACCATCTGGATTAATTATCCACGGTGGTATTACCATAGTCAAAATATCCTCAAACCTAGATTCAAAATCTGAATAGAGGGCATTTAAATGTTGAACGTAAGTGGAAACGTCGTCTTCCTGACAGCTTGTCTGTGACAAATTGGGGAACTGAGAAAATTCGCCCCGTCCAATATTTTGCTTCATTAGTTTAACTCTGCCAAGAAACGCTGATAAGATGGACTTTGTTTTAATCAAATTTAAACTGTCGCCCTGTAATTGCAAATTAACCATATTAAATTTTGTAAAAAAATCTGTTAAATAGGCCATGTCTGTTTTCCTCTTCATTAAATTTTCTTTTAAAATGTTATCTTTAGTATCCAGAAATTCTAAAATAGTCTCCTAAAGTGCAAAAAATCTTGTCAAACATAAGCCTTTCAACAGCCAGCGTACTTCAGTGTGAAGGAGTAATTGATGAAAGTGTTCGTCATTTTCTTCACACAACTGCGCAAATAACCGCGTATTCAACGCGTTGTTTCGGATTCGGTTTACTGCATCAATGACTAAATGAAGTGATTCATGCAGTATAACACTCAAATTTTTAGCAACTAAATGTTGTCGATGGATGACGCAATGTATTGCTAACACCCCTGACACATTTTGTTTTAAATAGCTTATAAATCCACGATAACGTCCAACCATGGCAGGTGCTCCATCTGTAGCTACTAATATTATATTTGATAAATGAATTGATTTTTCAATGAAGTAATCCTTCAAAACATGAAATATTGATTCACCTTTAGTGCCGGTTATCAAAGTTCTTGCGAAGAGCAGTTCTTCGTAGATTTCTTGATTCATAATAAAACGAACATATGCCAATAATAATGCTGCATTATCAGTTAAAGTTGACTCGTCCAGTTGTATAGAGAAATGGGTCGTTTGCAAATAATTACATAAGAAGCTTTCAATACAGAACTCATTTCATCAATACGTCTTTCAACAGTATTGTTGCTTAAGGGAATTCTTTTAATGATATCAGATGCAGGTTTGTGTAAAACAGTTTTTAAAACCTCTTCAACGGCTGGCAAAATTAACTTCTCTTCGATAGTATGCGGTTTTCCGGATTTTGCTATAAGTAACGAGATATTGTAAGACGCCCACAAACCATCATCATTTCTTTGTGACGTCGAAGCGAAGATTCTGTCCAGTGTAGGTCTCTTCTGAAATTTATCTTTGAGTGTTTGAAAGTATTTCAAATCTTTCTCTGTTTTATCAGGGTGGCATCTTCTCAGATGATCTTGCAGTTTAGATGGTTTCATAGCGTCATTGCCCAAAACATTGTTGCATAAAAGGCACATAGGCGATTGTTTGTCCGGCAATGATGGAATGAAGCCAAATTTCAAATAATCAACACTACTGTCTACATTTCTTTTTAGATTCGGACATGGCATCAAATTAAATTATTTAAATAAGACAGAAAATCCAGCAGCTGTATATTTAAAATATTTTTTGATTTTTCCGAAAACATTCCATAATTCGAACATCTTGTTGCAACAATTAGCTCGAATTACGGAGATTGCACTGTAATTATATTACCGATTGCTAAAACTTTCAAAAATAAACTATTGAGGAGTACTCGTGTAATTTTGCATGATTGAATATTTAACTACTAATAACTAAAGTCATGATTGGCGTAATTTATCTATCTTTGCTAACTACGAGTGCAAAACTAAAATTTAATAAAAAATAATGTACTTACTTTTCTCCAGCACTCTCAAACAAAATAACACTGACTCACTGTAATTTGTGTGATATACTATCTGTTTATATTTTTTAAAATATTTTCTTAGCACTTTCCTTTTCAAGATTCAGGAAACGAATAAACGTATTTGTCCCACATTCGTATTTATAGAGTGACGAATTGAACAAGTCAGTGCATGGTAGTGAAGCTCTGAGACTGCGACTCTCAGGTTTTTACAAGTTCAAAATGTATTGCGACCACAAAGCGAATACCAACATCCTACAACTTATACAATTTTATAAACATATATAATAAATTTTGTACTTCATAGGTACTTTTATAAATAATGTATATGTTTTGATATTATAAGATAGTATGATGTAAGTAAATATGTAGGTACTATCAGTGTATGTGTTGAGATCCACTATCGTGGACTCCCATATTCATTTCATGGACCCCCAAATTTTTTTTCGCTGACGTAGACCCCTTGCAGGTTGTCATAGACCCCTAGGGGTCGATATAGACCACTTTGGGAATCAATGAGAGTACGTAAAGAAGGAACTGAAAATTTGTATGAATATCTATATTGATTTTTATTTATATTGTTATACATTTTATTTATATAATAGCTTTATAATTTAATTATTATATTTTTTCCACATGTACTATTTATTATGTATCTAAGTGGTTAATAAAGAATAAAAGAATAATGCACTGAATAAAAATATTTATTCTATAAATTATAATAACTACTATCATTAATTGATTAAACTACATGAAGATTGCCAACCAGGTACTGTATTTTGGCGCCCAAAAAATTATCCGTATGAATTATTTGCTTGCAAATCTATAAATTTACAAATGATGTTAAGAATGTGCACTCGAGTGTCAAATTAACATACTTGACTGCATTTTTTTAATTGCCACGGAAATCATTATGTTTTAAAGGCACGTAGACTCAAAATACTTCCGGCAAGAGCAAGAAGTTAAAGTAATGAACATTTCTGTACGTACTTTATGGAGTACTTTCGTTTGAAATGTATGCAAATATGAGCTGTTCAACATTATCCTGCCAAATAATTTGTCGCCAAATAAATGTCATTACCAACGTACAGGTGCAAAAGTGGGTAGCAATTAAGCGTACAGTATGCACTAACTGTGTTAAATTATAATAGTCCGAGATCTTACGCATAGATGGTATCCAAGTGATAGCTGTTGCAAGGATCAGCCATTGAAGCAGTGTGAAAGTGAGTTATCGGTAGAAAAGATATTGGTGTTTTTCGAAACTATCCTTTACATGGAGTAATGTGAAAATAAGTAAATTTTCCTAGAGATACATACACCAAAGCTTTACGATATCCAGCATGAATAGGTATGACGTACGTCAGTATCCAAATCAGGAGAAGCGTGATGTGTAGGTTAATCGGTTAATCCTGCTGTTTATTTACAAATCGCATTTGAAAAAACAGAAATTGCCATATTCTTATAGCAATAATGCAATTATAGAGCTTACAGCATTTTCAAGATGCTGCCGGTACTTCGCCAGTGTATTCATATCGTTTTTTTGGATGTATTATCGCAGATTATCTTTGTTAGTTGTGATTGTTTCTGAATATTTTTTAAACTTATTACGTAAGCAAAAACGCAATCACACGGCTGTTATACTGATATTTGCCTGAACCTCTGCAAACAGCATTTCGCTAGAATGCTCTGTGGGTCGCAGCCTCGTAGGATACTATATGGAAGTATACAATGCTTTTCAGAAAGGTCTCCCCTACTTATTTTTTGGACGGGTCAAGATACGAAGATGAAACTCGGGATAATGACATTGACGCATGAATACTATATTTTAGAATAGAAAAGCAGCTGAAATAGACATGTTGGCTTTCCGTCTCTGTAGCCGTGTCCAACTGCAAACAGCATTGATTCGTGCTCATTAGCAACTCATCAGTGCAATCCATTGGTAAGTGACGTCGTCTACTTGCGCACAATGTTTTGAGTTCTTCAAAAGACTCGTCTGTCTTCAAGACTGGTCCTAAGATCTATACCGCACTGATGCGGTCCATTTCAGTCAAGTCTATTTATGCATGTATACGTATACATAGAAGCCCACTGCTGGTTTACTATGTGAATATTGTATTTCGACCACTTGACATAAGATCATGATAGCGGTGCGGTGCATAGCGCAGAACGTTGAGCGGTTATGGGCCAAAGGGCCAATTGATTCTCTGTTATCTTCCGCGTATAGAATGAGGATGAAAATTAGCTTGGTGGCAATCGTCAGATTTTTACCCACTTGCACACATAGGCATAACAGTTGAAACCTTCACATAATGACGGCTTGGCATCATCTTGTAATAGATGGAATGGGGAGTCATGTATTTTGAAAATTCCTATTCATTTATAATCCTAGATTATATACATAATATCGTTTCAGATGGCGGACTGGCAGGCTGTCAAAGTTAAGCGTTTTTGTATATTGAATCATTTATAACTTACAAACTAATAATTAAAACGCTATAGTATGTTATATCAATTTTCTTCTTTTGGAAGGATCTATCTGAATGTGCAATAAGAATGAAATGTTCAATATTTTAACAGATTTTCGGATAGACCGTTCTAGGGAAAGAAGATAATATAACATACATAGGTACTATAGCTTTTTAATATTTGGTTGTTGAGTTATAAGCGATTTAATGTACGGGAACAAAAACGCGCAACTATGACAGAATGCCAGATCAACATTTTAAAAGAGATTTTACACTCTATAATTAAAAAATACAATGGCATTCAAAATGAGGTAGCTCATGTCTCCTCATTCCATTTCAAAAAACTTTTTGCCAACTGCCACTATTACGCGAAAGCAAAATATTCGTGAAAAAAATAAGTATGGGGCAAATATTTTCGAAAATCACTGTATATTTTCAACAAGAGGAAATATGTCTTAGCATCAAGAAAGTATTTAGATGATTTTTTGGCTTTCGTCATAGATTCCCATTGGATTAGCAAAGGGGCCGCCATTTCCGGAACAGTGTAGCAAACTTAAAGTAGGTTTATCGAAATAAGTCAGCAAAAACTTAAATCAATTATCAGAATAATTCGCAATTTGCAGTTACGTAATTAGGGCGTCGCTCTTTGTACTGCCCAAGATTATTAAAACTTGCAGATCGTAGTGAGTAATTCTCGTTGTACTGAGTTCAATTGCGCTAAAATGAGTAGCAAAGCCTGCCAGGTTCCATTGGCAGTCCTAGAACGTGTCCCAGAATAACAAAGTCTGTTGACTAATGCATGGGATCCCGGACTATTAAAGGGATAGAGATGAAAAAGACAGCTCTCTCTTAGTTCCAATTAAAGAAGAAATATTTATATGGGTGAATATACGCGTTTAATAACAGAACTTTCACAAAAATGTCGCTTGGTACGCGCGTCTTGCTATTGTAAAAAATCGGAGATGTCGCCGTACGTTAAGATTAGACGGAGACATACTACGGTGAAACGGATCATATTGCCACAGTGGCGGCTCCAGTTTGAAACATGATACATTTATAGAAAAACTTCCGATAGTCAAATGTCGTTAGAATGAATTTGATGTAAACGGATTTATTCAAGCGGGCACAGCTTGTAGTTATGTAAGACACTATTGCATACAGTGATGTAGTTCTAGTACTAATAACTATTTGGAGAAATGTTTCCTCAATACATATTAATTGTTGACTACCCATAAAAAATAAGCGTAATGAAAAAAGAAATGAGTCTCCGAAAAATACTTTTTCACTACTAACCTGAGAAATCAATTATTTATCGTATTTCCCTAGGAGGAAGTTACATTTTTCAGGCTAGGTAAGTAGTGATAATAAGAAAGTGTCTAGGTAAATGATGAATGTGTATATATGTACATACTGACCATTTATGTAGATCTTCTTTGGCTTGTTGGGCATAGCATTGCCACTTATATTAAATCCTTTATATATTTTTAAATGTCGCTATTATCATTGCCTACTACAAATTAATATTCCTTTTTCTAACTGAAATAACTGTTAATTGTATTTATTTATTATTTTGACAGTTTCCAAAGTTCTTATATTGAAACGTATAGGCAGTAGCGGAAATATCGGGGCACCGCGGCTACTATAAGTAGCTTAAAGACACCTTGTTAATGATTTTTGAACTGCCTAAGGTTAGTAGAACTGAAAAAACCTCATCAGTCCCATTTTACTTCGCAACTTGAGTACTTGTAAGTGAGCGAGAAATAAATGATGTCTCGATCTTCTACTTTTGTCGGACTCATAATGTAGTGGCAGTTTCCCTCTCCTACGCACCGCACCGCTTTGTGTGTCGTTAAAAAAATCTCAGATATGCAGTATTTCAAAGTCTATTCAAATTAAATATGGTAATATAGTAAGTAGTGAAACAAAATTGCATACATATACTCGGTGGCATCATTGCCTCGGGATATAAAGGTGGTCAACCGATAATGGCACAGTTCTCGACCATGGTATGTAATGTACTATCCTGTACGCAAAATATCTGCTAAGCACTGCAGAGTCAGAGATATAAAAACCAGTACGGTAGAACAAAGAGACAACGGCAAGCTTCGCAAGTGACAATATTCACACACAGAGTGTCCTGAAACCTGGGACACTCCTAACAAACTACTCTTGGAATAATAACGCTAAGTGCGGTAAACCCGTAGCGAAAAAGTAGGATAAACGGAAACTGTTTATTTGACAAGAAATTCCAAGTATCGCCGTGTCCCAATGTTGCTTATAAGTAGTAAAGTCGACCCCGTTTGATCAAACAATACAAGTTCTTCTACTATGCCCACCTCGATGATCCTACAAACGGCCTTGTACGTGGTGCGGGATGAAAACGTACAGGAAAACGATCTCGATACTCTCGTGAAGCATCAATAGCATATTTAAGACTCTCACCGCAATCAATAATTCCGGTATTGTTATAGGATTGTGCCTTTTTTGTTGCCTTTAATATACAAACGGTTGGTATACCAACGATTTATATACCGTCGATTTGGATTTGGATTTGATATCGCAGGTTTTTCCGAACGTATTCTACCTAATGATAGTCAACGTAACTCTGTATACCAGCATCCAAAAAATTACAGTGGCACACAAAATTGAAAAATGGTGTGTACATTTGACTATTAAAGACCCACCCTGAGGTCCGTTTGACCCGTACAGCCTCAACATTTTGAGTGAATTGTAAAAAAACTGCTGAAAATGGTTAAACATCGCGAAAGCAAATGCAAACCAATTTTTCTTGGAATAGATCGAATGTATTCCTTATTTTTTCAATTTTAAGTTGATTAAGCTCGTAGACCTTTCAAATTTGGAGTCAATTGCAAACCATTGGCAAAAATCGCCAGAAATCACTAAAAATCACATACATTGCAGTTATGCAACCGAAAAAAGATAAGTCCAACTATACCAAGTGTATACTTTACATATTTCGATGCCTTTGTGCCTGACATGACGGCTTGCCAACGGTGCCCACTGTCACCACGTCGCGGTGCCCTGGTTACAGATCTCTTCCTTGATCTTACCTACCTTTCTTCAAATCTTGCAGACCACAATGAAGAACATCGCTTTCACAAGACATATGTAAAATGGAAAATTGGTATCAATGAAGGTGGGACGTCAACATAATGATAGATTTTTGCTTGCATGATTGGCATTTTGCACAATTTTATAGCGATTTGAAGCGGGCTTTAGCAATTTACTCCAAATTTGCATGGTTAACAGGCAAATAAACTCCACATTCGGATTCAGCCTGTCAAAGTAATAATCTTGTTCTATTTCGAGAAATTTTTGGGATTTTTGTTAATTTTACTCAAAATTTGGACGGACCACGAACTAAATCAATTTCAGGTTGTTGTTCAGAGCATAGAAATACATGGAAACTATATTTGATCCCAGTCGAGGAACATTTCTTTGCATACGTGCAGTTTTTTGCGATTTTTAGCCATTTTTAGCGGTTTTACACAATCTACTCAAAATTTTAAGGGTATATGGATCAGCCATACCTCAGATTTGGAATCAGCGTATCAAAATTCATAACCCCATGTGGGTCTAGTTAAATGCACAGGGGTGCGTTTGTAAATCACTTGGCAATGTAGTGTGGGTACACAATAATAGAATGTAGATTGACAGATGAAATTTCACTCTGGAATACTGTGAAACTTTATTTTTAGAAAGTGATTATTATTACAGAGTCATGTAATGATACTTGATGACAGCCGACACATTTCTAACCACGATTTCTGCGACCATTGTATTTATTATAAGAAACCCTATGGATATGAGGTAGCCCAGTTATCGTAAAAATATGTATTCTGGCAATTTAAGCACTTCTTTGTAACCAAATAAAGTGAACGAATAATGAACCATGTGAATGGCAGGAGACATTCTTATTCCCAAGGTTTTGAGTACTCAAGAAAAGCGCATGTTTGACGTTCAAGAAGGATTATTTTGGAACGTATGGAACAGGTACAAACTACATTCTGTAGCAATTTACAAACGCAGCACTGACTACCATTTTATTTTTGTGTGCCGGTGTTATTTGAGATAAAATGAGATACCGTAGCGTCATCTATGAGAATTTGTAACAGCGGTTTCTCTATCATATATACTTTGAACATATTAGTGTCTCAGAGATGGCACTGTAGCCAATTATACGAACATATACGATCATATGGGTAATGCCATCTACGAGACACTAACCCTTTCAAAGTATATGTAGTAAAATAGAGAGATAGCTGTGACATTCTCATAGATGCGGGAATATAGCATTAGTTTGGCAATCTTCTAGCAGAAGACGTTAATCATTGGTATTATTACCTCATTCTTATAAGTCCTACAAGTACTGCTTTTATTATTTCTTTACTGGTATATTGATAGCAATTAAAATCTAAAAAACGTCAAATCCTTCCTAAACAGCACGCAGCTGTATCTCCTAATGCTCTTATGAGTCTGTCGCTTATATGCACGTGCTACCAACAGAATATAATAAATAAACGTTAGTCGCTTATTTATGACAAGACTTACATCTGTAACTGGATCTAAAGCGAGACCAAAGTATACGTAACAGTGATGGTAGGGTCACTTAATGTCTAAGTCAAGGCCGGATGCTGCGTCGTTTATGGAGATACGGATATTGTGTGTATTTTCTCCTAAACGCCTGAATTTTTGCAGTTGCAACAAAAGTTTAATGATAACCTAGAAATAAAAATTAATATGACTGATTACTTTCATTAGCTTTCTTATCCTACCTTACGTGGTACTTTTACTGTAAAATTGGTGTATCTTTAATACTTTTGGCTCTATCTTGCAGCAAAGGTACAAAATATACACAGACAGCCAAGAATTTTTGATAAGGAATACAAGAAAGTTTATTAAAGGATATTGGGATTTGCATAAAAACAACAATAACACACAGTTAAGGCCGGGTTTTATTAATGCAGTTTATACATGCACATAGAAACAAGAAAATATAGAAAAATATAGAAGACGTTGTAGAAAAAAGAGGGTGCATTTTTATATAATTTATTTCATAATAATAAGTAGTAAGAACCTAAAAAATATTTTTTTTCATTGCCTTTTACGATTTGATGCTAAAACACTTGAAAAAAAAATTGATTAGATTTTATATGGCAGTCAATATAACTACTCTTCATCAGAAGGTAACTGATGAAATTTTGTTTATGACTAACCATCCCATCACCATCATCTTAAACAAACATCGCCAAAGACAGTGAAAGAGAGGCACACTTTTTTAGATAGCAGGAGATATCGAATACAACTGGTCATGGTGCATAGACTAGAAAGCTAATTCGGGATATTAAACCCTGTATTGATAATGGTGCGGTGCGTAGCGATTACTATACTGGACAGTTTCTCACAGGACATGGTTGCTATGACAGCTACCTGAAGACGGCAGGAAAAAGAGAGTACGCGAACTGCGCATATTGCAACGAGGAGGATGCTCTTGCTAATCCATTCGAGCGTAATAGATGGGTTGACTGGTTGAAGCTCGGCGAGACGGTGAGAAGCTCATTGCTGACAACTCTGCCAGGCGTGTGAGCGAAGACAATATGCGTTGACATTCAACCAATAGTGCGGAAGATGATACTGACCAAGGTACATGATAATAAAGACAGATGGGAGCAGCAATCGGTTTCTACTTGCTAGTTTGTACAATATACATAAGTACAGGTGTATATGTACGACGACCACAATAAGTTGACTAATACCTTTGGTGTGAATTATTTAATGCAACGCTATCCACCATGTTGGAATGCCGCAAACATTACCGCGGTGGGATGTGTAGCGAAAGACTGAGTGGTTTTAGTGGGTATCCTGCATTCTGGAGAATTTCACACTTCGGGCTGGAAAGGCCGACAGGATAGTGTTGAGGGGTTTTTCTGCCTTAGAGTGGCTATGACATTCCCCTGTTCAAAAAAAGAAATTTCGATACGAAAAGTCCCCAAAGAAGTCTGAACACTGGAGATTGAGCCATTCAGAGAGGTCTCACCTGTGTTATCACGCTTACAGGAACTACATAAAAAATACCAGATCACAACTATTTTGACCTCACGACGACGACAGACGTTACCTGCATAAACCGATAACTACCTTACAAATGAACTACTGAGTAATATTTTGTATCATTATGGAGATAACTCTCATATATACATATGGATTTAGAGGAAACGCAGGTACTGGTTGCGCATTCCCGATCTCCGGCCGCATTATTGAAAAGAAAATTAAGCTACTAAATGAGTAGTCAATCTTTCTCAGCAGAAGCATACGGCATAGCAATGTGAATCAAAACACCGCCAAAGTAGTAATACTATCTGACATGAAAGTAATCCTAGGAAATAATTTACCTATTATAAATACGAATTCTATCGTTATAAAGATCATATCCATTCTTTATATACCAAAGCTCATTCAGGGGTATGCTACAATGAAAAGTCGGCCTTCTAGCGGGAAGTTCAGTCAAGGAGCCTGTCTCCGTAACTAACTCCCTTAGTATAGGAGGTAGTATCATCGCTTCTAGATAGAGAATCCATGTGAAGTGGGCCAGATATTATAGTGAGTTTTGCAGAACCACCCGACGCACTATTGCTCGATACAAGATGAAACTGTCACAGTACCCATTGTTTCACAATTAGCGAATGCACAGAAAATATATAACTATGCAAAGTAGATGACATGGATGATATCCTTCCTTCCAGGCCAGAATTTGTATACTTGCATTCCACTTATGTGATCTGTGCGATGTGCAATGTACTCTGAATCATCTGTTTTTTGAATGCCGCAAATACACCGAACAACAAAAGGAACTTTGTGCTCGCTAGACTTATGGCTTTAACCCTCCATATAGTATAACAGATCTACTGGCTTTAAGGAAAAACACTGCTATTTGTGACATCATACGATACCTGAAGTACACAAATATAAATATTTAGCTGTCGATAACCTACTGTCTTTCCTTGATGTTAGATGCGTTCTTTCCTAAATGTCGAATACGTTATTTCCGGGGACGATACTTGTGCGTTCCATGCGTGCCATGATAGACACCCTATCGAGAAGTTTTTGTGTCCCCGTATTTTCCTTTCTTACATCTTCAGATTCTTTTCTCTTTTTCAGGATAGGTTAATCGTTAATGAATGATTTATATGAATAGTGACTGACTGCATGGGCATCATCATGCCTTAATGCAAAAAATGGAGCTTTCCTAAAGTGCCTCTACTACCTTAGCTTGTATACCTTCGATGAAGCCTGTTAGCTGTGGTATCGGTCCAGCCATCTCTATTGGTCAATCAAATTTCTCCATACCAGCAGCCAATTTCAATGACCATTATTTGTCGCGTACGAGTTTCAATTTATATTTTCTTCTGTACCAGTATGCTTATCTTCATATGAGACGATCTCGTTTAGCGGTATCACATCGATTCTTGTTAATGCCTAGTTTGGAATGATTGCAAATAAACTATTGCAAATGCTTATTATGACATATAGTTGCAGATACAGAGATAGCTGGGCTGTTAACATTAGAATCACACTTCGGAAATAACAGAAACATCTTGCTTTAGTTTTTACTCCATCTTTTCAATTAAGCCAGTAAGCCAACGTATTTGTTTGCAATGACAACGTTCCTAGTACCATGATTAGGAAATTAATATTAACCTCTACATAGTAAATTATATTCTAGCAGAAAAACTTACACAAGGATAGAATGCTCATCCTTAGTAAATTCTAGTTTAGCTTCAATATTCACTGTTACATAGAAGTATCTCTTCGTATCTTGAGATGTGCAAGTGCATTTTTAACGTTGCTGTAGTTGATACTGTTACTAGGCTTCGGGATATAAACCTTTTTAAGCCCAATATGTAGGCATTCTTGCTTCGGAATTAGCTACAGCGTCAACCGTCAATTCCTAATGCAACATTCATGATCCTAACACTTTATAGTCTGGTCGACACCTCTACTAAATCAATGTCTGTCATACCGAATATCTATCTTCTAAGGCCTTGATTTATGACATAATTACTAAGGAAATGGAGTGACGTTTCATCATATTTCCAGTATTTGGAGCATATATGATTCTTTTGAGGATCATATGTCTGTTTAATTTGCAGTGACCTGTGGAAATCCAACCAGAAGGTTGAACGACTTGCCTACATGTCTACAGTCATTTCTGCTCAACCATGCTTCCAACAGTGCCTTTGTTCCAGTATTTCATAAATTCCTAAAATACTTGAAACTTTCAATTCTGAGGTGTTCCAAACTTTTAAAAATGTTCGACAACAATGGTGGAACCTCAAAATATTATGGACTTTAGTTTAAATATTTGATAAGGCGTTTAGCAGGTACTCCCCACTTAGCCCTGTTATTAGTTCACAAAGAATTATGTTCATCACAAACTAGACCCTCTGAGAAAAAAGTCAGTCAAGCAGGTCATTATAATTACTCCATAGACATTCTTTCCTTGCCCTACCGGCAGTACATCTGGCAATGTCGCCAGACGTGACAGCATGGTCAGATCATAACGTGTAACACCATATTAGAACAACAGAATTCAGTAAGGCCAGCAGCATGCCACCGGTAGCAGCAGCCGCGGCGATCCGTTTGCTGAGAATATGTGTTGTGTATGTACATCCAAAAAACAAAATTTACCTTTTTAGATAATTTTTGTGATTATAATACTTCACCGCCAGTAGGAGTGGGAAATAAAAGCAAATTCTGATGTTTTGTAAGCTTCAAAAGCTTTTAAAATTGAGCATTTTGATAACGTTTAGGATTTAGTAAATTTTGAAAACCTTAAAAATGAAGTTTGAAAATTTTGAAAACCTGTTATTACAACCGTTTGCCACTTAGCCATCAAAACTATAAATGTCGCCTATAGTCTACTAGCCTATTTGGAGCTTGTATTCATGAAGCTGGTGCAGCTCTTATGGATGGTCGACTGTTGCAAAATAAAGTAAACCGCACGAGTAGAACGAAAGCTGTTAAATAAAATATAAGGAAAAGGGTAAAAGTTATCCACGTCGGATGATAATTTATTGTGATACATTTCTCTGTTGCATCGGGAATCTCTCAGGCTCAGCATTCTAAAAGGTTAATACATTCTGCCTTGCGTTCGGTTTAGAAACGACTTTATTTGGCTTTATCGGCTTGACAGCGCCAGGTTGTTGTTGTTGTGATAAGCTGATGCATCTTCAGAGGCGTACTTGATTCCATTTCGCGATGGATTATAATATGTAAACAGATTACTTTATATAAAACTAGATCAAGTCCGCCGCTCCGCTCACGTTGAAGTAGTGTAAGACATAGATCATTCGTTTTGCATTAGTGTGAAGAATATTGGAGTTGGAGAAAGATATGCATTATCCAAAGTATTGCAATCAACAATTTTTATCCCACATTTTAATGCAACATTAGATTAATTCCAATGTTTCGGTTATATCATTGACAAGAGATAGGCATCTTACTAGGACATTTATCTGATCTTAAAATGATCTTGAAGGCCATGGTCAGGCTCATTGGCAGGTATTTCACTTAGAAAATTCATTAAAATGATCTTGAAGGTCATGGTCAGGCTCATTGGCAGGTATTTCACTTAGAAAATTCATTTGATCTTCAAATGTCATTGATGGTCGTAGTGATACTTGAATGTGTGTTAAAAATAGGAAAATAAGTGTTTTGACCTTCAACTAAGTATAAAGGTTATAGTCAAGGTTATGGTCGACGACACCATTAGATGAAACGTCAAATCTTATAGCTCTATTATACAAAATTTTCTTTATGAAACGTATTTTCCGAGATATTTTGTCCTTTCCCTACTTGCTGTACGCCTTTAAATACCAATGCAGATCATGACAAGACAAATTTCATTGTACGATTTCCCGTTCTTTACATTTCTGGTGTCAAAAATATGGGTTTTATTTAAGAAAACAGTCTTGCTATTCAAATGACCTTAAAGGCCATAGTCAAGGTCACTTTCAAGATTACCATTAGATGAACCTTCTCAAACTTCAAAACTTTATTCCACAACAGTCCTCTCTAACAAATCGTATTTTTCGACATATGTTTTATCTATACTTTTTGACCATTCTCGGGTATCAATGAGTCAGTGTACACATTTTTACGTCTCTCCACATTGTGATTCAGACTGGAAACATAGATATAATACTCCAGCAATAGCAAAGCTGGAATACTGGAAAGCCTACTGCGACGTCTAAACGGTATCTCAATAAAAATGCAAAAAATGTGTGGCAGGTCTTGAAGTTACTTATTCAATGAACAGTGCTGCTGTTTTACCACACATAAGCATTGGAACATTATTGTTTCTGAAAAGGAGAATTAAAGCTTCGTTCGTTTGCCATACCTAGGCAGCCGCGTAGGCAGAAACCTAAATAGTGGGACACCGTGCCTGCTATGAGGAGCTTAAAGACACTTCGTTAAACCGATTTTTGAATTGCCTAAGGTTAGTAGAACTGAGAAAAGCCTCCTCAGGCAGACTGTCCCACAATCTCGACACTCTAGGGGCAAGGGAGCGGTCGTACCGATCAGGTTTGTATGTACGGAGTTCGACATGGAGGAGCAATTAGCGGTAGAAGAGAGCTGGATCGCCGGCGGTCCGTCGGTGCGATAGGGTCTTGAGATCGTCCGTGAGAGAAAGTCTCCTCCATCGATCAGTCGGACAGCCCTGCTCTGAACAGCATCAAGCATGGAACATGTCGTCGGTGCGGTAGCACCCCGAACATGTGAGCAGTTCTCCGTCCCTGTTCCATAGATTCATGCGCAGCTTTGATAATTCCCTTAAAGTCTTCTGCAAATCGTTTTGTTTATAGTGGTGTAGATACACAGGTTAATTTGATTTTACTACATGAGATAGTACACATCTGATGAGGAAACCGTGTCCTGATTTGAATAAAGGTTGACTAGAAGATGTAGACTGTCTCGATCTCGTGTTCTTCCCAAATAAAGCTTACATCGAAGTCTTCCTTCACCTTTCGGTCTTCGACACGGACAAGTGACAACTGTGGAATTGGAAAGGCTTGCCGAAGCGTTTGTGATGAACTTTAGATACTAAATTTAGGAGAGTTTATTCGAAGATGATTCTATCAGTCCAAGCAAGTTTCCCTTAAGATCTTTTCAGTTGGTGTCGAAGCGAAGTACTTACACATCTGAGAACTGTCTTATAATAATCAAATGCATAGCTTTTCTGTTGGGGGAACTAGCGTTTTACTCTTTTGACAAAACAAGTTTTTATATTGTTTTTGGTGTGCACTTTATACTAGTTTTGTATACTTGCAAACATATCGCACGACCTGAAGGAGCCCGGGTATATTTGTTTCCAACTGTGAACGTTGACATATTTCTCAGCTTTGATTTGTGGCTTTGTACCGTACTTTCGATGTCAGTTTCCTCGTGATTATTTTTCTCTTCTTCAGAAATTGTCCATAACAGCACAACAAACGACAACAAAATAGAGAAATATTTGTTATTGACACATGAGAGCACAAGATACGAAATGACAGATGCTTAATGTTTTTCGGAGACAAATTTTGAATGAGTTTCCTAATACGAAAATCAAATTTACCAAAAGTAATCGCTAATACACAGCTTTACTATGCTATTGTATTAAAGGAAAGTCTTGTGTTGTCCATCGAACATACCAGATGCTATCAACGAATTTCCCAGAAATTTAGATTTCTATATGTAAACCTCAGTAGTTACCAGCACTTAAATTTTTTGTGATATATGCAGTGGGACTTTCCTAGGGTGGACAAAACTTTCGCCAGAGTGAGCAATGACACTTTATAGGGATAAACTGCAGGTGGACGTTTGCGATTTGTCATAGGAATTATTTAAAATAGAGGAAGAATACTTGCGGTTAACAACAGTTTTGTTAGTACAGGACCATTGGGCAATAAAATGGCACATCTGCACAAAAATCTCATTGATAGTTTCGATGTTTTCCGTAAAAACTTTCCATGATTTTGACTATTTTTTATATAATTGAATCAATAGAAGTAATAACAAATGAGCGAGGTCAGGCTTGTGTGGCAGGAGCAGATCCAGAGCAAATTCCTTTTTTGCCCGGGGGGGAGGGGGGTACTTCGATTTGTGATCACGCTTTGGTGAGAACTTTTTTTTATTGAAAATGCAAATATAAACGAGAAGTTGAACACAAGTTTTCATTTCAGCCCACCATAATTGAAAAGTGCTATGACAGCACCATAGGAAACCATCTTCTGAACACACTGTAGATAGATAGATAGTTTTTTGTCCTATTAGATCATGTTACATGACACGATAAAAATCATTGAAGCTAATATATCTATATATATAAACGGTAGGAGAATCTGTTAGAAATACATAGAATTGCATTCAAAAATATTGAAAATGGAGCAACAGTTGAGAAACAGCCGAGTCTTTATAAATTGCTTGAAACTCACTACGCATAACATTATTAAATTTTACTTTGTTTCGCTTATGTTATACACGAATAAACCAATAAACAATTATCTGTTATTGTAATAGCATTTTGAAAAAGCACAAATGTAAAAACACACTGAATTACCCGAGTATTTTCTATTGCCGTTGTGTTAGGAGGGGGGGGGGCTCCCTCCAGAACCCCACCACCGTGAATCAGCTACTATTGTATGAAATAAAAGATGTTCTATATTTCAAGCAATATCCTATTTCATTCCAGATATTGTACCCAGGAAATTGTGTAATCCAAAACAGCCTTGAGATTTCTGGGTGCACGAGTTGATTGATCCAACAGTCAGTAGTACAGTACAACAAAATCGACGTCAAAGAAATGATTTAGCTGAAGAAAGACCAGTGCCACTTGTTCAGCGGTTCGTTAGCAATTCCTCACCAGTCCACCGGTCATTTATGTAAAACGTTACTCATCGCGCTGTTCAACATATATAACATACAATATATTTATTGTTATTATTGCTGGAGCGAGGAACGTGAGGGAATCCGAAAAAATAATACGGCAGATAAAGAGAGGCGCTTGGCTTGAATACGAAATTCGCGATCATCGTTCAATGACACTAATCGCGCAATATAGGCAGGTCGAGCTGCGAATGTCAGGACTCGTTTGTCCCATGAGGTGTTCGATAACCCATTTATCTAACAAAGAAACTTAACCCAAACATATTCATGCATAGTTCACGTGATCAGAACGCCGAAACTGCATGCACCGCCGTGACCTCTCCCTCTCGAGCTTCCTGGTTTGGCATTGGTCGTGTATATGGGCTCGACCGATTCTGCCCTATATCAGTTATGCTCCCTTTTCTTAAAATATATCAACGTTATGATCACGCTGGTTATTGTTTTGGTTTAGTGTCTTTCTTGGATAAATAGATTTTAGATCGACTCACCAGGCTGGTGTTTTACAACTTGGCCGTATCTCATTCGTTAATAGTGTGTCGAGAATGAAGATCCACATGTTCCTGAAAGCTGGGACTTTTCAGAAACAGAACAGAAACAACTACGTTTAAAGTAACAAAGTTAACTTGCTGTAAAATAGCACCGAAAAAGTAAAAATGAATTTGCAAGAAGACTCACTATTCATTTAGTACGGCATTCCAATTTCTGCCTTGTCACATCTTTCTTTGTAATTACTGCTTGATGTTGTCGCTGTTCGATTTAAAAACAAGAATTTGTTTACTTCTTCCTAAATTTGCCATATTTGGTGCTGTCTAGGTCTTCTACTGTGTCCACCCAAACGGTTCTTGCTCTATATAAACAAACCTTTGCTATTCTGATGGAAATATAGAGGATGACGGCGACGTTCTGAATACTCGAATACACTCGCGGAGTATCAGTATGATGTTGGAGACGCTCAAGATAAACTAAGATCAAATCGATAACTACGTTATTTCTGTAGGAATGTTCCATCTTCGGTTTTCAAATGAGGTTTGTTTGCAAACTGGGTCCTCCTACTCACCGAGTGGCTCCTGGTTTGGATACTGACTCACATAGTCATAGTACCACAAAACATCATATCCTTTGACGTCTTTTAGAACTTAATGTTTCGGTTATCGCAAGGTACATGCGTTACTATGAACACTTGTTTATTATTCCCTGACGTAAACGCTCTGTAAAGGAAAGTCCCAGCTTTGATGACATCCTGTAGATGCCTGGATTGTTTTTAGAGGTATTTTCATGGTTGTTGGTTGTTACGACCATAGTATGTAAGTAGTTATAGATGCCTTTGTAGCCTGCTTTGAACACCATCTAAAGAAAGCGATCCCTACTGACTATATTCAAAACTAATAGTATCACGGTTGTCAAGAGAAGTATTGTTAATTGCAAAGAATGGGAAGTGTCAAGAAAAAAACTGTCGTTCTCAAAAACAGAAATTTCATGAATTTGTAGGTGTTTTGTATACGTAGAATTAGTAGAACAATATCAGGTAAGACTTGTGTAAGAAATTAAGCTAATAGAGTGTTAAAACCCATTGAATGAATCAGAATATTTTTATTTGTTTTTCTTTTTCATAATACAGGCGCATGCCTAAAGTTTTGTTTTACATCGAGTTGAAGACCAAAATAGAAAGGGACGTCCACCATTTTTCATACACTGAGCAAACCGCTTTCTGGCGTTTTTCATGACCCTTACCAGCATAGCATTTCTTTCTGTACGTCGGTCCTCAAATCTTGTAGGGAACTTGGACGGTTCACATAAACAAAGGATTTCAAAAAACCCTATAGAAAAAATTACAAGGGGCCAAATCGGGAGAGCAGGAGGCTGGCCTCTCCAAATCACCCCTAATTGAGATGAGGCGCTCTGGGAATTGTTCCCTCAAAACAGCCATCGATGCTCTTGGAGTGTGTGCCGTTCCATCGTCTTGTTAGAACCGAATGTCCTCTTAGTCCAACTCATCTAGCCGTGGAAACCAATGTTTTCTTACCGGTCTCAGAATTAACTGTCACCGCGACTTCATTTTCCTCAAAGAACCAACGATCAATAATTCCACCTGAGGAAATTGCACACTATACTGCGACTTTAGGTGAATGCAAAGGTTTTTGAGGCAATCTTCGAGAAATGGTGTCATTCTAGTGGTATGTTCTGTTTTTTGACAGATCTATACAAATGAATATGGGCTCCATCACTAAAAAAAAAAACAATAACTTCAGACTTCGAGAAGACGCTCACCCGCGTTTATCAGAAAACTAGAGTCACGTTCAGAAAGTTCCAGCACAATTCTCATCTTATAACGACGGAAATTAAGATCATCATAATTCTCCCCACAGAACGATAGGAAAGTCCAAGGGCAGACGCATGTTTGCACTCACTGCGCCAATATTTTTAGGTGATCTAATGGGTCTAGAGAGTCCAGTTCTTCGCCTTCTCGCACCAGTAATTTGTCTGAATGTGTGACCCACGTAAAAATTGATTTCTTTTCCAGGAAAGGGGTCGAAGAGGCTAAACTAAAGCGATTCCGAAAAGCGCGCTGGGCTGCGATCATTGAACTGTGTTGGGCAAAACTTTATAGTCCCATAGCTTAATAGCAGGAAATTTAATATTATTCGGAAACTAGTATGTCTTATGTGTTATGTCAGTAACAATATATTTCTGAATTTTGAGCAGAACTTTTTCGCTGCTTTTCAGATTATCAAAATCAAGTGCTAGCATTTCCTTTGTCTTACAGATTTTAGAATAAATTCTGTTCTGAGTTTAGAAGTAATTGGAAGCAATACGAGTATGAAAGGGTATAATAGACTGTATTGCTAATAAAAGGCGCCAGTGTTATTGAATAGTCGTTCCTATAAATAAATCATTGCTTATGGTGGCCATAGATTCGATTTCTTTATGATGGTTCTAAAAAGTATACAAGAGTGTATTATCCGCAGTGTACTAGTTGTTAAGTAACGGGGGTGATGATTCTACTAAACTTATCTAAACTCATTGTATTATATAAAACTTATCCTGTAATTTTTATGTTGGTAGAACTTGTTTATCTGGCCAAATGGAGCTACGTAAGTGCCACAAAACTTGATACATTTGCAATCGCGATACTTGGGCATTTATGCTTTGCTGTTGAGGCTGTTTGAATACAGAAACATATAACTTCCCATAGCTTTCTGTAACACTAACATAAACTTTAGACAGAAAGATGGAAGGTGTTTATCTTCTGAAATCATCTACAACCATCATAAGTAAAAATGATTATTTCAAACAAAACAGTGAACAAAACCCTCTCCCCGTCGGGGTGTCCAGTTAAGTATCGTTTTTAGTGGACCAGAGGTGTCGAATAACCAGTAAAACTATGGCCCTAAAAGCGTATAAAATATGATCGGTAGTGTCTGAATGTGACAAAGACTGATCAGGCAGGTACCACACACGTAGACCTTCGGGCAGCACAATTAATATGAATACAGGTAGATGATTATTGGGTACAGGGGGGTCACACTGATGACTGTTTTACAAAGGACAGTTGCAAGAGGAGAAAAATTTGCATTCGTGAGAGGCAATTTTCAAATGTGGTTCATCAAATTCTTTGAAGCAGATTACAAGGAATTGTTTTTTTGATGTGGGCAAGGTTTTACAGTTTTGCCGATTAAATTTATTACGAGAGATTCCACATTCAGGCTTTTAAAGAATCACGATGTTTAGATATTTAAAAATGCATATTTCACTTGGACCGCCTCTAGGTTTGTCGTGGATGCTTTTGGTTTGAATTATGGTTTGAATTTATTAGCATTAGAGGATAATAAAGGGATGCTAACAAGGTTTTGAAAAAATAACAGCCGTAAGGTACTTAGTGCGTGCTCCAGAGCCGAGGCTACTCTTCACTTTCCACGCCACTGGACACGATTGTAATCACGAATTATTTCAAAAAGGGTTATTTATGTTTTTTGGATGTTATATGACATCTACGTCTACTGCTCAAATTTTGATAAAGTTCAGTCACAAGGTTATAATGTCAAGGACAAACAGATTTGCAGTTTTTAAAAATCGGTCCTGTAGCAGCTGATCTAGGGGCAAAAAAACTAAAAAGGAAAAATCACTCAAATTTTATTTTCTTACATTTTAGGCTATGCTGATCATTTCCAGAAACATTTTTGTAGACGTTTCACTATTCAGAAAATTGTCATCTCGCTAATATTACCCATCTGTTAGACATATTTCATATAATATTTACATCTAGGACTGTAGCAGCACCAGTTTTCCAAGAACACGTGACATCCTTTACTTGCGGAGGGTCTGATCCGAATTCAGCAACTTTGACCCTACCCCGGCGTCATCCTGGCCGTCGACGGCGCACAGTGATGTTATGATACTCGGGCATACGACAGTTGTCCAGGTATTATGCACCATGTATAGTCTGAGCCGATTATGTCAAAATAATTCCAAATTGACAATTCAATCATATTTGTTCTATAACCTCACCAGCTGTGAGGATTTCAATGTCCGATGGAATGTAAAAATACCAGGACGTACGAAAATTGACAAAGATGCATGGTGCATATTCAAAGTCTATAATTTTAATTTTTTAAAACAACACTGTTTTTTACTGATACTTATTCTACTCTATAGCGTTATGTCAAGGTACAAGAGTTTTCATAGCGGTCGAATAATAGAGATAGCAGAGCATGTAAAAGTTGACCTTGTGTATGCTAAATGTTGGAAGTTACCATCAACTTGATGTCATATTATGTACTTATCATCGTGTAAATTGTAAGCCTAAGTACGTGAAATATTTGTCGCGGGCCAGCTGTCAGGCTATAAAAATAATACAATTATTCAAATTCCAGCAAACCATGGAGATCAGAACTCCTGGAATACTTAATACTTAATAGGTGCTGCTTTGAAAGGCACATTTCTGTAATGTCCTGGTTTTTCAGTTTTTTTTAAATAATTCTGCACATAAAGGACCTCAATAACTTAATTTAGAAAACCGTTGTCAAGGTAGTTACAAGCGATGGTCTCAAGAACCTTAAAAAATGGACAACTTTGACGCTTAAAAACCCCAATAAAATAATTTTTGAGTCTAAGTTGAAGTTCAAACGATCCTCTACAGCCTTATATAATAAAAAGTTTTCAATTAACCTTTACTGTACGTACTTTGGGTAGTTACATCTTATTATTTAGTGAAAAAAAAACTATACGGATTTGGGTGCTAAGAACCTATTTTCATTATCGGAGGTACAATTAGGTAATTTGGTTTTTTGGATTATGATAGTAAAGAGATTATAAAGGGACGAATATTGGGGTAAAAAATGACGTTGACTCTCGATTTCCTAAGCATCGCTGTCATCTATCCATAAAAGATCATACGTATATATGTATCAGAAGAAGTTGGCTTCAAATAAGTATAACAAAGCAATCAAATGGATCATGTCAAACAAACAGGCTCATAAAATTAGTCCATAGTTTCCTCAGATCTGACAACATTGTGGTCCATCCTACCACCCTACCAACAGTATCGACCATACAACAACGTGACAACATTACCTGCCGCGGAACTCGCAAAACAGCACGGCGTTGCATACACGGAAGACGAGTCATCGCTCAGTTACCTATGCATTTGAAGTAGACAGACGTACGCTCGTTGAGTTATCCTGCATGCGAATATCAAAAATACATCTCTATCATTCAAGTTTAATGACAAATGTACGGAAAAATCTATAATGTATTAAATATGCCTAATAGGTGCGTAGAATTAGAGGTGAAACGTATAAATTGCTAGCACCAAAGAACTGGCATATACTCTGCGTCACCCCCTACAATCCCAACATCCAATTTTTAACCCCTGCAAACTCATAAGAAGCTTCAAAATGAAGTATATCACCTCAGGTAGCCGCGGTGGCATAGTGGTAGACGCTATGGGTCTCCTAATCAGTCGCCGTGCGCTGGGCGTGTTCGGATCCCGTCCGAGGCGAATTTTTCTTTTGCTAGAGTCTGTGTGCTTCTCCCTTTCCCCTGTATCCCCCTATAGCCCCTCGGTACCCATGGGTATGTTTAGGTCTTAGGCCTTTGTGGTGGTTCAAGTATAAAAAAACCATCTGAAACGTCAAAAAAAAGTTTGAGCGATGTCTATTTTATACGTTTTTTACCCCGTAGCCCTACCGCCACTGGACCGATTTTCAAAAACTATTAAGCTTTTTCATTTATATCCGAGGAGTACTTCCTAAGTTATAGACAGGCCAATGATTAGCGGACAGACAGACCGACAGATAGACCGACAGACCGACAGGCAGACTGACAGACAGACCGACGGACAGACTGGCTGAAATAAGTGACATGGTTTGTCATGATGAATTTTTTACGAATATAATACTTTTTCACAAGTGGCGCAGAAAGTGAAATTGGTTTATGCAATAATCTGTCTGTTGATTTCGTACTTCTATGTGATTTAGGACTTTAGGAAATAAGGTATGCGACTTACGGTCTAATACTAAGTAGTACTTATTAAGCAGCTATTTCCTAATGAAGAAGGCAGACCGTAAGAGGAATGTTCAGCGAGCATCTCTCGTCTCCACGGCCCATAAACTAGAAAAACAGCTTCATCGGGCATGTCAAAGTGTTCCTTAGGGATAACTGCAGAAGCACCTCTACACAAATCTGATGCTCTGGCAGTTCGCAATGCCATATGTGAGCCAGGTCTCAAAATGGCAGTCGATGCAGTAGTGCTAGTAGTACTGTGCGAAGAATGCCAATCTGTACCTTGGTACCACTATCGATGCGGTGCTGATGGTGTCTCTTGAATTAAACATGAAGCGTCGCCGCTACGGCGATGGACATCTTCAAGTTTAAGGTTGCATGCTTTGAACTTCACTTGGACTTTGCTTATTCTACAGTTCTATTCGGTTTTAACGTTCAAATATTACATTTAAACATAATGATTACCGAGAGAAAAATAGCAAGCACTTGTTACTTAAAAAGAGAGAGATGAGTGCTAATTGATTAATTAAATTTGGAAGACGACTTCGCTATGCCAAAATATTAAAGATCTATAAACGATAAAAGTAATATTCAGTCAACTAATGGTTGTTGATCTCAGGCTTAGTAGGTTAATAATGTGTGTTGTGAAAGGGTACAATAGTATAGATGGGTCAATTCTCGGTACAGTGATTTTATTCACAATTTCAAACAAAGAACAACACCTACCAGTTTCTCCCGGGGTATGCACATACGGTTTACAGGGTGGAATCAAACCATCAGTGTTCCGGGGCTAAATTGAGAATTAAGGGTTGTCCCTCAAATATCCTCGTTATCCAAGTTACAATACATGGTGGTGAAAAATGAACAGGTGGTGAACAGCAAGATGAAGAAATAGTAATGTGTACAAACTTTCAGAAAAATGAAAAGAAAGTTCCTGAAAAGAAGAAGAAATGAAAATATAGATTATCTCGGTTTTACGGCAGACAAATGTGTGACAACCACAAGGGTGATTTTATTCCGGATTTCAAACTATTGATCCCACAAAACGGGAGAGTCAAAATTCTAAGTCTGGAATCTGTTGCCGGCTTTAGAAACATATACAACGGATCCTTTCGGGATGGCAGTCGAATAATGAAATGGAGTAATTACGCTCCTCTTTCCAGAAAGTCCGTCAAAAACCGATCGAGGTCAAGTTCACCGCTGAATATCCATTTGAGAAGTGAGGTTATGGACAACCAACAAAAATAAACACCTTCCAGTAACCTTTATGAAAGCTACCCAACAGTTGTGGGAAGAAACGTAGACAATAAATTACGGAAATAGCCAGTTATACCTTTCTCATTCCCAGATAATGTACTAAAGTTGTTTTCAGGTCGAGGATATCAGACGTTTATTAGAAGAAATTCTTCAGACCCTAGAGGTGCAAGAAATCCAGTAATTGACCATTTTACGACAAATCTACCCTAGATATGATAGTGTTGAGATGGCCTATTATTAACAGGCAATATATTTGGAATACAAAGGTGAGGGCTTAATTGCATTTTCTTCATTAGATTTCAACTCGTAACACTATTTCTATTTTTTTGTTTCATAGCTCAAGTACTGATTGACGTATGCTGACTGCCAACCATACACTGTATTTGGGCGTCGAAAAAGGTATATGAAAGATACCAGCGCCATCTACGAGCCTGTAGTAGAACAGAAAAATAAATTTAGAAAACATTGAAAGGAGTTAGAGTGTTTGGTTCTGCTACTGTCGTATAGACGGCGTTAAGATCGTCAATCCTATTTTTTTGAGCCTCTCTAATGCTTATCTTGATTGGGTATCGTCAGGCATTCATACGCGCATTCCACCTGCTGATACCCAATTGAAATAGGCATTAGAGATGAGCCGAATAGAGATTGAAGATCCTGTCGCCATCTATGAGACAGTAAAAGAACCAAACAACCTAATTCTTCCCAAAGATTATTTCTAAATCCATTTTTCCGTTTTGCTACTGTTTCATAGGTGGCGCTAGTATCTGACAGATCGCTTTTTAGACGCCGGCATACAGTATATAGTTGGATATTTTCAGGTGAAACCGTTAGTCAATGCTATTACTCGACGTAATTCGGAATATCAAACATTAGGTTGTGTGGTGCATTTTATCGCAACGGAAAGATGGCGTCTATTTTAAATCACATCTTAAATTCCGGATTTTATTGGTCATTTTTATAGCGGTCGACCGTATCATAGCAACGATGTCCAGTGGTCGGGACTCTATTATGCCGATTAAATTTATTACGAGAGATTCCACATTCAGGCTTTTAAAGAATCACGATGTTTAGATATTTAAAAATGCATATTTCACTTGGACCGCCTCTAGGTTTGTCGTGGATGCGTTTGGTTTGAATTATGGTTTGAATTTATTAGCATTAGAGGATAATAAACAGATGCTAACAAGGTTTTGAGAAAATAACAGCCGTAAGGTACTTAGTTCTTGCTCCAGAGCCGAAGCTACTCTTCACTTTCCACGCCACTGACCACGATGTATTGTAATCGTGAATTATTTCAAAAAGGGTTATTTATGTTTTTTGGATGTTATATGACATCTACGTCTACTGCTCAGATTTTGATAAAGTTCAGTCACAAGGTTATAATGTCAAGGACAAACACATTTGCAGTTCTTAAAAATCGGTCCTGTAGCAGCTGATCTAGGGGCAAAAAGACTAAAAAAGAAAAATTACTCAAATTTTATTTTCTTACATTTTAGGCTATGCTGATCATTTCCAGAAACATTTTTGTAGACGTTTGACTATTCAGAAAATTGTCATCCCGCTAATATTACCCATCTGTTAGACATATTTCACATAATATTTATATCTAGGACTCTAGCAGCAATAGTTTTCCAAGAACACTTGACATCCTTTACTTGCGGAGGGTCTGATCGGAATTCAGCAACTTTGACGCTACCCCGGCGTCATCGTGGCCTTCGCCGACGCACAGTGATGTTATGATACTCGGGCATATGACAGTTGTCCAGGTATTATGCACCATGTACAGTCTGAGCCGATTATGTCATAATAATTTCAAATTAACAATTCAATTATATTTGTTCTATAACCTCACTAGCTGTGAGGATTTCAATGCCCGGTGGAATGAAAAAATACCAAGACGTACGAAAATTGACAAAGATGCATTGTGCATATTCAAAGTCTATAATTTTAATTTTTTAAAACAACACTGTTTTTACTGATAGTTATTCTACTCTATATCGTTATGCCAAGGTACAAGAGTTTTCATAGCGGTCGAATAAATGTTGATTCTCACTATACATTCCGTTTCCATTCCGTAACCGTTCCGTAAATTATTGAAATTCGCGTAAGGTAGGCTATTGCGTGTGTATGCACATTATCCGTTCCGTTCACATACCGGCCTGCGTCCCTTTCATACCCATTCCTTCGAAACGTATTTTTAACGGACAGGCGGAAACGTGTCGGAAATGATATGGCTAGATATGGCTAGTGTGAATTGAAGAGATTTTCTACAAGTGCATTCTCTAAATTATTTTTTTAAAATTCTGTTAGTATGTGTCATCGTCTATTAACTTCGGAAATAATGTAACATATCCTCCATCAACTCCGCGTTGCTTCAACATATTGGGAATCCCGAAACGCCTTTATCGTTTTCTTTTCAAACGTTCTTCCAAAATAACAGCGGCAATGATTAAATTTTCTTCAGACCACATATTTCACAAAGTTTTGAACTACGTATAAGTTGCATATACGAAAATACGGAATATGGAAATGCGACGTAAGGTATACTGTGTATATTCAAAGTCATTTTTCATTCAGCATTGCGTGGGAAGTTACCATCAACTTGATGTCATTTGATGAACTTATCATCTTGTAAGTTGTAAGTCTAAGGGCCATTTCACCAACATTAATATTATGGACCAATGGGAAAATACCGTATCGAAATGCAATTTGACAGAAGCTGTCAAAGGTCTCTGAATATTGAAATATTGAATAAAATCGAGAAAATTCTACTGTATTATAAACAAGACCACTTTTTGATTCCAACATGATGCTTTTGTACAGAAAAAACAGGACAACTTTCATGTATCTTGATATATGTTTACATTTAACAGTCCGTTATCCCCCTCGGCGAATGGGAATGCGGCAAATAATAGGTAGATTTTTTAGCTGTCAAATTTGGCAGCAGATTTGGACGTTCGTTAATGCATGGCACTCTAGAATTTACCAACTTCAATATACTGAATGTTACCATTACATACCTGTTCAATAGTGTGGATTTGTCTGTATTTGGCAAGAAAATAGAAGATAAAATACATTGCATCCAATTCCTCATCTTCCTTTACGTCATAATAGTAATCATTTATTAATTTATGGGTTAATGAATTTATTCAAAGCAATAAAAACATTATGTCCTCTCCATCCTAAAACACAGATAATATGTGTAAGACGTAACAATCCCTACATCTGCCTGATGCATAATGCAATTACTATGGATATAGACAAAAAATTATGAAAAATGTTTCACAAATAATGTCTTTTAAGTCCAAAAATCATCAAAACTAGTAATGTTTATTGTTTGTGTTTTTGACTGGCGGTGGTTGACTGGCGGGGATATCTATCTGTCACTGTCACAGGGTTGCCAAGTCTAACGACGATCACGTCCCGTGATGGAGGGTGCGAAATTAATCTTTTACATTTGCTGGTTTTGCATTTTTTTCGTGAAAATTTACTAGGTATCATGATTATAAGCATCTTTGGTAGATTGTTCGATCCGGAATGAGAAAGATCTCCTATTTATGAAAATATTTTTGGTATCATCTAACCGTTGCAATCAGTGCACAAACACTGTGACATATGATTTATAGCATATCCCGCTGCCCTATCAATACAAATTTAACATACAGGTCGCCTAGCCGTGGGGATGCAGTGGTCGGGATGAATATCACGGCAGCAACTGGTGATTTGGGCATGTCTGGTAAGAACGTATGAAGTGAAACTCGCTAACTAAGATATGTCTGATTTGGCAGGGTAATGTTGCAGCCAAATGGCAGTCACTCTTTCTGGTACAGTCCGGATCAAAAGATGACGATACTCGTGAAATGTATTGATACTTCTAAATATAGGATCCTATCGAACATCCCTACTGTCAAGATGTATAACCCAAGGTACAGACGGAGCTATTTTGCGGCATCATGGAAATAATTTTAAATTTTCATTTGCATTTTTTCAAGTGTTGTGCAATGATTTTGGGAAAAATGTCTCGAATAGTCTTATAAAGCATAGTAGAGTATATTTCAACAGTTGGCGGAACTTACCCACTGGGACCAAGAGGGTGAAACGGGATATTAATGCACAGATTGACAGATCCCACACATGTGTCACTCCTTGAAATGCAATAATCAGCTGTATTCAAATAATGTCTAATATAAATTTAACCTAGAATGTGTAGTCGTGAAAAAAGAAAAATATGGCAAATTTGTAGTTTTTTTTCAGGTTTTATAGGTTTGCTGGTAGCTTTAAGGCATCTATTTGGGCATTGCTTAATCGCTGTGAATATAGTGTGGATGTTTGTTCGGTTCCTGAACAACGAAAAATATTCAACTTTATGGATGTATGGATATCAAAAAACCTGAATGGTTTTGTGGGAATATCAATCTAAGGTGCCATAATGGTTCTGATGAACGGCAAGTAAATGAATGAATGTTTGGAAACTAGCAATATCTTTTGGTAGAGCCTGTCATCAAGTAGGTGCTTAATTACTATCTGCAAGAGGTTTATAGGAGAAAACACCCAGTATCATATATCAATTGAAGAAAATAATATAAACATGAATAAAAAATCAACAATAGTAATTAAAAGATGCATTTAATTCAAAAATCAAACATATCTTAAAATTTTGACTGAATTATATGTAATTCTTTAATATTCAATAAGCTGGTAATGTTTCAATGACAAGTTGTCATCTCATACTTTGACAGTATTTCGTTTTCAACATTTCATAGCTATTGGTTGCTAAAATTTGTTGATTGGAACTTGAAGCTCATTCGCTGTATCTGACGGTCTGTTACCCTATAGGTGGAGAATAACGGACTGTTGTTGGTGAAATTGGGCCTAAGTACGTGAAATATTTATCGCGGGCCAGCTGTCAGGATATAAAAATAATACAATTATTTAAATTCCAGCAAACTACGGAGATCAGAACTCTTGGAATACTTAATACTTAATAGATGCCTTTGAAATGCATATTTTTGTAATGTCCTGAAATTATCAGTTCTATAAAACCTTAAAAATTCTAAAACTAGTAAATCACACTAAATATTTTCAATGATATTTGATGTCGTTTTCCGTTTCGTCGCCAACAACGTGGATTGATGCAGTCAAAAAACTTAATATACAAAAAACATCGCTTTAAGGTGCAACGTTACTGAAATCTCTTGGACTATAAATGTTAGAACCCTCGGTATTGACAGGAAAACATATAAGCGATAACTCCTCGTAACAGACCCTCTGCACCATCGAGAACACTCAAACTAGCTCAGCTACACGCTTCCAGGATACATCTGCTCACATCTGACCATTTTCAATGCAACTATTCACGAATGAATCGTAAATTTATGTGTATTATGTTTGAGAACTCGCGGCAGAGCGGATGCGTCGGACAATCTGTAGCTGAGAGGCTTAATCGCGTCTAGTCAGAGGTAAGAGCATGTATTCTGGCAGCGCACAGCTGAGCGAGTTCAAGCGCATTCGATGGCGCTGACTATCTCTTATGCAGAAGTATCGTCATATACGTAGGCTGCAGCTTACTAGTCCCTTGAGATCTTGAGATTATCTGATTTTTCCGTCTACTAGGATTCAATGCTGTTATCAAATGAGACCCTCTCAAATATTGGATGGTCTAAAAGAATTGTTTACAAATTCTATGTTAAAGAAAGAGTTTGTCTAACCCCAATTACTCATTATTAATCAAAATATCGTTTTCCGGTTCAAAACCTCAATTCCACGTATTTTTCATTCGCCGTTATCGTTATCGCATATCAACTTGATGTAAACACAGTGTTTGATGGAATATGGAAAGCCATGCATTAAGAAATGGGTAGATGCACAATAAACAGAACAAAGAGGCCCATTTTCCAACCCCGTGTGTGGCGAAATGGATTCTTGAAGATACTGGGAAAGATACGATTCAAGGAATCAAGTTCCAGCGGCGCTAATTTTTCAATGAAAGACCCGCAGAGGCTTTAAATATAAGATAATCGGGTTTCCAAGCATTATTAAAGCTATTCCTGTAAGAGACGTGAGAAAGGATCTCTGTTTTGGAGCAGTGGCGTTCATAACGAAAGTTTATATTTCGGCAGCTAACTGGGCAGGTCTATTACTATTTAGGAGAGCTGGATGCTTGTCATTCGGTAACCTAGCTTCTAGGGGATCATCAATTTTCTCTGCCTCCTGAATCCTAGGCAGCTCCTTGCTTCTTTGCTGTCGAAAAGATACAGGAAGCACAACATCCCCTGTTTATCCTATTTTTGTCGATCTAAGAAAAGCCTTCGCCACGGTAAACCATAAGTTATTGTTAGACACATTGGAGGGAGTTTCGGGACAAAATATACTTATTACTAGAAAATTACTTATCCCACAGACAGCAATCCGTTAGAGTATAAAAAATTTGTCAGTAACGAAATATTTATCAAATGCGGCATCTCACAGGGAACAGTTTTGGGTCCACTGCTTTCCAATATATATTTAAATGATATATTTCAAATTGACTGTGTGGGAGAAATAGTAATTTTCGCAGATGACACAGCAGTTCGTTATAAAGGTATGATCGGTTTCATTTGAAAAATATAGATGAAAAAGATTATGTCAAAACTGTCCAGTGGCTTGATAACAGAGAATTGAGCATAGATTACTCTAAAACACATTTTTCACCATTTTTTTTACTATTTCAGAGATCTACCAAATTACACAAATTGCTTTATCGTAAATATTCTGAAATTAGAAATAAACAGAGCATCAGATATCAAATAGCTTGAAATATTCCTGGATCCACACTTGCGTTGGGATGTTCATAATTCATATATTTTAAAAAAGGTTAGATATGTCTTGTATAAAATGAAATACATCAAAAAAATTTTAAACGAAAAAAACTTTATACCATACCTTGGTCAAGCCACATTTATAATATGATTTATTTACATGGGGAGCTACATGCTCGACTCATATTTATGATTTGGATATTTTCCGAAAAAACAAAAAATGGTTTTAAAAAGAATGTTTAACAAACCAAAATTGTATCCAACTGATATCTTATACAAAGGCATATAAGTATAAGGCTTAAAACAGCTTTATCTCTTACATGCTATAACCAACTATCACAAATTTATTAATAAGGACCAGAAAATCAACCACAATCACCACATGAGGCATAAACTAAGAGGAAGAGTTGTACCGAGACCAAATAAATCTATAACACAATAATCATACCTTTATTTAGACAAAAAACTATACGTAAACTTCCCTGACGATATAAAGGGTCTATGCTTTGGGAATAATTTCAAGAAAAAGTTGAAGGAATGGATTTTTTTTCTCTGACAAGACCAGACGTACACAAATTAATAGTAAATGTGAACAGCAAATAATTCCTTGATTAGTTGTATCTCTATTCATATTTCAATAATATGTACAAATGCAACATAATGGTCGATGTAAAGGCAATGCCTGCTATGGGCCGTCATCTCATCTTTATTTACTCATTCCTTACATTGTGTCTTAAGTGAAAATAATAATAATCATTATTATTATTGTTATTATAGTATTATTATTACTATTATTATTATTATAGTATAGACCAAACAGATTATGGAAGTGGTATGTCCGACTTTCTTGATTATGATGTCTCTGAAATTGTGAATGGTCAATACTGCGCAAAATAATATTTAAGCCTTCAATCGCCAATTAGATATCGTTTGAAGGAATAAACATTACAATTTTAGCTTCACGTCCACGAGTCTTTTTACGCGATATCGGAGTGGTGGTTCAAAAGAATATTAAAAGGAATGTCGAGCTATTTCGAGCTTCTCGCAGAAAACTTATCTAACTACTACGTATTCGAATTGCCAACAAATATTCTACTTACCTTCAAGGTACGTAAAAAATTATGGGAATCATTGGTCATATCTTTATCAAATTATTGTACTATAGTGTACTATCTATGTTTAGAGAACTAAACCAGAAACCTAATCCAAATCATTCAAAATAATGATCGTTACTAGCTTTTCGACAAAAAGTGAAATCATCATTAGTTCATTGACTATTACACAGTAATGATTTTATTTTTTACGTTTCCAATAATCTTTTTTGCTTTTCAATTTTTTTGAAGCACTTTTATTTGGAAAGTATGCCAGTTTTCTCTTTATTGTAAGGATTTATTACTAAAACTTTTTTTTTTGTGAATAACATTTCGAACCCTCCTTATATATGCCACTGGAATCTGCGTATCCGATTTATCCAGAAAACAAAATCCTCAGGGGTTTTTGATGAATTCTTCCTACTTCAACGGATTGACTTTTATATGAATTTGTCAAGTTGTGTCGAAATGTGGCCATTATTTTTGTAGATACAGTATATTATTCAATATGCCTAGTTCGACATTCTTTACATTTCTAGGGATGTTATCAAATATCAGTTGGATTTGTTATTAGTAATTTTAAGTATAAAAATATCAAGTGAATCTAAGATGAGTGTTGCTTGATACCCAAAACTTGTCCAGGTTTTCCCGCCGTTAGAACTCACGATTTTCTGGCTAAACAATATACCTGTATAAATCATTTTTTTACTGACGTTTCAGGCACCACGGTAGGGATAATGTCAGTAACGATATATTCTATATTTTTCCGGCTTTCAGTTGACAGCTAATTTTTGTTTGTTTGCTAGAAACGTTACCCTCGCTCATCTTCCCGAAAATGCCAACCGTCCTCGTAGAGTGCGAAAATACGGTTTTATTTTCCCAAAAACATTATGCAGTTCTATAAGTTCTCGAGTTACAAACATATCATCAGGACAAAGATAGATCTCTCCGATTCCTTGGCAGCACAGTATCACGTATAAAGCGTCAAAAATACCTTCTAGGTATTCATCTGTAAATATCTTACCAGCATGCAATCGCAAAGGTCATCCTCATAATTAACCCTAATTTTCCTATCGTTACTTATGAGTCAGGCAAAGCCAGCATTTCCGGTGTTTTCAGAGACTCCGGTTAAAAAAATCCGGGCAGGTGCGAAAGCTAGGAGTACAAGCCACGCCGTTTGTTGTAAAAATGAATGAAACCATACAGTGTGCGGTAAAGCACTCGTAGGATACGCGGTTACCGTTAGGCGATCGCAGATGAAGCACTGGCGGAGCATCATTACTTTGGCCAAAGGCTACAAAATATAGGTGTACAATAAAAGCTGAAGAAAAATGTAAGACGTAAAAATGTTTTTAATTAACAAGGCGAAAACTTTGCTATCGTGGGAGGACTTTCTGAGTAGATTTTACTTCCTACGCCACTGGGAGAGGAGTTATTGCTATCGCGAAAATTTTCGAAAATGAAATACATATTATGTTTTTTGGATGTTATAATATGACATCTACAACACAAGAGAATATGACATGCTTTTCCGTATGTCTATTTGTTTTTCTGCCTGTCTGTCCGTTAATCCTTGACCCCTCTATAGCAGAAACTACTGGTCGGATTTTGATGACATTTTCGCATAGGGTTACTAATATGCCAAGGACAAAAAGCCATTGTAGCTTTTGAAAATCGGTCAACTGGCGGCGGAGTAGAGGCTTCTGACCATTTTCGAAAAAAAAAAGAAAAAATTGTATGGGTTGAACATTGGGAATTAGGCGGTAATGGATTGTACGAGTTGTTACGTCTTTAGTATCAGTCACAGTTGATCCCAGTAACAACGATGAAAGTCCGATGTATAATATCTTTTAATTTGTGTTACTCAGTATATGATGATTCTCTGAATATTTAGTCAAGTAGATTGACTCAGTACTTATAACTTTAAGGAACGGAAGATTTGACAACTGAAATTAGAATACTTTCACTGTTTAGGTAGGCGAAGATTTTAAAAATTGATTCAGTGGCGGCGGAACTACAGACAAAAAAAAAGCGGAAACATAGTGTTATAGGGTTTTAGAGATTCCTGCTCATTTTCAGACATTGTTTGGATGGTTTTGTGCTAGTGAAGGGCCTTCTATCATTAAGAAGCTGCTGATCCGGTAATATTATGCACCTGAATGAGTCACTCATGTTTTCCCTACATTTGCCATGTAAACAGAAATATGACTTATTTTATATAGTTTGATACGTAGAGATCCAACAACCATCGTACCTAAGTGAACATATCTAGTCAAGACTCGATTCCGCCTTTTGAAATGAGTTGATTTTCTTTGAAACAGCCAACGAAGGCTTACGAAGTATAGAGTCAATTTACTTGATGCCATTTTCTCATAACCACGTTTGCTGGATGTCTTCCAACATGAACCAAGAGGTCTGGCGGTTTCATAGATCGTTTTAACAAAACGTGTATCTAGTTCCTTTTGGAGGTTAAAAGCTCGATACTTATGTCCCAACAAAACATAGTTTCACTTGCAGTACAACTTGAAAAAGTATACTAAATATACAGGGTGGTTCACAACTTATCCGACCAATTTTAACTACATATGGACTGTTACGAAAGAAGTTGATTTCTCAAGAAAAAAATAAAACTCCTACAGAAATTAAGTTATAAACCTGAGTTTCAATAATAAATTGAAAAATAAATACCTGTATTTTGCATACATCATCGTCATATTAGAACACGCATCAATAACTTATTGTAGCAAATGTTGTACCAAACAACCGACGAAAACAAAACACCACGAATTTTTTGTTTTTTTTTCATACTGATAAGGTTTAATTTGTATCGTGGGTGATCTGAATGAAGAACGGTCGATTTTTGTGTGTGTAAGAAAGTACTTCGCGAGTTTATGCTTTTAGTTATTCATTAATAAAAATGGTACATGTGTACACTAATAAGGAGTTCGTGGACATTGTTTTAGCGTATGGAGAAGCAGGGCAAAATTCGCGAGCAGCTACTCGTTTGTATGCAGACCGATTTCTGAATAGGCACATACCACATCATGAAACATTTAGTTCAATTGTTTTACGTGCACGTGCTAGTGTAGATTTGCGCCCCAGACGTGGAGTGGGTGGGGTCGGGTTCGCCCACAATGCGTTTTAAATCCCGAAGACGAAATTTTGGATATTGTGGGAGAAAATGCGGGAATAAGCATAGACGCGCCCAAGCTTGCATTGCAGTCAATGGAAACAATTTTGAACAGCTTTTATAAGTAAGTAAACTGTTAAACTGTATTATTTTATTATCTCGATTTCTGTAGGACTTTTACTACATCTTTTTTTTGAGATATCAACTTCTTTCGTAACAGCATATGTGGTTAAGATTTGTCGGATAAGTTGTGAAACACCCTGTATAATTAAAGCAAAGGTAAATACCGAGGGAAAAAGAAAAATACTAGAGTTCACATTAAGAACAAAAGAAAATATAAACACTTGAAACAAGAATATACTCAAGAGTACAACTCAAGTCAAGATATATAACGATAAGCATCAGTGAGAGAGGATAGGATAAAACTCAAAGAATGCATGTTTATCACAGTCTGAATTGAACGTTTTGACGGCTACATGCCATAGCGAATTGATCCCTAAGTCGCCATTCCATCTCCTACATCTAAAAAAAGTAGATGAGTGAGCGCAATGGAACTGTATCGTTTACGAATGAAATTCCTATCAGGATAGATTCCCTAAACATTTAAATGCAGATATCTCAGGAAATGACATTGTACCTTCTCTATCACCTACTTTTCCTACGTAATAAGGATAAATGACCAGTATTCTGGCCTAGACCTAACAAAACCAACATATTCATTCATGCAGCTGCACTTACTTTTTGCTATAGGTATATGTTTCTTGAAGATGAGACTTGCGTCAAACCTTACACCAAGGTCTTTGAATGTGAATTTTCTCTCTAGAGGACCTAATGAATCTTAAAGTAAGACATTTCCGTAAAAGACCTCGAACAGTATTTCAGGCTTAGATTATTTCTAAGCATTGCTACTTAAGTATTAATAATGCGCTACGGTTCACGCACAGGGAATATTTTATATGATTATAACTAAAAAAACAACAATCCTTTGTAATTTTTCTGTAGTCGACTGAACGGAATATTTTATATGATTATAACTAAAAAAACAACAATCCTTTGTAATTTTTCTGTAGTCGACTGAACGTATTACTACTTTTGATTACATAACGTCCGAAAACTTTTACCACAAATGGAAGGTTTTCGCCCTATCCTTAAGAAGTTCAATGGGGCCCAAGTGCTGTGATCTTGACTGATTCCCCTTTCTCTAATTCAGAATCTAGAGTAATACTCCAGGAGTTTCATGAATAAGCAAGCGTTTATGCTACGCACCTGTTGGGCCCATAGTCGGTAATTACATTATTAATATTGCATCTATCCTAAATAACGCCCGAGTTTGTGAGTACGCGACGCGTTTAGCACTAGAATGGCAGCGGATTCTATAATCTCATGCAAATGGCCAACTGTGGAGAAACTCCGCATTAAATAATTCCGCACTGGATATAAATTGATACGAGTCATTGACGATGCCAACTGTGGCGGCATTTTGAATAAGGATTAAAAGTTACATAACTCGTGCCGTGCTCTTATTGGATATAGAAGGAATGAGGATCGTCCTTATTAAGTCCTGATACCAGCCTATAGATTTTGAGCGATAAGCTAATAAATGAATTTTACATTCTTGAAGTAGCTTAGCTTAGTAACTTATACAAAAAAGAAGTATAGTATCAACGGCAACAAGGGTTTCTTATGCTAAGAAAGAAGTAACGTTCAGACTTAAGGTCGCCAGGAAAACTATACGATCATTCAATACCGTCAACCCCTTCGGTACCAACACAATACGTGCTTTCATATTGAACAAGTAGGCACTAGACCTTGCTCTCTTTCTTTTACCTTCAGATGTCTTCGCCGACATATTTAGAGAGATAACTGGAAGTTTGGTAATCTTCGACTTCTTCCAAAACAATAATAATCGATTATCAATCCAAACCAACAACGCCCGGGTGCCATCGATTCAAAGAGTTCCTTACACTATGCGGGAAGTTAGCTTCAGGCATGAGAGCGTAAGGTAGGTGCTGTTGTCGCTCGACATCAACAAAGGGTGGTCTGAACGTGATTTCTGCTGTTGTACTGTATGTGCAGCGAAGCTTGTTGCAGTTCTTTCGCGACTCTTCCAAATATTTCTTGATTCCTGCACTTTTCCAAAAAACTGCTAATTTGCTAACGTCCAGTCCCAAAAAAAGATCTGAGATCGGTCCTTACAACTACAAGCATATTACTCTGCTTTCTGTTATAAATAAGCACGGTGACGGAGAAGGGTTGACTATCTAGCGCTCATCCGGTTTTGATGGATGGCCGAGTTCTACCAAAGAGCCGTTCATTCTGACTTGTCCAAATTCCCTGCACGAAAACAACTCGTCAATAGCTGCAGCTAATGGGAAAAAGGCTTAGGGCTAGAAAGTACCTCTACATAATCTCTCCGCTTTGTATAAGGGCCAGATAAGACATAGCTTCGAGTACTGCTCACATGTTTGGGGTATTATCGCCACGATTACGTTATCCATGCTCGATGCTGTTCAGAGTTGGGGTGTATGACCGGCTGATGGCTCTTCTGTAGCGGACAGTCTCGGGACACTGACGGGCCGTCGGCGATATAGCTCTCTTCTATCGCTATATTAACGGCTGACTTCTGCCTACCATCCTAGCCGTGTCGAACTTTGTATATACCGAACTCTCCGAGACGACCGCTTCTTTGTCCCTAGGGTATCAAAATTGTGGTCAATCTACCCGAGAGGGCTTTTCCCAGTTCTACTAACCTTAACCTTGGGCAGTTCAAAAATCTGGCGTTTAGGCTTCTGCCTACACCAGCTTCGTTATAAAAAAAGCTACTATCACTGTGCTTCACAAATGCTATGCGTACTTTTAACGTTTTGCTTTCTACTTCATTCTATGTTTTTTATTTTTCTTTGTACCATTGTTTACAGCCCTGTCTTTGACCTACATACATTCTCACGTAGAACTAGGCTGTTTCCTCAATAGTTCTAAGATCATTATATTTATGCCCATACGTATATCCACAATAAAACGTATTATTTACATCTACTTTGTAGTTCTCCAAGATCCCAGTGTTTACAATGCTTATCGCCCATCGGCAACAAGAAAATTACTAAGCCGTGTGCTATGTGTGTTAGCAAACAGAAATAATTTGACGAAGCCTTCACGTATTTGTTTGTTTATCAGATATAAATATTTCAATATTTATTTATACCAAGTTTTTCTGCAAAACCGATGATAAGTGGAGCGCAGCGAAGTGCGGCGTCTTGATAGTTTTTTCAATAAATTCTGCTATGGTAAGTTCCTTCCTAAAACTTGACATTATCAATTTTTTTGACATTATGTAGGATTTACTACATACTACTACATAAGTAGAAAATACAAATCATCGCCAAAATGTGAGGTACTGCGAAAATGTTATTAGATAACCCGCATATACTCTAGACTTTATGTGCTGCTGCCAACCTACAAAGTATGCTGAAGAAAGCAGTTTGCAGCATCATCTGCAGCAGCATCTTAGACAAGAGTGTCGTTGATCCATTTCTCCATAGGTTCTGAATTCAGTACTGTCACACTGGAACTGCGCAAGACTGAATGCGCAAGAGGGGAAGAAGATGTCTGGAGCGGTTATGAACAGTCCATGAGCTATCAGAATTTTGCCAAAACCCGAACAGCCTGAACCCAGACTACGGCAACAATTATTATTTTGTTTAGTGCTACACGTGGCCCTGGGGCTTTAGGAAGATGACTTGCAGGATAAAAAATACCTTACCTAAAATGTTAAACAAACTGTTTCAAAGTATAGGAAGGAATAGTTTTCTCAAAGAAATTATTTTTCTTGCTTACATGTTTGAGAAGCTCTGGCAAAAATAAGCTGGGAGTAACTGCTTCAGTTCATCATCACTGTCAGACGACGATGATGATGACGAATCAGAATAGAATATGATCTGCGTTGAATCCATTTGTACACTTATCCTTCAATATTAAATAAAAAACACTCCTCAAATAGCAAGTAAACAGCATTTAAAGCAAAAGACGTCAAATAATTTTAATGACATTGGCAGAAGGAATACGCGTGCATGAAGAATCAGTTCAAAAGTGGTCCCGGCAGTAAAGTAAGATCTGCTTGATCGATTCTCGAACCATCCTAGAACTGAACCAGGATATAACTCGAACACCAAATTTCAGTTCTAAAACGGTCCGATAGTCATCCAACAGAAACCCGAACACGTCGGTTTCTTCTGCGCATGCTCCTAATAGTTCTAGAACAGTAACGAGAAAAACCCGAAGACTTTCTCGGCATTGTGCAACCAACAAAGCATAATGGGGAATTGACTTGCAGTTTGTAGCAAGGTCATTGAGCGTGTCGTGTCGTCGAGTCATTCCTAAACAGAACGACGCTCACAGCGATCATAGCGAGCAAACGCGGAATGTACTATTTGTACACTAGGAACCATCTAGGCAGCAAGTTGACATTTTGTCGGTTTTCTTGAAGTTTTCTTAGGTTTTTACGCCCTGTCGGTCATATTATGAAGGGAAAAATGTTCATTACATATTTGATAAGGCGACACGATAAGTAGCTCTTCTGGACGAACTAGTCACATTTGGCTTAGCAAATACATAGAATAAAAAAATGATGCAATAAAAAGTGTTCAAGGCCCAGTAACGTCCAGGCTGGAATACTTTCCACATGTCAGGGATAATGCTGCTTGCACTACATTATTCACACTTGATGCGGTTCAAAAGTTCTATCCATCTGACTGATTACTCTCACTGTCTACGGTCCTGAAACGAAGTTCCCAATACCTCATTAGCGCATATTCTATCGAATTCCCTCTGCAAGCATTCCAAACTGATTTGCTATATCATGTTCACAGAACTCACGGGGAGGTATAGAGAACAGCAAGATAGTAATAAAGCGCATTTTTAATACAAAAGCTGGCTTCGCCGATTTTTTAAGCTTACTTGGGATAAATTGCGATCAGGATCAAAGAAATACGAGGCGGTATGGAAATCAGCTTGCTCTTTATATACTTAGCGGGAGATGAGTAAGATATCGCCCGTCGCCTTTTCGACCCTAATACAAAATTTTTAGTTCTTAAAAATCTCACGTTCAAGAAGACTATGGAAAACCTATATCCAGTTATTCAGCGTATGAGATAGATACCCCTCACCGTCTCTGTGAATGAAATTCTGGGGGATTTTTGTTCTTGTTTTGAGGAAATTCTGCTCCATCCATCTGTAATGCTGTGCTTAGACAGATCCGCTATATGAGCACTTTCCTCATTATTAATAGTCTAGGTATAGTTCTTTCACTGAAACAAATCACTTACGTCATATTTAGTAAATTTGAATGCCAACCTTAATGCAAAATAGATCCTAAATTGGTACGTATAGTTTGAATTTCCCAGGTACATTTATGTTGGTAACAGTTTTCTGTGTTGTGACATTGTCCCAAAGCTTGTCAGGTAATTACACCAATGGCTGTTGTTTATTTGTGGTTTATTTTCGTTTTTTGCCTCAATATTTGCATTTTTCAAAACTTTGAGGTGTTCTTTTAAGCATTTTGCTGAAAAGCCGAAACCTCTGGGTCGACAAACAAAAGAACTCGTAATTTCTTTGACGAAATATTTTGAGACCGAACGAGATCATGGAGCTCCATTATTGGCTTTACAGTCCGTAAGAGTAGTAAATAGAATTTATTTATTAATCTACGTATTTTCTTAACAGCGTGTCGCTGATGTATTGAAAATAAGTTTTTCAAGGGTAAATAGGTTATCCTCTAAATACAAAGCCGGTCTTAGGATCTAGTATTTTTAATTATTGTGGCAACCATGTACGTCACTGTCATTATTTGACGTTGTGACGTTACTGCTTTGATTCACTGAATATACTGTATCTGTTGTTTTTCTTTGATAAAACCTCATTTTTATGAACGATAAAGGAAAGTAGAACAGATTACAGCTGGGTTGCCAAATTTTATGATAACACCAGATACCTGCAGATTGAAGCGGCCGGATGTGGCATTATTACCTCGGAGACCTTGTGCGTGTACAGTAGTAGGCGTCAAGTTTTGGGGTCGTTTTTTTCATTTCGTTGGTTCTCCTGGCTCCATGGGTTGGATTATGAAAGGCAATTTTTTGCGATTTATCAGGTTAATAGTGAAATAAAATCATAAATTATATACCATATCTAAAGTATCTGAAAAAATCGGGTTTAGCCACGTAGGGCATGTCAGCTCATCCATCAGAAAAAAAAAACACTGTTTGATTACTCTGTGTAGGAATCGTAGCACCGCGACAGTATCGTCTCGAAATGTAATTAATATGGACTGACAAAATTAATTTCTAGTTGTAAAGAGCCCCAATCATCAGATGGATCTAGACATGGGACATGGTATCTGAAGTCCAACTCGGCGGCTTGTAGACTAAGCGACACTTGACACCTTCCTAGAACATCATCTAACATCTCGATGCCGCCAATGTATCCCAGCGTTGGCATAGTAACGGTATCATTTGGAAAATCATCGTAAATTAATTAACGAATGACAACATTCCCTCTCTCTCAATTTACTATTTTAAAAACTAACGGTGCGGTTTGATGTGAAATGATGGCTGATATCACGTAGACAATTTTTTAAAGCTGATTCGACGTTGCCGAAAACTGAACGTAATACAAACAGAAAATACAATTTACTAGACAACTACCTAGTTATTTTTTAACATTTTCTTACAATTGGTCTTTATTTGTGATTAAATAGTATGTACTCTTCGCACCGAAGCAGAAGCCTTAATATCGGGGCACCGCGGCTACTAATCTTGTTAATCCGATTTTTGAACTGTCTAAGATCAGTAGACTGGCAAAGAACACCCTCAGGCAGCTTGTTTCGCAATCCTGGGATGCCCAAGTCAGGCGGAGCAGAAGAAGAAGAGCCGCCGATCAGTCAGACAACCACTCTCTTAACGGCATCGAGCATGAATAATGTAGGCGAGGCGGCAGCACCCCAAGCATGTGAGTAATAGTCACGGCCAGGTCTTATCTGAACCTTGTACAGAGTGAGGAGGTTATGCGGAGAAAAGAACTTCTTAGCACTGTCGCAATTGACGCGATGTGTTACTGCCAGATCAAGACATCGGTGATCTGGACTCAAACTAGCCGAACCGAACGGCTCTTTTCAAAACTCGGCCACCCATCAAATCAGGATGAGCACTAGGGCGCTTGTTAGTCAAGAGACAGTATTGTGCTTTGGAACTGTGTCAGATTGTAGCATCCCCAAGCAGAGACGACTTCTAGATCTCTCGTCAGAAAGGAAGTGGCTGCTAGTCTTCTCTTCAACCCACCGGCAGCGTTCGGGTTGGCACTCTGAATTCCTGCATGTAGGGTGGTTTCATCAGCATAACTGTGTATCGGATTAATCCTACATTATAGGAGGTATTGATATGTAATAGAAACAGTTCGAGACAAGTCCGGGAAACACCGCATTTGACATTGTGGGGTGAAGGGGAGATCCGTCAACTACAACAGATCCCTTGGGGTCAGGGAGGAAGTCAGCCACCTATATGCAAAGCCTTTCTGGAAGGCCATAGGGTTGAAGTTTGTATAAAAGGTCAGCATGCCATATCTTATCGAAATCTTTTGTTATAACAAGATCAATAACAATGATTGGACAGTTTAACTAGGTAAGCGAGAGCATTTAAAATTTACAAGCGAACGATCTCGGTACCCCTAAGTGGTTTGACCATCAAACAATTTTCAAGTATCGTTTGGTTTAATCTGGGGTAGAAAATTAGCCGCCTAGGAGCCCTCGTCGGTTCAGCACCAAATTGATGCCATATTTGGAATCTGTCACCCAGTTTACGATTCGAATGAATATTCATTTATATATATATATATTTTTTTTTTTTTTATATATATATATATATACATATATAACGTGAGCAGTAGTCATTGCCATTGCCAACGACCAGTTGGGCACAAAATACAATTAATTGTTAATTGGGAAATTGGCAAATTTTTAGGCTTAAGTTGACTCTTTTGACGATAAAATCAAGCTTTCGGCATTCTCTATGGAGCGGTCATCAGGATTCTGAAAACACAATTGTGATGCTAGCAACAAATACAGGACCGATTTAAATTGTCAAACAACTTACTCGTCGTTGAGGTTGCAGCCACAAGGTGTTTCAAAACGAACGTAGAGAAGATAGAACTTGTTATAAATATAAAAACAAAAGGACGGAGACATTGGGCTTGTTGATAACGACAGATACCTTCGTTACATGTTGAAAATATCAATACACCCGAACATATTAAAAATTATTAAACATGAGAAGACATTTTAGGGAAACAATCGGAATGCAGTCTCTAACCTCCTACTTCCGCTACACGTGGAGAGGGGGACGGAACGGAAAGATAATGCGTCGACAGATGACATGTGATTGACGCGACGGACCGTGGAACTGTAAACCTCATTGTCCAATTTGGGTATGAAGTATACGAGGGACGCTCGGTCAGCCTCCACCCAAATTAATAAAATGCTGAATTAATTTGTTTTGGAAAAATGTGTAGTTGATATGAGTGTACGAATGTGAGATAGTGATACACACTTGAAAAGATGGGTTATGTGAGTTTATATTAAAGATTGTGAGTGAGAAATTTCAATTACCAGGATAGCAATTGGAAATGTATTCTAATGTTGGGACGACGTTGGTTCGATTTGGATATGTAGCCGTTCTAGTTTTTCGCAATTCAACAGGTAGGAATAAATGATACTAAGTTGCTTAACATCAGCCTTTTTATTCATTCAATGATCTGTCATGAAAATGTGGGACATTTCTAAAAATAAACGTTTTGAGAGTCTTTTTTCTTTGTCAAGAACCTCAATACTGCCATAATTCATAGAGTGACCTGTGTTGTTAATCAAAGCACATCTATCTGGATGTAATCTGGCGTCACTTTTGTGTGAAGTTATCCTGCCTTTCAGTAACCACGAAGTTTGGCCTATATAATGAATATTCATTTATATATATATATATTAGATAAGTAAATATATTTAGAGATTTATTATTACGCCTTACTACATTTCCATTTTCGTATGTCATGGCTATAACCAAACCAAAAGCGTACTCAAGTTCGGTTTTTCATTCGCAGGTTGACCGAAATATTATTGTCAACGATAGGTTAACTCTCAAAATGTATCAAATCCAGGTTGAAACTAAAACTAATCTTAACCAGATAATCACCTATAGGTTAACTAGATAGTTGAAGTTGAACCGCAATGCCTAACGTGCCGGGATTCATCAAGTCAATTAGCTTGACATTCTTCTAATCAGCTTGACTTAACTTGAAAATAAAATTACTTGAATTGTTAATGCTTGACTCGATTTTTTCATTGTTATGCTTGACTTATGGTCAAGCATTTTAAAACTACCTGACACTTGATGGCAAATTATGTTTTTGTTCTACTGAAGAGCTCCAGTGATATTTATCTGTACAACCGATGAGTTGCGCTTGAATTTTAAAACAAATAATCACTGAAGTTTAAATTGTTTATTGGCATTAGGACATAAAGAGTCCCTGGAGCCAGTCTCAATATAAATAATAACGACTATAATAATAATAGGCAGCTAAATTCGTGTATTGGTCTCCTTAAGAAATTTAACAATGCAATAGAATATATATGGCGAATTCATAGACACAATGCCTACTAAACTGTAGGGAGAGTAGATGTCAACAGTCCCCATTCTGTATAAGAATCGCTTACGATGTTCGTAATATCAAATTAAAAAAAATGTGATCTAAAGTTACAGGTGTGTTATGCCCTTCGCAAGCATCACAGTCAATTATATTTAGTCTTGCTAATAATGAAGGGTAACAGGCATGCCCAAACTTCAATCTACAGTAAATAGTGATAAGATGCCTACCAGCGCAGAGACTTTCAAGCCATGGCTTTGATGGGATTGTTTCTTGCACTTGACAGTACTATGTTCTGCTATTTGGAACATATTCTTTATAAGAATCACACCACATCTTCCGGATATCCTTTTTGATACTCGTGATACAATCGCCAACATAAATGTGTCGCAAAATGTTGTGAAGCAGCTGCTTCTTTTGCCAAAGTATCTACAGCTTGGTTATATTTAATGCCAGTGTGTGCCTTGGCCAGATGAAAACAACTTCCCTACCTTGACTTCTCAGTACTTTCGTTTAAGGCTACCTAATATTGGGTTGTGCTTGTATAATCTACTCGTATGTAACATATATACTAAGTGACATATAAATCCGAACATCCAGTTTAAATGGTTTTATTTTAATAAAAGTTGGTGAATGTATTTATCTTACTGTAAATAACAAGTGAAATAATTTTCAGCCTTATCAGTTGGACATTCCGGTTTTTATACTGCTTTTTTTTAATTCACTAACGCTGTAAAAATGAATATTTCAGCCGCAGTAAAGAATCAACGTTGGCGGATTTTGGTTCTTGACATCCTTTACGATCGGTTACGATGCCTAGAGTACGGAGACCTGCACGATTTCGTCAACTTAGTGAGTTTGATAGGGGCCGTATAGTGGGACTTCGGGAAGCTGGACTTTCTTTTCGAGCAATTGCAGTTAGAGTGCAAAGAAGTGTAGACACTGTGGTTAGGTGTTGTCAGGCATGGCTTCGAGAAGGCCGTACGCAAAGAGCAAGGGGCACTGGACGCCGCCGTAGAACAACAGACCGTGAAGATCGCCGCCTAAGATTATTCGCCTTAAGGGACCGTTTCTCCACTACCAGGTCCATTGCAAATGAATGGTTTGCAGAACACGGAAGACCTATTGGCATGCGAAGTGTTTACCGACGAATGAGAAGTTTTGGCTTGTTTTCATACCGGCCACACTGGGTCCTCCCTTTAACTCGAGAACACCGACGTAATCGCCTTGAGTGGTGCAGACAACGGTCACTCTGGGATCAGGGATGTAACAGTATTGTCTTTAGTGACGAGTCTCGATTTTGTTTAGGCATGCACGATGGTCGTGCCAGGGTTAGAAGGCGACGTGGTGAAAGGAGAAATCCACAGTTTTTTGTTGAAAGACATGTTCATCACACTGTTGGAGTTATGGTTTGGGGTGCTATAGCTTATGGCTCCAGGTCACCTTTAATCTTCATCAGAGGTAACATGAACGCGCAGCGTTATATCCACGAAGTTCTAGAACCCCATCTTTTACCCTATCTTGACACCCTGGCAGATCCAACTTTCCAACAAGATAATGCCCGACCACATGTTGCAAGAGTCACAATAGACTTCTCTCAACATAATGATGTTACATTGTTACCATGGCCACCAAGATCTCCCGACTTATCCTCAATTGAGCGCGTGTGGGAATGATGGGTAGGAGATTGCTCAATTTGCAACGTCCTCCTCAGACTCTAGAAGCACTTCGAGAGGAGTTGGTGGTTGCCTGGAATGAGATACCACAGGAGGACATTGACCACCTGATCAGAAGCATGCCTAGGCGCGTTGGAGAATGAGTAGCACATCAGGGTGCATCCACACATTGTCAAAGGGCTTTAAAGCAGTGCAATCATTTTGAAATTTTTATCATTTACTTATTATGCTTGATTAAGTACTTATACAAAATTTTATTAAAATAAAACCATTTAAACTGGGTGTTCGGATTTATATGTCACTTAGTATATTACAAACATTATCAAGTAATATCAAGACTACTTGAATTTTAAAGTACTTGACGTGAAAACTACTTGTCTTGATTTAAATTACTGTTCAATGCTTCATTTGAGCTTGAGATGATCTTAGATGTCAGATTAACGGACACGCTAATACGTGACATCCAATTTGTAGTTACCAGACTTGAGAGTTTAACCAGCGTTAAAAAAATCTGACCTGAGATAGTTCGCGGCTCTGAATAACATATTCTGAAGTGTCGTAGGTCCGACTCTGGACAAGTACTAGAAAACTTGAATCCTAATACATTAGAAACTAAAAAATCTCGAATAGTAATAATCTCAAATATCACTAAATTAAGTTGAAAGAAGTTATGGTACGTCAACCACCAGGAATTCAATGCTGATGTCAAGAGTAGGTCAAAGCATCATGATGACTCATAAACATATATTACTGTAGCGTAGACCTACAACTGCGAAAACATGCAAATATCTAGGACTAAGTTCTGCAGAGAATATATTTATTCGAAATAGTATAATGATAATGTAGAGATTCATCCGGAGTCGAAGTGACTGCGTGCAGTGCTTCCCGGAGCGCGACCAACGTTGGCTCCGGTGACCCATGAGTGACCCAGCCGATGCTTCCTCGATACTTACTTCTACGTACCGCTTGGACGCCGGCTGATGTAGTGATGGGCATTCTCCAATACTCTGTACCGTTGACGTGTAAACGAAAAACTGAATTCGAGTGACATGTGAGTAACCCAGCCAATTTGAACCATTGGATTTTGAGACTATGAATTGAATACTGTACATAGCAACCGAAAAAATGGCGTCAAGTAGGTTGACCCTCCACTCCTAATATATCGCCGTCCTCAGTTCATAAGTGATTAGCCCAAGTTAGAACGTCTGAGCAAAAAGTACGAAGATGTACAACAGACAAATTAAACGGGTCAAGTCATTCAAACAGGCCCATATACTTAGTCTATAGACATTCTTTTCCTGTCATATCGGTAGTACTGTTAAGCTGGTAGCGTTGCCCCTTCTTCATATCTGAGAGTCCAACGCGGCACCACGGAGGTCATGGAAAGGCACTTGAAAATTGAGAGATACCCTCCCCCAACCCTTAATTTTGATCAAAATCCCAGCAGTAATCCCAAGTCATAAACGGACCAAAGATTAGCGGAGAGACAGACCGACAGAAGTGAAACATGTTTTTTCGTGATGTACAAAATATTTTATTTTACAGTACTTCCTTGCCAGTGGCGTAAGAAGTAAAACTGAAAGGCGTTGTTTCAGGTCCAAAAATACGTCTGCCATAGTCCTCCTTTCAATGTTCCACTGCTGATTAAATTCAGTGTGCCTCAAAGCCAACTAAGCAGTTTCAAAGTCATAAAAAAGATCTATAGAAGAAATACCATTTTAGATTTATTAAGTTTTGAAAGTAATCTCAAACATATGTCAGCGGTTAGCAGCATTTCACTGTTAAATACGACTTTTGAAGCAGCAGACAGCTGTTTGAAGCTATTTGCAGATAGCAACCATATACTGCATTCTTGGGTCCAAAAAGGGATATCAAAGATATCGATTTTAGAAACACACTTTGAAAAGAGTTAGAGTGTTGGATTTTGCTATTGTTTCACAGATGGCGCTAGGACCTTCGACACCTTTCGGCACTTCTCTGACGCTCCTTTTAATTGGGCATCTTCAGATGGGATAAGTTAATTAATGCCTGACGAGATCCAATTAAAATAAGGATTGGAGAGGCGCCAAAAAAGGGACTGAAGGATTAGTGCGATCTATGGGAGAGTAGCAGAACCAAACAGCCTGATTCTCGTAGGTTTTTAAATTTATTATTTTGTTTTGCTTCTGCCTTGTAGATGGTGCTAGTATCTTCCAGATACGGCAGAATACTATATATGATTGACTACTTTCAGGTAGAATTACGTTAATCAATGAGTCAGGCCCTTTAACTTTGATCTCACATAAGTCTGTCTAAGTCGGTCAGTAAATCTTTTAGACTTGGTCTGGTATCGTGATCAGTGGTAGACTGCTTACTAGTCCTTTTTGCCGCTGCTTTTTTATATTTCAGTACATCTTATTATGTATTTGTACTTGTACCTGCAAAGAAATCCTATTATTATCTACAAATACCGGACAGCATCAAGTATAAAGTCGAGAAGAAGAAAGAAAGAGAGAAGAGGGCGCGGTTGGAGGAGGAACCTAGCATTGTTAACTAAGAATTTTGAAGTGCCCTGGCAAAAATATAATTTTGCTTACACAGTTTCTGTGATATGTTAGTCGATGTAGCTTGCCCATCACCAGTGCACAGCTCACGGTGGCTGGGCATTTCGGACAGCAATCACGCCGGCCTGCCGCAAAGGCCGGCTATGCTGTATGCCGCGGCTTTGCTGCCGGCATGATGGCAAATATTTAATTACCTTCTGCCGCGATGGACATGCAGATTATTCTGGGTCGTCAGCGACTGAAACGATGACATGCTTCTTCCTCTGAGCATGGACGAGAAGGCATGCAGATCAAGGGCGGATCCAGGGGGTCATGCTATCCACGACACCTCCCCCACTCCAGGGCGAATCAAGATCGACCCGGCTCCGCTACCCCCCTGCTCTCCAATTATATCATAGGGGCGTTTACCCTCAAAAGCAGTAATGCAGCCCCGCCGCTCTTTAAAGTTCAATCGTCGATTACTCCCCACTCTTTAACTATCATGAAGGCTTTCATTCTCAGAAAAGCTGATGCTGCCGACCTGCCCCCACCCCCCTTCCTCACTTCAATCTTTGATCGAAGCAACTCCCGAGATGTACATCTTTCTGTAACCCTCCTTGATGAAGACATCTTGATGACAACTACTACCGGTGGATGATGGATGAATTTCCTTCGAAGAACTCTTTCACAAAAAACTACAGATTTTTAAGACAACCTACAGCTTAAATCGAAGATAAATGCTTAGTTAATATACAGATGTCGGTTGCGTTATTGAAATAAAGTGACAGAATATCAAACTTTTGTGCCGTTCGATCTTTTTTTTGTAAGTTGTAACTTTTTATGATTTGTGCCTAAATTAGGAAAACTTATAATAATATGCATCTTTTACTTTCCACATAAGCGATATTTTCACAAAACCTCTGGTGAGTGTTAGCTGAAGGTGTACTTTTGGAAATAGCGGTAGCTGAAGCCTATTTGGGACTTTTAGCACAACCTTCGTCGGAAGTCGAATGTTTAGTTTAATCAAACTTGAGGCAGTTGAATTTGAGTCACTATAACCGTACAAGGTTGTTTAGCCATCTGTAACTATCGGAGAAGGTGATGGTACAAGCCAGCAGAGTTTCATTTACAATAGCTACAGGAACAATCACTCAGAGGTATCAAATGGCAAAATTTTAGTACTTTTCCCGCTGCCACCATTGCCCGCCTGATATCGTTGCAGACTCTAATAATTATACAGGATGAGTAGAAAGTATATCAGAAATAACAAAAAAGTTTTCATCTCAGACTAAAAATATAATATATTTTTAGTCCGAGGTTTTCATAAATATGAGTCCAAAGATGCTCCCCTTCCCTGATACAGGGTGATGCCGTTTTTTTACGAAATTAAATAATACAGAGCAAGTAGAGATACTGAGTTAAGATTTCAAACGTTCAGTGAGCTCACCAGAAAAAATGAACACACAGAGGTTCCCGACCCAAACTAAATCAGCGACGTAGAAGCTGGGGTACTCGGATCCCTAGTGAAAAACATTTTCTACGCCACTGACCTTTTCGGGGATAAGAAGTGCATTTCATAAAATACCGTTCAATTTACCATACATTTTTTCTCTCAGGAAATTTTTGCCAAATCACTCGGTTTCGAGATATTTAGGCTTGAATATTCTTATGAAGAGGTTCCCTTATTCTGAAAACACCATGATACTTGTTTTTGAAAATACGATATAACGTGTGAAGAAAGCTATGACACCTCATTGCAACGTTACCCTCAATCGGTAGCGTAGAAGGTTACCATATTTAAACATTTCCCGTGCATGCCACTGGTTTTGCCGGAACTTACATTACTTTTATAGATACAGAAACTTTAGGACAACTAACATGCTTATTTTAGGAATAAATGAAGCTGATAAGAACTAAACACTAAAACAATAAACATTGCGTTTAATACAACTTACATGGTTATTTCTAAATTTATGAGGACATAACATTGGGAACAAAAAATGATGCAGATTAAATGCTACAACATCCAACCTAAAGGAGGTGTTGATAGTGACCACCTCTGGATTCAATACAAGCCCATGTTGAAAGCCTTCTGTATACTTCGTCCTTATAATTTGTGTCCAAGGCTGCTAACGGAACGATTTGTTATATCTTCTTTGTTGAGCCTACCTAATCCAAAATGCTGAAAAATTATAATGATTTTTCTTAAATTGATTGGTTCCAGAATTACTAGTTGTAATTTTAGACAAACGGAAGAATCTAATAGGGGTAATACCAGGAGAAGTATACCATGTCAACCAGTGGCGTGCAGAAGCAATGTTTAATGAATGGCGCGCTTCTACGCTACTGATTGAGGCTTTCTCCAGATGCCACATATAGTGTTTCCAATATCAATCTCCACGGTGTTTCCAGAATGGGGGAAGCTAAGCATTTTCATAAGAATATTTTAGTATTTTACCTCAAATATTCAAACCTAAATATCTCCAAAACGAACCATCTGACAAAAATTCCTTAAGAGACAAAATCTATTGAGAATTGGATGGTATTCAATAAAATTTTCTCCGAAAAGGTGCCGTGACTACAAAAAACGTCTTTTTACTACTAACCCGAGAAATTAGCTGTTCTCTCTCTAGACAAACAACGAAAACAAAAAACACACTAGATAAGCAATGTCATTTAAAATCACAACCTGTTAATTTAATTATGTAAGGTTGACAAATGAACACTACATATTTGAAAATGATTATTCTTCTTCTTGAATGCCACATCAATCGGCACGATTTTGGCAAGCAGCTTTTAATTTTAATAGAAAGAAAACCTTTGAACCTTCCTCCCCTTCGATAGACCAGTCAAAGCTAAATCGCGTGTCTGTTGCATTCATCAAGTTCACTTTGTCACTTTCACACCAGGCGATTAGATATTTAAAAGTATTTTTGAAATGATTTGGAAACTCTAATATGTAATGTAACATTTTTTTATTACTTAATAATTTGCAGTAATAAAAAATTTAGGTATTATTAGTATCGTTCATGTATGACAAGATCGCTTAGCATATCAATAGAATCCATAGTGCACGTGCAGATCTTATCTGAAATAATCGACTAATCGTCTGTTTATTGGCAAATACTAAACGTTTATATATTTTTGCAAGGCAACAATAACAATTAGCCAATAATTATAATCTATTTACGATTCATAAATGTCACTTTATTCGTAAACATTAAATATGTGAGGCATTTCAAGCAACCGCCTGTAAATTCTTACCTGTACCTACAAATATCTGCTGGTGGATTTTTAGATATGCAAGGTAAACATTTGCAATACCAATATTTGATTTATTGATTCCTTTCTATTTTATCATTGTCGTACATCTACATATGTATAAACTGTTTCAATGCTTGCAGTATAATTTGATATACATAATTTCATGATTATGTAATGGCTAAATATACAGGGTATCCTCAAAGTTGTGACATTCCTTTACAGAACGTATGTCAGGCAGTAATACGCAAGTTTTCCTATTAACATATACCAAAGCTTTAGGGTATTGGGTTCCGAAAACTCTAAGTAAGCCATTCCGATCCCGCCACCCTTTGTCCTACGTCAAAGTGTATGATGTTATGTGGTAGTCTATGACTATGTAAGACAGTATTCAAATCACGCGCCGCGCGGTGTGTAGGTTAACCCAGTTTATGGACAAGCCGCATTTGAAAACCGAAATTGACACATTCCTATAGCAATAACATAGTTTTTGAGTTGATGTGAGATTACTGTGAGCGACTTCAAGATCACATTCATTCTGCAATAGTGTACTCGAGTACCTATTTAGAATGTCGCCGTCGGCTTGGATATTTCCATCAGAGCTGCATAGGTTTGTCTATATCATGCAAAAGCCATCTTGGTGGACACAGTAGAAGAACCACACAGCCCCAAATGTTGCAAATTTAGTAAGAAGTAAACAAACCCATGCTTTTCAATCGAACAGCGACAACTTCAAGGAATCATTACAAACAAAACATGTGACAGGACAGTAGGAATTCCAAATGTGGTACTAAATAAATAGAAAGCATTCTCTTCATTTTTTTGCTTTCGGTGCTGTTTTACCGCAAATTAAATTTCTTATTTCATAGTTGTTTCTGACAAGGAAACCCCAAGTTTCAGGACACCCTGTGTATTATGAGTTAATAGAGTTACGTTGTGATTCGATGTTCTTGTCGAGTACTTTTTTCTCTCTCGTAGTGTTGGTAATAGTAATTCATTTGCTCATAAAAATATGGTGGAACGGTAAATGTACATGGCAAGCGTATCCAAAAATATAGATCGTGGCTCCAATTGAATAATATATGCACTTTAACAATATGTTCTCGCAACAAAATTGAGCGACGAGTCGTACGGCAAAGTAAACTTTGAAATTGCCATAGGCATGTTTTCCTGATGTTCATGTGATTTCTGGCAATGACGTCTTTGCGAGATCATGCAATCTAACTCCGTTTGACATTTTTTGTCGGAATTCCTAAAAGATGATTTCTATTAAAAGAATCTGCAGATATTTAAGTTATTGGTTAAGATCGTATGTCCTTTTATTTAACTGCCTGTTTCGAGCAGTATTCTAAATCCTCTTCATGTGATTATTCCATGGTGTGCATAGATGTGACTAAAAACAATGTCACCAATATTTTTTTGGTCAACATTTATTTTCTTTGCATTTCTTTGTGCAATTCATATTCAATCACAACTTTTTAGGAAATATTAGTACAACTCTGAAATTGGATGTTAATATTCCACTTTTATGTTAGAATTGAGCTGGTTATTACTTTAACTTTCATCACTTTTTCTCAGCCTTCAATATTTGGGGATGCATTGCAGTCTTCTTTGACAACGACTAATCAAAAATTGGTTAATGATAATGTGCAGCCATCAGCAACTAGCGATAAGTCACAGCCATGCTTATCTGAAACCAATAAAATACCAATCATTGACGATCCGCAGATCAACGTCTGGTCAGAATTTTATCCACCAATGACAAGAAATACGCCAATCAATGATGATGAACGTGAAATCACACTGAGAGAAGATCTTCCACCCCCAATGGAGTCTAATGAAACAGCAATGATACTTGATACTCAGCCATCCTCATCAATAGAAAAACCTCAACCGACTTCATTGGAAAATCAAAGTTTGTTCATTGTTAGTCCAAAAGACAATATGCCGTTTCAAAAAACTTCAAAAACGTAGAGATGGAATGTTAAACGGGGAAAGACAGTCAATTTGAAGAAAAGCAAAGGCAAGGGCAGAATTGAGGGCAAAGTCAAGGGACAATAAAGAGATTCGTCAGATGAAGAAAATCAAGATGCACAGTGTTTTTATTGCTCGCACCTATATTCAGAGTCCAACAAAGGCTGGATACAGTGTCAAATAAGCAACATGTAGGCACAATGTAATTGTGCTGGTGTTGACGATGAAGACGGAGACGCTACGTTCATATATGAAAGATGTGAATCTAGTTCCATTTTGCCTTGAACGGCAGTCCGTTTTACCTTCACATGTAGGCAGAACGGACCAAAACCAAATTATTGGTTATAATCTAGTATCTTGTTATTTGTATGTTTTGTTTGAAGTCTAAACCATTTATTCGGTAGTATAAGAAATACTTTTTAATAAAACGGTTGATTTTGTAACTATGACGTTTGTCTCTTACCTTCCTTTCCCCTATGCCTTGTCTTGACCTTTTTTATTTTCCACCTGGTATATCTACGCCACTGTGTAGAGGGTAGCATATAGCGTTTTAATGGGGATTACCTTGCTTGTTGCCCCATGGTTATTATCCTATATACATGTATAATTTAATTATTGAAACACGCGAGACCACGATTATACGGCACACTCTGATGATGGCACACACAAATTTATGTTAATATTGCTGGTGAAACGCATCGGCAACGGTACGGCAAAACGGAGTTATGAGTACATTAATTGGAACTGACACCAGCAGATGACTACTACACCCGCTACATCTTCTGTTTCATTTTGTCATATTTGTATCCATTGTCGAGGAAGTATTTGTAAACAAAAGATATTTCGGGAACGAGGTATTACGTTTTGACTGTTCATTACATGTACATCACGGAACACCATATCTCTCAGCTCCGTCCAACGAATTAGGGTTAGGTACAAGGAGCAAGCAAACAATTTGAGTAGTCATGGTTTTTGTGGATTGCGTAAAGCAGTGTAAACCGAATAAGCTTAAATCTCTTCATGGATAAGTGTTATATATTTTAGTCATCGCCGTTGCGAAAGGGCATGTACCTTAACATTGGGCTTGTACCTTGACAGTTGTCAGGCAATTTTTATTTATTTCATTTAACTTTTTGTTTCATTGAGCACTCGGTCCCAGTCTAAGGTTTGCTAACATAAGTGTATACAATAACATTGAAAAATGCAAAATATCATGGAAAACCAAATTTTTTTATGAATCGACTTACTATCTACTTCAATTTTAATTTGAAAAGCTCTTAGGAAATGTATTTTCGCATTATAAGTTAGAATTTTACGTACTCATTTCAGTGTCACGAGATTCTATAGAAGGCTCCGTACGCAAAAAAAAATAGGGATATCAAATTAACTAAGCTACGTCAAAATCTTTTTATAGGATATTGTGGCAATGATATAATAGCAGGAATTTTCATAACATGCTTAAATAAGTATTTGATATTAGCCAAGCTCACATCATGATAACTATTTAGAAAAATTGAGTAGAATCTACGCAAGGTATCCTACTGTTTCCAATATTAGTCCTTCTGTCGTTGTTATTGCTATTCGCACTCTGTTGTGATTTTCTTTTGATTGAAGTTATAATGAAGGTGGCATTTATGTCCCTCGTTTTTTCATGGAACATGGTACACAAAGTGTGCAACTCGAAATAAAGTGGATTTAGGTCCAGCGATTGTGGTGGCGATGAAATAGAGCCTAGGTGTCAGGCCTACCTTTATGACTAATTAATGTTTGTGACTGAAATTACTTCGATCTGGCCGAGTCTGATGTGCCGAAGCATATTGCAACAAAACTCTCAGCATTGAGTATTCTATTTCTAACAGTATCATTTTTTACTTAAAATTGTGATGATCCCATATAAAAGTTATTCTAAATTTTGAACTTGAGAGAAAAGCCATTCCACGTCTGACTTCCACACCCTGAAATAGTTTAGAAAGTTGTTTTTTACGGTCAGCTTAGACTTGGCTTGGATGAAAACTTATTTTCTGAATAAGTCCGACGAGGCTTCCATTCTTATACAGCTACTTTGGAAGGCAAATAATGCCACACATCGTTTTTTATTTTTCGCAAGGTTGTTCACCCTGTATCAACCTTAACACCTCCAGTCTCGCACACGCCACTTCTTCAACACCCCAACCCCCTGCAGTTGAATAATTTTCTAACTCACGTTAGACGAAGGGTCGCTAAAAGGTAATAGTGTTTTTTGTGCAACGCTATAAACATTGATGAAAGGTAGATTATACCGCAGGGAAGGGAGACAGTGGCGTAGAGTGGAGCACGGAAGAGCCTCTATGGCAGAATGGGAAAGACTTGGTCTTGATACAAAATCTCATGCCAACATCCTTTATCGTCAAAATATATCAAAGTCACATGAATTTATGCATTGATGATTTTAACTGGAAACATTTCATTTTTGTACACTGTTTTCGGCGTCATTTTGTGTGTGTTATTGCAAATAACGATGGTGCCTTGTGCGATGATGATCCGCTGCGGATACGACAAAAATCGCCAGGCATACGTTTGTAAGACTTTTCAATTACTCAATAGCTTCGCCCCCTGACACCATTTTGTACGGCCAAGAGAGAAACTTGGACTTAATGGAAGAGGTTGAATATACAGTGCTGGCCAAAGTCGTTTCCCCTTTTAGATTTGAATATGTATAAGAAAGAGGAGCGTGCAACAAGATGCAATACGTATGTTTGTCAGAGTGCGCCATCCAGTGCGCTCTAAAACCATCGTCAACTCGATGCCTGGCAACGATAGTGGGGGATTAGTTACAGCCGCGCTTCGCGCCCTCCCCCAATTCTAGGCAACGTGGTGATGACGTTCGGATGGCCACTCTTTCTAACAAGCTTCGTTCGTTTTTCTTCCCCGTACACATAGAAATCTAAAAAGGAAAACGACTTTGGCCAGCATTGCATACTCTGCTTGGAGGGAGACGAAACAGTGAACCACATTCTGTAGAAATGGGCTACAATGATCTGAGTCAGACATAATCTACTTGATATAGCATGTCTTCAAGTAAAAAATCAACGCCCCCAGCAGATAGTCTAAGATATATCTGCCAGAGAGCTAATAGTTTTTTCAAGAGGACGGAGCTACTAAGAGATAATTTTCCTACAAACATACACGTATGCAAGTACTTAGCATAGACGATCTAAACATCATGCACTAGTGCAATTTTATTCCGATCTAGCTGATTTTTGAGGTCAGTTCGACGATTTCGCAGATGTATGCTGTATTTCAGCGTAATTTGTATCAACCTAGCTGAATGATGGATGATTCGCTGAAATGCGCAGTGCTTACACAGAAGGTCGCTATAATGCGACTCTAACTCCACGATTTCAAGCCTGATATTACGATCATAAATCATTGGCTTATGCCACTTTTTCACTTTAATTGTCTATCTGAGAGAACAACGTATACAATGTACAAATAGTGGTGTCACTCCACAATCAAACCACCTTCTTCGTATGGTAAATCCCAAGATGAGGCAGATAATCTTAACAGCAACAAAAATGGTATCAAGTGGGTTGACTCTGCACTTCCTACGTAACGCTGTCATTAGTCAATAAATGATTCGGCTGAAGTTATCCCCTCTGAAAATAAAGTTTGTTACCAGCTAGTACAACAAAAAATATTGAATGGATCAAGTGAGACAAATAGATCTATTTGATTAGCCCATAGTCCCGGCCCATTTGATAACTTCCTCCTCAGTGGTGTGGGAAATAAAAATTTTTTGTTTGTTTTTTGAGTGGCTTTGTATGCTCTTAAAACTAATACTTATCATTAGGGGCAATCCAGTGATGTCTTTTAAACAACTTAAACGTATAATTGATATTGTCACTAGAAACTCGCGAACTGCTCTGCTTTAGACACAAAACACCACACAAGTTCATACCGCTTGGTCCTCGCTCATCGGACGGCATTGTAGTTGTCCAGGAGCCATAGAACTTTAATGATCTCGTCGATAAGCAGGTATATTCAAATCGCGATGAATATCCCTATTACGAACCACCAAGGGGCATTCATCATGATCTTTATTTTGGTATCTTTGAATTCTCTCGTGATTACAGGATTTTCCTTTCAGGGGCGTAGAAAGTAAAAGAGGTGCAACATCCAAGTGCCGCCAGACATTACTTATTTTCTGCAAGACAAAGCGTGGGACATTGAATACCTGTAAAGCTCGGTAGAGGGCTGGTACTAGGTAATAGAGGTTAAGTAAAAATAAGACGAGCTTCACTTAAATTCTGATTGCCGATTGTTATATATAAGATGGAAGACGCTATTACAAAGTGAAATTCAGCACTGCCAAACACTTCGCACCGGCCATAACTTATATTTTAACAAAAGTTTTCCGCTATAAATTATTGTCCTCCTCTAGCTTCTTTGTGTGAATGTTTAGGAAAGATGTTTCATACAAAACTTATAGAGAATAATATAAAACGTTTCATACAGTGTCTTTTTTGAATACAGGGTGGTGTCCAACGGATCCGGTCTCAATATATTAGACTTCAACAAAATTGCATATTTTTCAATATGCGACGTCCGGTCTTCAATTTTTAATCTGCGATACTTCCCCTCCAAGACGGACATCCTTTCCCAGCACCCTTATCATATGGACCCCATCTGAAAATATTTACTAAGTCCTCCCCTGACAGGGTGTCAGTGACATCGAATGGTGACCCGTATAAAAATGAAATTTATTTGATACGCTATGACACATACGAGAAAACGCATTAAAATTTTTATTCACTATACACACTATAATTTTTATATGGAACCTTTTTCTAAAATTTTCATAGAAACAAGTTAGAAAAATATACTAGTTTATAGCGGGACAGCTTGTTTGAAGTCATGCAGAAGTTGTAGTCGGCTGCTGCTGAATATTACCTTATAATAAATAATGTTTTACAAAGTATACATTTGTATATAAATCAGAATTCAGAATTCAAGTGAAGTTGGTCTTAATGTACTTAACCTTTCTCATCTGGTACCAGCAAATCGGCATTCTGCCAAACTTAGCAGGTACGCAAGGCATCATAAGTACATATAAACGCTACTGAATTCTTTCAGAAATAATGTATGGTAATCCAGCGACCTTACACTAGTAGATGAATTATGCAATTGCTCTCTGGGATATTTATAAATCTTCCTTCGAAGTTTGAACAGGTACTTCGCGAGTGATCCTACTTTTTCTAGTTTGTACACTTTGGTTAGAATTGGACTGAAAATTTGCATAATTTTCTGCAATTAGAGTTGCTGGTTAAGTAAATCAAAGCCTACTCTTCTCTCCGTTGGCCAATCGATGACAGCATTATTTGAATAATAACACGTTTTCATCTTTTAATATTAGCTAAGGTAAATAGAATGGATGATGAATGAATTGCAAAATTTAGCAGGACGACAACTCTTTGAAAAAAAATGTGGACTGAGCAGACTAGCAGAATTTAAATAGTTTCGTAATGGAATAAATGTAGCTACGAACTTGAATAATTTAAAAATAAAATACCCTGCATATTATCCACTTTTCTGAATTCTACCCAAGATTTAAATATATTTCCTGAATATCATCTTGTTCCTAAGCTTATGAGATATCTCACATTTTTCGTAAATAAGGACAAATAGAGATAGAGATATGAATTATCAAAACAATTTTTTGTCGTATTTTGTCTCTGCAATAAGATTTTTCTCCAGATTCTTATAATATCAGCAAATGTAAAGAGGACTTATCAGGCCGATAGGTCTTTGAAAAAAAAAAATGCAGATTGAGGTAGCTATAGTAGTTTTCAGATTCAGTCAAGCAGTTGTATTGGAATATTACCTTGAAATGTTGATTTTTGGGCACCTCGCGAAATAGCTTGTTGCTATTTATTAAAATAATTCCTTGGAGTCAAATTTGATCTAATTTGATGGGTGCTGATTATAGATGACTATAAAATACTGAGTTCTTTTATACCGACGCAGCCGACGCAGCTCTGGTCTGAGGAGAAAATCCCATTGGTGTAGCGGTAGAAGAGAGCTGGATTGCCGATGGCCCATCGGTGCGAAAGGGTCCCGAGACTGACTGTTAGAGAAGTCATCGATCAGTCGGACAACTCTCCTCTGGACAGCATCGAGTTAAAATACTTTCAAAATGACTATACTTCCGGTTCTACCAGAAGTAACTACCAATCTGCTTTCTTAAATGAAATGTATATTATCCATTTTTTTGAATTCTACCCGAGATTCAAATATATTTCGTGTATATATCTAAGTTTATGAGATATCCCAATATTTCGTAAATAAAGACAAATAAAGGCTAATTATAGCAATTTTTTCTTGTACTTTGTCTCTGCCATATGATTTGTCGCTAGATTCTTATAGAAGGAACTTAACCTTAGTAGACAATATTCAGGATTTGGATAGCGAATAATACAGAACGGTGCCCGTACACGACATCCTCATTTCTTTGCTGTGGTGTAAAACTGTTTATGAACAATATTTGATAATTGATACGTACTTATATTCTACTATACTATATTCTATTACCTCACGAAATCAAGTAACTTCATTATGTGTGAAATATGTCTAATGCAAGCGTAATTACCGGCATTTGGGTGTATATTAATATACTTACGAGGGTGGTCCCAGAAGTACCGGGCCTGACTTAGAGATGGTGATAGTTGTTTGAAAAATATCATTGTATTAGAAAGTATGCAATCTATAAAGCATATGTGTCAAGTTCGAAGACGCCACGTTGTTTAGTATTTGTTTGGCAGCCATCAATACTGAACGTTTTCAGTGAATTTGTGAAAATGGAGAAAATTGGTCATCGTTATGTGGTACAATACTTTTATTTCAAAGGTTTCAGCCCAACCAATATAAAAGCTGAACTGGATTCTACTCTGGGTGAGTCTGCTCCTTCGTTGACAACAGTAAAATATTGGGTAGCAGAGTTTAAACGAGGCCGTATGAGCTGCCAAGACGAGCATCGCAGTGGTCGACCAAATGAGGTGACGAACCAGAAATGCTGAAGAAAATTCACAAAGCGGTACTGAATGATCCTCGACTGAAAGTGCACGAGCTAGCAGACATACATCGCATATTATCTGAACATTTGAACATGAGAAAGCTGTGTGCAAGATGGGTGCCGCGATTGCTCACAATCGAGCAAAAACAGTGTCGTGAAGATGTTTCAATTTAGTGTTTAGCGAAGTTTCACAGCAACAAAGCAGAATTTTTGCGTCACTTCATAACATGGATGAAACATGGGTCCATCACTTCACACCCGAGATAAAAGAACAATCAAAACAATGGACTCAAAAGGGACAACCGGCTCCAAAGAAGGCGAAGACCGTTTTATCTGCAGGCAAGGTTATAGCGTCGGTTTATTGGGATGCGCGTGGGATAATTTTTATTGACTATCTTGAAAAAAGTAAAACTATCAACGGCGAGTATTATGCGAACTTATTGCAACGTTTGAGCGATAAAATCAAGCAAAAACGGCCGCATTTGGTTAAGAAGAAAGTGTTGTTTTATCAAGACAATGCACCAGTTCACAAATCCGTTATTCTAATGCACCCTATTCACCAGATTTAGCGCCCTCGGCTTATTTTACAAACTTGAAAAAATGGCTCAGTGGTCAACGATTTTCCAACGATGAAGAAGTGATGTCGGCAGTTAATGGCTATTTTGAGGAGCAAGACAGTTCTTATTATAAAAAGGATATTGAACTTATTGAACGTCGCTAGGAAAAGTGTATAGAGCTCAACGGAGATTATGTTGAAAAATAAATACATGTTTTTACAAAAATTTTGTGTTTTCTTCGTCGGGTCGGGTACTTCTGGAACCACCCTCGTACATCACAAACTTGCGATACACCCTCTCCGGCACCCCCCACAACTCCTAATATTTCACCCGTGAGAAATTTTAAAAAATGATCCCCTAAAACGCCAACAAACAAATATTGAGTGAATTTTATTATGCTCGTTTTTGGCATTTTTTCGGCCGCTACTGGACTGGTTTTCAAAAAACACAAATCGTTTTCGTTCCTGATATAGTAGTAACTTTGTGTGGAAGTGTGAAGGAAATCCGAGCAGTGCTTTTCAATTATAGACGGGCCATGGATTTGCGGACCAACCGACTGACACACCGACGCAAATGAGGAACATGGTTTTTCGTGATGTACATCCAAAAAACATCTCATTTTTTCCGTTTTAAATACTTTTTCGCCAGTAGGCGTGGTACCCCGCTTCTAAAGATAATCATCATCATTTGAAAATAGATTTGAAAATATTGAGTGACACCCTAGGAGCTTCCATGTACGGGTATGAAGACATGATTCGAACCTTAAATTACACCAAAGATATAAAATCCTTTTCTAGACGTTTCGTTCCAGTGAAAATACGCTTCCCGCATACAAAACAGCGGTCAGGCAAAAATCACCCCAGACATCCTATCGATCCCTATCGTGACTACGTAACTTTTTTTATTAAAAAAGCAACCAGAGCGAACCGGACGACGGCCAAAGCGAATACCTTTCACCTATCTGACAGCTTCGGGTTCCTTTCACCCCCGTTTTCAGGTATAACCACAGTCAATTACGATAATGAGCTCGTAATTCTTCCCCCAAAGTGACGGGGCAGCAACCCCATTATCAAATTAGGGTGCACACGCCGGTCACGTGTCGACGTTTACACTAAGTCACGTGACCGCCAGCTGACTCTGTTAGGGGTCATGCGTCTTCCTGTGACATCGGTTGAGGAAATGTGATATAGTAATACTCTCTGCGAGAATTGTTTCTGAAGAAAAGATATGGCACATACCATATTACAGCTGAAATTCTACTATGTTCCCCATACTAATTTGATAAAAATTCTCAATAGACGTATGGTTCTAATATTAACAGTTCATGAGTTACAGGCGCGCAAGCTCATCAACCAAAAATTGTATGAGTCTACGACAGGCGCCAACATGATTTTATCATATTATTGGCCATTGATTAGAAAGTTAGTAACTTCTATAATGCCGATTGGACCCATGTATTATCAGCCGACTTTCAGACACATTTTTTACACATCTTTTTGACTGTACAAGATGTATTGAAATACGTCAACACTAAATGCAATCCATTACCAGAATGGACCAATGCGAGAGTGAAACATTAGGCTAACTGTTGGAACGGTTCGCATTTGCCAGCCAGGTCGCCACTGTGGCCTCTAGATGCCGCCGATTCTGGTTATAGATGGCACTTTGTGCTCTTTTACTTCGATAGACTTTATATCCTGCATATAGGATAGTTGCTCAGCTTCCATTCGTTGTTCTACCTGTGACCAAGACTAGTCCACGCTGAAGGGTTGCCAATGGCCGAATGGACGAAAGCAATATTACTAGTTTGTACAAAATGTGAAAATTGACAGACATTTCGTAGAGGGGTCACTCGGCATTACAAAAGCTGCTACGTTTCTAATCAATGCCCAAGCAAATCATTATACATATATCATGTTAGTGTCTGCCGGTAAACTCTGATGATTTTCGAATTTATCATGCTTAGGACCACATGTTTGTGAAGACCTGTGATCAGATTGATATGGAGAGCAATATACTAAAATTTCAGTCAATTTTACTGGGAGCCATTTGCCATAAGGGATGTGCCATCTACTTTGTTCAAGTATGTGGAATTTCGTGCGTAACTTCCACAACAGCTCGGCACCCCTATTATGTATAACTGCAACTTTCAGATTGTAATTTATTACTTCAGATTTATCACTTCTTTGAAATATTGCAATTTTTGCAGAATTGATACAACCCAACAGCTACCAATGCAGGAGTATAGCTACCGCCAACTTACAGGGGCCCAAAAAAATTATTATATATTGATAAGACGTTATTCACAAGTCCACGCTCATTTTTACGTACATGAAATTAAAATTATCAAGCGCTAAACTTCAAATTGTGCGGCTAGGTGATAGATGCAGGTTTGGTATTTTTTACCACCCAGACTACAACTACAACAGCTGAGAGAAGCATTTAAAAATTAAAAGTAATCGAAACACCATAGGACTTATATGAGGCAACTTTGATTACCAAGCCTAGTACTGCCGTCAGAGGCTAAACATTCTGAAACACTAAAATTGTCTTCTGCCATGGATGGCTTAATAGAAAAAAATTGAAAAATAGTATCGAGTAGATTAACTCGTTGCTTCCCAAGCATTCTCTTGTGCCTATTTTCAAATTTTCCATGAGTCAATATAAGCCCTGGTCCCTTAAAAATGTTTAGGAAAAGCTATAATAGTTATTGCTCATTAACACCGTTGCCATTTAAACAACTTTCAAAAATGAAGTAGCATTACCCATTGTTACCCCACATGCATTTACGTCGCTCAACAAAAAACGTCAATCTGTATTCCTAAAATTTTAGCATTCACGGTTCTTCATTTTGCTAGCTTTTGTTCTTCAAAAGGTCTTGGGGGTAAGTACGCTTTTACAGAGAGTTGTCCCTTAAAAATGTTCAGGAAAAGCTATAATAGTTTTTGCTCATTAACACCGTTGCCATTTAAACAACTTTCAAAAATGAAGTAGCATTACCCATTGTTACCCCACATTCACTTACGTCGCTCAACAAAAAACGTCAATCTGTATTCCTAAAATTTTAGCATTCACGGTTCTTCAACTTGCTAGCTTTTGTCCTTCAAAAGGTCTTGGGGGTAGGTACGCTACGCTTTTACAGAGTTATCCCTTAAAAATGTTCAGTAAAAGCTATAACAGTTTTTGCTCATTAACACCGTTGCCATTTAAACAACTTTCAAAAATGAAGTAGTATTACCCATTGCTACCCTACAAGCATTTACGTCGCTCAACAAAAAACGTCAATCTGTATTCCTAAAATTTCAGTATTCACAGTTCTTCAACTTGCTAGCCTTTGTTCTTCAAAAGGTCTTGGGGGTAGGTACGCTTTTACAGAGAGTTATCTCTTGCCGATGATCCACCCCCTCTGACTGAGAAAATGGTCAAAACGTGACAATTCATATTATTCAATGCAAGCATTTATGCTTCTTTTGAAAAATTTATACTTTTACCCTCTATTTGGGATACACTCATAGTAGCTATCTTGATATAGGGCTCCTGAGGAGCCAGATACGCTACTGTACCAGTGGCTTGCACGAGTTGTTTGTGTTATTTGGTAAAAGCGATGCATATATTTATACTTATATTTTCTGGGAAACAAAAGTATCCTATGAGCGTTAGGCTTCCCAAAAAAAAATGAAAGTTCTATCTTTAAAACGCATACCCTGTAACTTTGCTGGAACAGTGTCAGAACAATTGTAAATAAAATTTTATGAACGTAGAACCAGAGCAATCCTTGCCGAGTTGCGGACATGTCAAAACAGTGCTCGTTTGTTCCATTAGTAAACTCACTGTTATCGTTCAGTCAACATGTCGAAGGAATGAGACAGTTATAAAAAGGGAATATTTTTAACAGGGGATGTAAAGCATTAAATTACCGGTTCAAAACTTCCCTCTGATGGACAAGTACTAGCAGTTTTGGTCTATAATATCCGGGAAGTGAATCTAACTGTCAATGAGAGCGTCAATCTTACTATTCGTGAGTGCATTATTTACTGGGACTAAGTCTCTACCTAACTGTGTTAGGAAACTAGTTACCTGATACCAAGTTTGCAAAGAAATGCAAGCCAAACAAGAAGTGCTTGAGCAACTTGGACAACCTGTTTTATATTGCGCATGCCGATGCCCTTCAATTGATGAAAGTAAATGAAGATAGCGGCAGAGGGAGCCAGGTGGACCTGGTCATTTAGCTGGAGTAGACAAGAAATTAGATATAAATCAGAAAGAGCGCATTTTAGGAAGCGTTTTAGGAAAATATCTTGCTTCCTTAACTCCTTCGACATCGTCTTACGAAACAGTGCAAAAACATTCATCTACAGATTCTGAGATAGATTTACAAGAAGCTTTGCCCATCCCAGCTCACAGCCCACACTACAAGCCCTGACACCCAATGTTTAAAAAGTTTCGCCATAGCTGGAAAAGTGTGGATCCCTAGAAAATACGTATTTATACTGAAAAGCTATTATGCTTGAATATTTTAGAGACTGAAAAGCTGCTAGAATTTTATCGTCACGAATTGACTAAAAGTTGCTAGAGACGACTATCGAGAATTAGTAGAACTTACAATAATATTCCTTGGCGGAGATAGAGAAAAAAATTTAAAATTCGACCGCCAAGCTTGATGGATGGCCAGAGCCATCTATTCATTAAAATTAGCGTTACCAAGTTCCCAGCTCAAGCTTTCTAATAAGGATAATGCAGCTCTGTTAGATATCTGCCTGCTCATCGTGACAACGTACGTCAAACCGTGGTTGCAATGCACTTTAGCGGTAATAGCATCTAACCAGGATTTATGCTTTTTAAATGAAATGAAGGCTTACGAATAATTGACAAAAGGAGCTTTACAAAAGTTCTGCCAACACTTATGGTATTTAGCTGATGAGGTTTCTGTCTTATCTCTGTTTGACGTCGATGTAGGAAACTAAACTAAATTAAAAATTGTTGCTAATTTAGCCAAAGAAAGTCGGTAAACGCTCCATCCCATCGAAAGAAGAACTTTCTGGCCCACTTTATGGTAAGTCTGACAAATACATTTTCGTTTGTCTTCTTTAAATGCTTCGATATAATATGCTAATTGTTAAAATAAGCCAGCATAAACTACGATTCTGGCAATAGATGTCACCCTATACTGTCATGTTTCGATATACCTTATATCTCAGATAGAGGTTAGTTGCCATGTTTTCGTTCATTGTTCTAACCTCAGGCCAAGTCTAGACGATGCTGATGAGTTGCCAGAAAGCACAAAACATCTTTCCATGGTTGACTGTTTGTGGTCGGACGAACAAAATCAGTATGTTTAGATGGTAGCTACCCTTCATTTTTTCATTTCAGAGAAAAATATCGACTATGTTTCAATCAAAGGCGGGTCCTTGTTCAGTCGACCTAAAACTTCTCTCTTCTTTTCAACACGCTAAGAATAAGGTGTTTGTTTGCCATCATCGGCTGGGACAGCCTAATGAGCGTGCAACCCACAAACCACGCTAGCGAAATACCAGTTGCAGTAATTTGGACAAGTAGCAGTGAAAATCCAAAAAAGGCGTTCACGGCGTCAAAGCGTGTATCTGAACAGATTAGTACCTATTATGAATTTTGCAATAGTAACTGTCAGAATGCGATTTTTTATGTGATAACCATGCCATAAACAGAGCAGTCGTTTATTTTTATCTTTGCTAGATTAGTATCATTCATATAAAATCTGCCCTGTTTTGTATATTCACTCTCAATGAGATCACTTCCATTATTCAGCCAATCGGTTAGTCATCAGCGTTTCTGAATGACAACTACAGCTCGCAGCCGTTCAAATCGTTTCTGCCTAATAACCCGTGAAGAATTCGGAAAGGTTCACTAGGCACGAGGACGTTTTTTGTGACTTATCCGCCGTGTTTACTTTTCTCGATATGCCTAATCGATACTTTTCTTTTTGGTTCACTTTTTCAGCTGAAGTGTAGTAATGCGTACCTAACAAGAATTACTCGGTAGGTAGTATTATTGAATTGGCCAGATCTGTTGGTTACCGATGCTACAAAAAGTAGCATGGAAAATCAATTAGATTAGAAAAATGCCCCGACATACGCGTTTTTGTGTAACGGATAGTGAAGCGTGGAAGTGGTAGTTCAGACAAACTGCCAAAACTGACATCGGATTCGTAATCAACACATTCGCCTTATTCAGAAGACGAATGTTTTTTGAATTACACATGGACGGCTTTTTGCAGAAAGGAACCAACCCAGTAAATATGAAACATCTAGATTTTAGGAAAATAAACTACTACGAGCAATACCATTTACTGTAAAAGAGGAGAGAAGTCTGGTTTCATTGTTGCAAGTTTTTCAAGGGGGTATTTAAAACATGGACGCATAAAATGGGTACAACAATTTTTGTGGGAAAACTTTTTATTTGACAACAAAGAATGAGAAACCGTGTTTTTTGGGATTCGATCGAAAGTGTTGACGGGAACAAACAACTTTTTTCACAAGATTTTTAGGTATTTATGACACCTACAAAATGAGACCACGCGTAAAAAGATCCGACGAATAGCAAAAATGTTATGGCCGAAAAACGAGGCAAAGTGCAGGTTTTGGCACTTCTTGGTAATGCGACAATAATTTCACGCAAGTACATGAAATTCTTCAAATCCGTAGGATTCGTACTTCTAAATAACAACAACAAAATTGGAGTATATATTGATCAAGTAGTTTTTTGAGAATTTTTAATTGTTTATACTAAAACACCTGTTCTCTGGCCATCATTACTAGTTTATTGAGCAATATACAGGGTTCGTTCAGAGAGCATTTAATAGCAAAATATATGCGTTTACCTTGCTGATATAAATCACAAACCATACCGAAAGATAAATGTTATTTTTAACGAAAAACAAAGGTTACGTTTTTATCTTCTAAACAAATTCAAACATTTCGTATTTGTGAGTAATTAAACAAATGCGCTACGATATTCAAAAGACATACGTTACTATACACATTTTAAAACAATGTGGATGTGTCTTGTGTGGATCTTTTGTTGCGAATTATCCTAAATAGGAAATATTTGAATTTTTTTAAAAGAAAAAAAAAATAACCCATCCTTTGTTTCATGAAAATAATATTTATCTTCCGGAATGGTTTGCGATTCATATCGGCAAGGTAAGCTAGTGTATTTTAGTGATGCAAAGTTTCGTTACTTTTTAGGACTTGTAAGGACTCGTTACTTTCGAACTTTGGACTCGTTAGTTTAGTTACTATTTGGACATTTCGTTTTGAACCTACATTCTATATATTATATCAAATTATTACTTTGGGATTGATCCAATTATTTTTTGTCTAATGCCTTGCCTATTAATTTTTTTGATATTTGATACGTAGAAGGTACTTATATTTTAAACTCGTCGTTGTGTGACGTCTGGTTCGTCGGCTGTACGCTGTAAATAGTATTTAACAAGTGGCATAACCAGATGGGGACCGTGGAAGAACCACTCTCCTCACTCTTTACTTTAGTTGAGTAGCGTCTCCTGCCCTAACAGTCTGGTTACTCCCCTGCCCTAATTAACAGTCTGGTTACTCCACTGTAAATGGTGTTCAACAAAATACCTAATAAAACATACCTGAAACTAAGTTCTTTTTGCACCTAGTCATATTTTCGTCTTCCACCCGCCGTTTTGCCCTTTCTCCTTCCAATGAAAGAGTCGGATGTTTAGTTTTCAAATGCTTCCTTAAATTGCTAATGTTTCCATTTTTATGCGAATAAATATTTTTACAAAGATTAGACTTTGCATTAGCTTCCGATATATTGGTGAAATGCATCCAAATAACACTTCTTTTTTGAGTTTGCGATTCTCCTGAACCGGACGCGGATGATTCCATATTTTGTACAAATAATAATTATATTATTGCTCGAGCTTGTACGGCAACGTCCAAACCAGTAACAACCCGCCAACCGCTAGCTCTCAAAGTCAAATGAAAAGTGTACAGGTGTACACAAACATTGCCAACCTAAAGCTCCGCAGTCCGCAACTCGTTTGATAGAAGAGTATCTAAAGTTGCCTAAGCCTAACGATATTCGCATCATTTCATTTCCACCCAGTTTACATCCAAGAACCAAGTCACTTGCTGTTGGCGCTGGCAGTACTGGCTACATTAGATCCCAGTAACGTTTGTATCTAATGTAATGTATAGTGTAGTAACTAACAGTAATTAAAAAGTATACATAGAAAAAGACCGTATCGCATTCAAAGTAACGAATTCAAATAAAAAGTAACGAGTCTTTTCAAAAAGTAGGACTCGTTACATTTAGTTACTCATTTGTAACGATTATTTTGTAAGCGTTACTTAATTATTTTACATCACTAGTGTATTTTACTATAAAATGCCCTTTGAACTAACCCTGTATACTGCTTATTAAACTAGTAGTGATTGCCGGAAGGCAGGTGTTTCGGGATAAACAATTAGACATTCTCAAAAACTACTTGACCGATCTACTTCAATTTTGTTGTGGTTATTTAGAAGTAAGAATTCTATGAATTTGAAAAATTTCAAGTATCTGCGAGGAGCCATCGTCGCATTATCAGCAAGTGCCAAAACCTGCAGTTTGCCTCGGTTTTCGGTCATAACTTTTTTGCTATTCGTCGGATGTTTCTATGTGTGGTCTCATTTTGTATGTCTCATAAATACCTAAAAATATTATAGAAAGAGTTTATCGTTCCTACCAACTCTTTCGATTGAATCCCAAAAAACTCATTTTCTCATTCTTTGTTGTCAAATAACAAGTTTTCCCACAAAAAACTGGTGTACCCATTTTATGCGTCCATGTTTTAAATACCCTTTTGAACAACTTGCAGCAATAAAACCAGACTTTACAATTATTTCGCAAACCAGGAGTATTTTCGTCAAATATGATAAGACTAATACCCATATTTAAAGCCTTTAGTATGCCATTAATTAAAATTTTGTTTGGTCTCAAATGAATCATGTTATCATGTGCACATCTTGCAGAAAATGAGATATCAACCTATACTCTTACTTTTAATCAAGACTTTCATTCGCATTGTTAAACTTGGATCACTCAGCCCAATCGTTAAAAGTATTTTCCTTACGACGAGATATTGAATGCATAAGTTTGTTTTATTCGATCAACGAGTACTTAAGCAACAATTTTTCAGACTTGTCGGAATATCAACAAACATAACAGTGTCCTACACTTGGGCTCCTCTAGCCTCTTCAACCTTCTGCTAAAACATTCTTGTGAATTTTTATACCAAAATTTCAATTTTATTTTATATATATTTCCTACTTTTTTACAGCTTGTATGATTTGTTATGTCTGCGTTTTTATTGGATGATAATGTATCGTATCATTAGTGATATATTGTGTAAGGTTTGTACATCATCGTTTTCCATTTTTCATTTTTGACTTTCTTTCTTTTGACTTGTGTAAACACGTTGGAGTACTTCACAAATAAAGAATTAAATTGAATTTCAACAGCCTATCTGGAGGAGTATTCTTAATACTTTTAGTCTGACTGTTTCATAGTTTGCATAGAGATGACTAAAAGACAATGTTATTGGTTTCTTTTCTGACAAATTGCTGTATCATTATTTGTTAACAAGGTACGCTTGAAGAAAGAATGCACAATGAAATACTCAAAAACATATATTTTTGACAAAGAAAATTGATAATAGTGAGTCACCTCTATACACACCGTGAAGTAATCAGATGAAAAGGATTTAGAGTGCTCCAAGCAGGCAGTTGAAAAAAAAAGAGATAAGCAACAGATATTATGAAGCATTGCTCATTTTAATCGAGTTGAAGGTATTTATATGATTGAATGGAATCATGTCAGACCAAAATTTCCAAAATTTCATTTTACGTATTTTCGCCCACATATAGATCTGCGATTTAATGAAAAATTAAGGCAATATTCTTGTAATATTGTGACTAATCTTAAAAATGGCTGTTAAGACTAGTTAATACATTGACATTTACATGGGGACACTCAAAAACTATTAAGAATGTGTAGAAAAACCTCTATTTTTGTTTCTTACTGTTTCATATGAATGAAACTATGTACGTACGCATAAGTAATTCTGAGCGGTGAATTTCAATACTTATTTAGAACCAATAAATACATTGCCTCTAATCAATACGCAGAAAAAAAACAAATTCTTATAATAACAACTGTAGTAGCTAGTAGGTTGTGAATCAGACACATAATAGGTATAACTCATTCAACTGCTAAACACAGTTACTCCATACGCTTTTATATGGAAACTAGAGGTTTCATTTACGTTTAAATAATTCCAATCGGAAAAATTATTTTAGGATTTTTAGTTCAATTTAGTAACAGCTAAACAAAAGTCTGTCTATAAGATTTTTTTATTTTTTAGTATTTTTGATGTCAAATAAGTAGTTTGATAATCTCTGTATAATTTTTACATATTTCATTAATGGGACTCCAAACAAACTTCTTACTTCATTTATACTATAAAATTTCGATAGGCATAAATCATATAATGATAAAACGATATTTTGCAGTGATCGCCAGGTGAAACTTAGAACGTTATTATTTGATTATTGTGTTTCCCCCATCAAGCCATTTCATTTGATACCCCTTGTATAGGAGTGACTATGGAAATTATGAATCGCTTTTTTGCGGTGGCCATCATATTGGACTTAGCCCTTTTATTTGATATCCATATCATACAAATTACTGTGGAAAATATTGGATTCAAAATGATGTCGCTTCACTTGTTGCGTTTCTCTCATGCAGTTCTTTCATTGGATACGCACACCATAAGGGTTTCTATGGAAATGATAAATCGCCATTTGCAGCACTGAATTGAAAATGGTTAATTCGTTTTGTATTGTCACGCAAACCAAACGCGTGTACAAAATTTCAGGTTCCATGGTTTATCCCACAAAGATGTCAAATAAAAGCTTGTAAAAATCATAGTGTCGTACTTTTGGGTACTTTGGGGCATTGTGTGCCAGTATGTGAACATCTGAGGTGTGTCACTCGCCAGCGCTGCTTCGTGCTCATTAACAACTCATCAGTATAGGTATAGTATAGGGTGTAGGTTTTAGGTCTAGTCTAGACCGACGAACGGGAAGCAATCAAGTGGAAAGTAGATGTTGAAGATGATGATACCGTTTTGAGTTTTTCAAAAGACAAATTTCCACGTGTTTGCTCCCCATTAGTCTGTCTCCAATATCTAAGATCTATGATGAGTTGCTAAGAAGTACGAAACAGCACTGTCTACGGTTGGTCATGGTTACAGAGACGTAAATTATATATGTCCACCTAAGAAATTGGGGCTCCGTGTGTTACTAGCTTCAAACTGACATTTTTTTTTTATATCGAAGCAGCCGCGCAGGCTGAAGCCTAAATGCCGGAACACCGCGGCTGCTATGAAGATCCCAAAGAAATTTTGTTAATACGATTTTTGAACTGCCCAAGGTCAGTAGAACTGGGAAAAGCTTCCTCCTGTAGATTGTTCCACTGTCTCGTCACCCTCAGGATAAAGGAGCGGTCGTATCGGCCAGTTATGGATGCACGAAGTTCGACACGGTTAGCATGGGACGCCAAAGTCAGGCGGGTCTGCCTGGCAGGCACATCGCGCGGCGGCATCATGGAAGAGAGCTCTGAGGAGCAAAGCCCGTTGATGCAGCGGTAGAAAAGAGCTAGATCGCCGACGGTCCGCCGGTGCGAAAGGGTCCCGAGCCTGTCTGTTAGAGAAGGGTCATAGATCAGTCGGACCGCCCTCCTCTGTACAGCATCGAGCATGGTCAATGTAGTCGGGGTGGCAGCACCCCAAACGTGTGAGCAATACTCGAGGCTGGGCCTTATCTGGGCCTTGTATAGAGTGAGAAGATCATGCGGAGAAAAGTACTTCTTAGCCCTAAAGAAATAGCCTACCTAGCTTTTTCATAGCAGCTGCTGCTATTGACGAGATGTGTTCGTGCCAGATCAGGTCCTCGGTGATCTGGACTCCGACCAGCCGAAAGGAATGGCTCTTTGGCAGAACTCGGCCATCCATCGAAACCGGATGAGCGCTAGGACGCTTTTTGTTTGTCAAAGTACAGTACTGTGTTTTGGCAGCATTGAACTGTACAAGACTGTTGCGTCCCCAAGCAGTGATAGCCTGCTGACAAGAGTGTCAGAGTGGAAGTCGTCGCTAGTCTTCTTCTTTCCAGCTCAGCGGCAGAGATCGGCTTGTCACTCTGAATTCCTGCATGTAGAGTGCTGTCATCAGCTACATATGAGATTTTTTCAGGGAATACATTTTCGCATATATCACAATTGTCACTTCCTTAGACTGATCAATTGAATTTTGTTGATAGTTTCCTTAACAACGCCATTTGCACTAGCATCTAATGATAAAGGATCAACATCACACCTAACTTCCTGATGCCTACATAAGCTGAAATACCGATGGTCATGCCTGAAGATATCTGCGACACAACACTTTTCAACCCAATGTATAGTAATTTATGTAGTGATGTTTTGCGCGCATGTAGTGAGAACTATGCGAGCTTAGCTGTAGCTGTGGCTCACCTCAAAGCTCCTCGTCACTGTCCGTGGAAATAAACACCCGATAAATCCACGTTCGTTCGCTATCTCCGCATTCTACTCTGACGACGAATTGCTCAGCCGATCGACGACACACAACAATTCAACTTTGCTTATTATAGATACAGGGTCTTTTACTTCCTATGTTGCTGGCGAGGAAGTAATTTAATCACGAAAAAATCCGAAAATGATATATTATGTTTCTTGGATGCTGTGTGATATGTACAAGGTGTCCTGTAATAAATTAGCTCCCCCAAGTGGCCTTCTAGAATCAAAAATTGTATATAAAGGTCATATGGTATAATATGAATTTTTTCGTGTAATATTTTTTGTATGCCGGGTGTCTCAGAAAAGTGCTTTCGAATAAAGTTGTATTTTTCTAATGGAATAACCTGTATAGTTTCAGTAAAATTTTAGTGAAAATGAAGGTCCCTTTTTTCTGATTCCAAATACTTTGTTAAACTCATCTTTATCATTTTACTCAAAAACATGAAGTTTGTGTGTCAAATGTATTCCGGTTTTACCAAATTGTATAGGCAATCTTTTAGTTTTTGGCCAACCTAATGGGAAGAAGTATTATAAACCGTATATATTTTGAGTCAGAATAAAGGGTGTATCATTTTTCTTGAAAATATATAGGGTGCTCCATTTTAAAAATATATACTTCTATTTGATAGCACTTTTAAAAAAATATTACATCAAAAACTTCATGTTCGGCCCTATACCTTTTATGAACTACTGTTTCTTTTGGGACGTCATATAAAAAAGATAGAGGGGGTCAATTTATAGCCGGGCGAAAAACTAACCCACCCTTTTCCGTCGGTCAGTCTGTCGCTCAACTAACAATTTATATTATATAAATGTCCTATCAAGGTTTACATAATATATTGTAAATAATATTCATAAAACAAGAATACCGCTATAAATTGGTTAGCAATGCAAAAAGGGAATACTTTTGCGCAGCATTTTGTTCTTTAATTTGTTTTATCATGGTTCCCATAGTTTTTAACTTATAATTTTTCAAACATTTTTAAAATTATTATAAAATATAACATGCAACAATTATAAAACGTTTTTATTGAAAACAGTTATAGAACTAGAATAACACAATCTTATAAAGGTTATTTTATTATCTTAGACTCGTGTTTTTTGCTTTCGTTGTTAAGTTGCATCCACGGAGAGTACATCTTTTGGGTTGATTCTTGATACAATAAAAATGCAAGCATTAAATCTTTTTTAGCAAATAAAATATGTTTGAGTAACTACATCAGCCGTATGGTATTAAGTTCTGATATATACATCCAATTCCAGAAGTTCGATGTGAAATCTAATCTTTTTGTATAATATATGGGTTACATGTAACAAAATTTTAACGCGCCTTAAGTATATTAGTAATTATAGAATTTTAAAAGATGAGGTCAAAATTTCCATTCTTATTTTTTTCTTATTCTGGGCTGTATTCTAATAAAATAATTGAATTGAACCAGTTTTTACCAATATATAAACACTAAAGTAGTAAATTAAGACATTTTATTATTGCAAAAATTATTTTTTGTAATACACTCAAAAATGGCCATCGTAAATTGAAGTTAAAATAACAAAAAATATGGTTTCCATGTTATAAAAATACCTTTACCACCTTGAAAATTCTTACAAAACGTTTTTGCTTTATACGAGATTTTAATAAAATATTTAATTTTAAATAGAGAAGTATTGCAGAAAACGAGGGTTCGTGTAAAAAAATTCATGCATGAATCTAATACGATGCATTAGCGATACTTAATATTAATAAACAAATTCTATACATGTTTCACATAGCGCTAATATAACAATTTCAGTGATGTTTGCAAACGAATAAACTCGTATCAGATAATACCAGTATAAACCTATTATGACAAATTTGTTCAGTAAACTTAAATGTCGTATATAATTGTTGTGTGAACATTCATAAAACAGTATGAAAATTTTTCCTGAAACTATTTTTGCTTAAAGAACATTCTTACATCTAACTTATATAGCAAAATCCTTCTTAAAAACCTAATTATCTTACTGGCAATTATATTAGAACAACACTGTATTCTAACTGAAGTAGTAAATCGATTATAAAATAAAATATCACGGACAGTCGAAAACTACAGAATATACTGAGTGACAAAAAAAGGTAAATACCTACGTATGTTTATCCGATTTTAATAATTTTTGGCATATATGTTCAGTGTGTGCCTTACTATACTACAACTATTTAAAACTGTAACGACTCATACGCGTGATCAACACGTGATCAGAGCTCGATCCCGGCTTCCTTCCAGTACAGCCGTATAGCGTACGACATACATATGTCGTTTCTGTGGCTTTGCGGTGGTCAACAGCACAGACAGAGATGGAAATAATGGCTCATTGTTCTCCGCCAGTAGAACCAATGAAATCAAAGACGCGCCTCGACCGGCAGACCCATAGGCGTCGGCAACGCATTGGAACGTGTTTCGTTGAGCGATCGCATATTGTGTGTTTTTATAAGAATTGTTGTGTGATTGTTATTGTTGTGGTTTCTGTGGTTACTGTTTTGGTTATACTTAACCATGGAGAGTACAAATGGCACGAGTGGAAGTACTGAAAGCCAGCGAACAAGTAGACGGCTTCGTAAAGCACTGAAGAGGGACGCGAGAGAAATCATGCTCAACGTGTTCAATTATCTGAACAGAACTATGTCGCAGGGAGATGCACTCGCGCGTTGTGAAAGTATGACAGGCGTTCCAGAGTGGACCATTCGCAGGGTGGTGCATGAAAAGAAGAAAGCTGGAGCTACTACTGATCCAAAGTTTAATCTGAAGGGACGAAAGGCCGTTAAATTGGATGACGATAGCAAAATGGCGTTAAGGCGAACCGTACATTCATTCTTCTTTAGGAATGAGATACCAACCCTCAAGGCTGTACATTCAGCGATCAAGGAAAATGAAATTATACCCCAAATGAGCGTCGAGGTAATGAGGAAATCCCTGCACGAAATTAATTTTCATTACGAAACGCGTAATCGGAAGTCAGTATTGATAGAGAGACCTGAAATAGTCGCCTGGCGTCGAAAATACCTACGCGAAATGATTGAATATAGGCGACAACGCAGAAAAATCTATTATTTGGACGAGACATGGGTAAATGCAGGTCACACAGTAAAAAAACCTGGATAGACAAAAACGTAGTGAGTAACCGACAAGCAAGCATTGACAGTTTGTCAACAGGTCTTCGTGGACCGTTAGGGAAAGGTCAAAGATTGATCGTAACTCATATTGGTAGCGATAGTGGCTTTTTAGAAGAGTGTGACTTGATTTTCGTCTCTAAGAAAGGAGGTGATTACCATGACGAAATGAATGCCAGCTGCTTCGAGAGCTGGTTTCAAGGGGTGCTTCAGCGAGTTGAGCCCAACTCTGTGATCGTCATGGATAATGCTTCCTACCATAGTCGTCGAGCCGAACGTGTACCGACTATGGGATCTCGAAAAAGTGACATGCAGCAATGGTTGCGCGAAAAAGGAATCGCGTTTGACGATTCATGTGTGAAAGCGGAATTTTATGAAAAAATTAAACAGCACAAACCTGCGAACATTAGTTGCGTGACTGATGAGATGGCCCGTCAATGTGGTGTCACTGTGCTGCGGTTACCGCCCTACCACTGTGAACTGAACCCAATCTGGGCTCAAGTGAAGGGTTATATTGCGCGCCATAACACAACCTTCAAATTACCAGACGTTAAGGTTTTACTTGAGACTTCCATACAGCTAGTAACGCCCGAAGCTTGGCAGAATGCTATCCGTCATGTTGTGAAGGAAGAAACAAAAATGTGGCAGCTTGACCACCACATCGACACCATCATAGAGCCAGTTATAGTCAATTTCAACGAGGAAAGCGATAGCGACGATGAATAAAGGTAATTCCCAAATTTTTGACTTACAATATGTTTCAAACCACTCTTTATTAAACATGTGACAAATCTAGTTCACCCATGTTAAACATTCATACCCCGCCTATGAACAGCCGACTACTGGTAGTTAAGTGATGTTCACGTGAACATCGATGAGTCATTACAGTTTTAGATAGTTATAGTATAGTAAAATGACTGAATTTTCAGCTTGATTCGTCAAATGACTGCAGAATATGTTGAGGATCCACGATTTCTTATACACTCATTGACACGCTTGGCCATCGTGCTAATAAGGTGGTCGATATCCTGTCGGGGTATCTCATTCCAGGCTACTGAAACTTCATGAGTCAGAGCTGTTAAAGTATGTAAAGGGTGTTGCAAATTCAAGAGCCTGCGATCTATCACGTCCCAGACATGTCCAATTGGAGATAGGTCAGGCGATCGTGGTGGCCAAGGTACACAGTTGATCCATGGAAGCTAACGATGCTCTGGCAACATGCGGATTGGCATTGTCTTGCTGAAAAATTGGGTTTTGGATGGTGTTTAGGTATGGAATGAGATGAGGCTCCACTACTTTCTGAATATAGCGCCGGGTTGTCATATTGCCTCTGATGAAAATTAGTGGTGATCTGCTTCCATAAGCAATATCATCCTACACCATAACTCCCATGGTGTGGTGAACGTGACGCTCTCTGTCAAATTGTGGGTCACGACTTTCACCTCGTCGCCTTCTCACTCTTGCCCGACCATCGTGTATCCCCAGTCAGAAGCGGGATTCGTCACTAAAGACCACCTGATTCCATTCCCGGTCCCACAGAATTCTTCTTCACCAGAGCAAAAGGTTATGTCGATGTACAGGTGTGAGAGGTAGCACCAGTATGGGCGATGAGAAAAAAGGAAAATCTGTCGTATTCGGCGATATATCGTACCCATACCAACCATCCATTCCATGATCTTCAAACCACTGATTAGCGATGGCTCGAGTACTAATGAATCTGTCTCTCAGAGTTAGAAGACTTAACCGGCAGTCTCAAAAAGGCTTTTCAATAAGCTACACGAAATTTAATATTTAACTGACACCTTAAATGTACGAAAATTGAATGCTCCTTTATTACCAAACAATACACACAGCCACCACAAAAACTTAACAGAAAAACCTGACCACTTTAACACTTGTTCCTTATGGCAAGATAAATCGATGATATGTAAAAATTCTTGAATTCTAATAAACATACGTAGGTGTTTACTTTTTTTGTCACTCAGTATATATTTGCTAGTTGGGCGGTCTGTCTGTCCGCTAATGCTTGGCCCGTCTTGGTGCGTACGACGCGGATTCTCACACGAGGTTACTACTATGCCAAGGACGAAAAAGCGTTGTGGGTTTTGAAAATCGGTTTAGTGGCGGCGGAGCTGAGGGCAAAAAGAAAACAAAAGAAAATCGCATAAACTTCGTTTTTGTCGTCTCACAGGCTCTTGATAATGTTCGGAAAATCTTTCATGGATTAAAAATTGTGGGTCGGAGGTTGCAGAAGGTAGGGGAGAGTATATCTCAATTTTCTGGCGTTAGCGGGGCTCCTACAATCACGAGCACCATCTGTTGTGGTAACGGGGGGGTGAAAAGGAAACGAGGGTAGGCTGGCCTTAGACGCTTGTCGGCGCTACTGTAAAAGAGGAAAGGATGACTGCGGGTGCGTACCGAGGTAAATTTTTATAATAACAGAGTCGGATTTCGATTAGCGATTTAGCCTGTAAATCGTTTCCTATTTTGGTACTCAGCAAGTGATAATTTAGTATTGTTCTACCCTTGTTACTGTTTGTCGATATTGTGTTGTTGAATTGTTGTGCTGTACTCTTGCTGGTGTGATTGTTCTTGAGTGCCTTTATCAAGGTTGATAATGGACAATAAAAGGTCATATGCGACAATTTCAATTACGAATGCAGTGAGTTTAATTCATGATGAGGACGACAATAGTGTGGAGCAGTTCAAGAAGGAAGATGTGCTGCAGTTGTAGTGAGCCACAATACCGAGCGGCCTGTCTATGTGGTATATATATACGTATATATAATAAATTTGCGTTCTAAGTTTAGTCCAACCTCGCATATCACTAAGATGGAACAAAGACTCAAACGCAAGAATTTTGAAAAGAAACTCAGACCAAAAAAGCTAATATAAAAATAACTAACAATTCGGATAGCAATTCCAAAGAAAATGAATAGTTTTATGGCGAATTATGTCAAAAACTTGACATGAACGACATTGATTTGGAGGCTGCTAAGCAAGAATTTATGGGAAAATTAGAAAAAGTGACGACGAGATTTTGCAGATCGAACAAGTCACTAAATCACAGGACTGTGCTTTGTGGCGTCTTCATCGGAGGATGAGGTGAAGTTTGTAGAAGAAGGTAGACAGCAAGCTGTAAAGTTCTAGTAAACCCCATCATATACCCAACAGAGTTTTCTAGTAAGGTAATAAAAAAAGGCAATACAAAAATCATGGGACACGGCAGTTCAATCTCGTGGTTTGTTTATTGATCGCACACATCCATTTCTGGCAGCATCACCTCCATCTACCTATTACAGTAGACAAGACATGTACTTAATACAGGTATAAGCCTACCTGTTTATTGCTTTGCAAAAACTACCTAACTGTTTCCTCTTATTTTGACGGCATAAGATATTTTTATGACCCTCGTTCAATTGTGACCATCTACCACATGACCCTTGTAAACATGATTGTGTTTATTGACATGGATTAACGAATTTGAATTTGAGTCTTGAATTTATTTTAGGAAAGATATAAAATTATTTGAATACATTTTTTCTTAGTCGGACCGCACCGTCCTGTCGCTTGGACTGGTAGGACGAAACAGTAGATGAATTTCGCCCAAAAACCGATTTGCACTTCACAGCCTAGGTTTCATTTTTATTATTTCCAAATGAAAGTCTTGCAGTGCGAAAAACATCACAAACTGCAGAAATCATATTGAAGGTAACGGCGAAATGGGTACATTTCACGGGTCGTGAAATTCAAATGAAAATGCAGGTATAAAATCTAAAAAATTATCTATATCAAAAACATATTTCCTTGACATATCGATAATTTTAAAGTTCCACGCTTAGTTCCCCTATACTTGACTGGAGTGGTATCCGAATTTATTTTTCCCTATTGTCGGTAGTTGCAGATCTGTTGGCTCTTGGTGTCAAACCTATAGAGCAGGTACCGATTTTTTCAAATCGTGAGCACATTATTCGTCGGATTTTCGTTACTTAAATTTCCTGTAATTACTGGGATCAGAAGCTTCTTAATAATATAACGTGTTTCACTGATTGCAACCCCCCTTTAGCAGTACCATTTTTTATGTCAATGATTAGGGACCCCTGAAACGTCAAAAACCGAGTTTCAGCAATTGTTACTTTTTCTTTTTTACCTATAGCACCATCGCCACTGGAATAAAACTACAAAGCTTTGGCCTACTAGTAACCCCGTGTGGAAATTTCATAAAAATCCGAGCGGTAATTTCCAAGTTGATGATGAGTGATACAGTTTTTCGTGATGTATTTGTCATATGACTTAAAAAAACATTACATCTCATTTTAGAAATTTTTCGCGATTACAATACTTCCTCGCCAATGAGTACCTATTTGCAGAATGACTTATCTACGCGATATTACATGAAATAGGGCCACCAAATTATCTGAATACGTCCTTTCTTATTCCGTACACTGAGCTGCAACGTTTGGGTTGGCAGTACGAAACAGTGGACAAAATTCGTCCAGAATACGATTTGTACGTACGTAAATTGAATTGAAATTGACGCTTTATTTTTTGATATTTTTGGATGAAATTTCACTAGGTTCTTTTTAAAAAAATCGCGAAGTAGAACAAAAAAAGTGCGCGCTTCAACCCATCATAAAACTTGTACGAAAACAAAATTTCAAAACGTGCTCCTATAGCACCCTGGGCAATTATCTTCTCAACATACTGTATGAATTTCATTCAAAATATTGAAAAATAGAGTGTCAGTTTCGAAGCAGCTGAACTCTTGTAAATGGCTTGAAACTCACTGCATCGGAGCCGCCTTAATATGTTTATGTGGGCCCAATCCCGGTCATGTTTCATACCCCATAGATTTCCCGTACATTTGCCAACAAAACAGAATAATAAAGTGAATTGCGCGTCTCTGGTCACCGGCGAAGTCGTACGCTACGCTGAGTGTCGTCGAACTGCCGAACTGCCGTTGCTGTGACTGGATGACTGATATTTCATTCATCGTAGATTTCCCCGTACATTAGCTGGAGTCTGGCCAATGGAGACGGTAGCACAATGGAGAAACATCTTGATTCCAGCGTTATCAAATGGGTGGGAGCTATAGCCTGTCTGACTGACTTGACCTATGTAAGATTTTGATATAAATGTTCGTTGCTAACTTTTTCTTCAGAAGGGCTAACTTGTGCCGAACATAATCTTTCATAAAATGATGACAACGTTGCGTGAGAAATGCAGTCAACCTACTTGACGCCATTTTTTTTCAATTTTCGGCCGCTATCCTACTGCACTTTCTCTTTGATATTTGAAATGTATATTACTGAGAGGAAAGTCCCAAAATTTATTCCAAAGTTCGTGGCGAACAATGCGATAGTTATCACCCATCCCATATGAGACGCATATACCTCATATTACCAAGTGCTAGTTGAGGAGTGATATGGTGATGAAAGTAGACACATCTGTGGTGAAGAATTTAACAAACGATATCACGATTCCATTAAAAAAAACTTTGGAAGACACATAAGACGAATGATGGTGTGATCGCTAATACTCTACCCAAGCACGCAACATCGCAATCCGAATCTATACCGTCGAATGATCGCTTAATGAAATTAAAATTCATATATTCCAGGGAAGAACCATACCGAACACCCTACTGGTCAGCCGCACGATTCTTGGAAGGTTGCGTTTCGAAGCTATGTTGCTTAATTAATTAACTTGGTGGTAAAGGAGAGAGGGGTGTTAATCAGAAAAATATTCGACAGACATATTGCTACCTGAAGTGGTCATGTTTGTTTTTCGATTCTGTAGCCATAACCAACCGCAGACACCTCTATTTCGTGTCTTAGTTCTAGTCTTCGGGACAGGTAAAACGAGAAGGAAACAAGTCGAAATGGACTTGAAAGAAATTTTGCGCACGTAGGTGGGAAATCTAACGTTCGCCACCTACAAATGGTATGCCAAGCTGATTTTCAGCACCGCAAACGACGAAGATGACAGAGAGACGCTTACGACCTTGGCTCATAACTGCTCGACGTTCTGCACTATGCGCAGATTGTCCAACGCACCGTCATCAAGTAGTAAATAATATTACCTATTCACGGAGCGAACCAGCAATGGTTTTCTATGCACATACAGCGTGTTCAGAAAGTTCCCGACTCCCCTCCATCTCAGAAAATACTGATCTAATGGTGACCTTTACAATGACCTTGAACTTTACAGAAATTTTAAGGTCAAAATGATTTTCTTGTAAGAGATATTATCCTTTTGACCTCGGAAATAGAAAGACTTAATGTTTCGATATGTTATTGAGCCATATTCTTTAATGAGACCGTATCATTTTGACGCCAGAAATCGAAATAATAAAAAGTTCCAAGTTCGACCTTGACCATGTCCTTGGAGGTCGTTTCTAAGTCAAAGCGATTGCGTTAAATGGGACCCTAGACTCTTGAAACATCTAAATAGGAACATTCTAAGTTTGGATGTGACCTTCATCTTGATGGTGAAATAATTATCTTAAAAGACGCAAGCTGAACTGGACTGGTTTACCTTCTATCTCTGTAATCACGACCAAGGGCAGACAGCACTGATTCGTGCTCACCAGCAACTCATCAGTGCGGCCAGATACACAGAGGTGTTACAGTAATCTTCATCCTATGGGATGAGGATCAAAATCTACTTATCCAAGCATTGGTGAATGTGGATCGCATGCGCACAATATCTTGAACTTTCTAAAAGACCATATCCACTTGTTTGCTTCCGCAATATGCGGTTGGTCATAGTTACAGAGATCGAAAGCAAACATGTCCATTTCAGCTTGTGTCTATGTATGCATATATGCATATAAAGGGTCGACCATAATAGCGGTGCGGTACGACAACTCTGGGCATTGCGCAGAACGTCAAGCAGTTATGAGTAGGAGGCGAGCATTAAGATCAGCTTGGCAAACCAGTTGTAGTACTTGCGCACAGAAAGAATGATCCAGTCGACGTTTTTTTGAAGCTGCGGTAGAAGATCTTAACTTAGGGCCATATCGTCTGCGTTTCTGCAATTGTAGGACGCCTTTATGGCCTCCTTGTTTTTCATAGTTTTATACTTTGCGTGTCAGCTCTCTATTTTGAGGTTATGTCACAAATGTCTATTTGTATCAAACTGTTCATGTTCATCTTGACGTTCCATCAACCTCAAATTTCCTACATTTCAAAAACACAGAACAGGTGAAATCTAGAAATTCCCTAGCCTTTCTGAAGAAGAGAAAAGACTATGAAAATCAAGGAGGCTATAAAGGCGTCCTACAATTGTAGAAACGATTAACGATATGGCCCTTAGTTACTGAGAATATACCATGAATGCTGTAAAAGGCTCCAAAGGATCGTTGTTAATATGAGTTCATGACTGGCTGAGAGTGTATTTCACATACACTAAAATTTGACGACCTTACTGAAATGCAATTTGATGCAAACCTGATAAACATACTTGAATCATAGTAACTTTCATTGAAATTTTGAACAAAATCATAAAATAGTGCTGTATTATAGCGAATATAAATCAAATCCTACCGGATATCAATGGAAAACAAACCATTCAAATAGATTCTGTTTTAATGTATGAATATCAAATACTCTTCTTTCTAGCATTAGATCGAAAAAACAGCAGGTTGACCCGTTACCCCCCACGAAACGCCGTCATCAGTTCATAAGGGTCTTTTGTCCAGCACAAGTTATACCCTCCGAGAAAAAAGTTAGCTACAAACATATAACAAGAAAATTAAACAGAGCAAATCAGACAAGCAGGCCCATACAATTAGGCTATAGACATCCTTTTCCTATCCTACCAGTAGTATCGTCTATCTGGCACACGTCGCCCTTCCTCTATACCTTACGACTTGACGCGTCAGATGCTGCAGCAATTATGGGACACTTATCGAGGCCGGCACGTTCACCGGTTAACCCAGGGAGCAGAAGCAGAGACTCGTATCGGAAACATTCCTCTATCATTCCAAGTTGTAAGGGCAAATGTATCTTATACGAGCAATAGGATTACCGGGGCTGGGAGCGTATGAATAAACTAACATAAATAAAGTGGGATATGCCCTCCTCCACCTCCCAACCCCCAATTTTTAATTTCTACAAAAAATTTCTGAAATGATCAGGAACCTCTAAAATGTCAAAAAACAAAGTTCTGACGGTTTTTATTCTTTTTAGCGCTTTAGCTCCTAGCGAGACTTTACAAGTTATAGGTGGGTCTAGGATTAGCGGGCAGACAGACATAGGGACAGATCGACGGACAGACAGGCCGACCTAATTGAGTGGCATGTCATCCAACAAAATATAATATCTCATTTTAAAAATTGTTCTTGATTAGAATACTTCCTCGCCAGTAGGTGTGGGAAGTGAAGGCGAGGATAAATTGCATTCATCTTGAAAAATGGATGCAATTAATGAACGGAGCTTGACCGAATCTCAATCTTGTATTTATTTTTTGCGTATCTTCTCTAAACGGTCCAGCAACTTTGTGAGTTAAGATTCAAGGAAGAGATAACCTGCGCGATTGACCTATTGAAAGAGATTCACCGTCCGGAACAGACCATTGACACAGTGTGCGTAAAGTTCACGACGCGATTAAAAAACCTTATTAATGATACCTTTAGATAAGTAGTGAAGATTCTCAGAAAGATAACGGGTTCTTAGAAAATATACCTGACGTTCTAATGATCTGAGATTCGTTATCGAAATTGATGGTAACCATTGAGGGATGCTATTTGAAGAAATGTGTGTACATGAAATGACAAAAGTGAGTGGTTCATGGTAATCCGAACCATTATTACCAAAACGTTCCTGTTTTGGCCATGTAGAAATGCAGTGATCTATTTTCCAAAAACTTGACGTTAAGCTGCTAAAATAACCTGGTTTACTTGTTCAGAGCTAGAAAAGTACTATATTCACCACATCCAGCAGGCAGTCAGTGATCTGACTTTACACCAACTCTCTAATACTCCAGGAACTATCTTCGCATCTGCTTGGAATGGATCCCTTTAAACGAATCTGGATGTTGCTAGGCCCAAAATTGCTTCAATAATTAATTAGACTATTATTTTCGAAAAATTCAAAAAATTCGGATCTGAATATTTTCCCGAGGAGACTGCCTCAGAGGGAGAATTATTTTTTTTCGCACGTATGCATGTGGACAAAACATTCTGTTTCACGAGCTACAGGCCAAACGGCTCGATGGTATTCTTACATATGAGGTGTCGATGGATTCATCTTAGAAGTGACACTGGTTATATTGAAATTTTATACAACCAAAATTTCAAAAAAAAAAATCAACTTTAAAATTTCTATTTGACGGGAGCCCAACTGGCTTGATGGATTTTGACATTTGAGGTGTCTTTAGATTCGACTTGATAGCACAACTAAATCTTCATTCTTTTTAGTTACTGCATTCGGATTGTTTGTATTTTTACAACCTACGCTACTGGGCGAGGAACTATTGTAATCGCGAAAAATATCGAACAAGAGATATTATGTTTCTTGGGTGTTATACGACATGTACGTATATATTACGAAAAACCATGTCACTCATTTCCATCGGCCTGACTCTTGGTCTGTTCGGTAATCGTTGGCCACTCTGTAACTTGGAAAGTACTGCTCAGATTTGAAAATCGGTCCAGTGGCGGCAGATGAAAAGGCCAAAAACAAAAAGTAAAAATCGCTCTAACATTATTTTTTGACGTCTCACTTTTGAAAACATTTTTAGGTGTAAGAAATTAGGGGGTGAGGGGTTTTAGGAATGTCCATACATTTCACTTAGAACAATAGAGAAATATTTGAGAAATATTTTTGACACGCGTTTCCTTCTGCTGTCTAGGCTCTGTGCCCGGTGTAACGGCCTGATTGTTTGTTATGTTTGTATTGAGGTAGGCGCTGGCGTGTCTAACAATATCGAAAGGGACAACGTGGCGATGGGCGGTAAAGCAGGGAAAGAATATCTATTGAGTAGTGGTATGGGTCTGTTTGACTGAGTTCTTTATGAAGTGATGACGGCGTTGCAAAGGAAGTAAGAGTCAACTTACCTGACCTAACAACAGTTATGGTACTGCCATATCTGAACTTTATTCTATAGGTTGCTTCACTATGAAAATTTTTTGGAGTTTTTGCTTCTAATTTCAGACTGAATATAATGATGTACGATACCAGGTACAAGAAAGTAACCATAGAAACTACTGAAAAAAAAAACAAACAAGTACACCTATGCAAAAAATAATTGATCATAAAAATGCATAGTTGATAGTTAACAATCGATGACTAACAGCAAAACTATACACCGCAGCTAGACATGATCTCATTCGTCGTAAATATCAACCTGAGAAAAAGCGCTATAAAGCACACAAGATTCTGCAAACGATCAACATAAAATTTCATATAAAAGCAGTTAATTTGAAGGCTGCTTGGCAATAGAAAAGTGTAGCATTAACAAATTAATTTATGTTGTCATAAAATCATTTGTAATTCCTTTGACATTCACCATATGAAAGAAAGATCATAAAAATATTTGCGACCGTACACAAGTGCGCAGTTTTCGTGATGTATTTCTTATTTGTTACTCTGAAGCCACCAATTAAGAAGCAGCAGTCATTATTTATATTGATGTTTTTTTAATGGCGATACGAGTACGTGTTCTCTGTACACCTCATCTACCTCAACCTCAACTACCAATGCAGTGCAAAGAAAAGATATATTTTCTTAAATTTCCAGAATACTGAATATATGAGTTCTTAGAGTGGGCTCAGTCAGATCGATCAACGAAAAAAAAATAATTTACAAAAATTATAGCCAGCAGTGTTTCTTGGAAAATGCTTTCATCGCTACGTGATGACCTAAGCATACTTTTTTTTTAATGCAAAGATCCACATTTTATTGAAGATTTGGATAGGCCATTTCAAATTTGCAATTTGATATGATGTACTATGGCGTGTTATTTTCATATAGTTCAGGTATTGTAAAATTTATCGAGAAAAAAAACGCTTGGCTTTGACAACTCGCACCTCCTCAACTGTTATAGCTAAAATACTTAATTCTTCAGCACATACTGTCTCACTGTCTAATTACTTTTTCAATTTTTTTTGATAGTTTCTTGAGGGTCGTCAAGGACGCAAAACGTATACGCCTTGTATTCTACACTAGCTTTTTTATATAAGGCTTATGGGAGGTTCATAAGGCTGGTTTTTGAGTTACAGCTCATTTTCCTGTAAATCAGATTTCAAGGTGAATGAAAACTATTACATTACATTTCAAAATAAAAAATATCATTTCCATTATGAATTAAATCTATCCAAACTTATGTGATTAAGTCGAAACATGAAGATGTCCCTGTATTTTAAGTAACTCAAAAACCAGTTGTACAAACCCTTATCAATCCTATATCAACAAAAAGCTTGTGAACAGGAGAATCAAAGAATACGAAAACATACATGGCGGTCCAACTGAAAATTATAAGAAATAGTTGCGTAATTGATCCCAATGTATAGACTATCCAACGAACTGAAAAACTAAGTAGACAGGGAGAAAATATAGGATCATGATTTTTTTCTGACGAAAAATCAGTGCTCTAGCTATAACGTTGCGGAGGTGTGAGTTGTCAGAGTGTTTTTATTTTCGATGGATTGTCCAATATCTGAACCATTTGAAAATGAAACCCCATACTACGTCACACCAAAGTGCTTTGTTTAAAAGGGTCCATTCAAATCTGTAATGAAGCGTAACAATGTATGTCTGGGTCACTACGTAACATAGTTACGAATCACCATGTAGAAATGAAAATATCCAAATTAGAGGTATACTGGCTACAATATTTTTTGATACCACATACTCATCACGATGCGTAAAAGCATCAACCTATGAGATAGCTAAAGCTTCTTTTTATACTTTGAATGAGATACAGCTGAAACACGTGCAGTCACTACACTACACCAACTATGTTAGATAATGGATTAAATCGTCCAGCACAATTGACATTTTTGTGCTCCTATATTTTTTAGCTTTAGCGGATGTGCAGTTGCTTTTTATGATTTCCTTGCGTGTACGACCAGTGAAAGTGCGAGCTGCTTAGCTCCGTGAAGTTTTCTCCAACTTTATGAGTTCTCTTCCTATTGAAGAAATATAATGCTCTCACCGATACACGTTCAATTCTTTTTTTGAGGTAAGCTCAAGAATGGCACTTCGCAAATTAATAATTAGGTATACCTACCACGTGTACAATGCTTTTATGTGAAATAATGACAGTGCAAAAGGTAAAACCAATTATCTCAATACTGTTTAAGCGAGATAGTTTGTCAGTTATTTCTCCTGTGTATCTTTTCCATTGTTGCAGTTTCATTTATGCTTTATTGCACCGACAACTAAAAGACCATATAATATGAAATTCTTATCGACATTAATGTAATATTCAGACACATCTTTCAAAAATGTTAGTTTATATTTTCGGTGATTCGTTGGTCTTAAAACCTGTCCAACATACCATCCTTCGTCATATATGACATAGTAATAATTAACCAGGCATATATTCCTTGGTATTTCTTCCAGTTTATCATCTTCTTCGTCTCAAGAAAAGGTTTCTGTGTCAGCTGAGTTATTCAATTTATAATTTGCTCCAGGTTCTGAACTACTATCAACGTTTTCTAATTTTAACTTCTAAGTTTCGTGACTTTTTCTATGTTACAAGTACCTTTATTTTTAAGACAAAAAATCTTTTTATCATGTGATGATTTTTCCACTCTCTTCTTCAAGCAACCAGCATTATCAAGGAAGATGTTCTAATAACTTCACTTGCAGTTCCAGTCTGAACTTTTAAGAAAGGACTGTCTTCCAAGGTCGGTAGAAACATCCGTATAACATATTTATTTCCTATTTCGTATTTGCTTCATAGTTTTCTCTTGACACCTGTGTGGTACATTCGGTAGGACTGCTATCTTCGTATTAATGGTGTTGTTCAAGATCTTGATTATAGAGGTTCAATTCTATTGGGTCGTCTATATTGAGATCAAAAACCGTTATTGAATAACACGCACACTGGACATGGACAACAGACTTCATGCACGACTAGGAACTTGAAAATGTAATGCGTAACGGTGTTATCAAATTTACTAGATTTAGTCTCGCAAACGTGTATGTCTTAGGAGGTACCAGTATTAAGAAACAGGCAATTGGCACATCCCGCTCAACTTACAGGTCATATTAGGCAGTTTTCACTTTGAAGACTTAAAAAATGCGTTTAATGTCTCTCGTAATTCCCCATAATTTCGCGTAATTCTCTGTAATTCCTAATGATTCCCCTTAATTTATCGCGATTCCCGATAATTCCCCGTAATTCCTAAAAAATGTGTTCAACTAGTTCCCCAGCGAATCATCCCTGGGGTACAAGTGAACATGAAGTGAATGAAAATCCCTAAGATGACATTTTTTGTCACTTTTTATATACAGGTGACGTACAATATCTCTTTCAAATAAAAACTGTAATACTAATTCTTGCCATGATCATCTGATATTTCCTGCAATGTATACTTCTCCATCGCTGTACGATTTTTCCTCTCGTATGTGGCACTAAACCAGAACTCTGATCTATTGACATGTCGGAGAATAGATTCATTCGCTTCCTCCTCGTCTTTACATACGTTGAATCCATGCTACAGGGACTACACACGTTTGATCATCAATCGTAGCCGTACACAAATATATTCTGATCCAGCTGTTTTCAATATGAGGCCCCATTACGTTTTCAGCAGGGAATGTAGAGTAAGCTTTGGAATTGTTGTCATTCCATGACTGTCTATAAGAAACACATACGATAGATTCTAATACTCGTAAATAACGGTTTGGAGTCAGATCGATCATCAATAAATCTTTGCAAAATGATGTAGACCAATAGCGAATGGCAGTCAAACATGTATACTAGTAAAGCCGCTATCCAAGGCTATAAATCAACAGAAAAAGTCAAACTAAAAGATAGATAGAAAAAAAATATATTAATTTTTATGCTCAGAATGATGTTTTTGCCTTCAGATGCTTCTTTTGAATTACAAGAGCTTTTATGTTACGTCAACAGATGCAAATATATTATTTATAGAAAACATGTGAGTGATATCGTGAAAAATCATGGGAAAATGCAGCTTCAATAAACAGGAGCTAAAACACTAAATGGAACGTACTTTAATCCACGAGTCAGCATCGGTGACGTCACTCCTGTTTACGACAAGATAATTGAGGTTATGGTCGATCATTATGACAGCTGACACATATCACGCGATCTAGCCGATCGCTCCTTCTAATACGTTCGGTAAATGGATTCAAATTGTTGACATGAATTTTTGACAGTGATGTCATTTATTCGTATTTTTAGTGTTATTTTTCAAAGGTGTGGGTGTTTGCAGGTAATTGTGGTATTAGTCGAGTTCAAGACATTTTGCATAATTTGCAAAGAGCGGTGTAAGCTTAATGAATACAGATCTTTTCACCGGTAAGTGTTATGTTGATATACGTGCTTATATTTAATGTCGTCCCCTTTGATTTTTTGAACGGATCAATTCAAAAAATTAAAACTTGAGGTAATGAAATTATATGAAAACGTGGGTCTTGTGGCACATCATTTTGAAGCTCCTGACGACTACTTTATAACCCTAGAATATAAAGCTAATACCTTCACCTACTACAAAATGGTGGTACATTTAACAATTACCTGAATACATTGAAATTTAACTTGATAATTCGAATAAACACGTTGAGTTCAGTTTAGAAGATGCTGGAAATGGTTGCCTTGTACTTTTTGACACAATAACAGCGGGTCCGTAATTTCGCGACGAACATTTTCAAACATAGTAACATCGATATCTCTACAAGTATTTGTTATTCTCAGCCGTATATACAATTTTGAAGCAGGTTTAGTTTTGTACACCTTTTGCTTCAAATAGCTCCATAAAGAAAGTCTAAAGTGTCAAATCTGGCGAGCGAGCTGGTCATTCCACAGGACTTCGATGGCTAATCCAACGACCGGGGAAATTGTTATCTAAATAATTCCTAACTTGTCTGGAGTAGTGTGGTGGAGCACCATCTTGCTGGAATACAATATCAGTATCGAATTCATTGGGATTCGTTTCGACGATTTCGGTGATTAGTGGGTCAATAGTATTTTCCAGCACATCCAAATACACTTCCCCGGTTAAAGTTTGTTAGATGAATAGAGGCCCTACAATATCATTTCCCAATATCTCAGCCCACACGTAAATTTTTTGTGGATATTGAGTATGAGTTTCCCGGTAGACGTGAGGATTGGTGTCACTCCAATAACGACAATTTTGTGTATGCACATTACCGCTGAGAAAAAATGCACATTCATCAATAAAACAAATATTTTGAATATAGGTAGGATGCCGTGCGATGGTTTCCGACAGTCTCGCAGAACTCTGTTCTTCGATCAGAGTCATCTTCACTTAGCTGAAGTACCTTTGAATTTTGTATGGGTAATACTTATTCTTTTTCAAAAGTCTCCATACAGTAGAAGGACAAACCTCACATACATTCGCGATGGAGGAAGTAGACTGTTGGGGATTTACTATGATCTCACCAATTATTTGAACTTGCTTTTCTTCCGGGATGGTCGGATGACATGGGGGCTTTTTGTTGTTTACACTACCAGTAGCTGTAAATTTATATACAAGTTCCCTTAAATATTTTTTACAGATAGGACGATTCGGGAAACGATTACTAAAAATCTTTTCGGTCTCGTGAAAGTTACGCGCCGCACCATAAATAAAAATCGCTTCGATTCTTCCAATGGATGAGAATTGACCATTTTAAAAATAGTTCAAACAGTATCTAGCACTAAAACCGAAAACTAAATAAGAATAATTTAACTGTACAATGATGTTTGTTTTCTTACTGATATCCTTGTCACTGTCAACAAAAAATAACATAACAAGTTTTTATCGCTGTTGCTGTGGATTCGGATGGGAATTACAATTATTTGTAGAGATATGCATGTGAGTGGGTTTGGGTTCAAGTAATTATTAAATATAACAACACCCTTTTTGTAGTAGGTAAAGGTATTGACTTTATATTCTAGTGTTATAAAGTACTCGTCAGGAGCCTCAAAATGATGTGCCACAAGACCCCCGTTTTCATATAAATTTTTTCCAAGATAGCGCCCAGCGGCCATCTTGACATTTTCATCTGTCAATTCTACTCTAAAATATGGTATCCACGCATCAATTTCATTACCTCAAGTTTTAATTTTTTGAATTGATCCGTTCAAAAAATCAAAGGGGGGCATTAAAGAAAAGCACTGTATAATAGTCAAATGAGTTAGCACTAAAACTATGCAATTTTGGAGAAAAATAAAGCGACGTTCACACTAAAACGACGGCAGCCTGAACAGTTGTTCACCGGTTGGCTGACTGCGGTCGGACAAACGAAATTAGCATGTTCAATGGCGTCTGGACCACATCTACTTTACCGCCAGAATCGTGAGTCTCTAGCGGTCATACTGGTGACTGGACTATCAAACGCGAACTGAGATCTTTACAGTTCCATCCGATAGCTGCTGTAAACTCTCGCAGTTGTCGATTCTGGCCATAGATGGCGCCTTGTGATGTCTTATTTCAAAGTATCTTGATGTTTAGGTGATACCTAGTCCCGAAGTGACAACTGTGGCGATCAGATCACTATCCCTGTAACCATATATGAGAGTGCGGTTTTGCGGAAAAATGCAATTGTTGGTTTCTTTTTTGAGTTCTTTAAACTGGAAGCAAGGATGAAGATAGCATCTCTTCTCTACTGTACTTCTCCAATTCGTCTTAGAGTATAGTCCTACTATACTCTCTACTTTCGTATAAAGCAAAATCAGCTTAACCAAGGCAAATCTTTGGTTTATTTGTAACGATTAAGTTCTCTCAAAGGCATGCTCATCTCGTAATGGTAGCACAAAAAACTCTTGCACTCGAAAGCATTCTTCTGTCAAATCGTTGAATCTTTCTGACCCATTAAACCAGTTAAATTACTAACAAGAATGCAAATTTACCTCGTTTTGAGACTAATTTTGTAATTGGGCATCCGACAAAAAACCACCCGTTTCATGCTACCGAAAATTGTCGGTGTCCGGCCGAAATCTGGACACCTGTGGATGGTTTTGGGATGATTGAATGTAACGAATGGGTGCGAAATTAAATGCAAAACTTGCCTCACTTTAGGACATACATTATAAGCCGTTTTTAAAACTTTTCAGTTTTTTAGAGTGAAAGATGTAAGAGGAATTTTTAAACACGTCATATAGACGGTTACAGTTTTGTTTTCAGTATTAATGAAATCTATAGAGTCGCCGGTCTCAACACAAATGTTATGAGGATTCTTTGAGAAATAGCTCTTTTTACTTCTAAAGACACAGGCGAGGATAGATAGATATGTTAGTTTATTGTCCTATTAGATCACGTTTTATGATATAAGACTTGTCAATATGAATTTGATCTATGCGTTTGAGCAAATATGCCGCAAAAATAATTATAAATATAAAACAAATAAGGACATTACAATTACAAAAAAGTGAACAATTTGACATATTAAATCACAATATAGGTACAACACAATAACCGAAATGTGTTCATTCTGTAACGGTAAAAATATATACATATCCAGCGACTTTTATCACAAAAAATGTTCGTTAGCACTCTAGCCGATAAAAATCGTTGATGCTGATATAAAGAAAAACGGTAGGAGAATCTGTTAGAAATACATATATAAACACAATAAACATCGAGCAGTGACGACAAATGGTCAAAAGCTTAAACAGAAATCATCCATACTTTCGTTAAAACTCGAATAAAACCTGAAATTAAAATACATTTACTGCACGATAATAGTCAATTCACTGATAACAAAATGATTAACAGCTTAAAATAATTAAAAAACCGAAAATTTCATATGTTAAAAAATTGATGTAGAGAGTAAAAGCATTTTTCAACCAGATATTTTCTGAGATGGTTTTTCAGTGCAAGAATATTAGTGCTTCTCCGCAACTCACTCGGCAAATTATTGTATACCTTACTGTAAGCTGGTGTAGGAGATTTTTGGAATAGGGCATAGTTATGTTTCGGTATACTCAGATCATGCCGCTCTAGTGTTGTATTGACTATTAATGGCGCTGTTTCGAATAAGTCTATTGCTGTGTTCAAATGCGAAGATGGCGCATTTGTAGATATACGTGTACATGGAAGTTAATGTAAGCAGATTATAGCGTCTAAAGGATTATTTACAAGAGTTCCTCTTATTAATATTAAAAATTTTTACTCTTTTCCGCAGGATGAATAATCTGTTAATCATTGTTGCCTGTCCCCATATGATTATATTGTTGGTGAGGTGAGGAAAGACTAGCGCGTAATACATATCTAAGAGTGAGTTTTGATGAATGTTAGGCTTTAATTTCAATATTGCAAAATGAGCACTGTTAATTTTGTTGCAAATGTGATTTATTTGTGGTGGCCAGCTTAACTTACTATCAACATGAGTTCCTAAGAAGACAGCTTGATCTGGAAAGCTAGCTATAACCATGCGTGGTTTCTTGTTGAAGAAATGAATTTGAACAGTCCTATCTGCATTCAAGATAAGGCGGTTAGACTGGCACTACTCACTCATCTCACTTTTGACTTTCTCAATAGATTCGAGAAGCCAGATAGCTTCAAGTCATTTATCTATACAATGAAGAGCAGTGGTGCCAGTAATGAGCCTTGTGCCGCACCTATATTCATGGAATATAGAGTTAACGTACGACCGTTGACCTTGGTTTTCAATTTTCTATCTGTGAGGGAAGACTGGATCCAGCTGAGAATAAAATCCCTTATACATAAGCAGTACAATTCTTCCACCATAAACGAAATATCCATTATATCGAATGCTTTCGAAAGGTCAAAAAATATTCCAGCAACGTGTCTCTTTTCATCTACTTCTCTATATATATGGGAAAAAAGTCAAAGGTCACCGTTCGTGAGGGACTAAGCCCATGTTGGGTATCTGATAAGACGATTGAGAAAACATAATATACGTTTATACAGACATTTTTCAATGACTTTAGATATTATCGATAAAAGTGATATTGGTCTGTAGTTTTCAAGGTCTGTACGGTCACCCTTTTTGTATACAGGAATAACAATAGCTAGTTTCAGGTATTTCGGGAATTTACCTTGTTTCACTGATTTATTAATTCTATAATTTCCACTGCTTCTTTTATTTGGGAGACTGCTGATTACTCCCTCGATCTCTTCAGTGGTGACATCCCCCTAGAACATTGGTGATGCTATCAGGTTTTGTGATGGACATATCAACGGGTAGTCACATTTAAAGTGTTTTGCTAACTTGCTCTCTGCTATTGTGGAAAGATAGTTGCCAAACTTGTCGGATACGAGGGTGTCAGTAAGTTTTTTGTCCTCATTAGTGTTAAAACACTATTCGATGCTGTTTCTTTACTCTTCCCGTTTCTTCATTGACTATTTCCCATATTTGTTTAGTTTTGTTGTTGCTGGATGTTATTATGCTACTGTAATACTCTTTTTCGTTTGAGAAATTAGTTTCTTGTGTTCTTTCTTGTTGCCAATGTACTGCTCTCTCATATTTATATTGTCTTTACGCCTATTTACCAAGTTGTGTAGTTTTCTTAGATCTTAGCTGGACACCCACGGTTTAGATTTCTGCTTTTTGTGTCGTGGTTTATGGCTCTGGGGACATTTTAAATCAAAATGCCTCAGAAAATTGTTGAGAAACAGTTCAAATTCTGCATCAATATCGCCCTCGCCAATGTTCCAGTTTTCCTGAGCTAAGCTAACTTTGAGGTGATTTGAGGTGATATCAGATCTTGAAGTAGATATGAATTTATGCTGGGTTTCAGGCTATCTATGTTAAGATCGCCACAAATGATGTTTTTGCTATTTCCACAAAAATAATCTGTCCAATATATTTCTTAAGTTCTCCAGAAGTATCGCTACGTTACGAGATGGTGGGCGATACACACATATTATGCCGAGCTTCTCATTAGATTTTCCGAAATTCATTGTAAGACCACAAGCCTCGATTTCTCCTTCTTCCGACGCCTTGCTCACGAATGGTATGCATTTGGCTGTTTCTGACATAAATTGCACATTCCCCATGTTTGCGTCTCACTGGACAGAAGCACGAGATAAGGGTATAACCGTCTATATTCGCGGATGCTATAGCGTCCAATGGTAAAAACGTTTCGGTAAGACATAGTACATCTGATGACGAATCGTTTACAAGTTGCTCTATTTCCCTGAATTAATTTAAGAGACTGCAAATATTAAAATGAGACATGTTTTTGGATGTTATATGTTATGTAGATGGTGTCCCGCCATAAACTGACCGCCCTGACTGCTTTGTACGAACCTCTAGAAAAAAGTTATATACAAAAGGTATAGTGTCTAATGTAAAGTTTTTCACTCAATGTCTCAGGAAGGTTGTGCTTTTTAAGCGGAACATCCTTTATATTTTTAGTAAAAATGATGGTCGCGTTTTTTTCTGATTCCCAATATATATATTTTTGGTTATACTTATTTTCATTATTTTAGTCAAACACTTTTTTGTGCTGTTTAATAATAATGTCAGTCAGACCTATACCAGATGTGTAACAAAAGTAACGGAAATAAGAGTAAAAAATAATAAAAATATACAGGGCGTGCCATTCAAAAATATGCAACTTTTTTCGGTAGCACTTTTCTAAGATATTGATAGGAAACCAAGTATACCCTACATTTTTTTTTCTAAACGTACTCACAAAAAAGTAAGAGGGGGCTGAATTTACACTGGGAAAACTATGTCACTCATTTCGGTCGATCTGTCTGTCTGTCCGCTAATCCTTGCCCGGTCTATCATTTGGGAGGTACCGCTCGTATTTTGATGAAAGTATCAGAAAAAGTTACTAACCAGGTCAAGGATGAAAAAGTTTTTGAAAACCGCTTCAGTGGCCGCGAAGCTAGGAGCAAAATACATTTTTAGAAAAAAATGTGTAGTGGTTTATATTTGGGGTTTATAGGGGGTTGATGGAGGATATACCTCAATCCCTTGGCGTTAGTATATTTATACGCTTCATACCCCGGTAGTTCTACGCATCTATTGAACATATTTCACACATACTTTTATTCTTGGCACTTGAAATGATAGAGAAACATTTTCAACACACCCACTTCTGGATATACCTGCACCGTCGCTGTCTGTCAGAACTAGTTCGTCTTAGTGAACGTGACCTGTTGAACTAGTTCACCAAAATGACCTAGTGCTCAAAGTGCTGTTGAAATTTTATTGAATTATACAGTGTCATTCAGAACTTAGAAAAATATCGATTTACACTGGCGTCCTTTAGGGTCCTGTATCTCCATCGGAGAACCTCGTAGGACAATTTTAATAAGATCCTGTGGCAGTACCTTCTACGAGTATATTCTCTATGCATCCGAGAGATCGCTATTTTATTCTGGGACCCCTGTATAGGTGCTAATGCATAGAAAAACGCGACCTTTTTTCTATTTAATTATTCCTTGTCGTTTTTTGTGGACGACTGTTGTTCTAAGCTGAGCCTAATTAATAATATTAATGATACTTCAGTAGCTGGATCGTTAATCGGACTTAAAAGTGAGTCCGTATCTTCGAAACCATCGCATACCCAAAAAAGTAATTAAAGGACCCTTGGAGAGATAACAGTAGCGCACAAGACCTTTTTTACCATCGAGGTCTATTCAGAATAAGACAGCACTAAGTGCCAACCGTCTAAAGCTATATTACTAGTTTGTTCAACATCGAGTAGACCGTATTTACTATAGCACCAGAATCGGTGGTATCTAGCGCCCACAATAATGAGCCGGCTCACAATATGAACTGTGACAGCTGGTTTTAGGTGGACAGCAGGAGAGCAGTGCAGATAGATATGCTACGCTGCACGGTTTCTCACCGACATGGCTGGTTTGTAAGCTACCTAAAGCTGGTAGGAAAGAGAGAATACGTGAACTGCTCATACTGACAACGATTATATTCTTGAGCATCTACTCGAATGCAGTAGATATATTGACTGCCAGTGACAACTGCATTAACGTTCGACGAGAGGCTCACTGCTGACTGTTCTGTTAAGCATGTAGATGAGTGCAAGTGAATTGCAATGAAACGCAGATAAACAAATAATAGGTTCTCTATCTGTTGGGTATGTACATACAAGTGTATGTATGGAAGGGGATTGCGGGTTGGAACAATTACTTTTGGTATCATGAAGAAATGACTAGGGTTTTAGTGAGTATGGAATTTTTGGAGAATCTTACATTCGCACAGGAAAGACTGATGATAGAAAGGATCTGTCGGGCCTTCCTGTCTGAGGGTAGCTTTAAAAGCTTTACTCGGTCTAAAAAAATCTTGCTGTTTTCACTTTAGCAGTGGTCGATTCTGTAATGGCACTGTGTGCTGTCTTATTGCGATGAACCTTATACTCTGAATAGAGTAGAGTTGATCAGCTTCTGTTCTTTGTCCACCGTCACCAAACCTACACCATACTGAGGAGTTGAAAATAACACGAAGCAGAAGTCCATGGCTGGCCGTGTGTGGTCGAACAAACAAAAGCTATATTTCAAGTTCCATTCAGATTTCAATATTCATATAAGCGTTTGATGAGGCGAACACCTCGCATTCGTGGGTGAAAAATTCTAACTCGATTTTTCTTCATAATCACGTTTGTTGGATGTCCTCTAACATGAATGACGGACAATTTTCAAGCAAATTTCTAAAACTAGGCTTTTTTTCACATAGAAAATTGACCGTTTTCGAGATATAACAGATTTGAGAAATGTAAGACCCGAAGAGTGGTAATTTTCAAAGCTTAAAAGCTCGGAAAATATTATAATTTTTGTGTTTGCCGACAGTCTAAGTTAGCCTTCTCCTTCATGACTGCTAAACATATTTTGGGCTTCGTTTATTTAGAAGCTATTTTACTAAAATGACAGACTTCTCCCACGAATGACTAAGTAATATTTACCTGTCATCTACTGAAGCAGTCGCGTAGGCAGAAACCTAAATTCCGGGATACCGCGACTGCTTTAAGGAGCTTGTTAATCCGATTTTTGAATTGTCTAAGGTCAGAAGAATTGGCAAAACCTCCCCAGGCAGACTGTTCCACGATCTCGACACACTATGGACGAATGAAGGGTCGTACTGATTAGTTCTCTCGGTGTGTGAAATTCGACAGAGTTGGGATGGGTAGCAAAAGCCCGGGGGCCGCCTAGCGGGCTCAATGCGCATCATGGAGGACAGCGCTGAGGAGCAAATTCTATTGAGATAGCGGTAGAAGAGAGCAGGATCGCCGACCGCCTATCGGCGCGGATGGGTCGCGAGTGTCATTGATCATTCGAACAGCCCTCCTCTGAATAGCATCGAGTATGGGCAATGTAGTCGGGCGGCAGAACCCCAAACATGTGGGCAATACTCGACGCTAGGTCTTATATGCTTTTCACCAGCAGCTCTTGCGATTGACGAGACGTACGAGTATTCATGATAGGTCAAGTCCTCAGTGATGAATGGCCTTTTGGTAGAACTAGGAAGTCGCTGCCAGTCTTGACTTTGTGATTTCATGTAGAGTGCTGTCATTGGCAAATCTGTGGATCGGATTGATCATACAGGAGAAGGGGTCGTTGATACGTAATGGAAACGATGACGGATTCCTGGAGACACCCGCGTTGGCACAGGAACGAGAGCCCTAGATCATGCTGATAGGTAGCCAAGAAACACGAGACAGCTTTCCATGGTGGGCTGTCAATTGGTCGGACGAAAGTATGATGCTAATATCACCATCCTTATCCAGTGTCATTCAGTCGATCCAAACAATGGACATAATAAAAACCTATCGCGTAATCCTACGGCTTGATCAGATCACCGCGAATACCGTTTGCTACTCAAAGAATTATGCTCAATCAGATGGCTGAGAGGCTACTGCTTAGATGCAGTTCATAAATCAGATTAAATAAAAACTTGAAACTTATCCCCGGAATCCGACAAACATCGGTCGGTCTGTCCGTTTACTATCAGCCCTCCGATCAAATCCGGGAGCTTAGCGTGGCTGTATTTGAATGGGTAATTGTATCTTTTCTGTTATTCTGATGCCACCTATAGGAGGAGAAAAATTGAATGAAGATACGAGCATCTTGTCCATAGGTCACTTTTATTACCCACTCCTCCTGGCGAGGAAGTCTTTGTATATGTGTAAGATCACGTAAAACCATGTCACTCATTTCTGTCGGTCTATCTCTCTGCTAACCCTTGGCTTGCCTATAACTCGGAAAGTACCCGTCGGGTTTTGATGAAATTTTCATGCAAGATTACTACTATATCAAGGATAGAAAAGCTTTGGTTGGTCCAGTGGCGATGGAGAAAAAGACAAAAAACGAAAGAATGAAACCCGCTCAAACTTAGTTTTTTGCCGTTTCAGAGGATACTGCTCACTTTCCAAAACATTTTTAGGGACAAAAATTGATGGCGAGGGGTGGTAGGAAATAAGCGAGAGTAAAATACGATTTTTTACACATCCAAACATGCACCTATTAGACATATTTCGCACATCATAGTTTGTCTCGTACATTTGTCCTTAAAACTTACGAGAGAACGATAGAAAAAAGTTTCGGCAAGCGCCCTTGTGTCTGCTGACTTAAACGCCCGCGGTTGGAGTGCCGGTGTTCGTATGTGCTCTGTGAAGATATTGGAGAGAGGAATTTCTCCTTCCCAGAAGTTCTAACTTAAACTTGATACTTTCATCCGTCCAACCAAAGAAAATAGATTCCTGTTCTGAGATTTTCAAGCAACTCATCAGCATAGTATAGGCCAGTATTCCTTACACAGCATTGTATACTGTAAGAATATTGGAAAAACCCTCTTAGAACAGCTATACAAGCGGAATGGGCACACCTAATAGGACACTTCAGTCATTTAAGAGGTTGTACAAGGGCTGCAGGTAATACTTATACAACAGAAGTGTAAGCCTCTTGCAGCCGCTATAGGACATTTGCGTCAGTGCAAGATTCAGTTTTTGTCAACTATACAACTATTCTGTTATGCGATTTTACTTTATTGCAACCAAACTATATCTTATGCATTGTATAGATAAAGTGAAGAATATATAACTAACACATTACAGTCATCTTGTTTACTTACATATCGGCCATTGTGAATTTCATACACAGGTATATGATAAACGTCTACACTGTGATATAGGGCTATTGAATTACTTGCGCAGCAAATTTTATTGTGGTTATCGTGCAAAGTAGTTACGCAATTTCTACAGGCTTCGTATTTGATTCATATTTTAATAATGATATAAAGTATGTCTAGATTTTTAAGATGGAAAACTGAACTTATCTGCGTTAAATCTTCCACAAATCCTATATTTAGACACAATTACACTAATGTTTATCACTTTATATCTGTAATTTCGGACTGAAACATAATTATTTAATATTAAATAGAGGAATAAATATTTGCCCAATATGGCGGGTGGTTGTGTATAATCATGGCATCGTCCATGTTGTCTTTAGTTTATTAGAATATTGTGGTGTTGCCTGCAGGTGTTATAGAACAATTTGGCAAATTTCTGAAATGAAATACCGACAGAGTCGAATGATTTACCCAGAATTTGTACCAGATCTATATCTTCTGTTTGAACAGTTGATAAAACCTTTTGAACCAATATGCATGCGTTGTTTGTCTTAAAACATTGGTTATGGCATTCTAACAGAAATATGACAGCAGAAAGTTAGGTTATGGTGAAGTTGTATACCAACATACATATATTATTTAGCAACAAATGTATGCTCAGCACAGCAATTTTGTACTACAAAAGTTGTCATATTATTGCATATGTACAGCCTTTAACAGTTACTAAACAACAGTGCTTTCGTTGGGAACAATTTGTTGACTAAAGTAGTAAATTTGCACAGAAAAACAATAAGGCTCGGGTTTGTTGTATAAACGTTACCATGGATGCAACACAACTATTTTCGCTACCGCGTAAATATGCCGTATAAAATAGTTGTATAAACGTTTATGCAACCGTTCAAAATTTGTCCTATAAGGTGTTGTATAACTATGCGATAAGAATATTTTAAACACCTCGGTTTAGAGCAAATATGATGCAGAAAGCAAATTTGCATTCCACACAACATTAAGCCAGAATTTTGGTGTTCACGCAACAACAATAGAGAGCTTTTATGTCTGAACGGTACTTTGCTAGCTGGGATGGTCTCTCGGACAACGAACATAAGCTTAGCTACCTTCTATCCATGGGAATAGTCTATGAGGCTGCCTTAACTTCGATAGAGTCTAACTTGAGAGCTGAACATAATCCTTTATGAATAAATGTAGAGTCAACCTACTTGGCGCCATTTTTTGTACAGGGTTTTACACTTAATAGTAGGCCGTTATTACAAGGGCGCATCCCCCAACCGAATTTTAGTAGAAAAGTTAATATGTATAAACTTGTATCCTAAAAAACTGGTATATAAGATACAAAGTGTCCGACCTAAAAAATGGTTTTAGTGAATATCTCAAAGATCCTCGTGCCGATTTTGTTAGATTTTGTCAGTGTTGTTCATTGCAATAAGAGGTTAAGTTAACACTAACTAGAAGGTGATTATGAATTCCAGTTGTGTCTGGGAGACTGTCTCACGAATAATATGGACAAAAAAAATGTACGATACTGTCTTAAAAAAAATGTACTTTTTCCAGAGTAAGCAACTAATGATACAACTTTTTGCGTCTTAATGTCTCTCAGTATCTTACTTTCCTTTCACTTTCTATTCTATTCTAGTTTGCTATTATTTTTCCTTTGTCAAAGGGTAGATTTTGTTTACCTTCGATACCCTGTGTCTTGGAAATCAAACTTTTTTAGACACATGTTGATATGAACCATTTGGCCTAAATTTGGATCATGAATGCACACTTGTAATTATGGCCTATCATTAAGGTTTAGGCAGCAGCGGTGGCCGCAGTAGTAGACTCCTCGGTCTGCCGATCAGTCGCTGTGCGCTGTGCGGGTTCGAATCCCGTCCCAAGAGAAATTTTTCTCTTGGATATGGATGTTGTGATTGACCGTAGGTGGTAGACGGTCTCTGACTGTCGAACGCAGAGGTACCACCCGGCGGATCTCATAGGCGAGGCCAGAATGCAACATGCATACGTGTTCCCTCGCCAGAATCCGTGTGGCGTTCCCCCTTTCCCTGTATCCCCCTATAGCCTCACGGTACCCCATGGGTGTTTAGGCCTTAGGCCTTCGTGGTAGTTGGAATATAAAAAAAGTAGTAACATCCAGTGTATATATTTTATTATTTGTCAGACACGTTGAATTGTGTTCAGACAAATACTTAAAAAAATACAGTCTTTCAAGCTTTGTGTCAATAATGAACCGTCTGAACAAAAGTTTTGTCTCATTTCCCCGTAAGGTCGAGGTCGAGCTTAAACACCAAAGTATTGTGACCGCTGTTGTTAAACATAACTAGTGATTATAATGGTCAATTTGCATTGTACGTGTTGTCATTATGTAAACTGAGCCCGCTTTAACTTTTTTGTACGAAAAAAACGTTGTACCTGTATACCTGAGCTACAGGATTCACGCGTTGATCTTTGTCAGAAAATACCATCGAACAAAGTTGTATCTTTTCAATAAAACATCCTGTATATTTATAGTGACAATAAATCACAGTTCTTTTCTGACTTCAAATATATATGCTTTGTTCCAAATATCATTCTTACTAAAATATAAAGGATGTTCCATCTAAAAAATATAACTGTGCTCGATAGCACTTTTCTGAGACCCCTGTATATAATAAAAAAATGCATTAAAAACATTATATTAGACCTAATAAACTTGTATTAAAACCCTTTGTTTAAGCGGTCATACAAAAGAATTGAGATTAGTTCAATTTTGCAGGCTTATCACGCACCGCCACCATAGAAGATGCACAGAAATCAGAGCTACAAACACTTTCTTCAGTAATAAAGTTCGCATATATCTATCGGATGTTAATTTTTTTCTCTCAAAACAGTTATCCAATCTCAGATTCCTCGAAGGAAGACAATAACAATTACTTTCTGTCATGGAGTCTCACATATTATCCTCTCTGCCACACACTTCCTAATACGCATTCCAGATCCCTATCTCTAGCTCAGGCGTTATCTGGCCACCAGATCAAATTCAGAAGCTTATGTTGATCTTTTCTTTGTAAGCACCTGCACTCAATCAAGAAGCGCGCAAACAATGATTAGGCTGATTTCGTCTTTGTTAAGGAAGGCGGCTTTGTAACCGAACGTTTTCGCGACAGGCATTTGTCGATTGTCAATGGTAACGCGATGGTTGTGTGGGAAAAGGATAAGACAGTTGGAAGTATTATTAATGATGATATTTTTATGGGCCTGGAAATGCTAAGGCAAGGGCGTTGCTATGCAGGGAAAAATAATCATCTGATAGGGCGTCACGTAGTGAGTAGCGAACACTATTCGGCAGGCTTAAATATTTTTGTTTACATTTTGAAGGGTTCACATATAGAATAAGTAGTCCAATGAAACGACATAAGGACAACAAAACGGACCACAAGCAGTATGGGTCACGAAACTGTGGAGTAAATTCATCCAGTCATATGATGAGGCTCATTTTATTGCTCTTGATATCACATCTTCAGCCCATACCTAATGTCGACGCGGGTGCTCCCCGGAACTGGCCGATACGACCGGTCCTTCTCTAGAGTATCGAGATCTTGGAACAACTTATCCGAGGAGGCTTTTTCCAGTTCTACTAACCTAAGCAGCTCAAAAATCGGTGTCTTTGAGCTGCTTACAGCTGCCGCGGTTCCCAGGTGTTTAGGCTTCTGCGTACGTGGCTTCTAGAATAACAGCAAACAACTTCAGATGGCGCTGCCACTGATTGTAAAAGGTACACAGCTGTACTAATAATCTGTGACTCATATACAGGGTGGCCCATCCATGTGTGGACGAAATATTACTCATAAACAAATACATTTTGGGAAAATATATTTATGGGATGTTATACATGACATTTGAGGGCACATTTCTAAAATGTTTGCCATTATACAGGGTGTCTCAATTTCGACCTACATATCAAAGTCTTGATGTCTCAAATGTAATGCCTCAAATCTTATTGCATATTTGGATAAATCAATTCAAAAGAAGAAAATTGATATAACATACTATGGGGTTTTGGTAATTAGCTACTGAGATATAAGGTGTTTTGTCTAGAAAAACCCCCCCCAAAAAAAAACATACACACCTCAGCTTTTATCTTATTTGTTACTTTTTAGAATTTTCAATTTTGCTCATATATCAATTTCTATAAGCTTTTTTTTGATACTATACACGTAAGGGTTATTGCAGCTATTTTTTCGGTTATTAGCACGTCTATTATGGAACGGCTTAATTCCCTAAAATATCGCATCATCCTTGGAAACAAATAGATTGTTAATTAGTTACAAACTGTCAAAATTAACTTTGTGAGCATTATAATAAAAACGTGTTTGAAAAAGAATTTTTCTAAAGAAGAAATGGTGAATATGGTGTTCGTTTTGGGCGAAGCCCAAAGAAATAGTTTCCTAACATCTCGCATTTATAAGCAACGGTACCCTCTCGAATGGAGTTTAGTAGAATAATGCTAGATATAGTGAGTGGATACACTGCTTTCATGGATAAGGTTCTTTTTAACGATGGGGCAACTTTTAACAGCATAGGTGTTGTCAACAGGCATAACATGCACTATTATGCGACGAAAAACCCTTACTGGGTTAGGCAAATAGATTTCCAAAATAAATGGAGCTTGAATGTTTGGGGAGGAGTTATTGGCAGATAAGTTATCGGGCCTTTCTTTTTCGACAACAGATTAACAGGTACAGAATACAGGATGTTAACCTGCAAACTCGGATGCATACGTACTTTCAACATGACGGCGCACCTGCGCATTATCGTAATCGTGTGCGTAACTATTTGGACACCTGGAGTAACAATCGTTAGATCGGTCGTGATGGGCCTATATCCTGGCGTCCTAGATCACCAGATATGACACCGATGGACTTCTTTCTATGAGGTTTATAGATATCCACCATCTACTCCGGAAAATATGAAGGAAAGGATTAAGGATGCTTTCATAAGGGAATTCATGCAGAAGGATGTGCAACGGTCATTTATCCAAAGACTACGGCAGTGTATTCAACATGGTGGAGATATTTTCGAGCAGTTTTTGTAGATTAGGTCTTCAGTAGTGGTAGTTGTTTGTTTATGTTGTTGTTAAAGCTGTTTTTCTCTAATACGCTTGAAACTGATTTATACTGTTCGGATTGTTATCAGTTTTTACGTCAAATGTACTCTTATTGTTTGTCTTTTGTTTCCATGGATTATATGATTTTTTCCTTAATTTTGGTGTGTTGTTCTATTGAAAGCATAATAACTCAAAATCTAGTGATTTTATCTGAATCAAATTTTATAAGAAAAAAAATCTTGGAAAAAATTGAATCCAAACTTGCACAAATATATATTGTGATGCATTTGACATTTTTGAGAAAAAGTACAATTCGCGTTTTTGACCACCCTGTATGAGCAAAAATGAAAATTTGAAAAAGTAACAAATAAGATGAAAGCTGAGGTGTGTAAGTTTTTTTTGATATAAAATTCAGCACTCCAAATTTCAAAATGGCGGATTGAGGGGTTGCCGAGGTGGACGGTTTTTATGGACAAAACACCTTACATCACAGTAGCTAATTACCAAAACCCGATAGTATGTTATATCCATCTTCGTCTTTTGGATTGGTTTATCCAAATATGCAAGAAAAGTTGAGATATTCCATTTAATAAATCACAACTTTGATATGTAGATCAAAATTGGGACACCCTATAATTGCCAATATTTTAGAAATGTGCCCTCAAATGTCATGTATCACATGCCATAAATAGATTTTCTCAAAATGTATTTGCTTATGAGTAATATTCCGTCCACACACGGATGGGCCACCCTGTACCCTTAAAACCAGAGCATTTATTTCTGTTAGAAAGCTGTAAGCAATTATGATATCGATGAGACACTTGAGTGCTAGCAAGGAAAAATATAGTGGAAAATTGAGGATCCTTTTAATGCTTCAGTTGCATAGACTATATGGTAAAAGGATACGTTAAACCCTCCCTTATCGGGGCGTCATGCCGACGACTGTACCTAAGCTAACCTATTGAGATACCGATTTTGGCGTCTGTTGCCACCAGTCGTCACGTCCGACACCTGCCATAAATGTCGTTAGATCAGTTTGGCTACGGGTGCTGCCTTAACAGTTAAATAACGTCAAAAAAAAAAAAAAAATTACGAAATGTCGTTTTGCACACCAGGTAATTTTTAGTGTGTAAGGCCCGTATCGTCAGTCGTCCCTACAATTGTAGGGCGCGTTTATGGCCTCCTTGATTGTCATACTCTTTCTCTCCTTCAAAAATTTCTAGATTACACTTGTCCCGTGTCAGCGTCAGCGCTCTCCTATTGTGAAGATATGTTTTCTTTTTAAATTGTAGGAAATTTCAGGCTGATAAAACATGATATAACTCAAAAGCAAGCACAATTTGATGCAAATAGATGTTTGTGATATAACCTCAAAATAGTGTTCTGACACGGAGAAGCAGAAAACTATGACAATCAAGGAGGCCATAAAGGCGTCCTACAATTGTAGGGACCACTGACGATACGGGCCTAAGGTATCAAATTGTGCTTGCTTTTGAGTTATATCATGTTTTATCAGCCTGAAATTTCCTACAATTTAAAAAGAAAACATATCTTCACAATAGGAGAGCGCTGACGTTGACACGGGATAAGTGTAATCTAGAAATTTTGGAAGGAATGTTTTTTTCCTTTAACATTTTTCTGGTAAAATTAAAGTAACAAATTTATAGCCCTTTAGAAGTTTGAGTACCGCCCTGTCTCAATAATAATATTATGTGCTCGTGTTTGGCAACAACGGATATAATCCGCCTTATCGGTTCATCGCATCGGAAACAAAAAAGCGAAAGAATTTGAAACGCGTATCACGATGTTTTTACTACAATTTTATTCCATGTATTGAGACAATGTGTCAGTCGGTAACGCGTGAGTGAATAGTGGTGTTTGTTGCGTGGCTCAAATGAAATAAAAAATGGCACCAATCAGGTGACTTAAGACCTTACAGGGGAGGGCATGCCGGTGCTCCAAGACCGCACGATCAAATACAGGTCCGCACTGAAATACTTGTCGGGAGGATACTTTATAAAATCAGGTAACGATTTTTTTTTAATTTTTTTTTATTTTTACACACATATTTTGGTTTATCTTCCTTCTACAATCATTATCTGAAAATTAATGACTCAACTTCAAAGTCACCCTGTATATGATGAAAGAAATAAGTATACTGCATCTGTGGCAACTAGACTTATAACAACCAACTAACATAGATACGTATGTTAAATCGTTATCGTCAAAAGTTAATTAAACGACACTTCTCAAAGCAGAATTTACGATATGCTGTTAGTGTAGTATTAAAGAAGACCTGTAATCGCCGGTACTACGTGTCGATAAGGACAGGTGCTGCCTTATGGTGGAGAGGGGCAAATAAAATCCCAATATCTCTTTCTGTTTTTCTAAACCTGAACTGAAACAGCACATTATCTTTGATCGAAATATTTATGAATGATGGGAACCTTCACAATTTCGAAGTATTTGATATAATCGCATATTTAAGAATATTAAGAACCTTAGGAATCCTAACAATCTTAAGAATATTAGGAACTCATAAATCTTAGGAATCTCAGTAGTCTTAAGAATCTTAGGATCCTTAGGAATCTTAGGAAGCTTAAGAATTTTAGGAATCTAGGGAATCTTAGGAATCATAGAAATCTGAGGAATCTTAGACATCCTGAGAAACTTAGGAATCTTGGAAACCTTAGGAATGTCGGGAGTCTTGGAAAACTTGAGGACCTTGAGAATCCTCAAAATCTTGGAAAAACTGGAAATCCCAGGAATCATGGAAATCTTGAGAATCTTGGGAGTCTTGGGCATCATCAGACGTTTGGGAATCTTGAGAGTTTTGGTTATTTCATTAATCGAGTTCAATAATAATATTATGTGCTCGTGTTTGGCAACAACGGATATAATCCGCCTTATCGGTTCATCGCATCGGAAACAAAAAAGCGAAAGAATTTGAAACGCGTATCACGATGTTTTTACTAAAATTTTATTCCATGTATTGAGACAATGTGTCAGTCGGTAACGCGTGAGTGAATAGTGGTGTTTGTTGCGTGGATCAAACGAAATAAACTATGGCAGATGTTTACGAAAATGCTGAACTTGTGAACATTATTCTTATTTACGGGAGGGGGGTCTTTACAAAATGCTGCCGCGGCATCACGGATTTATGCTGATCGGTTTCCCAATCGAGTGCAACCAACCCCTTGTGCCTTTGTTAATGTGGTACAAAGGGCTCGTGAATCAGGTGACTTAAGACCTCACAGGGGAGGGCATGCCGGTGCTCCAAGCCCGCACGATCAAATACAGGTCCGCACTGAAATACTTGTCAGGAGGATACTTTATAAAATCAGGTAACAATTTTTTTTTTAATTTTTTTTTTATTTTTACACACATATTTTGGTTTATCTTCCTTCTACAATCATTATCTGAAAATTAATGACTCAACTTCAAAGTCACCCTGTATATGATGAAAGAAATAAGTATACTGCATCTGTGGCAACTAGACTTATAACAACCAACTAACATAGATACGTATGTTAAATCGTCATCGTCAAAAGTTAATTAAACGACACTTCTCAAAGCAGAATTTACGATATGCTGTTAGTGTAGTATTAAAGAAGACCAGTAATCGCCGGTACTACTTGTCGATAAGGACAGGTGCTGCCTTATGGTAGAGATGGGCAAATAAAATCCTCTTTCTGTTTTTCTAAACCTGAAGTGAAACAGCACATTATCTTTGATCGAAATATTTATGAATGATGGGAATCTTCACAATTTCGAAGTATTTGATATAATCGCATATTTAAGAATATTAAGAACCTTAGGAATCCTAACAATCTTAAGAATATTAGGAACTCATAAATCTTAGGAATCTCAGTAATCTTAAGAATCTTAGGATCCTTAGGAATTCTGGGACTCTTAGGAATCCTAGGAAGCTTAAGAATTTTAGGAATCTAGGGATCTTAGGAATCATAGAAATCTGAGGAATCTTAGACATCCTGAGAAACTTAGGAATCTTGGAAACCTTAGGAATGTCGGGAGTCTTGGAAAACTTGAGGACCTTGAGAATCCTTAAAGTCTTGGAAAAACTGGAAATCCCAGGAATCATGGAAATCTTGAGAATCTTGGGAGTCTTTGGCATCATCAGACGTTTGGGAATCTTGAGAGTTTTGGTTATTTCATTAATCGAGTTCGAGAAGAAGCTGTGAACTACGAGCTTTATACTTGAAGATGCTTACCAAAGCTGCTTAGCTTTACTAACACTCATCATCAGAACGACGATATAATATTTTGACTTGACTTCGCTTAATGAGATTATGCCAGTAGAGCTCGGTTGATTCAGAATAACATTAATTATGTACCGAGGGGCTATAATCCCCCAAATGTACCACAAGCTCGGTCTATGGAAAAATGTTGGTTGTTACTGTGTCAAACAGTTTATAACAGTGGATAACAGGCCCAAAATGAAGAATTGTGGGCGTGCATTTTTATAATAATATGGGAAGTGGACATGAACATCGTCCAACGGAAGATGAGACAAATCTCAATCAAATCGCGGAGTATTTTTGATGTTCAGTTTTGTAGATGTTTTCGTATTATGAAAGAATGCACAATTAACCATAGACATTAAAATTTTAATAAAATGTCGTTATAATATTGATCAAGCCTCTTACATTAGGAATCTTGGGAATCTCAGGATTCCTAGGAATTTCAGACGTCCTAGGAATCTGAGGAGTCTAGAGAATATTAGGAATCTAGGGAGTCTTGAAAACCTTAGGAACCTTGGGAACCTTGGGAATGTTGGGAATCCTTGGAATCTTGGAAATCTCAAAATTCTTGGGAATCTTGGAAATACTGAGATTCTCGGGAGTCTTGGGCATCTTGAGAAGTTTGGGAATCTTAGGAATTTCAATGCATTTTGAATAAAATACAGATTCAACCTTCAATCAGATACTGCACATCTCTAATGTTTGCATCAGTAATGACAGGCAGTGAATTAGGATTCAATATCACTCTATCGTGTGGTTTGTTACAAATTGATTTCCTTCGTTTTGGTGCTGTAGGCTGTTTAGTCCTGCTGAACGAGTTATCGACGCACTCTACGTGATTATTATTGTAAACACGTGCCTATTCTGCATCGGTCGTTGAGAAACTTCCTGCAGAGGAACAGTTATCAGAGTAATGTGTAATTTCGGAAAACTGTCCTGTGGTTTACATCGTTATTTTTTTGCTCTAGCGGTTAGCTAGATCAAACCACAATAGGTCAAGACAACTACTGCTACTGGCATTGCGAATGGATATTGTTACCTAAAGAAGCATCTCTGTAATATCTTATGGGACCAGAAGTTTATACCGAAAGTTGGTCCTGAAATTTCTCTCCGATTTTGATGTCTGATCCTGTTACCATGATGCATGTAAGCAAATCGTGGATTTTTGTCATAAATGAACGTCGAACTGTTTCAATAACTGAGCCAAAATAAATAAATATACAAATACCGTCTTTATTTATGGCGACGTCTAGCTGCATCGATTAATAACAAATAACAATGAAACTAGTTCTAAGTATATATAATATGAGTATGTATGTAGGTAATTTTTTGTTTGCTTTTCGAATTTATTCTCAGGTAACATGTCTCCTAAATTTTCTGGTAGTGAATTCATTAAAATTATAACGTTATATGTAAAATTTCGTCGAAACGAACGGCGTTTCTGTAAGTATCTTGGGCAATAAGTTCTGAAACTTTTTGAAACAAACACTAACGGGTAATATTTAAAGAGTCTACTAAATTTCAGCCAATGCATCAAGTGGTGCCACAGTGTATTGTGATCATATTTTCGGATATTGTTTATTAAGCTGCAATAAGAATTTTGTAGTTTTTTGATTCTGGGTTCCATATAATGAAAAAATGCAAATTTAACTATTAGTGTTAAACTTTCAATAAAATGTCGTTATAACGTTGATCAAGACTGTTAGATTTTTTCTCAAAACTTATTTGCCTTACGTTATAACCTTTTTTAATAGTTTTGGGAGGCTGACTACATTTCTTCCAAAACAAAAGCGTGGGAACATTCTATACAACAGTTCTCTTTGATCAATCGGTAATGTTATTTAATTACTTCTATTGATTTATTTTGTGCGTAACACGTACAGTGCAAGGTACAATGACGAATGCTAAACGCAACATGTAATGAAACCTAAGCAGCAATAAATGGCTACCATTTTCATTTGCGATCAACAGTCAGATAGTTGCGTTGAAAAGGCATCGGTTCTACCCATGACCTTTATCCGTGCCTTTACCATAACTAATTGACAATGGTAAATAGGGAACAATTAGTAGATTTTTCCACCTCCCAAGCAGTATCATTTGTTATCTATGATCTGCAAAGCTATTAGCGACGGCGGCTCTATACAGGGTGTCCTACATGACATATAAGACTATAATAAATCAAGTGAGTTTGCAAGTACGTCAGAATGCTGCTGGCAAGCTTATGTCCAGCCAAATTTGATTTTTTCAATAAAAGCATAGTTCAAACTTGATCACTTAGATCCCTAAATTAATTTAAGATTATGAAACCTAAATAATAATATAAAGGCACCAGACATTTGCAACCAATGCAGTTTCTACACTTTGCATGTACTTCTACTTTTTTCGTTTCTTACGCTCTCTACTTCTCCCAGATTTTATCTTTTGGACAAAAAGACCAGATAAACCCTCTGATCTATAAAGCCCCAGTCAAAAGCAAATATCCTATAAATTTTGTGTTTTTCTGCTAGAAGGACTTATGTTATTGCATTATGCTGGCCGCATTAAGGGCCAACGTGTTCACAATCGATCTCCCGATTATGTAGGCGAAACGATGAGTGAGGCCAATAACATCGATATATCAGCATTTGAAATAACGGTATTGGCTGATTCACGGTACCGAAAAGTGAGTCTCCTAAAGCGCGGTGCCAAAAGAGGAGTGGTGTGAGGTTTTCCAAAGGAATGATATGAAAAAACTGTAAATGAGATATGAAAATGAGATTTTTCTTCGGTGGCTTAGGTACTTTGGCATTTTACGCCGACATTTTAAGTGGGCCACACTGTATATACGTGGTATACTAGACCTATTCAGCCATATGAATGACAAATAGAGAATTATGTCTCGGAGGGTTACTTGCACATTTAGCTTATCCATAAAAACGATCTCCGGAGACAAAAAACGATTGTTTTTAACGCTGCGGCGTTTGCAATTACCAGGATATGCAATCTAATTTGCATGTTATCTAGCTGAAAAGTTAGAGATAATGGAAAGTACAATACGCTATTAATAATAATTTACTACCTTGAAATTTATTAATGCATTTATCCTATGGCTTGAGGTATTTGATGGGTGTTCTTGAAATCCGTTAGATTTCATACCTTATGTAATGTAATGTCGCTTTTGTCTCAGGACTTTTTATACGGACTCAGTTGAAGTGTGAACAATATGCTCAGATTGAGATATTTATTCCATTGTATTTGTAGTGCAATATATTGTTCTAAATCAGAACAGATCTATGCGCACAAAGTATAGAAAAGGTACTTTGCAGTTCATTGATTTTGAGTTGGTAAGCGTGTAAGCTTGAAAACAAAACAAATAGGAACACTTAGTATATTCAAGGTCTATGAGAAGAATTTATGTCCAAGTAATGTTTCTGCAAGCGAAATGCTGCATCTTAAGAAAATTTTTGAAAAGTTGATATACATAAATACAGGGTATTTCACAACTTATCCGGCAAATTTTAACCACATATGCACTGATAGGAAAGAAGTTGATTTTAAAAAAAAAATGTAATAAAAGTCCTACAGAAATTAAGTTATAAACCTGAGTTTCAATAATAAATTGAAAAATAAATATCTGTATTTTGCGTTCATCGTCGTGATATTAGAACACGCATTAATAATTTATTGTAGCAAATATTGTACCAAACATATGACGAAAACAAAATACCAGGAATTTTTTGTTTTTTCATACTGATAGGAACGTGTAAATAAGGTTTAATCTGTATCGTGGGTGATCTGAATGAAGAACGGTCGATTTTTGTGAAGTTAAGTAAGAAAGCATTTGCGAGTTTAAGTTTTAAGTTATTAATAAAAACGGCACATGTGCACACTGACCCTGCTCGCCAGCAGAAGATCAAGGCACACAGAACCTTCTTACAAAACCCCACTGTAGAGAACAGACAAGCTGACGTTGAGCCCAGAAACAAATATAAAGCAGCGGTTCGCAATGCCAAAAACCAGCATGATATAAAAGTTGGGCACAGGGTAATGTCGCAGCGCAATGGCAGTCGGTCTTTCTGGACGCTGGCCAAGCAGATTGAAAAGAACTTCTCACACAGTAGCCTTCGACCACTTACGTGTCAGGATGGAACTATTGTATTCAACTCAAACGCCAAGGCGGAAGTGCTAGCCAAGATCTTTGCCGCCAACTCCACCATGGACGTCCCCCCCCCAACGCCCAAGTGCCGCCAATTCAAAGGGTTCCCTACACTATGAAGGAGGTAACATTTAGGCATAAGACCGTAAGACGAGCGCTCTTGTCGCTCGACATCAACAAAGCTTCTGGTTCGGACTTGATTCCTGCCATTGTACTGAAGAGGTGTGCACCGGAGCTTGCTCCAGTTCTTTCGCGTCTCTTCCAGATATCTTATGAATCCGGCACCTTCCCAGAAAACTGGAAATTTGCTCATGTCCAACCCATCCCAAAAAAGGGACCTAAGATCGACCCTTACAACTACAGGCCTATAGCTCTGCTTTCTGTTTTAAGTAAGGTGATGGAGAGGTGCATACATCGCGAGTTTCTGAACTACCTCGAACGTCACGGCTTGATTAGCGACAGGCAGTATGGTTTCCGGCACCAACGATCCACAGGGGACCTCCTAGCTTACGTCACTCAATTGTGGAGTAAACTCATCCATTCTTATGGTGAGGCTCATGTCGTTGCTCTTGACATCACGAAAGCGTTCGATCAGCTGTGACACGCTGCCTTCTTAAGCAAACTTCCATCCTATGGCCTCCCAGAAAAGCTTTGCAGATGGGTGGCTGACTTTATCTCTGGCCGCAAGATATCCGTCGTAATTGACGGATTCTCCTCTTCATCCCACAACGTCAACGCGGGTGTTCCCCAGGGTTCGGTCTTGGCTCCGACACTGTTTCTCTTACATATCAACGACCTCCTTTCCTGCACGATCAACCCAATCCACAGCTTCGCTGATGACAGCACTCTACATGCAGGAATTCAGAGTGACAAGCCGATCTCTGCCGCTGAGTTGGAAAAAAGAAGACTAGCGATGACTTCCTCTCTAACAAGAGACCTGGAGGCTATCACTGCTTGGGGATGCAACAATCTTGTACAGTTCAATGCTTCCAAAACGTAGTACTGTACTTTGACGAACAAAAAGCGTCCCTGCGCTCACCCGGTTTCGATGGATGGTCGCCCCGACTACATTATCCATGCTCGATGCTGTCCAAAGGAGGGCGGTCCGACTGATCGATGACTCTTCTCTAACAGACAGTCTCGGGACTCTTTCGCACCGGCGGGCTGTCGGCGATCTGGCTCTTTTCTACCGTTATACCAACGGGCTTTGCTCCTCAGAGCTCTCTTCCATGATGCCGTCGCGCGATGTGCCTGCCAGACAGACCCGCCTAACTTTGGCGTCCCATCCTAACCGTGCCGAACTTCGTACATCCAGAACCGGCCGATACGACCGCTCCTTTGTCCCGAGGGTGTCGAGATTGTGGAACAATCTACAAGAGGAAGCTTTTCCCAGTTCTGTTAACCTTAGGCAGTTCAAAAATCGTATTAATAAAATTTCTTTGGGATCATCATAGCAGCCGCGGTGTTCCGGCATTTGGAGAAGCAGGGCAAAATTCGCGAGCGGCTTCTCGTTTGTATGTACACCCATTTCCGAATAGGCACATACCACATCACGAAACATTTAGTTCAATTGTTGCGTTTTAAATGCCTAAGATGAAATTTTAGATATTGTGGAAGTAAATCCGGGAATAAGCACAAGGCAGTTAGCCCACAAGTGTCACGTTCAAAAGCGTGGCGCATATTACATGATGCCCAATTGTACCCTTATAATGTCCAGAGAGTCCAGGCGTTGCTACCCTCAGACTACCCCCTAAGAGTGAGATTTTGTGAGTGGTTGATGCAAGAAAATGCTGGAAAAGCCCGTTTTACAGCTGATATTTTGGCCACCGATGAAGCTAGTTTTACTAGTAATGGGATAACCAATCTTCATAATACACACGTTTGGTCCTTTGAGAATCCTCACGCAGTGGTCCAGACACACTTCCAACATCGTTTTTCTTTAAACATGTGGGCAGGTATTGTCGACGAATGTCTATTTTGACCGTTCATATTGCCAGATCGCATGGATGGTCACCAGTATTTGGAATTTCTTCGGAATGATTTGCCAGTCCTTCTTGAAGATGTGCCATTGAAAGGGTGGACCAATTGCATGACCTCCACGGTCTCCCGATCCAAATCTTCTGGGCTTCTTTTTATAAAGATACTTGAAAAACGAGGTACACCGTACTGCAGTGCAGAATAATTGAAGAATTGCGTGACCGAATCACAGTGGCTGCCGATAATTTGAGATTTCAGGCACAGCAGGAGGTGTATTTGAATTAGTGCGCCGAAATTGGATTAGACAAGCCCAAGCTTGCATTGCAGTCAATGGAAACAATTTTGAACAGCTTTTATAAGTAAGTGACCTGCTAAACTATATTATTCTATTATCTCGATTTCTGTAGGACTTCTATCTACTTCTTTAGTAACAGTGCATATGTGGTTAAAATTTGTCGGTCAAGTTGTGAAACAGCGTGGCAGCACCCCATTGTCTCATCTGATGAGAAGTTTCAAGTGCTGCCCTGTGCTTCTAGCTTTTTGTGCGAGATAAACAAACCTGAGCGGCGCGGGATGGAAATACCCAGAAGAACGATCTGCATATACTCGCGTAGCATCAGCACCATCTTGTGCCATTTTCAGCTTTTTCATTCTGATTTATAAACAAGCAACCCGGCCTCGCACGTCATATCTTTTCACCTTATCCTTCGCCGGAAGCAGAGCCGCATTTAATATACTAAGTCACATACAAATCCGAACACCCAGTTTAAATGGTTTTATTTTAATAAAATTTTGTATAAGTACTTAATGAAGCATAATAAGTAAATGATAAAAATTTCAAAATGATTGCACAGCTTTAAAGCCCTTTGACCTTTAATAATGTGTGGATGCACCCTACGCATTCTCCAACGCGCCTAGGCATGTCTCTGATCAGGTGGTCAATGTCCTCCTGTGGCATCTCATTCCAGGCAACCACCAACTCCTCTCGAAGTGATTCTAGAGTCTGAGGAGGACGTTGCAAATTGAGCAATCTCCTACCCATCATATCCCACACGTGCTCAATTGGGGATAAGTCGGGAGATCTTGGTATCCATGGTAACAATGTGACATCATTATGTTGAAAGAAGTCTATTGTGACTCTTGCAACATAAGGTCGGGCATTATCTTGTTGGAAAGTTGGATCTGCCAGGGTGTCAAGATAGGGTAAAAAATGGGGTTCTAGAACTTCGTGGATATAACGCTGCGCGTTCATGTTACCTCTGATGAAGATTAAAGGTGACCTGGAACCATAAGCTATAGCACCCCAAACCATAACTCCAACAGTGTAATGAACATGTCTTTCAACAAAAAACTGAGGATTCCTCCTTTCATCACGTCGCCTTATAACCCTGGCACGACCATCGTGCATGCCTAAGCAAAATCGAGACTCGTCACTAAAGACAATACTGTTCCATTCCTGATCCCAGAGTGATCCTTGTCTGCACCACTCAAGGCGATTACGTCGGTGTTCTCGAGTTAAAGGGAGGACCCAGTGTGGCCGGTATGAAAACAAGACAAAACTTCTCATTCGTCAGTAAACACTTCGCATGCCAATAGGTCTTCCGTGTTCTGCAAACCATTCATTTGCAATGGACCTGGTAGTGGAGAAACGGTCCCTTAAGGCCAATAATCTTAGGCGGCGATCTTCGCGGTCACAGTGTCTATACTTCTTTGCACTCTAATTGCAATTGCCCGAAAAGAAAGTCCAGCTTCCCGAAGTCCCACTATACGGCCCCTATCAAACTCACTAAGTTGACGAAATCGTACAGGTCTCCGTACTCTAGGCATCGTAACCGATCGTAAAGGATGTCAAGAACTAAAATCCGCCAACGTTGATTCTTTACTGCGGCTGAAATATTCATTTTTAGAGCGTTAGTGAATTAAAAAAAAGCAGTATAAAAACCGGAATGTCCAACTGATAAGGCTGAACATTTTTTCACTTGTTATTTACAGTAAGATAAATACATTCACCAACTTTTATTAAAATAAAACCATTTAAACATATTTGCAGATTTCTGGGTTATGTCAATATAAGCTTATTTTTAAAATAATTACATGTCGTATAGATGCGCTCTGGACTACGTTTATTAATGCTAGCAGTTTCATTGCAGTATATCTGAAATATGGTTTAGCAGAAAAAGTTTCAAGACATTATATGGTAATAATTGTGTAAGAACCACAATTTATTACTATCATCAATGAAAAAAAAAAATTAACCAACATATTCAACCTCATCACAGTTGGACAGTTCCTATCGTATCCAATCACATCATTTTTAATGAACTGATACTTTCTAGCTTTCGACTGCACGTCAATCTATTGCAGATGAAGATGTATTAAAAACCGATGTTATCTTCGTTAGTCGAGGTCAAATCAAAACAGTGGGCATTCGTCTGTTTGTTACGTAAGCCATTATAGACTGCATACAGCTGTACTTATGCTATTGGTATGCATTGTATATATGGTACGCGACCCGTTATATGAGAAATACCACTTCAATTTTTGTATGTAGACGTACACTTTGGTTGGTAGTATAATAGATGATTTTGTGGTTCAATCAAGTATGACTACTGGATAGAGTGAGGTAGAAATCATGCAAGATGAAAATACTTCTGGCTCCAAAAAAAATTGCCACTTTCCAACGTCTATTTGCAGAGTTCGAAGAAAATGTACAACTCTTTACCTCACCCTGTACAAGGTCCAGATAAGACCTAGCCTAGAAAACTGCTCACATGTTTGGGGTTCTGCCGGCTCGATGCTGTTCAGGAGATGGCTGCCCCTCTAATCGATTTCTTTTCTCCAACGTACTCTGATTCTCTTCTATCGCTAAGCCAACGGACTTGCTCCTCAGAGCTCTCCTCCACGATGCCACCGCGCGGTGAGCTTGCTAGACAGATCCGCCTGACTTCGGTCCCATTCTAACCGAGTGGAACTTTGTACACCCATAGCTGGCCGACACGATCGCTCTTCTCTCCCTAGGGTGTCGAGGTTGTGAAACAATCAGCCTGAACCTTAGGCAGTTCAAAAATCGGATTAACAATATGTCTTTAAGCTCCTGATAGCAGCTGAGGTGTCCCGGTATTTAGGCTTCCGCCCACGCGGTGCTTTGGTATTAGAAAAAGTTTAAGCTAAATGATCATAATAAAGAAAATGATGACAGTTTTTTACAGGGATAGCTCTAAAGGCTACGAGGAAGTTAATTAGAATAAGAAAAAAGTAATTACCTGTATTGTGTTTTATTCTAAGAATTTGTGACACATCAAAAATATCTGCTTGTCAGCATTGTAAAATATACTGTTACAGTACCCCATTCTTTTATGCTCCATTCATAGTATAGAGCTTTAGTAGAACCAATTGGCTATCACGATTTTAATTAAGAAAGGTCATCACTGTATGTAGCCTAGCAATTAAGTATTTTTTTGCGTTTGGGCACTTTAATGGCACTTAAGTATTCTCCTTCAGGTTAACTTGCTGCTAAGCTACGACAGGGCAGTGTGTATAATATAGAGGAAGACGTTGTTGTAATCAAATAAAAAGGACAAGTATTGTTATAATGCCTTGATTAATATTTCTGTTTCTAATTGAAGACACATAAAAATCAAGTTGACGTTATATGAAACTTTGTGTGAGCATTATTCTTTATACTAATAGGCTTTAATATTTCAATACTTTTTGAATCAAGACCTGTAGACTCTAGTCAAAGGGAAGAATAATAAGTCTTACAAATTCCTTTGACCCGAATTGCCTTAAAACTCTATTTTTTATGCACGATTTTTGATAAGAGCCCCGGCTCCAGAATTTACAATACTCGATGACAAGCATCGTTAACATAATAGTGATACCAACGGTCAACACACTGAGCATTTAAACATTATTAGCGATCAAAGTGTTTCACGTGACGACTTCAATCGCGGTTGATCCAGTGCAACGTTTTTAAACAACACCTATGGGGAGCGGTTCTTATGCTCTCTATCGTTGCCATACTTGTTTAAGGGCCGCATCATCAGTCGTTCCTACAATTGTAGGACGCCTTTATGGCCTCCTTGATTGTCATAATCTCCTTCAAAAATTTCTAGATTACACCTGTTTTGTGTCAGCGTCAGCACTCTCCTATTGTGAAGATATGTTTTCTTTTTAAATTGTAGGAAATTTCGGGCAGATAAAACATGATACAAATCAAAAGCAGGCACAATTTGATACAAATAGATATTTGTGACATAACCTCAAAATAGAGCGCTGACACGGAAAAATAGAAAACTATGACAATCAAGGAGGCCATAAAGGCGTCCTACAATTGTAGGAACGACTGACGATACGGGCATAAGGACGTTCTCCATAGATAAAAGTATTTTTGTTATTCGTTTGTTGGCTCTGCCGCTCTTCGCCTCTTTTCCGGTGCTACCCTCCCGCCGAAACGTTGACATTTTGTGTGAGGCTGGGTGTTTGTGATCCGAATCTGTCCTTTTTGTCAAAAATATCGGTAACCAAATAAGTTTGTTCGGTTTTTAGTATAAAAATATAAATTTTTATTGAGAAGCAATAAGAATAAATTCGTCGAAGTAATTACCATCACATTTAATTACCTTTTGCCAACGTGGAACCAATTTTTGTATGCCGGTATTGTAGAACTCAGTGGATTTGGAGTAAAAAAATTGGCGGACTGCATTTATTACACCATCTCGAGTTGTGAACTGTCGGTGCCTCATACAGCTGTCAAGAGACCAAAAAGGTGATAATCACTGGGCGAAATGTCGGGAGAATATGGCGGGTGCAGAGTTCAGGAATTTTTTCTCGGGTCACTTTTGCGGTATGAGGCTTGGCGTTATCGTGCAAGAATATCACTACCGATTGATCAAAGAAGGCTGTTTCTGGATGAGAAATGCTTGTAATCGTTGAAGCTGCTCACAATACAAGTTAGCAGTGATGGTCTGACCCCTTTCCAAAAACTCATAATGGACAATTCCAGTTGCTGTACACCAAACACACAACAAAACCTTGTTTGGGTGCAACGAAGCCTTGGGCGTGTGTGGTACCGAATCTGTAGGCGACAACCAATGATACGAACGGTTAGAATTCGAACACAAGATCCATTTTTCCTCGCAGGTTAATAACTGATTAAGAAATGGTTCATTAGCGTTACGTGAAATGTTTGCTGAACAAATGGTAAGACGACTTACTTTGTTCTCATTTGTCAGTTTATGTGGGACCCATTTGCTTAACTTCCACGTATTTCCTAGCTGATGAAGATGCAAGCGAATAGTTTCAGGACCCACTCTGCGCATTTCTCCAAGTTCTTGGTACGTCCTCATGGAATTTGCGTCCACAAAGTGTCGAACATCCTTGTTGTTCATGATTTTTGGTCTCCCCCAGCCCGGTCCATCGCTCAAACTGAGATCTCCCGAAAAAAATTTGTTTAACCACTTCTGTGCTGTTCGATCCGAATGCGCGGTACATATTTTTCGCGCCGCCGCTGCAGCTTTTGTACCAAGTTTGTTCTCATACAGTAAACAACTTCGAATTACTCGTCGCCATTTTCAATTATTAAAACTAGGTATATAACAATTTTCAACAAACTTTTATGTGTGTGAGAAAAGAATGATTCATACTAAAGAGACAGCAGGTAACAAACAATCGCTAACGATCAACAACATCCATGTCAATGTGCGTTATACAGCAACCGCACGAACTTATTTGGTTACCTGATATTATCATTTGAGTGTATTTTATAATGTTTTTTTTTGCAAATAAATTGTATTTGAATTTTAATTTGAATGTTCTTTTTATTTCATTCTGATTTTGAGATATTAGCTTTGCAACGTAGAACTACTGTCCTTTGATGGGAGTAAAATGGTAAATTGAGTATAGTAAGAGGTGGGAGAAGGGTGGTCTACTTAGTCGATTGTATTGGAAAACGCGAGTAGCAAACTATGAAGTTCATAAGAAACTTTGAGTAGATTCTGTCTCCAACCGACGATGCGTAGCAAATCTCATGACTAAGCGACATCTCGTTGGGAGCCTGGATACATTGTAACAAAAAAAAAATCAAGCGCAGTAGAGAGCATCCACCCAATAACGTTTTAAACGCTCTGTTCCACCACAAGCATGGAGCATCAGTCCCGCGACGTACCTACTCCGCGCGCTACGTATGTTGTACACGTAATATTCATACATTATTTTATAACTTCATAATTATTAACTATGATCAAGTGTACTACTTTAAAGTGAATTTTCAACTATCACGAGCAAGTGTGGAATATACCATATTTTTTGATAATTTTTGATGTTTTCACTATAATGATCAAGTCACTCACTCCAAACAGACGGTCTATTGGCGATTCTGTTACTGAATAATTTCAGTTATCATTGCAGAAATTTTAATGGAAGAGTAGATAATACTGGTTTATGATAAACTCCCATTCCATTAAAATAATTGCAAGTGCTGCTGAAACCACGCAGTCAAAAATACCAATAAAAAGATTGATGCAGGTGAGTTACTTGCATTTTCATGATGAAAACTATCCGAAAATAATACCTACATTTCCCATACTCACGCGTCATAGTAAAAATGGGTTCAGTCTGAAATGGTATTCTTGGTCACAGATAATGACTTATGGAGTTATCGCCACGTCAAAACATGTATGCTGACACATGGTTAACGTACGTCGAGTGCGGTTTATGTGACGCGTCTATTTTGATACGAATTTTTGATTTTCGATCTTATAGTTGAACAACCATCAATGTGTCCAATAAACGTAGATAATAAAATTGTAGTTTATTTTATTCTTCACAAAAAAAGGCAATAGCTCTCTTAGACATTATGAACGAAAATATCATTATATGTATGTTTATCCTTAAATTTCTCGTGACCATATGGCAAATGTTTATAGAAACGAAATGGATTACAAGAGTTATGCATGTTATATCATTTAAATTCAACTTTACTTTTTAAAAAATTTATTTGAGGACAAAATTACTTGACTTGACGGAGCCTAACCGGGTATTGAACACGAAGTTTACATAAGTGACTGTTACGGTGCCTAGTCGGGTATTGAACACGAAGTTTACATAAGTGACTGTTACGGTGCCTAGTCGGGTATTGAACACGAAGTTTACATAAGTGACTGTTACGGTGCCTAGCCGGGTATTGAACAACATGAAATGGGCGCAAGGCCTATTTATACTATTGGTGTGCTTACAAAGCACTTCTAGAAAACAAAGCATAAGCAACGAGTTAGCGAGAAGTCGTTATCTGTTGCTGAGCTAGCGTCTGATGGAACATTGAATGGAATAGTAAGTCCATTGTTGTGAGTGCATATAACATGCATGCATACGAGTAGAACTAGAAAAATCATTCCGGTATCGTCGTTATAAGTTGTTGTTCTAATCATGTCACTGGATTATATGTTCGAACATGAACTATTTTGCTGGAACAAAGCTAATAACAAAACATTGGCACATCAGTTTGCTTCTACTCCAGTCTGTTATTGCCGAACTACTTGATAACAAGGTGGAGTAAGGATGTTGAGATAGTGCATTCGGTCAACCAGTATCCATATAGGGAGAAAATTAAGTCACACTTCGGTGTTAAAACACACCGAAATCTTTATTTGTCCGTGGAATGGTAGAACGGGTTCCCACGTATAGGTGTTAATTTCTGAGGTCGACCAATACACTGCGAGGGCGTTCATTCCACTGACAGGTCGTGTTTTGGTTTACACAAACCTGGATATAAGCGGTTCGCTTCTCGGATAAGTTCGTGGTATGTGTTACCATGTTTGTTTACTTAGGTCAGTTGTCAAGCTCATACATTTTTTACCTGAAATCTTCTTCCGATGCAGTCTCCTACTATTGGAGGTCAGCGACTACCCTATCATACTCTATCCTGTCTTTCCCGTTTCTTTTAAGAATTTCAAACGTCATAGCTGATATTTCTCAACCAGGACAATTTTTGCTTTGTTTTCTAAGATAAGAATTTTCTGCATGTAATAATCGAAACTTATCATGTGGTTTTCATGGTGATATAAACCGATTTTTCTTTGCCGAATGAACCCACATATCGATGGTCTAGTGCAGGGTTTCCCAACCTTTTTTTTTGAGGCTCCCCGGACTATAAATTATATTTTCATGCCCCCCCCCCCTCTACTTTTTCAATAAATACAAAAAACGCACATTATATAGGTACAAAGACTTTTATTTTAATTCTAATAAAGAAACTTTAAAAGTCTAAATAAACTAATAAATGTTTTTTATCGAAAAATTTGAATAAAATAAGAGTAGGTACTAATGAGACCCTTGAGATTGCATGTTCTGTACCAGTTGGTTGATTCTAAGTTCTATTTTTGCCAGAGCTATCATCAGGTCGCTATCGACATCAAGACGATTTCGCTGTTTAGTTTTAATTAAAACTAGAGAAGAAAAGCCTGTCTCGCATAAGTGAGTTGAAGAAAAAGGAACTACGTATAGTATTCGTAAAGCAAGAGAAGCAAGTGTCGAATTAACAGGCAATCTTTTGATCCAAAATTTGTCCAGTGTTAAAAGATGGAAGTCAACTTTAATGGACAAATAGCCTTCATTTCTAGAAATTCTTCCTGAACTTTTTCTGGTAATTGTGACTCATCGACAACAAATGGATTTCTTGTCATGTGCCATATTGGTGACTCTGAATTGATGTCTCGATAGTATCGGCGAAATTCGTCTTCCAGCGCCTGCAAATGAGTTTTCATGTCAGATTTTAAATTTTCATCCAGTATGTTATTTTTAATTGCTTGGAACAGCCGAGAAAAAGATATAACATTTTCAGAAGACACTTGTTGATTCCAAAGTTGAAGCTTTGATATGAACCCCTGAATATAATCATAATTGCTTATTATAGTGTTGTTTCTGCCCTAAAGTTTAGCTCATTCAAGGAGACAAATATGTCAGTTAAATAAGCCAACCTCCATTGGAATGTGTCATCTTTGAACATTGTCAAGAAATCGTGTTTTTCTTTGATCTCAAGCAAAATAATTACTTCTTCTTTCAATTCATAAACGCTTTCCGCCTCCCTTGACATCTCCTTATGCCCCCCTTGGGAGGCGCGACCCCTGGTTGAGAACTTTTGGTCTAGTGGCAAAACTACGTAACATTTTGCTACTTTTTCAGGAAACCCGAAAAAACATTTTTTTAATATGGGATCGTGCTCGAACTATCAAAAATAACATATCAAAGCTTGTTTACGTGTTTACTTCTATCATAAGTAATTAGCCACAAATTTCAAAAGCTGTTCAGAATAGTCATGAATTACTCACTTGATAGTTAGCGCGTTTTTACTCAAGCAAAATACTATACCTAGACCTAAACGACTAGAAATAGAAAAATCTTGAATCTTGGAAAATGAACAGAGCACTGATGCTACCTGGTATACCATTAGTCATATCTGATACCTGTTATTACAGATAGTGGTGTAACAAAGGGTTCTAAGAGCGTACATTGCAGCTAATTATTTAACTTGATAGCGTAGTGATAGATGGACCCACAGATACCATTTTTTTAAATTTTGTTGATACGTAGTATTGTCACTAGGTCATCGATATGTAGAAATTACTCTTTACTGACGTTTTGGCTACCTCGGGAGCCTTATTCAAATCAAATGAAAATGACTAGTCCATCTGATGATATGTGGGGCTGTGAAGTTTAGTATGTACATAAAACATTTACATTATTTTATTGAAATCTTTCGTATCTACCACATTAATTTGTTTATTCCACATTTTATCTTAAAAACAATGAGAAGTTAAAAACGATGACTGCTCAAAACCTGAACATACTTTAATTAGTAAAAAATTAATTTATGTGAATTTCTTAGTAACGCGTGCCTCATTGGCTTCTTCATACTGCACAAAGTGTGTTTCAACGGTTTCTTCAATTCTTCTCGCAGTAATATAAATTCGATAAAATGCGGGTCCCCTTTTGCTTTTGACAAAAGAGCGTCATAATTTTAGTCCAAAGTGATTAAAAATCCCATATCGCTAATAAAAATGATAATTCGGTGTTCACCGTTGGAGATCCGTTAGGTCCATCATAATTATGATGATGCGCTCTCATATTACCCAGTGTCGGATTTCCAACACGAAAAAAATTATTCAATTATTTAAATTCGATCTTAAAGTCTGAGCGAGAACCGGTAGATGGAAGATGCAATGTATACACACTCAAAACAAGTAAGATCACTGGCGGAAATGCCTTATGAAGAGAAATGATGCTGCCTTTGTCCGTCCGATTACACAGGGCTAACCATACACTGTTGTTTCATTCTTATTGGAAATAATATTTTCACTTAAATAGTTCGTATACTTTCGATAGAGGATACTTTGCTGTGCTTTCGTAAGTTGTGCTACCAAGGTACGATTTTATTATTGACCACAAATTTAACCAATCATAAGGCGTTTTTGAAGTAACGGATCTAATACATATGGCCGATTTCCTGCCTTTAAAACTGGGAAAAAATTATAGGATTTGTCCGAGATGGGCCCATTATTCCCCTATTAAGTCAATGAATACTTCATAAATTACCTGTCTTAGCTACAAATATTGATTTTTTTATTCGAGCTTGGATACAATATTTGCAGCTATGGCACAAACGCCACCAATCGGGAACAAGCTTGATATCTACCTTGTAAATAATACATATAGGTAAATTAAAAACAAACAAAATTGGAAAAACGATATATCTATTGTTAATTGGGTGGAGATTTAAAGAGTTCAGCAACTTCCATTGTAAACATATTTTTCTTTTCTGTTGGGAATAATGGGCAAACTGACAGAATGATTCTTTGTGGATATAACATATGATACCTTTATTATAAATGGAATAATTGCAAAGTATTTCTTTATATTACGAAATAGAGTCCCATCTTACGCAAATCATATAATTTTTTTCTAGTTTGAGAGATATTTTACAAGAAATCGACTAAATTCGTTAGATTCATTGCCTCAAAAACGCCTTCTCATCGATCGAGTTTGTGCCCTGGCTGCCAATAAACATGAAACAGCTATATATGGTTTGCTTTCTGTGATCGTATGAACGGATAAGGTAATAATAATTTCATTAGGTTCTTATTGGTAATTACAAAGCAATCAATGCTATTAGTTTATTTTGTGATTTTTATATATATATATGTACGGTATTTCCCACCAGTAATTGGTTTATAAACTGTTGGTGGTGTAATTAAATAAATAAATAAATAAATAAATAAATTAGCGATCTAATATATCGCCAGAATCGACGGCATCTAGCGGTAACTGTCAAACGCGAACTGAGATACCTTCACAGTTCCAACGGATAGCTGTTATTTAATCTCGCCGAGGTTGATTCTGAGCTTTTAAAAAGTGTCCTAATAGCTACTGCGGTGTTTTGCTTTAAAATTTAACCAACAATTTTGGATGAATAATAACATGCTTGTTTATATTCTCAGAAATAGACCCATATTTTCATATGTCCGCCTTATCTGTTTGTAGAGATGATCATCCTTCGTCTAAATGTTTCAGTAAATCTTTAATTTTTATGGGAAAGTCTCGAAACATAATTTTTACCATTGCGGAAAATGAACAAGTGCACTTTGAAAACAAAACAAAAAGCCGGACCGCAGTAACTTAAAAGTATAAATTTCTAATTATGCTGTCAAGACGAATCTCAGAATAAATGTCAAAATCTATCAAGTCTCCGCTTCGCGTCCTTTGTGCAACTGCCGTCGCGTGCGGACAAGCATCACTTTCCGCACTCGCATTGCTATGTCATATGTCAAAACCCATCAAGCCGTTTGGATAGAATTTTTTGTCCACATACTTCCCCAAGCGCAAAAAAATAACGTGACGATCATATATTTTTTAGACAGGGGAAATCTTAGATGGCATCCTTTAGGCTCGACAGTTTTGCTCTGTCGGCCTATCCCTCCCGAAGTGTGAGATTTTCTTAGTACTATATATCTCACCACGATAATACTTGCAACAAGAAGTTAAATGAACCTGCTATTCTCAAGAATCTGTATACGCTGATAAATGCAAGAAATGGAGCGAGTTCGACCTGCTAAGTAATTTCTTGTTGCTGTCCCCATCACCAGAAGATTCTTACCAGGCGCTTCTTCGCTAATTACTGGCTCGATTAATTAATTCCGGGGCATTATTGCATCACCTTAGATGTGCTGACGCTGCTCTGGAGCGTACTAGTAGAATTCTTAATAGATCCGCGAACTTATTGCCAGACCAGCAATAACGGGTCTTCCGTTGACTAAGCAAACCCTAATGGGGCTGAATCGTACGATATTATCTTGGCAAATTGACGTGACTTCTGCAAGGGATCACCAAGCGATGTTCTTGCAGAATTCGGGCAAAAAAACTAGTTATCAAATCCGTTGCGATAACTAGCACTAAGCAGCTGAATCTTAACGCTGTATGGGACGCGTTCACAGAGTTTACTTGCTGGACACATTTTTAAACAGGTAGAAAATTTAACCCGTATGCGTCAGGTGTAAAGTTTGCCTCTTCTCCGGACTATTTGAACTAAAAAAGGCACAATATGAACAGCGTGGCATGGATGAAAACCAAGAAATTGACACAAAAAGTTTGAAGATTTATATTGAAAATGGCTTTCCAAGGAAAATCTACAGACGCAATTATTTCCCTGGAAGTTTTGGGTACATGAAACTTGAAGTTCTTCGGAGCATTTCTGTACCAATAATGTTGAAATACTAACAATAAATATAAAGCTGTCGTGAAGCAGAACGACGCTGCTACGGTTTTGAATTGAATAACGCACCTAAACTTCAGTAATAGCTTGAAAAAGGTGCCAGTAAACTTCAGCAGGAGGAACTTTTTTGCACTTAAAAACAGAACTACACCTTACAATCGGCGGGCTTACTGATTGACCTAGTGCAAACAAAGCACAGAACCAACAACGACTGAGGCGTGAAAGGCAATTTCGGCGTAGTGAAAGACCGGAGTATCTGAGGTTGAACGAACGTCGTGTGACTTCAAAACTCTATCTCGTATAATATTTAAAAAACTGTAGCAAAAAAAATGAATTAAAAAGCTTTTCAGCTCCTGCCTACCACACGATAAGGAACTTTTCCTCAAACTAAACAAGAATATTTTATTAACATAAATACAAATTTTCAATTACAGTATGCTTGTTAGGTCAAAAGTATTCATTCACTTGGCTATAAGGGAAAATGCTGTTGAACACAAATATGAACTGGGTGATAGAGGACGGTTGTTTGTTTCAATTCACTAAGTGCAAATGTAGCCTTACAAAATGTAGATAGACATTTTTTTTATGATGATCTGTCTTAACGTTGAAAGACATATTCTTTGCACTTTATACGATTGAATTAAATGTAAACGCACCCATACCAAAAACTAGCCTAACGTCAAAGATCAACGTCGTTTAACTAAAACGGCTGTATTTCTCGACACTTGACTAAGTAGAAAGTGGACTGTTTATACCAACAGTGAAACTGAATGACTACCCGCCAGCATCGCATTCAAAACATCAGCCATTATTCTAATACTGCCCATAAATTAAAATCTATATGTATCGCAACCAATGGCTTGTCTGATCTAATGATTTACTGTGACTCTAATTATTAGGTATTAGAAGTACGAAATCGTCTGGTTTTATTTATACTTAAGTATAAAGACTCGAAAGAAGTAAGATCACTTGTTAAAAAACTTGTCGTAATTGGTCTTATTGTGGTGCAGAAATAATATCTTTTTCTCAGCCTGGATAGTCACGGTAAATCGGTCGTTTCAGTCGAAGACTTCCCGCAATTTTTACCAAAAGATAAATACTAAATTCCGGTAGGCGAAAAGGGTTCTGAGAGTTTCTAGCATCATCTATGAGATTGTAGCAGAACACAAAAGTGAATTCCGAAATTTAGTTTGAAAAGATAGTGTTTGGTGCTGCTATTGTCTCATAGGCGGCGCAAGGACCTTCATCCCCTTCTTGGCACCTCTCAAGTGCCTGTGGTTGTCATTGGGAATCGTGAGGCCCTGATTAATGTATTGCACTTGAAGATACCGAAGTAAAATTGGCATTAAAGAGGTCGAAACAGATCGATGATCCCAGCACCATCTATGAGGCAGTAACAGACCCAAACACTAATTCTATCCAAAGCAGATTTCTGAGTTAGCGCTAGTATTTTTCATACCATAACACAATAATATGCAGTTCGCTATCTTCAGGTAGACAACATATTTGCTATTTTATATGTTGCCACTGTCTAACCATTAGCCCGGCGAGGAAACACAGGATGTTCAAAAATACCTTGCACAGATTCTTAGTGGTTGAAAATTTGAATTTAGGTGATAGTGTTCTTTAGTAAAACATTCGCTTATGAAAGAGAGTCAATTTTCCTAGAGCTGTGCTTGGTGCAAAGGTACGTTAAAAGCGCATAGCTACATAAGTATAAAAAAGCGTTATATTTATTATGGAAAGTTGGCTGTTTGGTACATACTTACATGTGCCAGTAGCTGCTTAGAGAATTGGCTTCCTAGCTAAGAAACCGGTCACTCAGCTAAGTAGCGCTACTTTTTTAAGTGCTCAATCCTTTCTTATACTCGTATAAAGCTGACCCACAAAGAAAATGGGCGGATCCATAGAGCGTCGTAACTGGAGATTTCAGCTTTATAGACAAAAATACTCAGAATTCTTCTAAAATGCTGATTTATTCAGCTTTATAGAAAAACGCGCTACTTAACTAAGTAACCGGTTTATTAGTCAAGAAGCCACTTCTCTAAGAAGCTGTCGCATATGCAAATGGGTGGTGGCGGTATTTAAATAACAGGTAAATCCCATTTCAATACAATTTGGGATCGTTTAGCGTTATTCAAATGTGATTTACGCCGCGTTAAATCAAAAACGGTATCTAAATTGTCAAATTCTTGCGTAACTATTGGCTACTACGTAACAATGTCAAGGTAAGCGACCGAGCAGTCGCTTACATTTTGACGCTGCATATATGCCATTTGACCGTGGTGTATATAATACTCGTATATTTAAATATTAGCAACACTACCACTCACGGACTATCAAACTAGGAAAAAAGTAAAAAGTGGCTGCTGTCAGGTATTGAACTAGGTACCATAGATCTACAATAAAGTCATAATATATGTTCTACCACTGCACCAAAGGAACAGGCAACCGCAAAACTGGTGATTACATTTTGAGGTTCATTATCCAGGGAATCGCTTTTAACTCCAACTCCCATGTTTTTTTACATACAATCTGAATAGGTACAATATTTTCGGAAACTATCATTAACTGAAACTGTTCACAATGGGGAAAGGCAAAAATATTGTAATTTTTTATTTATACATGAAATATAGATACTATTTAAATAACACATCGTGTCAAGGAAAACTGTTTAGTACCTTCAATGAAGTATACTTTCAACTCTAGAGAGTTGTTATTGAGGTTTTATATTTATTTCTCTTCAAGATATGGTTGAATAATGTCAAGAAAATTTGCTTAAAAATGGTGCCTTTCCTAGAAAGTAGATATCTTTGCACCTCAGTACAATTATTGTACAACGAAAGGAAAAAACTCTCCCGGTGTTTATAGCTGTGGTGATTTTGAACAGATTTATGATCTAAAATAGCACTGAACTTCAAAAAAAAATTGGTTACCTTGAAATATATTTTTTCACTTTAAAATTTAGCTTTTTCTTTACATTGTTATTATAATTATAATATTCCATCGAACGGCATATTCATCGCACTGTGGGTATTTTGGTGCTATTGCTTACGATTAGTGTTCATTCGAGGTAGCATGACTGCCCAGCGCTATATCCACGAAGTTTGACAAACATAATGCTTCCCTTTTTGGAAACATTGCAAAATCCACTTTTTCACAGGACAATGCAAGTGGTCTACTCGATCTCAAGAACTTTCCCCCATCGAACATGTATGAGACATGATGGGAAGAACGTTGCAAAATTCACCTCACCCACCACAAACATTGGAGGCTCTACGACACGAAACCAAATTCAGATGGCCTTGGATACAATACACCAAGAAGACATCAATCAACTAATTCAATCAATGCCGCAACGATTTAACAGAGGAGTTTCAACACATCATTAACATTAAGGTGGGATATCTCAGCTATTTTGCGAAATTTTGAGTTAGAATTTTAATCACTTTTTATTTATCAGTAGACGAAAAAATTGTAAAAGTAAAATCACGTTGCCTTAGTTGCACAAAGGAGGCTAGTCAACTTTTACACAAGAGCAAGGATGATTGTTATCGCGAGTTAATTAATTATGAAAGCTATGAGCCCCTTCCCACTTCAGTTGGGCCACTTCAAGATTTGTACCAAAATATGCTTTTATAAACTAAACATGACGAAACTATTTACTTCTAAAACAATATATTTTCTCAGAAACATTTTAGATACACTTTAGTCGTAAAACATACATATTTGAAATCACTTAGACCTATAACTAATAGAACATCTGAACAAATAAATAATGTGCGAATAAATGCGCGAAGTTAACAAAGCAACAATTGAAAGATTACCATTGGGTAACATCACCTTTATTTTTTATTACGGCTGAAATTCTTTGGTGCATAGTATTAACCAAGTTTTGGCAAAAATTTGGTGTAAAACAATCCCATATTTCTTGAAGCTTTTGTCTCAGTTCGGTGATTGTACGAGCAGGATATTGTCGTAGAACCTTTTTCATCTCGTGCCACAAAGTTTCAATAGGTGACAGATCTGGACTTCTAGAAACCCATTTCAAAAGTAGTACATTATTTTCTTCCATCTATTTTATAGCCTTTTTGAGGTATGGCACGCTGCACCATCTTGCCGAAACACAAAATCTTAGTCGGATGTCAAACATTCTTCCATCACTGGTAAAAGTGATTCTTCTAAAATTGCCAAATAGTTGTTTGTATCCACATTTCCATCAACAAAATGAAGTTTTCCTACTCCTTTTGATGACATACTTCCCCAGACCATAACGGATGCTGGAAATTTCACTTTTCTCTTCAGACAGTCAACATGGAATGCTTCATCTTTTTTTGCAAATAACTCTACTGCGACTGTCACCAACACAAACTTCGAATCGGGCCTCATCACTCCATTGTATTGCACACCATTGTTGAGGTATCCATTGTCTATGATCTTTAGCCCATCTAAGCCGATTTTTCTTTTGCAGTGGAGTTAATAGTGGCTTTTCTTTGGCCTATAAACAAGTTGTGCAACTTAAGGGTTTTTACTTCACTTTTTTTATAAGAAAACTTTGCAAGTACCAACTCAAAGTTTGTGGGCCTCTCTATGAGTTGTGGACCTCGAAATTTTCCTTTCAACAGCGTGACTCCACAGAGCATTTAATTGTAAATAATTGGCACGCCTTTTTTTCACTATATTCTTCTTAATGCTCTTCGGCCGGCATTTGTGATATTACTTTTTTTCACATATCGTGGCGTAATATTAACTGAACCAGTTACGTTATATCTTCTAACAATATTTTTCACACTGTACCGCGATAAGTCTAACAAAGTTGCAATTTCTGAGTTAGGTTTCCCAGAATTAAAAAATTTAATTATCAGTGACCGAATTTTCTCACTAATAACCTTTCCTCTACCCATTTTGAAAACCTTAACTACCCAAAACTATTTTAAACATATTCTGACAGCTGTGATTAATAAAAACAATTGTCATGGCTTTTATTTTTCACAGCCACTTATGCGTTATAGACTTATTTTGCATTGAAATGAAAATAGGTTGATATACTGTAATTGCAACATGTGTTATTTTTATGCTGTAAATTTGATTAGGGAGTGATAAAGTTGGTGTTTTCTGCTATATATTATCAAAATATTCATTGTTAATATTTTAAACCTATAACACCCTGCTACATTTTTATAATTTGTGTTTGATAAGAAAGAAACTAAGATTTCAATAGTTGGGCCAACTGAAGTGGGAAGGGGCTCGTAGCTTGTCTGCATAAGTACTTTGGGGTAAGAGCATAACAATGCAGTAAACACAAGTAGTTCCTAATAATTGTTTTAAACGCAGCGAATCGACAGTAAATGATTCACTTCCATTTGGGTATAGTGGAAAATTGATATATCCGGACTGGGCTATAAATAGGTCAGCTCCTCTTATCGCCTACTTGTGCAATATAAGCAGGTAGAGATGTAAGTCCAAAGAGGTAATCAGGGTATAAACAGTTTGGAGTGAATCTATTATTTACAGTCCGTATACTTTTACTTATATCAGAGCGGTCGGTTGCGAGATCCCAGCTATAAGCAAATTGAGGCGCGATGACATTTAAACGCAGTTTAGGAGTTCGCGCAAACTAGCAATTGTGTCGTTTGATTTTCAGAGATTTCAATCTACGAGACGCAAGATACTTCTATGAGAATGCAAGACATACTAATACTATTTGCCAATTAGGCTTCAGCCGTTAAGGAGGCTCTACTTGTTCCTACTACTGCGCGCAAGGTTCATTTATTGTTTTTTGGCGCCAATCTCGCAGTTGATGCACAGTGGTCAAACTCTTGTAAAAAGCGGCCAAAAAGCTGTTCTATATGGAGTATGGATCAGAGTTAGCAAGGTCGACAATTACGAAAGATAACAACGAAAACATTTGTTTCTTAAGGCTGTCTGATACGATACAAAATCTTTTTCATAATTTGGTATCAGATTTTGTGAAAAAATGGGTTACTCAATTTAGTTTCCAATTTGCATACCAATTACAAATCCAATCCTGTCAATCCGTATAGGAATGTTTGTAATAAATTTCGTACGAAATCATGCGTAATCGGTAGAAAAAAAACTAGAACTGTCAACTTCGAACTGCCATTTCCCACGTCAAAGTCAGTATAACCACACTTTTTGTTGAGACTTGCTACTTTATTCCTTTATTACCTTAAACGAATAGAAAATTGTAGAAAATGGAGCAATCCAGTATTTCGCATATTCGCATGAAAATACGAAACCGTAAAAGAATTTTGCGGCGATATGGATGAGGAGTTTTTCAATCTACAGTTAGTACTGTATAAACAGGGGAGTTACCCGAAACTGATGACCACAGCTGATCACAAGAATTGATGAAAGCGTTGGAGGTTAATTTATTTCTGTCAACCAATTATCATCTCAACTGAACATCACAAATTAGCAAAAAACATAAAGGAGTGCAATGCAATTCTTTGTTGCGTAGCGCTTCTGGCAGCATGATATTTTTAAAATTAGGTTCTAAAAAATTTGGCACTCAATTTGTTCATGCACATTAGGTGCTGAATGCTGTCTGACACTATCCTTAATTCTTTACGAAATTTAGCATAGAATGGCAGATGGTCTTCAGAGGAAAAAAGGAATGGACAGTAACTGAACGCAATAAAAACCTATAAAATTTTAATATTCAGATTCAGTGAGGTCTGTCTGCCGCTTAGATCATCCCGTGCGTTTTTACTTCCCACGCCACTGCCGAGGAACTATTCTTGTCGCGAAAAAAATTGAAAATGAAATATTATGTTTTTTGGATGTTATATGACATTTAATTCTAAGCACGTATTAGATATGATTCAAACATATTAGATTTCTGGTATTACCCCCGATGGCGCGCTGTTGTGTGTCTGATGCGTCGTCAAGTCAGGTATTGGGGGAGGCGACGTTGCCAGATGGACAGAACTACCGGTAGGGCAGGGAAAATATCTATGGACTAGTGTATGGACCTGTTGAACAGACTTAATCCCCTTAATTTCTCTGTTATACATGTTTATGATTAACTTTTTTTTCAGATAGTCTAGCTTGTGCTGAACTAAATCTTTATCGAAGTGATGATGACGTTGCGTGAGAAGTACAAAGTCAACCTGCTTAACGTCACTTCTTTAGCATACTCGAAATTTTGTTGAAACTGGTTCTGCTTGCCGAAAAAGTTAATGAAACATGCAACTGGATTGCGTAAGAATATTATTATAATTTCAACGATCTCAGAAGAACACAGGTTGGTAATTGTCGATTAATTATTTTAACTACTGCCATTCGGTAGTAATGTTTATGGTTGCAATAATTTTCTGGTATGTAGATTTTACGATACTTTGGCGGTTGGTTTTATTCTCTAATAAAACCGGCGTTTGCGTTTGCGAATGAAGAAAATAAGTGCTGTTAAAACATGCTGGGAACAACACTTCTGTACACTTTGTTGCAGGCAATAGAAGACAATTGATTATCTCACCACCTGCAGCTAGTAAAATATGTTTATTGGGAACAGCATGTAGAGACTCTCACATGGACAGGTGACAAAGCTGCACACATGGACCATAACTTGGATCATAGAAGTAATAAATGTTTGCTGACATACTACACTGTTTAACTGTCCGGTCCGGTTCGCGACATTTTATGCCTCCTCTTCACAATAGGCCAATATCATTATTAGCGTGTCCTAGTTGAAGATAGGTAACCATGATTATGTATTCCTACGTGTAAAAAGGCATTTCGGAGATCCTAGCGCCATCTGAGGGAGAGCAGCAGAACCAAACAGTCTAACTCTTTTCAAAGTACATTCCTTAATTTATTTGTGTTTCGCTACTGTTTCATAAATGACGCTAGTATTTTTTAGATCCATTTGTTGAAGGAAAATTTGTTATCTGTCCATAAATTGTCTATTTTTTTCTCCATGACGTGCTACAAGAACGTTATATGATTGCTGAGCTCATTACACAATCAATAAAGAATTACTTACAATGTTGAAATCCCCTTCGGGATGAGCAATTCAAAAAAAAGAAGGAGAAAAAACAACAAAATCAACGTGAGACTTCATGAGTAAATAATTTTAGATATTAATATTTCCATAGTATAAGGTGTAATCTTTGGGTTTTCAATGTATCGGCAATCATTGTAATTATTATGAAACGTATTAAAATTTTTCTATATACCGACGAAGCCGCGTAGGTACAAGCCTATATACCAGGGTATCGCGGCTGCTATGAGAAGCTTAAAGAAACTTTGTTAATCCGATTTTTGAACTGCCTAAGGCTAGAGAAAACCAATCTTCAGGTAGATTTCTCCACAAAAGGAGAAAGGAGCGATCGTATCGGCCATCTCTGGATGTACGAAGTAGCGGTAGAAGAGAGCCGGATTGCCGAAAGCCCGGCGGTCAGAAAAGGTCTCGAGACTACAGTTATAGAACAGTCATTGATCAGTGGAACAGCCCATTTCTGAACTGCATCGAGCATGGAAAATGTAGTCGGGGCGGCAAGTACTTTCGCCTTAGCGTTGCTAGCTTGTTACAAGCGTTCAACTGGGTACGTAAACTCTTCTTCTCTTTGAGAAGTTCCCTCCAGTCTGAATGGTCATCGTCCAGAAGGACCGCGCTGCGACATTACCATGTGCCTAATCATTACTTCGTGATGGTCTTTGGCATTTGGACCGCTGCCTTATATTTGCTTCTGGACTCGACATCTGCTTGTCTGGTCTATGCAGTGGGGTTTAAGTAACGAGGCTCTGTGTGCTTTGATCTTCAGCCGACGGGCAGGGCGATTGACGCTCAAGAAGTCTATCAAAACCTGAATGTCATCCCATAGCGATTCAAGCTTTGGGGCCCTAGGCAAAATATTATACCATTTAGTTCGATAACATAGAAAAAATATGTATGCTGGCAATTCAGTTTCTTCCTAACCTCAATAAGTGATCGTACGCAGCTAATTTTTTATCCCAAATCCTGCCAGACGATACTTTTTCATGATTTTTTTCAATGATAATACAAATTGTAAGTCAACAAAAACTTCTTCTTCAAAGTACTTCTGATATTGTAGCATGACCGACAAAGTGTGAGAAGCTCCAAATCATGGTATGGACCTCACGCTGTGTCCTGGGTCCGACTCATTCACGGCCAAGGCGCAAGCGGGAGGGACAAAGAAATGACCATTTAGATAATAACTGGTTTCTTATTCAAATAATAGTCACGACTATTTCATGCAACACGGCCTGTGCGGACCGCTGGCGCTATGGGGGATTTTTTTATTCGCTCCTTTCCGAGCGGGCCGCTTTTATTACAGTTATCGCGCTGTAATGGGACACCTCGGTACAGCTTGGCGCTTTCTGCTTAATCACAATGCCATTGTATGCCGGATGGGCGAACATTTTCGTCCATCTACGAGGTGTGACATAAAACCACTGATACTGGCAACAGTCAAAGCGATCTGGCAACGCTGCGCTGTCATCCTTCACTGATAGTGTTACCAGATTGGTCGCGAAAAAAATATCGTAAAAGCACGTCGAAATTATTGCACATTATCGTAGACAGTGCAGGAGATCCGTCTCCGATGGGGGTGCCCTTTGAAAAGCTGGGGTAGGGGGCGCAGGCGTAGGACTATGTCCAGAATTGACAAGCAATTTTAATTGAAAAACGGGGAGGGGGGTGGTAGCGAGCGAGCTTGAAAATGTCATTCGTAAGACTATTGGACATTTAGCTATTATCGCTCACTACTGGAAACTATCGTACAAAAAACGGGAAGGACACGTGTTTGAGCCGCCAGACGTACGAGAAATCTCGTACATGTACGAGATATTAAGTTTCTCTATGAGATACATGAGATACAAAGTAATAACCTTGTACATTTTTGTACGAGATTTAAAAAATGATAACTATCCACTTAACGTTATGTGGAAAAGTGTAAGAATTTATTCAAAGATGACCCCATCGATATTACAGAAACATCGATATATCATTTGCATATAATAATATAACCACGTCAAGGACTGTCGAAGTTATGCCACTGCTGCTATCCTGTAACATTGACATTGTTGAAATGATATATTTTCCTCCTTCTAAGCTCGCCAAAAAGGTGATTTATCGCCACCTTGAAAATTTTTCGTTAAATCACCTCGTGATTTCTGACGTTGAATTCGGTTTTCGGTCCGAGCATAGCACCGAGCTACACGCATTCAGGCTGGTGGAACACGTAACCAGAGGGTTCACCATCAGCATGAGTACTGGCATCTTGCTTTTGGAAGTCTCAAAAGCCTTTGACAAGGTGTGACACGAGGGCCTCTTCTATAAACTATGCCAAAAGGGTTTTCCTTTTTGGCTTCTAAAATTACTGAAATCCTTCCTTGAAGGAAGGCAGTTTCGTATCAAAATTAAAAATGTTTCGTCAACAACACACTCAGTTCGAGCCGGTGTTCCTCAGGGCTCGGTTCTAGGACCAATCCTTTATGCGCTTTTCATCCATGATGTCCCTTGCCTTGCAACTGTGAAGTCTACCTCTACGCTGGCGACAGAGCACCTGTCGCCCAGTCGTGTACTGGTGATCTGGTTCACGACGGGTTGCAGAGTGCGGTGGACGAAGTACTAGAGTGGGCGAAATGGTGGCTGCTAAAAATTAATCATTCGAAAACGCAGGCTATTTATTGTACCGAAAAACGTCGCACCTCCAGCAGAGGTGTCTGTGGACGGCAATCGTGTACCATGGACAAATTCTGCCAAGTACCTCGGTGTCACCCTTGATAAAGGCATGACCTGGCAGAAACATACACCAGCCTTGAGAACAAAATTCCAAATTGGGTTTTGGCAACTATATCATTTGTTATGTAGATTCTTCAAATTGAGTTTGATAAACAAAGTTCGCCTATATAAAATGATTATTAGACCACGCGTTACTTATGCATGTGCGGCTTGGGGTGTTCTTGCCAAGACACTCATGCAAAGTCTTCAAGTGCTGAAACGCAGAACTTTGCGAACAATTTGCAACGCTGCATGGTATGACTCAAACGAGACACTACACAGAGACCTTGAAATTCCTTACTTGAGGGATTATGTCAAGCTTCAGGCGCAGCGACGTTATTGTCAAGCGGAATCGCACAGCAACCCTCTGTTGCGTGACTCAGTGGATAACACAGTGGAGCAAGTTTGTAATAAAAAATTAGCGCGAACTGTTAGTAAACTTAAAATTACACTCTAACAAAACCGAATCAAACTTTGTATAGTTCACCTCAAAATTAATCCGTGTACCAAGTCAGAAAGCCAAGGAGTTTTCTCTTAAACGAAACACTTCTGTTTTTATTTGCTCTTCATCTTTTTCTTCTCTTTCCCTTTCTCTTTTTCCTTGACATCGTCTGGTTTCTGGGCAACCTACGGACCGCCCAGACAAACAAATGACGAATAGTAGTATGATATATTTTCTTATAGATTATGTTTATGTCATTCTTGATTTTAATTTTGCATACAAATATAAATGGCAAACGCACCACCCCAAGTGTTTTGGTCTGTTACCTTCCCCGAAGCTCATCAATTACTCCCAACAGCATGTCTGTGCCAAATAGCAACGCCAGCATCCCCCACCCTTATCCGGTTAACCCGATTTCAATTCCTATATACGCCACTATGTACGAGATTATGTGCAGAATGTACGAAAAGTTTAGCATCCCTGGTACAAGAAAAAACTTGACGTCTGGCAACCCTGCTTCCGTTGCTCAGTCTCATTGCGAATTTCAACCCTGTCCGGTAACCACGTGATTTTTGGGACTGCTATTAGTGAAGCATCACGTAAAATGGAGCAGCGGAATTTTAAAGCAAGGTTGTGCCATTATAATTTGTGACAAACAAGTATCAATTATTTTTGGAAGGTAAAGGACACGTTGAAATGAATACCGCCCCTGGTGGTCTTCAGCTTCGAACACCGACGAAAACATAAACGCTCTCGTGAGATCAGGCCAACGTTAAGAATCTTTAATTTAAATGTATTAACCGTTCTTCATCTGCCATATAGTGTTTCCAGTATCAAGCTTCACGGTGTTGTCAGAATAAGGGAGGTTCGTAAGAATATTTTAGGATCTTACCTCAAATATTCAAACCTAAATATCTCCAAAACAAGTCATCTGCCAAAAATTCGTTAAGAGACAAAATTTATGGAAAAATAAATGGTATTGTCTTAGCTTCAAACAGGGCAGAAATTCCTATTAGGGGTCCAGGTACCAGTTTTACGTACCTAGTTTAATTTGGGCCGGGAAACTGTGTCTATTGCTTCTGATGTGCTCACGACTAAAATATTGACTCAGTATCTTTATCCACTGCCTTAGATATATACTTTTTTCAATTTCATAAATAAAATTTCATCACTCTGCATCTCGGTAGGGGAGCATCTGTGAACTCATATTTATAGGAACTTTGTCTGTTATTTTTGGATGTACTTTATACCCTAGGGATGTTGGCACGTCTTTCTGTAATACATTTAAAGTATTAAAGTATAATTTCAATGCTAGGAAATTTTGTTTTTTTTAATAACTAAGGTTTGGCAATGTCAGTGTATGTACATATATACGAGTATTTATATATTTTTGGTATCAGAATCAAAGACTCTATTCGCCTGTGCAGGTATGCAATATGTCGTAAAGAAGAAAAAGTGACAACGCTAATGTGCAATTTATTTTTAAATCCCACTACAAATAAGCCAAGAAGAAATTAAAACATTCAGTTTTTTCTGTCTCTCTCCGTAAGTCCTTTGAATTTATAGACTTTCTAAGCGGTATTTTGTTAGTTGCCCGGTATACGCAACCTGGGCATTTGCAATTTTCATATAATATGATACGTTTTCTATAAATATATGCCTCAGTGGATAAAGGAAAAAAAGATGAAAGCCACTTTCAGTCACTGACTTATTGACTATACTCACCTAAATCTTATATGTCTTAAGTTCATTATCATCTGGAGACCTTTCAGTTGTGAAAACTATGGTAGTTTTCAACTTCAGCTTCCTTACCTGAAACAAAAAAATGACGTCAAGTATATTAACTATGTACTGTCCTATTCTGGACAAATGGGATTTGAATACGCATCATGTATATGATATATAGGAGTCAACTTTTGTGTGCATTGGTATCTCATTTGTTCGCCGGCTATGAAAATTTTTGAACCCTCACATAGAATGAATGCCAATGAAAGAAAATGTTGTTGACAACCACTGAAATTATGGACTTGCACGATGTACTATATATAATATGAATCGCTCTTTCACGCTCTGCTATGTTTACTGTTGGCTGGCTATGGAAATCCTTACAGCTGATGTTGAAACATAACGAATATTAGCCAGCCATGAATATTGCCAGTTTAATTTGCTTCTTATTCAAATAATCGACGTTATTTGCTTGAAGATAAGGTAATTAAAAAGGGACGAGGTTCTTCATTCCAGAAAACATCTCTTTATTACTTGAATACACCTGAATAACTAAATCCCTAATTTTGTCACTTTATCTGATTAGTTATATTCAATAAATTGAATTTTCCTGGTAGCCAAAATTGTTACATCGCTGGGCGTCGTAGACCTCTTCTCAGCTGTTCAGGCAACAATTTTATCGCGTGGATTTTCACTCGGCAGCGGATAGCACTTCATATGTATAGAAAATATATCATCCTATTTCGAGATAACATACGGCGAATTATATGTGTTAAATATGCCTAAAAGGCGTGTAGAATTACGGGGGTGAGAAGTTTATAGTACACTGCAGCCAAAAAACTTGTTAAGCCCGTACAAACCGCCGCAGCTACAACAACCACGATCAGTTTTTTACCCCTCAAACAATTTTCAAAAATGACCAAGAGTCTCGGAAGCATCACAAACGTAGTTTGAAAATTTCATCAAAATCCGAACAGTACTTTCCAAGTTACAGACGGGCCATGGTTTTCCTCGCCAATGGCATACAGAGTTAAAAGGAGCAGCTTGGAGAAAATAGAAGCGATCAATCGATAAAATGTCACTTTAAAGGGAGCGACAGGTAGTAGTATATCTTAAAGAGTCAGATTTGCTTGAAACATATACATGGTTTCATAGTAGTATCATCCATCCGTGCATTATTTTCTACCATCCCTACGAAAATTTAAGCTTCTTCACCAGCTTGTATAACTGCTACTTGGAAACGAATCTTAATCTAATCCGCCATAAAGATGATAATTCACATATTTGTTTTAATTTAATGTAAAGAAATTCCATTGGTCATTTTGGTGTTAACGAGTAAAAATCAATATACAAGAAGTTTCCGGGTCCATTTCACGACTTTTAAATAGCCTGAATTTCAGTAAGGAAATGAGGAAGTACCGTTACTGATTTGGTTTTATGTTCTTAATATACATAAGAATCGGATCTGATATGTTCGGGGCTGTAAAAATCATATCAAATTTGGTTTTCTGGAACCGTTTCTAGATTTGTAACAGTCATTTAATAATCATAAAATGGAATTCTTACATATAAATGACTGTCTTTCGACAGATATTATGAACGAGATCACCTTATAACATTAGAGCTGATGGCCAATGTCACTGGCGTATCCAGAAAAAAGTCGGGGAGGAGAGAGGGGGTTCTTGAGGCCGGACCAGACACTTACTCGTATATCAAGAAAAGTGTGTTAGGCCATTTAGCACCTTGAAGTTGCACAGCCTGTATGTATTCACAAAAAGTCGGGTATAAACATAAACGGGACCTCATTTTGATTTGTTGAAAATGTAAAGCTGCCGTGAAGATACGAATTACAACCTGGTACTTCCAATAAAAAATGTTTAGTTGCAGCCAATGCCTGTTCAACTAACAAATCATGAAAAAATAATGAGGCAGATCGTCTCAAATGGCTGCCATAACTCCAAGAACATCCCATATTAAGATAAGAGTTACATACGCTAATGTCTTCATGTTAAAACAGGTTGATAAGATTGTTAAATGACCGCGGACATTAGCAGTTTTTTTAATTGTATGTTCCTTATGCACTCCATAGTACAGTCAGCATGATGCATCTCTTCACATAACCGCTAAGGAATATTTTTTTAGACTACCTTTGGATTGTAATTAAACGATAACGCACGCTTGAAATTTAACAGTTGCATTTCACAGTAGGCTAAAACAGTTGTTATCACAAATTATCAGGATTTTCAAAATTGACATGAAATTCTCGAATTCTCAAAACTTCGAATTGCAGTATATTAAAAACTTTCTGAAATCTAAAAAATCAAGTGTTTTCCAATATTTCCAGACTCGTCGAAATATTAAACATTTTCCGCAGTTTTCGAGACTTACATATGAAGGGGACACTGAATATTGAAAGTATAGAAGATTCTGATGGTTTTGAAAAACCTGCAAACATTGAAATTTTCTGGGAATGTTGATAATACTGATTATTCACGAATTTTGTAAATGATGAGGAAAATATTTTGAAAAGATTTTTCGAAGATACTGAAAATTTTGAAAAATTGATTTTTAAAAATGTCTACGACTTTGAAAATCCTGAAACATTAGCACCTTATTACCAATTAAATAACAATGCTCTAAAATAAGATAAATCAAAAATACTTGAGAACTTGAACAACATGAACTTTTCAGATACAGGCTCAAAATAATGATTTTAAAACGCTGTTTTATGTCTTCAAAATTGCCATTTTTAGTGTTTTTCAGACTTGAAGTCACACTAACAGTTGACTTTAGAAAATCTTACTAAAAATGTTTTGTTTGGAATAAGTCAAAAAGCATAAGACATTGCCTGGAGCAAGAAAAAGATGTTTTTAATTTGTTTAATAAATTGTTTAAACAAATCTGCGCCAAGGTATATTCCGGATAACTACTTATTCATGTTAAGAGGCATCCAACAAAGGTGATTGTGAAAACAACAAGATCGAGCTGGAAACTTCTTTCTATGGATGCCAACTTTTCGTCTCGTCCAAGGATTATCACGATAAGCTATTTTCCACAAGATCTTTTGTAAGCTGCGCCGGATTCATAATTCCTGATAACGATTTCATTTATAAAAAGTTCCTCAGCACACTATAAAAAACGCTACAAGCCAAATGGCTACCAATGATCATGACTATATTGCAAATCAGGTACGAATAAAACAAAATAAACAGTTTTTGACTATGTTTGGAAAAAACAGTTCTGAATACGGTCCTGAGTCTTACTCGATTCTCGCCTGTTTCATTACGGCCAACTCTATAAAGAAGTCACTTGCTGAACAGCGGTTAACCTTAGTGTACGTCAAAAAGTAATGGAAAATTAGAATATGTATGTGGATATTTCCTACATTGATTGTACTATGTTTGTAGGACCTTCATTGCACTAATCATTGGAAAAAATGCGAAGATTTATTTAGAAAAAGGTCGATGCAGCTGATACAGGATCTATCAGAGATCGGTTGGTTGCTAGAACGATGGCTGTTATTTCTTTAGGTTTTTGTTCCCCATCCTCTGGTAATGATACCAACTAAGAGTCACGTCTCTAATTGGGGATGAGCACTTTGATAGTAACTGTACTTAAACATTTTTTTCTGAGCGATTATGTTGAATCGCATTAGATGGAGAGATTGGCGATAGCATTGAGAGCAATCATGATCTAAATTTCTTCTGGTTCAACCTCTTCTTGGTCTGTCTGATCCTTTTCTATAAGGTGTCTGAATACAAGCATTTAAAGTTTCTATTTCTAACCCTAATTGGGGCCACAAGAAATTAATGCACGGCTATTTTCTTTATGTCGAAGAAGCCGTGTAGCACAGAAACCTAAATATCGGGGTACCGCGGCTAAGGAGTTTAAATATACTTTGTCTATCTGGTTTTTGAACTGCCTAAGGATTACGATGGAGGCCGAAGTCAGGCATATCTGGCAGGCTCATCGTGCGGCCGCTTCATGAAGCAGAGCTCGGAGGAGCAAAGCCCGTTGACATATCGGCAGAAGAAAGCTAGATCGCCGACAACGTGCGAAAGGGGCCCGCACATCAAACATGTGAGTAGTCGCGGGTAGATCTTACCTGGGCCTTGTGCAGAGTGAGGAGGTTATGTGGATTGACGAGATGCATTCCTGTCAGACATAGTTTTGGTGATCCGGACTCCGAACCGCCGAAATAAACATCTCTTTGGTAGAACTGTACCATCTATCGAAACCAGATTACGATAGGGCGCTCCTTCCTAGCTACAGTTCTTGGTTTTCTTGGAAGCATTAAATCGGAACAGATTGTTTCCCCAGGCAGTGATAACTTCCAGGTCTCTCGTCAGAGAAGAAGTCACTGTTTGTCTTTTTTCTTTCCTCCAACTTACCGACAGAGATTGGCTTGGTACTCTGACTTCCTACATGTTGAGTGCAGCCCTCAGCAAAGCTGTGGTTTGGGTTGATTGTACTGGAAAGGAGGTGGTTGATATGCAAGAACCAAGGCGTTCTCTGAGGGACACCCGCGCTGACATAGTGGGATGAAGAGGAGGTAATCCTATATAAAAATATGGTATGACAGAGCATAAAACCTATTGTATTTGTTTCTCGTAGGCTTTGTATAAAAGCGCTACTCCAGATCCCTGTCATCAGCACACTTGACATCAGTGATATGTTAAGGACACACTGCATCGGGTATTACAAATTTTGGTGCAGGACGTGTATTTGAAAAAGTTCACGCTAGGGGGCGTATTTGTGATTATTTAAGGATGGAGGACACATTAGAACTAGCTTCTGACGATGATAGATATGTTTCTGAACTGAAGATTGGTAAAATGCTATTACAACGAAGTGTATGACAATATGAGATTCCTTTCATGTAACGGCAACTTAATTTTTTCAAGTTTTAGATGGTGTTCTTAACGAATATAAATATTATACACGAATGTAAGCTTCCATCCTATGATCTCCCAGAGGAGCTTTGCAAATGAACGGCTGATTTCTTATTTGGCCTCAAGAGATCTGTCGTAATTGAAGAGTTCTCATCTACATCCCACAATGTCATCGCCGGTGTTCCTTAGGAATGGGTCTTGGTTCTGACATTGTTTCTATTGTATATCAACGATCCGGCAGATCTCTAAGGCGGGGCCAGAATGTGTGCATGTTGCTTGCACACGTGTTCCCTCGCTAGAGTCCGTGTGGAGTCCCCCTTTCCCCTGTATCCCCCTATAGCCCCACGGTATCCAAGAGTGTCACGCCTCAAGTATAAGAAAATCTGCTTTCCTTACGATCAATCCGCTGCTGCCAAGAAGTATTTTTTCCAAAAAAACACCTTACTCTGTACAAGACTAAGATAAGTTCAAAAAAACGGAATAAGAAAGTGTTCAGGTTTATGCCTACATAACTGCATCGGTATAATAAAAAACGTGTGAAAAGAATATTAAACTGGAACCTGCTAATATATGGCTCAGGGTCGAGTTTTTGATCAGTGTTCAAAGGCTCACTCTACACTTAAACAGCATTTGACATTTAAGGGTCGATGGTAAATGTCTGGCCTGAGGATGGTGAGAAGTAAGTCCTCAATCGAAACCGACTGCAGACTGCATATCTCGCACACGCTTCAAGCTGAGATCCTTACGTCTTTTACGCTCTTTATAACATTCATTGACACTTCCTCTTCCCCATAAACGTCAGAACATGGAATGGCCTACTTGGATCTTAGCGCTACCATAAAACCGCTTCTAAATATCACCATTCAGGTGTTAACTATAACTCAGATATTTTTCTGGAGTGAATCTCGAGACGGTAACTGTACATTAAATCCTGGGACGCGCCTAGGCCTTTACATAGCTACATGGGCAGATCTATGCTGCACACAACTGAAATTAACATAATTAGTATAGCATAATTTCTTCTTCTACAGGTTTATTTTATGCCAGGCTCTTAATGGGGATATTCCGTATTTAAATTTATCAGTCTCCGTGCCGTTGGTACAGTTTACTTAGTGAAATACATTTTGGTGAGTGTTACTTGTGTTTCTGATATCATAGGCGTACTTAGGGTATGCTTCAATTAGAGCGAATTTCCCCCGGAACATGTGACGTGTCATATACCGGCACACGTGCATGAAACAGAAAACAAGATCTGGGAATACATGTGCTGCCAGATGTGCTGCAAATTACGCCACGGACACTTTAAATTGCAACAACTGCCCCCCCCCCCCACTCCCTACATATATTTCTATGTAAAACAAGCATCCGCAATTCTCCCATAACCCATTAGCTTCTACATGGTATAAAAAAGAAATTTGGAGATATGAAAGTGAAGTGCGCATTGAAGTGAATCGCTATCCGATTTTTTTAAGTTTTTTTCTGAGATAATTCATAATTGTATATTTTTGTAGTTATTATGGCTAAAGAACCCATTATATCTGAAAAATGGTGTCAAATGGGTTGACTGTGCACCTCCTACGCAACGCTGTCATCAGTTCATAAAAGTTCAAGTTTAGCTAAGTTAGTTACGAAAATGTACAATAGCAATATTAAAACTATCAGGTCAGTCAAAGATGCCCATACAATGAGTCATTCTTCCCCTGCCTTACCGGTAGTTAACGTCCCTCTTTCTATATCGTCTGACGCTGCAGCGCCCACGGAAGTACCACCACAGTACGAATAGAACAACCAAGCAAATCGTTACACCGGGCGCTGAGCCCAGATAGCAGGAGACGACGAATATCGGAAAATGACCCTACCAAGTTTTGAAGACAAATGTATTGGACAGCCTATGTGTGAAATATGGCTAATGGATCTGTAGAATGGGGCTATGTAATCTTGAAAATATTGAAAATTCTGTACATTTTTGAAATGTTTGAAGTGTTTAAAATTTTGGAAACATTTGGAAATATTGGACATTTTGGAAACTCTGGGAATTCTGGAAATTTTGGAATCTTTGGAAATTTATAAAATCAGAAAATTTCGAAGATTTTGAACATTCCTCAACGAGAATTTCAACTCAGATGATCCGCAGATACTGCTAGCTAGCTACTGGTAAAGTTGAATCGCATTCAGTGTTAATTTTTAGTTAGTGATTGTATGCAAGGTTCTGTTCTGAAAAACCTGTAGACTATGTGAGAAAACACCTAGCCGCACTTGCGTAAGTGATCGCTGGTCTAATAACTATCTTGTATAAGCGAATTTTGTCGATAGCAAGCTTAATTTTGAGGTTCTATATAGCATAGGGTAGAGTAGCCGAAACGAGATTTGGAATTTAGTTTTTAACGCTTCAGTGTGCTTCTGCCAGGTCCTCCCCTTATCAAGAGTGACACCGAGATATTTAGCAGTACTTTCCTATGGTACCCGAGTTCCATTCACTGGAACCGCAGACGGGGTGCCACTACGTTTTTTAGTACAATTGATAGCCTGCATTTTCTAATGATTAATTTTGATCAGCCACCGATTCGCCCATTCCAATACCTTGTCTACCGCGCCCTGCAGCCTGTTGTGAACTAGATTCCCAGAGCACGACTGGGCCACCAGGGCAGTGTCGTCAGCATAGATATAGATTTTACAGTTACTGGGGCAAGGGACGTCAAGTATAAAAAGTGAATGAAGGACTGGTCCAAGAACCGGCTTTGACGGGCTGTGTTGTCGACAGAACGCTATTAATTTTGATCCCAAGTTCCCTATCCCCAAAGAAGAATTTCAAAAGTTTTATGCGCCAGAAGGGGAAGCCCTTATGGTTCAATTTGAAGACAGACATCCAGAAGCAAGGTGCCAGTACTTTCGTTACGTTCAACAAGCTTAATCGCCCGTAACTTTGTACAATGCTCAGACCGTAAGCAAAATTGCTTAGATGGAGCTGACGGTAGACTAATGGGACAGTAATCCTGTGGAATATCGAACCCACCTTCTTTGGAATCATTATAACATCAGCGGTCTTCCACGCCGCTGGGAAGTACTGGGTCCTTAGCATGGCATTTTTTATTGCCATGAGATAAGTTAAGGACTTCCGCGAAAGTAGCTTCAGCGCCTTATTAGTGATTCGATCCTCTCCAGGTGCTTTGCGCAGCTGGAGGTCTTTAATATGACCTTGAAGCTCTGCTGGTGTGCAATGCGGAGTCTCAGGAGATTCCGCTGATGTGCCGTGCAGCTCTTCAATTGAGGAATCTTCTGAAGATTCCTCTGAGGAAAAATCACTAAGGGAGGCGCTACTGCCACTGACGCCGTTGGCTCTCAAATATCTCCTGATAAATCTTACAATGTGTGGCTCCTCGTCGAGTTCATTATCAAGGTCATAGTTTGGAGAGAACTGACTTTCGTTGCGTCAGCGAAAACCTCGACCTTTTCCTCTGTCCTGGAGACTATGCCCCTAGGACCGTAGATGTGCGGGAGTTGTTCTCGCTTTCCGTTTCTGAGCGACTTTTCAACTTTCCAGAAAGTCAAGCATCCCCGAAGAAAGTCGCTCCATTGCTCATTACGGAATCCCTAAACAAGATTCGTCACTCTGCGAATGTCATCTGGATGACAAGACCTTTTCGCTTGCTTAATTGCAGCTCTTTTGTCATAAATTTTCTGACGAATGTCTGCAGGGAGAAAAGGTCTGCCGTGTCGTTGTGCAGCTGCACGCTGCAGTGCTTGCTGAACTGAACTTGTCTACTCAGCTTGATCGGGATATTGAGGAACTCTCTGAGAAGCGACTTGTATAGCTCCCAATCAACCCGTTGGAAGAGTTTCCTCTTCCAAGGTTTGCTTATTACCCACTTCCAATACGATAGGAAGATAATCGCAAGAAATGTCATACATAATTCGAGAAGTGACACTGTATCTACCGTTTCTAGATATGGTTAAGTCAATGAAATCTGGTACCTGAAGGTAATCACCTAATCAAGGGTGGTGCGTCGGGTCCTCAGTACTGTGTATCAGGTAACTGCTTCGTATCCCATGGTTGTAAAGTCGAATCCCACTGGTGGAATTTAACTTAGAATGCCATGCTCGATGTTTACAGTTGAAGTTCCATTCCACGATAAGCGGACCCGAGCAGTCAAACAGGACTTACAGATCCATCTCCTGCAACCTGGCACCACACCTGACATAAGCCGATGTGATTTTAAACGGGATACCATCCGTCATATTCACTACCACAGAAGCTGACTCGATGCTCTGCATCTCAGCGATTGTGCCTCTGTTATAGTCAATACCACGTTTTACTACTACTGCTGAGCCGCTACCCCGTCCCGTTAATCAATCAGCGCGGATAATATCATAATTCGGGAAAGCTAGTCGATATTCCGGATCAAGCAATGTTTCCTGCAGTAGAGCCACATCTATGCTTTCATCCAAAAGAGCCTGATGAAATTCCCTTTTTTGGGAACATCCATAAAACCCAAACAATCCCAGAAAAGAATTTTGATGAATGAAGGCTGTCATACTATTGTAACTAGCCATTTAGCGGAAAGAACACCTGCATCGCCTGGCTGGCTGGCTGAAGGGACCTGAGCTCTGTTGCTAGGTCACTCTGTGTAGATGCCGATACAGCACGGGTATCAGGTATCTTGAAAAGTGACGTTATGCCGACTTTTTTTGACATAATGCTGTTTTTTTTGACATTATGTAGATTTTCCTACAAGATATTAACTTAGCTATTAGTTTTAAGTGTTTCCTGCCATGAGGCCTGTTATCAATCTGTGGCTCTGATGTGATGTAAAATCTGCTTCTGAGATGGCATTACTGGAGGTCTAAGCTTTAAGTTGTATGTGTTGATGATAATTAATTACATTGGGTTCTTGTCTCAAATACACTTAATTGAGATTCAAAGCTAGAAATTAGTTGCGCATTCTGGAAATTACATATACAAATTTGCTGAATTTCAAAAATGAGACAGATAAGAAATAATTATATTCACTGTACACTGTCGAATTAGAAGCTATATACATGCTAACAGTAATTACACACAACGTGGGCGCGGTATACTCCGCCGGGCACAGCCAATAGATCTACTTCATAGGCAGCATATTGAGTAATGATTTTCTCATACAGCAGATATCACTGATTTTATACACATGCAGACCAATACACATAATCATCCAGATGCGATCCTGCTATTCAACCAACTTTCTTCTCAGAGATACAAAGTACAGACAAGGACCATTTGGCCTCACAAAACTTATGCAACCAATAATGCGCGTATTTTAGTTGAGTGATTCTTCCTTAGATGGACGTTCACAACGATCCTAGTGAGCAAACGTGGAATGACTGTTTGCGCCCTAAAAACTACCTAGTTTGCAAGATGACATCTTATATTGTTTTTTTGACTTTTTATAGGTTTTTTAACATAAATGATATCCATGCAGGTCTCTCCCTTGAGTGGCTAGTAGAAGCAGCAGAAGGTACAGACGTAGACGTTTTAGGTTGACTGAATTTTTATTATTTGGGGACTTCGTCGATGGCGGAGGAGATTCTGTTTTACGCAGTCCCATTTTGCGATGTCGGACAGGTGTGAAAAGATCACCCTGCAGTCCTTATCAGTCTTGGTATGTAGGTCACTCGAATGACTGTTTTGTATACGTTTTGCTGTTTTGGAAGAAGTGTCAATATTGGCAATTAATCTGGGCTGCTTCGTCTGCAACGATCTTCAAATGTCTCTGGTTCTTGTTTTTCTTCTCAATTACCAGTATCATCCCTGATGTCATCATTGATGTCATCTCGTTATGGTGTTCTCCACGTAAGCACTAGAGGTGTCGCCTTGGGTCCATAATATCTTCTTCTTTTTTGCCAAAATATCAAAATTTGTCCCGGTGCAAAAGATTTGACAATTAATAGCTTCCCTATTTACAGGGCGTTTTTTAATATACGTGGTACCTCAAAGGACAACTTGAATCAGACGACTGTACAGGTATATCATATACATCATATCGTGGGTGTTCTGAGCTATAATAATAGACTGCCTTGGTTTGTCATACGTGTTTGATAAGTTCGCATTCGAGACATGTACACTTGTGTGTACTTAAGTATAATGATCGGTAGATCGTGAGTGCAGCTTGTTTATAATCTGATGACATGGTAATAAATCATTTCCGTAAAGGAGGTTAATATCATGCCTTCGAAGTTTTGCTCATTCAAGAACGATGACAAAATTTTTAAAGCAAACGAATTGCTTTCTCAGTATGAGTAGGGCAAAGATTACACAGGACGACAAGTCAGCCGACCCTCTTGCACAGAATCTAGAGTATACTTTTTAATGCGCTGAATCCGAATTCTGGACTAAATCTCTTAGTTGGCACTCACTTCCGAGACATCTCAACCTTAAGGTACAAAAATAGCGATTTTTGCCTATATTTAAGGTGTAGGATGACGAATTATTTTTTTTCAAAAAAATCATGATATCATCTGAAAAATAACAACAAAAGCCTTGTCCTTTAAAATGCTGATATATTTGCTTAAATATCCTTGAGGAACATATTCTCTTGTTTCTGAGTGAGAATCTTATCGGCTATTTAAAGGAGTCTCATTAGGTGACCAATTAATCAAGTTCCTCTTTCTCAGTCTAAGGCCTTAGTTATACAGGTACGAGCCCCTTCCCACTTCAGTTGGCCCAACTATTGAAATCTTAGTTTTTTTCTTATCAAACACAAATAATAAAAATGTAGCAGGGTGTTATAGGTTTAAAATATTAATAATGAATATTTTGATAACATATAGTAGAAAACACCAACTTTATCACTCCCTAATCAAATTTGCAGCATAAAAATAACACAAGTTGCAATTACAGCATACCAACCTATTTTCATTTCAATGCAAAATAAGTCTATAACGCATAGGTGACTGTGAAAAATAAAAGCCATGACAATTGTTTTTATTAATCACAGCTGTCAGAATACGCTTAAAATAGTTATGGGTAGTTAAGGTTTTCAAAATGGGTAGAGGAAAGGTTATTAGTGAGAAAATTCGGTTACTGATAATTAAATTTTTTAATTCTGGGAAATCAAACTCAGAAATTGCAACTTTGTTAGACTTATCGCGGTACAGTGTGACAAATATTGTTAGAAGATTAACTGGTTCAGTTAATATTAAGCCACGATATGTGAAAAAAAGTAATATCACAAATGCCGACCGAAGAGCATTAAGAAGAATAATCGTGGAAAACAGGCGTGCCAATTATTTACAATTAAGTGCTCTGTGGAGTGACGTTGTTGGAAGGAGAATTTCGAGGTCCACAACTCATAGAGAGGCCCACAAACTGGGATTTAGCACTTGCAAGGTAAGTTTTCTTGTAAAAAAGGTGAAGTAAAAACCCTACAGTTGCACAACTTGTTTATAGGCCAAAGAAAAGCCACTATTAACTCCTCTGCAAAAGAAAAATCGGCTTAGATGGGCTAAAGAACATAGACAATGGTGTGCAATACAATGGAGTGATGAGGCCCGATTCGAAGTTTGTGTTGGTGACAGTCGCAGTAGAGTTATTCGCTAAAAATGAAGCATTCCATGTTGACTGTCTGAAGAGAAAGGTGAAATTTCCAGCATCCATTATGGTCTGGGGCTGTATGTCATCAAAAGGAGTAGGAAAACTTCATTTTATTGATGGAAATGTGGATACAAACAAATATTTGGCAATTTTAGACGAATCGATTTTACCAGTGATGGAAGAATGTTTGACTCCGGCCAAGATTTTGTGTTTCAGCAAGATGGCGCAGCGGGCCATACCTCAAAAAAGGCTATAAGATGGATGGAAGAAAATAATGTCCCACTTTTGAAATGAGTTTCTAGCAGTCCATATCTGTCACCTATTGAAACTTTGTGGCACGAGATAAAAAAGTTTCTACGACAACATCCAGCTCGTACAATCACCGAACTGAGACAAAAGCTTCAAGAAATATGGGATTGTTTTACACCAGATTTGTCCCAAAACTTGGATAACACTATGCTCCAAAGAATTTCAGCCGTAATAAAAAATAAAGGTGATGTTACCCAATGGTAATCTTTCAATTGTTGCTTTGTTAACTTCGCGCATTTATTCGCACATTGTTTATTTGTTCAGATGTTCTATTATTTATAGGCCTAAGTGATTTCAAATATGTATTTTTTACGACTAGAGTGTATCTATATAAAATGTTTTTGAGAAAGTAAATTGTTTTACATGTTTCGTCATGTTTAGTTTATAAAGGCATATTTTGGTACAAATCTAGAACTGGCTATTAAGACCGCTCCTTTGTTCCTAGGATGCCGAGATTGAGAAACACTCTGCACGAGTAGGCTTTTCATAGTTCTACTGTCTCTAGGCAGTTTATAAATCAGATTAACAAGACATTACGTATTCATCTGCCTTATAGCATTCGCGGTGCACTCCGACTTTCGGCAGTTGTCAATGATTTTTACGAAAATTTGGCCCTATAATATTGGACAAAATACTGATTTTTTCATCGAATTTGTTAGAAGCTAACGTTTACTTTAAAACGCTGTTGCAGCGTTCAAGAAGATATTGCGTCCCACATCAATCGTTCCTCAAAGTAGCTAAATATAATATTCACCGACATTTCCAATGTTTGGACGTGGGCATTCGACGGTTGCATATATAGTGACCACGTAATATTGAACCATGTATATCTAATCGCTGTTATGAGTTATGTACTTGTTCTACACATGATAAGTGTGTAATGTCGGCAGCTAGAACTCAATTCATTGGTTAAACACCATTAAATTGCCTCATAAACAGGGTTTACATTTTAGGTAAATGGCACTACTCATATAATTTAGTTCACTTCATATCTGCAGCATCCGACGCATGGCACTGCCGTCGTATTATATATATATATATATACCATGTTTAGAAGGTTGATCGATTCCATAGTTCCTTGTAGCTTTTCTGAAGATTCGATGGGAAGATATGGCAACTGTGCAAATTGCCATATCTTCCATTGAAAAAACAAAAAAATAGAGCCTCATGGAGGTTATAGTCGTTTTCAAATTTGCAAATTTCTAACTACGTACGTTTCCTTTTCATCAAGATACCTATTAATCTATATGCCTACACTGATGCAAACCATCAAGACAGCATATATGCTGGTCGTCGAACTTAGGTGTTTTTTTTAGATGAAGCACCCAATAACTAATAATCACAACCCGTGAGTAGGTTATATCAATCATCTTCATTTAAAAGGTCCTATCCGGGTGTGTAATAAATAGTACGGCCTTCCATTTAAAAATCAGTATTTTGGATGTGGGGCAAAACTGCGACACCCTATATAATTATGAGTATTTTGTAAATGCGCCCTTCGTATACCATATATAATAGCCCATAAATATTTTTCTTTGATAATGTTTTATTTAGGAGCAATACTCTGATTTCGCATGCTTGGGACACCCTTTATAATTTATATCATGGAAACGCTTCATAGGATTGCTAAGAGGCCACAGTTTGAGCAAGATTCACCGCGGACTGATTTCCGTATGGTTTGTGCCCCAAGCGGACAGAGTGAACGTCACTCCCATATTGTTATTTTGTATTATAACCAGGGTGTCTCAACAAACGAGAGTATCTACAACATAGAATAAAATTGGCTGACCCTCATAGTAACCTTACTATATAAAATCAAACTTCAGATCTCATATCAATTATTACAGGCATGCGATCTGAATATATTCACTTGCATGGTGGTCGAAACAATACCCGCTATACCTACGTGCGCCGAAAGAGTTTGATTCGAATTCTTCGAAAAAGCAACCGGAAAAAAACAAGCTGTCTGTCGTACAGTTCTACAATTCAAATCAGTGGCTTTATTAGAATAATTACATGTTGCTTCAGCATTCAGCTGAGCACAAGCCATTTCTCTCCATCTGCAAAAATAGGAGGCCGTGGGCTTCGTATAAATCTATAAATACACAAAATCGAGTGGGTCGGGATCATTTCGGCATAATTGACAGGTGTACATTGTTTCCTAATTGGCATCTTGAATTTTGAATTAGAAATTTTTGTGGCGCGTGTGGAGACAGGTCCGAATCTTTCGAAACATTGATCAGTTTTGTACAAAAGTATCATGGAATACAATTATAGTACATTACATACCGTGGTGGAGAAGCCTGCGATTATTGACCAAGCACTTTTATATCCTGAGGTGCATAGTGCTGAATCAAAACACAATTTTGTTTTGATTTCTCTTTATTGTACGCAATTTTGGTCATCACAAAAATATTGTCATCATACCTGAAAAAGCCCATTGTGGTGACCAAAAGGTTTACAATAAATAGAAATATACATATATATATGGTTTGATTCGGCTAGACAATGTAGCCTTATGAACATGAAAATCACAGGATAGGTTCCTTTTTCCACCGTGCCATAGTATGTGAAGAGCTTTTTCTACTCATAATTAATTATCACATTTATACATAATTATATTAGACTTTGAAGATCAGCATATCTGATAGTTTCCTCCGTCCGGCAGTACTGTCAGATAAAGCGAACGAAATGTGGGCACCACAGAACGATACGTAAAAGAGGGATGCTGTTGCTACATGATATAGTCCAACAAAGATAGAAGATGCTACGTACATATATATGATTCGTTTCCTACAATTTCCAAATGAATTAGTCTGAGGCATTGAAGCTGTCAAAATAACCTGATGATTATTAGCAAAATTAAAAAATGGATAAAGGGTTTTAATAGGAATGCTAGTTCTGTGTCCCCGAAGCCAAATAAACTTTACATCAACTCACACACTCATTATTTACCTAGAGATTTTTCATTCTCGTTCACCCTTTTGGGAAAAACGTAACTTCTCATAGAGATGCGGAAAAAACCTATTTCAGTATAGCTGCCAGGAACGTGCCGGATCTATCTTTATTTTATTTATATATTTATATATTATTTTATATTATTATACAAAACATGCTAAAGGTGATTTTTCAGGAGACTAATAAGAAAACTTCCAACTACTTTTTCTCATATGTTTTTAAAAAAATGCCAATACGGTTCTGTGGTAACTAGATCTTTAGACATCCATTAGAATTATAGACGCTTATCCATAATTTCGGTATGAGAAAGGAATTGATTAATATTTCAACGTGGCTGTTTGCCAAAAATCGACGCCAGGTGTGATTTAAATTGGTCGAACAGTGAAAAATTATTAAGATACCAAAAAAGGGGGCCATGTATCTGCTCGTCCGTTGTAGGAAGGCATGATATATAAACACCTTTGTTTAAGTACGGAAGTTGCACCATAGATGAGTCATTTGGCATACAATCTGTTTTAAATAGAAGTATTAGTATTGATCAACGTATTCTACCTGAAGATAATCAACCTAATGCTATATTCACGAGTCCAAAAATTATCCACGAAGAAATGAAATACCGTAGCGTCATCTATGATGATTTGTCACAGCTGCCTATCTATTTACTATATACTATGAAAAGGTCATTGTTAAATAGATAGGCTATATGAGTAAATACAGGCATATAGGTGACTAAAGCGTTATCAGTGAGACACTAACATTTTCAAAGATGCTTAGTAAATAAAAAATAAACTGGGACAAATTGTATTAGATAACACTTCGGTACATCATTTTATGTAGGATATGTTGGTAGCAACGCTGACACCCTAAGGCAATGGTATATAATAGGGATGTAACGAATGTCAATTTTTAAGCTAATACGAATATCCATTGCCAATATTCGCGGATACGATTGCGAATGGCGCATATTCGGTTTTTCTCTAGACACTGCATCACAACATACTTGAAGCAGAGAAGGCTGGAAAGCTTTTACTTTTGAAGTTTGATATTCCTCTAATCCAAATTGATAAGCTGCGCTGTCTAAAAAAATAAGTAAAAACTAATATTTTTCACAACTAGTTCAAAAAACGAATTGTCGTTACTATTAGTCTTTTTATTTGTCAAACATTTATAAAAAGACCGAGAAAACAAAATAAGAATCCGTTTTTGCTTGTTTGAAGTTATTATTCCATAAGTTCAGCTGCATTTGTTTTACACAAAATCTCCATCCAGTTTGCTCGGTTTATTATACCTCATTTTTACCAAAACTCAGTTTCGCTAACCTTAGAGAGATCACACCTCACTTGCAGCGTTTAGGTTGTTTTTTTTTTGTTTGCGTGCAAAATCCACCGATTTCAAATTGCGAGATTAGCTTTGCTTACAATTACATTACTTCGGCGATCAATGTCAGCAAACTGCAAAGTGCTTGAGTGTAGCTTCATGATAAATTAGAAAAATTTCAATTTCAAAGTTATGTTCTGATCAAGATTAATTCAGCTGTTCTTTCTGAAGTGAGCCAGGCATTCATCGGTACCTGAGTGGCCGTGCCGTCCCCTGAGTTCTGGGTCATTGACGCTCAGGTGGAATCGTTATTGAAACTGCATTGTTATCATATTTTTGATTATGGGTTACCAAGTTTTGTGTATTTTAATCGCTTTCTGATTTGTTGAAGTTGTTCGGATGTTTTTGGATCTCAATGATTTCTCTGTACAGACCAAAAAAACGATTGGAGAATGAGAATCGGCCGACTTCGCAGCTATAAAAAATAATTCATAATTTTCAATTATCAACCTTCGGTTAGATTAAGCAAGAATGTGGATTTCAGTGCTCAACCACACTCCGTCTTGAAAATTAAACAAACTTAAAATCGTTCCGGAATTAGACGGAAAAATGGATGTTTTATTCGATTTACAAACATGTATTTTGTTCTATAATTTGTATACATATATATATATATATATATATATATATATATATATATATGGCTTTTATTATGGGGGTGCTAATGATAACAATACAGGGTGTTTCAAACCCTCACCATTGGGATCTCGGAAACTGTAAGAGGTACGAAGTCAGAAGATAAATGGGGACAAAGCTGGGTATTTAGGTAATTAATCATAAAAATGCTGCTTATAGATTCAAAGTACTTCCGGAAAGAGGCAGACAAACCGAATTTTCTCAAAGACGTTTTAATATTTTACTGGCGGTAGTTGTAGTGGGATTTCAAAAAAATTGCTCATTAACGTTTCCACTTTTCCTTATATGCAAGATGGCATGATTAGAATTCCAATACGACGTATGACGCTTCGTCTCTTGTTATCCAGCATCAACTTTATTTTTTCTTATGGGCGTCATATTGGATTTTTGCACAGATCAATAGAGTTTTCAATTCTGATTTCAAAAATGTGTAATATATCATACACTGACATTGTCCAACCCTCAGTTATTCCAGAAAAACAGAATTTCCTAGGTAGGCCTCGAAATTATCAGATCTCATTCGTTTCGTACACCGGACCAGATCCCAAATTAAATAATAGCATCGGAGTTTGTAAGACCGACAAGAAGAGGAATTAATCGAGCAGTGAAGTACAGTGGTCAACATAGAATGCGAGGTACTGTATCTGAGAACCTATCCATCAAGAGGTTTGCGGCAAAAAAGTTATTACTAAAATAGCCAAGAGAAGAACCTGGAAAATATTTTCAAGTTTCTGAAATGGCCGCCAGGTGGCGTAACTACAATCTTGAATCTAAAAAAGTGCTTTTTCTGTGAATTCCGCCATATCAACCTAACAAAAAAAATCCTGAACTTCAATGTCGAGGTCAATGTGAACTTTTTTGTTTGTCAATTTTTGATGTATCTCTAAGAATAAAATTGTGGGGGTATTCAAAGGTTTCCGTAAAAAAGACCCTTTATCTCCAAAACCGCTGAGCCGCTTTTAACAAACTTTGGGAAGTTGAACAGAGTTATTCTTGGGATACAAATATTATATTTTAAATTTTGTCAGTTTCACATGTGGCCGCTAGAGGGCTTTTTACGGCATTCCGACAGACTGGATCTTTGTCTCAAAAGATTAAATGCATTGGCATGATATTTTTTATGAAAAAGTAGTTAAACAAGCTCGCGAAAACAGAATCTCGATAACTCGTTCCTAACCTAAAACTTGGGCTGAAGAAGATTTTATACGGAAATCCCTTAAATTTTTTCTTTTAAACTTATTTTTCTGCAAATTGCATTTTAAGAGCATGCAATTAGAAAATAAAGTAGCACGGATACTTGAAAATTATAAAATATCTTTGGAGGTTGCTAACAAGCGTTGAAATCCACGTTTTTGCCGTTATTTACGTACTTTTAACGGTTACCAAGATAGGAATGCTTATGCATGGAATTGATAACCTGTATATAAATATGAATTTTTTTATAATAACCTTTTTCCCTGCAATACATATCTATTTAGCTAAAATATACACATAAATTCAATAATACGAGTACATCAAAATCTCTTATGAACCAAAATACGTTTAATAAAGACTGTTAATGTGGTAAAGGTATTGTGTATTTGTTTCAACTTCGGATGGCCATCATTAAGTGTATCACAAAAAATCGTTTTTGTAATGAAAATATGTCTTAACTACGTTAGTCTTTATATAATGGCATTCAGTAGATAATTTTGTATGAACAAATTTAGTGCTAAATTTTGTAGAAACTGTTCTAAATAATATCATATTAAAATTGTGCAGACGACTACTGCGCATTTGGTGCAGTACATTGGCTGATATAACCTCAAACACTTTCATTAGTTGATGTTATCAGTTGTGGTTATCAGTTTCGCGAAACACCTCTACATATGCCGTTCTACTTATAGATATATATATGCTGTAAAAAGCAAGGCCTATAAAAACAGAAAAGCCAAATGAGTTGCATTGGATAAACTCAGAATGACTTAAGAACCAATTAGGCTTATAAGCCAGTGGATTCTGTCCTACAAGTTCTTTATGCAGCATATGGAGCACACCCATGTCCTGGCCCCTCTCCCTGATCCATTTTCGGTACCAAATTATTTTACGGTTTCGTTTACTTCGTTTTATCATGAGGTGGGCAGATCGCTGCTGCCGCAGTTGCATATAATATATGCGAATTACGGGACCGCTCCATTTTTTACAATTTGCTATTCGTTTAAAAATAAAGGAATAATGTAGCAACCGCAAAGGAAAGTGTGGTTAGAATGACTTTGACGTGATAAATGGCAATTAGTTGGGAGTTATAGTTTTTTTTTTCTACCAACCTCGCATGATTTCTTACGAAATTCAGTACACAAATTTCTTTATGTGCCAGACAGGGTTGTAATTTATAAACAAATTGGAAACTAAATTCAGCACAAAATTTCGTATGTTTACAGATGGCCTTGAGACAATAAAACACCTTTTATAAAACTGTTTCATTCTAGCTCGATAAGTATTATATAATTGCAGCAATAATGAAATATTATTTCGCTCTATAACTGTTTTCAATAAAACTGTCTTATGATTATTGCATACTATGATCTATAATAATTTCAAAAACGTTTAAACAGTTATCTGGTAAAAGCTGTGGGTTCATAATAAAACAAATTAAAAAACAAAATTACGGCACCCTTTTTGGGTATTATAAGCATTGTATAAGCGTTGTTAAAACGTTTACATACAATGGCATCATTTTATAAAAATCATTCTGTAAACGTTGTTAGGCCAGTAATAAGAGATAAATTGTTAGTTGGAAAACAAATGGACTTTGTGTTTTTTTAACTGACCGATTCAATTGCTTATAACGGGCTAGAATAAGAAATGTTCCGCACGATAGGGGGACAATTGCGTAAAGTAGTCTTAATTATTTGCATCCAGTAAATATTATAAAACGTTCCCTACTTCCTGGCAGTCTACTGTCAAGTCGTGGGGTCATTAAATATCAGCTAGGACGGACGGGAAAAATGCCGTCTAGCGTAACATTGTCGTGTCCATATATGGCCGAACAGCTACAAGAAGAGCTTGTGTCGCAACAGATCTGAGACACGATTAATCATAAACGATAACATGTCGCCTGCGATACTGAAGCGATGTCTTCTGTCTAAAGAGTCTGGTAGATTAACGATGATCGCCCGCTTATGGCGATAGTGCAAGTGAATTGTATGAAGAGATGGTAAAAGAGAGCACTGATCTTACTAATATTGACACAAAATTTGCACCTGTGACACAAATTCGATCAGTGAGAAGGCGTACTTGGAGTAGTGGATCTAATGGATTTGGCCAATCAGGTGTAAAATATCTCTCAAATTAGCAAAAAAAAAAATATGCGAGTTATGTAAGATGGCCCCTAATTCCATATTAAATTAAAAAACACTTCATATATCACCTATTTTAGGGCCGTATCGTCAGTCGTCCCCCAGAAAGGCTGGGGTATATCCAGATTACTGTTCCGTGCCAAGGTCAGCGCTTTCCTATTGTGAGGTTGATGTTTTCTTTTTGAATCCTAAGAAGTTTTAGGCTAATAGAACAGATGATAAAAATGAAAAGCATGAAAAATTTGATGCAAATAGATATTTGTAACATAACCTTCAAATGGAGCGCCTTTCTGAAGGACGGGAAAAGCAATAAATAAATTGTAGGACGCCTTAATGGCCTCCTTGATTTTCATAGTTTTCTACTCTTCCCTGTCAGAGCTCTATTTTGAGGTTATGTTACAAATACCTATTTGCATCATATTCATGCTTTTGATTTATATCATCTGTTCTATAGCCTAAAATTTTCTACAATTCCAGAAGGAAACATAGAATGACAATAAGAGAGCGTTGACGCTGACATGGAACCGTAGAAATCTAGACATATTCCAGCCTTTCTGAAGGGAAGGAAATACTATGAAAATCAAGGAGGGCATAAAGGCAATTGATGAAGCGACTGACGATACGGCCCTTAGCTACAAGAGCCTATTTTTGCGTTTGATGCTGGAAATAAAATTTGTGATCTTGACGCAAATTCAGCCAATCAAAAACAAGGATTTTCGATATAGTCGAATATGATAATGAAGAAAGTACGTAAAATCTTACTTTTGCAGCGGGAAGAACACTTTCGTGAATTTGTCGGTATTTTTGAACCGACGTAACTAACATTTGAGAAAAGCAATATTTCTTTCCATCTGCTCTATGACCCATCACAAAATAAACATTTATGTATTCTATATGTGCGACACGAAATGAGTAGTGAACCTTTGAAAACAGGTTTATAATGCTTGTGCCTACCGTTGAGATGGTGCAGTATTTCTGGACCCGTCGCTGAATTAATGCATTGGATCTTGAACCCTATACTTTACTACCCACGGTCACACTATTGAAAAATTTCTAAAATGGTATTTTATGTTTTTTAGATGTTATATGACATGTACATAACGAAAAACATTGTCATGTACATAACGAAAAACATTGTCTTTTATTTCCATTGGTCTGTAGGTCTGCCTGTCTGCTCATCCTTGGGTCGTCTATACTTTGGAAAGTAGCGGACTTTTACACAAGGTTATGAATATGCCAACTACGAGAAAGCTTTGTAGTTTTTGAAAATCGGTCAAGTGGCATCGATAAAAAAAATGTTAAAAGCGAGAAAATAAATAACGCTCAAATTTTGTTTTTTACGTCTGAGGATCCTGATCACCTTTGAAAAATGTTTAATGGTAAAAGATTGGGGTGTGGCCATGTTAGGTTGTCGAGGAGTGTAGGAGGGTATATTGCAATGCTTGTATGTTAATACACTTGCAATCCCGGTAGTTCTAGGTATCTATTAGACATCTTTAAAACACAATAGATTTTCCCCTACAGTTGCCCTATAAACTTTCGCCTCGACAGGCGCCCCTGCATTTGCTGTCTGGCTTCATCGGCTGGCAACGTGTCTTAATAAGTGTCCTTGTATGACTGGCGCTCTGTCGTGCTACCCTACGGGTAAGGCAGGTAAATTATGTTTATGCACTAATTGTATGGACCGCTTTGACGGACTTGAACCGTCCGATGAAAGACAGCCAACCATGGGCAGCTCTCTGTACTTTTTTGGCTACTCAACAGCCTGGTTTAGGCTTGGACTCTGGAACAACAAACGAAAGCATAGCAACTATCATGTAGGTGTACCTTGTGAAATAATAAATCAATATACCTGATTTCATTCTTTAGACATAATTTTAACTCCAAACAAAAGCTATGCATACCATGTGTTCGGTCGATTAACCTCCACAAACATGTTTGTGTACCTTTCTGGAAAAATTTCGGTGGATTCCGACGAGGTCATGTTTGCTCAGTTATTAAAACCGGCACGCTAAGTGTATGGGGGAAACCAAGCATGGCTGACGGGGGGGTCCCCCTACCCCCTAAGGGGGCTAGATGGTGTTTACCTTGGTAATTGCCGGAAACAATGTGCAAAGTTTGCTGGATCGATCCATGTAATTAGGAAATTAATTAACACGTTGCGGTGTCCGTTATACCGGGTGTTTTGAATTCGAATCTCATCATTGGGATCTTGGAAATGATAAGAGACACGGAGTCGGTTGAATGAAGGAAAAGTTGCGCATTAGGTTACTAAGAAAATTTCATTTAGAAATTATCGCCATTCCGAGTATTACAAGAGATAAATGAAAGAAACTAATTTTTTCCAAAATCGCTTTTATTTTTCCTGGCCTTATTTGAGATGGGATTTCTAAGTAAAAAATATATTAACATTGCCACTTTTTCAGCTCAACAACGTTGTTCGGTCGAACGGAGAACTACATATTTCCTAAATCTGCCCCTGGTCAGTATTTTTGTTTTCTGAAATAATCCATGAATAAAAGAATAATAATTTTTTAATTGCTTTTTTTAATATTGAAGGTGTATCCAATACTGACAACAAAAGAAGAAAGACGATTCTTTTACTTTCAACCAAATTGGGGTATAAAAACCTAAACTATCAGGCTTCTCGAATGGCAGTTCCGGAAAGGCGGTCGATTATAGAAATCTAGGCAAAAAGTACCGTTTTTGGCTTTTTTTAAAATCAATACTAAGGAAACAAAAAAAAATCTCTAAGATTGCAATCAAATCTCATCAGAGATTTGTTACAGTTTTCAGAAATGCGTTAGTTCTCTGCGCGATCGCTGGATACCGAGATATTAGTGGTGGATGAAAAAAGGACTCTTTTTCATTCAAAGTTAGATTTCTCCGCACCAAATGATCGTATCGTGATTCTAAAAAGAGGATATTGAAGCTGAATACACCAACTATCTGATCCATATGATAAATATTTTGTCATGGCTGTGGACTAAAAAGGATCAGAAACCCATTTTTTCCGCTTGTAGACTTGCACAAGAACCATTGCTAAGAAACATCAAAACTGAACGCTTGAAGCCTCGACACGCTTTTCCAAAAGTATTTAAATCTAAAATAGGGCTGTTCGTCTATGCTGAGTTCATAAGAACTGAAGATATGCTTGGCTAATGATATTATGAAAAAATGACTGTCTGATAATTCCAAGGCCGACTTAGAAAATTCTGGTTCTTTTTGAAATAACATAGGTTTGGCAATGATTGTGCGACATACTATATATTCTTAGAATCAGAAATAAAAATCCGATAAGGCATCTATAAGAAGATATACGATACGTCATATTGAAATTTTACTCATGCCATTTTGTAGATAAAAAAAAGCATTGTACTTTTTATTTTGAAATCCTATCTCAAATAAAGCCATGAAATAATAATATTGCTTTTGAGAAGATTCGGTTTCTTCGGTGTCCATTTAATTCCGGAAATAATGGGAATTACGGAACTTCCTCAGTGCCATTTTTTGGTTACCTAAATGATCAACTTTGCCCTCGTATAACCATACTTCGTATCTCCTACCGTTTCCGAGATCTCTATGATGAGAAGAAACTTATCCAGCATTTGCAAGTTCAAAGTGTGTCACGATGAAAATAACAGTTCACTTAAATTTATGATGTGGTAAGATATTTAATGTTAATTGTTCATTTTTCCGTAATATGTAATAAATATTGTATCAAATTTCAAATCGATCGTAGCAAGATATAGGCATTTAAGTGTTCGTAGCTCTAAACTGATTTTCTAAGCCGACACGGGCAGAACAATACGTGTTTAGACATGTTAGACGCCATCAGCTGCTTTGTGGACGCCATATTTATAGCGTCTTGTCTTTTTGCCTCTTATTTATCCGCAACAAGCGCCCTTTATTACTAGAAGACCACTGGGAGATCATATAGCAGCTGACCATGTTTAATAGAGAGTAGAGCACATCTACATTACCGCCAGAATCGTTAGCCTCTAGCGGTCACAGCGGTGACTGGGCTATCAGACGCGAACTGAAATCGGTTCCAGCCGATGGCAGCTACACTCTCGTAGTGGTCGATTCTGGTAACAGATGACGCTTTGCGCTGTCTTACTTCGATAGATCTCATGCCTATAGAATGGTTGCTAAGCTTTCTTATTTAGTCCCAGAGATCAGCCTAGACCATGCTGATGAGTTACCAAAAAGTACGGAACAGCTGTCCATGGCTGCCTGGCTGTTGTTCGATGGACGAGATAAGCATGTTTGTCTTATCTTGGTAGAACTAGTCTTCACAGATCAGTTTAAACGAGCACGCCATACCGCGCAGTTGTATGAGAAGCTTTAAAGCGTTTTTCTGAGACTTCTGTTTTTCAAGTTGATGTTCGATGTAACTGAAAGTCTTATCCATCAATTCTTTTGCTTTTATGAGTTTTTCGACTTACGGAAGCTACAAAAAACAAGGAAAACTGAACAAAAAATCTCATCTAAGAAGCCCAATTTTAATTTTTCTGATTTAGATGTTCCCGTGACGAGTGACAATGTACGCCGTAAAACTACTTTTTTACGCAGTGGCTTTAGAAATTTGCTGGCAATGGATTATTTATGAAAATTTCACTTTTAAACTTGCATCAGAATGAAGTACAAATATGATATAACTTTATGGTACTAAAAAATCTTGGAAATATGCCTTTGTTCATGGAATTAATCGCACCTCCCTTAAAATGGAGATGCTTGAGCTTAGGTTCTGGTAATGGTCAAAACTAAAACTTCACGACCTGGCTTGGAGGGTGTACCTCAGATCAGGGTAATTATCTCTTTTGGGGAGTACTTATCGAGGCATGAAGCTTTGTGAGATTTTAGGCTCCTGGGTCGAACAGTTTGGTGTGAACACGCGCTCAAAGTTTAAAGGTTCGGAAAAAAGTCTGAAACTTAGCGTCCATTTTCTCACAATTAAGTACTGAACATGGAACACATTAGGTACCATAGACCATTACAATTCTGAAGTAAAATTGTCAGAGGAACTCAAAAGTGATGTCGAAGTAGGACATTATCATTCGTTGATTGTTGATTTCTTTTAAAAGCTTTCGCTGTTTCATTGGAATGTCAATTCGAATGTCTCCAGAAACAAAAAATCCACAATTTTTTTTCGTAAAAGAGACGGACCAACCAATCCCCTTTATTGATTGAATTTTATACTCAAGGCTTTAAATAGATCGAATATGTCTTTAGATCCAATTTTTGGTACCTTGGATGAAAATTTGCCATTTTCATGATACTGGACGGCAGGTTATGTCTCAGATCGGGTGTATTTTTTTTTAGAAAGTGTCGCTGAAGGTGAAAATCAGATCCAAAGGCCAAAGGATTGCAAAATTATAAGAGGATAGGTTAGTCCATCTGCCAAACGAATAATTCAATCACAGTTTAGAGGTAATTTTCGAGTTCCTCTGACAATTTTTTCAGATTGTTGCGTGATTCAGAAGACAAACCAGTCGCGAGCAAGTTCGCAAGCATTCCAGGTCGCGCGTAGCACTGTGATCAAAATTAAATTGTGAATGTCAGCACAACCAAAATTATTTCAGTATACAAAGCCTATCAAAACAATTTTTTGGAATTACAAAATTATTTGAGTAGTCAAACCAGTGATGCTTAGGCGCTTTCTACTTCAATTGATTAACTCCAGACCTGAGAGACTAACAGATCGACAAAACTTCTAACAGAGAGCAAAGGTCTACCCGAATGTCCACATGTATGTATTCTGTGATGATGTTTTTCTTCAATGAGATGTCTGAAAGGATCAAACCTTGAAATTTTAGTATATCACTGAATACTCCTAAAGAGGATTTTAGATTTTAGATTTAATATGTGACTTCGAAGTTGAGTCATTTATTTTAACAGTGAGTAGATCTGATCAAAAGAAATGTTTTTTCCTTAAACATTTTTCTGGTAAAATTAAATTAACAAAGTTATAGCCCTTTAGAAGTTTGAGTACCGCCCTGTCTCAATAATAATATTATATGCTCGTGTTTGGCGACAACGGATATAATCCGCCTGACCGGTTCATTGCATCGGAAACAAAAAAGCGAAAGAATTTGAAACGTTTATCACGATGTTTTTCGTCAGTCAGTAACGCGTAGTGGTGTTGGTTGCGTGGCTCAAACGAAATAAAAAATGGCACATGTTTACGAAAATGCTGAACTTGTGGACATGATTCTTATTTACGGAGGGGGAGTCTTTACAAAATGCTACCGCGGCATCACGGATTTGTGCGAATCGGTTCCCCAATCGAGTGCAACCAACCCCTCGTGCCTTTGTTAATGTAGTACAAAGGGCTCGTGAATCAGGTGACTTAAGACCTGCCGGTTCTCCAAAGCCGCACGATCAAATACAGGTCCGCACTGAAATACTTGTCGGGAGGATACTTTATAAAACAAGGTAACATTTTTTTTTAATTTTTACACACATATTTTGGTTTATCTTCCTTCTACAATCATTATCTGAAAATTAATGACTCAACTTCAAAGTCACCCTGTATACAAGTCATGTGATCTGATCTCTATAATACGTGAAACCATATATTTATAAGGGAAGCATCTATTTAATTTATAAGATGTATACTTTAATTTAGTACTGCGCTGTATTTCTTATCAATAGAACCATTAATAGCTTAACGAATTATTGTGCATTAGAAGGAATTATGGCAGAAGTATCTAAAACAAGAGGAATTATTGGGCAGTAATAGGAATTACGGGAAAATATTTTCGATTGTTCGATATTTTCGGGGGGACCGCTCTGACGAACAATGACGAATAGATACTACATGTTAGTCAGTGGTTCTAGCTCAGCTAACTTGCTGTGCAAGTTCGAATAATTACAAAGTATCGATGATGACCGCTAATTGGAATAACGATTACCTATAACTGAATAATTTTTTTAAACGCTCACACAACACGAAAGGTCCCGCTGTGTTACCAACTCACGTAAATAACTATTGGTAAGTTTTATTGGTAATAAATCTCTTCTTTTATAGTGATAATTACGTTTTGTTCTGTTTCCGAGTCATTAGCATACTGATTGGAGTGCGTTGAAAGTTTAATGCACTCATCATGAATGAGATGATCATCTACTAACGCTTGTAGGAATGCTGTCTAATTTCCTTGGCACAACAGAACGTTTCATGCCTTCACAAAATCATCCTTCAATTTGCTGATGTCAGTTTGGCCTTGTCGTGGCAAAGCAGAGCATCTGAGCGTTTGACACACAACAGCAAACCACGAGAAAAACTTGGATAAGAAGCTCATGGTCCGTTAGTTGGGTTGAAGAATATCAATTAGATCTTTCTTTCAAGCATATTCAACCAAATTGGGTCACAGCCACTGAAGAACTAGAAAGAAAATTGCTCTTTATTTTTATAGGCTATTTATTTGGAACTGACAAGTATTTTTCTCCATATAAGTTGATTACTTTGTACAAGGTGCAGATAAAACCTAACCTTGAATACTGCTCGCATGTTTGGGGCGCTGCCGCATCGCCTACATTATCCATGCTTGATGCTGTTCAGACGAGGGCTGTCCGACTGATGGATGGCTTTCGCCTTTAGAACCAACGGGGCCATCGACGATTCAGCTCTCTTCTACGTTAAGTCAACGGACTTTGCTCCTCGGAACTCTCCTCCATGATTCTGCCGCGCAACGCTTGATGTCGGCCTCCCATCCTAACCTTGTCGAACTACGACATCCAGAACAATCTACCTGAGTGCCTACTAAGACTGCCTTCGTGGCTGCTTTAGAATAAAAAAGATTTTATAATTGCTGTAAAGAATGTGAAAGGCCTTTGTGAAGCGTCGTATCAGAAACATACCATGAGGTGTTGTAAATTCTGCGCAAGTTTTTTTTCTGTAAAACACAAATATATTTGTAGTGTTCTCGATTTCCTTCTGCTAGCATGTCAACAACCTGTTCATTTCTGCAATTTTAAGCAGCGCAATGCGTAGAATCCAACTGAGACGGCGACAGATAAGACCAAACCAGCTTCTGGAATTCCAAGTGGCACTTATCGCCAATCAAAAAGTAATACTTTTATTAGTTGTCCGTTGATTAGATCAGTTAAAACAGCGGGAAAGTTGGTCTATTCACATGCAAGATTTATTTCAGGATACGCGGATGTGGATGATTAATATTTGATCCGGTTTTTCGCATTGAAGACGAGCTAGAATTCTGACACTTAGGCTTCGGTAGTCTATCTACAATAGAAAATACTCTTCGGAGATTGTATTCTCTAGCAAATCGAATGCTCACCATATTTGGAAAAACAAACTAATAACAGCGCCCAACTTTAGATCAGCGAATAAAGAATTTTTGAGCAGAATAATTTGAAACGTATGTTTTTTACACTGATACAGCCGCGTCGACAGAAACCTAAATACTGCGACTGTTATAAGGTGCCTAAAGACACCTTGCTAATCTGAACTTTGAAGAGTCTCCTCGGGCAGATTGTCTCACAATCTCGACACTCTAGGAACGAAGGAGCGGTCATATCGGCCACTTCAGGATGTACAATGTCTGACAGAATTAAGATGGAAGGCAGTTGCTTGGCGGGTCTATCTGATTTAAGCGCTGCGTCATCATTGAGGAGTGCTCTGTGGAGCAAAGTGCGTCGCTCACCACCCGTCGGTCTGAAAGGGGGCAGAGATCGTTTGTTAGAGAAGTGTCATCAACTAATTGGACAGCCCTCTTCTGAACAGCATCAAGTAGTCAGAGCGGTACCATCCAATATATGTGATCACTACTTGAGACTGGCTCTTATCTGGGATTTGTATTGGATGAGGAAGTGATGTGGAGAAACGAATTTCTTAGCTCTACACAAATAACTCTTACCTAGAAGCAGTCGCAATTGACCAGATACGTTCATGTTCAATCCGGTCTTCGGTGATCCGGACTGCGACCAGCCGAAATGAACGTCTCGGCCATCCAGCGAAATCGGATGCACGCTAAGGCGCTTCATATTAATCAGGGTACAGTACTGAGTTTTGAAAGTGTTAAAGTGTAACACATTGCTTCGTCTCCAAGCAGTGGTAACTTCCAGATCTCTCGTCAGAGAGGAAGCCTCTACTAGTCTCCTCTCCAGCTCATCGGCAGAGATCGGCTTGGAACTGTGAATGCCTGCATATAACCTGCTTTCATCTATCAACAGCAAATTTGTGGATCTGACTGATTGTACAGGAGAGGAGGTCGTTGATATGTAACAGAAAAGGTGCTGGAAAAACGAAAGACGATCTCTTGGGAATACCCGCGTTGACGTTGTCGTCTCTTTAATTACGATTGATATCTTGCGACCGCAAAGGAAATCAGCCATCCATCTGCATAGCTTCTGTGAGGGGCCATAGGATGCAAGTGTGCATAAGAGAGCAGCCTGCTGCAGCTAATCAAAAGCTTTCGTGATATGTACGACATGAGCTTCACCATATGATTGGACGAGTTTGCTCCGCAACTGTGTGACGTAGGAGGTTATCAATTTATTGCTGGTGCCAGAAATTATACTTCATTCCGCTAATCAAGCCGTAGTGCTCGAGATATTCCAGAAGTATTTTCTTGTATCTTCTTCTATTTGATGAGGACCACTAGAAGCAGCCGACCTTTTTATTGTCTTCAAGATATTTTATTCCTTAGCTTACTGCATCCGTTCAGAGCTAGCTAATGAGTTAAATCCGAGCGATAGAGAAAATGCCCGTACATTACGCAAGAAAGCTGCAACATTTTCTGCGTGAAATTGAAATTATGAAAATGAACAACGCTTCATCTGTACCGCGCACATTGTACATTACAATAATTCTTTCATTGAGTTCCTTTATGCGTTATACAATAAAGTTGCATAATTCTGGTGTCACGATCAATCTGCTTCATTTCAGTGCCTTTGTAACTCGCTGGAAACATGGAGAAACACCGATATAATAAGATTAGTGAAACTTTATTTCTAGTGGAAGTGCAGTACTGCAACAATGATGAAGACGTATGTTTCATCTTCCATTTTTCTTCCCACACTACTGGCGAAGGAGCAGTAATCGAGAAAAATTTAGAAATTGATGTTTTGTTTGTATATTAAATGATATGTACTATACATACATCACCATGTCACTCATCTTTCACTCATTTTTCGCGGCCTGTCTATAACACGAAAAGTACTGCTCAACTCTTGTAATTTTTGGAAAATCGGTGAGCCTAGAGACAAAAGCGAACAAATTCAGAATCGCAAAAACTTCAGTTTTTGACGTTTCCGAGGCTCCTGAACATTCAGAAATTTTTGTGGTGGTTAAATATTGGGAATTGGGAGTGGATAAGGTATATCTCAATTTCTTGGTCAAACCATGTCACTCATTTCCGTCGGTCTGTCCGTCTGTCGGCCTGTCCGCTAATGTTATAAATTGAGAAGTACCACCCCAATATTAATGAAATTTTTACTCTGCGAAGGACGCAAAACCTTGTAGTTTTTTAAAATCGGTCAAGTGTCGGCAGAGAAAAAGGTCAAAAAGTAATAAGAATTGAAGTCGCTTTTTGACATTTCAGAGAATCCTGATCATTTTCGTAAAAAATCTTAGCGGCAAACAAACGTTGGCGTTGTAGGGGAGCGGGGAGGGTTCGCCTCATTTCTGTTATGCTGATACATTCATTGGCTCCCAGCTTTGGCAATTATACGCACCTATTAGACATATGCCACACATTATAGGCTTCTCCGTACATTATGTTCTCAGCAGACGGATCGCGAACCTACCAGTGGCGGCTGCTGCTCCCGGCCACGTTCTGGAGGCCTTGGTGAGCGTTCTGTCGTTCTGGCCTGGTATTTTACAAGTAATTTTGCAGCGTCACATTATTGTGTTTCCTATGCCTTGACCGCGCTGTCACGTCTGACCGGTGAGAGTATACGTTTTCCAGATGCTTTACCGGTTAGATAGGGAGATAATGTATATGGACTAATAATTAGTCCATAGACATTATCTCAATTATTGTATAGACCCGTTTGACTTACTCTTTCCTCAGAAGGTCTAGTTTGTGGTGAACATAATCCTATGAACTGATAACGGCGTTGCGTGGGACTGACGCCATTTATTTTCGTTACTATATAGTTTGTTACCACAACACAATAAACGTTCCTGTACCATGACGAGGTCGCGCACAGCCATCATTACAATTTTAAAATAGCATCGCATAAAACCAACCTCAACTTGGAATTTTCAGCTACCACTTCTGCACTAACCTATAGTATTGATGTACCAATTTATTCGCTTCTAATTTCAGGTTGCTAGCTCCACCCGTTTAAACCATAAAAAGTGGGAGGGAGTGTGTTCTTGAAAGGTGCTGTGTACAGCGTGTTTCATATTCGACCCTCACCTTCGGGATCTCGGAAACTTTAAGAGATACAAAGTCGCTTAATGAGGGGCAAACTTGCCTATTAAGGTAATCAACAAAATGCCGCTCATAAAGATTGTAAATTCAAAGTACTTTCGGAGACAGATGGAAAACCCAAATTTTTCAATTTTTTGCCGACCTTATTTGTAGTGGGATTTCAAAATGAATTGCATATTAACATTGCCACTTTTTCTGCTCTACAAGATAGAATAATCAGAATTTCAATATGACGTTTTATCTCTTGCTCCCTTTATTTTCTCTTATAGACGCCATATAGGAATTTTTCACAGGTGAAAATAGTTTTTGATTGTGATTTCAAAAATGAATGATATGTCGTACATTGAAATTGCCACACCTTAGTTATTCCAGAAAAACAAAAGTTCCTAGGTAGGCCTCGAAATTATTAGATTTCATTTGTTTCGTACAACAGACCAGACCTCAAATTGAACATACCAACAGAGTTTGGAAGCCTGAGAAGAAGAGAAATGAATCGAGCAGTGAACAATATACAGAGAAGAGTCAGGCTTTGTCTGCAAAATAGCGGACAGCATTTTGATCATCTGCTATGATCTACATCTGCTCATTTATTATTATTACTATTATTGTTACTATCATTATTATTATTACTATTGTTATTACCATCAATAGCATTTTCATTTTGCGTTCTGGTTTCCCCATACCTTTTTATTTCCTTATAATTTTCATCTAACAACAAACTGATGGCCAACTGAGGAAATAGATCACTGAATCTAGCTCTGAAGCGTGCATTCAACTGTACAAAATTCCAATACAGCCTCGATATGTAAATCAAAGTTGGTGGTGGAAGTCGAAAAGAAGAAATGTGGAATTGAAAATTTGACCACGCTATCTTGTAGAGAATAAACGTTGACAACATGCAATTTATTTCAAAATCCCATCTCAAATAAAGCCAGAAAAACATAAAAGTTAGTCGGGGATAATTCTGGTATGCGAAAAATTTGACTATCAGATTATATCAATGCCTACCTAGGAAATTCTGATTTTTTAAAATAGGGTTTGGCAAACGCTTGATGTTATTATACATTTTTGGGATCGAAATTAAAAAATCTACTCATCCGTGCAAAAATACATTCTGGCGTCCATGGGAAAAAAATTTGATACTAGATAGAGGAAAGAAAGTGGCAATGTTAATGTGGAATTTATGTTGTAATCCTGTTACAGATAAAGTCAGGAAGAAATTGAAACGATTTTGGGAACATTTGCTCCTATTTGAGTGGCTTAGTATCTGCTACAGTTTTCGAGATCCCAACGAGGAGTGTCGAATTTCAAATACCCTGTATATAAGCGTGGGAATTAGTGTGCAAGTCAACTAATAGCCAATTTCTAATTTCGCTCTGACACCTCATGTGCCACCAATCATAGCACCTGACGTTCTTATATCATACCAAGCCACGGTTTCTCTATTGTCTAACAGCATCATGTCTTTTTCTGTCCCGCCTCCCGGGCCCAAACACGTAATTTATGACTTCATTGTAATGAGCATATCGTGTGTGTAACATATTCAAAACACCGCACTTCTGTCAAAATAGCCTCCGGTCACATAGATGAATCAGGATTATAATTTCCTGACGTTTAACAAAATTAAAAGGTATTCAAATGAGTTACTAAGCCGAAGTGACTAATACCGGAGACCGTTCGGGTCAAAATGTCAATGATTTTCAATAAGCCAGATGAAAAAAGCTGTTTGGAAACAGCCTCTGGCAAGCAGATACCGCAATAGATCGATAGAGACGTCAGCACTTGGTTAATTATTGATCATCCGTCTTTAATTAATGGTTTCTAACAGAACTTACGCATATGAGTAGTATTTAAACCAATCACTAACGTCTCCATACGCCTAGACGTATAGCGCATAGGGTTCTCCCATAGTTCTTTAGTATCTGCTGGACGTTTGGAACGATCTAAGGACTATAAATCATTCATTCTTATTATGTTCGCCACAAGTTAACCCTTCTGAGAAAATGCTATGTATGTATGACAAACTAATTAAATGGATCAAACAGGGTCACACAATGAACATTTGCATATTCAGCATGCTTTTGTGTACAATTTTGGGGACTCTTATGGGTTGCGCCCCCTTGAGAAAATATGCTATTCCCAGCTCCTCAAAAAGTTTCGGAGGCAAGTACGCTTCCACGCCAATGAATTACCCTCTTCTGAGAGAAACTCCTGCTATGACTAATCCCTCGTATATGACGATAATAACTTTCACAGTATACAGGCCATATCAGCACGGTAACGACTACCGACTGCGACGCACGACCATCGGCCAGACCACGGCGCACGAAATTTAAAAGTAAACATAGGAGGAAATCTATGAAGGGTGAAGTATGTATAATTGTGTGTATAATTCCGGGGGCTGGATGCGAAATATACCAACATAGAAAAAAACATTGAGATATACCCTCCCCCACTCCCTACAATGACTAACCCCCAAATTTTAACCCCTTCAAAAATTTATCTGTAAATCTGATTTTTATTTTTGCATTTTTGGCCTTTTTCCCCGCCGCCATGGGCCTGATTGTCAAAAACTACAAAACTTTTCCGTGGGTGGCAGAGTAGTGACCCTTTTCCTAATCTGAGGTATAGCTGAGCCACGGATATGCGGACAGATAGACAGACAGAACGATAGACCGATGGAAATAGGTCACATTTGGAATGTCATATAACATAAAATAAACATATTATGTCAATTTTGAATTTCTTTGCGATTACAATTCTTCCCTGCTAGTAGGCGACGGCAGTAAATTGGATAAAGTTCTTGAGGAGGTTCTTGACCGGCAGACGTATTTTGTAAACCATATCGGGAGAAAGGCACTCAAATACCTATTCAGATGTGTTCCAACCTAATTCCGGCAAGTACAATAATTGGATATCGACCTGAATGGCAGGACATTGAGTGCCCATTGCATAACATAGTGGAAAAGATATTATCGGTATTCGTTCTCAAAAGAATACCTATAAAAACATCCAGGGCAAAACAAGTATCACTAAGGCCCAAGTTCTGAGTTGACATCGTACTGTTTATCTTTATAATATCCTGCGACGTTTAAAAATCTCTAACACGGTACTAGGCCCACTATTATTTAATCTATACTTATTCAAAATTAACAGTACTGGAAAGATTATATCTTTTGCAGACGACACCCTCATATTATATAAAGATGACGACTGGAGTACACTGAAGCAAATCGCTGAAAAGGGTTTTATGAGGAACATTGACTGGTTTGAAAGTCAAATTTTAACAGTTAACTTAAAAAAACCAAATTTAATGCATTTAGATCCTATTCAATACTTTCACCTGGCTTCGAACAAATTTCCGATAATTATCATGGCCAAAAAACAAAAATCGAATATCTTGGAATATTTATAGACACACAATCAAGGTGTTATAACCATATTGAATATGTTATCAAAAAAATCAGAAATGTTGACTATAAACTCAAAATACTTGCTAACATTCTTACTGACAGTTATCTGCGAATCCTGTACCATACCTTAGTTGAAACCCATATAATATACGGCATCACAGCCTGGGGTGCCGTCTGCAAGACATACATTTCCGTAAGCTAAGATTATATCCGTCGAACATCTGATATCAGGAAACAGGGATACCTGATACTAGACAACTTTATTTCTTACATGCCACCACCTTATATCATAAACATTGTAATGAAACAAATTCCCATAAACACGAGCATAACGCACGATTTCGAACAGGCTCATCTAACATCCAAAGTCTACACAAAACACTATTCAAAAAACTAAACGAAATTAAAACGCTTAAATTTGGAAAAAAGTTAGACGAACATTAAAAGACTGGGTTTGTACTGTGCAGCGAATGACTATACATGATTATATAAAAAACTGAAACTACAAAATTCCAAATATACGTATTAGAATTAACAATATTTTTTATACATATATGCTTGAGTGTTCGTTATTAAGATATAATCCACACACAGGCGATACCTTCTGTGGTTTTTCCATATTTGTTTGTCCCTTTTTTGTATTGTGGTGAATAAATATCAATATTACTATTGTGTTTAGTTTCTACAATTGCATGAAGATTTTCCGTAAACCTGTTCGAATAGTAAAATTGACTTAAAATTAACTCACCTGCAGCAGGAAAGACCGTGTACGAGTAGTTTTCAGTATTTTTAAAGCATCGTAGGTAGGAAGACAATGGAGGAAAGTTTGAGGCTACTCTACGAGTTTGAAGAAGTCATCCACATAATTTGTCACACGCATAATGAATATCTAACCGCAAAGCGACAAAACGCTTCTGGATTTGTGCTGGAAGACTTTGGACCTCCTTCAGTTCCAAGGAAGCTCAATTTACAAACTTGAAACATTTAAATTATCCACTGCTTTGCAAATTTTGGGATGAATAAATAAATAGTTTACCTAAAATTTGACTATGTGGTATGAGGCTGATATGTAGCTACTCTGTATCAGTGACTATTTTCTCTCATCTCCGTCCAATAGTAGGCGTTTGCATTGTTTTAGAAAGTCCTTTCTGTATATGTCCATCCATATAAAGCACACGTGTGTATGTGCAGTTGTATAAAATCCAGACCGTTCGCAATAGTTATTGTGTGGATTACTACTGCAGTATACTTCCTAAGTATACATAATACCAACAGTAGGATCACACAGCGGTCATATTAGATTTTTTCTGAGATACTCCTTACGGCCGCGAAATGCATGTACCTTGACAAACTAGAAGCATCCTAGCGCTCATCCGGTTTCGATGGATGGTCGAGTCCTACCAAATAGGGGTTCATTTCGGCTGGTCGGAGTCCAGATGACCGAAGACTTGATCTGAATACATCTCGTCAATAGCGGTAGCTGCTGGCAAAAGGCTAGGATATTTGTTTAGGGCTAAGAAGTATTTTCTCCACATGCCCTCCTCACCCTGTACAAGGCCTTGAGTACTAGTCACTTGTTTTGAGGTGCTGCTGCCCCTATTACATTATCCATGCACGATGTTATTTAGAGGAGGGCTGTCAGTCTGATCGATGACCCCCTCTAACGGGCAGTCTCGGGATCCTTTCGCATCGACGGGCCGTCGGCGATCTATCTCGCTTCTACCGCTACGTTAACGAGCTTTGCTCCTCAGAGCTCTCATTGATGATGCTACGGCGCAAAGTGCCTGCTATACAAACCCGCCTGACTTCGGCCTCCCATTCTACCAGTGTCGAACTTAGTACATCCAGAACTGGCCGATACGACCGCTCCTTTGTCGTTAGGGTGTGGAGATTGTGGAACAGTTTACAAGAGGATTTTCTCAGATCTACTAACAATAGACAGTTCAAAAATCGGTTAAACAGGCTTCGGTGTAAAAAGAGGTGTTTTTAAATTTACTTCACCCGATGTGCATCTTTGGTAAAAATAGCCTAGTATTACATACATACATGTATACCTGCACACCAAACCATTTGCGGTTCTACTTTCATCAAACGAATAAGTGGAAACAGAGCTGTTTGCTTATAAATTAGGCTAGGAGTAGTGAAAAAAATCATTTGATCCAAGACCACAATTTGTTTTAAAGTTACGACCTTGACTCGAGATTACAGGCAAAGAGTAGTTATATCAGGAGGTGACACTACGTGGAATGACTTTGCAATCCGCTTATCGGCATAATATTATAACCGCCCCTCTGAACATTCTGAAAACTTTGAAATGCCATTTCCTGCAAATTTTTGAAACCTCGGATGTGGATCACTACTATACAGGTCGAAAAACAGACGGTGTTATTTTAGAGGGGGATTAGTGAAAAATATGAACAAAGTTGAACATGGGACCGGAAATGCAGAGTTTTCAAGATACAGGGTGATAAATTAAAAAAAATATTTGCTGAATTCTGTTGAAACTTGGCAATATTATTTGTTGTATTAAGAGGCTTGTTTAGGACTAACTAGATTGAAACTATTAGGTCGAGTGGCGTCCCGGGGGCATCTTAGCGAATATTATTGGCAAAAACATGTACGCAACTACCTTTTTTGTAATTTTAATATTTATTTTGATTAAGGATCTAAAAATACAACTTCTTTGCCTCTTCTATTTTTTCGTATCTCACGAGAAAAAAAAAATATAAACAGTTTTATTGCACTGGAAAAAATTGGTTTATTAATTTTTGCTAAAAAAATCACAAGTGCCATGGAAAACAAAAATAAGAAAACAGCCTCTTAATACAATAAAATTTGTTGTATTATTATTTAATAATTTTGCCAAATTTCAACAGAATCGACTAAATAATTTTTAAGATATTTATTAATGAAAGAAAAAAAATTATTATTATCCTGTATCTTGAAAACTTTGTATTCTCGTATCACTGTTACTGTTTTTATATTTTTTAACAAGGAATCACCCTCTAAAATATCTCCATCTATTTTTCTGTATAATGCAAATGTAAAATGTCACTAGAGGGTCACTCAAGGATGTGTTGCTGAAGAAGTTATCAAACTTGTACGGTTTTCCCAAGAGTGAGTTCACTTCGTGTAATCTGTAAGCTTGATATTTCTAATATGCCTTGTGTTCTCTCCAATAAATTGCCGTTTGGTATTAGAATTAATTGCTGCGCTGTTTGTCGGAGAATGCGGAGTATTTTGTAATGAGATGAACTGGCCAGACTTAGACGGTATTCTAGACTATAAGATTGCTGACGATATTTTGAATGATTTTCGATTTTTACGAATACTTGCATTTCACTAATCTAATTATGGGGAACGGTAGTTCAGGTATGCTCCAAACAATTTTACTGCTAATGAGTTATACCTGTACATGTATGTATGACGATGAGAATGCGAAGACAAATACAGTTGCTATGGATATATAACGCAACGCTACCTGTCATGATCAAATGCTGCAAGCACTACCGTAGTGGGATGCATGATGAACGATTGAGGGGTTGTTGTGGGTGTGCTGCATTCTAGAGAATCTCACATTTGGAGCAAAAAGGTCGATGGGACAGTGCTGTCGAGCTTATTCGCCTGAAGCTAATAAAAGCATTCAACTTTAAAAAAAACTGATGGAGTATAATTTATTAAATGATCCAGAGGAGGATAATACATAATTCCAATACACTTTTTTATCGACAACTAGTTCGATAGATAGACGTTTATTTTCCAACATACACGTACGCACCCAATAACTGGAAATGCTTAAATCCAATCAGACGCAGAGACTAAAAAAACAACATATCTACTACAAAAATAAGCAATCCAATAGCGAAAAAAAAAAACCGAAAAAGTTACATGTTAAATATCATTTGCAAAATAGATTTGTAAACAAGCGAGAGAGGACATAAATCAATGTCGCCGACGTTACCAATTAAGTTAAAATTGTTACTAATGATTGAATGAGGTGGTTTAGTCAAAATATTAGCTCTAGTATAATCACAATAGAACTTCATAAAACTTCTGTTGCTACGCTGAGAAATAAAATCTCATTCAGGAAATACACCTGTACCTTTAAAATGTAGATATTTCAAAAATATTCTCTGAATACGATCGATCTTACTAACATGGGTGGCACAGTGTGGGTACAAGATCAAGACACCATGCTCCAACATGCTGCGTCCACAACTTGTATATAGAACTTTTAAAACTAAGATAAAGCTCTATCGTTCCTCATGATAAACTCCAACATTTTATTAGCTGACGAAATAGTGGTATCTAACCTACAAGCTGGCGCATCGAAAACGAAACAGACGCATTTACTGGCAGCTCAGTTTTTTTTTTGGAAATCGCTCAGACCCGTCGATTTTGTTTTCGAGGGGGACACAAGTTTGGCAAAAAATCACGTTGACACGTGCAGCCCCCTGGGCGGAGGTGTCACCAACCCTAAACTCTTAAACGGAAAGGGGGGTCGAATGATATCCTATTTTAAAGGTCTTTCAATTCCCTTTATAATGATGTAAAATACATGAGCTTCAGTTCTGTAGTTTTGAAGATTTATTGATTTAAAGCAGACTTTAAAGGTACATCAGATTAGTTTGTACTACTTTTAGAAGAAATTTGACTAAAAGAATTTACTTAATAAGTAAATGCTTTTCTTCACTACGGCCATGGTTTATCATTTTGTTGTTGAAAATAGCTATTGGGGCGTTTTTTTGTGACAAAAAACTTATTTCTTGAAGAAAGATAAGGAAATATATCATACTCATTTTAAATAGGAATTTAGTACATAGTTTGCGTGTGATTTGACCAAACTTTGCTGCTAAAATAACTTGTAACGCTTTATTACATAAATTAACCATGGTATATTCCACAGCAGAAAGAGCTGAAATTATCTAAATATTTTTCGGAAATAATCAGTGCGCTAATGGAACAGCAGAAATATTTAATGAGCGACATGAGAACAGTAACGTGCATCGAAAATATGTTCTAGAACTTGTAGCTAAATTTCGGGAATCTGGGTCAGTCGCCAATAAAAAACGCAACATTGAAAATCCCATAAGGAACGAAGCAAGAGAAGAGGGGGTTTTAGGGCAAGTTTATGTAGATCCTACGTTAAGTACCCGCAAATTGGAGACTGTGTGTGGTGTTAGTCGACGTACTGTCCAACTGATTCTAAAGGCCCATAGTTTTCACCCGAATAAACTTGACCTGGTACAAGAACTTAACGAAGACGATTTTGATCGGCGATTACAATTTTGTGAAGATATGGGTGAACGAATTATAAACGATGAACATTTTCTATTCAACACTTGCTTTTCCGACGAATGTTCCTTTTTCTTAAATGGCGTAGTAAATCGTCATAACTGCCGATATTGGTCCGATTCTAATCCCAGAATTTATGATGAGGTTCATACACAGCAGCCACAAAAATTAAATGTTTGGACTGGTATTCTTGGTGATCATTTAGTTGGTCCTTTTTTCTTACCTGGAAATTTGACCGGTGAAATGTATTTGGAATTACTGGAAGACGCCATAGATCCTGCATTAACAGCCATAATTGAAAATCAGAATGATCGGCGGTACATTGTGAATAGGTTGATGTTCCAACAGGATGGTGCCCCACCACATTACGCATTACGTGTTCGACAATATTTAGATCAGACGTTTCCAGATCGATGGATTGGTAGAAGAGGTGCCATTGAATGGCCCCCAAGATCGCCAGATTTATCACCTTTGGATTTCTTTATGTGCTTCTCTGATTTTTTATCTGAAAACACATATCAACAAGCTGTTCTTAACTCCTCCCTTGGTACATTAGTATTTGGGTTTTGTCTTCACGACAGTTACCTAGTCTATATTGCTTTCTTCCATTCTCTCTATTCTGAACATTAACATTAATAAAGACATACGTTCCCTGTGTAGGATGAACATGTCTATGAATTTTTCAATTACCCTTCGTATTGTTCCGGTAATAATATATTAACTTTACCGTTATACTTGCTGGTGAAGATAAATTTATTTATGTCTTGTTTCAACCATCTACAGATGTTCAAATCAATAAAGATGATTGATTAATTATTATTTTAAGAATACGAAGTCATTAAATCTACTACTGAAATTGATTCCTGGGAACGCGATTGTTTGCAATTACATTGGGTGAAAAACCACGTACCTACATTCGACTCGACCAGTAATAAGGTTAAAACCGTAAAATAAATTTGCAACATTAACCCAGTATTACAACTGGACGACTGAACAACAAGCGATACTTGAACCAAAAATTTAAGCTATGAGCTTCATAATTTGCTTTTCTATGCTACTGATATAGCCAAGAAACAAAATAATGATACTTACCGGCGAAAACATTTACCTTTATTAGGCTTTGCAAATTATGTAAGAACTATTATTATTAATTTTCATTATGGTATTAAACTACACCGATACCACTTCTACCTGCATTTACAGAAACAAAAAAATATTTTTTCCTTACACGGATTGTGGTCAATATCTCAAACCGTCTACGCAACAGGGAACCTGTACAAGAAACCATTTGAGGAACCTATGTGAAAAGTTACCAAGATATTCAGCCGCATGATCCAGATAAGAAACACAGCGGGTATATAAAAACCCAGTACATATAAGCATACTCAAAAGAGCTTAAACTAAAGAGGACACTTTGTATTGGACTTGGACTCAAATATATAAAAAGTGGTTTTCGAAGAACAAAAGTACGAGACGTATACTGGGTTACACAAGTTCTGTCTTCTGTGAAAATAAATCGATTTGTCAGTATATTTCGTGTTTAATTAAGTTGTAGCAATTGATCGGCCAATTAATTTATAAAGTCAATTAAAGTCATCAAGAATCGTATTTCAGTGTCATAAAACCTAGAGTTGATCAGCCAAGGAACTAAAAACAACTTTTTTCATTTCACACGGTCATCCGTATGTATCTCGATGTGTTTATGGAAAAATGAAGTTGTCGAGATCAGTTTGTCGAGCTCCTAGATATTGAAAAGACGATAGCAGTGGGTAATAATATGAGTATATGGACACTGACAACTATAGATATAGATAGAAGAAATCGAATAGTTAGGACAAAAATTGCTTTCCAATGAATTTTGTTTAGAAGGAAGCATCGCAAATCGATCAGGCTTTCATATGAGATGGCTGTGTAATGCTCGTGGTAAAATAATGTATATTTAGTGTAGCAAGACAGCCCAACGCGCCATCTATCACCAGCATCAAACACTGTGAGAGTGAGAACTTTGCAGCCCCATCCAAAGTTGCCCGTCACCCTTCCGGTTGCCGATACTGGAAGTATACTAAGTGACATATAAATCCGAACACCCAGTTTAAATGGTTTTATTTTAATAAAATTTTGTATAAGTACTTAATGAAGCATAATAAGTAAATGATAAAAATTTCAAAATGATTGCACTGCTTTAAAGCCCTTTGACCTTTAATAATGTGTGGATGCACCCTGATGTGCTACGCATTCTCCAACGCGTCTAGGCATGCTTCTGATCAGATGGTCAATGTCCTCCTGTGGTATCGCATTCCAGGCAACCACCAACTCCTCTCGAAGTGCTTCTAGAGTCTGAGGAGGACGTTGCAAATTGAGCAATCTCCTACCCATCATATCTCACACGTGCTCAATTGGGGATAAGTCGGGAGATCTTGGTGGCCATGGTAACAATGTGACATCATTAAGTTGAAAGAAGTCTATTGTGACTCTTGCAACATGTGGTCAGGCATTATCTTGTTGGAAAGTTGGATCTGCCAGGTTGTCAAGATAGGGTAAAAGATGGGGTTCTAGAACTTAGATATAACGCTGCGCGTTCATGTTACCTCTGATGAAGATTAAAGGTGACCTGGAACCATAAGCTATAGCACCCCAAACCATAACTCCAACAGTGTGATGAACATGTCTTTCAATAAAAAACTGTGGATTGCTCCTTTCACCACGTCGCCTTCTAACCCTGGCACGACCATCGTGCATGCCTCAACAAAATCGAGATTCGTCACTAAAGACAATACTGTTCCATTCCTGATCCCAGAGTGACCGTTGTCTGCACCACTCAAGGCGATTACGTCGGTGTTCTCGAGTTAAAGGGAGGACCCAGTGTGGCCGGTATGAAAACAAGCCAAAGCTTCTCATTTGTCGGTAAACACTTCGCATGCTAATAGGTCTTCCGTGTTCTGCAAACCATTCATTTGCAATGGACCTGCTAGTGGAGAAACGGTCGCTTAAGGCCAATAATCTTAGGCGGCGATCTTCACGGTCTGTTGGTCTACGGCGGCGTCCAGTGCCCCTTGCTCTTTGCGTACGGCCTTCTCGAAGCCATGCCTGACAACACCTAACCACAGTGTCTACACTTCTGTGCACTCTAACTGCAATTGCCCGAAAAGAAAGTCCAGCTTTCCGAAGTCCCACTATACGGCCCCTATCATGACGAAATCGTACAGGTCTCCGTACTCTAGGCATCGTAACCGATCGTAAAGGATGTCAAGAACCAAAATCCGCCAACGTTGATTCTTTACTGCGGCTGACATATTCATTTTTAGAGCGTTAGTGAATTAAAAAAAAGCAGTATAAAAACCGGAATGTCCAACTGATAGGGCTGAAAATTTTTTCACTTGTTATTTACAGTAAGATAAATACATTCACCAACTTTTATTAAAATAAAACCATTTAAACTGGGTGTTCGGATTTATATGTCACTTAGTATAGATGGTGTTTTGTGACTTATTTTGATAGAGCTCACACCTCGGACAGAAGATAGTTGCTATGCTTTCGTTCATTGTCTATGTGAAATCAAGCCGAGATCAAGCTGATGAGCCGTTAAAAAGCAAAACAAGCTGTTCATGGTTAGAATATGTGTATATTTAACCGAATCTCTTACTATATTCGTCTAGGGAGTAGAAACATCTTTTATTTTTATTTTTATTTTTTAGATGACTTTCTACGACATTAATAATGCAAACATAAGCATCTAGAATCTGCGAAATCATTAATCGACCAACAAGTGCGAATATAATTAGCCTTATACTCGTAGTAGCTTCAGTTGTTGGTATTGTGTGCATTTAGCAGTCAGCTTATTCTTCACACTTCTTCTTCATTTTGTTGTCCCGCATGTCAGCTTCACTATCCGCTTTACATCATCGTTTCATCAGCTTACTATGTTCACTTTTAGGCCAAAATAGTTCCTTTCTACGTTCGTCAGGAGGCAACTGCGGTACGCCAGGGCTGCTGGTTCTAATGGTTGATTTATTTAGACACATTAAAAAAGAGGTTTCAAGTATGTTGACTCTACGCTTCCGTCGCAACGTGTCATCAGTTCATAAAGGATTATATTCGATGCAAGTTAGCCCCTACTAGTTTTGAACGTATATAACACAAGAATTTGTTTGGAAGGTTTTTAAAGTAGGATGCAGAATCAGCTTGAGTTAACGTTGCTCGTGATTTGTGTAGTACCAATATAAAATAATGTGAGTAATTCTACTTTGTTACTACCAGCTGTTTCGTCTCTCAAGTTATGCATAAAACCTTCTTTATTAAGATGTAGTTGAATCCTACATCCCGTTTAGTTCTTTTCTATAGGGAGACCTTTGCGAATGAAATCAGGGCCGATTTGGAGCTAGGGGCTCTTTTGCTGTTAATATTTTGTTACATCTAAGCAGCCGCGCATGCAAAAGCTTAAATGCCAGGACGACGCGGCTGCTATGAGGCTTCCAAATGCATTTTGTCAATCGGATTTTTAAACTGCCTAAGGTTAGTGGAACTGGAAAACAAAGTCATCTTGTAGATTGTTTCACCATCGAGACAAAGGAGCGGTCGTGTCGGCCAGTTCTGGATGTACGACTTCGACACGGTTAGGATGGGAGGCGGGTTCGTCTGGCAGGCACATCGCGCGGCGGCATCATGGAGGAGAGCTCTGAGGAGCTCAGCCCGATAGTGTGGCGTTAGAAAAGAACCAGATCGCCGACGTCCCGCTGATGTGAAATGGCCCCAACAAACCTGTGAGAAATACTCTAGAGAAGGTCTTATCTGGGCCATGTATGGAATGAGGAGGTCATGCGTAGAGAATTACTTCCTATACCTAAACAAATAACCGAGATTTGTGCCAGCAGATGCCGCTATTGACGAGATGTGTTCATGTCAGGTCGAGTCCTCGTTGATCTGGACTCCGACCAGCCGAAATGAACGGTTTGCGCTACAACGCTTTTTGTTCGACAAGGTACACTTTGTTTTGGAAGCCTCATCAAAATGTTTGCGTCGCAGATAAGGCCGATCCCTGGGGAACACCCGCGTTGACATTGTGGAGAATCCGCCAATTACGACGAATATTTTGCGACCGGAGAGAAAGTCCGCCACCCATCTGCAAAGCTTCTCTGGGAAGTCGTAGGATAGTTGTTTGCTTAAGAGGGCAGCTGGTCGAATGATTTCGTGATATCAAGAGCAACGACATGAGCCTCACCGTATGACTCCACAATTACGTGACGTGTAAGCAAGGAGGTTCCCTGTGGATTGCTGGTGCCGGAAACCATAGTGCCGGTCGCTAATCAAGCGAAGTAGTCCAGAAGCTTGCGATATACTCGTATGAACCTCTCCATCACCTTTCTTATAACACAAAGTAGAGCTACAGGCCTGTAGTGGTAAGGGTCAGTCTTAGATCCCTTTTTCGAGATGGAATGGACATGAGCTAATTTCCAGTTTTCTGGGAAGCTACTGGATTCATTGGATATCTGGAAGAGACGTGAAAGAACTGCAGCAATCAAGTCCGGACCAGAAGTTTTGTTGTTGTCCAGCGAGAAGAGCACCTGTAGATTTCCATACCGAAGAAATGTAGATTTGTTAAAACATACTTTTCAAGGTCGAACAACATAATGAAGTGCTACAAATTCGGGAGCAGTTCATCTGAATAGCTTGGATGCAAAATGTTTTTACGTTAATCCTAAATCTAGGCTAGGTAGTTGCCAGGTCAATACTGTTCTAGACGAATTAGCATATAAGCAATGGTTAGGCACGTTGAGAAGTACATGGTGACCATAGCAAACATCGCTAACGTAATCATAGAGTTTAGGTAAATACACATATATTCTTTATTCAATTGATCATTCTAAAAAAGTAAAGAAGACACACATATTAGCGGAAAAAGGAACTTGGTAGATCACTAAAGCATAACTGTTCATAAAATTAAGAGAAGTTATACTTAGAATATAAACGGATATTCTGGAAACAATCTTAGAGAAGCATGGCCCTTTCTGATACATGTGGCAAACAAACTACACACATAGATGACTCAATCTATTGCCTCCGGAGGTACCAAAATGACAATAAAGTAGTTAGTTGATTCTCTGTTGGTACTCGGTAGCATGTAGGATCATATTAGCAACTATCAGAGATGTGGACTTCTTAAGACCATGGTTTATTGTTTATTTTCACAATAATTCCTATTCCGATTTAGAGCATACAAGATCCTCCAATTTTATGGACGTTGAATCACATTGGATATCTAACTTTCAGTCAATTAGTATCACCGTATTGGTGCGAGGCTCAACTCTATCTAGTCTACTATGTATAAGAAATTAGGAATCTCTATGCCAGATTCAATCTAGATACCCGCAGCGGATTCGTTTTCCAACTTAAGCTATCAAGTGTTATTCGTAAAGCTTTTGAGTAGATATACATACGTATGTAAATATTATGCAAAACAAGTATTTTACTAAGCAGAGTCGCAATATCGAAAATTACATTAAGCTCAGTGAACTTATTCAAATGTCCTAGTCGGAGCTCATCGTACGTTAGATAGTGTACAGATAAGCTAGCACTAAAAAGCTTTTAATGGTGGTTATCCTCAATTTATATATGTAAAAACGTTAATTGCGATATCAGTCCTCGCGTTATTACTGCAAGTATGGCTACTCTTAAGAAAACCATCACGTAACAGAGCCGGCCTTTGGAATTTTCCGTAATTATGTGATAGAAGATTATACAGACCGACAAAAGTGAGCCGACCATATTACCTACAAAGATACATACATTCCTGGAGGTTTTTGATGCTTTGAATCCAAACCCGTCGTCTAACTTTCGCAGTTGGCTCTAGATTCCGAGATATCCTTCCTTAAGCTTTCAAAAATAGCTACATTAAAGATTATGTAGCATGGAGAATTACTCTCTTTTCCAAAAAACCTTAGGCACAATTCCTAAGTACAAGCCTTGCCCTTAGATGTCGTTGAGTCTGCTTAAATATCTTTTTATTTCGTTGATATTTGACACTTTTATTTTGTGAGCTAAGCCAGTCCAGCTTCTATCAGAGAAAAGTTTTTAATTATAAGAGACGTGTGCAATCGAAAGTAAGAACGTCGTATTCGGCCTTGATAGGCTAGGGTAGATGTGGGCTTCTGATTTGGGCAAATTTTAGATATTTCATGGATTTAATGTTGAGGATCTATAACTTTTTCAATTGGCAGTTCTTATTGCATAAAAATACATTGACTTGTTAATAAATTTTTGGTGTATCATAAAACACAATACGACTTTGACACAAACAGAACCATAACGAGTAGAATATCAAATATAGGGGAAACCAGGCAAATGAAAATTTCAATGTGGATTTCAGCGAGAAAAAGGGATACTAAAGAGTAAAACTTGTACCTTGAGATGTTTATGGTTTTTTTATAAGAAAATACATCCTATTTCACAATGACAATGACAGCCAGTTATCCAGTAATATTCCGAAATTCCCCATATCGGCACAGGACACATAATTCTGACGGATCCGTCAACCTCAGCTTACCAGAGCTGTATTTTGTTTTGGTTTTTTGTACTCTACAGATTCATTTTGTACTTGCTAACAGCTGTTTCATTTTGAAAAGTTCATTTGCATGCAAAAAACAAAACCCTACAAATAAGATTTACTAGATTTACACGCGATTCACCATTGCCAACGTCGCAGACTAACACAAAAATGTCACTTGCTGATCAGCTGTTCACCTCAGTAGACGTCAAAGCGTGAAACAGGGTATATTTCGTCATGCTACATAACCTCAAATATAAGCAAACATCACCTTTTCTGGACATTTAAGTGAGGATTTTCCAGAAACTATAAGCCTATTAAGAGATTTTGACCACGGATTCGGATTCAGCGCATCAAAACATTAATTTTGTTGAATGTGTTTTGACGATCAGTTGTTGATAGATCAGACTAACTAGTCAGAAATCGACCATACTTTTGAAAAAAAAATCTACAGACGGATTTAACAATGGAATTATAATCTTGAGGATAACTAAAAGAGAGAGACGCAAATAATTTGCTGGATAACAGTTTTCATCGAATCACAATGACTCTCTCGCGTGTATTAAAAAACTAGGGAGTATAGGACCAACTGGTCTACAAAAGAGTTGTAGTGGACAAAATAACATTGCTGGTGAAAATTGGCCATTTATCTCAAAAAGTTTAGTGTCATATATGAATTTGGTGTGCTTACCGTTTTTACATGATTTTTTTCTTGATCTTAATCCCAACAAACCATTAAGTTTTGGTCATTATTTCATATTTTCTGATAAACAACTTCTGGTAAAACGTATGAAAATTTTAATAGAAAAATAACCGTTATTGCAGACTGAGCATATTGGCATAGATTATCACTGTGAAGGAATTTTCATGCTGTACAACTTTTATCTTAAGCCCTCTCAGCCATAGATTCTTAAGTTTGGCGGCCATCCGCTATCTTGAAATTTTCAACTGTTACTTCAATGATAAACTATAGTATTCATGCTTAATTTCATCATCTAGAATTTCAACTAGCTAATTTGTCCCGATCAGAAAATAAATGGATTAAAGAAAAGCGCTGTATAATCGATATTTGCAAATAAACTCAAAACCGATTTCTCTTCCTTCATTGGTATTAGTCTTCACTCACACAATTTCCAATAAAGTCTTCATATATGAAGAATTCGTTACCACTTAGAGAGACGTGTATGATTGCTACTCAGAGCCCGTTGACCATATCTTTCTCTATTCAAATGCGTTCATCTTATCTGATCGGCTTAAATTAGATCCATTCCCTACCGTAACCAATCCGGCCCATCCATATCAGTAGTCATATTACGGATCAAGCAGGCCAGGTGTTGCGATAGATGCGTTTGTCATGGACGTTCCACAAAACAATAGATAAGGGAATACTAGGTTTCCTTCTATTTTTTGATGCGTGACCTTAGTTGTAGTGGAGAGGCAACGCCAGACAAGAAGGCCACCATTGTCCCTTTTTGCTGACCCTAGCCCACATGCTTGTCCACTAATCGATAGAACGGCTGCGAATATCTTAGCTCTTACGCTGCAATATAGAATATCAAGAGAGTGAATCGCTGTCTCATCCTCCTCTGAGCACAAAAATCAGGTAGAAACTAGTTTTCACCATTAGCAGGAAGAAATGGCAGAGCTCCTCTACCCATGTTGTAGCTAGTGCGACCGACGTTTGTCTTGCTATGAGCCTCTTGGCTAACCTGCAGTCATTGCTCTATCTCTCTCTCATGTCATGCTATTGGATTGGACTGATGCAGGAGCCCTTGGCCACCAGGCTAACCAGTTACATGATCTGAAAATTCAGCTCTTCGGTCAAACCGTAACTTAGTTTTTTCTTATTACTGTGGTCTTCTATTCCGCCAAGAATGGATACACAAAATGAACCTGCAAATAAGATATGAAGCTTAAGGAAAACTACAAAACATTCTCAGTAGATGTTTTTCATCCCCAGAGGTGTTTACAGTACGCCCATGTCTGGATATATGTTTGTTTTGTTATTGGCCATTGTATATGTGCGATTATTGAATTCTGCGGTTGCGAGCTTGCTGTACCAGTGGAAAGTATCGATGTTCAAGCCTCATTTATATGTATATTGGCACTAATTTTTATGTATAAGCCTTGGAGTCGTAAAAGCTCGCTGTGGGGCAAACAATCTATGCGAACTCATCTACTCTCTTTTGCTTCCGCGATACTGAATCTTGCATTGGGGGGCGAGTGACCCACCAAGACAGCAGGACGTAGGATTAGACTTCATCGGGTACTTGGTAGAGCGAGTCGGTTCTTAACGAGCCGTTCCAAAAAAGCGATACTTCAGAGGAATATATTCCTATGATTGCGAAGGAATCGATTTCCATGATCCGATGATTTCGATCTCGATTCCGATGGTTCCGATCCCGATTCTATTGATTTTGATTCCGATTCCGATAGATTCGATTCCAATTACTTCGATTCCATTTCCGGTGGCTCCAATTCCATTTCATAGAATCGGGTTGCATCTGAAGAAACTGTTTAAAAAGAATGATACTCCTTAGAGAAAACATCGCTGCTACTGCATTAATGCTTTTACAAGGTAATAATTGTGTTGTGGATATTGGATGGTTTTTGGACTCATATATGAAATCGGAAACCGGATTATAATCTCTATATACAAATGTGTGAGATTCTAGGCATGGTTTTATCGGCGAACTCATCGTCGGTTTTATAATTAACTGTGGAGGCGGGTACCAAAACCTCGACCATCAGCGTCAAGCCGGCAACAGCGCGACCTGCCATCGACCCACTCAACCAATTACCGTCAAGGTACTCAGACGTTCTGAAAATAGTAATAATGTTTATTTTCAACAGGAAATATCAATAAAGCACAGTAAACAAATATATAAGAAATAATCAACAATAATATACTAGCTTACAACTTCATCAAGGTAAAGCTCGATGACGCGAGATTTAGGCCTGTATTGTCAGTCGTCCCTACAATTGTAGGGCGCGTTTATGGCCTCCTTGATTTCGATAATATTACGTCTTCCTCGCTAACATACATGTATGTCCGGCTTTAGATTTCTGACATACTGACAGTTCTGGCTAGAGGTTATGTTGTTTTGACGTTTAAGAAATTACCATAATTACAATAATTTATTATTTTCTCAAAGTCCACAAAATGTGGTATCTTCAAAAAATTGTTGGGCTAGGAAAATTAATGCACATAGATATATTATATTATAATATCATATTTGTATGTATATGTATAAGTCCAGAAGCTTGCAAGGAAGCTGTTCTCTTGATAAAGGTAGGTAAGTTCAACCAAAACAAATCATTGCATATCCATATTATATACTTATCGCATTATTTTCAGGTGTGTTTCATTCTCACAGACTTCATGAGATGGTTCCTCCATGGATAAGAAACAATGTATAGCAAGTGCAATTCTTGCATTGTCGATGTCAGAGATGCTTTTTCACAAATCATTGTGGGACTCTAGATTGTGTAGAGTGTCAGGCACAAGTACGTATCATGTGTGTATGTGATGATCATAATTACTATTATTGACGATCGCTATTTCAGGGTGCCAAAATGAAGTGTTACAGAGAGTAAACAGAAAAATAGAGTTGCAGCATGAAGCAAAATCAGAAAAACTCTATGACAATTCTATAATTAATTACGAATGGGAAAATTTTGAATCATCAAGGGAGTTACTTTCCTGTTAAACAAACTCCAAACAATTCAAACAACTAGATAAGCGGAAAAGACCCATTATGTTGAAAATCGTAGTTACCTCAGAGTCAGACTGGGTTAAGCCCTAATAGGCAGTTTTAAGATAGTTTCATTGCATTCATAATTCACTTATCATTACAGGTAGATAGATGTTGCAGGTATCAAATTAAAATTCCCAGCTTGATCATGAACTTATCATGTAAGACTCATTTTAGCCAAAAATCAACTTAACCTAACCTGGCTCTGAGGTACAGAATGTGATTTGTATTTAAACTGCTGGGTATAAATTTTTGATATAAATCGCTATCAATACTGGAGCCTTCAGCTACTGAGCATACTTCAGTGGCATCATCAAGGACAAGGAGATCAATGCACTGAGCTTCAAAGAACAATATGTTGTATTTATCAAAAATGTGTTGCACCATATATTAATGTTGTAGAATGTGGTATATGAAGAAAAAGTGAGGACAGCTAAATTCAGTTCCAATTTGTTGATTGACTTGTAATCTTAGCATAAAAGGGAAAATCTATTAAAACTATGGCATAGGTAAGAAAAACATTTACTGTTTGAGAAAAAAATATCAAAAACTGAACAGGTTTGATATTTGAAACACTCATATGAAGAGCAGATTTGATTATGAATATACGTATCACCACTTAATGAAATTTGGCATACATGTAAACGTGTCAAGAGGCATTCTTTTAATTTTAAAATTGCCTGTTTTGATAGACAGTGATGGTATGCTGTTTATTTCTCTCTTATTAAAATTTTCAATCACTTCGAAGCAAAAACCGATGCGAAATGATTTCTTTTCCAATCTGATGCACGGTTTTTATAGATCCGATCATAACAATATTGTTAACATGACAATATCACCATACAGAGAATTTTTTGGGTGGAAATAGTGGATCGGACATGAAAAATTGAATTCTTTTAGTCTGACGCACGGTTTTCACCTGAACAATACAAGCTATTTCTCGACATAGTGACATTGTCATACATACCGTGAATCGGAGTGAACAAAAATTAAGCAATCAAATTTGCCTAGAAATGACGGGATTTCAAGTAAGTTTTTATTTTAAGAGAAATCAGTTGCGTACTATCATTATCTGCCAAAATAAGCAAGTGAAATCGGTACGAACGTCGCTGGTGGAAATCAATAGAAAATTCGTACATTAAAAATACCTCTTCAAAGTCTAACAATGATTTGTGAACAGCAATCTCCGACATCAACAATGCAGTGGCACTTCGGATACAATGTTTCTCATCCAACATCTCATAAAGTCTGTGAGAACGAACCGCCTCTGAAAAAAATGCGATAAGTTTATACATATGAATATGCAATGTTTAAAAATTTTGTAACTTACCAGCTTCATCAAGGAACAGCTTTGTTGTAAGCTGTTAGGCAAATATATATAAATACACATCCATTTGCATTAAATTGTTGATTTTAGATCACTCAAACCAGATAAGGGACTTGAAGATACCACAGCCAAACGAATTTGTTCAATGTAGGAAATTATTATTGAATGATCAACATTATTTGCAAGAAAATATCCTTCGGTATTTGATTCATCTGCCAAAAATACCTCAAAAAAGAAACATAACCTAACATCACAATTGACTTCTGATTGACAGTAGACTAGAAATGTAAAGGAGGACATACATGTACCTTACTGAAGAAGACGTAATATTATCGAAATCAAGGAGGCCATTGTACAATTGTAGGGACGACTGACAATACGGGCCTTAGTGTCATCAAATAGGACGCAGTTATAATACTATTGAACATATGTATATGTCGGCGTCAAGCGCTGAAATCCGTCATTCCCTGAAATGCCTAGTCAGTCCCCGTATTGCCGGCAATCACCGTAAGTTTGATTGTTACAACGGTTGACTAAGCCTTTCAGTCATTCCCTGTAATGACTGAACAATTTCAGTGAAACACCGTAACAAGCACATAAGCTTCGTTACTATTCGCCTATTTAAGTCAAACGCTGTAATCAATACAGTGTTGCTCCAATGAAGTACATAATATAACAAGGTACTACTTTATCAATAATATTTAAAAAAAATAATCAAGCATGAATTAATCTAAAAGGAAAGAAGAATAGATTAAAACGTTGTCTTTATTATTACATTATTGTTTCTTTAATCAAGTATTTACTATATATATTCGAAATCCAGCAACTGGACGCTGCTGTTGAGGAAGCCTATGTACGTTATAACTTAGGTTAGGTTCACAAGGTTAGGTTGTCCAATAGGGACGCAGGAAAGTAAACGTCAATTTTACATAGACGCCATCTTTGTTTTCTGTCACCGACATGTCATTTTGTTAGTTGAATATTTACCATTGATCGCTATGGAGTCGTATTCGATTGAAGACCGCATTAAAGTTATTCAAGAGCACTACAAAAATGGTGCAAAAATAAAAAACACGTTTCGCGCGCTTCGTGAACATTTCGGTCGCAACAACCGCCCAAACGAAACAACCATCGGTCGTCTAGTGCGTAAATTCGAGGCAACAGGTTCTGTGGCAAATCTGCCAGGCTCTGGCTGTTGTTAAGGAGAGTGTGAGAGACGATCCGAAACAATCAACAACGCGTCGATCCCAAGAATTGGGCATTTCGAGAACCAGTTTGCTCCGCATTCTCCACAAGGATTTGAATGTACACGCCTACATGATCCAATTGACGCAAGAGCTGTGTCGGGCCGACCATTTTTCGCGCTGAACGTTCTCAGATTGGCCACTTGAACACCGCCAAATTGATGCCAATTTTTCATCAAAAATCATGTTCAGCGATGAAGCGCATTTCACTTTGAATGGGACGGTAAACAAGCAAAACTGTCGCATCTGGGCGAACGAAAATCCCCGTGAGTATCAAGAGCAGCCGATGCATCCTCAAAAAGTGACTGTGTGATGTGCATTGTGGTCCAAAGGCATCATCGGACCTTACTTTTTCGAAAATGCGGGCGGGGACGCCGTTACCGTCAATTCTGAGCGATATCACGTGATGATAGAGGACTATTTTTGCCGCAACTTGAAGGAATGGGTATGGACGATGTTTATTTCCAACAAGACGGTTTTATGGGGATATTTGAAAAGCAAAGTCTACGTCAACAAACCAGCCACCCTCCAAGAACTCAAAAACAACATCATTGCCGAGATAAATGCCATAGAACCGACCATGTTGCAAAATTTCGACCATCGCGTGGATGTCTGTAAATCCAGTCGTGGTGAACATTTGAGCGATATTATTTTTCATACATAAATGGTATAAATGAACCTTCAAAATAAAGTACTCAACTTGATTTGAATATCAATCTTTCTTGTTTTAATATGCGTTTACTTTCCTGCGTCCATTTTAGACAACCCCATATAAAAATAAACTTATCTCCTTTAACTCATTTGTATTCCATGGTGTTTTCTTATTCACACTCTCATAGTATTCACTTAGTTTCTTGTAAAATAATTCTGAATGCTACGACATTTTTACAAACACATAAAAGACGTTGTGTATACTTTATACTTACGCAAATGAACACAAAACTGGTACAATGAGAATGTCTGAATCAGGCAAATGCCGTAACGAAGTTAATGTTGTTGTTATACGGTGTTTGACTGAAATTGTTCAGTCATTACACGGAATGACTGAAATGTTTAGTCAAGTGTTGTAATAAACAAACTGTTGCGGTGTTTGCCGGCAATACGATGGCTGACTAGGCATTTCAGGGAATTACGGATTTCAGCGTTTGACGCCGACATATGTACTAATACGTGGGACAAGACATTGGTGTTGCAGAAATCACAGTTACATGTAGCACAATAATGGTTAGCTAAGCGATTACGATTGAAACCTATGTTACTTAAAATATATGGACAATAAGTCTAAATCGTTTTATGGATAGAAACCATTGCATTTGAAAAAAATATATATAATTCATAGCTCTGCGTTGAATAGATTCCAACATGCTAATGGAGTTTTGATAACACATTACCCTAGCATTCGGGAAGCAAACGATGTAATGTTATTTATGTGATCATTAAAAGTTTACTTGGTATCAAATGTAACACCTACGTCTTTATAACTGTTACTCTTTTCTATCCTTACCTGATTAATACCTTAATTATCATAATTATCAAGAATAACTATTTCCTACAATATGTTACTTTACATTTTGACACATTCTGTGTGAAGAGGTTTCTGGATCACCATGAACTGATAATTTCCAAATTATTTTGAATAAAATGGCAGTCTTCGGAAGTTAAGCTACTGTTATAAATTCTTAAGCCATCAGTGAAAAATAAATGAAGACATTTAGACTCAAGCGACAAATCATTAATAAGGATTAAAAATAATAAAGGTAACTAGAAGTAGCTACGTAGTTATGAGACTTGAAATTACCATAATCCACAGAGTTATTTCCGAAAGATATGTCTAAAGGAACGAGTGAGTAGATTTTCAGAATTAATGCAGTAATAAGCAATGGCCGATTCAATCAAAGATTTTCTGTATATCTGTATCTATACATTACATTAATCTGGCTCTGCTGATCCAGCGTCTTGGCAGCAAATTGGGTAGAACAAGCCAAATTGGGAGCCTTAAATTGCCCAGAAAGCAACCCATCTTGAAAATCAGAGATATGGGGTTTAACAAAGTTATAAATATGCTCAAAAATAGTTATCTCGAATAACTTGCTAAAATACACAGAATGACTGTCTGACGGTAGTTATTAATATCAGATGTATGTTTTATTATGAACTTGCGGTTACCCGCGACTTCGTACACTTGAAACCGTTTCTAACATGAAACATTATTAGTAAGTAATGCTATAAGCTTTCGATCACGTTTTGTATCTTTGATGGCATTAGTAAACTGAGAACCAACTTGCCAACTTGGATTTTTTGTTATTTTATTATTTAAAGGGTAGGCGAAGAAAAGCTTAACGATATAGATTGGAACAAATGTAACGCATTTTAGGCAACAAGACACAAAAAGGTGAACATTTAACTTACGCGTTAGGTCATTGGAAATTTTGGTAGAAGTGTTAGAAGCAGGGGTAGAACTACATGAATGTCAAAATTAGGGACGGATCTAAGATGCACTGAGCGATGGGCTCTGGGTCTCAGGGAGGCTCAGACCGCGGTTTATGGTCCTCAAAGTAGATAAAATGTGTGCTTCCGATCATGACGTTCTAATACCCCTAGCTCTTCAACTATATGGAGATCCCACACGAACTTTGTGCTTCCCCTTATAACGATATATAGGGTGTTTCAAATGCGGCTCTTACCATTGGGATCTGGGGAAGAGATATGAAGCGCTTAAATGGCGGCAAAACTGCGTATTTAGGTAACTAACAAAATGTCGCTTAGAAAGTTTCGACTTTATTGGCCGTGGGATTTCAAAATAACTTGCAGATTAACATTGTTAATTTCTTCTGCAATATGGCTTAATTAGAATTTCAATATGACGTTTCGTCTGGAGGATAACAGCTTCGACTTTATTTTTTCTCATGGACGCCATGTTGAATTTTTTGCACAGATAAATAGAGTTTTTAATTCTGATTCCAATAATGAATACATACATTGACATTGCCAATCTTTAGCTATTTAAAAAACATAATTTCCTACGTAAGCCTTGCAATTATCATATTGTCATATGTTTTGCATGCCAGATTTATCCCAAAATCATTTTTATTTTTTCCTGACCTCATTTGAGATGGGATTTCAAAATAAATTGCATGTTGTCATTTTTACTTATTGTTCACTACAAGGTGGCTTAGTCTAATTTTCAACTGGACATTTCTTCTTTTTGACTTCCATCACCAACTTTGTTCTTTCATATGGAATTTTGTACATGTTTATGGACCTTTCAGTCCTAAATTCAGTGATGCATTTTCTTAGTTGGCCACGAATTTGTTATTGTATAAAAATTAGAAGGTAAAAAAAGGGATGGTGAACACTAAATACAAAATGAAAATTTTATTGATGGTAATAACCATAATAACCATAATTAAGCAGAGGTGAATCATTGCAGGTGTTCAAAATGTTTAGCACCATCTATGGGAAACTAACCTTTTAAAGTAGATTTCTAATTAGTGTGGAGAGAAGACCCGAGAGTATAGTATTAGATTGGTTGTCTTCAGTTAGAATACGTTATTCAATGATATGAGTCATGAGTTCACTGCTCGAAGTGTAAGACTCTCAAAAGAACAGGTATTCACCACAGCAGTTTGTGATGTATTACGTCGTGGCAGGTAGCATCTACGCCACTGCGAATGGTTCCAAAGAATCTTTCTATATGCGACGAGCGAACAATATCATTACCGGGTACAGTGCGCATCGCATGCGCATGCAAAGGTAGTACCCACTAGTTAATCTAAACGTACTGCCTGAGCACGACCGTAAAGAACATTAGGAGCGGATACACCACTGAATATGCAAGTCTTTGCTCTGCATTATGGTCGATGTACCTCAGATTAACATACATAATTGTGACCGATGGAAAAATTTGCCAAGCGACCGACTTGCCATTGCATACGGGGCTAATAATGTTGATGCCACGGTACTACCCATACGGTCAACAGTATTCGAGCAGAGAACGTGTAACAAAAACCTTAATGGTTAATTTAGCTGATGTGAAACTTCGCGGCATCAAGAAGTACCAATTCCGTACAGGTCAATGGTCACTGTCAAATGTTCACCCACTGCATTGATCAAAGTATTTTACATGAACATAGCCAACCATATACTGTATCCCGCATCCAGACAGGAATCTGATAGATATTGACGCCATCTATGAGACAGTAGCATATCTATTGAGAGAGAAATTCTAGGGATAGTCTAGCAGGCATAGAAACTCGTGGCATCAAGGAAAACACCTCAGAAGTACAAATTTACTAGAGGCAATAAAGTTAATTGTAATTGTAATTCCTACAAACTAAGACTTTTTTGGAGCACCTAAGTTTCCGATAACAGACGAAAGCTATAAAAACCCCAGGCATTTAAGGTTTTTCTCCGGATACCCTCATAAAAATAAAAACATCGTTGTCATTTTAATTTTTTTTATTAATTCTAAGACCTTGTTAGCGATTTATTTAACAATGTTTGGCAAAAATTGACAAAGATGACTTACACTATAACAAATGAAATACTCAACAGATTTCTAATGAAATTATACTCTTCTTTTTCTAAGATAGTCTGGTTGGTGAATTTTTGGCAATGCATATGAAACAAATTTTGAGAAACTATTTCGAAGGGCGGTCTGAGAAAAAACTGTTATTAAGTTCATAATCTACGTACCTACTCCTCATTTAGAAATAAACACAGAATCGACATACCTGATAATTTAGAAAATACAGAGGGCTCAAAATTATCTACTAAGTAAAATCTGGACTACTTAACTCTCTCAACCTCATTATTGCTTTATGCATGACAGTATGTACCAAGGTTTTGTGGCAGATAGTGAGGGATGGGCATGTTTCTTATAATGAAGCATGTGTTGCTCGTCTTTCTGCAACTAAATACGAAATGTGCAACAAGTGAGTAAGTGTCTCTGCTGATCAAATGCTCTGATGTTAATCCTCTACTAATTCACCACATCACTACTGATTCACTTCTTCATGGGCTAGTTTGTGGGCCAGATGAAACAAAATCGTGACACCACATGGTTTCTCTGCGCAGACGCCTTGCTATGGCGTCGCCTAGCTGGTGGCACATGGTCGTGCGGGGTGATGCGAGTCGTCTTATAGGGGGTGTACAACGAAAAGATTTCTTTGATCGTACGTCCGAAATTTGTCAAGGTTCCCCTGACGCAAAACGTGTCCCGGAGGCTTCCTAAGAACCCTGTCGGATGGTCCCCGGACGCTCCCTAAACTAGGACAATTCCTGGAAATCCGGCAGGGGTATTAGGTAACTGGTAAAGTGACATTATGTTGTTTTTTTGACATTATGTAGGTTTTTATGGCGAAAGACGTCAATTTGTAACTACATAGCTCTTGTTCACTTCATGTTCACTTGTAGCAAGCGCAGAGTGAACGATTTGAATACTAGCCTGGTTACTCAACAAGTCATTTTATAAGTTTTTTTGACGTTTTATAGGTTTTTTTACGTAATAACCCTCCGGTTCGGATGACAGCCCTAGGTGAATGTACAAATCGCTTTTTTTAGTGGTTGAATTATTTTGTTTCCATCCATTTTTCACGAATGAAGCAGTTGTTCATCCAACAAGGTTTGATTTGTAGCGTAACCGTCAAACCTAGGAGAATATGGACAAAAACTTAATCTCCATGACACAATACATGTTATACTTCATCACGTCACTGATTCAGCCCGCAATTTTTCATTTATTACCGATAACCTCGAGTGCAATATTATTATTCGCTTCATGTGCCTAGCTCGTTGTCTATTCTACTCATTTTTATAAAAAAATCAAAGAAAGAGCTATCCTGGGAGCGCTGGGGCGTCCAATTCCTGGCGTTGTAGATCGCGTTTATATTTCTGGTATAAAATTGCTGCATATTTAGGCCACAAGCGTATTTTTCGGCAAAATTGAAACTTTTCAGATTCGTAGCTTCTTGTTCATAGAATAAACTTTATAATCTGTGTCTTGCTGTTTCTTTGGTTATTGTTGGGATAGTTCATTTTGTATAAGATATGCGAATTATACTATATGATAAATCATATTGACCGCCAGAGGATAACCCAAGAGAGACTCATTAGTTTACACACGTAGATACGTAGATCTTCATGTACTACGGCTTAGCACCCGCATAACCTTTAGAACCTGTAGTCTAATGATTTGTCAGACTTGCATGCTTGCAGAAGAATTAAATAAATATACCCTATTCCCATACATATGTATCTCAAATTAACTACGCATGCAACACGGTAGTCTGGCTTCGTTATAAATCCTTAGAGTATTGCTTCTTAATCATAAGTTCAAATTGACGTCATGATAGGGCTGGACCATTTTACGTTGATAAACGCGTTTGATCTCGGACACCGTCGACCCCATGTAAACAAATAATAGAAACAATTTTGTATGGAATTAAATTCTTCATCATCTTGCTTACATAAAAATTTGTGATATAGTCAACAGATTATGAGAAGCTGAAAGGCAGAGGTGATATTTATGCCTATAATGGCTGACGTAAGAACCTAAGAGTATAAAACACTACTATTTTTTTAGCGAATCAGAGCCAAACTATATTGGCGATTTTCAGCGGCGTATTTTACGCGACCGTTTGCACGTCCTAATCGAAAGCGTGCCTTTAAACAAGCGAAAATAGACGAAGGGAAAATACGTCGCGTTGTCTTTATTTCGGTCGCGTGGACGTATTGAACGCTTTCGAATGCGTTGATACTGTCGCCGTCACAACGCAACAGGTTGTTTAGTATGGAGTAAACTAGATGAGGCGACGGATCTCCGTTGGAGGTACAGTCCTCTACATCAATCAGCGCAACCTAACACAATGGGATCCCTTTTGTAACTAGCAAAAGAAGTGGTATTATTGCCGTGAATGTACTCGACGGATGGATCGCTTTCTGTAGAGCTGCCAATATTCAGGGGTAATCCTGCTGCGTGAAATACGCCGCGGAAAGTCCGCCCCTACAGTTTGGCTTTAAAGGTCTTTTACGTTTTTTGACACCATAAGGTCAAGTTTAAGTAGGGAATGTTGGAGCATCGTATCAAAGCAGTCGGGCGACGTACTCGGTATAAAAATACATACAACATCATTTATTATACTACCACGTGCAAGTATGGAAAATGTAACATAATTTCATAGTTTGTGGGACAGACTGATTGGGAAGTGAGTGAAGTGTTATGATGAAGACACCATAAAATATCCGAAAATATTACACTTTCCATACTTACGCGTCGCACTGAAAAAATGGATTCACCAAAATAGCATCCTTGATCATAGAGATAGTGACTTATGGAGTTATCTCCACGTGAACATAAGTTGTAAGCAGACACGTAGATAGCGAATGGCGAGTGCGGGTATGCCGGGTGACTGCGAAAAAAACGTATGGGATATTTTTGTAGGTTAGCTTAGCCATTATATGAGAAAATACCATTACATGTACCTTTGTCCTTGAATTTGTCATAACCTTTTGGCTATATGGCAAATTTTCATACTTAGAAGCGAAACGATAAAGAATTTAATTCCGTATAAAGCTGTTTCTTTTTTACATCGAATCGATGGTTTTCGAGATTCTTGATTGGACGCGCCTATCAAAATGGCGGCAAATGCTCCAGCCCTAACATAACGCCTATTGAAACTTATCAGTAGGAAGCAGTAATCTAACTATACGCATACGAAAACGAAGGGGAGCGAGAGCGCTGTTCGCGATAGCGCTATAATTTATCTCCCTTTTTGGTAGCGTCGGGATCATCTACTCGTATCTCCTTCTATTGACAATTTCAAGGATTTGCAATTGTTCCTGACACTGAAGTTTTGTACGACTACTGTTTCTATTTATATCGGTTGATTATATAAAAACTGAATACGTTCCAAAATCAGATAGTATTGTATTGCATACCATACATTGCAATTTAAATCACACATTTTTATTCCCTGCTATCACAAGGAACGAAACTGGAAAACAAAGTTTTCTGCACGAAAACCAATATGCCAGTGAAGCCAATAGTAGCCGCGATTTTGAATACTTTCTCGCTGATAAGAAAATATCAACGGAATATAAGTATCGCAGTAGTACTAGTAGCGATGCTTCCTTTGTCAGATTATCAACAGGAGGTCACAATACCCAGTAGTCCGCTTCGTAGGTCTTTTTTTATACCAAAGCAGCCGCGCAGGCAGAAGCCTAAATGCCGGGACACCGCGGCTGCTATGATGATCCCAAAGAAGTTTTGTTAATTCGCCTTTTGAACTGCCTAAGGTTAGTAGAACCGGTAAAAGCTTCCTCCTGTAGATTGTTCCACAATCTCGACACCATCGGGACAAAGGGGCGGTCGTATCGGCCAGTTCTGGATATACGAAGTTCGACACGGTTAGGATGGGACACCAAAGTCAGGCGAGTCTGTCTGGCAGGCACATCGCGCGGCGGCATCATGGAAGAGAGCTCTGAGGAAGCAAAGCTCGTTGGTGTAGTGGTAGAAAAGAGCTAGATCGCCGACGGTCCGCCGGTGGGAAAGGGTCCCTAGACTGTCTGTTAGAGAAGAGTTATCGACCAGTCGGACCGCCCTCCTCTGGACAGCATCGAGCATAAATAATGTAGTTGAGGCGGCAGCACTCCAAACGCGTGAGCAATACTCGAGGCAAGGCCTGATCTGGGCCTTGTATAGAGTGAGAAGGTCAGATGGAAAAAATTCCTTCTTAGCCCTGAACAAATGGCCTAGCTTTTTCCCAGCACCTGCTGCTATTGACGAGATGTGTTCGTGCCAGATTAGGTCCTCGGTGATCTGGACTCCGACCAATCGAAATGAATGGCTCATTGGACGAGCTCGGCCGTCCATCGAAATCGAATGAGCGCTAGGACGCTTTTTATTCGTCAAAGCACAGTACTGTCATTTGGAAACATAAACTGTACAAGATTGTTGCGTCCCCAAGCAGTGATAACATCCAGGTCTCGCGTTAGAGAGGAAGTTGCCAGCCTTCTTTTTTTTCAGCTCAGAGGCAGAGATTGGCCTGTCACTCTGAATTCCTGCATGTAGAGTGCTGTCATCAGCGAAGCTGTGGATTGGGTTCATCGTGCAGGAAAGGAGGTCGTTGATATGTAAGAGGAACAGAGTCGGAGCCAAGACCGATCCCTGGGGAATACCCGCGTTGACGATGTGGGATGAAGAGGAGAACCCGTCAATTACGACGAATATTTTGCGGTCAGAGATAAAGTCAGCCATCCGTCTGCAAAGCTTTTCCGGGATGCCATAGGATCGAAGTTTGCTTAAGAGGGCAGCGTACCACAGCTTTTTTTTTATATATCGAAGCAGCCGCGCAGGCAGAAGCCTAAATGCCGGAACACCGCGGCTGATATGATCATTCCAAAGATATTTTGTTAATACGATTTTTGAACTGCCTAAGGTCAGTAGAACTGGGAAAAGCTTACCCTTGTAGATTGTTCTACAATCTCGACACCCTCGGGACAAAGGATCGGTCGTATCGGCCAGTTCTGGATGTACGAAGTTCGACAAGGTTAGGATGGGACGCCGAAGTCGGGCGGGTCTGTCTGGCAGGCACATCGCGCGGCGGCATCATGGAAGAGAGCTCTGAGGAGCAAAGCCCGTTGGTGTAGCGATAGAAAAGAGCTAGATCGCCGACGGCCCGCCGGTGCGAAAGAGTCCCGAGTCTGTCTGTTAGAGAAGAGTCATCGATCAGTCGGACCGCCCTCCTCCAGACAGCATCGAGCATGGACAATGTAGTCGGGGCGGCAGCACCCCAAATGTGTGAGCAATACTCGTGGCTAGGCCTTATCTGGGCCTTGTATAGAGTGAGAAGGTCATGCGGAGAAAAGTACTTCTTAGCCCTAAACAAATAGCCTAGCTTTTCCCCAGCAGCTGCAGCTATTCACGAGATGTGTTCGTGCCAGATCAGGTCCTCGGTGATCTGGACTCCGACCAGCCGAAATGAATGGCTCTTTGGTAGAACTCGGCCGTCCATCGAAACCGGATGAGCGCTAGGACGCTTTTTGTTCGTCAAAGTACAGTACTGTGTTTTGGAAGCATTGAACTGTACCAGATTGTTGCGTCTCCAAGCAGTGATAGCCTCCAGGTCTCTTGTCAGAGAGCAAATCGTCCCTAGTCTTCTTTTTTCCAGCTCAGCGGCAAAGATCAGCTTGTCACTCTGAATTCCTGCATGTAGAGTGCTGTCATCGGCGAAGCTGTGGATTGGGTTGATCATGCAGGAAAGGAGGTCGTTTATATCTAAGAGAAACAGGAGCCAAGACCGATCCCTGGGAAACACCCGCGTTGACGTTGTGGGATGAAGAGGAGAACTCGTCAATTACAACGGATATCTTGCGGCCAGCGATAAGGTCAGCCACCCATCTGCAAAGCTTTTCTGGGAGGCCATAAGATGGAAGTTTGCTTAAAAGGGCAGCGTGCCACAGCTGATCGAATGCTTTCGTGATGTCAAGAGCAACTACATGAGACTCACCATAAGACTGGATGAGTTTACTCCACAATTGCCTGACGTAAGCTAGGAGAGGTCGTCTGTAGATCTCTGGTGCTGGAAACCCTAGTGCCTGTCGCTAATCAAGCTGTGACATTCGTGGTAGTCCAGAAGCTCGCGATTTATGCACCTCTCCTTCACCTTACTAATAACAGAAAGCAGAGCAATAGGCCTGTAGTTGTAAGGGTCGATCTTAGGCCTGTATGGTCAGTCGTGCTTACAATTTTAGGACGCCTTTATGGCCTCCTTGATTGTTATACTCCTTTCTCTTCTTCAAAAATTGCACCTGTTCTGTGTCAGCGTCAACGCTCTCCTATTGTGAAGATATGTTTTCTTTTTAAATTGTAGGAAATTTCAGGCTGACAGAACATGATATAACTCAAAAGCATGCACTATATAGCATGAAATAGATATTTGTGACATAACCCCAAGATAGAGCGCTGACACGGAATAGTAGAAAACTTTGACAATCAAGGAGGCCATAAGGCGTCCTGCAATTGTAGGAACGACTGACGATACGGACCTTAGATCCTGTTTTTGGGACGGGTTGGACATGAGCAAATTTTTAGTTTTCTGGGAAGGTGCCGGATTCATAAGATATCTGGAAGAGACGCGAAAGAACTGGAGCAAGCTCCTTTGCACACGTCTTCAGTACAATGGCGGACCAGAAGCTCTGTTGATGTCGAGCTCGTCTTACGGTCTTATGCCCGAATGTTACCTCCCGCATAGTGTAGGGAACCCTTTGAATTGACAGCACTTAGGCGTTCGGTGCAACGTCCATGGTGGAGTTATCCCTTTCTTGTCAAAGAACCCCGCAGATTCTTTATGAAAAATAGATTTCCGCTGGATTAGTTGAAATTTTTTATAGAGGTAGTTTTCATGATGGCGATCAAAAGTTTCGATGAGGCCAAACCAACGGAACCCAGAAGTCCCCCTAGTAGGGCTTATTGACAGATATGCGAAGACAACTTAAGTTTTGAAATAACATTATGAGACAAAAAGTAAAACAATGTCGTTAGGATTTCTCCCAGACTAGCTAATAGTGATCATGCATTTGCGTTGGTAGAACAGTTTGTAAACTTGGAGGGTTCCAGTTAGATATAAGGGTTTGTGAGGTTATTAGAGGTTTTGAACACGGAACATTGCTGAAGTATGGGCTAGGAGATAGGGGATGAAGTGTTTTTGAGCTACTGAGTTCGAATGATTTATTACAGTATTATCAACAATAGAAAATGGCAGTCCGCACAGTCAAACCTATTAAAGCTCATTTACGCACATTATTGGCAAATAGGATGTCCGACTTAAAAAAAATGTTTTGACCTTGGTATAACCGTCAAGGTCTTGGTAAAGGTCATACCTATGATCACTACTTTCTAATCTGGACGAAATCCCAACAACATTATGTTTCACTTCTTTTCTGATATTGCCTATATAACTTACGTTGTCCTCCCATATCTATTATTTACCATTACTTAGAGGATTTCTGGGTTCCGTACAGGGTCGAGGAGGGGTTTCTGGGAGTTGGTCTTACAGGGACTTGAAATCGCCCTGCTGAAAACTATCTCTATGCAAACTTTCAGCTAATTTAGCCGAAAGACATTTGCCATAAGAAAACTGCGGGGTTCTTTCGTCATGTTGAGTGTCCTTGATACACGGTACACTCATCTAGGAAGTAAAATGGTTGATCATCTTCCCAGCATTTGAAGCAGATATGACCTTTTTCTATTCCCATGGGTGAAAGATATGTTTTAATTGTTTTATATGCAGTGGCCAGTGGCTCTCTCAACCAGAAGATCGAGCGTTTCTGTATTTTTGTTCAATATCCCCCTGCTATCAACGCTTGCTATGAACTTCTTGGCCTATCTACATCCATCTGTATTTAACCGTGCAGACCATTGCTAGCCGATAAGAAAATGTCAGCAGGGAACATTATGAGTCGTATGTCAGAGGCCAGGTGGTTGAAACGAAATGAATGTTGCTTTTATGTCGAGTACAATTACGTATGTTAATCGGAAACACCATAACGGTGCTACTTATTCAATTATACACTTACTAATGTAGTCTTGGTGTTGAGCAAGTCATGGTTAATTGAAGTCTTAGACCATTACCAAGAAGATATTGATTGGATTAATTCGGCCAAATAGGAGTAGACTTTAATATGAGTTCTTTTGACACCACAGGGTTCCAAGCAGAAGTTGTACCAATTGCTTTGAAGGAGCTAGGCATCTTATACCACAAAATCAGCTTGTATGAAAGACGTGACCCCATTTTCTGTGACTACTTAGGCACAGTGGTGTGCCAGGTGAGGCAAAAGCGGGTTACCTAGCAGGAGTAAGTGTCCTCTACTTGACTTTCTATCCCCAAATTGACAAATCAGATGGCATTCGGATCGGCAAAATCATTAATTAAGGAATCCTCATCAAGTAACACTCAGCCCTCCTACCATTGACAGCTGAGTTAAACTCGTTGTACCATATTGTAGCTAATACCCTGAAGGAATTACTCTACGAGCGAAAGTTTATGATTATGCATTATATGGCATAGAAAAAAGCACATGACATCATAAAATGTGAGCATATTTCATACCACACGAGACATACCATGGCGATACAAACAAAAAAACAATTTTATCTGAAAAAAGCATTGATTTCTACTTGGTTTATTCATACAGCCTGTTTGCTGACAATCAGCAAACTGATAGTCAACGACAGGTCATGACCTAGTTTATTCAGTTAGCTGTCAATGACACGTCACTGACCCTATAGATTGTGTACATGAGAACGTTACGAGTTGGCTGGGGGAGCTTTGACCGATTACCGACAACTTACTGATCCACTGTTCGTACCGAAACTTCTGACTGATGACTGTCAAATTAGACAGCAGATTATTGTCCAGTAAATTCTCAGAGCTTGAAATCAAGCACAATCATTATTCGAATGCAACATTTTTCAGCATGTATTTACATTTTCTGTAAACCAGAATCGTCTAGGATTGCTCGGAAGTGCCTGAATTTTCCTCAAAAGGGGATACCAAGGAAAACCTCATAGAAAAAATAACAGCACCAAAAAATGTCAAATAGATTTACTCAGTAATTCCTATTCAATTCTCATTTAAAAGGTAAGAAAATAAATTCGAAGGAATATGATTTCATACACCGAATGACAAGTTGAGGAAGCAAAAAGTAAAAATTCTAAATAAACGGATACGATGATTCTGCATAAAAAATAAATATCTGAGATGGCAAAGTTGATCAAAATGACAACTGGCAACACAGGTAGGAACAAAGTAGTCGCTTATTTCCACATTTTGTAACTGTAACCAGTATTTTGGAAAAATAGTGTTCACTAAAAATTAGTATTAATTATTATGGTTCTTGAAAGGTTTGTCCTATAATGTTCAGATTTTTCACACTGGATCTAGGGATTGCATTTCTATAACATTTCGACTTACGACTGTTTACCTCTGAGCTACAGAGCTTATATGAATTAACATACCTACCATACGTACCTAAGGTTTTTTAAGCGACGAGCATTTCTTGTATTGCACTCATGATAGTCCGAGTGTGTTAGATATCTACGTTTATTTCAATCAATTTCTAACAAGCTGTGAATGAAGTAGCTCATAATACAACATCAGTTGGGTTTCAGATCTAATAGTTCTATAACCATGCCTCAATAAAAACACCTAAGAAAACATTTTTTTTTGTCGAATTTGCAGTATGTACAGATCAGTTCAACGAGTCTTCTATATATGTGACTAGAAGTTTAACTGTCTTCCCAGTTTACAATTCCTGATTGGTACTAATAAAAATACTTTGAGCTTTATTTTTGTTCCATTTCAATTGTTGGAGTTGTTACATGACAGCTTTATCTTCGCATTGTTTCAATATATAATAGCTTGTAGATTATCCAGGTTACTATCTTAGTTGAATGTTGTTGCATTAAGTGGTGGGTAGTAGGTAAAATAACACATCGTTTATGTAGATAAAGTGGAGTGGCCCTAGTATGGACCCTTGATGGCTACCATGCTGAATTTGAATTATATCAACCAAATATGAATGAATTCCTACATCGCAACTCGAACGTTCTTGTACTGTGACTACACCTGCTATTCGCAGCAGCTGAGCTATTTCGTGGTGATGTCAGAAAGCTATCAGGGGCTAAGTGAAATGACTATGAATTGGTGGTCATCCCACCTACTACTAAAACTAGTGGGTTGTAGAAAGTTGAAGAATGATCAAAACTTCGCAGTAGGCATAAACAAGCGTCTAACGTGATTATTAAACAACAGGGTTCTCATAGGTCACTGCAGACTGTTTGTGAATGAACATCAAACTTTATTAATACAATCTACTGTAAAAATGCGGAGATCACCTTGACTTCTTATTGTAATTATTGTTATTCTTTGACATAAACCGTAGTATTTATACTCGTGCCAAAGAAATGTTTCCATGACCTCCCACATATTTCATTCATTTCAGACCATTTGTTCCTGTTGACCAAGCAATGCATCATAGTAATTTAATGACTAATAGCGCAACATAAAAAGAAAGAATAAATACATATGTGATATTGGTAGTGGATAATTACGGTATGACAAAAAAAAGAGAAAAACATAGTTATGCATCATGTATGAACCGCAGGTATTATTACAGATAAATATTAATATGTCAACTGTATAGATCTCGGTGCAATCATATAAAAATGAAGGTGAACACATTTTTTGATCGACAAGTGTCAAGCATGGAAGTCGTAAGAGCTTTATTATCTTCGTATGAGGTGAAAACTAGTACTAAAATGAGGCGATGTTGTGATGTCATGCAGTGGTTCAGAACACCAAAAAGCTGTCAAAAAGTACAGTCCCTACAATACTCAAACGACATTCAGGGTTTATTGTTGTTTTAAGGTCACATTGAGAATAACATGAGCAATTGAGTCCAGCAACATGTAATCTGAGTTTTGTCGTTGACTCCGAGTCAGACGTTAGTCATTATAACGGCATGCAAAGGTCATTTCAAGGTGAACTCGCAGACAAATTCAAAATAGGTCAATCGATTGAGTCCATAGGCATGTCGTATAGGTTCTTTAGATCTCTACGTCCAAATCTGAAGTAAGTATGAAGGCATTTGAAGCTAATTTTAGGGCCACCATAAGGATATATTTCAGAAAAGTTGAGTAACCGACTCCTATCTCCCGTCATAATCTGGCAGTGTATATTTCTCAGTAGTTTGTAAACCTTAGGAGAAACTAGCTCTAGATTTCATCTGGCAGGACTTCAACCTTTACGAGTATCATTTATCCCAACTCGAGCAAAGACTTTTTTGAATAACAGTTATATCAAAAGGATAATAAAATATAATATTCCATATAATAAACAACGATAATGACAGAATTATCACAGTAGGTGATAATTTTCACCATTTTTATTATATTTTCAACACCCAACTTGAAAGACCGACCAGAAACCTCAAGTTTGGTAGTCTGTGATTAACGTTAACTTTGATGTATCATCAAGTTAGCTACGAAGTTACATTTTGGTTGCTTTTCATGCTTCCTAATAAGATACTTAAAAAGCTATTTTTAATTCACGACTTTTACGTTTCTCTGAGTCAATAACGTCCAGTTTTTTCTATTGCACTCAATCATCATTTCAAACAGAGAAAACTCGCTCACACAAGGCTAATGTGAAAAAGAAACTGGTTCAAGTTCATTAATATTAGGAGACAATAAAAAGGCGATTTCAAGAGGATAAAGAAGCATGAATACAATGAAGTGGTACCACATAGCACACAGCTGTACCGTGTATGTGCTCAGTGACCTACAGCCACGGGCTGCAACAGGTTATCATACTTTTAGTCCAGGAGATAATACCGAAAAAAATCTGGTGTTTTTTTATAAACAGAAATTCTTCACCTATGAACGAATTTTTCTTCAACAATGACATCTAAGAATGGCAGCTCATATCCGACAAGTTCCCAGATTCTGGAGCCATGCTATACTAGGCTCAGTATATGCACCTTTTTTTGTTCGGAATCCTTTAAGGTAGCTAAAAACAATTTGACCGGGGCGAAAAAACGTATTTTTGCAACGTGTTTAAAGAAATTGTTCAATAAATGTTTGATGAAGATGCTACCTGGTCTATGTGTATATGTATGTATGTCGGTATGTATGTAGGTTTACTGACAAGAATAATTCTTCTAAACGGGCTACAGCCCAAGTGGTTTGAAGGATTTTGACATTCTGAGGTGTTGTTAGATTCATCTTGACAGTGTTAGTGATACTGGGTTTATTAAAATTTTAGAGCCAAAGTGGTATATTTTGAACGCATATTTCGCCTTTGAAATTTTTCATTCACGGGCTGGAACCCAAACGACTTGATGGATTTTGACATATGAGGTGACTTTAGATTCGCCTTTATAGCACAATTGAAGCTTTATTCATTTTTAGTTTTTCAAATGTTTCCAGCAAGCATGTAAAATAAAGGAGACCTCATATATACTTATGCTATCGCTACACCATGTGCCGACTAACCTATAGCTATAGGCAGGTTATCATACCTCTAGCAAAGGAGATCGCGTCGGAAAAAACTACTGATGCCTGGAGTTTATTGGTGTGATGCAAGCCGATATTATAAAGTAACACAAAGTTCAATTCAATTATCCGTATATTATTGATCGTATCTCGCGGTAATATATAATATTCTGCATTCCTCCGGAACAGCGCTTTGTTATTGTCTTGACGTTTCCAGGGTCTCTAGATCCTATCAGAATACTGAAATTGGAAGTGACTCTCTTATCTCAGATTTCAGGATACATAATGCAGGACAGCGTGAATTTATTTTTGAATATTAATAGAGTCTCTACTTCACGCTATTCATACCAGATTTAAAATCAAGCGTTTTTGCCATACTTAAGTTTATTTATCTAGGGAACAAAAGCAGATAGTACATAATTATCTGTAAGTAAGGTGATGTAAGTAATAGTGCTTACATCAAACTGGAGATTCCCAACAAGATGAAGCTGATCCTTTTCAAGCTACCTAAAGCGGTTAGGAAAGAAGAAATACTTGAACTGAATGCATTGTTTTGATGCATCTGCTCTGATACAGCAAAATGGATTGACTGCCACAGACAATTGGAATTGTCGCTCTTTAGAAGGCTCACAGCTGACTGTTTTGTCAAGAATGTAGGTTAGGGCAAATGGGTTGAAATGCAAATGATCCGATAAATGTGATTGTTTATATCTGTCAGCGTCACGTCTGAACCACAATATGGAGCGGCGTGAGCATTTGCACACTTACTAATAATTGATACGCGAGTAAGGCATAGTTTCATCAGCGAACTCATTGTCCATTTTACAATCAACTGTACCAAAATCTCCATCGTCAGCGTGAAGCCGGCAACAGCGTGGCCAGTCATCGCTCCACTCAACATGTGACCATCAAGTCATACGAACGTTTTATTTTGATCTAGCTGTTAGCCGTTACGTTACTAACACAAAGCATTGTTTTTGAGTAAAGCTTTATCGCTGATAGCATAATATTAAAAACAAATATTGACAATAGTTGAGTGCTTGATTTTTTTATGTTAGCTCCCATACTAAGGGTCGTTTGCGTTTCCGAGCCCCATAACGAAAAAACAAAAGCCATGTTAACACTAAAAACCAATACCGGGAATTAACAGGAGATTTACGCAACGGAATTTATGAATGATTATACGCGTACGCGTACGATTTATACGCGTGAAAGTGCCTTTGTCGAGCTTGTCATATTCGATTGGCGGAGAGGATGGAGTCTATAGCACTTTTGCATTTGTAAACTGAAAGAGACATGTAGCATATAACAGGGAGACCTGCACGGAAAGAGCTAAACAGCTAAAAAGGGTCAAAGTTGCGCATTTAGGTAACTAAGAAAATGTCACATAGAACGTTCCAAATTCCAAATATTTCCGGAGATAGACGACAGAAATTGAGTTTTACCCAAATCGTCTTTATTTTTTCCTGGATTTATTTGAGTTTGAATTTCAAAATAGAAAGTCCATTAACAGTGTCTCTTTTTCTCTTCTCCAAGATGCTATATATGACGGTTCATCTCTTGTCCTAAATCACCTCTATTTAACAATAAACAATAAATAGTTACACTAATCAACAGTAATTTTCCAAGTTTACGTATTATGTTTATTCTACACTATCTGTATGTGCAGGAAATACAATCTAAGACTTATAGGTAACCAAAATCAGTCATTCTTGTATTATTCTTGCACAAAAGTACTTAAAATATGTAATATAATTACAACAGTTCCAGAAACAAATTCAAATTCTGAAATATAAAATTAAAGCCCAATTTCACCAACATTAATATTATGGACCAATGGGAAAATACCTTTTCGAAATGCAATTTGACCGAAGCTGTCAAATGTCTCTGAATATCAGTGATTTCTATTAAAATATTGAATAAAATGGTGAAAATTCGACTGTATTATCAACAAGACCACTTTTTGATTCCAACACGATGCTTTTGTACAGAAAAAACAGGACAACTTTCATGTACCTTGATATATGTTACAGGTTTACATTTGACAATGCGTTATCCCCTCAGCGAATGGGAATGGGAGAAATAATAGGTCGATTTTCTAGCTGTTAAATTTGGCAGCAGGTTTGGACGTTTGTTCGTTCATGGCTATCTCGAATTTGTCAAGCTCAATATACTGAGTTTTATCATACATACCTGTTGAATAGTGTGTATTGTGCAAGAAAATAGAATATAAAATACATTCCATCCAATTCCTCATCTTCCTTTACATCATAATAGTAATCATTAATTAATTTATGGGTTAATGAATTTCTTCAAAGCAATAAAAACGTTATATCCTCTCCATTCTAAAACACAGATAATATGTGTAAGACGTGTCAATCCCTACATCTCCCTGATGCGTAATACAATTACTATGGACATTATGGACACTATGAAAAATGTCTCACAAATAATGTCTTTTTAAGTCCAAGAATCATAAAAACTAGTAATGTTTAATGTTTGACTGTTTTTTTGACTGGCGGGGATATCTATCTGTCATTCGCAAGGTTGCCAAGTCTAACAACGATCACGTTCCGTGGTGGAGGGTGCGACATGAATCTTTTACATTTGCTGGTTTTGAATGAAGGTAGGAACACAAACATAGTACTTACGATAGTTGGAGCTAGACTGATAACACTTCTTGAAGAATATTTGAAAAGTGTGAACACCATCATGGTCTGTTGTCAAATTGCAAATGAAGTATCTGAAAATTCTTACATACAGTGGACCTTCGTTATAGTTTACTATCCTGATTATGATCATCTTTGGCAAATGTGTTGTATCATCAAGTTGATGAACCAATATCAGAAAGCTCTTATATACCCACATACAGCGGATTTTTCATGAAAATTTACTAGGTATCATGATTTTATGCATCTTTAATAGATTGTTCGACCCGGCTGGGGAGATAGCGCAGCATAATCACTAGGTGCGTTCGGTACTTGAAAAGGCTTTAAGTGTAAAAAAGGCGAACTTTCATGGAATTACCAATGTAGCCAAAAATGCTGGAAATAACCAGCGGACAAGTGGAGAAAAAATGCAGAAAATCGCTAAGTCTGGCAACAGTGTTGTTTTGTCCAGATGTCACGTGACTCAGTCGCGACTAGGATAGTGATGGGACATTTTATTTATACTGATCGGTGCACGAAAATAACTGAATGACTCAGCACATTGCAAGTGGGGAAAGTGATTTTTCTTAGGTACCAGAAGGAACTAAGGAACAGTCAAATAAGAATTCCATGTGACACGCATGAACATCTGTCGAAATCAGGTTTAAGTGTTATATGAACATGTTTTATTGACATCGATGAATTTATAGAATATCCAAAGGTCTGAAAAATCTTTGAAAGACTTGAGAATTTCCAGAAAGTATATATACGCACCCAACAGTCAAATCTTTCGGAAGCAATTATCGAGAACCACAGGCTCCAGGGGCGCGGGGGAAAGTGGAAATTTTCTGACATATGAGGCAACTTGAAACGAGATGAGATTATAACTGAGAAAGTGACCAAAATAGAAGCTACTGAAATCAGCCTTGTGTTGTCTAAACTGTGAAATATTACCAAGCTATTCAATCGCGTTTTCTTTCAGTGAAGCCGGTGTTGGACTGTTGCATATTCCAAATTCTTATAACAGAACCAATTTATATATTCATGTTTTTTTGGTGCGCAGTTTGAACTAGTGTTTCACTCAGTGTAGAAACATACAGAACATGAAGCAACTCGGGCTGGTGTTGTCTACAGTCTGCCTCGATTTCCATCTTTGAATGCAGCCGTGCTATTTGCTCGTGGTTTACTATTATTCTTTTCGATTATGCATCATAGTAACACGGAAAAGGACAAAGAAACGAAACGCGACACGACATGAGAGTTGTTTAATGTTGTTTTGGGAGCAACTTCAGGATCAAAGGTATTAACTAAGGTAGAGTATTTTAAACAATAAAAACTGCGATAATTTTATAAGAAGAAAACACTGTATCTCTGAGCCACAGAAGCAAAGCGAATCTCAGGCTTTCGATTCTCTCATCACTAGTGCGATGAAATGACAATTTGTCCCCCCTTGGATTACTTGAAATAGTGCTGTGCTTTCGAGTTCTTTGCATTAAGTTGCATTCAGTTCTAGGAACTGGTTCGTGAACAAACTACTTTATGCAATAATACCACACAAAATATATGTACCGAAACAGAGCAGATATTCCAGTCTGTCAGTCGAGATAACGTAAAAACGTTTCAATTCATATTGTGAGACACTAATTTCAAATGTCAATTGTTCTTTGGTCTATTTTCCAACGTTACTGTAGTGTATGTTTTGTGGTCACTTGACGCTTGTTGCTTTGAGCTTGTTGTGTTATTTCTAAAAAATGAATTTTCGGAATAAAAACAAGATCTTGTGCAGAATTGCATATTACACTATCGTGTACAGTTAAATCTGCACTAACCCCGAAATAGGTGGTTATGTTGAGTGTACCATGTACCATCACCGATGGTGCGACTGATACACTGAAATTAAAATAAAAAACTGCAACTCCAATTGAATGGATGAATGAAATCTTGAACAGTTTCGGACCAGTGGTGTCAAATTGGCGTTGAGGAATTGGAAATAAGTGTATGAATGTGTTGAAATGAAACACCTAACAAACATTTTAGTGAAAAGGCTTTCTCATGTAAGAATTTGGAGGTGCAAGTTTGCAAATGTAGGATAAACTATTATCACCCAGTAGGTGCTGTTGAGTTAATATAATCACATATGGATTACAAAAGTTGCCATAAACAAAAGAAACCTTCAGCCAAGCTGAATAAAAATGGATTTTACTCAGCCATGACGCATTTTTTTTTTTAATTTTGGACCAGTTTTATATAATTTCATAATATTTGATAAACTGAAAACATTTCAATGGCAAGCTGTCACTTTACAGTGTTTTGTTTTGAATACTTTGATGCTATTTGCTGCCAAAAATTTTACGGACAGATCTTGAGGCTGATTGGATATATTTGATGGACTGTTTAGTACTCGTACCCCATTGGTGCAGAATAATGGTTTGTCAAATGGTGAAATCGGCCCTTAGACAACTTTTTCTAAAAATATTTCTTCTATGGATGAATCTCAGTTTAACATTGGTGTTACTATTTGGTATAATAAGATGTCTATTGAAGTTATTTCTAGTCCAATAATTGTGATTGACTGTTTCAATGGAGGATGGCTTGGTATAAACAAACATGCACACTTAATAGATATACAGAGTTCTTACATTTGGAACATCTTCAGAATATAAGAGGGCTGTAGAGTACAATTTATTTTTTCTAAATATAACTTTAATAATATAATTTAATTCTGAACCACGTTTAATTGTTCAAGATACTCATTGTACAGACCACCCCAGATAGGATTCCATATCTTATCAAAGATTCTACTAGCGCTTTAAGGATCACTATCAATTTTTTCGCTCAAAATATGCCTTAGAGTATAAAATCTAGGGATAATTTTTCGAATGCCATTAGCAAGTCGTGCAACATGTTTGTCCCATTTCAGATGTCTATCAATTGTTATAACCAGATATTTGGTAAACTCCACCTCCCCAATATACCCATCCCGCAGATTTATATTGGCAAAATGTGGTCGATTGACAGAGGTAAGCGAGAATGCCATATATTTTGTTTTATCAAGACTAATAATTCTTATGGTACATAGATTATAAAGGGCCGTATCGGAACTCGTTTCTACGTACAATTGTAGGTCGTTTTTATGACCTCCTTGATTTTGGGTAATCTTTTCTCTCATTCAGAAAACCTGGGGTATTTCTAGATTTATACTGCTCCGTATCAGCCTCGGCGCTTGATAAAAATCAAGTCTTATTAGCCTGAAATTTCTTAGAATACAAAAAGACAATATAACCTCAAAATAGAGCGCATACTCGAAACTGTAATAATCTAGATATACCCTTGCCTTTTTGAAGGACAGGAAAAACACTTATAATCAAGGCCATGATATTAGATCGCCCTACAATATTGTAGGAACGACTGACGCTACGGCCCAGAAGTATTTTATCATTCTATTTACTGTTTCTATATGTATAAATACTGTATAATATAGATTATTAATCAGTGTAATTCATAAAAATGTTATGCTCATCATTAATTTTCCCATGCACAAGGACTCGTCCTTCAGTGGGCTCTTTGAGTTTACATAAGATAGCTTTCAAACTGTATTTATGAGTAAGTTAACTTATTTGCATTTCTATTTGTATATTACTATAAACTATAAAAATGTCTTTTGAAATAACTAAAGTCTAGCAATTACAAGGAAAAAAATATACACATTTTTGGAATCAGAATTAAAAGCTCTATTCACCTGTGCAAAAGTCCAATATGACGTCTGAAAGAAAAAATAAAATTTATGAATAGGGGCAAGAGACGAAACCTCAACATAATGAAAGTCCAATTAAGCCATCTTGTAGGGAAACAGAAGCGGCAATGTTAATATACTTTATTTTGAAATTCCACTTCAAACGTGACACTTTGCTCCTGTTCGCATCGCTAGAGTGTGAGAGCTACCATTTTATTCTGTGTAAGAAAAGCCAGCGAGAGAGTTTCGCTTCTCTTCTATCCATTTCCTTGCTTCTTACTGGACGTACACCTTTACCCTAAAGAAACTGTTTATTTTTAGGTAACGATTTTGTATTCAAAAACCTAGTCGCTAGTAAAAAGAGACCACACGTAACGTACAGTTACACTTACAGACCGTACACCAGCACAGAACAGTCAATAGAAAATAGCTAATTTAAATGCTAATCAATTACAGCATTGTATCCAATAAAAGTTTTCATTAACAACAGTGGAAACAATCCGGCGCGCTCACGTTTTACTTGTAATGATGTGTGTACAAGAAAGGATTTACACATTTCCAAATGGTTCTCTTGAACAACAGCCTTTCCAATTTACAGAGAAACGTGCTGTAGGATTGTCTCACTGAGGAATACGTTTACTACAATGACTGTTTTAAGTATACTGTTTAACTGGTCTTTCGGTTTCTTTTTAAAGAAATGTGGTTTATGACCTTAGAGTAAATGTTTCCGCATGGTTGCCGCCTGACAGTTTTTTAGTCATCTTAAATGATCGAGTTTTTCATTCCGTACTGCCCACGTATTCGTGTACTTTATTCTGAACAACGATACCATTTTGTGTGTCAGGCAAAGTTGCAATATGTGATTTTAGAAATCCAGGAATTAGTCCTGTAACTAAAAATTTTACGCTTTCAATTTTGCTTTCGTGATTCTTGTCTGGACTGAAACGTGAACTAGCGAGGGTCGTGGATTGTTCACATGATTCAGTTCGTTTCTTGAAGCCGACCTGAGCTATTCAAGAAGACTGGAAACAGGAGGGTAAACTACCTAAGACTAGACACGTTTTCTGCCCTATCAAGAAATAACCCCGTATCTCCACTTGAACAAGTTTTGAGAAAACCGCGGTTAAAGATGTTTGCTGTTTATGTTGTACTTTTAATTGACTAATAAGATCATTCATCATATAATGTATAATATCATGGAAACCATTTTTAAGAAAAAAATATGCAAAACTAGGTCATAGCTATTAGTTGTGCGATATACGGGGTAAGAAAGCAACATTATGTTAAGAACAATTAGTTAAACCACTTACAATTCAAATTCGGATCTGCGCCAAGAAACAATCATTTTATAAATTGTAATATCGTATTATTTATTATTACGAATATAAATTATTAAAAAAAAACATGTATTTATATAAAAATACCTTTAGCTTGAAAAGTAAGCTTAGAAAGAAAATTATGGTAAAAGGAAAATATTTTCTATTAATTAATAATACTGCTCGTCAGAAGTGGGTAATTCTTGCCAAAATTGATGACGTTTTGCTGGTACAATTTCTCCTAAATTCTTTAACATTTGCTCTTTCCTATTACTGGGAATCTCAGAAGGCTTCAGGGTCAGTCTCAACTTTTAAAATATGGCTTCCTTTCTCGACAACTACCTTAACTAAATGCGACAGGTATATACGAGTACGTGGCACAAATTTTATCAATTTTGCTTATGAAGAAAAGTCGTTCCAGTTGAAAAAATCAGCAACTGTCATTCTTTAACTACCAAACGCTTCACAGGTTTTAACGGCCTCAACGAAATCATGGAAATCGTAAACTTTCTTGTTCTTCTTCAAGGACAGTTCCACCTGGTGGCTGAAACTGTCGGCGGACATAAATGTATGGCCCGGTTCGAAGTATACTAAGTGACATATAAATCCGAACACCCAGTTTAAATGGTTTTATTTTAATAAAATTTTGTATAAGTACTTAATGAAGCATAATAAGTAAATGATAAAAATTTCAAAATGATTGCACTGCTTTAAAGCCCTTTGACCTTTAATAATGTGTGGATGCACCCTGATGTGCTACGCATTCTCCAACGCGCTTAGGCATGCTTCTGATCAGGTGGTCAATGTCCTCCTGTGGTATCTCGAAGTGCTTCTAGAGTCTGAGGAGGACGTTGCAAATTGAGCAATCTCCTACCCATCATATCCCACACGTGCTCAATTAGGGATAAGTCGGGAGATCTTGGTGGCCATGGTAACAATGTGACATCATTATGTTGAAAGAAGTCTATTGTGACTCTTGCAACATGTGGTCGGGCATTATCTTGTTGGAAAGTTGGATCTGCCAGGGTGTCAAGATAGGGTAAAAGATGGGGTTCTAGAACTTCGTGGATATAACGCTGCGCGTTCATGTTACCTCTGATGAAGATTAAAGGTGACCTGGAACCATAAGCTATAGCACCCCAAACCATAACTCCAACAGTGTGATGAACATGTCTTTCAACAAAAAACTGTGGATTCCTCCTTTCACCACGTCGCCTTCTAACCCTGGCACGACCATCATGCATGCTTAAACAAAATCGAGAATCGTCACTAAAGACAATACTGTTCCATTCCTGATCCCAGAGTGACCGTTGTCTGCACCACTCAAGGCGATTACGTCGGTGTTCTCGAGTTAAAGGGAGGACCCAGTGTGGCCGGTATGAAAACAAGCCAAAACTTCTTATTCGTCGGTAAACACTTCGCATGCCAATAGGTCTTCCGTGTTCTGCAAACCATTCATTTGCAATGGACCTGGTAGTGGAGAAACGGTCCCTTAAGGCCAATAATCTTAGGCGGCGATGTTCACGGTCTGTTGTTCTACTGCGGCGTCCAGTGCCCCTTGCTCTTTGCGTACGGCCTTCTCGAAGCCATGCCTGACAACACCTAACCACAGTGTATACACTTCTTTGCACTCTAACTGCAATTGCCCGAAAAGAAAGTCCAGCTTCCCGAAGTCCCACTATACGGCCCCTATCAAACTCACTAAGTTGACGAAATCGTACAGGTCTCCGTACTCTAGGCATCGTAACCGATCGTAAAGGATGTCAAGAACCAAAATCCGCCAACGCTGATTCTTTACTGCGGCTGAAATATTCATTTTTAGAGCGTTAGTGAATTAAAAAAAGCAGTATAAAAACCGGAATGTCCAACTGATAAGTCTGAAAATTTTTTCACTTGTTATTTACAGTAAGATAAATACATTCACCAACTTTTATTAAAATAAAACCATTTAAACTGGGTGTTCGCAATTATATGTCACTTAGTATATTTTATGGTTATATCCTTAGCTGCTATTTTATTGGAATTTATTACATAAAATGAAAAAGAACAAAAACGCCCAATTTTTGTTTGGTGAGGGGCAAATGTCTAGCCAAGCTTACTTTTCCTCAATTTCCCTTATGATACAAAAGCTTCGTCATATACCACTAATCTTTGGGTAAATACAACCTTTTTGAACATATCAATGCGGGAAACCATTATCACTTTCTCGAGATCATCTGAAACTTGTACTGTGCTTGATACGAAAACTGCTTTACATTCTTTTCTATATAATGCTCTGGACTTGTATCATTTTAATGTGTATTTCCCTTTTCTGGCATACTTCACAATTTTTGTCCAAGTCGGTATTAATTTTATGTAGAGCATTGTGTAATTGAAATCCTTCACAAAGCTCACATTCTTCATGCCCCTTTTGTGATAATACACAACATACATTTTGGTAACAAAAACAAAAACTTTCTGTTTATTTATCATCAAAATAATCATCAAAGATTTGAGACATGTTTTAATAAAAATAAAATTTAGAAGATCTAGAATTATTATAAAGGGAAACTTATCAAAGCAAAATATTTTTATGCTTGACACTAACAACACTTTTATAAATATTTAGAAAATTTTTGACTGATATATTAGTGAAAAATGCTTAGAGAAAACCTGGCATAGACAGTACCGATAGCGGAGCTGCTTTATTCCTTAGAAAATACCTCGATCGATTTCCCTTAGTTAGAAGCCCATATTTACAGAGTACAAACCAGGGTCTTTCTAAAAAAATTTAATATGCTGGGTTATAGTAAGTGCAATTTTTGGCGTTCACGGGGAAACTATTTTCCTTCATTAAACATTTAAAAATGTAAAATTCGGGGTTTGCTGTTTTTAAATATGTAGCATAAATCATGATTATTCGTTTGGTGCAAATATCTCAATTTTTGAAATTTTTTGAGATACGGGGTCTTTGTTAGTAGGACAGTATTGGTATCTAGCCTATACGGTCACTAACGAGCACGCGACTATAAGCAACATAATTAATGTAATGTATCCAATGGTTCGTTGGTTCCTTAATATTAACCAATCTTTCTACTTGCAACTCGTCTAACCTGTCAATGCTGGAGTTGCTCAGGTATTACGTTCATGACATCAACAACTAACAGAGAAATGCAGAGTGAGTCATACCACATACACAGAACCTGAAGCAATTACTATAGTAACTGAAAATTACCCAACTGAAACCCATTGTATGAGGTTTTATGAAACTAGTTGCAATACTGAGCTTAACAGTAATGATATATTTTCATGGAGCAACAAAATGTGTGGTACGCTTTCAGTTTTGCTTTCGTGAGGGGACTGACATGTGAACCAGAGAGGGTCGTATACTGTACATATGGTCACGATTCAGTGTCTTGATGCTGACCTGCGCTATCCAAGAAGACTGGGTACAGTAGGGTAAACCGTCTAACACACGTATACATATGAATCCATTACAGTAAGGATGGCGTAGCACTCGAAAATCTAATTAATTTTAATGTGCCCAATGGTTTTCACTCACCATGCCTTCCTTTTTTGGTTTCTTTATATTAACCAACAGTTCTGCTTGTAACTCATCTGAAATGACAGTACCGGAGAGTATTAAGTTCAAGACGAAAGCAACAGATAAATGCAGACAGATATACCACATCTGCAGAACCTGAAATAAATTTCTGACATAAGGGCTAAACAGGGTGTTTCAAATTCGACCTGTACCATTGGGATCTCGGAATCTGTAACTGTTATGCCGCTTATAACGTTTTGAAATTTGAAGTACTTCCGGGGAGAGACGGAAAAAGCAGTTCACGGGGAAACTATTTTCCTTCATTAAACATTTAAAAATGTAAAATTCGGGGTTTTCTGTTTTTAAATATGTAGCATAAATCATGATTATTCGTTTGGTGCAAATATCTCAATTTTTGAAATTTTTTGAGATACGGGGGTCTTTGTTAGTAGGGCAGTATTGGTTTCTAGCCATACGGTCACTAAGGAGGGCGTGACTATCAGCAACGTAATTAATGTAATGTATCCAATGGTTCGTTGGTTCCTTAATATTAACCAATCTTTCTACTTGCAACTCATCTAACCTGGCAATACTGGAGTTGATTAGGTATTGCGTTCATGACAACAAAAGCTAACAGAGAAATGCAGAGAGAGACATACCACATGCACAGAACCTGAAGCAATTACTATAGTAACTGAAGATTACCCAACTGAAACCCATTGTATGAGGTTTTATGAAACTAGATGCCCTACTGAGCTTAACAGTAATGATATATTTTCACGGAGCAGCAAAATGTGTGGTACGCTTTCAGTTTTGCTTTCGTGAGGGGAGTGACATGTGAACCAGAGAGGGTCGTATACTGTACATATGGTCACGATTCAGTGTCTTGATGCTGACCTGCGCTATCCAAGAAGACTGGGAACAGTAGGGTAAACCGTCTAACACACGTATACATATGAATCCATTACAGTAAGGATGGCGTAGCACTCGAAAATCTAATTAATTTAATGCGCCCAATGGTTTTCACTCACCATGCCTTGCTTTTTTGGTTTCTTTATATTAACCAACAGTTCTGCTTGTAACTCATCTGAAAGGACAGTACCGGAGAGTATTAAGTTCAAGACGAAAGCAACAGAGAAATGCAGACAGATATACCATATATGCAGAACCTGAAATAAATGTCTGACATAAGGGCTAAACACGGTGTTTCAAATTCGACCTTTACCATTGGGATCTCGGAATCTGTAACTGTAATGCCGCTTAGGAAGTGTTGAAATTTGAAATACTTCCGGGGAGAGACGGAAAAAGCAGAATTTTCCCAATATCGTTTAATTTTTTATGATTTTATTTGTGTGGGATTTCAAAATAGCTTGGACATTAACATTGTCACTTTTACTTCTCTACAAGATGGCATAACTGGAATTTCAATATGACGTTTCGTCTCTAATCCTCCAGCATCAAGTTTATTTTTTCTTACGGACCTCATTTTGGATTCTTGCAGAGATAAATATAGTTTTTAGTTCTGAATCCAAAAATGTATCATACGTCATACATTGCCATTGCCAAATTTTAGCTAATTAAAAAAAAGCATAGAATCCTAGGTAGACTTTGAAATTCAGATTGTCATTTATTTCGCATACCAGATTTATCCCAAAATCACTTTTATTTTTTCCCGACTTTATCTGAGATGAGATTTCTACATAAATTGCATGTTGTCATTGTTACTTATTCTCCTCTACAAGATGATGTAGTCAAATTTTCAATTGGACATTTTTTTTCGATTTCCATCACCAGCCTTGTTTTTTCATATGGACACTATACTGGAATCTTGTACTTTTAAATGGATTTTTGAGTCCTAGATTCAGTGATGTATTTCCCTAGCTGGCCATGAATTTGTTGTTGGGTGAAAATTATAAGGGAATACAGAGGTGTGGTGAATCCTAAACACAACATAAATATTGTATTGATGGTAATATCAATAATAATCATAAATAAGCAGAGATAAATCATAGCAGATGTTCAAAGTGTCCGTTATTTTATAGGTCAAGCTAGTCAAGTTTCTGTACTTTCTTCATTGCTCAAATTATTTTTCTTCTTACCAGTCTTCCAAACTCTGTTGCTACGTTCAATTTGAGGTTCGGTCTGGTATATGAAGCAAATGAAATGCGTAGGTAGGAATTTTTTTTTGAAATAACTAACGTTTGGCAATGCTAATAATGTATGACGTACTCATATATTTTTGAAATCAGAATTAAGAATCCTATTCACTTGCCTAAAAATTCAATGTCGCATTTATAAGAAAAAATAAAGTCGATGCAGTAGGACAAATGGCAAACCGTCATATTGAAATTCGGTTAGAGGAGAAAAAGTGGCAATGTTGATGTGCAATTTATTTTGAAATTCCACTACAATTGAAGTCAGGAAAAATTAAAACGATCTTGGGTAAATTCTGGTGTCTCCGTCTCGCTCCAGATGCTTTTTGGACTTCTAAACTTTCTAAGCGGCATTTTGTTGATTACCTAAATACGCAACTTGGCTTCCTTTAAGCGACTTCGTACCACTTACATTTTCCAAGATCCCAATGGTGAGGGACGAATTTGGAACACCATGTATATAGAAATAGATCCTATGCATGGGGAACCTTTTTTGGGACATTTTAGACACTACGTGATGGTATTTTGTAAATTTTTTGAACCCCCTCCCCACCATCTTTCTTTCTATTAGCTTACCATCCTGTGTCCTGTCTTCTTAGCACTATCGAAACCCAGTGATTGGCACGGTATTCTCTAGCTATTTGGGGGCTTAAGACGGAAAGCAGTCAAGCGAATATGGGTTTGCTCAGAAACCGAATATTGTAGTGTACCAATGATAAACGTGACACCGATAAATCGCAGCACTACCGAACACTATGTACGGCAGGAAACCACAGTCTCTCGGCATTTTTCATTTATTTTATAATATATACAGGGTGTCCTCAAAGATGGGACTTTCCTTTACAGAACGTATAGTCTAGGCAATAATAAGCAAGCTTTCCCAGTATCACATATTCTAAGACCTCAAGATAACTAATGTATTAGTTATCGATCTAATGTTAGTTTACTGTAGGCGTCTACAAGATCCTATTGATACTCCGCGACTGGATTCGAGTATTCAGCCGCGTAAGTTTGTTTATATTATGTAAAAGCCCTCTGGGTGGACACAGTAGCTCCAAATGTTGAAAATTTAGGAAGAAGTAAGCACACTCGTGTATTTGAATCGAATAGCGACAACTTTGAGCAGTAATTACAAGCAAAATATCTGAAAGTCAGTATTTCAAATGCCACACCAAATAAATAGATAGTGTTTTTCTTCAATTTATTTCTACTGTTTTACCGCTAATTAACTTTCAAACGTAGCTATTCCTGAAGAGGAAAGTCTCGTCGCGAGACACCCTGTAAGCCTCCTGTTCCACAGTTTCAAAACATATTACAAAATCCGCATGAGAAGACAGAACAGCACAAATAGGAGGTATTATAGCGCTCTATGTCCATATGAGAGTAATGCAAAAAATTGTGGACAAGGTAGCGACAGTCCGACAGTCGTACATTTTATTTGATTTATGGTACCAATAGTCTTAATGCAATTTTTACACAGACCTCTTACAAGATCTGTGTATTACTGTTTTCGCACTTGATAATAATTATACTCCGTAAGGTGTGAATGATATATTAATTGTTATTGACAATCAATAAATCAATTTGTGTGATACAGGATGTAATCAACAGGGTTAATATTGATTCTGGATTTTTCAATGCGACCAAGCAAAAAATAGTATGTATATGAAAATTCTACACGGATGTGGAAAACATTTTTTCTGTACTGCAACTCAAAAGGATAGGCCTTGTAAGGTAGAAAAGTCATACTTTTTTTTCTTAGATTTACTATAACATTTATCTATACAGGTATATACTGGTGCAGCAGTTTTGATAGTTTATCGCTCTACAGATTCGTGGTAGTAAAATCTATCTCACAAGTGCCATATATGGCCACAATCGACCACTGCGAGAGCAAATTGCAGCTATCAGTTAAAATTTTAAATGTATATCAATTACGTGTCGGAAGCCAAGTCATCACTCTGACCGCTTGATGCCGTCGATTCTGGCAGACAGTACATGAAATACTAATAAACGTTCGTCCGACTACAGAGGAGCAACCGTGTACAGGTGCTCTATGCTTATTAGCATCAGCACGGTCTAGACTTGATCTTTAGGTAGGAAAATGAATGAAAGCACAGAAAAGTATTCTCTATAGCTATTCACGATTCGCTCTTACAGTGTTGGTCGATTTTGGCAATAGATGTAGACAATAAGAGCTAAAGTCGAAATTGACTTCGAACATAGATTTACATGCTTCAGTTGTAAATTTTATTAATCAAATATCGATTTTATCAAAATAGTAGCACGCCCGGTAATTCCGAAGCAAAGCAGCTTTTCGAAAAGCAATCGTGAACAACATATTCTTAGGTTTGTCCAGGAAATAACATCTTGAATTCTTGCCCCATTTGTGTTTCGATATAGGAGAACCTCGTATTATAAGGTCGTTAATCAATTAGTTTCGGTCATATAAATGATGAATCTGTGAGAAACTAGTTCAACAACGTAGACGTGGATAGGGTGTCCATGGGGGTGTAGATAGTGACTTCTCATTTGATTTGGTGGTTGTTGAAGATACGTCGGTTGAGTAATGAGTAGATCCGTGGATTGTCTCATGGCTGGACCTTTTGACTGTACTCGTAGTATCTGTCTGTTGATGAGTAGGCTAAGTTTATTGTGAGTGGGTCAATCACTATCCTTCACTGCGACTCACTGGTCTAATATGGCTCACGACTATTTATATTCCCCCAGTAATTCTGATGCTCCTGAGGAACATAATCAGCTTATTTGGAGAAATACCCTTCAGGTCTGCTACTCAAGTACTATTCCCCCTAGAGAATTGTACCTGACCGGCAACTGAACGGCATCTGGACAAAACATGCATAACCGTTTCGTCTCCTTCATGCACAGTCTGCAACCAGCGCTTTGGCCATGCTCAGTCTGCTAATATGGTGGCATAATTTGCAATGACCAGTGTACAGCCTCACTAAAGCTTCAAGGCTATTCCTGTTTAGCCGCAGCAGTGAGTCTGTTACATTTCCACTGAGATTGGTAGAGTTACCTTGACATGAGTAACTCCGTTAATCCCTTCCAGTGTTGATGGATGTTTCCTTGCATTTTTACGAGACTATCTGCTCAGCCATATTGTATGTGATCTTGATTCTTGATAGCAGGCTCAGGTCCTATGAAAGGTGGAATTGAACACTCTTCTCAGAGTGTCGGCTGTCTCGTTTCCCTTCAGATATGTGTGTCCTGGTATGCATATGAGATATATCTTATGTCCATCACCTATACTACCAAGAACTTCTTTACAATTCCACATTAATTTAGATGTCTCAAGTAGGTGGTGTCAAGTGCTCTACCTGGCAAATCTATGCCCAGGTTTCTAGGCTGACTGTGTTGGATTTTAAATTGGTATATGAGTTGGTGCATGGGTAGGATTTTGGATACGGGTTGACGCATGAGTTGAACTTGGGGTTAGCGCCTGAGTTGAAATTACCTAGAAACCAACCCTAGGCCGTGGTGATGGATGCCAATAAGCACGAAACAGCTGTATACGGTTGACGCTCTGTTGATCGGATGCACAAAACTGATATGTCAAATCTTCAAACATAGCTTAAAATACGATTCAACATTTTGTCCCATTTCTTTCTCCACCATTTCCTACTAGGGAAATCTACGAACTCTCCCTCCAAGAAAATGGAGTCTCCCGCTGGCTTTCCGGATCAATACTCGGACGCATGCGTTGAACAACACGACTTGCCATGAAATGGCGTTTTGTGGAGCGATGCGCGTGGATTTCCTGGAACGGTAGTCACGAAGGACTCCTGGCGGCACGAAATACCTCCTCCCCCTTTCAGCGGTGGGGATTTATTGCAAAGAACGAAGGGGAGATTGGTCAGGAAGAGATTATTGAATTATTACATCGGGGGGAAGCTATGCTGATTGGAATAGATGGTTACATGGACGGATTGGGATAGATATTGGGGTAGATTGGAGAACGTGTTATTGTGATTATTCTAAACTGAAATTATTGTAATTTTTTATACTGGAACAGTAATTAGGGCATAGCCTAAACACCAAGGCAATATGGCTGCTAAGGAGAAGCTAAAGACATTTTATGAGTCCGACTTTTGAACTGCCTAAGCTTAGCAGGACTGGGGAAAGCTTCTCCGGGCAGATTCTTGCAAACTCTCGATACGGGATGGTGTACCAGTCGTATTGGATAGTAAGGATTTAAAAAAGTGTTCTGAGACATCACTGGACAGGCGCTGTAAGGGACTTACCTAATGTGGAGAATTTTGAATTAGAGCTGTTCTAGGTGGTAAACGGTCTCAGGCAATCGAACGTGGAGGTACCACCCGACGGATCTCTCAGCCCGGGCCGGAATGTCATGTCATACGCACACGTGGTCCCTCGCTAGAGTCCATGTGACGTCCCCCCTTTCGTGGTGGTTTAAGTGTTCAAAAAAAAGTGTTCTCGATCAATGACCCCAGGCGCTCAAAGCGGGGTGAAATAGCGAATACGGGCAGAGCACGAGGTTTGAGGCGAATAGCGGAAATGAGAATGATAGCAAAAAGATACGGTTGCAGATGCAACCTGTATTTGACGTGGACTCCTTCTTACTAATATAGTTGCGCGAGCAAATCAAATGACAGGAAATGAAAGAAATCGATTGCTCAAGCAGTAAACCTCAACGGGCATAGAGAGGTAGAAACGCAGTTGTATTGAAAAAGACTACATTGCAGCTTGAATTGTTGATATTTTTGGTGACCACCTTCCATGGTTTGTTGCTGTTTATAAAAATTGTCTCCTGAACTTAGGAACCTATATTTGATGAGTGATGATTGTACTTCTCTGTTAGTTGGCGTGAAAGTATTGTGAACATTTAAAAAATGTCACTAATTCCCGTCGATCTGTCTGGCGGTCTGTCTATTAACCAGCTATGACTTGAAAAGTGCCGGTCCAAATCTGATGAAATTTTGTTACAAAGTCACTACTATGCTAAGGACTGTAAATTTTTAAAATCGATCCAGTGGTGACCGAGTTATGAGCAAAAAACAAAAAACGCTCGAATTTCCATTTTTGACATGTACAAGGCTCTTGATCATTTTTAAAAACAGTTTTGTAAGGTTGGAGGTTGGGAGTTGTGTGGTAGGGGGTTATAAACATCGCATCCGTGAAATACTTCTATTATTATTGAGATGCTTCTGAACTCGGAAATATGCACCTATCAGACAAATTAAAACGATAATAAAATCCAATCACGCCAATTGAATTCTGTATTGACAGTTACATGTCTCAAATTTCACTGGTCTTGGCGGCAAACGTACCGCAGGCCATAGGCGCGCGGCATATATTTTACAATCATGACATGATAATTTGACACCTTGATTTTGCTTTTTGTGCCATAAATAAAACGTAGTAGTCTTTTGAATGTACTTTGTGTCAAATAAAGGTTTAGTCTATATCGCACGTAAAAACGATTTGCCCGATTTTTTCGAAACATTGATCTGGAAAAACAGAGAACATAATTCAGAAGAGCGTGGAAAGTGCATAGTCAACCTCCTTGATACAATTTTTATTCACACTTGTTTTTTTACAGACGTTCAGATGGCCAAAGGGTTGACAATGCCTTTTATAGACGATATATCACATCCTCAAACATTCTCACATCATCTAAATGCCCATTAGTATATTCAATAGCTCATTGAATCCACGGAACAATGAAACTGGCCAGCACATCAGGGGTCACAAGAGGGCAAAGGGGGGGGGGGGGGGGGAGAGGAGAGGGGGAATTGCACAATATCTTCGGCATCGCCTCACAATAGGTTAAATATCTCGGGGCGCCAACGCCAGTGCTCGGTGCGTAGGTGTTGAAATATACGATTGTTAAATTCCCAGAATGAACTTTTAATAATATAGTGCAGCTCTCGCGGAATTAATGCACTTGGCGTTGCAGTGCACAGGGGCGGACTGACACATTTGACTCAAAGACACATTTGTCAGTTGAACAGAAAATAGACTCTGTAGCTATTACCTGTAAGTTGTGTTTACTTACTAATATACAAAGAAAACCAAAGTTTTACTCGCGAGTATTTTCGTAAAATAAGTAAAGGATATTTTTGAAGTATTAGTACTAGGCGCAGAAAGTATCTTTCGACTATGGACTTTCGTTCAAAAAGTAGCGTCAAGTAGACTGACTATACTTCCCAGACGGTCGAAACGACTTCTAGTACAATTTTCCATACAATGGCATCAAAAAGACGTTGATTTGGCCGATGTACAAAATGGCGATCCACCGTTTTCATAAAGATGTTTATGATATGAGCATCAAATGAAAGGATTTGATTTGAGAAAGGATGACGTCATTCTAAATTCAATGTGGAGGCCTCCACAATATGGCGATTTATCATTTTCATAGTTACCATAAGATATGGGTATGATAATATAATAATTCCCAACAGAAATTCATTCCATATACAGGACAATATATGATCCCACAAAGAATATATCTACATATATAAAGGAAATAAAAAAAAGAAGCAAATGCATAATGTAAATCATCCGAGCATATCGTTCAGCTGATTTATCCAACAAAAAGACCAGACAGTCTGGCATTGACATCACACACGTCACACAATAATATTAAAATTAGATTGCTTGTAAGACAATGGAGATTTTAATCCAAAATTTGTAATGCTGCGAGCTAACCTAATGCTGAATGGCCGTGCATTGAAATTGCGTTGTGATAATAGGCGCATACTATCTGTCTTGTTAGGAGTGAGAGAAACTTATAACACAGATGAACCTCAGAATAATGCCCATTATTTGAGAAAACGTACCTGTTCTAAGGAGATCTTGAAAATTATATATAGGACGGATTCAAAACTAAAGATGCGTATTCTGACCTGACTGAGTATAAATCCATAGAGTTTCAGATCCTCAATCTGATCAACCCTTGAGAGATCATTATTCGTAACTTTAAACTGATGTTCCATTACTCGTTTTTCTTGAAAATTTTCATTTAGATACATTCAAGTACATCTTGACTAGTTAGACACCAATCATGGAAAGATTCAAGGTTCTGCTGGAAAATACGGCAATCAATTAGGTATCATTAGCTGGTATTAAGACTTTCAGATCATCAGCGTATAATAAATTCAAACAAGACAAGTTGCAAGACACTTCGTTTATGTACAGTAAAAATAGAAGGGGGCCTAAGTTGTAATCTTGCGGTATACTTGAAGATGCAATATATTTTTGATATACAACAGTATTATAAAAAACCTATAGAGACCTATTTTGAAGATATGATTGAAAAATCAACCAATAGATTATCATTTCTCAATGATTTACGTTGTCAAAAGCTTCAGAAAAATCTGTATAGACCACATCCACCCGACCACGACTATCCAAAATTTCAATGCAAACTTCATGCTGACAGTAGATCTGCCCTTGAAAAAAACATGCTGAGGATAGGAAACATGGCTACAGACCAAGGGATATATGTATGTAGTCATACAGAATAATTTCAAATACTTTCGAAAGATTTGATAAGAGATATGAAAGTGCTTGATGAGAAACACACAACAATATGGTGCCGGCCGCTAAATAGCGATTTATCTTTACTAGAGTAACCCCTATGTGTGTATCGAAGGAATGAATGATGATGAAAGTACGATAAGTATAGATGGGCCATTCGTAACCCAACAAGGTGAACGTCTAATATGACTATGCGATATTATTATGACATGGATCTGATCTGATGATGGGAGGTGACCTGGTAACATACTCATGTTCTAAAATCTGATGATTATGTTAGTCGACTATTATATGAAATAAATGATCAACTATAGTAGCCATATCAAGTTTCCGCTTTTTAACATCACCAAAAAATGAAAAATATGGCGTTTGATACTTCTTAAACTTTGAACGATGTTGAAGCTCATTCATGTCCAGTTTTCAAATAAAAGAGTACCACACGTTGTTATTTTATAACTTCAGTCGGAATTTAAGAAAAAAATATTAAAAAATATATAGTTCTTTTTAAGGGCTAAATAAAAGCTTGTTTTTATAAACGCATTTCCTTATTTTATTTTGTTTTACTGTCGTGTAAAGTCTAAATAATACTAGTTCATGAATCCTGACCTGTTGTAGTAGTTTGCATTGTTCAAGATTTTTGTATAGCTATCTGATAATTTACTAGTAGATAGCGTGAAGAAACTTGTTGAATCTTCGACGATACACAATACAGAATATTTCAACTTTCTTGGTGGTATATACCCATAAGGTATTTCTGATAAAATTCACATTTCTAGAAGCGTTAATAGTAAATGAACGAAGATTCTTAATAACAGTTTGATGCTATCATCTTCAATTATAATAATCCATCAAGATGATGGAGGACTGCGTTTCGTCTTTGTTGAAGCTCATCAGTACCGTGGATGTTTTGAATCTACTGCTAAAGTCTGCTGAGAACCGTTTGCTAAGCTTCAGTTTATTTATAATACGGACATCACATACAGGGTGATTCACAAGTCGTGACCAAAAATAAAACATCGTACACAGGACCGCATTTTAAGGGGGTTCTTCAATGTAACATTTTTTCCTTGAGAGCTTCATTAAAAAGATACTGGGTGTTGAAGTTTAAAAGTAAAAAACATTTTTTTTAATATCTTCAAAACCGTCAACAGGAATGAACTAAAATGTGGTATGTGGATATACCTGAGTATTGCCCACATTTTAAAGTCTTCACTTAAAATTAACGTGCAACAGTGGGGGAGATACAGGCGATCAGTGGCTGTAGTTTTCTCAGTCAAAATAGTACGCCACTGTTTTTTTTTAAACGCGCAATTTTTCTTCGTGCGGCATCTTTTTAATAAAGAAAAACGTATTTCCACAAAATTTGTGGTGGCTTGAATTTGATGAAACGCATTATCTATTCTTTCTTGTAACTGATCAACGGTATTAATTTGTTCAGCATACACTAGTGATTTAAAAGCGCCCCACAAAAAGAAATCCAGGGGTTCAAATCAGGAGACCTCGTAGACCTGCGGGTCCGTTTCTGCCAATCCATCGTTGTCTAAAATGATTATTAATCATGCGGTTATGTCACGATGGACATGCGGTGGGGCACCGTCGTGCAGATACCACGCTCGTACTCTCGTTGATAACAGAACATTTTCTATGTGCATAAACACTTGGCCATTGACAATTCTAGAATATCTGTGTGCAAACGAGTAGATTCCTACAGAATGGTAATTCCCTAATGACCAAATACGTTCATTATGAGAATTAAAGGTTCCACTCCTCGTAAAAAGCGATTCATCTGACCACAAAACCAAATCAATAAAATCTGCATTTTGATTATGCATTTGCAGTAGCCACTCAAAAGTCGTTTTCGCCGGGTTGCAGCCATTGCACATTTTGCCGATTTGAAATTCTCCACGCGAGACTTTGCGAACCTGGTGACTGGGCTGCAATCCGCCTAGTATTTGTACTAGAATCATCCAACGTCAAATTAATCACTTCGAGTTCCTCTTGAATAGTATGCCGGACACCATGGCCTCTACCTCCGGGAAGTTTGGCAATTCCATATTAGGAAATCTACATTGATACTCCCGAGAAGCCGCTAAAGCATTTCCATTACAGAACCCGTTCACTTAAATCATATCGGCGTACTCATCATTGCTAAATTCCATTTCACAGCACTCAAAAATGGAAAAAAGGAGCTTTTTACTTGACTTTTACAAAAAAAGGTAGTAGTGACGATAACAACCGTTTAACACATAACTTTGACAAACTATCTCCCAAGAAACGGCAAGCTGGTATCAAGGCCTCCGATTTTATTTTGAAACTAATCTTTTCATGTCAACTTATTTGTTTTACTTTTTGTTACGAAAACAGTGTTAGGGAAAAACACAAGAGTAATTATTTGTAGCAAATTTGAGGTAAAATCTAAAAATTGCGTTGCGTGCACGTTAATTTTCAGTAAAGACTTTTGAATGAGGACAATACTTAGGCAAATCCACATACCAAATTTCAGTTCATTTCAGTTAACGGGTTTGGGGATATTAAAGAGATATTTTTATTTTTAAACTTCAACCCCGTATCTTTTACATGAAGCCCTCGAGGAAATAATGTTACATAGAAGACCCCCCTTAAAATGCGGTCCTGTGTATGATGTTTCATTTTTGGTCACGACTTGTGAATCACCCTGTATAACAAAAACCTCCAAATTATATCATTCAACCAAAGTGCATTTGCATTTGTGGTGTTAACAGCGACTCTTTATACGTGTATACAATGAGAAACAAAGTGATTCCGGATAAATTTTGGTAAAACTACGACTGTTTCAAGGATATACAAGCCTTAGAAGGCATATATCACCACAATTTCCTCAGTTAGCGACAAGTAGCGCACATACAAATTACCCAAAAATCCGCCTAGACAACAGCCTGATTCGTATTCAAGCCCCGCGTGCTAGTTAGTTAAAGTGATCCACTGTACAGTCCTTATCTGAATCCCATCGAGCTGTCGTATCACTTCACTCGCGCCGCTTCGTTTGTTTTACCACGGAAACCCGTAAATTCGTGGTATGACTAAGCAGGCTGAGGCTTCTTTGGAAATTGTAAAAAAGTCTCCGCAAGCTAGCGGTTACATGAAATAATAAATACGTCTGTTTGAGCAGATTATCAACTTTGTGAGACAACGGAATGTCAGCGTTGTTTATTCACTTATCTCTGAAAAAAGGAATTACCCAATGTGTTGGAAACTTTCGTTGGTCTTTCAAACTTACCAATATTGTTGGGTACTCATCTACTTTTATCTAATATTTGTCTTATAACAAAAATATTTCCAGATATTTGGAAGATCGCTAAGGTCTGTCCAGTGTTTAAGTGTGGAGAAAAGTCAAATATTGAGAATTTCAGGGCAATCTCTACATTATGCATGTTCTCGAAAGTCTTTGAAATAGTCTTGTACAGTCCGCATTTACACTGCCGTCCAGCGTCAGCTGTCATTGCATCAACACGGATTTGTCGCTAATCGCTCAACAACCACAAATCTATTTATAATAACGCAGTACTTCTTGGAAGCCATTGATAGTAATGAGCAAGTTGACGTTATTTATACCGACTTTTCGAAGGCTTTCGATAAAATTAACCACAAAACTTTATTAAATAAGTTAGGTGCACTTGGTTTCACAGATGATGCTAGGGAGTTGATGAAATCTTACTTATCCGATCGTAGACAATTTGTTAGCTATAATGGCTTCCAATCTGAGACCTACTTGGCACCTTCTGGAGTTCCTCAGTGGTCCAATCTGGGACCATTACTGCTTTTGATATTTATTAATGATCTCTGTGACTCAGTTGAATGTGAACGCCTATGCTTTGCTGACGACCTAAAAATTTATTGATGATTGTATCAAGCTACAACACCAATTAAATTTTGTGCTGTCTTGGTGTGTAGAAAATAAGTTGGAGCTTAATGTGAGGAAGTGTAAAATAGTCAGCTATACCAGGAAAATTAATGTTTGCGAATATCCGTACTCTATTGATGGGTCTGTGCTAGAAAGATGCTCTGACGTACGTGATTTAGGTATAATCTATGATCAAAAGTTAACTTTTAGTCAGCATATAAATAAAAAAGCATCAGCAGCATTGGCGGCTTATGGTTTCATAGTAAGGAATTGCAGAAATTTTCATAACATAAAGTCTATTAAGTTATAATATTATGCTTATGTTAGATCCAAAGTCGAATATTGTAGTATTATTTGGAGCCCTTACAATGAATACTATAGCACAGCTATTGAAAGAGTACAACGGAAGTTTATGAAGTTTGTTCTGTTTAGGATTGATTGGACATATCCAGAGAGAGGTACAAGTAATGAGGAACTATGTAGTCGCTCAGACATGTTGACTTTGAAAAAACGTAGGTACTGTGCCTCAATAATATTTGGCTACAAAATGATCAACAATTTAATTGATTGCCCCATGATCCTGGAACAGATCAAGTTTCGTACTCTAACGTTTGCATCTCGCAATCATAAAATATTCGGGCTTCCTAGAGCTAGGACAAACATTCTTCTCAAGTCACCGTTATATGTAATGTGCTCTAACTTAAACAGAATTGGATGTTACTGTGATATATTCACGACAACTGTTAATTACCTGCTAAAGGCAGCTAATGCTTATTCGGACCAATAGCTCATGTTACAAATTTATACCTGTGTTGCATTTGTTGTTTTCTTTTCGCTTTTTTTTTGCTTTTGTATTATGTTTATAAATTGATTGATTTGATGAAAAGCCTGGCGGGTATCATTGCCTAGGGATGCAGTAATTCTGTGCAGTTTAATGGTTTTATTACATAGTACTCTACCTTAACTAATAAAAATCACCAAAACAGTAGTTCCAGTTAAAAAAAATCACGATGACAATATCTTTATTTTGTGAGGAAACCACCGCGAACTTCTTCGAAAGTACGTATTAAGAAACACGCATGACGCTTCTATAATGAAAAAAGAAAACAACGCCAATACAAAAAGAAATATCAGCGTGACTATTAGTCTAAACCCTTGAAATTCCATCCGAAACAGTAGAGTGTGAGCTAACAAGGGTGTGTTTTATTAAACCCCAGGAAGTACCCAAAGGTATCATCGACACAGAGAACCACTCAAACTTTACGATTCCGAGAACTACCTGTGAAGAATCGTTTTTCACACTTGACTCGAGTACGGCCGAGTCATTGTATGTCCACAATGATATATTTAGATGGATATCTTTAGAAGTTATATAAAAGTGACTGTAAACCTATTATTTGATAAAAGCCCCTCGAAATGGTCATCTAGATGGCCGTGGATATCAACGTGGGCAACAGAGGTAAATAAAAATGTGATACAGTCATTGTGTTTTTGTATCCTATTATAAAAGGAATAGATCGGTAATGGAATGAAAATGGGATCAAGAACAACTCATACATTTTGTTTATGGGGTCATTTCTTTGATATTTGAAACAACTAAAAATGACAAAATACGAGATTTATATACAAGTAATATAGCTTTCGTCTGTCCGACCACGGACGACCAGCCACACGGATAGCTGTTTCGTGTTTTCTGACGACTCATCACCATGGTCTAGGCCTCGTCTTAGGTAGAACAACGAACGTAACCTGAGCAGCTGTCATCTATCCAGGATATACGGTCTATAAAACATCGCAAAGTGCCATCTATTACCAGAATTAATCGACCACTGCGAGAGTGAATGAGCAAGCTGTCTGCAGGAATTGAATCCCAGGTAACATTTGATAGCCAAGTCACCGCTGTGGCCGCTAAATGCCTAGCGGTATACTCGTACTAGAGAGCGATCTATTACCAGGATCAATCACTGCGAGAGTGAAACTGCGAGTTGTATGTTGGAACTGTATCCCAATTCTCATTTGACAGCCGATTCACCACTATGACAGTTAGACACCGATTCTGGCGGTATAGTATCTACTATACCACCCTATAGAAACTTCCACACTTTAAATATAATGATGCTCAGAAAGTCGGCAGTCGGTGATCTGGCGCACCGATAGGCTAACGAACTTTGCCTCTTCGCATCATATGTTTAGGAAACACCCTGTATAAATCATGCTGCCTATATTAAATACTAAACATCGTTTTGTGATAACAATAAATATAAACCCAGCTTGTCGCTTTCAGCTAACGTAATGGTGATAAAAGACCAACGATTTATTCTTAAACTTAATTTAGTCGTAGCTAACCACTACTTAATGCATGCTAAGCCAACCTTGACCAAACACAAATATCTGCCACCTACAATACTGCAACAATAAATTAATATAAATATAACAATAGATCAAAGTCAACTCGCATAAAGGTCAAATGTCATATAATTAATCCATTAACAAAATACTCGTATTTGATTGCCGCGGCAAATTAATCGGAGAAAAAAACATAGGTGTCATAGGCGGCGGACTATCCCATACGTAGAACAGGGCATACGTTTTGTCGAAGTACTTTGAAGAAGGCCACCACGGTGACCGGAATGTCAGAAAAAAATAATTTTATAGATATGTGGTTTGGTCTACCTGGACATAGCGTCTGGCAGGAACCGCTGCGCTGTATATATGAGCATATACATGCCTATTGGTGGCTACAGCGCCAGCTACGAGACATTAACCTTTCAGAGGCATATATAGTAAATAAAGAAACAGTTGTCACAAATTTTCATAAGCCCCGTTCGTATAGCTGTCGCCAACCTATCAGTGATCGTGTTCAAGGTCCTGCCACACAAATTTAGTTCATTATGCTACGCTCGTTGGCTACGCTATCCAGGCTGTGAAGTTATAGTGGGTCAGATAGAGGGCCTCAAAACCTATCGAATGAATCCCTATATGTGTGGTTCGAAATTTTATAGTTCAGGAGATATGATTTTATGAAATTAAAAAACGCGATAATGAACTTTCAATCGCAATCACAACTAAACCGTTAGGTTTAGGGCTGTGATTTTTTTAAGACGAGCTAACTGGTTGGTTTTAGCAATGGTTATGTCACTTTTTAAGAGAGCTTATTAGAAATCAACGCAAAAAATCCTAAGTTCATTTTTTTGTGAAAAATCTCTTCCATCCCTCAACTTTGGAGGGAGGTGAAAAAATTGAGGTTGTATTTCATTATTCATTTTATTGTAAAAACTATTTCACTCCATGTAGAATAAATCCAGAATATTTTAGTTTTACACCCTGTATAGACAAAGTTCAAGTGGATCCCAGACACAGTCACCGACAAGTCTCCAATTACTGTACGAACAAATCTATAGATAATTCTACGATATCTCGTTTTATCTCGAATAATTTTTTGGACGCGGAAACATAGCATAAGATTGGCTAACTGCAGGTAGAATACGTTAAACAATGGTTAAAATTGCTTTTTTCATATTCTAAAAGCTTTCTGTTTTCAAATAAATGCGTGGTTGCCAAGATTTCTGGCTGTAATCTTGAGACGCAGCAGTATTCGGTACTGAATAGGTCGCTTACGGCTACTTGATCTCATCTATGAAAATGCAGTCTGGTGCAGAATTTCAAGATTTACAGTATTCTGCTGTTAAAAAGTCGAATTTGGAAACTTTCCAAATAACATTTCCGGTCATATTTAAGGTCATCGACAAATTATGTTTTTAATGACCTGTAAATACTTAAAAAAATAGTACGTGTTTGCCGAGTATTCGGGGTGTTTAGATATGTATATATATAAATAACCTTCTATGTATTTCCCACAACAACTTATTTAAAATGCGCCCATGGCAAATATCGATAATAGAGCAAAGTAATCACGACTTTTTCTAATCAACCAGCTGTCCGCTACTAAGTAGCTAGATCAAATCGTGATGTAGAGATTTCGTACATTTGCGACCTTCTGGTATTCTTGATTTTGACATATCGTCTGGGGAGGTCGAACGGTGATCTGTCTGGTTTCATTAGATCGATAGATCGATAAGCTGATGTAAAGAAAACAGTAGGCGAAAGGATAAGATGTATGTATTATAAGCATTATAAGCTATTAGGCACCACCACAGAATGGTACTACAGTACTTTGTAGTATTGGCTGGCATTGTTTTGGATACCAAAGTCTAGTGAGGTTGGCTTATTTTTATTTATTTCGCTCATCAACACACACAAGGAAGTATTATAATCGTAAAACATTTTGAAATCACGGATCAAAGTTTCGGTTTGCCTAATTGGTCGATTCAAAATTTGTCGTTTGCTTAATTTATACTTCAGCTCGACAAAAATTGGAAATATAAAAAAATCACAAAACAAGTCTATCTTTGTTGATTTAGCGTATTCCACAGAAAAGTTCTGATCTTTTCCTGAAAATGCTATAGTTATCGATACACTAGTGAGTATAAGAAAATTGGCTTGAATAGACGTAAAACTCTGTAGTAGTCATTTCGCTTCCAACACAACATGGAAATGACTGAATTTTTTTATTCCATTTTAATGGTCTAACGAGTGAGTCAGAGACTACTGGTTTAATATCTCACAATCAGCTGATTCAATATTTCTAAGAGCCATTGATCTGTCCATATTGCTCGTATACCCTTTCTCACATACTAACTAATAATGCCACTGAGATCAGATAAGAAAAATATGTGTTCACTTACCGTGTACATATATTTTTCATATTTTATCTGTGCAATATCAGCACTATAAGTACATACATATAAAAATATCCGAAGGCTAGATCGTTCGTAGTTTTGTTAAAAAATCGGCCTTCAGAGGGTATTGCCAAACCAACGTTCAATTAAGTTAGAATTTTGTAACGCCTGTCGTTCGCGTTCTTATCCAAAGATCGATCTGGTTCGATCGAGGATTGCTTAATCTCTGTGCGGGTGGTATGGCCGGAAAAAATCATTTCAAGGTCAATATAGACAGCTCAGCAAATTGAATTGTTCCACGTCCAACGCATAAGATATAGGTGTTGTGGTTGTTCTTTTCTAATTTGAGAACACGACCTGATGCGAGCATGTTTTAGTATCCACCGTCGCCATAGTCCTCGATATTTCCATCAGAGCTGCCTAGGTTTGTTTTTAATGCGCAAAAGGCGTCTGGGAGGACACAGTAGACGAGCTAGATAGCCCCAAATGTTGCAAATTTAGGAAGAAACAAACTCGTGTCCTTTACTCGAGCCGCGACAACTTCAAGCACGAATTACAAACAAAACCTGTGACAGGGCAGTTTTTGAGATGACGTCACTCATTCCCGTCGGTCAGTTAGAGGTAAAAAAATTGGCGGAGGCGGCTGTTGGGGGGCGAATAGGATCTCTCAGTTTTGTTGATATTAGTACATGTAAGCGCTCACAATCTTGGCAAATCTATGCAACTATTAGACATATTTCTTAAATCATAGATTTCTTTGTACATTAGCCCTTAACACAGAAAAATACTCTCGAGGGACGGATCACGTACACACCTATCGGTCGCGGCTGCTGCTGGCGTCGCGTTGTACGCTAACCGAGATGAGTGTCCTACTAAGAAACCGCACACAACAGCATAGTGTTTTCTATGCACTGACCGAGATACCACGTTGTCACGTCTGCTCGAGTTAGGTATGGGGGAGAGGCGACGTTCTCAGATGCACTGCCGGTAGGGGAGATAAAGAATGACAGTGGGTTCATAGTATGGACCTGTTTAACTGACTTGTTCCTCAAAGGGTCTAGTATGTGCTGAAGATATTCCTTTATGTACTAATAAGGGCGTTGTGTGGGAAGTGCAGAGTCAATCTACTTGACGCCTTTTTTACGTTCTCGGAAAACGAAAGTTCTTTCAAGAACACCCGGTATTTGGAAATACAACACCCTACTTGCTCATTAGAGACCTGTTTGCAGCCTCGCTTCTACTACTAGAGAGCTATCGTGATTATTTGACTGACAAAGTAATGCAACAAGAAATTGCGAAGGTTTTTGGCTTTATTGGAGGAATGGTAAAAATAAATAGTTTCATTTTTATGATAATGCAGACAATTGAGTCATCATAGGAGTAACAGGGAAGTTTATGTCCTGGCTATTCCTATGAAAATGGGATAACTCTATAAACAATTACCGTCAGCATGATCATCATCATATTTACATGTTTACAATATTGAGAGGCTGATGAACGTTGTAACATTTCATTGGTACTGTTGGATATGGTACATTACTTGTTTTAGCAATGAGGTACAGACAGCTCAGGTTTAACCTTATGCTTCGATAGATGGCCGAGCTTTACTGATAATTCATTTTTTCAGCTTGCTGGAGTTCAGATTATTAAGGAAAAATCTGGGATCTCACTTTGAGTCGGGGAGTGCTTATCTACATCAGCTCTCCAATATGTACAAGGTCAAAATGAGACTCGGCCTGGAATACTGCCTATATACCCGAAAAGCAAATATTTCGACTACTGTGTTCAAATCATGGGACTAGACTAATCAATAAATGTTAAATGTTCCTCATGAATTGGTCTCAGATCTCTTCCACATCGACAGGCCGTTAGTCTTCTGGCTTCCTTCTGAGGCTCCCCAGTAGGCTCATATATTCCTATGTGAAACATGCACCAGTAGTTTTCTCATAGATCATTTATTCTTCGAGATACAAACAAGAAAGTTGGGTATATGAAAGTAAAGTGCTTAATGAACAGAATCTCTTTTTAAAAAAGTTTTTGTAAAAAACATGATGAACTTAAAACTGAATTTTTTTGTAACCTCTGTGCTTATTTTCAATCCATATGCGCTAAAGAGAGCTCTCAGAAGGAGGCAGAAGAAAGCGAACTGAATATCCGCCCTTGACTCGGAATTAAACATCCAGATACAATTTTCAAGATCGCGTTAGGTACTGGAGAGCCTTAACAATATTTAGACGGAATTTGCTCCACAGTGCTCTTCTCTACGATGCCATGACGACGAAAACCTTCTAAACGAAGCCATCAGACCTGCATTCAAACACATTAAGCCTATCCTTTCTAGCTTTGAAATCTTACCTTCTCACGGTAACAGATCCCAGACATTTTCCGAGACACACAAACGGAATGACAACAGTTGTAGGTGGTCGCTATTCAACGTTCACTTTGAAGCAGCACCATTATGTCTAAGCAAATGCTAATGACAACTCTAAATGGTTGTAATTTAGCAATATTCAATTAAATTCTGCTTTACAGTCTGTACGGAGCAGCTTTATTAATGGGAGTATGATAGAAGACATATTGTTCGCATCTATCCTACAACACATTGCGCAAATGAATTTATTATTAGATCTTTGAGATCTCGATGCGTCAGGCCTCTCCTATTTGTAGTCCAGTGCAACTAGGACTTTATTGTGACCTATTCCATAAAGAGTATGGTGTAATAATTATAAGTGCAGCTTTTACTAATACATGACATTATGTTCCATGTAAGTTTCAAACACCATGTACTAGAATTACTTCAAATTTTACAAATTACAAGACCATACTCGCGAGTTGGATGTTTATGCTCCATAAAAGTACAAGTGATGCTATTTTTCTTGTTGCTTCAAAAACATTTGCTACAAGTGATTCTAGTTTGGTCAGATAATGATAACAACATTTATAGAGGAGATCAAAACATATTTGAGAGGTACTGATATTTTGATAGTATTAACTTTACTATAAAATCGCAATTCAATAAATGATAACATAAGGGACTTAAGATACCAGTCAATATCAAGACCATCAAATACGACACATTCTGCACAAATTAAGCAGAAACTAAGCAGACTTCAATACTTTTTAACCGACTCAGCACCAGCACTGTACTTTTGCAATTTTTTTCAATAAAATACAACTTTATGTACATTAAAACTTGAAATATCATATTTACAGATTGTTTGTTGTTAACTCTGAAGCTCATTATCGTTCTAAATTAAGGCAAAATGCACCTACCACGTCTTTTTTCGAAACGATCTTACCAGATAGCCAGGCTTATTTTTACTAAAATTTTTATATACATAATGCATGTGCTTTTGTTATTTGTGTCTATATCTACCGGCTATAACATTCATGTGCTTCAATACACCTTTACAAATTAACATATTCACGAAATGTCATTTTGAGTGTACTGCACTTGTAATTTCAGGCTAACGTTTTTCACAAGTACAGTTGGTGATGTTGAACAAATTATTATTTGAGTATATTTACAAATGCTCGTACTTGTAATTTAGCAGTTAAACATTTTGATGGAATACAGTCTTGGTCTAATTGTTTCTGCTTTTACTAACACTTAATCATTCCCAAGTATAAATAGTAGCTTAGGTGTAAAAGATGCTATAATAAATCAGACACACAAGTCGTAGAATATATTGCTTGTTCGTCCACGCATTTTTGGGCAGTCCTACAATTTATTTTCATTATTTTATTCCTATAGTAGAAATCTGCAGGTAGGGCTTCTATACAGGTATTTCTTTGAAAGGCAAAGACCTAAAATTGCCTGACTCATGAAATCGACCATTTCGATGTCTGATTGAAGTTTTATTGGATAAACAAGTTTTAGCCTTAATTGCGAAAAACGAACCCCATTCAAGTCTACTATCCACTATTTTGTTGAAATCCATTTGCAACTTCGAAAACGATATTGGCAAAAAAGAACTAGATCTCTTCTAGGATGGTTAAAGCTATTGATACCTTGCGGAATAAGAAGTTCGGAAACGAAAATGATGGGAGCAGAAAAGGTAGTTGAAATTTGCGTCAAACTAAGAAGCAATAAAATAGAAGTAGCAGTATGAACAATGGCGACAACCTTATCTTCCGATGGATTTCTTTCTAATTTAACTGGATTATGAGTTGCATGCAGACGTAGACACGCATTGTTCCCACTGCATAAAATTATAACAAATAACTGTTGGATGACAAAATGATTTTCTTGAAATGAGGACGGGGACCAGACCTGGATGTTATTCTCACAAACACTAATAAAAGTACTTCAGGGCTGTGAATTTCACTTTGTTCAAAATATGTCAGGAATACATTTAGTGGTTTCTGAAAATGCAACTTTCAAAGTAACCTTACCCATTGGTAGTGAATTTTCATATGAGTGACAATTTTCAGGACCAAACAACTAAATAGCTAAAATGTGAGTCGCTCTACTTGACTCTATAATCATGTGGAGTAGGTTCCCAGTTGACATCTGACTTACCAATATTGTTTGCTACTGCAGCTAATGCGACGTCATTTAGGGGAGTGGTTATTTTTACATCTAAAACTTGAAGTATGTTATTTGTATGAAACAGGTAAGTATTGGTTCCAAAACAGTTCCTGATGAAACTCAAACATTAACTTTTTTGATAACTGATTACTCGATAATTTGGTTAATACTTAACGATCTCTCTGACATGTAAATATTAACTGACTTTTGCAATTCGATGTCTAGTTCTTCAAGCCGAACTGACATTATATCTGGGAATATTGTTGTGAGAATATCGATATAGATACCGCGCCAGTATAATATGGTTTCATAACACCAAATAAGGCATATCCTTCCAATTACCATATACTCCACATATGTTAACAACTTAGGAAATATCTTCCAGTTCATATGTTAAGCAATATCAGTACGGGATCATTAGTGTGAAGAACTAAGAAATTCGTGTAAGCCCATCACTTCTAAGTATCTAAGATGCTATTAGAAGCAGCTCAGTGCCTGTTGGTATTAGAAAAAGATTGGAGAGTATTGGCAATATTTCTTCTCTAACAGACGCCCCTCAGTAAGGATCTGACATTAATTGTACAGCTAAAATTGAAACATAAAGATTGGCAACCAGGAATATTACTAACAAACTTTGAATTGCACATACATACAAGGTGAGTTAAAGAAAACATGTCTATTCCTACAAGGTGATTCATTCAAGTGCATGGTAACCTAAACGTTCATGTTTTAATGAAAAGGTCTACATTAATTATAGGGTTTTATTTTTAAATTGTTGAGATATTGGCACACTATTGCAATAACGCTCAAACTTTAACAACTCGCAACCTCCACAATTTTCACTACCGAAGTTTTCGTCACCAAAATTTAATGAACCCATCTACTTGGTTTACCCTGTACATTTTTTACCACAGCTTTTCTTTAATATAAGGTTTAAGGGGGCTTATACGACTGGTTTTTGAGTTTAGTAAATCAGATATCAATGTAAATGAAAAACGTTACAAGACCATAACAGTAAGCAGATAGGGACTAAATATAGGATCATGAAATTTTTTGACGAAAAATACAGTATTTAACACTTGCGGGGGTGTAAATTGTCAAAGTTGATTCTTTTTTCTGATAGATTGTCGAATATTTCAACTTTTATTAACAAAACCATATAAAAATAATCGCTTCGGTCGAGAACTCTTATACAAATCTCCAATAAAATGTAGGGCTTTCTGTTTAAAAAATGTATGTTTGGGCACCTCGTAATTACGAATCACCATGTAGAAATTAAAATAACATCCGAGTCAGGAGGATACTGTTGGATACAGTGCTGGTGCTCAGCAGCTACAAATTCGAGAAAATCTCGCAGAAGTAACGGATGATGAAGACTTTGTTGAAGCAGTAGAAATAATAAATGCTAGAAGACAACAGAAGAAATACAGATATTATATAGAATCGATCTCTTTGTAGTGTGGAATGATGTAGAATTTATTCAAAGGTTTCGACTTTCCAAACAAGGTTTTCGATTTGTTATAAACCAAGTCGAAGTACAAATAATATCTCCAACAATTTATATTAATAATACTTATTATTTTCAGGAATCATGCTATATTTGTGGAACAAATGGTTCGTGTTACTTTAAGATATTATGCGACAGGACTCTTGGAGACTTCGTTGGCATTGATAAAAGGACAGAAAGTCGAATTGTTCGGAAGGTGACCAGAGCTATTGCAGGATTTTATAATCAGTTTATTGAAACCTCTGAAACAGAAGCTGAATTAAAAAGTATATCTCAAAAATTTTATAATATAGCACTATCTCTCAAATGTATTGCAGCTCTCGACTAGTAGACAATTGGGAGACAGTGCAAGATGATATTTTACACTTTATATTTTTCTGAACCGTTTGTTTTGAATAAACTTGTTTTAGCTCAATTTATGTTAAAATTATTACTTTTAGGTGGTCTCAGTTATCAAGAGAAAATATTGTTTGTTATAGCTAAATTTTACTAAACACAGTACTGTTTGTTAATGGTAAGTGCAACTAAATGCAATTAAAGTGTTGTGTTATAGAGTTCCTATTTTAGTTTAATGTTCTAACACTTGTTAAGTGCTTTAAATTTATGTTAATAATGTATATTAATAGATAAAATATAAAATAGTTAAAATTGTGTATTGCTGTCACTTGCCAGGAAACATTTCCACATTCACTAAAATATTGTTTATATAAATGTCTTATATGTCTTACATCATTTGAACTTCTATTTCCGGTTTGTGATTTTACTTGATGAAGTTGATGAACTGTTTCTCCCTCAGAATTTTCTGTAGCAAAGAGACTATGTAAAATGGCACATGTATAAGTGATGAGTTGCACAGTTCCTACCTTCAAATTTATAGGATACAGTAGTACCCGAAAATGGTCCGCTAATATGCCAAATGCATTTTCAACAATTTTCTTCTGGCCTACAATATTGTAGATACGATGTTCCTCATAGAAACCTCTTTGTGGATATGGTTTCATTATATGCTGAGACAACGGAAATGCATCATCTGCTACCATTACATATCGTAATCTGTCTGACAATCCTGAAAGCTGCCGTCGTTCAGGAAAATTTTGTATATTCGTTGAAATACCTGTGACAATTTGCTGTTTCTATAAACACCTCCATCACTAACTCTACATCTACTAAGCCTAAAAGTACAATACTGTTTGTTCCCTTATAGTTATAATAATAGGTCTTCCATCAAGTGCACCTAGACATAGTGGAAATTACCACATCTCATTATATTATTTTGCTATAGCTTTCCATTCGTCAGTGTCTTTTGGTGTCTGTAATAAAAAATTAGTTAAATTACAAGTGCACAAGGAATTCAAGGGTGGTTAATCTGTCTGTCTGTTACTAGGCAGAATAACCAAGTCATGGATCATCAAGAGAACTGTGAGATAAGTTTCAGGACTTACTTCAAGCAACAAATTTACTTACTTTTAGATAAGAATGCTCTAAAGTCTCTATTATAACCTCACCAACTTCGTTTACAATTCTCGAGATGGTTGTTTCATGTATTCGGGTAGACTACATTAATAACCTGTATGATTCACCCGTTGCAAGAAATCTCAGTGTTACTTCTAACCTGGATTAAGATGGTACTTGTGTTATCTGGATTGTTTTATAGTATCCTAATTCTAGCTGAGTAAAATAAGTACTCAAGAGTTGCATTGCATAGTTCAACTAGAATCCATATACAAACACACATACCTGTTTCGAGCTAGGATAGCCTCTCGCATAACAGTATCCATTCTGGATATTCTGCCTTCAATTAAAGACAAAAGATACACGAATTGTTCACTAGAGAGTCTTAAAAGGTTCCTATAAGCCAATGAATAAGCTCTTTATTGAACATATGAGGACACCCTTGCCCCGGCGGTCCCTCACTTTGATCCGTTTTCGGCACCAAATTCTCTTACGGTTTCGTTTACTCCGTTTTTTCATAAGGTGGGCAGCTACAACGCAGATCACTGATGCCGCAGTCGCATATAATAGATGTGAATTACTGGATTGCTCCATTTTCTACAATTTGCTATTTATTTAAAGTAATAAAGTTAGCCGCAACGGAACGTGTGGTGACTTTAACGTGATAAAAGACAGTTCGAAGTTGACATTTATAGTTTTTTCTATCGAATGCGCATGATTCCGTACGAAATTCAGTACAAAATTTCGTTACGTGTCAGGCAGGATTGTAATTTGTAAACAAATTGGGAACTAAATTTAGTAACGAATTTTCTTAAAAAAATTAGTACCAAATTTAGCAGAAAATTTCGTATCGTGACACACGGCCTTTAGATACCATGTGTAATATAGTCAAAATCACGAAAGATGACTATTACGTCATACCATAAATTGTACTGAAGTAATCAATGAACGTACGTCGATGATAAAATCACGATGTCATGAATTTATATTATGATTTTGCGAAGTTAGGTTATTTCACTGATTATTTTTATTTTCATTTTATTTCATGGTTTTAAGTGATACTTTAATAATGATTTTAGTGGGGAGTTTTTATTTTGAAAGAACAGTTATGAGTAGAAAACACTTTAAGACATTAATACCAAAGACCAAAGTATTATTCGAAAACAACCTAACCTGCTTTAACATAACCTAACTATTCATGTTTCAAATGTGATCGATCATGCAACATAAAAACATCGTTTATCTTTATCGGATACATGCAAATTAGCAATACAGTTTGTTTAGACAATACAAATCTGTTTGTCTCTGTCTAACATATTGGAAACTTCATTAAAAATATTCACAAATCGCTGTCGTTTGTCTTTACTACAGACCAAAATGATGACGTAATCGTCATCTTTCATGATATCGACTGTAATGAAGTCATCGATCGAGTCCACACAAAAAACTCACCCTGTATATACGGTGTGTGCATTGATGTCGAGATGCAGAACGTGGAGGTTGAGATGTCAATTAGCCAAAAAACATGAAATTTTGACCAGAGAAATAGATGAATAGAATATAAGAAAAAGCTTTTATGGGAAAAGGCAACTTTCGGTAGTCTGAACTGGATTGAGGCCGTTCAAGTATTACATAAGCAAATTTTGCTTTGTCGGCAGAAGAAATCAAATCTTTTACCTCCCTGCCTTCAATGCTTACCTAAACATATTGGTACATTTTACAATGAGCAAGTATCTATTGGCTTTCACGCACATGTTCTGAATACGACTTAATGTCTGGAAAATGAAGATCTGGCTCGCCTGACCTAACATAATTTGCAGTAACATGACAACAATTTCCATTGAACTCTATATCTCTGCTAATACATTTCCGGCAAACCCGAAACTTAATGTTCATTAATTGTAACGCCATGTTCATCTAAATGAGACCCAAAATGGTCATGAGGCGGTATCAAACCAGCAGACAGCCATTCTGCACTTTACTCGGTTATACGCATTTCTAGCTTTTACAACTAAGATTCTAAGCAAGTAAGCATATCCATATTTGACAAGCAGGGTTGCCTTATTTATGTGTTTAAATCAAAACCGGATAAATTGTGTTGAAGATCCGAAAAAGTGAACAATAAGTATTGCTGGCGTAATCACCATCTATACCCCCCATCCCTCATGTCATCAAAAATAAGCAAAGCAAAGATCCCTTTGCACCCTTTAGTGCTTACTTTATACTTGAATGGTCCCTCTCCCAAATAATAAATAATCTATGAAAGCATCTATTGCCATCTTTTAATTTTCTCACGTCAGATCATGCATGAAAACCTTCTGCAAACTAGACGGCTGTTCACACGTCACTTATCAGAACCTTAATCAGCTCAGAATCGATGTCAATTATGTTCTCACAATTCGATTCAATGCAACTGCATTTTTATTTTTATTACCCCGTATCTACAACTATCGCCGTCGAGGTAATAACTGGCTTATAATGACAATAAAAAATTACTCAAAATGCACACTCTGCGATCATTTAAGGCCCGTAGATGTCAATCTGTCTATCACGAACTGGTCGTAAGCTAAAGAAACATGGGACGGGATATTCAGAAGTGGGGATGTGGTACAAATACTCGTTTCATGCCAATTAAAGTATGGTACTAATAACTCGGCGTAAGAAGTCAATCATGGACTTGTCGTAGCTATCAAGGTTTATAAATAATAGATTCCGATTTAGATTTACATAGGAATCTGTTCAGAAGCTGATTCTAGAAAGACAAACAGATTCTGATATTTTAAATTGAACATTCCATACTGTGCTGCATATACACTGCTTTTCTGAAAGAAATACTATATTTTAACGCAAAACTAACTGTTGACAACTTTAAAACAGCGGCTAAGAGGCATCTTGTAAGGTTTTTTCATTGGAGTGGGGTCAAGTAGAGCTCATATATAATATAATAGAAAACCACTATCTATACATAATAAAGAGACGTTCCGTTTGAAAAAATTGACATTTTGTTAATGGAAAGTTTCATATTTTATTGCATGTTAGGACAGACACTTCCAAGAGAAGAAGATTGATATGACATAGCGTTTTGATGATTGATTGTAGAGTTATAATTTAATGTGTAAAAAACGCTCATCTTCGAGAGCCCGCCAGATAACTATTTTTAAAGAGAGTGATTTCATATTCTAGGATTATAATACACATCAAACAAACGATTCTTATGAATGAACTGAGTGAACTGGTATTACAGGGATCCTGATGATTCAGGCAAATCAATTATTAATTAACGAAGAAGAATGACGACTTCAAAACAATATCAAAATTAAAATGTGAATTAACTACAAAGTTCCAGGCACAAAATATATGGTGTTTGACCATATTGCAAGATAGCAGAAGTAAAAGCCTCCAAGGATAGGCATTTTTTAGACAAATGATAAAAAACTAAACAAATGACGATCGACATCCTGCAGTATATTTTGTTTAGTGCCTTATTCTTAGTTGTTTGAATTTATCAAGGTCTTCAAGTGATTTACTAGCTTTATATTTGGTAAAAGATGAACCTTTTTCTTTGATAAGCTTTTTCATTCCTCATCCAACCAAGGAGATGGCGGTTTATTAACCCGTAGTGTCTTAATCGGAGCATGTTTGTTATAAATATTTGTGAGGGTTGTCGTTAGATGTTCCACTTTAGTATCTATGTTATTCATAAAATATAAGTCATCAAGATTAGAGGTACACAGATCTGAAATGATAGCTGCCTCATCAAAATCACGGAAGTCTCTCACGGATACGAATTTTTGATGCATCTTGCAGCACTAAGTTTCAGAGTATACATAACAAGCTTATGGTCAGATATTTCATGAGCATCAAGTACCAAACAGCCAGTGACAAGTTTCGGCTGATTAGTGAAAAATGGATCAAGCAACGAAGCGGTGTCGTTTGTCACCCGTGTAGGAGATGTAACTAACTGTGAAAAGCCAGTTACCTCAAAACTCGAGGATATGATATTACTTGAATTCAGAAAATTGTGATTCAAGTCACCCAAAACAATAACATTGTCAAAATCATTAACGATGACGGGTAGCAAATTATCTAAGACATTAACACAGTCCAAAAGAATTTGCGACGGCGGACGATACAAAACGCCAACCGCGAATTTATGCTTATCCACACTCACTTGCACAAAAAGAGTCTCCAAACATACAACACGAATATCAACATTAATAACATTTGCATTCAAATGCGATTTAATATAAATGCCAACACCACCGCCTCGTGAGGCTCGATCACAACGGAAAAAATTGTATCCATCGACACGTACAATGTTATCAGGGATGTCGCTAGAGAGCCATGTCTCACTTACTGCTAAAAAATCAAAATTCTCAGTTTTCAGTATAATTGTGAAAGCATCAAAATCTGATAAAAGAGACCGTACGTTTAAATGTCCAATTCTTAACTCTTTAATCTTCATAATTAACCCTATCCCTAAGATTATGATAATGAGAAATATATACTGGACATGACTTATCACCTGCCTTATCAAATTTTGTATGAAACTTGATATTATGGTTAACACAGTTTTTACATTTTTCCGTGCTAGCTTGGCAGTCTCTAATACTATGGTTTTCTGCACATTAAATGCAAGATACGGTCTGCACTCTGTGACCATACGCACAACAATTAAGGCACGGTAAGACATGGATATGGTCAGATACATAATGCTTCATCCATCCCAGGTAGACAAACCCCTTATCAATGATATTCTTTCTTACCGTTGGTGGAACTTCGATTACCAGATGCACTTGACTACTCTTTCTCGTTTTCAGCCTTGTGACTATCTTCATAGTTGACAAATTCTCCTCATCTAGGTTATTCACCATCACAACCTTACGGAGTATACTTGCATCGACGCCCAGATCGTCATCCAGTGTAACATTCTTGACAAGCAATCGAGGGTTGTACTTTTCAGAGTTTTTTATTTGATACCCACTGCCTAATTTAGACTTTAGGGCAGCACTGAGTTTTTCTAAGTCAGAACCATCCCTACAGTAAACTGCTGCACCTTGTTTCGTTTTCCTAGTTCCATCTATTATAATGTCCAGATTTTCCAGGTTCACGCTGTATTTTATTGATTTAATCACATCAGTATTTCCGTTATTGCTATCCGTTTTTACGAGAAGGACAGCTGATTGTTTGCTTACATATTTTTTCAGCACACTGCTATACGATACATTCTGTGAAGTGGAAATACCATGAGAAACTGCTACAGTTTTTGACGCAGCTGTTTCAGAATTTGTTTCTAGTTTCGATTTTAATAACGTGTTTGAATATTCAAGCTCGTTTAATAATTTTTCTAGCAGCTGTTTTTCTCGTCTCAGGCATTCTATTTCCTTGATGTAGATAGGTAAGTCGGCATTCTGCTCACTGGGATTCCTGAAGGATTTTTTGCACTTGTCACATAACCAAAACACATTTTCACTTTTTTGTAGGAATTTTTGTATGTCATCTTTTATTGATGCACATTGACTATGGTAACGTTGTTCACAATTTTTTGCAACAGACATATTTTCCATTAACAATAAAATTATCGGAGCAGCGCTCGCACACCTGCACGTCGCTCGACATCTCGTATATATATATGTATCCAGTTAGATAATCCCTGCTGCAACTGGGTTTTAAGCCCGGGAAAGACCTCATGGTTAGGATGGTTTCAAAGATCTGAGTCTTTTTTCTTCTTGGCTTGGCTCTGGTCTACTAGACCTTTTGAGAAAAAAGTCAGTCAAACAGGTCCATAGACATTCTTCCTTTGCCCTACGGGCAGTGCATCAGGAAACATCGCCTCTCCCGAAAGTAATTCTGGTCGGACCTGGCAGCGCGGTCAGAGTATAGGAAACACGTGACAAAAATACGTGTAAAATCATACCAGGGCCACGTCACGTCGCGTCGCTAGGAGCAGCAGCCGCGACCGGTAGGTACGCGACTCTTCTGCTGAGAAGATTTTTAAGGACTAATTTAGACAGTAATCTAGGATATGTGGAATATGTCCAATAGACGCGTAAAATTACCAAGGTTGTGAGCGTATAGATGTACTAACATCAAACAATTGAGAGAACTCCTCCTCACCCTCCTACAACCCGCACCCCCAAGTCCTTTTGCTAAAAAATTAAAAAGTTTGAGCGATTTTTATTGTTTTCCGGACAGATCGCCAGACAGATAGACAGACAGAAATGAATGACATGGTTTTACATGATTTGCATGTCATACAGGTATAACATCTCAATTTTAAAAAAATGCCTGATTACCAGACTTCCCCACCAGTAGGCGTGAGAAGTAAAAACAGCACGGTTATACCGAAAAATCTGGAAACCCTAATCAAAGGTATGTATTATTTATTCAAAATCTTCTGAACTGGTGAATACAAAAAACAGAAGTGTATCCCGCGTTATCTGACTGTTAGAAAATGTGTATATCTCAAAGCTACATCTACTGCGTGAGTCGAGTTTATGTAGATCATTTACATTTTAAACATCCATCTTATAAAAAAATGATGAATTAAAAAATCAACAATATGAGGTGTTCTGAAGCAGCTGCTTAGCTCCGGAGATCGGCAAGGTTATTACCTAAAAAAACCTATCTAATGTCAAGAAAAAACCGATCATATGTTAACTTGTTGGCTAAGTAAGCTAGTGTGCAAATAGTTCATTCCGCGAATAAAGTGAACGAAAGCTAGTTCTAAGTTGACGTCTTGTAGGAAAACCTACACAATGTCATAATAAACCTACATAATGTCAAAAAAACCGACATAATGTCACTTTTCAAGTTAGGTAATACCCCTCCGGATAAAAGGCGGCGTTTTCACTGGCATGATAACGCATTATGTGGTATTGTTGCGTAAAATAGCTTGTACGCGAACTAGCTTCTAGGAGTAGTTCATTTTAGTGAATGTGACTGATGGAGTAGTTCACCGAAAAGAACTAGAAGGCACATCACTACAGTAATATCGCGCCATAGTCCACGCGCCCCGTCGCTCGGAATAATCCAAATACAACCAATTTCACAGCACTTTATGCTTACGTTTAGAATCCCCATCTAAATAACAAAAGACGGTTTAATTAGAAAATCCTGTACGTGTGTCGCCGTATCTCGTCCCAGGGTGAAATAAAATCGAAGCAAACCGTTAAATCTAAAGAAACATTTAGAGAAATCAAGTCTCACCGTGTTCGCTCATTCAATGTGTCAATTAGAAACAAAAGATATCTTGTTTCCGGTCGCACTAAATTCAACCCGTTGCTATCGATAGAACGATCTGTTCGACAGGTTTAAATACACCCAGTAAGGACAGGGCGATAAGCTATTGTTCGATTGACGACGTACTTCGTACGTTTTGTTTTCAGGACTCTTGATTCTATTATTTGTTTCTTCTCTATAATAATCCTTACCTTTTTATAATTCCGGATAGTAAAGATTAGTTACCAAGCAGCGGGGTATAGGGCATCTGTCTCGAGTGCACACGGCGCAGAAAATGAATTTCTGTTCTGAGCATGTAGCATCTCTTTCTGTTGTTGTCATCATGGCTTTAAAGAACTCCAATTTTGACTGTGCAATCCATTAAAAAAATGTATTAACTATGTGACAGCTGTCAAGTTAAATTAATTTAATTAGAGTCCTATTTCTAAAACAGCTTACTTGATTCTTTGAAACTAGTTCAATTAAGTAAAACTCAAGACTATTAAACCGTGTATTTAGATTGAATACACCAATGCATTTTAAATTAATGAACTATTAAAATGAGTTTACCTACTCAAACTAAAACAATTTGATTGTATTTATATTTTTTTGTTCTGTTATTGGCACTGGTCGATGACCAACTGGCCAGATCCTTATGTCCAGTATAATGCTATGCGTTAGTAGAAAATAGAACATCCATTACTTAATATTGCTGTTGTATATTATTTCTATTATAGTTAAATAGAGTATGCGAACACATATTTCTCTTTTTTTAAGTTTTTTTTTTAACCAATACTTTTAACTTATTTTTTCCTTTTCTCTATTTTGTTTATAAGATTGTTTTTTTTTATTTATGCATATCTACATATATATATATATATATATATATATATATATATATATATATTACTTTATAGATACTGATCTGCTTTTTTTTGTTTTTTTTTTCAATACTTTCTTCTTTTTTTCATTCTTTTCAAACAAACTTACTGTAATTTACATTTTATAATGTTAGGCCTACTTTCCGACAATGCTTGTATAAAAGTTCGTAAACTTGCTGGTTCTCAGAACTGAGAATTGATTCTAAATTAAGAGGCAAAGGAAGGTGATTCTCTAAAATTTTATACAATTCAGAATTTTCGTTGTTAGAACTTGTACATTCTAATATTAAGTGTTGCAAGGTTCCTATATTTCCACAGCTGCAAAGTGGATCATCTCCGTATCCAATTCTTGATTTATGATGGGGCGTTAGGACATGACCACTTCTTATTCTGCTCACGGTTCTAATGTAAGGATGATTGGTAATTCCTTGAAACCAAGGTCTGCTTCGAAGAGTCTCTTGTATACGTTTCAGGTAACTTCCTGTTGGACTAATTTTGTAATGGTTATTCCATTTATTCTTTAGTCGTTGACTGATCAGAAAATGAGCGTCAGTAAAAGAAATCTCCATGCCCGGAACGTAATCGCCTCTAGTTGTAGCTCTTTTTGCAAAATTATCTACCATCTCGTTTTCTTTTATACCTGAGTGGCCTTTGATCCAGACTATGTTTATAGTTTTGTCGATTCTATTCAGCTCCTGAATGCGCTTGATGATTTTCGCAATTAGATGATTAAGATCTGCAGTGGGGTGACAATTCTCCAATTTTCTTACAGCACTTCTACAGTCGGTAAAAATAACAAAATTGTTATTTCCATTGAATTGGAAACAGTATTCAATAGCTTGGTTGATGAAATTTGCTTAATCAGTGGGTAAAGGTGCTTGCTGAGCTTTAATTTCGTAAAATCTTCATTTATGCCGAACTGTTATAAAAGCCACTGGCAAGATGCATTCTTTCTAGGATGACCTCCAGGTTGTCACGATTGTACCCATTGATAATGATAAGGGTAAATAAATGAATTTTCGAAGTACAGGGTGTTTCATTGGGAGGGGGAAAATTTTGACATAAGCATGTATATTTGCAACCTACACAGAGGGCTAAGTATAGAAAGATTGCTACAGAGTTTAAGCATTCATCAAAACTTCCGACTTGGTGTATTCATGGGGTTAATCCTTCTAATTCAACAATTCTGAGCGAAAGCGGTGGTATTATTGGCGCCCACGCCAGTTTCTCATTAGGTGCAATGCATTGCACACGGTGGGAATCGTAAAAATTGACACAAAGTGTACAAACATAATCAGGAACGGTTGGATGCCCTCTGATCAGTGGCGTTCTCTATGGATTTCTACGAATGATGCACTGATCTAAGGAAATGGGTAAAATGGTGAACGTTAGCACTATAATCTAGTCTTGGCTCTGATATTGCTCCTTTTACATATCAACAACCTCCTTCCCTGTACGATCAATCCAGCTTTGTTGAGGGCAACGCTCTACATGCAGGAATTAAGAGTGACAAGCCGATCTCTGCCGCTGAGCTGGAGAAAGAAGACTAGCAGCAATTACTTCTCTGACGAGAAATCTGAAAGTTATCACTTCTCTCAGCAATCTGGTAAAGTCTGATGCCTCCAAAACACAGTACTGTGCTTTGACTATCAAGGCTTGGTGCTCATCCAGTTTAAATGGTTTGTCAAGATCTATCAAAGAGCCGTTCATTTCGGCTAGTCGGAGTGCAGATCGCTGAGATCACCGAGGATTTGATCTGGCACGAATACCTCTAGTCAATCGTAGCAGGAATCGTAAAAATTGACACAAAGTGTACAAACATAATCAGGAACGGTTGGATGCCCTCTGATCAGTGGCGTTCTCTATGGATTTCTAGGAATGATGCACTGATCTAAGGAAATGGGTAAATTGGTGAATGTTAGCACTATAATCTAGTCTTGGCTCTGACATTGCTCCTTTTACATATCAACAACCTCCTTCCCTGTACGATCAATCCAGCTTTGTTGAAGGCAACGCTCTACATGCAGGAATTAAGAGTGACAAGCCGATCTCTGCCGCTGAGCTGGAGAAAGAAGACTAGCAGCAATTACTTCTCTGACGAGAAATCTGAAAGTTATCACTTCTCTCAGCAATCTGGTAAAGTCTGATGCCTCCAAAACACAGTACTGTGCTTTGACTATCAAGGCTTGGTGCTCATCCAGTTTAAATGGTTTGTCAAGATCTATCAAAGAGCCGTTCATTTCGGCTAGTCGGAGTGCAGATCGCTGAGATCACCGAGGATTTGATCTGGCACGAATACCTCTAGTCAATCGTAGCAGGAATCGTAAAAATTGACACAAAGTGTACAAACATAATCAGGAACGGTTGGATGCCCTCTGATCAGTGGCGTTCTCTATGGATTTCTAGGAATGATGCACTGATCTAAGGAAATGGGTAAATTGGTGAATGTTAGCACTATAATCTAGTCTTGGCTCTGACATTGCTCCTTTTACATATCAACAACCTCCTTCCCTGTACGATCAATCCAGCTTTGTTGAAGGCAACGCTCTACATGCAGGAATTAAGAGTGACAAGCCGATCTCTGCCGCTGAGCTGGAGAAAGAAGACTAGCAGCAATTACTTCTCTGACGAGAAATCTGAAAGTTATCACTTCTCTCAGCAATCTGGTAAAGTCTGATGCCACCAAAACACAGTACTGTGCTTTGACTATCAAGGCTTGGTGCTCATCCAGTTTAAATGGTTTGTCAAGATCTATCAAAGAGCCGTTCATTTCGGCTAGTCGGAGTGCAGATCGCTGAGATCACCGAGGATTTGATCTGGCACGAATACATCTAGTCAATCGTAGCAGGAATCGTAAAAATTGACACAAAGTGTACAAACATAATCAGGAACGGTTGGATGCCCTCTGATCAGTGGCGTTCTCTATGGATTTCTAGGAATGATGCACTGATCTAAGGAAATGGGTAAATTGGTGAATGTTAGCACTATAATCTAGTCTTGGCTCTGACATTGCTCCTTTTACATATCAACAACCTCCTTCCCTGTACGATCAATCCAGCTTTGTTGAAGGCAACGCTCTACATGCAGGAATTAAGAGTGACAAGCCGATCTCTGCCGCTGAGCTGGAGAAAGAAGACTAGCAGCAATTACTTCTCTGTCGAGAAATCTGAAAGTTATCACTTCTCTCAGCAATCTGGTAAAGTCTGATGCCTCCAAAACACAGTACTGTGCCTTGACTATCAAGGATTGGTGCTCATCCAGTTTAAATGGTTTGTCAAGATCTATCAAAGAGCCGTTCATTTCGGCTAGTCGGAGTGCAGATCGCTGAGATCACCGAGGATTTGATCTGTCACGAATACATCTAGTCAATCGTAGCAGTTGCTGGGAAAAAGTTAGGCTATTTGTTTCGGGCTAAGAAGTATTTCTCTTCAGAGGAGGGCTGTCCGTCTTACCGAAGACTTTTCTCAAACAGACAGCTTCGGGATCCTTACGCACCGAACGGGCATTGGCGATTTGCCGCTCTTCTACCGCTGGATTAACGGGCTTTATTTACTTCTTCGACAGCCCCGCCAGACTTACACCTCACATCCAGCCGTGTCGAACTTTGTACATCCAGAACTGGCCAGTATCACCTCATTGGTCTCTAACGTACCGAGGTAGTGGAGCAATGTACCTGATCTGGCGTTTCCGGGTTCGATTAACCTTACACAGTTCAAAAGTCAGATTAACAAGGCTTTTTAAGCTCTTAATAGTAGCCGCGATGCCCCGGTGTTTAGGCTATTGCCTACGTGGCTGCTGCGGCATAAAAAACGCGAGTAGTTGTAGATACTCAATAAAATTTTAAGCACTCACTAAAAAAATTGTGGTTTTAATCCTTATTTCTTTGCTTCGCTTTCTTGTTACGAAGAACGTGAAAAACGTACACATAGCTAAATTAGAACTTTAAAAATGAAATGTTTTTTCCTGATCAATTGAGGACGTTGAGGAAAAGAAGCTTAAAAATTCAATAACTGGAAAATGTTCATCGTACTTTAATCACATCATTTTTGGGTTAATGTCGCATTATACTCGTAGCAGTTGAATTGCCTATTTGTGCCTTGACAGGCATAAAAGCCATAGCCTGGAGAAAAATATTGATCAAAAGGTAACACGTCAATTCAAAAAACAAATTTTTATCATCCGTTTTTGTTTAATTTGGTTTTCGAAACTTCCTGCCATGATATGTTATTTTTATCTGTGGCTGAATTTCATATTGAAATGTGTTATGATATTCATAGCTTAATCCTGTTGAAAACTGACGTCAGATTCCTGATTTATATACCCCAACCACTCGAGAAGCAGGTTCTGATCAAGATTATAAAATATCTCTTTGATCTTCCTCAATGCAGAATTTCTATTTTCGTAACCTGTACAAGGTACAAGCGAAAAGAATTTGAGACGCTGATTTTGAATATAACTTTCAAAATAAATGTCGCGACGCCCTCTTTGAAATAGAAAAATAGGACTTTTGGGGCCTACCACTGATCCATCAAGACCAAGACCCTCTTAGCATCAATATCAAATACAAAAGCTGTCGATAAAGGCATTTTCGTATGTACGTATATATTCTGTTAAATCTGGTGAACTTGGTATTGAAAAGTAATATACCTAATATTGCTGATCTTTCTTTGTTAGTATAGTTCTTTCCGTAACACCAATGGTGTTGTCACTGTAGCACCTACATGCAAGCAGCTCGTAAATCACAGATGGTTGCTAACAATGTCGGTTGGTGTTTCCCTTTTTCAGACATACTGACATCTACATTGTGTAATGGATGTGAACTGGGTGTACTGCATGCTCTATCTGACAGGAAGTGAAACAAAGAAGATTTAGGAATGGTGCTGATTGAAATGACAGGTTAATTTAGGGGATTTCATCGGGTCGGCTAACAAAACTTGAGCGACACGCATAACTTCATGAATTTACTTATTTATCGCTACTAATATACATGTGAGAGTGTGTATGTATGTTTGTACGTATGTTAACCGATTTTTATGAATTTAGCATATATACAGGGTGGGTGTCCTCAAGATTGGGACTTTCCTTAACACGGCGTATAGATGTTGGAAGAATGTGCAGTTTTTTCTAGCAACATCTACACCAAAGTCTTAATATTACGAGATGTTGTCTCCACAAAATATATCAAACCCAAACCAAATCTTATCCGATCGATCAGATCAAACGTCAACATGTACGATGCGCAACAGTACATAAAACCTTTACACATCGGTTCTAAAAAAAAATGGTGCACCCATACAGCAATATCGGAACTGTCCATATTATTTTAATTTACGATGAGCGTCTCCGAAAAGCAAGTGCATGCAGATCTTTTTTCAAGATCCTTCAGTGATTTATATTTTCATTTGCGACGAAATGAAAAGTTTAGTGTATAAAACTGACGTAAACACGTTTGACGAACTACGTGTGCGAATATAGAAATCTGCTGTATTCATTCTGGAGAGGCAGTCCATTGTAAAAGTCTACACTGATGCTTGGCTACGTCGAGCACATACATGTGACTTTGAATCTATCGCAGACAACTTTGAACAGTACTTATGAGTGACACACATGTACATGAAATTTCTTTTTGATGAATGGTGAGTACCTTACCTTTTATTTGTGTTGTTTTAACACATATTAGCTTTGTTATTACAAAGCAGTGATTTCTGAAAATAAACGTCCCAACTTTCATGACATGAAATCAGGGAGCAACTATGGGGAAACTAATATTGTTTAAAGCTAGGTATACAGATATAGTTTTCATATGCTCGTTTCCTTGATACAGTGTAAATGTGCATTTACAAATCAATGTTGATCCACCTCTAAGGGGGGTTAGGAGGGAAATCACGCTTTCACTCCATCAGTTTGAATTTTAAGAAGTATGTATGTACTATTGTAATTGCGGTTCAATATCACAGCTTTTTTCAGTACGCGATTACCGAGTGATCGTAATAAATTATAATCTGTTGGGGCTAAATAGACCATTATTTTCCACTTCAGCTTGTTTGTATTTATGCATCATATAAATAGGCTGCCATTTCTGAGTTGCTTTGTGAATATTTACAATCCAGCGGTCTTCTATCATCTTCATCGTATGGGATAAAAAATAGCAAATCATTGGTAGGTGGCGATTGTCAGATTTTCACCCACTTGAGCACAATATTTCACAGCTCAGAATTTTACAAATTTCCTTTTGGAATATGGTGGTAGATCACCAAAAAGGTAATGGGAACCTTGCTTTTGGTTTAGAACAGATCTGTAATACTGAAACCTTTAAACATCCTTCAGCCTGCACCCAAACAAGCGTATCTCTAATCCATCTAAGCAACCATTTACTTTTCTCGATAGGATCGGCGGTAGCCTGCATGCTTTAGAAATTTCGTTGCTTAATATGTGATCGTGGAGATCACGACCGACTGCCGGACAGATAGATAGCGGTGGCATTTTAAATGTGTAATTAATTAATTGTTCTGTGGATTTATTTGAAAGTGTACTGTTGGTGACAAGTTAGCTCGTTTATCAAGTTGGAGGAGTTGGAACACTGGTCTATGGACGACAATGCAGACAAGTGGGATTCGCTAGTCGTCACGGAGACATGTCATTGCCTTTTTGTGAGATTGAGTAATTTTCCTTTTTTATACTATAGAAGGCTTGGGTACCCCATATAGTCTTTTTCATTATGGTTTTCAGTCTGGTGGCTTCGTGGTTTTCTGTGGATCGTGTAGATGGCGCCCCAAATAAACTAACCAAATTTCCCTTCCAACATGCAAGTTGTCTGTCAATCTACTAGTACGAGTAGTAGATACAAAACGCGATCGAACGTTGATAGCATTACCTAGTTAAAAGAAGGTTTTATGTTCGTAAAATTTTCATGCATACGAAGTCTCGGGTTACAGCTAGTGCAAAATAAAACTATATCTCTACGACTTGACGATTTCAGGTGGAGTAAGAAGGTGCCAGGTTGTTCATGGTTGAGATCTTGGTACCTGGGGCGATAGTTGACTACAGAATTGACGACGAGTTCGCAGATAAAACCACGCCTATTATTATACTTGAGGTAATTTTAATACAAACAATAGAAATGGGAAGAGTAAATAAATAAATATAATGATCCATAGGAGGTAGAACAGAAATGCCAAACAAATCTAAATCAAGACGATCACTCTAAGAAAACGAATGTCGAAATGCAGTAAATGCATGAGGCAAATGCTCTATTTGTCTACCCTTACTCATTTCGATCGGACCAGCGACTGAGCTCTGCGTCAGGCACCTTATGTTAAATTCCATTAAGAGATTTGGGCTGTACCCCATTATAATCTATCTGTGTAGCAAATTTCATCCAGATTCGTTTAGCCATTTTGGTAGCATTGGATAACAAACATCCACGCTTTCTCATTTATAAAGTTTTCAAATAGCAATAATCGTACGTCGGACAAACCTCATCGGTTAAGATACTGCCACTGCGCAAAGCAAACTTATAAGATTAGTAGGGATTATATAGATACTATTTTCTATGATCCAACTGTTTCATGTATCTACATGATCTACAGAGATGCATTGAGGTTCACATTTAATTTGTACTTGCGAGATAGAGAGAGAAACACGTACGTTAGTGCGACAGTGCGAAAGAAACGTGCTCGACTTTAGTGATTATTTCCGATCGTATAGTTAAAATTAAGACGCACTTTGTGTGCTTTCCTTTAAACACAAGCTGTGAATCTCAAAATACAGTACTGTGACTGCTGTAAACCAATCAAAGCGATCTGTTGATGCTAGGTAGCTTTGAATGGCAGCGATGCCTAATTTTACTTCCGCTAGACGGCGCTAGTGTGATTGAAGGTTACAATTTCAAAAGTAGATGGGAATGAGATATGTGGTGTTGTTTGAGTGTCACTGGGCATACCAAAATTCCTTAAAATCAAAATAACGGATTTTTAACTTCAACCCTGAAATTTCTATTTCACGAGCTACAGTCCAAACATCTTGAAGTGAAGTGTCCTTAGATTCATCTCGATGACACAATTGAAAATTCATTCATTTCTGTTACTGCACTCGGGTTCTTTGTATTTTAATAATCACATGATTCATTCTACCTCCCCACTACTTCCATAACACTGTTTAGCAGTTCCCACTAGCTCGTTAAGGTAACTGATATAGACTCCTGTCATTAAGAATATTACGATATTACACAGATAGATTTATTGATACTGTGAATCTGAGCAATAACGCAATAATAACAAGCATTCCATAACAGATCGAAACAAAAGCAATAAAACAAGCTAATGTCGGTGGCACATGAGCATGGTTGTAGTTATGGCCACGACATCGAACATCGAATTAATCATGTTAGGGTTACGACCGATGGCGGCGTATGATCGCTATGACCTTTCTGGAGCACCAGCGCGGTAGCAAATCGTGCTTCGAGCTCTTGTTTGGCAGAAGACGTCGTGATCTCAGTGGAAAAATGGACAATTTGCTCACTCCGTATACGGCAAGGTGGGATGTAGAGTTAAAAATGTATGGAAAATGATATGAGAGAGATATTTTGTGTCGCAAGAGACTAACGGAGTAGCATTCATTTTGTTTAACCTATTTTTAAGAAGCTGATTCTTATATTTTTTGATCTGGTGCAAATATCTACAAGACATATTTAAATATATAAAGCCGTCTGTCTGTCATATGGCTCATCCAAATCCAAACCCGCTTTTCAAATGTTGAGCATCTCCAGAAGCCACTGTATAGTGAAAATACGCAGTATTCCTTAGCGCACTTGAACCATCAAGTTACCTAGAAGACGTTCTCAAACATTTGCACAAAATTTTCTGTCTGTTCGCTAATCTTATAATCGCCAACGTCTCTGCTATGCCAAGGATGCAAAGTCTTTGTAATTTTTGAAAACCGATCAAGTGATGGCAGAGAAAAAGGCCTAAAACGACAACAGTAAAAATTGCAAAAACGTCTTTTTTTTTGACGTTTCAGAGGATCCTGATCATTTTTTAAAAACAACTTTAGAGGTAAAAAACATGGGAGTGCGGGTCGCTGGCGGCTGGGACATTTTGATGTAAATACAATTATACGCTTCCAATCTAGGCAATTCTACGCACTACGCACCTATAGGACATATTTTACCAGTAACACTTAAAAAATATTCTGGTTAGACGGATCGCCGACCAACTGGCCGCGGCTGCAGAGCGTTCTGTGGTTCTGGTATGGTATCACGCGTATTTCTGTCGCATCACAGCATAGTGTTTCCTATGCTCCGATCGCGCTGTCACGTCTGACCGAGTTGCATTACCTGTAGGGCAGGGAAATAATGTGTATAGAATCTTTTATGAACCGATAGAGGTAAAGAGGTAAACTAACCGTATTATGTTTATTCCATTGCTTTCCCCAACAAGATATGCTGTGTAGTGCGATACCATTACCTAATCCATGATTAATCGGTTGATGGGTTGTTAGATTGATCGTGCCGTGATCGTTCCACCAAGTTTCGCGTTGCATCGACTATACCGATCGTGCCTCGCTTGACCGGATTGTCTGAAGCCACGCGTGCGACGGTTCCTTCCGCAACACTTCAACCAGGGGCGTAGCCTATTTTCTCTATAAAAAGATACAAGCTGCAAATACAGTCGCTCCAGAGAGACTACGCAAATCAAATCACAATTTGGAACTCAGAGTGAAAATATACGCAATCGTAGACCACAGTAAGCGATAAGATCTCGTATGGATTGTCAGTGTCCTATCATATATTATGATGCAGAAAGAAATACTCCAGTAACTGCAATATGACGGTTTTTAAAGTGAATAAGAGTTAGACTAGTAGTTGCATCTTTTTAACGCAGAAATAATGTGATTGTGTAATGACGATGATAGTATAACAAATTATTTTAAAACATACAAATGCTTGGCCCTTAGTGTACCTTATATTAAGCGAATAGTTGTGACGTAACTTTTAGACACAAAAATACAAAAATACTCGTATTACATAGCTAACTCTCTTCTACAGAATTTGAAAAAGTAAAATATACATAAATGATTTTTACCCAACAGTACGTTAAACGTCAAACGTTCAAAAATGATATAGCACTTTTAAAAGTGACTGGGATCATTTTGATTGATTTGATTTTATTTCCTACGCCGCTGACATAGTAATCACGAAAAATGTCGAAAAACTATTTCACTCATTTCCGTCGGTTTGTTTGTCTGGCGGTCTGTCTATCTGCTAATCTTTGATTCCGCTTTGACTTGGAAAGTATTAATTGTCTTCTTTTATAATGGTCTATCCAAACATCCAATAACATACAGGGCATTCATATTAGACAAAAATTGACATCAATTCATTAAAGTGTTTCTAGGTCCGTAGCTGGAATTAATGTTTTGGACCTATTTCCTGGACTCTTCCGCCACGAAGCCTTTAGTGCGTCACGACGAAGTGATAGTTCATTGGTACTGCCGGTAGGGTAGCGGAGACATTTCTAGATAGCAACGTTGTCAGACCGGTAAGGAATATGGACTAATTTATGGGCCTGGTAGACTAACTTGATACATTTAATTTGTATCTCATATATTTTTGTAGCTAACTTTTCTACCGAACGTGTTCCTTTTGTTTAAGACTGAATAGACAGACATAAGATTTGCATTGAAACGATAATGTAATCATAACCCAATATAGATCATTGTGTCAATTATTTCAGTGATGTTTACACAGTAACCGCATACTGGCAACTTCTAAGTCTCGGTGATTAAATTATTTAGTCGCTTGAAAGTTGCCTGCTGCTGTTCCCAAGCACCGCCTGCAACTGAATAGGATTTTGTTGAGACTGCGTCCGTGTATGCCCTTGTCCTGATAAAGAGAAAAAAATACAGAAAATATTGGGTCCATCCACTGATCAGCGCAAGGGTTATAGATGGACAATCTCACAAGTTGTTTGAAAATTTAAAATAATAACGTAATAAGTTTGTTAATTATTTTCGTATGAGCGAGGGAAGTTTTGAAAAACTTTTGGTATTAGTAGGACCTAAGATATCAAGATGCTCTGGGTTACCAGTATTCAAATTTATGGTAGCTAAACTACGTACATGTCTCATAGCATTCATTATCTGCGTTTGAGCAACGAATTTTTGGTCCTCCTTGAATTTACTGAATGCTGGAAGTAAAGAGAGGAGAAAATATGCATCCTCATCCATTTCCTTGTATTAATTTTTTTTCTTGACAAATGTTGAGTAAAGATTCCTCGTATCTTTTCGAAACCGTCCTTCGGGTGCTTTATTTTGCCATACGGTCGGCACGCGTATTGACAGTCATTTCTAGGGATTCTTCGTGCTAATCTTCGTTATCTTCCTCGTAGCTGTCGTTTTGCTTTATACTGTTCGATGTTGTCCAGGCTTTCAATCACTAATGTGCGGAGACAGGAATGAACATATGCGTTCTATTTTTGCTGGCAACAATTGAGTTGCCTGGCGAATAGAGCGTGAACTTTTTAGTTGCCGCAACTAAATAATCGCCTGTGGGCGGGTTCTCATAAGAAATAGGGTAGCCTTAATCTTGGGATTTTCTACCAAGTACATTAACTACAACGAACAGATGAGGTAGAAAAGTAATCGATTTTTTCCCGTTTACAGTCTTGGATACCAAGTATCCGAGTAACTGAATTAGATTCTTTGACAACTGGACAACACTTTCCCTCTCAACGAAACAAATTGCTTCACAAGAACTGTTCCTACCGGTCATTTTCATCAGACGACGGGCACAATTATATGGATCTACATCCCGGTAGCCATTGTTATTCAAATGTTTAGCATTATTAATTGTGATATAGTGGACGGCGGGTGACAAGCAGATAGCGAACACAGATAAAGCCTGATGGCAAATTGGACTGCTTATCTTGTTGTTGTAGGCCGTACCGCACTAGCAACGGGTCATATTTTTGCTGTACTTGCTGTCTGGTCAGGATAATAACTTAAGTAAAAGGTGTTACTGGTTATTGCTACTTGCTGATGGACGGCCACTTAGCAAGGTTGCCAAATATTCTAGATTTTTCCGAACTCTTCTTACAGTTTTGTCTAACAGAGTACATACAAAAAGTAGTTACATCAGAAGAAAAGCCTTCAGGAAATGTATTCATACTGCGCCGATGGTTACATCATCGCATGATATGATAAAAATTAGTTAAATCTCACGTATTTTGATGCTAACCAGACCAGCCGAGTATGCTGTTTAGCATCAAAATACATGAGTTACCTATTTCACGGGACATCCCAAACGTCTTAATGGAATTTGATATAAGGTGTCTGGAGTGGCCACGCTCAGTCGCTGGTCCCACCGAATTGACTGAGGGTATAGGGTATTTAGATCATAAATTTCGACATTCGTTTCTTAGCGCGATCGTCTTGATTTAAATTGTTTGCTGCTTTGTTTTATTTTGAGTATAGTACTGCGAATAAATAGTTATTGGGTAATTGGCCATACAACCTTTAATGCTGCCAGGCGAGCAAGTTACATTTATATGTTATCTAGAAATCTTTAATGCTGTGTGGTTCGGTATCTTCGTAAAAATGGTACACTTACTAATTGAAGGTTATAAGCATGGTTTTATCCGCGAACTAATTGTCGATTTTGTAATTAAGTGCCGTGCGGCCAGACATCACTCATCTCAACCTGTAACCGTCATGCGACACACCAGCTGACTTCGTACGCTTGAAATTGTTACTCCCAAAAACCATTGTTTTCAAGTATTGCTATGAATCTCCGATCACGGTTGCTATCTTTGATGGCATTAGTAAATTGACAACCAATTTGCACGTATGAGAAATTTGGTTAATATATTAGTGGCGTCACCTACACCTTTCGCGGGTAAGACCAGGGGGCAGAAAGCTAGTAAATATGATAATAACTGCGATACCATAAATTGGCTTTGATGTGCCCAAGAATGCCGGATCATTTAGGAAGCTAATTTCATGTGGCTGAGTGAGGCTTTATTGCCAACCGTCGTTGGATTGTTAGAGGTCATCATTACGAAATGACGTTACAGCTATTAATTTTGTGCTGTTAGCGGCCAGTCAATCTGTTTCCTGCATTGAATACTTTGCGGTGATAGATTGCGATATGGCTGACTGTTTTTTCAACGCCCAGGAATTTCTGTAACATTATTCCAGCTTGTAACATTGGTCTGAGTATCTAATAATATATACAGGGTGACTTCGAAGTTGAGTCATTTATTTTAACAGTGAGTAGATCTGATCAAAAGAAATGTTTTTTTCCTTTACCATTTTTCTGGTAAAATTAATGTAACAAAGTTATAGCCCTTTGGAACTTTGAGTACCGCCCTGTCTCAATAATAATATTATGTACTCGTGTTTGGCGACAACGGATATAATCCGCCGTATCGGTTCATCGCATCGGAAACAAAAAAGCGAAAGAATTTGGAACGATGTTTTTACAAGTATTTCATTCATTTGTATACAGTCAGTGTCAGTGAATAGTGTCTGTTGCGTGGCTCAAACGAAATAAAAAATGGCACATGTTTATGCGGATCGGTTTCCCAATCGAGTGCAACCAACCACTAGTGCCTTTGTTAATGTAGTACAACGGGCTCGTGAATCAGGTGACTTAAGACCTTACAGGGGACCTCACGATCAAATACAGGTCCGCACTGAAATACTTGTCGGGAGGATACTTTATAAAACAAGGTAAACATTTTTTTTTATTTTTTTTTTATTTTTACACACATATTTTGGTTTATCTTCCTTCTACAATCATTATCTGAAAATTAGTGACTCAACTCACTATATATACATATATAATAAGAATAATATATAACCTTTGTTTGATGGATCATATGTCTACAGAAAACATGGAATTCGTCATAAGGCAAAAAAATGTGTTAACACTACAAACGTATTTATGAATAAAATCAGTATGAAGCCAGTAATGTAGATAAAGATAAATAAGCTTCAGATCACTGAAAAGGATCCCTCTAAAGACAGTATCAGGCACCTTTAGCAAAAAATTATAAATGCCGTCTTTAGAGTGTCACGTGTATGCAGGATTGGAGAGAGTCATTGTGGTCCGGACTTGAAGCATATGAGCGAGATAGCGAGATAAACGTGTATGTTAGAGCGAGGACGTGGTATTTGGCTCTCAGAGCCGGACATTAGCTTCTTTAATAGCAAAGTATAACTTTTATAAAGTCGAACACAAGGGCTTGTCTAACCTTTGAGTCAAGATCGTCAATTAGTCACAGAGGCAGAGTTAGGCAGCTGTCTTGATGGGGGGCTCAGCGGTTTTCACAGGGTTCATGTTATATTGGGCGGACAGGACTGCAAATGGCAAAACTAGTCAAGTACGCTTCAATCGCGCTCTCTATATCTCTATCATATACATCAAATACAGGAATTATTTTCTGCTGATCGTGTATGTTCGTAGGGTAACCGTGTTAGGTGTCAGTTGATCAGTTGATTACTAGTTCCTAATGCGATTTCTAATAGTCTATGCGTCACGTTCGTCACACTAAAAATCCACATTTTCCACCCAAATATTTTACCTGGCTAGAGCTTTTGGCAACATCGCAACAGAGACTAGCGTTCCGAGTCTAAATAGATATTTCATTCGACCATGGAACTATCCTACTATGAAAAAAGTGTGAAAGCTTCTAGGCAGTGCAATCTGGCAGCTTGTCTCAGGTCATCCCTAGGTCACTTATTCGATGACAATGACGACATATAACAAGAGTGACGTAAAAAAAACTAAAGTTTACACTGGTATAGTAAAAATCACGAAAGATTACTATTACATCATACCATAAATTGTACCGAAGTAATCAATGGACGTACGTCGATGATAAAGTCACGATGTCAGGAACATAATGACAACAAATTTATATTATGATTTTGCGAAGTTAGGTTATTCAACTGATTATTTTTATTCTCATTTTATTTCACGGTTTTGAATGATACCTTAATCATAATTTTAGTGGGGAGTTTTTGTTTTGAAAAAAAAAACAGTAGAGTAGAATACCTTAAGACAGGAACACCAAAGACCAAAGTATTATTCGAAAACAGCCTAACCTGCTTTAATATAACCTAACTATTCATCTTTCAAATATGATCGTTCATGCAACATGAAAACAGCGTTTATCTTTGTCGGATACATGCAAAAGAGCAATACAGTTTGTTTAGACAATAAAATACTGTTTGTCTCTGTCTAATATATCTGAAACTTCATTACAAATATCCACAAATCGTTGTCGTTTGTCATTACTAGAGACTGAAATGATGACGTAATAGTCATCTTTCGTGATTTCGACTATAACCCAAAAAAATTGCGTAATATCGTTTATGCCTCTCTGAGATCCTCTGGTAAAGTATGATGATCAAGAAAAAAGCAAACAAGAGCAAAATTGAAAACGTCCATTTTGGCGAAGATTAATCTCTCCAAATCACCGGATGACGTTTGAGCTTCCAACGAAAATTACCATGCTTCATCCTAATGATGACTCGTATGAATAATACTGGAACGATGCAAATTATGAGCGAAATGTCTTGATTATATCTGAGGAATTTCAGATGGTATCAGCAGACCAGCAACTTTATTATTTCAGTATAATTTTCGTATTTAACTGTTTCAACATAATGGCATCACTTTGTGAGTAAAACAGCCATACGAGGATGATATGTAACGTATAATTACAGTATTTTCCGCAAGAGTATAATGTTTAGTATGGTGCGGTAACTAGGCTTTATTTTGGAGTACAATAAGTTGAGAAAAGAAAGGAAACATATTTTTAATCGCTAGGCAATATACAAAATTTTGGTTTGAGTCGCGCAAACCAGACACCCTTTATTTGTCTTAATTATTTTTTTATATGGGAAAAGTCGTGACTGTTATGAACAACTTGTTAAATCAATTTCTAAACTGCCTAATGTTAGAGGAACAGAGAAACATCGCATCAGGAAAATTGTTTCGCAATAAAAAAAGGGGCAATTATACCGGCCAGCTCTCGATGAGCGAGGTTCGATCGAGTTGGGACGAGAAGCCGAAGCATGGGTCTGGAGGACTCAAAGGGCGGCGGCATCATGGAGGCGAGCGAAGCAAAGATCATAGAGGTAGAACCAAGCATGATCGCTGACAGCCAGGGGGTGCGAGACTGTAGAGAAGTGCCACCGACCAGCCCTCCTTTGAACAGCATCGAGCATGGGCAATGTGGTCGAGGTGGCAGCACCCGAAAGGTGCGAGCAGTATTCTAGACGATGTCTTATACGAGTGATGTCTTTCAAGTTTTGCATATAGAAACATAGTAGGCCGCGCGGATCGAACGTCAGTACTGAATCATGACCTCTCTCTTTAGTAAACTTAAATTCAAAGTTTCACAACAATACGTGCAGTGTTCTCACTACAGTGAATTTTTAAGTGTCATCAAGTGATTAGAAAAATGGAACTCAACCGAGAACATTTACGCGCCATAATTTATTACAACTTTCAGAGACAATTATCGCAACAACAATGCCTTGCTGAGTTAATGTCTGTTATCGGAAACAAAGCTCCACATCAGTCGATGGAGAATTCAAACGTGAACGGGTGAATCTTAGCGACGATGCCAGGGTGGGCGTACCAAAAACGGCAGTCACCTAGGAAAACGTCGATGCTGTGCGCAAACTCATTATTGAAGATGGACATGTGACATATCGCGAGACTGAGGCGTCCTTCAAGATCTCAAAGACCTCAATTCAAAAAATTTTACATGAAGAATTAGGAGTAAGAAAATTAGTTTCTCTACTGGATACCCCATCTGTTGACAGAAGAGCAGAAAGCAGCCAGGGATAATTGGTGTAAAAAAACGCTTGACCGTTTCAATTCCGGAAACTCAAAACATGTGTACAGCATTGTTAGTGGTGATGAATTGTGGATTTACTGTTATGAACCAGAAAATAAACGACAGTCGGCTGTTTGGGTGTTCCAAGGTGAAGGAAAGCCGACAAAAGTCATCCGTTCTCGAAGTGTTTCGAAAAAGACGGTCGCGACATTTGTCTCAAAAGCGGATCTTATTGTAACAATTCGTCTTAATGAGCAAAGAACTGTTACTGCGGATTGGTATACCACCATTTGTTTGCCAAAAGTCATCACCGAGCTTCGAAAAATCAACCCCGAAAGAAGAATCATCCCCCACCAAGACCATGCAAGCTCGCATACAGCCCATAAAACAAGGTAGTATTTAACGGAAGAAACGTGGAATTATTGGACCATCCTCCATATACTCCCCTTCTAAGTCCTAACGATTTCTTTACTTTCGCGAAAATTAAAAACAGACTGCGTGGTCCAAGGTTCCAGTCACCAGAAGAAGCAGTTGACGCATTCAGAAATGCCGTTTTGGATCTGCCAGCAAACGAGTGGAATAAGTGCTTCCAAAATTAGTTCGAGCGCATGCAGATGTGTATTAATCTTCATGGAGAATACTTCGAAAAACAATAAAGTCATTTAAAACTACCTAAAGTGTTGCTTTATTTCCATATGCAAAACTTAGTATGGGCCTTCTACAGAGTGAGAAGGTTATGCGGAGAAAAGTACTTCTAAGTCAAAAACAAGTAACCTAGTTTTTTTTTTTTTTTTTTTTTTTTATCTCCAACTACCACGAAGGCCTAAGGCCTAAGCACCCATTGGGTACCGTGGGGCTATGGGGGATACATGGGAAAGGGGGGACGCCACACGGACTCTGGCGAGGGAACACGTGTGCATGCAACATGCACACATTCTGGCTCCGCCTACGAGAACCGCCGGGTGGTACCTCCGCGTTCGACAGTCAGAGACCATCTACCACCTACGGACAATCACAACATCCATGGCCAAGAGAAACATTTCTCCTAGGACGGGACTCGAACCCGCACAGCGCACGGCGGCTGATCAGGAGACCGAAGAGTCTACTACTGCGGCCACCGCTGCTGCCTAAAACAAACACACAACATCCATGGCGAAGGCGAGATTCGAACTCGCGGCCCGGCCGGCCGGCTGATCAGTAGCACGACACTCTGACCCACGCGGCCAACCGAGGTCCCAGGTCCAGCAGCTGTTGCGATTGACGAGATATGGTCGTGCCAAATCAAGCTCTCGGTGATCTGGACTCCGACCAGCCAAACTGAATGGCTTTTTGCTAGGACTCGGCTATCCATCGAAATCGGCTTAGTGCTAGAGCGCTGTTGTTAGTCAAAGTACATACAATGCCGTGATTTTGAAGCACTAAATTGTACCATATTGTAGCGACCCCAAGCGATAATATTTTCCGAGCCTTCTTCTCTCCAGCTAACCAGCAAATATCGGCTTGACACACTGAATGCCTGCATGTAGAGTGCTGTCATCGGAAAAGCTGTGGATGGGATTAATAGTACAGTAGATGACGTCATTGATATTTAATAGCCAGTAAACACTGTTGGAATTTACGTTTTAGGTCCCAAACGAGATATCCTAAGATACCGTTCACATACCTTTAAAGCATATTCTTCAGATTAACGTTCTAAGAACATGCGATTTAAGAGCATTCGGAACGGGAATGTTTATGGCATATTCACATAAAAGGAAATTCATTTTCTCACATGCTAAGAATATTCATCTTTAGGACATGCCGATACAAGATCATCTTGCCACGTGAGAGCAACGAGGTAATTAAAATAAATATTCCCGTTACGTGTTTAGGACATGTTTTCATTGAATATGCTATAGGATTTTGCTAAATCTGCTCTTAACAGGGGTATGTTGTACAATTCCAGCACATTCTATTGTGCAGTTATGTTACTTAAGTACATGCTTAGAACGTGATATTGCTATTAGAGGACATTCTTAGAAGATGCTCAGCAAGAGATTTTATTTACTCAGTTTAAACAATATTGGGACTAACTCGACAATCACTGAGTATAATGATGACTTTTGGAATAAGAAAAATGATTGGAAGAAGGCAGCAAGAAAAGGGTGCGATTTCTCTCGCTAACGGATTAAAAACCATGTATAATCCTGCAATTGTGAGTCACCTCATGGCCTAACAATGTGGCAAATTTTGTTTTAGTAAATCTCCAATAGGCTTCAAAATTTTGAGCATTTAATTTTTTTGATCAACATGGTTTTAGTTAATCTCCTATTAGTTCTATAGGTAAATATTAATTTTGGGCCAGGTTTGTTTTAACACACTCATAATTAGGTATTTCATCCCATCCAACAGTATATTTTGCCTAATGTAATAATGATGTACATGACATACCCACAACATAAAAATTATTTCAAAGTTTGAATCTTAATGGAAACTTGTTTTCACCTCTGACTTTGTCGCACTGTAGTGTGAAAGGATCATGTATAACCACCGTGCCAGTTAGCACAGTAAGTTAATTGATTAATGCCAATTTTTGAATGACATTATCATTATTTGCAGTCTATTGTTAATTTCTTTTAATTGTAGTTATATTGAGCGAAGGACAGATTTTACAAATATCAATGAATGAATGCATTTTATAACATCAAAATAGAAGGAAGGATTGATGTTGAATGGAATTTTATAATAAACTTATTATTGCATATGTCCAAAGTGGCCTCCATTTGCCGTTGCATGTCTTACAATTTTTGTATAAAACTTAATCTGCAAGAAGGGTGCTTCTAGTTTGGAACACATTTTTTAATCACGGTCAGCTCAGCTAGCAGTCAAAATCTCTAAAACAGACTCAGTAAAAAAAGAATTAGCGGATTCAGGACTAGTAGTTTTGATGGCGATCGAATAGAGACCAGACTCCAGATCCAGCATCATCAATATTGAACGTTTGTGACCGGAGTGGCCTCGATCTGTCCGAGTGTGATGTACCGGAATTTGACATGTTACCGCAAATGAATTTGCCATATTTACAACTATCTCAAAGTATGAATTAGCTAAAATGATAAGTGTAAAACATGTATATAAATTTTCTACGCAAGCGACTGGTTAACCTTTTGGGTGCCTTACAAAAGAAACGTTGTTCAATATAAGACAGCATCCACCACTCAGAAAGTGAAAACAGTAAGTTATCTGTTGAAACTCTATCTATAGTTGGCAGCCGGGTCATTACTGTGGCCGCTAGATGCTTCAGATTCTGGTGATACAGTAGATATACTCGCCGTTAATCAAGTTAGTAATATATGTGTAGATCAGACCGATAGTCAACTATCGTTAGCTGTTTCGTGCTTTTGGAAAATCAGCATGGCTTGGTTTCAGGATAGCGAATGGAAGTTGAGCAACTGTCCTCTAGCTTGTTCACCAGAATCGGCGGCATCTAGCGGCCTCAGTGATGACGACAAATCCGAACGGGAATACAGTTCTACCACACAGCTTACTATTGTCACTCTCGCATTGGTCGATTCTGGTAATTATGACATTGTGTGCTGGTCTTATCCCGATATACCTTATATTCTGGATAGAGGACAGTTTCTCGGGTTTCGTCCATTGTCCTACCTAGAACCAAGGTTAGACCATGCTGCTGAGTTGCTAAATAGCACGAAACAGGTGTTCATGGCTGGTCGTCTTTGGTCGGACGAACGAAAGCTATATTACTCGTTTAAGACGCTGTATGCTTTTAAAATATATTTTTGGATATTTTTAAATACGTTTTAATTCAGTGAAAAAATGAGGCCCGCTTTTCGGAACTTTCCTCTGATTTTTGAAGGATTCTTATTCCATTTGCCTAGTGTTGTTGATCTACAACAATTCTACTATAACTGATGAACGTATTTTTGAATAGCATGGTTCTGAAAGACCATACATTTCAGTTAATAATTACAGTTTCTATTGAGCTGTAAGGTTAACCTCTTTTTATGTAATTGCGAAAGAATAATGGCGCTCAGAAAAAATGATATTAAAAATTGAAATGCAGTGTTTCAATAACTGTAAATTGTAGTTTATAGTTCTGGTGCACATCTAAATGGAAATTTAATAAATATTTATAATTCCTTATGAATTACTGGCGATATTTCCAGGTAGTTGGTAGCATGTGGATTATTGATGTGTTTTCTATGCTGATGCATAAGCTCACGTGTGATAAGACTAAAGATAAATGTCGCCACAGAGGATTTTTAAAGGATTTGTGTAAGACATGCAATTACTAGTGTTTTTCAAAATATTCTATCAATTTAAGGAGCTCATGAAATATCAAAAGTTTCCACTTTCTTCTGTCTGTTATAGTATCGACTCACCTATGACATAGTAGTTTCAGGAGTTTTGTAAAATTTTGAATGTTCTGGCAATTTTTAAGATTAAGAAAATTTTCAAAGTTGTGAAAGTTTTGTAAATCTTCGAAACCTTAAAATTTTGAGTATGTTGAAAGGTATTGTTAAGAAGTAATATTCCATCTCCACGTGGATGGAACACCCAGTATAGAGGACTTTTTGACTTTTGTAGGATTGAATGAACAAGATAAATATTCCTGATATCGCTACAAACTTTCCATCATATTTAGTAGATACCTATAAAAAAGAGCAACTGCAGCGAGGAATAGAGAGTCTTCACAACAAAAATCCTTTAGCGTGTATAAAGTTGAAGTAAGTGAAAGATCCTGATAGCGGCCTTTTTGGTCATCTATCGACAAGTTTCAGGCCCACAGACGTGTTAATCAACATCCATTGCCTCCATATATCAACCATCGGCTGACGGCCCACTGTACAAACGTTTTCCTCGGTCCACAGGTAATTATGACCAGTTGTCCAACGGAAATATAAATGTCCCAACATTCATCATCCGACGATGGCCGAACATGTCAATACCAAACGTCTTTCTCTTATTAATGTCGATAATTTAATAAACGGCTTTTGCTGTACGCATTCGTCTTAATCCAGATGTACATTTAGCGACTTATTTTTCTTTTATATGATTTTTTCTCTTCGTGCGCCACTGGCGAGGAATCATTGTGAAAGAAAAAAGGGGATGTCTTTTGGATGTTATATGACATGCACATCATGAAATATCATCTCACTTATTCCCATTGGTCTGACGTTCTGTCGGTCTGTCTATCGGTTTTTCGATTTGTCGGTCTGTCTGTCGGTCTGTCCGCCAATCCCTGGCCCGTCTACAACTCGGAAATTACCGCTTGGATTTGGATAAAGTTCTTTCACACGACTACTACTATCAAGAATGAAAAAGTTTCCGTAAATCGGTCCAGTGGCGGTAGAGTTACGGGGCAAAAAATGAAAAAGGAAAATCGCCCAAATGTATCAAATGCTCCTCATTATTTCCAGAAAAGCTTTTGTAGGGGCGAATATTTGTGGTTGGTGGTTGTAGTTAAATATATAACTTTTTTACGCTAGTATATACATTGTGGCCCATCGATGTGTGGACGGAATATTACTCATAAACAAATACATTTTGTGAAAATCGATTTATGGGATGTTATAATTTCGACCTACATATCAAAGTTGTGATTTTTCAAATGAAATGCCTGAAATTTTATTGCATATTTGGATAAACCAATTCAAAAGAAGAAAATTGATATAGCATACTATGGGGTTTTGATAATTAGCTACTGAGATATAAGGTGTTTTGTCTAGAAAAACCTCCCACTTCGGCGACACTTCTGTCCGTCATTTTGAAATTTGGAGTGCTGAATTTTGTATAAAAAAAACACACACCTCAGCTTTTATCTTGTTTGTTACTTTTTCGAATTTTCATTTTTGCTCATACAGGGTGGTCAAAAACACAAATTGCAATTTTCCTCAAAAATCTCAAATGCATCACCCTGTATATTTGTGCAAGTTATTTTTGATACTAGACACGTAAGGGTTCTTACGACTATTTTTTCGGTTATCAGCACGTCCTTTATGGAACGGCTTAATTCCCTAAAATATCGCATCATCCTTGAAAACAAATAAATGGAGCTTGAATGTTTGGGGAGCAGTTATTGGCAGACAAGTTATCGGGCCTTTCTTTTTCGATAACAGATTAACAGGTACAGAATACTTGAGTTTTTTTATCGAGCATTTGCCTTTGCTTTTGGAAGATATCAACCCGCAAACTCGGATGCATATTTACTTCCAACATGACGGCGCACCTGCGCATTATCATACTCGTGTGTGTATATCATGGCCTCCTAGATCACCAGATGTGACACCGATGGACTTCTTGCTATGGGGCTACGTTAAGCAAAAGGTTTATAGATATACACCATCTACCTCGGAAAATATGAAGGAAAGGATTAAAGATGCTCTTCTGAACATAAGGGAACACATGCTGAGGGATGTGCAACGGTCACTTATCCAAAGACTACGGCTGTGTCAACATGGTGGAGATATTTTCGAGCAGTTTTTGTAGATTAGGTCTTGAGTAGTGATGGTTTGGTGTTTATGTTGTTGCTATAGTTGTTTTTCTCTATTACGCTGGAAGCTGACTTATACTGTTATGATTATTATTAGGTTTTACGTCAAATCTGTACTCTTAGTGGCAATATGGAACTAGCCCACTGTTTGTTTTTTGTTTCCATGGATGATGTGATTTTTTTACCTTAATTTTGGTGTGTTGTTCTACTATTAAACTCAAAATCTAGTGATTTTATCTGATTGAAGTTTTAGACCAAAAAAAGCTTATAAAAAATTGAATCGAAACTTGTACAAATATACAGGGTGACGCATTTGAAATTTTTGAGAAAAAGTACAATTCGCGTTTTTGACCACCCTGTATGAGCAAAAATGAAAATTCGAAAAAGTGACAAACCAGATAAAATCTGAGGTATGTAACTTTTTTTTTTGATATAAAATGAGCACTCCAAATTTCAAAATGGCGGATTGATGGGTTGCCGAAGTGGACGGTTTTTCTGGGCAGAATACCTTAAATCTCAGTACCTAATTACCAAAACCCCATAGTATGTTATATCAATCTTCTTCTTTTGAATTGGTTTATCCAAATATGCAATAAAATTTAAGGCAGTCCATTTAAAAGATCACAACTTTGATATGTAGGTCAAAATTGGGGCAGCCCGTATATGCTAATATCTTAGAAATGTGCCCTCAAATTTCATGTATAACATGCCATAAATAGGTTTTACCAAAGTGTATTTGTTTATGAGTAATATTCCGTCCACACATGGATGGGCTACCCTGCATTTATGCTACCAAACCTGGCAAGTCTCAGCACCTATTAGACATAATTTCCGCAACATACTTGTACATTTTTCCTCAAAGTAAAAATGGAGAGAGAAATGAGTTTGCTTCGGGTCTCTACTTTTGCCTTCTGGGTTCACCGGCGGGCGTTTTGTTCCCAGTAAACGTCCTGCCATATCTACAGGTATAAGCGTATCTCGTCGTGCTGTCAGGTATGCATGAAGGGTGACGTCACCATATGGACGGTACTATCGGTAGAGCGGGAAAAGAATGTTTATTGACTAATTGTATTTGCCTGTTCGACTGACTTGATCTATTCAATTTCTGTTATGCATGCTCGTAGGTAACATTTTTCTCAGAGTGTCCATATTGTGCAGACGTAAGTAGTCCTTTATGAGGTGGTAACGGCGTTGCGTGAGAAGTGATGGCATTTTTTTGAGAAGTTTATGAGTGACGTATTAGCATCTCATGTACCTGACATCGTTTTTCAGTAAAAATTTAGGTCTTTTGGCATGTATACAAAATACTAGACCTCATACTACAGTCATAATGTTCGTATTGGCTCACAGACGGACGCATTCACTCTTGCTTGGCTTTGTGTTGGAGTCAACCACCCACTCCCATTGTGTCTGGGCCGGTAATGATAACTCTTGGTCTGAACATCATGGCCACAATTGATTTTGTTTAGCACGTGCACGAGGCACCACCTGATGTATTGCTCGGGATCTGCCTAAATAATGATGGCATTGTATAAACAGTCGACAGTCAATATGGCCATTAGCACCGACGTAGCGTCGTGTGTAGGAACACCAATTTTCATACGTAGTATAGTACCACTAGCTACAGGTTGACAAATAAATGAAATATAAAAATACGTATTCGAAAGAAAGCTTTTATTTAGCTGTCCATATAATAAAATTAAGATTTGGAAATATTTTTTTATGGTTGGAAATATTTCAAAGATAATGAAGCTCCTTCTTCTTAAGTTTTCAATTTTGACCTACATATCAAAGTTGTGATTTTTTAAATGGAATGCCTCAAATTGTATTGCATATTTGGATAAACCATTTCAAAATAAGAAAATTGACATGATATACTATGGGGTTTTGGTAATTAGCTACTGAGATATAAGGTGCTTTGTCTAGAAAAACCCCCCACTTCGGCAACCCCTCAGTCCGCCATTTTGAAGTTTGGAGTGCTAAGTTTTGTATCAACAAAAAAGTTACACACCTCATCTTTTATCTTATTTGTTATTTTTTCTAATTTTCATTTTTGCTCATACACACTACGGCTGTTTATTCCAACATGGTGGAGGTATTTTCGAGCAGCTTTTGTAGATTAGGTCTTGAGTAGTGATAGTTGTTTGTTTATGTTGTTGTTATAGGTGTTTTTCTCTATTACGCTTGAAGCTGATTTATACTGTTCTGACTGTTATTAGTTTTTACGTCACATCTGTACTCTAAGTGGCAATATGGAACTAGCCCACTGTTTGCCTTTTGTTTCCATGGATGATGTGATTTTTTTCTTAATTTTGCTGTGTTGTTCTATTAAAAGCTTAATAACTCAAAAACTGGTGAATTTATCTGAATCAAACCTCATACCAAAATAAAGCTTATAAAAAATTGAATTCAAACTTGCACAAATATATAGGGTCTTGCATTTGAAATTTTTGAGAAAAAGTACAATTCGCTTTTTTGACCACCCTGTATGAGCAAAAATGAAGATTCGAAAATGTAACAAATAAGATAAAAGCTGAGGTGCGTATGTTTTTTTTTGATATAAAACTCAGCACTCCAAATTTCAAAATGGCGGATTGAAGGGTTGCCGAATTGGATGGTTTTAATGGACAAAACACCTTACGTCTCAGTAGCTAATTACCCAAACCCCATAGTATAATATATCAATCTTCTTCTTTTGAATTGGTTTATCCAAATATGCAATAAAATTTGAGGCATTCCATTTAAAAAATTAGAACTTTGATTTGTATGTCAAAATTGGGACACCCTGTATAATTGCCAATATTTTAGAAATTTGCTCTTAAATGTCATGTATAACATGCCATAAATAGATTTGCCCAAAATGTATTTGTTTATGGGTAATATTCCGTCCACGCATGGATGGGCCACCCTGTACATACTAAAATACTAGCCAACAGGTGAAATAAAATAAAAGCTTGTATAAAAGGTGCAGATGCTCTACACCTTATGAAAAAATATTGTACTAGCATTCTGTTTCACGGTTTTACCCGCGCCACTAATAAGGTAAGCAAACTTTCCAAGCAGACAAGTTGGCTGTCTCTTTACAAATGGCATTAGAAATATAAAATGTGAGCGGAAGTGTCGCTCACATTTAGAGAAAATATATAATATAATATACCGGGTGTTCCGAATTCAATTCTCACCATTAGGACTTCAGAAATGGTAAGAGATGAATGACAGGTTAAACGAGGGCTAAGTTACGCATTCAGAAAAAAATTGCACTTAGTTGGCATTTAACGATAGCTTGGCGCATGTTTATTTGGTCGCCACTAATTCAAGATTGCGTCAGTTTTTGAGTAGCATGTAAACAGCATTTGTATAAGTTGCCACTTGACTAGAACAAGCATTATTAGATATGTTTAGTTGCTCTGAAATTTCCGAAACTATTCCATATTCAGCGTTTTCATTGGTGCTCTTAAGTAATATGAAAAATTAAGCATCGCGTTGTTCTTCATTCAGTTAAGAACAACTATAAAAAGTTCAAATTTTCAGAAATCTGGAGTTGTATGATATCGATCCGTATTAAGTTATGCACATCGTCAAAGTCGGAAATAGGAACTTATCCATTCCTAGTTCGAAAAAACCGAAAAAACCGAATGAGGATTTTATAAAATGAATATAAGATGTTTTTTAGGCTAGCTTAGGAAATAGTATTTTTTAGTAATTACATTTTGCAATATTTATATGTCATATTCTTTTTTCAAAACATATTAAAAGCTATATTCATCTATATCTAACCACAGAACTTTCATATGGTACGACAGGGTTTCGGGTATATATTTGTATTAAGCAATATGACGCTCAAGCCACTTCCACTGTACTATAAAAGTACGCTGCATTCACCTTTGTTTGATTACCCGCATCGATAAACAGTGGTTTCCTCTCCTCCCTTCGATGCATAACTATCGGATTCTCCTATTATATATCCATAATTTTGCATTGTTTATGGATGATCGTCCTGCTAGGCGTATGGTGGAGGTGGTTTAAGTCAGACTGAGTGATGATCTCTTTGGATGGAGTAGGATGAAAGAAGGATGTTCAGTTTGGTTCCTTCATTCCTACCCTTAAACACAATTCAATTTATAGAAATTATTGAAGCACCGAATACATTTTCATGGTGCTTATGGAAGACAAAAAACCATCGAATATGGCCAGGTGCAACTCTGTGTTGCCTGGAATTTTAAAAACAACAAACGCCAAAAGTAATTTTCTGGAATTAAAATCCCCGTCCTGGTTTATAAAGCAAGGCATTATTTCTTTTTTTCTCTTTAATTTTGTCAGATGTCTTTGGTAACCAGGTGTGACAGGCTTACAAGACCAGGAGCAAAAAACTAAATAAAACTAAAAAAAAAATTAAATAACAGTATTTGTAGACACTGTACTTTTGCTGAACATTTAGCTCAAGATAATTGTAACAAACAGTTTCTTAGAGTAAAAATATCAGTTATGAATATGTAAGGCCCCCACGCGTAGTTTCGATTTTAGTTCGAATCAATCACGCGATCAATATTACGATTTATGCATTACTGATTTTTCGCAGAATGTCTTTGAAAAAACTAAATTCCAACGTTGCGCTGTAGACATGTCACGCAGGTAGCCAATCAGCTGTTAGCTTCCAATTAATAATCATTTCATTTTGTTGTTTAATTGATAAAGTTTGCTGTTCATAATGGCTAACGGTTGTTTGATTGATTTAGGCTTATTGGAATTACGTTCGACGTTAATCATGTATATTTGAGTTGTCTATGTACATTGTACATATTGCTATGAACAGCAAAAAATTGATCCACCACTGAATTTAAAGTAGAGAAGGGTCGTTCGGAGCCTCGTGAGTTGATTATCGTATTCTACTTAAAGGTAACCCACCATTCACTGTACTCCGGCGTCCAAAAAGAGAAAGATATTAGCACCACCTAAGAGACAGTAACAGCACATTAAAATGCATGTACAGATCTATTCTTAAAAGGGTTAGGGTGTTTGGTTTTGGTCCTGTCTCTTAGATTCCTCTGGGATCCTGGATTCCATTTCGAAGCCTCTAATGTCCATTTTAATTGAGTATCTTCAGGTGCAGTACGTTAATCAATGCTTGGAGATACCTGATCAAAATAGGCATCAGAGAGACCAAGAGCGCATTAAAGACCCTAGCGCCATCTATGAGACAGAATCAGAACAAAGCTCCCTAACTCTTCTCAAAGTAGATCTCTAAATTCTTGTTTGTGTTTTGTTACTGTATCATGCAGTATATTGTCAGCTATCTTCTGGTAGAATACATTATTCACTGCTTAAACTGAGTTTAAGTTTGGAAATATTGCATCGGTTTTGCCAAGGAAAGGTTTTCGTTTCCTGTTGGTCTAATAGTATCTTAATTGAACGATAAATAATAGTGGAATAGATTACAACAGGGTCTCCTTTCAAATTTTAGAGGCAATTAAATACAGGGTGAGTTGTTAGTCGTTGCATATTTGCAAACGAAGCAAGTTGACACTACATATCAAAGATTGTTCAGATATTGGACCATCTGTCGACAAAGAAAAAAAAACACTCAACATTTACCACTCGCACCTGTGCAAATATCAGAGTAGAGAGCTAGAGTACTCAATTTTTCGTTAAAAAGTTTTTATGATCCCACGTATTGCCTGCATTTACCTACTTATTCCGTTTTTTGGGTAGTTTATACATAGTAATCACGAAGCCAAAATTAATGACTTCTAAAAATTTTTAAATGGAGAACCCTGTATATTTTCTCATTCTTTGTTTTCCTTTTTCATAAGCTTTTCTTTAATGTAAAGATTATGGGGGTTTGTATGACTGGTTTTTGAGTTGCTAAAAACATAGGGACGACCTTTTCGACTTTTCGACTTAAGTTAATTTATAATAAAAATAATATCAACTATAACGATCTGCTGTTAACAACTAAACGGTATTTTTTAGTTTGAAAGGAATTTTAATATTGTTCAATCGCCTTGATCTATGAATTTAAACAGAATAGTTGTATCCGAAAAACCGGTCTTAAAAAACCTCAAAAATCCAATAAGACTTGATATCAAAAAAGCTTGTTTCTCAGAGGGTCTAGTTCAAGAGTTCCCAACCAGGGAGGCGCACCTCCCAAGGGGGGCATATAGAGATGTTAAGGGGGGCGGAAAGCGTTTGCATTTTAGAAAGAAAAAACAAAAAAAATAAACAAACAACATTAACAAATAACATTACAATGTAATGTTTAATTTACACGCATAGAATTAGAAATCAAATATCATATTCACTTATTCTGCCAACGGCTCTTTCAAAACCCGGCGACGTCAATTTAACATGCATCACTTAGAAAACAATTGTGTACCTACCAGACACGGATGAGCATCTGTGACATTCATTCCCACAAACATGTTTAGTTGAGAAATCTTTTTGAGTGTGTCAAATTATTGTGTCTCACTGTTAAAAGGGAAGTTTGTGTATCTACAGACTTCAGTTACGATTTTTATTTAATTTATTAAATTGTTGATTGAGTGGAGACGCGTTCATAGATCGGCCATTGGGACTCTTTTACCACATCACAATCAAACCAACAACGTAGCGAAATAATTTTGAAACGACGAACTTTAAATACCTAATATTGATTCCAAATGTATTTAAAATAACTATTATAACGTCAACCTGCCTACAAAAATATAAATCTCCCGATGGCCAATATGCTGTTGAATTTATTACTTATTTGTTTTATTGTTAAAGGTGCAAAATGGCAGCGGAGAAAATAAAACTTTCCGAAGATTACGTTTAGTTTGGATTTACCTTCATAGAAACAGACGAGTTACAATTGCCTCAGTGTGTGATATGTATGAAAGTTTTAAGTAATGATAAGATGAGGCCCAATCGCCTTGAAAGTCATTTGAGGCAACAACATCCTACTCTGGTTTTGAAGACGAAAGAGTTTTTTTCTTCTAAAGCAGAATCACTCATGCGGATAAGACTGGATAAATCGGGAAGTTGTCACTCAGGTGTATCGCAGCATCTCAAAGCAAACGAAACCACATACTATCTGTGAAGAATTAATAAAACCATGTGTCCTAAAAGCCACGCAGATAATTTTAGGAGAAGATGCAGACCAAAAAATGAAGTCTATTCCTCTTTCGAATAACATAGTCAAGCGTAGAATCGATGACATTGCTGCATACATAAAGTCAAAAATAATTATCAAAGTAGAATTATCGCCATTTTTTGCCATAAGATGAGATGAATCCACCGATATCGTTAATTGTGCACAGTTCATAGTTTATGTTCGTTACATCGGCGGATATATCATCATGAAAATATAATTTATAGTTCGGGGAGCCTCAAAAAAAAGGTTGGGAAATCCTGGTCTAGTTTGTACTGAACTTATGTACTGATAAGGGCGTTGCGTTGGAAGTGCAAAGTCAACCTACTTGATGCCATTTTTTTCCATAGATTCTGCAATATTTCTACAATCAGAAAATAAAACCGTATGTTGTATCAAATTGCGTCGTTTTAAATTGTGTATCCAAATCTGCAACAACATGTAATGTTTTCCATTCAAAAAATGCATTTTTGGATCACCACATAGTTATGAATCATGCTGTGGAAATAAAAGAAAAAACCAAGAAGGTTTTGTGATCATAATTGTTGTAGATAATATGCCAATAACGGAGATTGAGCGAGCCCGCACTAAAGAGTCACCATGTCACCATGTATTTATTTACATGTAATTGAGGCTAAATTTTGCCAGGCAACTCTGTTGCAATCTATTCTACTTCTACTATTATTTATCATTCATAAAATTTAAGTTTTATCAAAAAGAAAAAAAGATACCTGCTGATTCAAGCAGCCGGACCTTAGACTATAAACGACAGAAACATGATATACGTATACTTAGAGGTAAATTGGAGTATCGACTGCGAACATGATAGTCAAAAAGGTATGTTGGTTGAATTTGTGGTAGAAAATGCTTGACTTGGGAGCCACCGCAGGTGATGTTGTTAAATTGATTTTGGACTCCGTATCTAAACGTCGTTTTTGGACGTTGTAGGACAAAATGTTCATTTAAAGTAGGAAACCGGTCACTTGGGAATTTCGCGGGCCCTAGCGTCAAATTGACATCGGAATCTCATAACTTGACAAATCGTTGTTTCAATGAAACACACCTATCAAAGCGATCTTCACTGAGAATCATAAACTCTTCACACTGTTCAGCCAAATCAAATAAAAATCATACTGTCCCATCACATAAAGCTGCCATTCGTGGGCGGTATCGGAGCGATTCATGAACCAGGCGGCATAAAGCTACAGAGCATCCATCGCAGCAATCCTTGAACTACGTGTGCTTTGCGCGGCGCCTCAAGGGATGCAACGTTCAACTGTAATGGCATCGGGCCATCGGGCATGGCCTACGCTGTTTCCGCCGATATTATTATTACTTCAGGTTGTTTACATCTTCGCTGATTCAATTTATCCCTGCGTCCAGGCCTGTTCACGCGAATGTGGGGGCATAGAAGGGAATTGTGCCATCAAAATTATTTTGTACTGGCTGATTCAAAAAGACTCGACAATATTCATAGGAAATAAAGTGGACCTCAAAATAACGCGAAAATATCATATATTCTTAAAGGTCCCTTAACGGGGTGATGAAATATACCAAAATAGTGTAGAAGAGAAAATTATTTTCGAGGCAACATCTATTGCATTTTCGAATCAGATATTCAGTAGGCTACTACTTCTCTATCGGCCATGATGTGACGATATACAAATTCGTTTGTGACTAGTCATAAAAAAGGACGCGTGATACACATAATCTACCTTTTCAGAAATCATCCAAAACTAAACTCTGAATAATTTTATCTAATACTACATGAAAGTGATCTTCGCAAAGATAAATTTGACTTACAGTCGATAAAGATTCAGGATCCCTTTGAGCAAGTCTTAGGCAGGTGTTGCAGATATTTATAACAATAACGTTAATTACTAGATATATTTCTCATGTGAACTGGTAGAAATCATGTTTATATGTTTAAAAGCTTGAGAGATTATGCTGCTGTCATCTGCTGACTACAAATGGTATGACGTCAGGGTACATTATTCTACATGCCAAAAGTGGCGCACAGCGTTTACTCCTGTATAAGGAAAATATATTCTTAAGTAAAAGTTTTACGGTTTTTTGGGTCTGAAAGAATATACTTAGTAATAATTTCTTTGATCTATTAGAACAAATATTAACTATTTAAGACCTACTTAAAAAGGTGTCAACCAGCCTATTCTATACTGAGTGACAGAAAAAGTTAAGCACCTACGTATGTTCATCCGATTTTGATAATTTTTGGCATATATGTTGTAGTAAATTGATTTAATTTTCAGCCTGATTCGTCAACTGACTGCAGAAGCTGGTTCAATAATGTGTGGGGGATCCACGATTCCTTATACACTCATTGACACTCCTGTGCATCGTTCTGATAAGGTGCTCGATATCCTGTTGGGGAATCTCATTCCAGACTACTGCAATTTCGTGAGTAAGAGCTGCGAAAGTCTGTGGAGAGAGTTGCAAATTCAACAGCTCGCGACCAATCATATCCCGGACATCTTCAATTGGAGATAGGTCAGGCGATCGTGCTGGTTACCTAGTACTACTGAATCTGTCTCTCACACCCAGAAGTCTTCATCGGTGGTCTTGTCGCTCTGTGCTCCCTCTGGGACGTTTAGAATCCCTCGCTCGTTGTCCTCAGGCTTTCTGAGTTCACGCTCGTTCACACTGCAGTATACTCCGTACGGACCTGTTGATCCCCCTAGAAACTTTTCTTATCGATAGATCGACTTCGCGCAACCCGACAATTCGACTTCGACCCTCCTAAAAGTCGCTTAGCTGGAACGCCCGGCGAATTCTACGCACCATAGACATTTTGAGCAACCACAAAAGGCTTCTCAATAAGCTACACGAAACTTAACATTTAGCTGATACCGTAAATGTACATGAATTGAATGCTTCTATATCACCAAACAATACACGCAGCCACAACAAAAAATTCTGAAATCTAATAAACATACGTAGGTGTTTACCTTTTTTGTCACTCAGCATATATGAAGCACCTCGCTAGAAACAATTTTGTCAGGCCTGAAATTTGCCTAAAAAAATTTCAACCCGATTTTCCTTGAAAATACACTGAAGTAAGTGGAGTTTAACAGCGCAAATTGTTTATAGTTTCCTAGCAACACGATCCTAACATAAATCACCATAGCGTTATTTGAACTATAGTCATGTTTTGTCCTTATTTAGTCTCATCAGTGGCGTTGAAATTTACTTTTTTTGTTAGTATTGTCTATATTACTGTTACCAGATAGATACATCCTTATTAGCAGAACAAAGGGTAAAAAAATATATTGTATCAAGCAAATGCTTAATAAATAAATAATATAGATCAATGGAAAATGACATATTGAAAAAATCAGAGCACTTAGCATAAACTTAATACATTCTTTCCATATTCTCAAAATTCCCAGTTGAAAATTTAACACTTCACAAAACTTTTGTTCATATGTCTCGTCTTATCTACTAGGACCTTGCACATTTTTAATAGCAGCATCGTAAAAATATCTACCAACAAATCAAAGCTAAGTCGTTCGGCATTTCTGAAATACCGACAAGAGTAGAGTTTCTTTTAATTGCAACGAATGACTAGGAAAAAACTCCCTCGAGGCTAGAAACGAGCAATAACACCCGACAAGAAGAAAATGGTGGACTTGAGCTTAATAACGATACCATAAATGTTATGCTCCGACATTTGAAACGTAGTTCTTAATTAAAATAGCTCCCCATTAGTCAAACATAACATAGTCATAAATTTTTACAAAGGATCGTACCATCGCAGGCGTTTTCTTGAGTTTCGAATAGAATGATTGTTAGATTGCTACATGTACAGTGGCGGACATTTTAGAAAATTGTATTTAGTAGGTGATACTTCATCTACGCACTGAACAAGTGAAAACAGAATACGTTCAGTGAATGACAGCATTGTACAGGGTGCGGCAGAAAGGACGGACGTTTTTGGGATGGGTAGTTCTCTCCGCCCCCGTCTACGAGAGAGGTGGGGAGGGTGCCGTTTGACTCGTGAGATCCTAGCATTATTTTACCAGTTGTCGTTATGGAGCCTTGGACGGTGGAGCACCGCGTTTTCGCCTATGATTGTTTCGTCCGAAATAATGAGTCAGTCATCGTCGTACAGCGTGAGTTTCGTCGCCACTTCAACATTCATCGGAATAGAGCTGTTTCCTCTCGAAACACCATCCTTCGTTGGGTTGAATCACTTCGCAGGCGTGGTGAACTGATCAACAGGAGACCAAGAGGAGCGCCGCGAACAGTTCGAACTCCTGAAAATGTTGAACGCGTTCGACAGGTCTTTCTTGACAGTCCGACACGATCTGCCCCGAAACATGCTGCTGCACTTCGCCTTAGTGATCGTTCGGTAAGGCGAATTTTTCATATGGATCTCCGCTTTCACCACTACAAATTGGCCATTGTGCAACAGTTACAGCCCGGAGATTATGCACGACGAATGAACTTCGCACGTGAGATGGAAGCGCTGATCGATCAAAATGAGAACCTGATTTTGTTTATGAGTGACGAAGCCCACTTTCACCTAAACAGCATGGTTACCCAGCAGAATTGTCGTTATTGGGCTAATGAAAGTCGCGTGGAAGTCGCCCAAGTTGAGAGGGCGATGTTGGAGAGAGTCTATGCGAACTTCCAAGAACGCCTCCAGCACTGCATTTCGGCCACCACATGCCTGATGTGATTTTCCGCACTTAACTGTCTCAAATGCTATTTCCTTGTGAACCTGATTCCATCAATAAATTTGTTTTCGAGTGAAAATTAACTATTTTATGATTTTTTTAAAACCGTCCATCCTCTCTGCCGCACCCTGTATTTACATGTAACGTGTACTGAGGAGCAACTTAGCATCCAGCTGGCTCGCCGCTGAGTATATTTCGTGTAATGAAGCTGCTGGAGATCAAAGGCAATTTAAGGAAATTCGAGAGAATTTAGGGAAATTCAAAGGAATTCGAGATATTTCTAGGAATTAAAGGGAACCCGAGGAAACCGTGAAAATGTGAGGTAATTTGAAGAAGTCTGAAGAACCTCAAGGAAAGCCCAGACAATTCAAAAAAAATCCTAGAGAATTCAAAGACATCCGAGGAAATTCGAGGATATCCAAGAAAATTCAAGTGTATCCGAGGCAATTCAAGAAAGTCAGAAGGAGTTTACGAAAATCCGAGGCAATTTAATGTAATGTGTGAGAGAATTCATGATAGACCTAGGAAGTTCAAAGAAGTCTGAAGCAATTCACGGAAATCCGAGGCAACTCGAGGTAATCCGACGCAATTCAAGATAATCCGCGGAGATTCAAGGAAATCCGAGGATATTCAAGAAATCCGGAATAAATTTAAGGAAATCCTATACGGGTGTTTCAGTTTATTGTTGCATAACTTTAAGATTCGATAAAACTTTTAAAATTAATGCATAAAGTCTATATAAACATGGGTCGAAAAATGCATGGCCTCCGAAATACAGGGTGTTTAAATTTACTTTCTAAAATAGTTTTTTTTTAAATATTTCGAACAATATTTGATGTATAGTAGTGAAAATTGGTATAGAAAGGTTTTTTGGTACGACAAAACGAACCATGCATAGTTTTACTGTAGCCGCTAGAGGGCGCTCTCTACTGTACCTGTAGTGTATTAAAATGACCGAAAAATTTGTCTTAGTGCAATTTTTTGCTTTTTGAATAAAAAAACTGATTCTTCGCACTTTTCAACATAAAAAAGCTCTCCTGTGAGTTTTCGTTATAGTTAGCCGTTTTTGAGATATTTCGATTTTTAAGGTTCGATGCATTTTTAATTATTTACGGGAAAATAATATTTTTTTTTTATATTTTCGATTTGGGCATTACAAGTAATTAAGATGATCGTTTAGATTGTGTTTTTAAACACAGCAATAATTATTTACAACTAAAATGCTATTGGATAGTTAGGACATACAAAATCTAAAGTAGTTGCTCGAAATGTAAACCCAATTGTTCAATACACAATTCACATCTACGAATGATCGAACGTAGTATAGCATTATTCAAATAAGGCCTTATTTCATGACATGCATTCCTGATTCTGTCTATTAGCATATCTCTTGTGGTTACGGGAGTCTGGTACACTTTTTCTTTTAGAAATCCCCACACAAAGAAATCTAATGGATTTAGGTCAGGGGATCGTGGAGGCCAGGCTACTGGTCCTCCACGGCCGATCCACCTTTCTGGATAATTTTCGTCCAGCCAGTTTCTAACTATTCTCGAATAATGAGCTGGACAACCATCAAGCTGGAACCAGGCCAATGTTCTTAAATCTAACATAACATCATTCCACATGCCAGGTCCTCGTGGTTCAATGGAATGTTGCAAATGATGCGCTGTCAAGCGCCTCACGGATTGCAACTCACGATTTCAAAGGTGTGATACCGAAGGGCCCAAGCAACCATACAAAGCTGAAGCCTGGACATATTTGCATGTTCAGCGTTTAAAAATGCCAAGAAGGTCGCAGCATTTAACCTTGCAGGCAAAAGGTAGGGTCCAAATAGTCGATTACGGTAGATATTAATCCACACGTTCACACTAAATTCATGCTGAAAATTTCTTTCCCGAACTGCACGCGGATTTTCATGCTACCAAATATGTTGATTATCAAAATTTACCACTCCACGTCTAGTGAAGCATGACTCATCGGTCCATAAAACGTGACTTAAAAACTCCCTATTATTATGAGTTCTATCAAGAATCCACTGACAAAATGTGATTCTTCGTTCTCAGTCCCCTGGCTGTAGTCTTTGCACAGGTTGCAAATGGTAAGGACGTCTATGGTCATTTCTAAGAACACGGTGAACATGGCTTGCTGAAATTCCCAAGGCACCAGAAACTCTCCTAACACTTGTGGTCGGATCTCCATCAAACTCACGCAGAATCATATGGGTAAATCTGCGCTGACGAACATTTATGTTTTGATCCCTTTGGAGATTTCCAAAACCATTTTCAATTATTTGGCGATGCACTCTTACAAATACTGAGCGAGTTGGATGTCGTCTGTTTGGAAATCTTCGTGTGTATTCTCTGGCTGCTTCTGCTGCGTTTCCATTTACAAAGCCATACACAAAATGAATATCCGCTAACTCTTGATTGGAGAATAAAAATGGCATTTTTATAAAACTTACAAAAAAAAACAGGTAAAAGAAACTAAATATCGTGCATTCACAATTGCAAAAAAACGTTTCAGGCTTCAACAGACAACAAAACTAACTGTCAACTAATTGACGTTTAACCTTATTCTGCTTTCAATTTCAAAAATATTTGCAGGCACAGCCTAATTCTAAAAATTATCGAGATACTGACTTTTTAACGTTATTTTTTCATAAATAGTTAAAAATGCATCGAACCTTAAAAATCGAAATATCTCAAAAACGGCTAACTATAACGAAAATTCACAAGAGAGCTTTTTTATGTTTAAAAGCGCGAAGAATGCGTTTTTTTTTCAAAAAGCAAAAACTTGCACTAAGAAAATTTTTTTTGTCATTTTAATACACTACAGGTACAGTAGAGAGCGCCCTCTAGCGGCTACAGTAAAACTATGCCCATGGTTCGTTTTGTCGTAGCAAAAAACCCTTGTATACCAATTTTCACTGTTATACATCAAATATTGTTCGAAATATTTAAAAAAAACTATTTTAGAAAGTAAATTTAAACACCATGTATTTCGGAAGCCACGCATTTTTCGACCCATGTTTATATAGACTTTATGCATTAATTTTAAAAGTTCTATCGAATCTTAAAGTTATGCAACAATAAACTGAAACACCCTGTATAAGTCAAGAAAATATGAGATGATTTGAGGAAATGCAAGGGAATTCAACGAAATCTAGGGGGATTGAAGATAAAATGAGGCGTTCAATGGCATTTGATGCAATTCAAGGAATCGAAAGAAGTTCAAGGAAATCGAAAGGAATTCAAGGAGATCCGAAAGTACTCAATAAAATTTATCATTTAAGTAGGAAGACAACGAAGACAATAATAAATATTGGTTGTCGATATTTTTCTGTTCTTTCAGATTTCCATCTTAGATGTTGTGTGGATTGGATGTATCAGCAATGATACATTACGTGATAGCAGTTACGCATATATTCTCTATCCTCTGAGAGATGATCCGATGCATCTGAGATCTGAAACAATACAAGGAGGTTCGAACATATTTCAAGGAAATTCAGGGCAATCAAGACGAACCGTGCAATAGAAAGAGTTACGAAGCAATCTTCCTATCGTGATTACTGCTCATGGTTGCTAATTCAAACTGTTTGTCAGTAGATTCTATGGTACAAAGAATTCCAAGAAAATGCAAGAGACTTTGAACTTAGGAGATTGAAGGCTCTCCAGGAAGACTAAGAATCCTTGGAAATCCAAACAAATCTGAGTGAAGGAGATTTTGTTTAGTGGTTGGGATCAAGTGCTTAATGCCAAATATCTTAGCAAGTAGACATACCAGGATTACTATATCCAACCATCTGGTTCCGCCTATGTCGATGAGTACAGCCTTGTTTTTGTTATAATGTAACCGTTGACTTGTGCTTGCGTTAAATCGTAGAAAACGGTTTCTAATCAGAGCAGAGGTTTTACGAGAGTGATAGAGACACGACATCGCCAATAAATAATTGATAAAAGTCCCTGGGTGTCAGACAATAATGTGTTCGCAACGGCACGGAAGAGACTTGCATCAACAGAAAGGTCGCTATAATTTATTCTTCTATAGGTATTTTGCGTATGTTGTGATACGCAATATTTTTCATAAATATGTTTATTGAAGACACCTGTACACACTTGGCAACTGATTTTCCAATTTTCATGAAAACAGAAAAAATATGAAAATGTATATATTTTTTTTAATAATGACACAGGCAGTAGCTAAAAATAAGGTTGAGGAGACTAACTAATTCTAAAAGACCTATGATATCCTTTATTACATCTTTGTAATGTATTCACTTGATTATAAAGTTACTTTTCTTGATTTTTGTATAAGATACATGCTTGAGAGATGGCGGTCGATTTGGGAGGCCTTTGGTAGGTTGGCATTTTCAACATCTACACTAATGAGTCGATTTTATTCTCAATCAGTGTTTCTCAAAGTGCCTGAAGGAATTTTAGGGACGATGAATTGATTTGCGGTGCGATGCGCTGGATAATTTATTTCCCTCGCTGTTCAACTGTCACCACATTTGCATTTCAATACCGCCCCCGCTTTTTAAAATGAGAAATGAAAAAAAAGTGATACAGTAGATGACGCCGTCACTTCACCTTCCCGCTCTTCAATATGCATTGCAATCTCCCCAAAACGGACGTCTGAGTGTAGACGAAATATGTTTGAGAATATCTGCCCTGACTGAGTCAATACTACCCCCACATCTCTGCCAATTCTGCAAACGGTATATGAAGGGACAATAAAGTACCTAAGCCACATTTGAATAAAAAACTACTTTTCCATCTAAAAGCACGCGTGGTGTAGGCAACTATGCCAGAAACTGATTTTTTTGAAAATTCGCTGCTAGATGTCGCTGTAATTTCTAAATAGCGTTTAAAATAACCATGATATTCCATACATTTTTGATCCAAGACAGATAAAATCCACCTATATTTCAAGATGGGCCGTTATAGATGTGACTTATTACGTAGGAAAACTATTTTTGGTATTAGTTTCGCAATTCCACTCGATAATGATTTCAAACCTTCTATTTATCAGAATGTATCACTATGCTTATTCAGAACGACTATCGTAGACCGCAAATCACTCTAATATAATAACTAGTGGCATTAGAAGTGCTACACCCAGAAAAAATAATTTCTTCAACTTGTTTTTTGGCAACAGTAACTATATTCAATCCTTTCGCAACGGACGATCTTGTTACGAAATCTGTCTGTCCTTACGGGGAAAACGCCGCTTGTTGATTTATCCGCTTCACGGTCCAACTCAACATTTTATGACGCACTGATCTATCCGGTTCCAGTTGCCGATGGTAAGGATGTAAAACTTCCCGACTTAAAATTCTCCACGCAAGACATTGGGAACATGGTAACTGGGCTGCAATCCGCCTAGTATTTGTACTAGGATCATCCAACGCCAAATTAATCACTTCTAGTTCCTCTTGAACAGTATGCCGGACACCATTGCCTCGAACTCCAGGAAGTTTGGCCCATATTGCCGAAGTCTTAGAAATGAACGCGCAAAAACGTTTGGGGTAGGTTGGTGTCTCTTAGGAAATCTACGCTGATACTCTCGAGAAGCCCCTTAAGCATTTTCATTACAGAACCCTACACAAAAATAATATTGCTAGATTCTATTTCACAACACTCAAAAACGGAAAAAATAAACTTTTGACTTGACTTTCCAAAAAAAAAAAATGGCAGTAGTAACCATTACAACCGTATAACACAATAATTGTATCTCGGCTATTAATGAAAGTTTTGCATATGGAAATAAAATAACACGGAAGGTAGTTTTAAATGACCTTATGGTTTTTCAAAGTATTCTCCACGAAGATTAATACACATCTGCATGCGCTCGAACCAATTTTCGAAGCACTTATTCCACTTGTTTTCTGGCAGATCCAAAATGGCTTTTTTGAATGCGTCAACTGCTTCGAAGACGTATAACACAGAATTTGTTGACTTTTATCCTTCCCCTAGGAGAAATTGCTTCAGGTGCACATAATCGTTGCGATGACTGATCGCGCTTGAATGACGATATTGACCTTCGCCATGCAGAGTTCACGCAGCCCACAGTAGTATGGAAGCGATTGCCGACTGTAACGAACGACCACCGACGATGACGCGTGTCCACTAGGGGACGACGTCGCCCGTATCGACGCCGGAGTGTATGAGATATTTCTAAGTTTTAAGGGTAAATGTACGGAACATCTATGCTAAGTGAATATGCCTAATATGTGCGTACGACGGGTCTTTTAAGTTTTGCATATGGAAATAAAACAACACGGTAGGTAGTTTTAAATGACTTTATTGTTTTTCGAAGTATTCTCCACAAAGATTAACACACATCTGCATGCGCTCGAATCAATTTTCGAAACACTTATTCCACTCGTTTGCTGGCAGATCCAAAACGGCGTTTTTGAATGCGTCAACTGCTTCTCCTGGTGACTGGAACGTTTGGCCACGCAGTCTGTTTTTAATTTTCGGGAAAGTAAAGAAATCGTTAGGACCTAGATCGGAACACTATGGAGGATGGTCCAATAATTCTACGTTTTCTTCCGTTAAATACTGCCTTGTTCTTTGAGCTGTGTGCGAGCTTGCATTGTCTTGGTGGAGGATGATTCTTCTTTCGGGGTTGATTTTTCGAAGCTCGGTGATGACTTTTGGCAAACAAGTGGTGATATACCAATCCGCAGTAACCGTTCTTTGCTCATTAAGAGGAATTGTTGCAATGTGATACGCTTTTGACACAAATGTCGCGACCATCTTTTTCGAAACACTTTGAGAACGGATGACTTTTGTTGGCTTTTCTTCACTTTGGAACACCCAAACAGCCGACTGTCGTTTATTTTCTGGTTCATAACAGTAAATCCACGATTCATCACCACTAACAATGCTGTACACATTTTTTGAGTTTCCGGAATTGAAACGGTCAAGCGTTTTTTGACACCAATTAACCCTGGGTGCTTCCTGCTCTTCAGTCAACATGTGCGGTATCCAACGAGAAACTAATTTTCTTACTAATAATTCCTCACGTAAAATTTTTAGAATTGAGGTCTTTGAGATCTACAAGGACGCCCGTGATATGTCACATGTCTATCTTCAGTTTGCGTACAGCAGCGACGTTTTCCTGGGTGACTGCCGTTTTTGGTACACCCACCCTGGGATAGACGCTAAGACTCACCCGTCCACGTTTGAATTCTCCATACCAACGGGAAATTGTCGACTGATGTGGCGCTTCGTTGCCGAAAAAAAAAAGTAACTCATTTTTCTCATGACATGGTGACACTTAAAATCCAACTGTAGTGAGAACACTGCACGTATTGTTGTGATACTTTGAATTTAAGTTTACTAAATAGTAACGTTAAGATTCAGTACTGACGTTTGATCCGCGCGGCCTACTATGCTTCTATATGCAAAACTTAAAAGACATCACTCGTAAGTGGTTTTTTTTAATACGTTCAATAAACTTTCACACACCAGGTGAAGCGCTGAGACAGTTAGTGGTAAGTCCGTTTTTTGAATGATACCTAAGAGCCAAAAATAACAAACTCCATCTTTATTTACACTGCGTTCCGTCGTAATTTGCGTCTGGAATTGCGGCGTTGTCACATTTTATTTTACTTTAAAGTCGCTTTTCCATATAAAAATGCCGTTTTGACTCCCTTGGTATATGAAACTTTTTACTTCTTTCAAGCCCCTCTATCACCCATTTAAATAATGACAATCATAACGTTTACATCCTGTATAACGTAAAATAACTGAAGTGTCAGTACTCGCGTTCGAAGAATAAGGTCGCGTTCATATTGCCACCGCTTGAGCGCCGTCAGTAAATGATTCCGACAGCAGACTTTAAATGGACGCGTTCATATTGACGAGCGGTGTCTGGCGCAAAGCATCGCGCCGCTCGAGTTTCGTTCTTGTTCGTTTTTCAACCGGCATCGCTACAGCGAATAGCAAGGTATGGAAGAATTAGCAATGACGACCCAAACTGAAAGCATCGATAAAATATAATCAAACGTTTCCACTGACATCCTTAAAAACTGGAAAAGTGTACTGGATCACCGCGAAGTTGATTATACAGGTGGTGATATTCGGCACTTTTTATTAAGTTCGTGAACGCCTTGTCTCTTTTTATTCCTTTTTCTAATTAGCCATCGTAGCCGTGAATTTTCCATAAGTAACAACCGCTTTGTTACCCAACTCATCAGATCTAATTCGAGAAAATAACTGAAATAACGCTGTACCAATATGAACACGATAACGCGCGCGATGATAACGCTCAACAGGCGTCGCTCAACGCTCGTCGCTCAAGCGGTGCCTATATGAACGCGACCTGATGGTCAAATAAACCTGCTGTAACCGAGTGCAAGCTGTCTTGACGGTGCCACCTGTGCGACAATTCTCTGCATGCCTGTTCCCTCGCCACCAAAAATTTTCGCTTGTATACGTAGTATTTGGTGCAATCAAATGCCGACATATGCTGATCAACACGTTTCCCGTAGGTAACCGAGGCCTCTGTCGCTGCGTAAATATACGTTTCCCGTATACCAGACACTACCTTTTCTTTTGAATATAACCGGCTACCGACGCGAAAGGGGCAACAATGTCAACGTTCTATATATATATTCGTTAAAATGTTATCTCTTAGTTTTTGTGGAGAAAGCAGTTTCTGAGAGCTGAGTAGAACAGATATTTTTAGTTATTGCTCTTTCATTTACTAGTGTGCATGAAAAAATGCCTCGAATTCGAAGTCATCCAAACTATCACCATGTTAGCGACTTCGACAGGGGTAGAATTACATGATCAAACGAACTTAACTGTATGTGATGTTCGATCTTAATTATGTGAAGTCCTCGTCGAAGTAAATATTTAGAATACATATCGTAGATGTTCAAAGCTAGTTGCAACAACATACTACTAACGCTCTGCAATAGTAAACCATAGGTTGTACACAACTACACAAATTGTACGCAATGTATGTCTCATCTAAATGTACATTTTCACTGTAACAATTCAAGTTAAGGCTTTTAGCAACAGGTAATATGAAGTACCTGGTTAAAAAATTACCATCCATTTAATGGTAATAAACAAATGACGTAATAACATAGTTATGTTTAAAGTGTGGAGACTTGGTTCACCTCAAATACCGCTTAAGCCAAGCTATTGTTTGGCATAAGAGACTTGTGACGTATCTCAGAAAACGCACTCCAGCCCGCCGCGAGCCTGAGACTACTATAATTTAGCAGGCGGAGAGGTAGACGCATTTCATGTACTGTGGGTTGTCAATTGTGACTTTCTGCTAAAACCGACTTCATCCATCTGGGAGCCGAGACTCCATGATAAAGTTACTGTACAGTGACAAATAAATGCTTTGCACAGATATTTGTTCGTAAAATATGGTAAAGCTTAAGTGGTCGCCACATGAGTGACCCCGAGGATTTTAAAAACTGAAAAATCGCCAATTTCAGTATTATTCAAACCAATCCGGATGTTGTCTGTTTCAATTAGTTTGCACACTCTGACCTGAGGTTAGAGCTAGCAGTGTTGCTGATTTCCTCATTCAAATATCTACAGAGCTTACCAGCAACCCCCTTGGTTGGTTGAGAACAACCACAGTATTTATATTTCAGTTGAGATGGCATCAGCCTGTAAATGCCCTTCAAAAACTATTTTATGTCTGCATCGGTAGTAACATTTTGGGTAAAAGACTGATAGCTCAAACAATTATATCTTGATCTCTTATCACCTGTAAGGTAAGAAATTTCTAGGTAGGAAACCAGACATGGATTTCTTCCCGACAAAGGTCCTACCGTAATCTAAGCCCACAATACATGATGGATTATCGATGTTGATTGGAATGACAGCTTTCCAGTGACGATAACCAGGGTAAGATGAAGAATTAGTGGGAGCGGTATCCTGGGTCCCTCCATCAGATCCTTGCGTTACTTCTAGAAGTGAAATTTCAGAAACACCGATCACTTGAACCAAAATTTGGATGGTGACAGGTACAGCTCCCACTCCGTTTCCACGTCCCACTGACGCAAAAGCTCATCTGTACAAGTATTAGTCCTAGATTTTATATTTGACGTGAGGGCAGTAAGATTTCTCTCTTTACACAATTGTCATAGTCTTCCCGCAACCTGATCTAGACGTGGAAACCAAAAGCTCTCAATTCTATTGATGTAGGATGGGGTATAACATGCGACAGCCCATCAATTCGGTAGCAAAGAATTCACCACAGAAGAAAACTATCAGTTGTTCTTGATGATTAGCTTGCGGGATCTTCTCGGGTGACCAAAAACTAGAGGCTTCTCTCTGGCCAACGGATGTCCCAGTCTGAGAAATTATACAACAAAAATATGGATAACTCAATACCTCTGACCGTATCTGCCAGTTTCTTTGAGCCCCAGCCGAGGTGGACCTCAAGTTACATTATGGTAGTGGCATGGTAGCGTTAAAATTCCTTTGAGAATTTTACAAGGCAAGAAATTTCACTCGTTAGTGTATAGTCGGCTGTAACGAAATGAAAGACAAGCTGACACCAAGATCCCGATCTTCACCGCAAAGTTTCGGACTCTGTCTTGGTTGCTGTCCATTATTGCCCTTACTAGGTTTAGTACTGTCTGCATCGTCCGCTCAAGTAGTTACTTTCTTTCTGTCACAATTTAATACTGAGCCTGAAAGTGCTCAATTTTTTCTTAAGGAATTCCAGAAATTGTTTTATTAACTTTGTGAACACATAAGGGGTATAATTTACCCTAAACGGTAGAGCATTGTATTGGAAGAGCTGTCCCTTGAATATGAATCTGAAATATATTCTATCCCTCTCCCTAACGGGTACCAAAATCCGTGCATACTTTAAATCCACATTCGTTAAGAAAGTATCTCTACGGAGAAGTCTGGTCCCAGTTGAATAGCCTAGACTTAAGCGTTATATCCCTATAAACAAACAGTCTTGAGGTAAGGAATCAAACGTGTTGACCCATCAGACTTGGGGGCAAGAAAAAGTTGGATAGGTGCTGATTTTTAGTTAGCTCAACTTTTCTACTGATAGCACCGCAGCTAAGCAATTCATAGATGGACTAATGAGATTCAGCTATGGCAAAGTGCTGAACCAGTCGCCATCTGAATGGCAAGTGACCACTGCCCTGTTGTTCGAGTGCCACCTATGCAAAATGTAACGTTAATCGGGCATAATGATATTTAACTTCCGTTATTACTGAACATTAGAACTTTGGTGGGGTTCCTAACCGGAGATGTTCATACGTACAGTCCTGTTCCATAGTTATCACCAGCCATGTGGAATTTGCTATCACAAGCAAAATGTAACGCTAGTCTACCATAGATGTACCTAATTTCTATATGTTGTTAATGAAAAATAGTACTTCAGCTGTCTCGTAACCTGCCATGTGATATTATTGATCTGTTCGATGGCTATTCCAAGCCATATGGAATTTGCTATCACAAGCAAAATGTAACGCTAGTGTACCATACTTGTTCCTAATTTCGATATGTTGTTAATGAAAAATAGTACTTCAGCTGTTTCGTAACCTGTCATGTGCATATTATTGACCGGTTCGATGGCTATTCCAAACCATAAGGAATTTGCTATCACAAGTAAAATGTAACGATAGTCTCGCATAGATAAAACTATCTGTTATTAACGAAAAATGGTACTTTAGTGGCTTCCTAAACTGTCATCTGCATTCTGACAAAGACATTCCAAGGTTATCACAAACCAAATGTAACGCTAACGTCGCATAAGGTGCCTATTCTTTATCTGGTGATAAGAAAAATTATACATTGGCGGTTCATAATTACACACCTGTTTCACGGTTATCACAAACCACGTGGAATTTGCTATCACAAGCAAAATGTAACGCTATTCTTGCATAGATGTTGCTAATCTCTGTCATTCATTAATGAAAAATGGTATTTCGGCTTCTTCCTAACTTCTCATGGGCATCCTTACAATATTGTTCCATAGTTATTACAAACCACATGGAACTCGCTATCCCAAGCAAAATGTACCGCTAGTCTCACATAAATGTGCCCAATTTTTATCTGTTATAAATGAAAAATGTTATATTGCTACATAGCTATCACAAACCAGATAGAATTTGCTATCTCAAGCAAAATGTACCGCTCTAGTCTGAAATAGATGTACTCAATTTTTATCTGTTATAAATGAAAAATGCTATATTGCTACATTGCTATTACAAACTAGATGGGATTTGCTATCTCAAACAAAATCTATTGCTAGTCTCGCATATATGAACCTAATCTCTATTTGTTATTAATGAAAAATGGTACTCCGGCAGTTTCCTAAACTGTCTTGTGCATGCTCATTATGGTGTTCCATGGTTATCACAAACCAGACAAAATTTGCTGTCACAAGCAAATGAGAAAATATTGTTGACCATACCTTGTTGCTACGTTGTCCCAAACGCTTTCAGTGTTGTTATTTGTGCAACGAAGTTCAGTATTCAGTCAATTTTCCAAAAATCTTCATTCGTCTTTGGTGTGGACTATCACAAGCTAGGTTCATGTTGATATCCCAAGCAACCGAGTCCAATGTAACAACGTTATCCCAAATGTCTTCGTTCATCCTTGGTGTGGAGCTGACTATCCCAAGCCAGGTCCCTGGGTCTAATGCTTCCACGTTATCCCAAACGTCTTCGTTCGTCCTTGGTATGGAGCTGGCTATCCCAAGCCAGAACAGTGTCAGAACGTTATCCGAAACGTCATGCTAGGCATAATTTGTAGCGCCCACTGGCATCCATACTAAATTCATTTAACTTGCACCTAAACCAGATCGGTTGATGGTGACGCCCCTTCAGAAAAAGATGCCTGCACGCCACTTTCTAATTTTGGTCCGCGACTAAAGGAACCTGGCGACCGTCGGTCGGTATCTCGTTCGACAATGCACATCTATCGGCCAAACTTCTGTACTGATTTCTAATTCTAAATGTTCAGCGGATCCTCGACACTGCACAGTACGTAAACGATGAACGTCTTGACGTTTGGGCACGAGAACAAGGAATGAAGGTTTACAGGCGGCCAGAGGGGAGAAAGGGGCGCGGTGCCGCTTTCCTTCTCTGCGTGTGCGCTTTGAAATCGTGGCGGTTGGGTACTACTACGAGGGTACTACGATATGTATTATAAATGACGGTAATGCGTGTTTGTCGTGTGTGCACAGAAGAAGGCCAACTGGTCTACCAAGGCGTACCACAGAGCGTCAAGATAGGTACTTCATCAACTGTGCCTACGAGACTGGTTTGCTACTACGCGTTGGATCGCTGACCAATGGTTTGTAGAAGAAGGTAGACCCTGTGTGAATTCAAATCATTAACTCCTAACGACAATAACTGACGTCATCGCTTGTGTACCATATTATGGAAATATCTATTCTGTATATATTGGCACACACATAAATATGAGCGGAATGATGTGCTTCTATTGATTAATAACCAATAACATAAAATTCATTTATCAAGATACCTATTCAATTAAGGAAAACGATGAAACGCTGTCGCCAGTATCCTCTGCCAAATACTGACCTTCGTTGTATACTTGATAACAAATTGGAAGATGTAAATCGTTATCTGCTATTAGGAAGTGCGGTGTTTTGAATCTTTTGTGTTGTTCGCGCTGAAGATTTATAAAATATTAGCTCATTGTCACTTATACAAGGACGATGCAGAATTGTTGTGAAAAAATGATTAATTAGACCATCTTGTTCAGGTAACATTGATGGATTTATACTAGGAAAATATACACATAAAGGAATATGATTATGATGTCAATTAGGAAAGGACATACAACTTTTTATACCGATGCAGACGAGTATGCAGAAACCGAACAACTCGGGTACCACCACCGCTATACGGAGCTTGAAGACAGTTTGTTACTGCGATTTTTGAACTGCCTAAGGTTAGTAGAACTTGGACAATGCATAATCTAGACACCCTACGAACAAAGAAAAGGTCAGTTCTGGATGTAGGGAGTTTGACACCTATAGGATGGGAGGCCGGAGTCAAGCGGGTGCGTCTGGTAGGCCCAACGCGCGGTAGTATCATTGAAAAGAGCTCTGAGGAGCAAAGCCTGTTAACCAACCGGCAGAGGTCAGACAGAACGCCGACTTCCCGTCAGTACGAAAGGGGTACAGCGACTGTGAGGACAGAAGTACAGTCCTCCTCTGAACAGATCCGAGTATGGATAGTGTAGTCGGGGCGGCAGTACCCCAAATATTTTTCAAGTAAGACGAGTTAACACTTTGCTTTAATGTTACCAACTTCATCGTTGTACTTCGGCTTATACATTAAAGACTTTTTGATAAGTATCCAACACGTCAAACGTGACAGCAAATAACAGATGACTATCTATCAGTATCATTTCAAAATACCCCATATCGACAAGAAATACACAATTCTGGCGGCTCTGTCAACGCTAGATATGTAAACAGAGTCGTATTTTTGTGTGGTCTCTGGTACGCTTTTATTTCGAAAAGTACTTTCGCACACAAGAAAAAAGGCTACAAGCAGAGTAAAACGATATGTCAAGATGACTAAGTCTCCACTAACGTAGGAATAAAACAAGATAAACAGTTTTTAACTATGTTTCGCATAAACAGTCGTAAATACGGTACTGAATTTTACCAGACTAACACCCTACCTACCACAGCAGGCTTTGGTACAAAGATGTGATCAGGGGTGCGTTTGTACACAGTAATGGAATGTAGATTTACAAATGAAATTTTTCTCTAGACAACTGAGTTATTTTATTTTTAGAATGCCTAAATTATTACAGAGTCATGTAATGGACACTTCTTGACAATTCGCTAATTTCTAACCAAGTGACAAGACCATTATTCTCAAGGTTTTGACCACGGGAAGAAAAGTGCCAAAAGTTCCAGAAGGATTACTTTTCCTATTTCTGAACGCATGAAATAGGCGTCTCAAGCTATTACGAATGCTGAAATTGTTACAGAGCAGTACCAAGTACAAACTCTGTAAGAATTCACGAACACAGCTCAGTTGCCCACCTCAGTAGACGTCAAAACGTAATGGATACTCGTCAAAAAGTTAATTCTATATCGGGCAATGAAATGGTTCAATAGGCCAAAAACTTATTAAGGTATTAGCTGTTGAGGCTTTAGTAAAGCCTTGCTAAATGTTCTCATGACGAACAAAAATTAAAATCGTGGTTGAATATCAGAAATCCCAATTTTGGAGAGAAGGCGGCATATCTGAACGTAAAAAATTATTCTTCGTTGACAAGGACAAAAAATCTATACGATAAAGTTGATCAATGATTGTGATATTTGACTAGATGAGAGCTTTTTTATAGGGAACGGTATAGAGGTATGAATGAACATAACACCGTTTAAGTTGTGAAATATCTTAGTTATAAGCGACGATGTATAAATAGTTTTTGCGTGAAATGTTTCTCGTCAAGTGACATTTTCATCTAGAAATGCGAAAAGTTTTCTTATGATCAGATCAACCATTATTGACAAGGAAACAGTTGACAAAATGCTAACAATCTTTGAATGTTACCTCTATACTTTCCACGCAGCGCTGTTCATCAGTTCATAAAGGATTATTATTATAAGAAAGAAAGTTAGTTACGGATATATATATATATATATATATATATACATGTATATACAGGGTTATCCAAATTAAGTGTTTAGTAACTTTGTTATTAGTGAAAATACAAAGTTGTTTGAATTAGCAAACTAGTAGCATTTTTAACGCTGGTAAAAATGAGAAATAAAAAAAACAATTGAGAGTCGTTATTTTGATTTTTTTCAGTAAAATAACATTTTTTTAAATGGAAACCCCTGTATATTATATTTTTTTCTGTTAAAGCATCAAATTTTAAACAAAAAAGCTTACAATAACTTTTCTCCTAGGTTACAAATTGTTGAAGTTATGGCCTCCAATCTGAAACAATTAAATTGTATCGACAAACTTTATTTTCAACATCGACTTATAATCTTACAAAATACAATAACAATTTTTTTTAAAGAAGATGCTCGAAAACACCACCTTGTTCTTCAATACATTTTTGGGCACGTTTTTCAACTGCTCGAACTGTCTTAAGTATGGTCCTACCATCTATCTGGGTTATCTTTTCTCTAACTGCAGTCTTTAACGCGTCAAGGTTATCGTACCTTCGCTTGTAAATTTGGTTCTTTAAGTAACCCCACAAGAAGTAATCAAGTGGGTTTAGATCTGGTGATCTGGGAGGCCACTGTATTGGGCCATTTGTTCCTATCCACTGATCATTAAAAGTAGTACTTAGAAAATGATAAGTACCTCTGGAGTTGTGGGCAGGTGCGCCATCTTGCTGAAAATGCAGATGATGTCTACTTATAAGATCCAATTCGTCTAAGAAATTAGTCAGAATTTCTGACATAAATTCCACATATCTTTCACCAGTTAGGGTTCCCTCATAAAAGAACGGGCCAACAATTTTTGAACCAATTATTCCGCACCAAACGTTGAAACTGAAACGGACTTGTGGGCCTCTTGGATGTACTAACAAAAGATTTTCTCTTGACCAATAATGGTGGTTTTTTCTATTAAACATTCCAGAATTTGAAAAATTTGATTCATCTGTCCTTAAAAGGTAACGAAAGTTATTTACATTTTGGCGACAGAAGCTAAGATACCAATGGCAAAAAACAAGTCTTCTCTCTGGATCCCCTGCCAAAAGCGTTTGAACTGGTCGGTACTTATACGGAATAAATTTGTATTTTCTTAAAATCCTTTGAACAGTACCATAACTGAAATTAGAGTCCTTGAGAATATCTGCTATTGAATTCTCACGATAAGCTTCAAAATATCCAATAACTGCAATTTCCGTGGCCTCACTTATTATGAATTCTTTTTTTGCCCTTGTTTTAGCAAAAACATTTTCGTTGCCCCTAAATTTTCGATAAAGTCTCAGAAAATATCGTTCATACGGTTGAATGCGAGCGGGATATAATTCACTGTAGTATTCTCTTGCTCTCAAGGAGGATTTTCTGCACACTAAATAGCATTCTAACATATCACACTTTTCTCATTTTTACCAGCGTTAAAAATGCTACTAGTTTGCTAATTCAAACAACTTTGTATTTTCACTAATAACAAAGTTACTAATGGTGGACACTTAATTTGGATAACCCTGTATATAACACACAAAAAAATATTGGTTTAAGTGAGCTAAATAGGTTCACACAATTAGACTATAGTCCCATCCATTTGATAACACTGCGACCTAGAAACTTCTTCACTGCCCTTACTGAGAGTATTGACCATGTGGCAAGGCCAGCCATGCTCTGATCTATGCTAGCCAACTCGAGCAGCGTGGCGGTGGGGGATTAGTCGGCAGTTGCGATACGTTTGATACTTCTCCAGGTTATAAAAGCAAATGTATGAGTGAATCTCTGATGTGTGTTATATGTACCAATAGATGCATATTATTGAAAGAAAGAGAGAGAAATTGAGATATCATCTCATCCAAAAAACAAATTTTGTGCGAATGGGTCTTTTATCGGTAGCTCGACTGTCATTGCACCGATTTTTAAACCTAGAAAGCGTTTTCATCCTTGGGATAGTAGCGAAAATTTCATCCAAATCCGAGAAGTACTTCCCAAGTTATAGACGGGCCAAGGATTAGCGGACAGACCGATAGACAGTCAGATAGACCGACAGACAGACAGACCGACGAAAATGAGTTTTCGTAATGTACATGTTATATAACATCCATGTGACATAGTATTTCATTTACAAGATTTTCTGCGATTACAATACTTTCTCGCCAGGAGGCGTGGAAAATAAAAGCATATATTAGGCGTCATTTAGAGAAATAGAACCTGTAGGTGGCACCACTAAGAACGTAAACAAACTTCCCAAGAATGCAAGTTTACGAAACGTGATCCAACTAGCATTACTTAAGAACAATGTTTTATGTTAGTAATAGTTTGAAGAGTAGGGAGTCGCGGGTAACATTAAAACGTATTTATCGTTTGACGGTCACAGGTTGAGAGGGGCGATGGCGGGCCGCGCTGTTGTCGGCTCGATGCTGGTGATGGGAATTTTGGTACTTGACGCGACAGTTGATTAAAAAATCGACGAGCTCGCGGATAAAACCATACGTATAACGTTCCTCGGGTATCAACTAGTAAGTTAGTAAGTATACAAATTTTCACGTCTGTACGGCCGTATGTATTGGACAGACATTCACATTTGTCTATAGAGATAGAAGTTGTCCGATTTCCGGCCAACGGGCGTGGCGAATGACTTGAAAAATGCGCATTCTGGAATATTTTCGTAAGGACCTGTTTTAGATCATTTTCTGGATCATCTGGTGAAATATTTGCAATGGTGTAAGAAATGTTGGCTGCTAAAGCATCTCCTGCTGCTGCTCATTGGCATACACCAACGAATTGATATTCTAGAAAACAATCCATAGGTGCAAGATCAAGCGATGTTGGAGGCCGCTGAGGGTTCCCTTAAAGCGCCATCTTAACGTACCACTCCCTTAAAAAAATTATCACCACCCTGTTAATTCAGTGAAGAGATTCTCGGCCACTGGTCGACGAGTGTATTTAGCACCTTTTCGATACTGATAATACTCAACAAAGAAAAACCCCAAAAGGACCGCCCGTGTATGCAGACGAGACGTGACATTCTCGACTTGTTTTAACGTTTGGCACATTGGGCTCAAATTAATAGGGTTGTAATTCTCTATACAGTTTGACCAGTCGTATTGTTTTATAAGGTTGTGAAATACCGGGGAGGAACAAATTTTATATAACGAAGCATCCGCGATTTTTTGTCTAAGGCTAGTAGAATTTTGAAGAGCCTCCTATGACAGATTGCTCAAAAATTTCGGCTCCTTATGAACAAAGGAGAGGTCGTACCAGCCAGTTCTATAGGCACGAAGTTCAACACGGTTAGGATGGGGGATCGAGTCCTGAGACTATCCGTTAGGGAATGGTCATCGATCAGTCAGACAGCCCGCTTTTGAATAGCATCAAGAATGAATGATGCAGTCGGGGCGGCAGCACCCCAAGCATGTAAACAGTACTCGAGGCCTTGTACAGCGTGAGGAGGTTACACGGATAAAAGTACTCATTAGCTCTCAACAAATAACCTAGTTTTTTCACAGCATCTGCCGCGATTGACGAGATGTTCTGATGCCAGATCACGTCCTTAGCAATCTGGACTCCGACCAGCCGAAAAGAACGGTTCTTAGGTGGAACTCGGCCATCCATCAAAATCGGATGTGCGCTAACACTAGGGTGTGTTTTGGAAGCATTGAACTGTAGGTACCAGATTGTTGCGTCTCCCTTCCTGTTTAAAAATAATGCCGATAGTAACTGTTCCTTATAACTATGATTATCCCCATGTAAAAGAACAGTAGGCCTAGAACAGGTCCTTGCTAGTCTATAGTCAAATTTCATTTGTTTCCTCCGCTTGGCAATTTGTATACATGAGAAAGGTTTCCAAAATAATGCAGGTATACTTTCATCTTCGCTCGGATACATCGTAATTCAACATGAAAAAAACGGACATAGTACAGATTCCTGCGGTACCTCCAGTCATTAGTGAAAGTTTACTTATATACTTTGTATAATGCAGATCAACTTTTTTCATATGTCTTATATTTCGTTTGATGGTAGCCATCGATAATGAATACGGATTTCAATAATGACCAGATGCTGGACATTTTTCTTATACACCTCGTACATGTTAGGCTTCAAAGACAAAATAAATAAATTCGCTGTAGAAGCGCTAAAATCGGGTCCGTTTGACGTTTACAGCATCCCGAAGCATGAAAAAATGTGTAAAAGTCGACGGGACAGGTAGAAAAAGTATATTTACGATTGGTTGGTGAGACGGACTATCCTGACCTGCGCTGAGCCTGTTCAAATAGACGCTGTTGCTTGGATAACACTTCAGACATCGAAAGTCAATAAGATGATCTTAGAGATACAGAGAGACTTGAAATGATATAGCTCTCTCATTACCATCTCACGGACCCTTCAACTCTAAGAAAATGACAAGTGATCTTCATCTTCGATGTTTTTTCATATTCCAGTACTTTTTGTTTTCTTCTTGCAGAATCTATCAAAGACACAACTACCTTATCTTATTTGACTTGATTTTTTCCTTATGTTATCCAATTACCAAATTAGAATTTTATAACCCATAAAAAACCGTTAACCTCACATCTGTCTCCATAACACCTTATCTGCCCCAGCAAAAATTCGCATAAAACTGCACATTCGTCCTTTGGAGCCAGATAAGCGCATTTCTGGAATCCCACGGCACTTTTCAGAATAATTTTTATCGTCCTTGTTGCCTTGTTCATTAGTTAATGGCTATACGGTAGTCAGAGTCGTTTTTCTTAAGAAGGGCGTTTGAATAGTTCATGTAAGGACAGTATAGTTTCAAAAATTTGTGAAGGTTGTGAAAAATCTGACATATCCTTACCCAAAAAACGCTTGGTCCTAGCTTAAATCACTAAGAATCTGTCCACAAAATCTCGTCAAAATATATCTCCTTTATAACAAGATCTAGAACAGTTTCTAAATGCAAAATTTCCTCGTTAGTCCTCGTTACAGTTACAGTCATCAAAAAGTCGTACTTACAGTATCGCGGTGACCAATTTCGAGTATCGAAAATAGCGTCAAGCAGGTTGACCCTGTACTTTCTACATAACACGTCGATACAAGTTAGTACCTCTTAAAAAAGTCTGCTACAAATACTTATAATAAAAAAAATGAATGGATCAATTACCCACCCCGCCACTCGCGGTGCTCGCAAACCCACCACGGCGTTGCATACCCCACCATCGTCGCTCAGATATCAGTCAGCAGTCGAATGAGGTAGGTGTTCGTTCTTTGAGTTGCTTACCACGCGTATATTGAAAGTAAATCGCTAACAATCAAGTTTTAAGGATTTAAGGGGACATGGGGGAAATCTATGATGTATGAAATATACCTATCTAACGGCTTGGCCACGGCGACGATCGGCGCGAACGACGATGCGGCGGCCTTTATCACCATTATCTCGATATTGCTTAGAAATTAATAGTTTGTTAGTTCAAAACAATACGTTATGGAAGAGATTGTGGAGGAAATGAGTTAAATAAGATTCGGGGTAGAGGTAGAGAATTCTACAAGAAGTACGAGAAATACAGAATGTATCCAGGAAATTTCTTTTGAGCATACCAGAATGAGTGTCGAAACCTTCATTATATTCTAATTAATATTCAGGCAGAATTGGAAAAAATTCAATGCAGATAGAATTTTAAGTATCGCTGAAAAATTGTTCTGGACATTAAGGTATGTACCTATCTAGATAAGGGATGAAATTTAATGAGCTGAGCATATTTTGGGGAACATGATTTCAGACCATAGTTTTTGGGTGTAGATGAAAGAAATGGGAATGGGACTGAAAATGAGCGCAGACATGAAAGTTCCTATATATTTTACTATATAATAGGTTTTCATTAAATGTTTGTTCTCAAAGACTGTGCGATGTTGCCAGATTTTAATACTTCATAGGTGTTGGTGTTGATGGATATTCTTAATAATTAAATTTGTATGTATGACTTCTAACTCCACTCAACCCTGAATAACGTATAATGCGCCCTGACTCAAAGGAAGAGAAATTCTAGACTAGAAGTATAGCTGCTACGCGTATTTTCGTCAGTTTTCTTATACTTCGAAGTTGAGTCATTTATTTTAACAGTGAGTAGATCTGATCAAAAGAAATGTTTTTTTCCTTTAACATTTTTGTGGTAAAATTAAAGTAACAAAGTTATAGCCCTTTAGAAGTTTGCCCTGTCTCAATAATAATAATATGTGCTCGTGTTTGGCAACAACGGATATAATCCGCCTTATCGGTTCATCGCATCGGAAACAAAAAAGCAAAAGAATTTGAAACGCTGATCACGATGTTTTTATTCAGTCAATGTGTCAGTCGGTAACGCGTGAGTGAATAGTGGTGTTTGCTGCGTGGCTCAAACGAAATAAAAAATGGCACATGTTTATGCGGATCGGTTTCCCAATCGAGTGCAACCAACCCCTCCTGCCTTTGTTAATGTAGTACAACGGGCTCGTGAATCAGGTGACTTAAGACCTCACAGGGGAGGGCATGCCGGTGCTCCAAGACCTCACGATCAAATACAGGTCCGCACTGAAATACTTGCCGGGAGGATACTTTATAAAGCAAGGTAAATTTTTTTTCTTATTTTTACACACATATTTTGGTTTATCTTCCTTCTACAATCATTATCTGAAAATTAATGACTCAACTTCAAAGTCACCCTGTATTTCTTGCATTTGGCAACGTCACGGTATGTATAGGTTCCATCCCATTCTGCAAATGTCGTGAATAAGAGAGTGTTTACATCTTTTGAAACCCAGATAATATCAACAATATCCTGCAACTAACACATTTGGCATTTTGAATCTCATTTCACATCAAATCTAGTGCCTATTCGGACGGTGAAACAAAAAAGGCTGGTGCAGTTAAGCTAGAAGATTACATAGGAAATGATAGTATGCATCAATATGAACAACATTACCGAAAAAACATATGGTCGCAAACATATTTTTTTCATAACACATTTTTTTCGGTACTATTGCCCAAAATATGGTTAGCTAATTAAATGCCATGAAATCAAAATACTTTACAATAATATTTATGTTATTTATTTGAGTGCTGAGGGTGGCCAGAATTCCAAATAGCTGGCCTAGCAAGTATTTTAGTGATAAAAGCATCGGTGTTCATTTTTCTGGGTAAAAGAAACTAAACTAGTTTGATCACTGCACTATTCGCCACGACTGCCGCTCGACTCAGTGGCTTGCACCGAAGTGATTCATGACTTTGTTTCACTCCCCCTCCGCGTCGCCAGTCGCCCGCGCGGTTCGCCTGGTACATTTCGCCGGTCGCTTCGCCATTCTCTCCTGCGCGTGGCTTGATAAGTATACTTTATCTGAAGTCACTTGAAAAAGCATAAAAACCTTTGGTCGGCGCGTCCTTTGTAATTTCATGACGTATCATAGGCGTGCGGTCATTTATTTAGAACGATAATAATAATGCTTTTATATCACAATAAATGGATTTTACTATCTTCTTATTTTTTTGATTTGGGATAAAAAATACTTATATTGGGAGTTTAATTTATGTTGACTGAAAGTTAAGAAATGGAAAAATTACAGAATTCCAACGTTTGACATAGGAAAATATTTACATAGCAGGTAGGTATATAAAAAGGTATATAAAGACTTACATTATAGGTATTTATATATCATCCTCGCCTTCGGAGCTGTCGCTAGAGTCATCTTGTAGAGGAATTACAACGGGATTTACAGAAGGCAAAACACAATATTCATTTTCTTCTTCAATAATATGCCTAGAACACTGCTTCCATAGGTCTGTGGCAGCAATATGAGATACTGCATCTCTTATTGTGGCCAATAGCGATTCACTTAATTGAGGGGTCTGATTATGTTTTCTTACTTTTTTTTAAAGCAGCCCAGACCAACTCAATCGGGTTAAAAATGCAGTAATAGGGAGGTAGACGTAATACTTCATGGCCATTTTGCTGAAGCAGATTGTCAACAACATACTCTTTTTCAAATTTTTGTCTTTTAATAAGATCCAATAATATGGCTTTGGTTGATTTTTGTGGTATTTCCATTCCCTTATCCTTCATAAAATCAATAATGTCTTGTTTTTTTGTGCCTGTATTCGGAATTTTGTTTTTCTGTCGGGAATGGTATGGCGCATTGTCCATAATAATCACTGAATTTGGGGAAATGTTTGGTATTAACTGCTACTCTATCCACTTTTCAAATAAGTCGGAGGTCATGTCCTCATGATAGTCGGCACATGATTCTTTGATATTTTTGGCAGATAACAGCAAGGCATTAGGTATAAATCCATTTTCACTGCCAGCATGGAGAATAATGATTCGCTTTCCACGGTTGCATGGTGCATTTAAAATGCACTTGTTGCTGTCGTCAACCCAGCCGTACTGCACAACATCATGGGTATCATACCACGTTTCATCCAGGTAAATCAGATTTCTTTTCTGTTCTCTATAGATTTTAACTTTGTGCAAAAATTCTTGGCGCAATTCAACGATTCGAGACGACTCCATAATCACCATTCTTTTATCTAATTTTTTGTATTGAAAACCACACAGTTTTACAATACAGTGCAGTGAGTCTAAGCATTTGTAATTATAAAAATCTTCAGGATAATCTTTTAATTTATCCCGTATCATTTCCAACGTGGGCACCAAATTTTCTTTATAAAATCCGTATATTATACGACGAATATCTTCCTGAAAACCCACGTCTATTCTTTTTAATTTCTGCCCGATGCGCTTTCTGTGGAAGGAATGGTTGACTACATCTCCCCTTTTTATAACCCGATAAATGGTAGACCGACTGATTTTTGTCAGGATACAAATTCTGTTTAAAATTTGATTTTGCGAGGAATCTGGATTTTCGTTTTTCAGACAATCATACATATTTAGGATTACTCTTTGGGTCTGTTCCTCTAAATCTTTATGAAAGAATTCTGCCTGCACAGGTTCATCAACCATCTCCTCGTGGCTTGGAACATTTTCCCAAGGTCTCCAAAGAGCCATATTTAGGACACACAAGAACAATCAACACAACAATTAAATCAACAAGTAAACTGAGTATTCAAAAGTCAAAAACACACAAACTAATAAAATCTATGAAAAAACACGGACATACTAAAGAAAACACGTTTATTCACCGCTACACGGCACTGGCTAAACTGTTTCAATTTTCAGTAGCCACCTGCACTTGTTCCGAGCTCTGAAATACACGCTTTCTCATTGGCTATGTCCACGCATAGGCGTGCTTTACTCCACGTGGACCGGTGAAACTGCCTTTGATCTCTTATACGGGGGGATATTTGCTGCGAAATTTGGCGATTTTTGCAGCAACAGAGCGTGTTAAATATAGATATATAAAACGCACCCGGTATTTCACAGTGTTTCAAGTGACTTCAGATAAAGTATACATACATTTCTATACGTTTGTTTCAGTCGCTGGACGCTTCGACATTCCCTCCGTGCGAATATTCGCTGTGGGAAGAATTACCAGGGATAGATGCGTATACTTATACAATCGGCAAGAAATATTTAGAAAATGATCAAGAGCCTCTGAAAAGCCAAAAAGCGAGGTAAGAGCGATTTTCATTTTTCCTGTTCTTTGACTCTAGGTCAGTGGCCACTGGACCGAATTTCAAAAACTGCAAAGCTTTGGCATAGTAGTCACCCTGGGTGAAAATTTCGTCAATATCCAAGCAGTACCTACCTAGCTAGAGATGGACGAAGGATTAGTGGATATGCTGAAAGACAGACTAACGGAATTGGCTAGCATGATTTTTCGTGGTGTACATCTAATTTTAGAAATCTTTCGCGATTATAATACTTCGTTACCAGTGGCGTAGGAAGTAAGATGGTTCTTCTGGGGCCTCTCGGTCAATATCAGCAGAAAATGTCATCAGAACTGTGGTCTACTTGAGACACGAGTTTCCGTCTAGTTTGCAGTATTTTCATATACTGTTTTTTAGGTAGGGTTCGTGGTAACATTCAAACACCTCTCTTAATGTCTGTACACCAGCAGTCGTACATTTTATTACTCGACTGATATTTCGATAAGCATTACTTACGTTTATGTTGGGCCTCAGTCTGAATGTCACTGCACGTGCCATTAATCTCACCTGGAAAAATGGAAAGAAAAATTAATTTATGGTGTTCGGGTTGTTATTAATAGGTTTTAGGTTTAATTGGTATTTTACGTGGGCGATTTAGAAATATATAGTACGTGTTATACTTTGTAGACGTAGGCTACATCGATAGAGTTGAAACCGCATGAAAAGCTAATACAAATAGTGATGATCGTCTATGAGTAGAGGACGGAAATAAGTGGATACAGATATGCATTTAAAAAAATGGCGTCTAGTAGACTACCTTTATGCCCTCCGGGCAATTCTGGAGAAATAGACTAGCAGCATGTAAGTTAATGCACACTTACGCATCTTTGTTATTTGACGGATATGGAAATCCTTTTCCCTTCACATAAGTAGAAGAAGTACCAGTGAAGAACAGTATTGTTGTTTAAAAAAATTAATAATATATCTGGTGCTGCTGGAACCACAAGCGTATATTATGCAAAATATGTGTCTCAGATTAAACGTCCTTCATTGATACTTATGACGCAACTTCTACCCCCGACAAATCCCAATTTTCAACCACTACAAAAATGCTCTCAAAATGGCCACGAGCTGAAGTTTGAGCAATTTTTTCTTGTTTTTTGCTTCTATAGCTCCCTTGCCACTAGTCCCCCTTTTCAAAGCTTCAAAGATTTGGGTCTTTGGTGCAGCAGTAATCTGAAAATTTAAGCAAAATTCGACCAGTCACTTCAAGCTTATAGCGGTGACAGACATACCATCAGACAGACCGATGGAAAATGGTCACATGGTTTTGCGTGATGTACATATCTTATAATAATCAAAAAACTTGTTTATCGATTTTCCTTGTGATTACAACACCTCCTAGCCAGTGGCGTGGCGAGCAAAATAGAACAAAAATAGATTTTGAAGTATCTTGGAATCCACATTTCTATCAGTCTACTTGACGTGGATGAAACAACTACAAAAAATAAGAAGTTCTGTTAGCATACGCTGTCCAGACGAACCTCACAATATCGGTTTCATTTTTCAAGGCAGCTGTTGCAATAACACCGTAGTTGTTTCCTAGTGTCATATTACACCGTATAAATTCAATTAATGTAGTCTTACACACCTAATTTAATTATAGCAACTTACCTTTTAGCTGCCCGTCAACGAAAAAACAAATTAATGCTGAAAACTAAACGCACGCTTGCACCTACTGTGATTTTTCCGCGGTAGCCTATAAACTTAGAGGATTATGTTGCTATAAATCGTAGTGTGCTTTGCGTTAGTAAGGTTTGTGCTTTGTTTATTATTTGCCGTAAATAAGGCGTAATTAGTGGCGATATAAACAAGGGAAAAGATTGCTGCTTATAACCTCGTTGTGGTGAGAAATGCTTGTATGCTTCGAACACACTGGACCGTTTCGGACATAATCTACAAAGGTATGAATATTGTTGTCTATAGTATTTATATTTTTAATTGAAATAGCAAAATAAAACCGAACATGTCGTGTACATCACGAAAATCCAAGTCACCCATTAGAGAGTTTTTGTTTTGCTGCTTCGTTATTTTGATTTCGCGCAGTAGCAAGATAATCCTTTGTTTTCCGTTATCTAAGGGCCGTATCGTTAGTCGTTCCTACAATTGTAGGATGCTTTTATGGCCTTCTTGATTTTCCCGGTCTTTTCTCTCCTTCATAAAGGCTGGGATATTTCTAGATTTCTACCGTTCCGTGTCACCGTCAGCGTTCTCCTTTTGTGATGCTATGCTTTCTTTTTGAGCTGTAGGAAAGCTCAGGCTATATAACAGATGATATAAGTCAAAAGCATGAACAATTTTATGCGAATAGATATTTGTAACATAACCTTAAAATAGAGTGCTGACACGAAAAGTAAAAAACTATGGAAACCAAGGAGGCCATAAAGGCGTCCGACAATTGTTGTTGTCATAGTCTTTTCTCTCCTTCAGAAATTTCTAGGTCTCACCTGTTCCGTTTCAGCGACAGCGCTCTCCCATTTTGAACTTTGAATTGTAGGAAATTTCAGGCTAATAAAACATGATGCAAATCAAAATAGAGCGCTGATACGGAAAAGTGAAAAACTATGTGACTATGAATAGTCAATGAAGAAACTGAAAGAGTAAAGAAACAGCATCAAATAGTGCTGAAAAATGAAGACAAAGAACTTACTTACACACTCATGCCCGACAAGTTTGGCAAGTATTTTTCCACAATAGCAGAGAGCAAGTTAGCAGAACACTTTAAATGTGACACCCCATCAATATGTCCAGCATAAAATCGGGTAGCATCATTAAAGTTTTACGAGGATGTCACCACTGAAGAGATCGTGGAAGTAATTCAGCAGCCTTCCAAATAAAAGAAGCAGTGGAAATGATGGAATTTCAACGCATGTAATGAAGTTTGTGAAACGTGAAATATCGTTCTCCTTATCAGTGCTTATTAATAAATCAGGGAAACAAGGTAAATTCCCGAAATGCTTGAAACTAGCTATTGTTATTCCCGTATACAAAAAGGGTGACCGTACAGACCTTGAAAACTACAGACCAATATCACTTTTATCGATAACCTCTAAAGTCATTGAAACATGTCTGTAAAAACGTATATTATGTTTTCTCAATCGCTATAATGTCTTATCAGATACCCAGCATAGGTTTAGACCCTCTCGATCGATAGAAACGGCTACCTTTGACTTTTTTCCCATGTATGTAGAGAGGTAGATGAAAACAGACACGTTGCAGGACTATTTTTTGACCTTTCGAAAGCATTCGATATAATGAATATTTCGTTTATCGTGGAAAAATTGTACTGTCTAGGTATAAGAGATCTTATTGTCAGCTGGATCCAGTCTTTCCTCACAGACAGAAAATTGAAAACGAAGGTCGAGTGGTGCCAGTCTAACCGCCTTATCTTGAATGAAGATAAGACTGTTCAAATTCATTTCTTCTACAAGAAACCACGCATGGATATTGATAGCTTTTCAGATCAAACTGTCTTCTTAGGAACTCATGTTGATAGTAAGTTAAGCTGGCAACCACAAATAAATCACATTTGCAACAAAATTAACAGTGCTTATCTTGCAATATTGAAGTTGAAACCTAATATCCAGCTAACTCACTCTTAGATGTGTATTACGCGCTAGTTTATTCTCACATCACTAACAATATAATCATATGGGGATAGGGAACAATAATTAACAGATTATTCATCCTGCAGAAAATAGTATTATTAATATTAATTTTTAATATTAATAAGAGGGACTCTTGTAAAGAAATCTTTAGACGCTATAATCTGGTTACATTAACTTCCATCTATATCTACAAATGCGCCATCTTCGCATTTGAACACAGCAATAGATTTATTCGTAACAACGCCATTAATAGTCAATACAACACTAGAACAGGGCATGATCTGAGTTTACCAACACATAACTCTGCCCTATTCCAAAAATCTGCCACTTTAGCTTGCACTAACGTATACAAGAATCTGCCGAGTGAGTTGCGGAGAAGCACTTATATCCTTGCGCTGAAAGACCATCTTTACTCTCTACATGAGTTTTTTTAACACATGAAAGTATCTGTTTTTTAATTCTTTTAAGCTGTTAATCATTTCGTTATCAGTGAATTGTCTATTATCGTGGAGTAAATGTATTCTAATTTCACTTTTTATTCGAGTTTTAACAAAAGTATGCATGGTTTCTTTTTAAGCTTTTAAACATTTGTCCTCACTGATCGATGTTTATATTGTGTTTATATACGTATATTATGTATTTCTAACAGACTCTCTTACCGTTTTTCTTTGTATCAGTTTCAATGATTTTTACCGGCTAGACGAACATTTTTTGTGCTAAAAAAGTCACTGTATATGTATATATTTTTACCGTGACAGATTTAACACAATTCCGATTCTTGCGCTGTACCTCTATTGTGATTTAACCTGTTAAAATGTTTTGTAATTGTAATGTTCTTATTTATTTTATATTTATAAGTATTTTTCCGGCATATTTGCTCAAACGCAAATTCATATTGACAACTCTTATATCATGTAACATGATCTAATAGGACAATAAACTATCTATCTATCTATGATAATCAAGGAGGCCGTAAACGCCTACAATTGTAGGAACGACTGACGATACGGCCCTAAGTAAGATCCGTTAGTTACTGAGAATAGGGCAGCGTTTATTTATAGAGCCTGGTAAGCCTATATACCTTGGAACGTGAAATTTTGACACAACGTCACTACTATACCAAGGACGAAACAGATGAGTGATTTTTGAAAAAAAGATCCAATAACGGTTGAGTTATGGGGGAAAACGGAAACATTAAAAAAACGCTAAAATCGCATTTAAGACATTTTAGAGGCTCCTGTTCGTTTTTGTGAATTTTTTTGAGTGGTAAAGGCTGGGGAGTGTAAGAGGTGGGGAGGGTATATCTCAGTTTTTTGACTTTAACATATGTATAGGTACGCTTCCAACTCCGGTAAATACTATTTTCAATGCCCGCACCGAACAATTTTTACTTCCCACGTTAGCGGTTGCATGAACTGATGATATCGTTGCGAGAGAAGTGCAGAATCAACGTACCTGACATCCTTTTTGAAAAAACCTACAATACAGGGGTTTTTGTGTACCATCATACAATCCACTTGTACAGGATTTTCCAATGTTTTTGAGTGTCTTGGTCCTTTCATCTGTCGCAATTACACCATAACAGTATAGATTTTAGAGGAAGACAGAAATGGATAAAAATGATGGACGTCTTCATCATGATCTTAAGTGCTCTGAATCTCAGTAGATAATTTGAAATAATTTTCAATTCAAATCCATTCTGTGACGCTTATTATTCCTTATTATTATTTAATATTAACGTGTCGGAATCTCGAACAAATAATTGAAATTCAATTTGCAAAATCGAAAGACAACTAATGTGAAAGTAGACAAAAAAGGACCGTAACGCCCAACAAGCCTCCACCGTCCGACTTAGCTCCACAAGCTGTTTGTTTCTCCAAGCAAAAAAAATTACATGGCGTTTTTGCTACAAAATTAACACGACATTAAGCAATGCGTCAAGAACAATGAGTTTGTGATTGACAGCTACAACAACCTACATTCTATTGGCACGTAAAAATAACCTGGTACGAAAACCGAATGCTTGTAGCAGCTTTTGTAGTCGCCCACAAAGCGTTGTTAGATGTAGCAGAGTATACTGGATACAAAAAGTGAAGTCGCTTTAGAGAAAACCTTTCATACTCGTATTTCTTATGATCGATTTTATCATTGACCAGCTGGCTTATAAAAAATAGGTTTTGGTATATAAACCAGAGATCTGATTCAAACTGATATCAACGTATGCTAGATAGCCAACCAGGTACAGTACTTCGGCGTTTAGAACATTATCCACGATGGAGTGAGATATTCTGGTATCGTTTATGGAGTTTGTCCAAAAATATTATGTTTCTCCTCTCAGTAATAATCAGAAATGTACTGTGAATAGGTTTGTACCTCAAGTTGGCGACAGCGCCATCTATGGGACACTAACCTTTTTAAAGTAGATTTATAATCTTATCGCAGAGAGGAGAAACATAGCTGTGACAAAAAATTCTTAGATGACAAGACAAAATCCCAATTCATTTCGACCTATTGAAATACGGCAGTGCAAAGCGCCTTATTTGACCAGAGTCGATCAATGCGAGGGTGTATGGCAGTTTCATCGCGAGAAGACCACATCTACTACACTGCCAGAATCGTCAGCCTCATGCGCTCACAGTGGTGCCTATGCTGTCACTGCTATAACTGCTATACACTCTCGCAGTGGTCGATCCTGGTAATTGGTGGCGATTGCCACGCCTTTTTTTATAAACAAGAGGAAAGGGTGGTGTGATTTCTCTTTCCTTTTTAAAAGGAGGAAAGTAGAAATGACGCAGAATACCTAAATTTTTGAAAGAAGGTAAAATGAGTGGCCTTGAAGAAGGTATGTTCAATAGAAAATCAAAAGGAACGGATAAAAACCGGTAAAGAAGGTAAAGGTAAATCAAATTTTAACAGAAGGTATCTTGATAGGAAAGCGAATAATCTTATATGGCTAGTTGAGTTGAGAAAGAAAAATAGAATACGTGTGAAATTATACAATCAATAAATCATGAAATTTGTCAAAAGAGAATCATTGATAAAAGGGTTTGTCATAGAAAGGTTACCTGATTTTGGCAAATGACACGATTTGCGCTATCTTATTTCGATAAGTCTCATACTTGGATACATAATAGCTGCTTTGGTCTCGTTCGTTGTCCCAGAGACTAAGCCTAAACCATGCTGATGAGTTACCAAAAAGCATGAAGCAGCTGTTCTTTGTTGGCCAACTTTGGTCGGACGGAAGAAAGCAGCATGTTTAATGGTTGGATACCTTCAGATATAATATATTATTCAATTCTGATATCGATATTCATGGCGAAGGGGAAATTTTGAGTGCGGAGCATTGGTACGTGTCATACCTTGGCGTCTGTTCACAATAAATATTCAAAAGTAGCAAACGGTCGAAAATATGATTTGGACAGACTTTTATTTAGCTAGATGACGTTTGCATTGTCAGTCTGAGGTTTTAAAAAATAAAAATTTGAAATTTACGTCGAAAATGATATTGGGGATGGCTGTTCGAAAAGACTGCTCCAACGAAAAAAATATTTTGACAATATTGGATTAATTAAACCACCACCCTGATTCCCAATCTATTTATCACGGCCAAGAACAACGCGCAATTACACCAGAGTAATCGGAGTATGAACACCGCTATTATATCATAACATATTGTGTAGCGATATATTTCTTCTATAAAAGTTATTTTTTAGAATTATTATGAGCTTCTACTAATTCAATCCTACCATTATCAAAAGACTAACCTTTTGGGGAACAACTAAAATATAATTTTTCTAAGTGATGGCTGCCGTCTACTAAGTCTGCTAAAATTGAATAGTGGGGATAGTGCGAGAGAAATATGTATATTGATGGATCTGCAGGATAGACTGTGGGTGTTTATTGCAGACATTTTTGTAGACAAAGAAGTTTTATAGGGCAGGTTTGAAGATACCCAATCCTTATTCAAGTCTCCATCGGAAGACATCTCAGAATCTTGCCTAATCAGGATTTTTTACGACATAAGTGTATTTCACCGACTTTAGCGATAAGCTGATTTCACCGCCTTGGAAATGGCCACGGCGAAGAGCAGCCGCGAAAAGTGTGATTTTGTTCTCAATCGCAATACTTGTAAGTTACCACATAACTATTTAACTTTTAAGGCCATACGCAGTATATTACAAATTTATTTAGCAAGAAAAAAGAAAAATATCTTGAAATTATATTTTTTCTCAACCCAAATTGCCAATTGGCATATTTGACATGGTTTCCAGTTATTTAGACAGCCGCGATACCGCCAACCCAACCGGAGACCAAATACTTTTTCACATTGGACAGTCTCGGCAAAGCGATTACTTCAGCCGCACTTTTTGCTACTAGGACCTAACATGAAACAGGTTTGACCGTGAAGTGAACCTGCTATTCATGCTCCGTATTTTGCTTGCCCACAAGGCGATGTTAGATATAGTTGCTTCATATTGGGCAAGGCAATTCGGGGAAATAATTACATATTATTAGCGATATAACTGTTTTTTAATATCACAGTGTGAGATGATACTGTCGCTTTATTAGTGCATGTAATGGTAATTGATACAAGGTTATGAAATCAATTTTTTCAATGCGGCTGCTCAAAATACAATGGTTCAGAAGAAGGTTGGGTCCTTCAGCTTGATGCGAGGTTTCTTCCGATAGCATTAGGTGACTGAAACGGCTATTTATTACTTCTTTAGATGGTATAGCTAAAGCTAATGATTAAGAGAACAATAAACGTCCTTTTGCACCACTCTTGTCAAAGCCTGCTTCTACAGTATAGCTCTTTTGAAATTGTCCTGACATCGTATTTGCCAGACCTAGACCTCAGTGAGTTTTGTTTATATATCGAAGCAGCCGCGTAGACAGCAACCTAAATACCGTGGCACCACGGCTGCTTTAACGAGCTTTAGAGACACTTAGTTAATCGGATTATTGAACTGCCGAAGGTTAGTAGAATTGGAAGAGGCCTTCTCAGGCAGATTGTTCCACACTCTCGATACCATAGGGAAAAAGGAGCGGTCACACGGGCCTGTTCTGGATGTACGAAGTTCGAAGGTCAGGTCGATGTCTAGCAAGCTCATTGCGCAGCGGCATCGAGGAGGAAGTACTCATTGCATTTCTCCGTTTTGTAACTGACCTGTACATCCAGTTGCTTATCTATACTGCGCCATACTAACAAAGACCCCCGTATCTCCAAAAGTTTTAAAATTGAGATATTTGCGCCAAACGAATAATCATTATTTATGCTACATATTTACATGGATAAAACCCCGTATTTTACATATTTAAATGTTTTATGAGGGAAAGTAGTTTCCCCGTAAACGCCAAAAATTGCATTTACACTTATTACAAGCCCCTCTTATTTAATTTTTTTAGAAAGACCCTGCAATGCACTCAGTAGATACGGGCTTTTAACTAAGGAAAATCGGAATTATGCCGCGTAAACTGTCACTTTATTGATTGGTTTCGACTTGTCGGCATGTTTGTTATAAATTGAATCCCTCTACATTTTTCATTTATATATCAGTTAAAAATTGTCTTAATATTTATAAAAGTGTTGTTAGTGACAAGCATACAAATATTTTGCTTTGGTAGTTTCCCTTTATCATAATTATAGGTCTCCTAAATTTTATTATTATTAAAACATGTCTCAAATCTTTGATAATTATTTTGATGATAAGCTAACAGAAAGTTTTTGTTTTTGTTACCAAAATATGTTTTGCGTATTACTCGTATGTGTCATGTCTCAGTCGTTTTTATGTGATTTTTACTTAGTTTTGATGATATATATATAATAAACATGGCAAAAGAGAATAGTTTACAAGTCCAAAAGCTCATTATTATCATTGGCGTGCTGTTTTACGAGAAAAAGTATAGTAGGGCTTATTTTATACATATTATTTTACCATACTTGGTATCAGTATCCCCAATACGAAAATATAATAATAAATAATACGATATCAAAATATATAAAATGATTGTCTTTTGGCGTAGATATAAGTTTTTATCATAATTACATAGTTAAAACCAAGTATAGCCGAATTTGAATTATACGGGGCTTAATCGCATAACTAATAGCTAGGGCCTAGTTTTGCATATTTTTTTCTTAAAAATGATTGCTATCATATTATAAATTATTATGATGAATGATCTTAGTTTGTTAGTTAACTAAAAGTACAACATAAAGAGCAAACATCTTTAACCGCGGTTTTCTCAAAGCTTGTTTAAGTGGAAATACGGGGGACTTTCTTGATAGAGCAGTATATAGCACTGGCCCAGTATCATCATCAAATAGGAGACGGGAGTTTGGCCTATCTTGGCCCCATATCAAAACACGACATAAAACGTACGCGTGATTTGGCTTCAGGGTTCGGGTGCATCCACGGCACGACAGAAAATCACTTGCACGATTTAACGCTTACAAGTTCCACCAGTTGAGCAAATGTCAACTTATTTGTCCAAGCCGGTAGAGTTTTACAGGTATGTCATCCGCTCTTTGCCTAATCGCTGACGAACAGTAGTAGACAACGAAGGTGATAGACCGTGGAAACAAGTTCAACGCACGAGCAGCAAACAGAAACATACAAAACGGTCGAATGTGGAATTATTATCTGCATTCGTGATGTCGAATCCTGAACCGTAACGTTAGATCTCGATGGTGAGGTTATGTTTTACAAAATAATTACCTACAGTGTAGCAATTCTCTGTGTTTATGAACTCCAGACTGACGGCGAGGCAGATTATACGCTGATAAACGGTTAAACGGTTGCTTGCTGTTTTTGTAAGCAAAGGTCATCGGTGGGAAAATCGGTTCGGATATTTCCAATACGGGGTCAATAGTTTAAGAAAGGTTATTTACTTGGTTATACGCTAAAGGGAAAGCGTTGGTTCTACAGATCTGCAGTTAGAAAATCGCGTCAAGTAGATTGACTCTATACTTCATATGCCTTCGTTGGAGCTTTCAAAGAAAAGGGGTGACTCAAAACGTTAGATTTGCAACCTCCTACCCCTTACAATCCTCAAGCCTTGCAAACTTATTTGAGATTGATCATGAGCCTCTGAAACGTTAAAAATGGAGTTTAAGTGACTAATTTTCAAATATTTCCGATCCTTGGAATAGTAACCTTGTTTGAAAATTCATAGACATAAAAAATAAAAATTGATAAACATAAATTTAGCGAACACTCTGACAGACAGACCGACGAAAATGACTGACATGGTTTTCGTAATGTATATGTCTTGTATAATATCTCAATTTCCAAATTTTTCGCGGCTACAATACTTGTCGTAGGAAGTAAAAACAAGGAAAGGTTTTTTATACTAGAATAGACACAACGGCCATGCTTCGATGTCATCAAGGAAGTTCGTAGTGTTTCGTACTACATTAATGAAGGAGTGCACCAATGAGAAGTAAAGAAACGCTGGTTTGACTGATCCTGCATAGCAACTGTCTTCTATCCGAAGCGTGACATCTATCAAAATACGACAGCGCAACGGTTAGAACTATAAAGATCTCGGACAGATTCAAGAAGCAATGGCGAATAGATCACATCTACAAGTTCTAAAATGTACCTGATTATTTTGAACTCAAAAGCCATACAAATTCAAACCCTTTGGCTCGTGCGCATACCAGTAAAACATGCGCACAAGAAGAAGAAGATTTCGTGAAGTCAATTCGTAAAGATCGGACAAGGCAACAGTCGTCTTCAATACCTCGACAAAAGAATCCTAGTTAAACCGGGTGCAATATACATGTATTCTCGCTAACGCAAGTTTGGTGAACCTAAGAAGAAGCTGTGAAGCGAGATGAGCTCCTCCAGACCAGGCGACAGGAACACCCAGGTACGTGCCAATCCTACATTGTCTTTGTATGGATCGGGTGTCGATTACCTTAGGCCCGTATCGTCAGTCGTCCCTACAATTGTAGGGCACCTTTATGGCCTCCTTGATTGTCATAGTTTTCTACTTCTCCGTGTCAGTACTCTATTTTGAGGTTATGTCACAAACACCTATTTGCATCAAATTGTGCTTGCTTTTGAGTTATATCATGTCTTATCAGCCTGAAATTTCCTACAATTTAAAAAGAAAACATATCTTCACGATAAGAGAGCGCTGACGCTGACACGGGACAAGTGTATTCTAGAAATTTTTGAAGGAGAGAAAGGAGTATGACAATCAAGGAGGCCATAAACGCGCCCTACAATTGTAGGGACGACTGACGATACGGGCCTAATTACCTTAATTATATCTGAACGCGCTTACAGTCCCGCGGCTCTCCACAATTTAGAATCAACTTTGCAATAACATCTACTTTACCGCCAGAATCGCCAGTCTCTAGCGGTCACAGTGGTGGGCTATCATACGGAAACTGAGATCTGTACAGTTCCAATCGATAGTTGCTATATACTCCTGCAGTGATCAATTCTGGTGATAGGTGGCGCTTTGCGCTGTCTTATTTCGACAGGCTAATGCCTTACCTTAGATAATTAAGGCCTTCATGGTCTTCATTTCTAGACTCCTAGGAGTTTCTTGCTGGCGTCGGCATCTCCTTCACTTGCTGATTTTAAAGCGCGTACCCCTCACTGTAGGTTTTTATGGTGGTTCCATGTTAAGCTCCTTGAGCTTGGTAGAACTGGGGAATGCTTTCTTTGACCAACGAATTCGAATACGAGTAGAAGACGTAAACAAAGGATTTGTTTTTATCAATCATCTAGATCTAGAGCGACACGCAAACTCGAGTGGCTATCAGTTTTCTGCGGTGTTGCCACATCTTGTTCAAAATCAACAAACTGCCTTCACGCAATCGAATGATGATAGCACTGAGCAGTGCAAAAATAATAATCGTAAAATGTTATACGTGGTGGTAATAAGGAGTATTAATTTGTCTCCAATACGTTGTGTTTGCAAATAGAACAACCCATGTGTATGTACAGTTATATATTATTTGTAACACCTGCACCGTAAAGAAAGTCTTTGGTTTCAGTACCCTAATATATTTCATATTATAATGTTTCCACTAACTGATGCAGTGTCATCATAGCTTGAAAACCTACCAACTTCACGGAACTCGCAAAAATTAAAACAAATAATTTTTCAAAAAAAAAACATCACAGCGATTTCCGAAAACGTCTCGAGCTGTTCTTATTCTGGTTTCAAAATACATCTGAAATAAGCACCAAAGACAATTAAGAAATATGTATTGTTATATCCCGGTGATATTTCCTGAAAAATTAATATTTGCGTACTAAACGTGGCAACGCTGTGGTGGCAAATTAAGGACAGCTGGGCTGATTTCTGATGTTTTATGCTGCGGCTTTGTGCAATTGGGGGGAAGCTCTATTTTGCTCATGTTGTCATGTGTGTTTTCCGTGACATTTTCACAGAGTTTTGAGGATTTTGAAACATTTCAGTGGAATATAGTATTCTGGACTATTCTCGAAGATGGTCAAATGTTGCATGTTGTGTAAAAAGCAGTTTAAGTCCGATAAAAGCAGATGTCTACTCGGGGAAAGTCAAGGTCAAATTTTGTCTAAACAATAATCTGTTGATGTTGCTAACAAACAATCGTTTAACATCGTATGGACTTGGCTTCTTCTAACCTAGCCCGAATTTGTTGCATTTGACAGGTTGCCCTCATACCTGGCATTATTGGAACAAAAGAGGGCTCGTCCAAGCCAGTTCTTGAAGTACAAAGGTCGAATAGTTACAATAAGTTACTTGGTGGGTTTATCTGGCAGGCTTGAAACGTGGTTACATCATCAAGGAGACCTCAAAAGGCGCTTCATGACTTACGCTTGGATTTTTTAGTTTTTTGTTCAATATTTCGTATTCGTAAACTGTATCTACAAGAGAACAAAACCGATACCTCCTGGATAGAGGATAGTTGCGATGCTCTCATTCGTTGTCCCAGAGACCAAGCCTAGACCAAAGCTCGAAACAGCTGTCCATTGTTGGCCTTCTGTTGGTCGAACGGAGGAAAACATCGTGTTTAGTTCCAATGGCAAGTAGACCACATCTACACATATAGTCAGAATCGTCAGCCATCCAGCGGTCACATGGCGACTGAGCTATTAATCACGAAGCGAGAGTCCTTACAGTTATAACAAATAGAAGCTGGGATTAGGTTCGTCATATACGCACCCGACTTACTCAAGGAACATATTTGACTGAAGTTGCAGAAAAACTAGAATTTTTCAATATTAAAAACTGTAGGCATATGTATCTTACTGAGCGGTGATCTGTCCAGGTTATTGAACATAGCATGAACAATTACTCATTACGGACAAATGCAGTACATCATCCGATTTTTAACACATTCCTAAAAGATCCAGGATACCCAAGCCCACAATCACTTTATCCTTATAAGGGATACAATATTCGCGTGATATCATTCGATTAAAAACTAGTAGCTGAACTGTATTGAAGGACATTACACACACTGCATCGACAATAGCTAGTGTAGACATTTATTAATGATATTTCTATTTACACGTGGGGATTTTTTCGAATCAGTAGAATTCCGCGACTATTTTTCAGAAAATCGAGCTTGCAATTAATACGTTAAAATATATCAATGTTTATAATGCATGAATAAAAAGTATAACATTTCGCTTAGATAAAGGTTAGTGAGTGGGACTTCTAAAGCCTTCTACGTCTCTGGTCAGACTTCATATTGTCCGATTTTAAAACTGCCTTCCGATACCATTGACCATGGTAGGCTAAGCACTAAACTGAAATACTTTGGCTCTCTCATACCAATATGTATCATTATATTTGAGACACTCAAATAAATCCCTGATAACAATGGGAGTACCGTAAGGTCCCATTGTTAGTCCTGTGGAATTTCATCATCAGCCACATTAATAGTTAAAACAAAATATGAAAAGTACATGCACATATAGAGGTAAAATTATCCTGTGAATTAATTTGTATCATAATTTGAACAAAACTATGGGGGATGATTAGAATATTTGCGAATTAAACCCGATGCACAATCTCTTTAAAACAGGGTCCGTGAAAAAATGAATAGCAAATCAGAAGAAATATTTGCAGAATAAAAGCAAATGAAACAATATAATCACGTATTAGATCAAACTTACCATTTGTGCTTAATTAGACACAAACAATTTTCAGCACGTGTGCTCTTAACTTACGGAAGAAAGGGTTCTGACTCAAAATATTTGCAGATAGGGGCTGTCAAGACCAGTTATTTTACTAAAGATGGTCATGGGTCGAGATGGGCGGAGCGATTGAATCTTATGGACGTTACAAAGGTTAATGTAACATCTGGAATTTGTCCTGTCGTTTTTATGCTGTTTTTCTAAAATTATTTTTTAGTGTCGTTTCGACTACCATAATTTCTACATATGTGGTTTCATTTGGCCTGAAAAGCACGAAATTCTGCCTGAGACTGGTATTGTATTTCTATTTCTGATTGAAGCAGAATAAAAACTCAAGACGGCATTGCGTGGAAAAACCCTGTTATGGACGTCACACTTTATACTGATGGGGCTTAATATTTCGTTAGTTCGCTATGATTTCCTGTAATATCCCTGACGTTAAAACACGTCAATAATAAATAAAGTCGTTCATAATAGTATCACGTGACGACTATTATACACACATGGGACATTATCCATCGAACTTATAAAAACATGTTTCGCGCATAGCTGGCAACGCTCCTTTTAAGGATTTTCCTCATTGAAACAAGCAAAGGAAGATTAATCAAGCATGGTTGAAATAATTTATGCCTCTTAAGAATGGTGCTTAGATGCAATCATCCGTAGACACTCAGGAATTTATTGTGATAATTGGAGAACAAGGGCTGAATCTTAAATGTTGCAGATGTATACAAACAATTGGTCTGGAACACCGTTCAATCAAGCTCAAAAACGCTTATGATATTTTTGGATTAAATTTTCAGAAATCTTCCCGTATCTGCATATGAATGCTCGGTGAAATGGACATAAAAACCATTCCAATTGTCACTTACACATTATGGTAGCAAAAAGCCGCAAAAACATATCAGCTAGGAACCCGACTAAACTTACAATACGCTTTTCGGGTCGCTTAACAGAATCTGGATCATATTTACCCAGTAAAGCTCTTGGATTGGGTGCGTAGATTTTGAATTCTGTATGATTTAGTGTTGGGTATCACTACAATTAAGCATTCCAAATTACCCAAGTATACGTTTGATTGCCATATATTAACGAATATCAAAATTTTGCATATCATAACCGTAGAGTCTCTTAACAGAAGGCTCCTCTTAATGATATGCAACTGGAATAATTTATGCTTCCTAGAGTAATGAAGCCATATGCAAGATTATTTACGGTTTTGCGTACATCTAATGGACTATTGAATTTGCTGCAGTTGCATCCACATTACAGGATCCATTATGGTCAATTTTATGCTGAGTGTGTCTGAAACAGGTAAATGATCCGTCTTGTTGAGTGAATGGACAATGAGGTTTTCTTAACTTACAATTAATAATAATTACCAAAGATTGTGTAAATTGAATTCAACTGTTTGATGAACAGAATGAATTGAAGTGTACAAAATCGATGCGTTCATATCGTCGGTCTCCGCACGTACAGGCGTAAATGACAAATAATCTAACATCGAGTTACGCCGTAATTTCACATATTTTTTTGTAGTTGCTCACTTCACGAAATGACGTAGCTGTATATCAGTTCGCTGCTAAGGAATAAAATTTTCAGAAAATTGCGTAAGTTATAAAATTCCGAAAACAATTTTCATGGACCGGCTTAAATAGATTTACGCCTCTCCGTTAAAATTGGTTCATTTTAGTCTAACAAAAAAAATAGCAACGTGCAGACTAAGAAATCAGTATGTCATTTTTAATCTCATTTATTGCTGATTTTCGTTTTCTAGCTCTCCTGTAAAATTTGTAAAATGTTAGTTACGCCGGTACGTGCGGAGACCGACGACATGTAGAGACAATCTGGAGGATGTTCGTCAACGACAACGACGCTACCATTTATCCTCTCTCGAAAAGTCTAAGAAAGCTTGCTTATATAGTGGTGTCATGTGCAAAACTGTAGACGGGGCATATAATGTAGGATTGATTTTAAAGAGGCAAGAATAAAATGCTAACGTGATTCAGAAATTTTTACAGGTTACTATCTATATATACCGCGCGATTTTTAAATACCTGGGTGCTTATAAAGTAAAGCGGTGACTAAAAAGGGTGGATTCAATCCACCCCCACCTCTCCCGAGTTCAACTGTTTCATTCTTGTTTTATATAAAGCAGCCTTTGTATTTGTCTTAATAAATCAAAACATATCTGTAACTTGAAACTTAAGGCATCGCGGTATTATCGACTGTCATCGACACCTTCGCCTGTGATGAGTTGATAAATATTAGCGATAATGGTCGCCTTATTTGTAAGCTTCGTTTACATGATGTCAAGTGGCTAGCGAGAAGGAAGCGTGAGAGGCCCTGGTAGAACTGTGATAGGGATGTGGTGTTGCTCTGAATACATTGCATCTTAAGTCCGCGAGTATTTATTATTGGTGTTTCTAATAACTAGAATTATTCGCGTGCGTTTCGAACTCTAACACGAGTTATTCAAAATAATCATTTGAAAGCTATATTTTGTAGATTTGTTGGTGGAGCTCTACGCTATGTCATCAAGTAGGTACGTGTTGAATGATACATGGTTTTAGAATCTGTATAATGTTTATTCAAAGTTTATTCAAATTCAAAAACCAATATAGCTTACAAATTAAAAAAAAAAACAACTTCAGTACAATTTAAATAAAAAAAAGCTTCAAAAATACATGAGCTTGTATGCTCTTGCTACCCTGAATAACCAAGATTGCAACAGAAATCTGAGCAAAGATCAGATCTAGAACCAGCAAGTAACGGTACATGAATTGTGAAAATTCTGTATACTTTCGTAAAGGGATTGTAGTCACAAATCCTAAATTACGTGTCTGCATAAACAAATCTAAAATTCATAACAATAGTACAGAACCATACTAAAAACACTCAGAAGTATAAATATAGAGTACATAAAATATGAATATCTGAAATATGATAATAGAGGGATATTTCGAGTAAGGTCAAACTATGTTGTTTAAACAATAAAAATTTTGCGTAAAGGTTAAGCAGAGAAACAAGAGTACTACAATTTACTACAAAAGAATTTACTACAAAATAATAGACACCTAAGCTATAAGCTTGTGTGTGTCATACAATATACAAATTCAATGCATGGCTAATGGTTATAAGGTATATTATGAGCAAATGTATATAAAAAAAAAAGAAATAAAAAAAAAACATTAGATAGAAACGAAATTACTGAGTTGAGTCAACCTACCGTCGATGCAAGCATGTCAAAGTTATTTAAGATGAACTTCTTAATTCTTTTTTTGAAACTATAGTTCGAGAGGATTTTATATTCTAGGGGTAATTTATTATACAACCTAATACCATCAAACTTTATGCATTTTTGGCAAACAGATTTATTCACTCTGGTATAGGTGTAACTTATGTTTATTTTAGTTCTTGTTTCATAAGCGTGGCTGGTTGGAACATTGTTTCGGGAGTGAACAAATTTTAGAGCAGCAAAAATATATAAACCTCTAACATTCAAAAGATCATTTTCAATGTAAACAAATCTGCAACTTGACCTACATGGGATACGAAAAATAGTCCTGACAATATAATTTTGCGTGGTTTGTAGTATTTTTAAAGTACTAGTGTATGCGGCTCCCCAAATACTTATCCCGTAAGTTAGTAGAGACCACACAAACGAGTTATATATTGAGAGAAGACTCTTTCTGCTTAAAATATTCCTAAGAATGAAAAACTTATGAATAATTCTCCTTAATTTCGATGCCAAAAGCTCGCCATGACTCTGCCATTTTAAATTACTGTCAACAATGTATCTAATAACTTCAACTCTTTCGACAGTGTCAGCACTATCATTTATAATTAATGTTCGGTGGTGTAATGGCATGCCTGCTTTGGTTGGAGAAAACGTTACATACTTAGTTTTAGAGATATTAAGTTTAAGTAAATTGTTATCCAACCAGCATTTGACTTTATTTAATGACAACTCGGCATTCCGTATTGCGTCATCCCATGAATGACCAGTGCAAACTAAAACAGTATCGTCTGCATATGATATCATCTTACAGTTGAAATTACATCGAAGTAGTTCATTTATGTATATGAGGAACAGTGTTGGTCCCAAAACCGTCCCCTGAGGCACACCTATTTTGATCTTTTGAATGTTGCTTAAATCTGACCTTACCTTAACTTGTTGTAATCGATCAGCCAAATAGTTCTCAAATAAGTTCAGAACTCCACTAAGAACTCCAACACTTTCTAGTTTCTTTAATAAAATTGTATGAGATACTGAATCGAAAGCCTTTTGAAGATCTAGGAAAACTGCAACAGTCTTATTTCCAACTTGAAAATTGTCAAGCACTTGTCCTGTAAGTTCTTGTAGAGATTGCTCTGTATTGCAATTTTTGCGGAACCCAAATTGACAGTTCGATATTATGTCATATTTCTCAAGAAAAGAACAAAGTCTGTTATTCAAACACTTCTCAAAAATCTTCCCAAATACATTGATAACTGAAATAGGTCTATAATTGAACATATTGTCTTTACTTCCAGATTTAAATATTGGTGTCACTATGCTTTCTTTAAATTGGCGAGGAATTACTGAGGATTTGAAACAGAGGTTGATAATGTGAGTTATAGGGTGACTGATATACTTCATGATCATCTTGATAGTTTTAGTGTGTAAGCCATCTTTTCCGGGTGCGCTATTATTTTTCAGATTGCAAACTATTTGTTGTAACTCTATGTTATCCACTGGAGTTAGAAACATAGAGTGAGCAATGTTGACGACATGAGGATCTGATGTATCAAGAATTGAGTTTTGATCAATCTGACTTGTTATTTGCTCACCTATATCAACAAAATATTTATTAAAAACACAGGCTATATCAGTGGGAGCCTCCAGCGGCTGATTATTGTGATTAATTGATTTTACGTCATTTTTTTTTATTTTGCCAGCATTAGTTACCTCATTAATAACATCCCAGCTCTTCCTATAGTTATTACCAGCTAAAATGAGTTTTTGTGTATAATATTGATTTTTAGAGATCTTAATAAGATTAGTTACTCTGTTTCTGCAGGAGATATAGGACTGTCTCAATATCAAATTATCATTATCTTTCGTCAAACTCTGTTTCAACTCATCCCTCTTCTTGATCGAAGTAAGAATACCGTCAGTCATCCACGGCTTGCGTTTTCTGGTCTTACTATTTATTTTTAAATAATACGTTGAATGATCTATGCCTTTATATAATTCATTATAGAAGTTATCAGTTGCTTTTTGCACATCACTCTCTGAAAAAACACTGTCCCAAGTCACCACTTGTAAATAATCTGTTAACCTTTTCTCATCAATTTTCTTAAATTCATAGCTGTTTTTATTAATGATACAATTACTTCCTTTCAAATACCCAAAATTGAACAAAACAGGATAATGATCGGTCATACAATTTTCCAAAAGTATTGGTTTACACTCAATTGCTGTTTCAGAGACCTTAAATCTGTTTGCCTTCAAAAATATGTGGTCGATAATCGTAGATGAGTTAGAATCTACCCTAGTAGGTGTATTAATCTGAGATATGTACCCGTTCTGTTGTAACATATTCACGTATCTTAAATTGCTGTATTCATGTTCTCTCAATAAGTCTATATTTATATCACCCACCAACAACGAAATGTCACAGTTTGCAGTACTTCTCAAATACGAATCCAAATTGTTTACAAAATCCTGTACATCCGTGGGATTAGGCCTGTAGATACCAGTAATACTGAAACTGTTATTGTTGAAAATAAAGCTACAATTCAATGCCGTTACTACATCTATCATTTTTATGGAAACATGTGCAGCAAGATTTCTCGTGATTATGGTATAAAAGTGATAGGCGCTTAATCGAAGCGTTTATTTGTAAACCAGATTGTTGACAGCGATTTTTGTACAAAACTGTTAGATAAGCTTTTATGTTCTGGTTGCTATTACGTGCAAACCTCAAAGTCATAGAACTTTATAATGACATTATACATTTTCATATTTTCTGCTACTCTTTTATTATAAGTAACGTGGTAGCCCATTTATCGTAAACAATACATTCTGTCAATTTTGAGTACTTTTTGATAACCAAATAAGGCAAACAAACAATGTAACATAAGAACGACAAACGGCAACACTCTTTTTACCAAGGTTTTGAGCCCGGGAAGAAAAGTGCACTTTTTATATCCCAGAAGGTTCCCTTTGTTCTATTCGTGAACGCATGGAACAAGTACCTCAAACAATTACGAACGATGAACTTGTTACAGAGTAGTACAAAGTACATTCTGTAATAATTCACGAGCGCAGCCCTATTTGAAATACAGCAGAATCCATAAACATCGAGGAAGAAGAAGAAGGACGGGCACTGCCATGATTCACGGACTGACAATCACACGACATTTTTAGAAATTTTCAGCAAAACTGATCAAAAATGGTGAGTAGTAACACAATAAATACTCTATGAGCGATAGATTCTACACATTTTTTCGTATTCAAAAATCACAAATCAGTTCGATAGGATTTCTTGCTTAAAAATTTTGTGAGACGTCACGGTCTGACAAAAAATGGAAGCTCGAAAGATTGACTCTTGTAATTATTCACATGATTCTCTAAAGAGAAGGGAAAAACTGAAATTATGTGAAATGTCTTGTTTACATTAGGGTTCGTTCCTCATAATGATATAAACAAGAACTTTCTGTATTGAAATGAAAGCTAGACATCTGCAAAAAATCTGGATCTCATGGACTGACCTAAAAATGTCACGGAGTAACTTGTGTGCCTGGCCTGGCATAGCGCAAAAATTGGCATGTGTGATGGTTATTTTCTATTCGAAGTATGTTCGAAGACACAAGAGATACAAAAAGGACATAGATATTTTCAGTATTTTTTAATTTATTTGGAGTGGTATCTACATTAAATGAAGCGTAAAATGTCTCTGGAAGTCTCGCAAAATGTTACTGGTTTCTGGTAACGCTTCACCCGTTTCAACAATGTTTGTTGCACAAATCATAGCTTGCTAAAGGTGTATGACAAACATACTTTTTATGTAGCATCGAAATGTAGAAGTATAGTTATTCCTCAAGGCAAGTAGCTTGATGTTGTCATAAACTGCTTGAAAATAAAATTACTTGAACAGTTGATGATTGACTTGATTTTTACTCAAAGTCAAGCATTTTTAAATTACTTGATAATTTGTAGAACGTGTTTTTGATCTACTAAAGACTTTCAGTGGTATTTATGTACAACTGATGAGCCGTATTTTGTATTTTTATGCAGATAATCAGGAAGACAATTAAAAATTTTGTCATAGCTATCTCAAATGATGCATGAAATCAGCTTTTCCATAACACAAAATATTGAATCGGTAGATAGTGTCGTTGAAATTCTATAGATGCCAGGACAAAAATTGTTAGGAAGAAGAATCAGGACCGGCATAATTGTCCTTGGGCCACGCAACGCCATCTATGAAAAATATATTTTCATATAGCGCGGGCATACAATACAGATATACAGGTTTTCTATAAAATAAATCAAAATTAAAAACATTACAACCAATTTTACCTGTTGTTACAAGCACAAAATATCATCTTCATGGATCTTTCGATGTCAAACATGATCAAGCACACGTTAAAATAATTATTATGATATAGGAGTGTGGTTCAAAACCCGGTCAGTTGTCACTTCCAATATTTTTAGTTTTACCACCATTATATGCTTCATGACGCTGATGTATTAACTAGTGCTTAGCGAACGAAAAGCTAAGTTAGAATGTTTCATTACTTTGTATCCGCTTATGAAGACATGCCTTTTTTCTACTTAAGCTTGCAGTTTTGTTGTTTTACTATTTGTTATACGATGGACAAATTATTTTCCTCAATATGTATTGTTTTCTCTGAAACTTGTGACAAATAAAGCCTTTTCCTTGTGTATCTATAGTGTACTCGTATTTATATCACACAGCTTACGAAGTAATATAAAAACATGTGTAAAAACTACTTGACTTGATATCAGACTGCTGATTCCAAGTCAAGTCAAGTAGCTTGAAAATCAAGTCAAGTAGTGAATTCCTGTCGATATGACATAGTTGATGCCTCTATTTTGCATGTCGTGAGAAGATGTGGAAATTAGTGTTTTATGTGAAGCTAGTTACTTACTCTTATTTGAATACAACATTAACAAGTTTTTGTGTAATTGAAATTATATCTGGATTCAGTTAATCATATTTCCGGCATGGCAGTCGCTCGCAGTCGGTGCCATTCGAAGAAGGATGTAGAAGCACAAAACGGCTGTATCACTGTGAAGTTTCTACTTGTCTACAAGTTGGAAGCCAGTAAGCCATTTTAAAGTATAATCTATTTAGGTTCTCAGATATTAATATTGGGGAAATACTAGATTGCTTGGAGCGAACACTGTTAACGCAACATTATATGTTATGCTGTTTGTAAGGCATGATATTCGGACCGGAATAAAAAAAATTTGATCGACCATGTTTCAGAGATATGTACGCATGTTTAGCGTCACGGACTGACATTCAAATTCAAGGTTCTATTAAACGAAATATTTCATAATAATGTCGTCATCAAATAAGACAATTCAGATCTTTTCAAGATAATACTTGATCTATAAGGAAAATAGACAACCTTATATGAAATGCTTTTCTAGTTCAGTATAAGCAAAGACATGGACTTCTATCTTTGAGGCTTCCTGGGCGAAGACACTGGGTTGGCGTGATGTGTTACGCAAGAAGATCCAGTTACTAGGTCCATGTAGAGTGAAATACCAACACAAATAATCATGTCCGGCAAGCTTCAGTTTTTTTACTATCAGATTAACATTACCGAGAAGTTGCTTCAACATGTCTGTGTAGCCAAAAAGCACATGCTTCAAGACGCAAGCAAAGCCTGAGTGGGCGCTATGTGTAGAAAAAAAAGCGCGAATACAAGAAAGACGATCTCGTCCATAAGCAAGTCGATCGACTACAGAAATACCGCAACTTATGGAAACGACTTGCTAGTCAATGTTAGCAAGTGCAAAGCAAAAACGCATTTGCGGAGAATCGCACAGACGATCGACCTACGCAAGCACACACTTGGAAATCTGAGAATGGTATCGGAAAGGCGATAGCTTTCAAATCGGCACTATAACTAAATCAATTGGGGTAGCGCTAGAGTTCTCATGTGAGTATACAGAGTGAGCTACTTTAGATTCTAAATTCAATATTTTAATACACAGCAAGCAATACCAAAAAGTGTACCATATCTTCATTCATCATCACGTGGTTGCCTCTCTGACCAGTTCCATTGGTCAGACATATTAGGAAAAACCTATATGGTTCGTAAGCACTAAAAAATCTACAAACATAATAAATGCGAAAGTATGCATTCATGTTTTGTTTTTCACGCCAAAACTGTAGTACTGATTTTATTGAATCTTATTTTGTTGAATATACAAATACGGTTTTTTATACTTGGTCTTCTGATATAATGGAGATGAGCACCTGCAAAGCAATTTTGGGAATTCCACCACTAAGGGGGTGAAGTGGAGAACATAATTGAAACTAAAGGACAAAGAATGCTTCAAATTGAGTCACTCGAAAAGTAGGAGCGTATTGTGTCCACGATTTATCCCTTTTCAAGTTAAATTTAAAGAAATTTGAATCGAAAAATATTTGACCTATGAACACGAAATGTGACAGGGCCTCACTGAGGGGAATGCTTACGCTCACAAATTTGCACAAAACTGCTTCGATTTTCTAATAGAAACCTAACATTTGAGAGGGCGGTAATTTACAGGTAGTAGGTGCAACAGTGCTGGATTAAGGGACTTAAAAGGCATTCACAAGTTCCTTTAAAAATCCTTGAAGTTCACGGCCAGATACTTGAATTTTCAATAATGAGGTTCTTAAGAGTAGACCTAGACTGAGAATGGAGTTTGTAATAGTAGCGAACTAAGGGGTTTAAGGGCTGTCACAGGTTTATACATATTTACCGTCAATAACTTAATATCCAAAAACTGTATTACAGTTAGCTTTTACAATGTAAAAGTTTGGCTTAACTTGAAATAGTATCCGAGCACCTCAAATCTCGTACCCGCTAACCATATTATGCCATGTCAAAGTCATACACAATTCTCAAACTAGACGCATGTCAGAAATAAGTATGGATTAGTATCAAACCAGTAATATCTGAAATTAATATAAATCTTATTTGACATGCAGACAACGAATATTGTCACTGATTTGTGCGATCATTATGTTCCTGAAAGAGATAATTCTCACAGCGTTCATAAAAGTTAAGGAAATATTATCCGTTGCTAATATGGCAAAGCCGGTTTCAGTTGATTTCGCATTATTACCGACAAAATTATGGCATAGTAACTATCGTGGAAATATATTTGAATATACGTTAATGTTCAATGGAATTGAAATGTTGATGCATGGATAGCTTGAAGAAGGTAATCAGTGGTAATTCAGGTGAGAAAAAAATGAAGTTCTACTTAAAATATAGCTACTAGCTGTTATACCCGGCTTTGTGCGCTTAGCATTGCTAAAGTAAGACAATTTTCAGTTTCGAATCTCGCATGCAACATATTTCTGCATGGGGCACTGGAATTCGATTTTTTCACCTTTTGCCACTGTGCTGTCACTTTAGTTATTTGATTTTAAGACGGGTGTTGGTAAAATGTGGCTAATGATGAAGGAAAGAAAGAGTATATATTTTCATCAACTCATACTCTTACTTTGCCATCTGCCCTTTTTGGCAAACAGTGAAAAATCTCGGAAGCGTCATTAAGGTCCGATTTTACTGTAGACCCGCGGGACCTAAAATGTTGATCCCGATCACTATACACCAATGGCCTGGTAGATTAAATGAGCAGCTCGATTTTTTGCTAAAATATCTCTTAAACTAATTTTTGTAGGAAATGCCTCTTATTCCCTTATTAAATTAAAAAAATTTTATAAATCGCCTGCCTTAGCTAAAAAAACATAATTTTTTTATTTGATCCGGAGATCAAAGTCTATATTCCGGATCAATAATGACCAATTAGAAAGCGTAAAATTGCATCGAAAATTGGTCCATCGGAAACAAGTATCATAACCCCTTCTTGTAGTGTAGATGATAGAATCAAATTCAGGCGGCAAGTATTTTCCATATCGCCACACCCAGGAGCGAGATCTCATTTTCCGTGCATCGTGAAATCGATAGCTATGTAACTATCCAACTTGATCAACATACAACAACCACAGATTTCTTTCAAGCTTGTAAAAATTTAAGATAATAAGTTCCGGTATGAATACTGTATTTATCCATTGATTAACATATTCGTCATGGCGTTGGATCACCCTAATCAACACTTGTGAATATTCACTAACGTATCCTTCCAGATGACTTTAGTATTTGTTTTCCCTCTATACTTGGCAGTTGATACATTTGTAGTGCAGCAAAGCTAATATCAGTAAGTATGAATAATATGTAGTAAGACACAAATGTTTCTTATTTTAACACATAGTAGTTGAATTAACTTTATAATATAATAACATTTACTATTCAATTTAATTAAACAAGCCGAAACGGAGTATAAGACGACCAACCTAACGTTTATTTTGTGGGTCTACCGCGATATCAACCTCACGACTTTTCGTTAAACAATTTGATGAAGTAGCACTGCACAGTTCTGTGACTGGACAGCTGAGCTGATGAAAGGTTCAAAGTTTCAAGTGTAATAAAGATTCTCCTATGTTCTTTGTTGTCCCCAAGAACCATGCATACGTTATATGCATACTGAAATATTTTTATTAAAAATATGATTACCAATACTTCGCATAAATATCGCGCGCACACAGAGGATGTATATACCAAACAATGGTTCATATAGGTATCTATAACTTACAAATTTGGAAAACAATTTTAAGAACAATCGAAACTTACTCTTGATACTTGGGATGATAGGGAAACGTTTTCGACACGCGTCTTCGGCCGGCGTGGGGGTCTCGATAATGTCCTGCGGCAGTGCCGCCTTCCCGCGTCTGATGTATCATGGGGTAAGGTATGGAAGAAAATAGCGATGCTGCCAGATGGATAAGAGTACTACCGGTAGCGCAAGAAAATAATGTGTATGAAATGATTGTTATGAGTCTGTTTGACTGACTTGATCCATTCAATTATAGACATGTTCGTGACTACCTTTTTTTCCAGGGCGTCTAACTTGTGATGAAGAGATGCCGGCGTTGCGTGGGAAGTGCATGATTTTGACGTCATTTTTTCGCCTACATATTGAGGACTATTATTTAGCAAAGTTTCGTTAAATTTGACCGGGATCAGTTTTCCATAAGGATAGTTGGGAGGTATTCTGCATTTGGATATCTCACAGTGATCGTGACATGTTTCCTATATTTGTGCCAGGTGATGGGCGCATTAAACATGCGCATTGTATCTGGGTATACAATTGTAATGGAATACGTCTTCATATTCATCTATACAATGTATACAATGGCCAATAATAATTCAATTAGGTCGCCTGTAGAAGTGAATAATTAAAAAAGGTATAAATATATATTATTTATACATATACAGGGTGTTCCATAATTATTGCGACAAAATGATAGGAGTTGTAGAGGGCATCAAAATGAACAATTTTGCCTTATAAACCCCTGTTCGGAAATATGCCGTTTGGGCTGCAGCAAAAAAAAAGATCAGTTTCTTGAAACAGCTTACCTACAGTAATTACTCAAAGTGTCCTCCACCTTGCTCAATACACAGCTGTGCACGATTGTTCAATGATCGGCGAACTCTGTGGCATACCTCCGGTATGTCCTGAACATGTGCGGACGCGGCCATCACTCTTCCCAGTAGCTCTTGTTGGTTGGGAACAGGAGTTTCGTACACTAAAGCTTTCAAATGGCCCCAGAGAAAATAATCCAGTCTGGTCAGGTCGGGTGACCGCGCAGGCCAAGGCACAGGGCCACCTCGGCCTATCCACCTATTTATATACAGGGTGTTCCATAATTATTGCGACAAAATGATAGGAGTTGTAGAGGGCATCAAAATGAACAATTTTGCCTTATAAACCCCTGTTCGGAAATATGCCGTTTGGGCTGCAGCAAAAAAAAAGATCAGTTTCTTGAAACAGCTTACCTACAGTAATTACTCAAAGTGTCCTCCACCTTGCTCAATACACAGCTGTGCACGATTGTTCAATGATCGGCGAACTCTGTGGCATACCTCCGGTATGTCCTGAACATGTGCGGACGCGGCCATCACTCTTCCCAGTAGCTCTTGTTGGTTGGGAACAGGAGTTTCGTACACTAAAGCTTTCAAATGGCCCCAGAGAAAATAATCCAGTCTGGTCAGGTCGGGTGACCGCGCAGGCCAAGGCACAGGGCCACCTCGGCCTATCCACCTATTTGGAAATTTGTCGTCCAAATACTGCCGCACTTGTAAAGAAAAGTGGGCTGGAACGCCATCGTGTTGAAATCACATATTCGCTCTTATGTTCAGTAGCACATTTTATAATAGTTCCGGTAGCACATGCTGTAAGAATCGACCATAAGCATGCCCATCGAAACGTGGTGGAAGCAAATATGGCCCGATGATATGCTCGTCCACAATGCCGCACCAGATGTTAATTGAAAACTGATGTTGGTCTCTATGGATGGCTATGGCATGAGGGTTTTCTTCATCCCAAATGTGACTGTTACGGCTATTAAAATAACCGTCCTTTGTAAAACAGGACTCGTCAGTGAACAAAACGTAGCGACCAAAGTTTGGTTGCCTCAACTCCTGCTGCAGCCACCAACGACAAAAACGTCGACGCGGCAGATAGTCTTCTGGACCCATGGCTTGGACTTTTAAAAGGTGGTATGGGTGTAGTTGCTGGTCATGGAGAACCCGCCAAACAGTAGTTTGAGACGCTCCCATATCATGGGCACGCACGGTTGTACGCTGATCGGCCTCTACATGATGCAGAATCGCTTCCTCAAATTCTACTGTGCGCCTCGTGAAGGGCCGCGCTGCTTCCGCGAGGTGTCTGATGCTGCCACTGACGCGAAGACGTCCATGAATCCTTGCAAAAATGGCGTGATGCGGATGAGGAAGTTCTGGAAACCATTGGGCGTAGATTCGCGAGGCTCGTCTTCCGTTACCACCAGCTTCTCCGTAAATTAAATGCATATCCGCAAGTTCCGCTTACGAATACCGCTGCATTTTTACACTAAGGTACTGTTATTTACTATCTAGTTTGACGCAGATAAATTAAATGAATCAGTGTGGAGAATTTACGATAACAAAAATGTACACACAGCAGGCTTTTTTTTACAAACTGGCGAGACCATGAAATGTGCTAGACGAACATTTTGCAGCTGGTGAATTTTTTGTTTCTCCTATGAGCTCTTAAGGTAAAATTAGCGGTAGTGCTCAAACGGCATATTTACGAACAAGGGTTTATAAGGCAAAATTGCATATTTTTATGCCCTCTACAACCCCTATCATTTTGTCGCAATAATTATGGAACACCCTGTATACTCCTACAAAGTTATTGTCTTAAATTAATTAGGAAAATTTGTAAAATAAAAAAATACACTCTGGGAACAAGATCTACCCATTTGACTGATTTTGTTCGGTATGGTCAGCATCCTAAAGTCAATATAATATTTATATTGGCCTGGTCGTTATCGGCCATTCGAAATAAATAGCACATGCTTTCTGACTACGTCTTACTATTATACCTACTGATTTCGTTGGTACTTATACTAGGCAAGTAGAAATTGATAAACTAGTGCATCGATAGGCCCATACTAAGATACGAAAAAATTCAGCATACCTGTGCGATTTTAACTCAGATGAGAGCGAGAGAGAGAAATGAACGATAGTTTGAATTTCCTTATTTTTAGTGTGCCCAACAATATTGTTTTTATAATTCCCGGTTTACTGATCTTTTGACGTTTTTGAGTAAATCTAACCTCACTTATAGCTATTTTATACATTGGCTTTATCATTGTATATAATGTATACGTTGTTTACATTGTATATGCATTGCTTTCATCGAAACGTGAGTGCTAATTTGTGTTTGTGCTATTACACTACTCTCACGAGTTGGTCTCTTGGTCGCTGTCACTGTCTCCAGTCGCTGTCGCGGTGCGCAATGGTACCTTTTAATACCATACCTATTTTTATTAAGAAGAAGAAACATGTGCCTCATATAGAGCAAAAACTACATCGTCCAAAGAAGTCGAAGTCCATTTAGGGTTTTTTCACCTCGTGCGCTGCCAGAATTTAAACTAGGGATTATAAATAATGGTGTAGTAGGAGAATGTTAAGGAGCATGTAAATTACTCTGATATTTGTTTCTGATTTATTTACGGACAGAATAAAAAGGACTTGGATATGAAAAACACCGCTGCAAGTTGGAATTTTGCCACTGAAATGCTACTGAAATATCAAATGCGGTATAAATCATGATCTTAGAAAGTTATCAGTTATATGGAATACATGTTGATATCGGTTCTAAGGGAAAACTGTGTACTTATTTCCAGATATTTGGTCTAATGGCTGTTCACATAAATCAAGCTAGCAACAGCATCTCAAGCAACCTATAAAGGAAATGTGTACAGAAAGGCTTATTTTTTAAACGACCAAGCTGACATTATGGAATTGACGCATAGATACTACTACAATTTAACGTAAAAATAACAGTTAAATATTCCATGGTGGCGACTGGGAGTATTAACACTTTTTAAATAGAATTAGATGTCGTGTGATTCCTTATCTTGAAGATCCTTATGAGTACCTCAAAACCGTAGAATTGGAAATCACTATTTTTTTAAATTGAATCCGTCCAAATTGTTGTAGTCTGTTATATAAATATTATTCTTTTGGAAGGATATATGAATGTGCAATTTAAAATAACGACAGGTTTGACATCTTTTTCTGTTCACTTGTAGCTACAAATAACAGAAATGGAAATGTATCACGCCAAAACATATAAAGAATTGATTGCCCAACAGCACAAGGTTCCACTTACAGGACAGTTTAAACAATATAGAAAAATATATGAAATATATGGCCAAGGCAGAGGTAAATAACCGGAAGATTCGCTAGAATTTACAATAAATAAACACTCGATACAAAGGAAAAACAAATACATCTGAACGCAATAGTCAAGACATATGTTTAACAATAAGCCTCAGGCAGAGAGGTTAGAATATAACTCAAAGAATCAGCTTGTATGCTTAATGCAACATATTATGTTTTCAAAGCTTCAGTACTGGTGAAAAATTCATAATTTCTTACTACAATTTCGTACGAAGTTGAATAGTTTTAGAATCTCCCTTCGCTCACGCATTGATCCGTCTTTTTTTTACTGATGAACCGGCCGAACGATCTTCTTTAAGGTTCCACATGTTCTCGACCAGCTAGGCTTAAGCTATATTTCTAGCTCCTCTAGGAACAAGATCTCTTCACCTTTTTTGTAGCAGTTCCGATACTTCGACGTTTAGGCTAAGTACACAAAACTCATCTCCAGTTTCCAATGATTTAGAAAGCAACAGAAAATCGAAAACATTCTTCACACTACCATAACTCCTTGAAACACGTTTCCTTGTCAAGACTTGCATCACACATCCTAATAGCAAAAATCCCCATATATCGCTGGTAATGCGTACTGTAATTTAGCTGCAGTGCAGATAACGTATTGATAAGAGAATGGCACCACCATCATAATTTTCGCTTAATAGAATTTACGCTTGAGCACCGTGCTGTTCATTTTATCACATGAACGGTTCTGCAGTAAGGTATACTGCAAGTTTCTCTGTAGATTCTTAGAAAAAAGACATGGGCCATTAAGCTTCCATGCCCCCTTAGCGCGTGTTTTGAAGTCCGTGAAATATTTTCACATTACCGGGTATATTGGATAAGTATAAATTAAAAATTGAAGAAGTACCTCATAACCCCTGTAAATTACATATATTATATCTTAACCTTTTGGCCTATCTTATCACGAGTATCATTATCTCCCAGCTTGACATACCTTTGAGAAAAATCAGCTTCGAGATCTACAATCTGTCGAGTTGAACGACATGCTCCCAAAAGCATAACATTACCCTTCAATACCAAATACATACAAGATATAGAAAATGTCTGAAGGGATTTAGGATTCATATACCGGTTTGGCTCCAAGCTTGAAGATTTACTGGGAAATCTCAAAGATAAGGTAAGCATACATGCAGGAATTTGAAGTCAGATGAAGTAATGTAAGGGAAAGTCGGGTATAGTTGTACTGGTATCGTGTCATCTCAATATCTACTGAATTGTAGTTAGTTTGTTGAAAACTTATAACCGACGGTCGTTTGTAAAAACTGAAATTTGTTGCTTCCTGTAACGTCTCCACGCAGTATGTATTATACTACCCCAGGTAACTCTTTGTGTCCAAATAATCGCCTTTTGGAAGCTGAGGTGGCATTCTTTGTAATTATTGTTTAGGTTTTGGCCAGGTTGAGTTTAATCTAATATCAGCTTTTAAAAGGAAATAAATATATTTGTGGGTTTTTTGTGACATTTCGTAGTTTTTTTATGACATAACGTAGGTTTTGCTACAAGATGTTAACTTAGCACAAACTATTCACTTGTTGTGAACTCGTTTTGTAGCTGTATGTGTTGCCTAAACGTCAGCGAACAGCGATCACAGAGAGCATATGTGGATTGAGCTAATTGCACACTAGAAGCTATCGAGTATGTAAGATGACATTGTGTCATTTTTTTTGACATTTTTTCAGGTTTTTTACATAAAACCCTTGCGGTTCCGCAATTTACACTACCATATTTGGTTTGTTAAGTTTACCGAAATATCTTATAGGAGATATGGCCAGGTGCAATCAATAAGTGATTTTATGCTTGAGTTAAACACATATCATCATTTAATTGTTCTGATAATGTTTTTATCAATATGCAATAAATCGGTGATTCGTATATATTCTGTTAATTTGATGGAGTAATATTTATTTTGTCTTGACTCACCTATGTTCATAGTTTTGATTTTGATATACGAGTATATTATTTCTTAGATCCTATATGACAAGAGTTATAAACCATTGAGTAGTCAAAGAGTCAGTCTACTTGAGCCGCATATAACATGAAAACACTAAATGTTGTTTTCATGCTAAAACCAGATATAGTGTAGGGCAGGTAGCGCTCCAGCAGATTTTTGTCCGAACTAAAAAAAGTCATCCGGATACAAACCCAAACCAATCACTGAGTAGTGCGTCATTTTTACATAAGTCTACTACTATGCCAAATACGACGAATACGTTTGTAGTTTTTGAAAATTGTCCAGTTGCCAGATGGACTGTACTACGGGTAGATCAGGGAAAGGATGTTATGGATTAATTGTCCGGACCTGTTCTACGGACTTGATCCATTTATTTTCCCTAATATACATGTTCGTAGCTAACTTTTTAATTGAGAAGGTATAAATTTAAACATGCGCTGATTTCGTCCGTTGAACCGAAGACAGCCAACCACGGACAGATGTTTCGCGCTTTTTGATTCAGGGTATGAGGTAAATGGTGTCTTATTTCGATAGGTCCTAACTATGTGCTGAACATAATCCTTTATACGCTTATGACGGCGCTGTGTGGAAAGAGCAGACTATTGCCATTTTACAGTAAGGCACAATTCACAAACCACGTGGTAAACTTGACGAATCAGTACGATAATTTGCCTCATTTGCAACATTGTCTTAAAATGCTTATTATTCTAAACTTACAGAATTAACATATGTTTTTTATCATTATCATAAACTATCTGTAAATTCAAATAAGTAATTTTTAAGTTATTCCATGAAATATGCCAAAAGGTATATCTTATCCAACTGCAACCCTAATAAGACTTATATTGGACAAACAAGGAGACACATCCGGACTAAGTGGCGGGTTTAAGACATAGAATCGTGCAACTGAATACAAATTTGATAGGAAACATAAGATAGGTATAACTAATTTAAAACTAGTTCGTAATGTTAGAAATCTTCAGTAACTGGATGCACACAAAAGCTAGATATATCTCGTTGGCTAGGGAATAGAATGAATAAGGACAGAGCTGTTCTTGTCCTAACAGCATGTTGTATCTACTTGTTTAAAGGTAAAGTGTACTTGTGACGAGGATACGAGGATGTATTAGTAGCATTATAGTTTTAAGCTTCTCGTGAAGCTGCTAATATAGTCTCTAAGCCAAGGATAAAATATCGCCTATTTAATCTCTGGATTCATGTTGAGGAGTAACTAACAATCAAGATTATAGAAAAAATCTATTCGAATCATATCTTCTTTGAATGCGACGTTTGCACCTCGTCTGAATGGAAGTGATCGATATAGGATTGTACAGGGTGTTTCGCTATAAATTGACTCTCCTGAAGCCCTCTTGTAAAGCCATTTAGAGGAAGATGTTTTGCAGAAAAGTTGTAGGGCCCAAGCCTAACATGCAAAACCTTTTTGTCTTCAAATTGGACACCCGGTATATCTTTTGTTTAAATGAGAGTCGTTAATATATTTGGCTATAGCTTGATCAAACTCTTTTGTGCGTCATTAAATCATGTATATACGAGGTCTGTAAATTAAGTGATGAGACTGGCAAAGTAGCGTTCGATCTGGCAATACTGGACGCGCCGGGCTTTGGAGGTAAAGCAGGAGAACACTGACCCACCTTCAATGCAAGTTTTAACTCGCTGGAGTTAGTTAGTTGCGATCTTTTGGGAAAACAGGTTTTTCTATTGTGTTCTAAAAGTGAGTGGCATCAATTTCGAGCAAGGTGTGTTATCAAGTTTTGCTTCAGACTTGGGCATAGTGCAACGGAAGCTCTTGCTAAACTCAAGTAGGACGAGGGAGATAGTATTTTGTCAAGAGCCTTGGTTTTGCGATGGTTTAAGGCATTTTCATAAGGGAGAGACTCGATCGAAGATGAATCACGAAGCGGAACGGCTTCATCTTCATGCACCGATGAAATTATCGACAGAATCCGGATCTTGTGCACTCAGATCGTCGGTTGACAATCGGAATGATCGGGGAATAGTTAAATTTTGAAACATTCCTGTGATTCATCAGACTCCTTATTTGTTTGACTTAAGTCCTTGTGACTTTTTCTTTTCTCGAAGCTGAAAAATGATCTCAGGGGAACTCATTTTGGGGCAGTCGAAAACGTTCAGACGTAAGTAACCGTCCAGTTGAAGGCTATTATAGTATCGGAGTTAGGAAGCTATTTCGAGGGTGACAATAAACAAATGTAATCATATCTTATCAAAAAAAAAATAAAAAAGTCAGTCTCATCACTTAATTTACAGACCTTGTATATTATCCGAGTTCAATCCAGTTTGTATCTAGCTGCCTATGCAATGTGGTATGGGGCTGGATACATATGAATAAATCAGACATATATTTTAAGTGTTTGCTTGAAGTAATGGAAATAAGCCTGACAAACCATGTATATTCAGAATCAGTTTTTTTTTTTTTTTTTTTTTTTTTTTTTTTTTTTTAACGAGGGGGGAATGCATTTACGCACCATACCATAGCACGAGCTACGACGTGTGTGGGGCTCCAGGGTCTTGAAGAGATCACCTAATACCCACTAAACCCTAAACCTCCGCGTGGCCCGACTCATCAGCGTCTCGGTAGGCCATGTGTTGTGCGTGACCTGCGGTCTGCTACAACGTCTCCTCATGTGTTTCAGTCTCTGGGAACGCCGGGTTGGTTCCATTTACCTCGCACATTCTATCGATGTCGTTAAGCGATCATCGATAGAGGGTCTGCTAGTTTCTCTTGAAACTCTTGTTTTCGAAAAATCAAGAGTTTCAAGTCCTCTTACCAATATGTTGTTCCTGGTCCTGGTCCTGAAGGGTCATGGTCCTGGTGGGTCCTGGTCGTGGCGGGTCCTGGTCCTGGTTGGTCCTGGTCCCGGTGGGTCCTGGTCCCGGTGGGTCCTGGTCCCGGTGGTTCCTGGTCCTCTGCATCCACGCCGTGGGGGGGGGGGAGCAGCCGCAAATTCTCCTAGTCTCCTAGTCAAGGTTCCAGTTAGCGGGTGCCAGCTGGGACCTTGGTCTGGGGTACCTGGTTCTGCGGTTGCGAGGCCTCTCGTCCGGATCGTAGTCCATGAGGAATCGTAGCTGCCCGTTCGGGTGGTCCTGAGCTTTCTCGAAGGTCTTCTCCGCTTTTTTCCTCATGTACTCGTGGTTGGTATCCCAATGCAGGTCTCTACGCAAGGTTGAGTTCCTTACGTAGGAAGGTGCATTGGTGGCGATCCGGAGTAGCTTCATCTCTAGAGCAGCAAGTCGCTTGCGGTAGCTGGGGGCAGCGTACCCCCAGACCGCGGAGGCGTAAGCGAGCTGAGGTCTGGCGATGGCCTTGATCAGCCGTAGCTTGGTCGCTAGCGGCATCTGGCTGTGTCTACCCAGTAATGGATAGAGTTGAGCCATGGCTGCTCTGGTTTTTGCGATGACAGCTTCTATGTGCGCTTTCCAAGTGAGGTACTTGTCAAAAACGATCCCCAGATATTTGACATTGTCGCTCCACTGGATATCTTCATCGAAGATGGATGCTTCGAGAGGTCTTGCAATCCTTCTTCGTTGAATGAAGATTGCCTGCGTCTTCTGGACGTTGATGCGGATTTTCCATTTCACGCACCAGTCCTGAATTTGGTCCAGTTCACCCTGTAGTCTCCTACGGATGATCTCGGGTCGTCTATGCTTGGCGGCTATAGCAGTGTCGTCTGCATATAGGGCCAGCATTGTGTCAGCTGTCTTCGGCACATCGTAAGTATAGATGTTGTAGAGCAGGGGGGCTAAGGCTGACCCCTGGGGCACGCCTGCTTCCAGCTGACGTCTTGTTGAATGGCATGTACCAATCTTCACCGTGAACCATCTTTGTGTTAGATAGCTCTGGATTAGTTGGCACATGTTCGCATCGATTCCGGCGGCTTCCATTTTGGCGATGAGTCCATCGTGCCAAACTCGGTCGAAGGCTCGTTCCACGTCCAGCAGGACGAGACCGGTTGCCTCCTGGAGATTGAAGCCGCTGGTGATGTTTTCTGTCAGTCGTAGCGCTTGGAGTTCCGTGTTGTGCGAGGATCTGAAGCCGAATTGCTCTGGGGGGAGAAGTTGCAGTTCTTCTGCCTGCTTCTCTAGTCGAACGGCGATAGCCTTTTCGACTACTTTGCCCATCGAGGAAACCAGGCTGATGGGCCGGTAGTTCTGGGGCAACTTCCGGTCCTTGCCTGGCTTGGTGAGCATTATAACCTGGGCTTCCCGCCACCGCCGCGGGAAGTGGTTAAGTCTCAGGGTGGCATTGGCGATGTTGGTGAGCGCAGCAATGCCTTTGGTGGGAAGGTTCTTCAGCATCCTGTTGTTGATGCCGTCCCTTCCCGGCGCCTTTCTGACCTTCAACCTGCGGATGATCAGACGGATTTCCTCTGGACTGGAGGGGTGATCCGTCTCCTGGCCAGGTGGTCGACTCCTCATGTTTTCAGCTGCGACTTTCACGGCCTCCTCGTGGTTGTCGTCCTCGTCTTCATGGTAATTGAGTCTGCATTCGGATTCTAGCGAATCGGTGAATGCTTCGGCTTTTTCTTCACTGGAGTAGGCCAAGCCGCGTTGGCCGTGAAGAGTGGGGATCGTGGTGCGCTGACGACGAAATTTTCGCTGCATAGACCAGGCCGTACCATCCTGGGTCTCTAGTTCTGCACAGGCTGCATTCCATCTGTTGTTTTGGAGTTCCGCGAGTGCGTTCTTCAGAGCTAACGATGCTCTGTTTCGCGCAACTCTCGACTCCTCTGTCAACAGCTGGAGATGTTCTCGCTTGAGTCTTCTGTTCTCCCTGATCAGGTGCCTAATATGGTGCGGTGCTGGACCATTTAGGTGTCTAGGAACTGCCGTAGTCTCGGAGCGGGTGCTGTCCTCATGCGCTCGCAGGACAGCATTCTCCAGCTCCTCTACTGCGTTGTCCAGTTCCTCCGCTGATCGGATGGTTGGAATTTGAGTTATGTTCCTTTGGACGTTGGATTTGTACAGGTTCCAGTTCGTCCGTTTGGTGCTCAAGCTATCTCGAGTTCTAGACCCTGTGCCAAGTGTTAGTAGAATCGGATTGTGGTCCGACGATCCTTCCACCAGGGTCTCTATCTCGAACTCCTCTCTGATGTTGCGGAGGATGGCTATGTCCAGTACCGCAGGTCGCCCAAGGCCGAATGGAATGTAGGTTGGTTGCTCCGGACCGACGATGACCCCCGCCAGGGCATCGACGTGTTCCTGGAGCTGCCTTGCATTCCTGTCTTCGACGTTGTTGTTCCATGCCGGAGACTTGCAGTTTAGATCTCCGATGACTATGCGTGCTCTTGGGCCTCTCAGGAGGTCAGCGATGTCATCTTCGTCTAGGGCCTCCCCTGGTGGCACATATAGGGAGGTGATTCTGTAGGGACGGTGGTCGTGATGGACCTGGACCGTGATTCCGTCCCCATTTATGTCTGCGGCATCGTCGAGGACATGACTCGTCAAGGTACGTTTGACGAGTAATGCGACTCCTCCACCTCTGCCCCTTCTGTCGTAGCGGTACGTCTCGTACCGCGGGAACGTCAGACTATGGGCAGCATCCAACTTCGTTTCTTGGATGGCCATCACCTCTGGTTGGTACTGGTCTAGTATCTCCTGGATTTCGGGTTTCCGTGCCCTGAATCCGTTGATGTTCCAGGAGATAATGCGTAGAGATTCTACGTTTTGACCTGTAGACATTTCGGGTCTAGTGCTTGTCTTGCATCTTGGCCTCGAGTGCATCCAGGCGGGTTATGATGGCTTGCATCATTGCTAGCAGTCTGTCATCGCCGTGTTGCTTCTGCGCAGTAGTTCCAGTAGCAGTGGCGGCTGCTGGGGCAGAAGTGGACATAGGCTTCTTCGCTTTTTGAGCGTAAGAAGTCCTATTCGTGGTGGGGACTGCTTTGGGGGCAGAAGCAGCTTTCTTCGGCGCCTTACTACATCCCTTGTAGTTGGCGGGGTGGCCTTCTCCACAGAGGCAACACTTGGCGTTTCGTTGCCCTGTTGGCGGCGCTGGCAGACTGCAGCTGGTGCTGTTGTGGTCCTCTCCACACTTAACGCACCGTTCAGCGAGACGACAGTTCCGCTGTGTGTGCCCGTACCGCTGGCAGCGGTAACATTGGCTGGGCTCGGAAGACTTTTTCTTCCTCTCGAAGCTGACCGTGAGCATGGCCAGCCTCTGGATCTCTGCAAGCTTTTCCGGCATCTTCGTCTTGACGAGGAAGAGCGGAAGTGGCTTCTTTGTGGTCCTTGAGGTCATCTGCTGAACCTCGGCGTCTGCGATGCCTTGGCTCACTAGATCCTCTTTGATGTCATTGACTGACATCTCTCTGGGTAGCCCACGAATGACCCTCTGGTCCATCCTGTCCTCCTTCAGTGGATAGATGAAGAAGGGCCGCTTGATGGATTCCAGCAGTGCGACTAGCTGACGGTAGTCAGCTGGTGTATTTGTGAATACCTTCACACTGGTACCCGCCGTCCTCGCTTTGGAGAATTGAATCCCCTTGCTGTTCATCATCCTACTCAAGGATGACCAATCAGCGGTGCCCTCGATATTGATTGGCGGAACTTCTCGGCTTCTTCTACGTCGATATCTTGGGCATCCATGTCCAAGTTCTCCGTAGGCTGCTGGTCCTCGTCTCCCTGGTCCTCTCCTTCTTCTTCTTCCTCCGTCTTCTTCGCTTTCCTCTTCGCTTTGAGGAGCTTCCTTTTCACCTCATCGATCTCATTCCTCGCCTGCTCGAATGCTTCTTGCAGATTTTTCATCTGCTCAGCAAGCATTGCGAAGTTCTCCTCTTTCTGCTTTAGCTGGCTCGCCAGCTTTTCTATTCTCGCCATCGTGGATGGCGATCGTACCGTGATGAAAATCACAGTAGGATCGCACTGTAAGTCCGGGTTGGTCGCAGTCGCACAAGTGTATACTCGCGACGGCTGCTAGCTCGGAACTCGGTCAGAATCAGAAAAAGGCAACTATCATTTTGAGTGAAAATATACAAGGCGTGTCAAAAAATTACAACTCTATTGAATATTACTTATCTATAAAATAGACATGGCCTGAAAAACTTTATAGGTATTTGTGTATATGCTTTTTTTCTAAAAGATCATAAACAAGTTAAGAAGCGGTCAATTTATAGCGAGACACCACGTACATACTGTAGGCACTGAGATTGCAAAATAACATTACAAAATACTACACACATTTCAAAACTGTAAGTGTAGTAGTACTGATTAGCATAAAATTATACGCAAACATCTAGATACAGATCGGTGAATGTCCCTTTTGCAAATCCGCGCTCGTGACAGATGAAAAAAGCACGGTACGTCCACTACTAGGCGTTACAGCAGTACTTTACTCACATGACAGTGCTACTTGACATTCGACGGTCACAGCGACTGACCAAAGGCCAAGGCCTCCTACGCCCACAACCTATGAAAGCATTAGCGGCAGTTGTTCATTTGTTTTCATGGTACTATTTGTATATAATTAATGAAAGAGTTAAATATTTAGTTTCCCACCGGTATTACTGGCGCTGAGCATTCTGTCAGTATTGTTCATAGGAGATGCGTATCAAGTTGACCGGAGAGGTGTTGGGTTTTCTGTTGGTAATATCCCATGACACTATATTGAGCCAGTCAGACGTAGTAACTTCGATTGATCGATCTTTGCAAATCATATGAAATGCAGCTGATATGTCTTTTGAACCGGTACCTTATATGTAACTGGAAAAGACATGACGCACCGGATCGGCAGGTGACAGTAGGTGTCATATAGTTTGGATGTTATGAATCGTTTATGAATTTGAATGTCATATTAAGACTGACTGAGCCTGTAAAAGCGCCTCGAACGACAATTTCAATGCATTAGCCTCGCCAAAAAGTAAAAAACTCACTTACTTCATTGGCCATCTATGATAGTCTTTAGGTTAAGCCTCTAGCATTCAACTCCTCCTGAAGATAGTAATAACGAAACACGTGCCTGGTATTTAAAAAACCTGTTTGACGAGTAGTACACCCTGTCATAGAAAAAAATACTTACTTAGATACTTTTTTAAATCTACAAACTTTGTTCTTGAGCTTTTCCCAACTGTCTGTTTAGTAATATAATAATAAACGTATTCCACCTGAGTATGGTCAACTTTAAGCAGTATTTAGACGTTCAAAAAAGGATCTCAAAGTCACCAGAACTATATATGAGACATTAGCGGAGCACAAAAAATGGCGTCGTGTAGTTTGACCTTATACCTGCCGCGCACTCTAAATAACTTCAATGTCATCAACAATACGTTGGTTTTGTCCAAACAATTAGTACACCACTATTTGGACTTTTCGTGGAAAATAATTTCTTAAGATTGCAGCAACGTATACAGCAACTCCACTTTTGAAGCTCTGGTGTAAAAATGAAACATTGATAATTGATACATAATATGTATACTACATACATTATACTGTCTAATATTATTTTACGAGAGCGAGTAACCTCATTGAATAGATTTTGCTATATATGGCCCACCCCGTATGTGTATATTGCATTCACTAGCAAAAATGTCATATTTGCCACCCGTTGACTCATAAGTGCGACCGATAGGTAGTTGAAAGTCTTAAAGGCAAGTATACGGGGAACCTATGAGGTATGGAATACGCCTGATAGGTATGTAGAATAACCGAGGTTGGAAATGCATTAATATAGTAACATCAAAAAAATGAGATGCACCCTCCGCCACCGCCATTTTCCCTCACTTTCTTTTTAAAATGATCAGTACCCGTCAAGCAATTTTTAAGCGACTTTTATTTTTTTCGTTTTTGTGATGGCACCTCCTGTATGAATTTCATCCAAATCCGAGTAGTAAGACGGACCAAGGATTTGCTGATAGAACGACCGACAGGCCGATGGAAACGTATAATATATCATTTTCGAAATTTGTCGCGATTATGATAATCCCTTGCCAGTAGGCGTTGGAAGTAAAAATTAATTTAGAAATCCACTTTAAAAAGAGTTATAATGTTTGGTTCTGCTGTTGTCCCATAGATGTCGACGATATCTTTCAGATCTGTCTTTAGATGCTACATTATATGGTTGATTATCTTCCTTAATCAATGCTTTAACTTGAGAAACAAAAGCAATAAATATGAATCTCTTATCCTAGCGCCTGCTATGAGCTTTTCAATTATTCGGATCTTTTGGGATACAAATATAAAGCATCTTTCCACTTCCTATGTCAAAACTGGCGACGAAGTATTGTAATCATAAAAAAATTCGAAATTGAGATATTATGTTTTTTGGATATTTCTTTTTTTTTAATTTTAATTTTAATTTTGTTAATACGATTTTTGAACTGGTTGGTAGAACTGGGAAAAGCTTCCACCCGTAGATTGTTCCACAATCTAGACACCCTCGGGACAAAGGAGCGGTCGTATCGGCCAGTTCTGGATGTACGAAGTTTGACACGGTTAGGATGGGACGCCGAAGTCAGGCGGGTCTGTCTGGCAGGCACATCGCGCGGCGGCAGCATGGAAGAGAGCTCTGAGGAGCAAAGCCCGTTGTTGTAGTGATAGAAAAGAGCTAGATCGCCGACAACCCACCGGTGCGAAAGAGTCCCGAGACTGTCTGTTAGAGAAGAGTCATCGATCAGTCAGACCGCCTTTCTCTGCACAGCATCGAGCATGGACAATGTAGTCGGGGCGGCAGCACCCCAAATGTGTGAGCAATACTCGAGGCTAGGCCTTATCTGGGCCTTGTATAGAGTGAGAAGGTCATGCGGAGAAAATTACTTCTTAGCCCTAAACAAATAGCCTAGCTTTTTCCCAGCAGCTGCAGCTATTGAAGAGATGTGTTCGGGCCAGATCAGGTCCTCGGTGATCTGGACTCCGACCAGCCGAATTGAATGGCTCTTTGGTAGACCTCGACCGTCCATCGAAACTGTATGAGCGCTAGGACGCTTTTTGTTCGTCAAAGTACAGTACTGTGTTTTGGAAGCATTGAACTGTACAAGATTGTTGCGTCCCCAAGCAGTGATAGCCTCCAGGTCTCTTGTCAGAGAAGAAGTCGTCGCTAGTCTTCTTTTTTCCAGCTCAGCGGCAGAGATCGGCTTGTCACTCTGAATTCCTGCAGGTAGAGTGCTGTCGTCAGCGAAGCTGTGGATTGGGTTGATCGTTGCAGGAAAGGAGGTCGTTGATATGTAAGAGAAACAGTGTCGGAGCCAAGACCGATCCCTGGGGAACACCCGCGTTGACGTTGTGGGATGAAGAGGAGAATCCGTCAATTACGACGGATATCTTGCGGCCAGAGATAAAGTCAGCCACCCATCTGCAAAGCTTTTCTGGGAGGCCGTAGGATGGAAGTTTGCTTAAGAGGGCAGCGTGCCACAGCTGATCGAACGCTTTCGTGATGTCAAGAGCAACGACATGAGCCTCACCATGAGACTGGATGAGTGTACTCCACAGTTGCGTGACGTAAGCTAGGAGGTCCCCTGTGGATCGTTGGCGCCGGAAACCGTACTGCCTGTCGCTAATCAAGGTGTGACGTTCGAGGTAGTCCAGAAGCTCGCGATTTATGCACCTCTCCATCACTTTACTTATAACAGAAAGCAGAGCTATAGGCCTGTAGTTGTAAGGGTCGGTCTTAGATCCTTTTTTTGGGATGGGCTGTACATGAGTAAATTTCCAGTTTTCTGGGAAGGTGCCGGATTCATAAGATATCTGGAAGAGACGCGAAAGAACTGGAGCAAGCTCCGCTGCACATCTCTTCAGTACAATGGCAGGAATCAAGTCCGGACCAGAAGCTTTGTTGATGTCGAGCGACAAGAGCACTCGTCTTACGGTCTTATGCCTGAATGTTACCTCCCGCATAGTGTGGGGAACCCTTTGAATTGACGGCACTTGGGCGTTGGTGGGGACGTCCATGGTGGAGTTGGCAGCAAAGATCTTGGCTAGCACTTCCGCCTTGGCCTTTGAGTCGAATACAATAGTTCCCTCCTGACACGTAAGTGGTGGAAGGCTACTGTGTGAGAAGTTCTTTTCAATCTGCTTGGCCAGCGTCCAGAAAGACCGACTGCCAATGCGCTGCGACATTACCCTGTGCCTAACTTTTATATCATGCTGGTTTTTGGCATTGCGAACCGCTTCGTTATATTTGTTTCTGGACTCGACGTCGGATTGTCTGTTCTCTACAGTGGAGTTTTGTAAGTAGGTTCTGTGGGCCTTGATCTTCTGCTGGCGAGCAGTGTCACATGATTTGTTGAACCAGCCGTTGGACCCTGGTTCAGGAACTTTCACTGTGTGAGGGATGTATTCCTCCATTCCGACGTGGATAATTTCGGTTATTAAAGAACAGACAGTCGACGCATCCGCGTCAGTGAAACAGACATCTCTCCAAGGAAAGCTAGAGAAGAAGTCTCTGAGCCCCTCCCAGTTGGCATGTCCGTAATGCCAAGTTTTGCGGCCTGTGCGAGTTTCTGCTGCCACAGCGGCTTCTGACCGAAACCTAACCTCCACAACACCGTGATCTGAGTTACCCAGGGGGGACAGGACAGCAGTGCTGTAAGGGGCAGGATGCGTGGTCAGAAAGAGATCCAGCAGGCTACTGGCGTGTGACGAGACGCGGGGGGAAAAAGTAGGGCTCGTCACCAGTTGGGTCAGCCCTTGAGTAAGAGCGAACGCTTCGACTGCACGACCTGCTGCATCGGTCTTATTTGAGCCCAACCAAAGCTCATTATGGGCATTGAAATCACCGAGAAGAACTACCTCTGAAGCGGGGTGATTGATGTTCAGGAAGTCGATCTGGACGGCGAGGAATTCGAGTAGGTCATCCCAGTTATGGTTCGAAGGAGAGCGATAAAGGCAGCAAATAAATTTGGGTGATGTGTTGGAGTTGAGGCGAAGCCACAGAATGTCCTTCCGGTCTGATTCCAAAGAAAGATCCCTGGAGCAGGAAAGACTGCTGCGGACAAAACCCACAACTCCCCCGTTCTTTCTCAGATTGGAGTGCACCTCGTAGTTTGAGAAGTTGAGATGGTTAATCGGTGCAGTCTCTGAGATTTTTGTCTCCGCCAAGAAAGAGAGAGATTATATGACATGTGCAACACGAAAAGCTACGTAACGCATTTCCGACTGCCTATCTGTCTGTCCGTTAATCCTATAACCGTCTAAAACCTGAGAAGCTCTCAGATTTGGATGAAATTTCCACACAAGGTTACAACTATGACAAAGATAAAAAGCTAAAAATCGGTCTAATGGTGCAGCAGCTTGGGGAAAAACCACAAAAAATAATAAAAATTGCTTAATCTTACTTCCTCGCCAGTAGGCGTTGAATGTAAAAATGAATTTAGAAATCCACTTCGAAACAAGTTAAAATGTTTGGTTCTGCTGCTGTCTCATAGATGGCGAAAGTATCAAAAAATAATAAAAAACGCTTAAGCCTCGTTTTTTTTACCTTTTTTACCAGAGGCACTTACTGAACTTTTTTTGGTGTAAGGGGTAGGAACTTGTGAATGTAACGTCTTCAGCATTAGTGAAATACGTTCCATCATTAAGAAGCTTCTGATCTCGGTAATAACAATAAAACTAGATGATGAGAATCTGATGTATAATTCGAAATAAGGGTAATTGTTGGCTTTGAGTGTACGGCAAGATGCCGCATTGTCGTGGAGGCCACTGCCGACTGTACAATGAGTAACAAACTCCAACTGGTCTGCAGTGGTGTCGTCAATGATACACCGGTTTAGGAGAAATAATTATATATTTTAGCAATATTTGGATACCTACGTACGTACCACTTGAGTGTTCTCCGAGGCTTTTGTAAATGATAACTTCACTGTTTTTATATCTGCACATATATGTTTCTGAATTTTATGATCCTTAAATGTACTCTTTCTATGATGTTTCACTGCATATTTTGTCAAGTTGATTGATTCAATACATATGACGCACTGATATACAACAAACACGGACTGACAAACCGACATAAATAAGAAACATGGACTTGCACTAGGCAGAAATCTTTAAGCAACAGAAGTCTAGTAAGCCAACGTTCGAATATTATTGCGAGTTTAGTACTTTCATCATTTAGGTAATCGTAAACTATAAAAATTGATTCAGAGGCGGCGGAAATAAAATCACTGGGACATAGTTTGGAGGGTGTGGAAACTGTAGGTGGGAAGCTGTATGGAGTAAATGGTTGAGAGCTGTTGCATAATTAGATGGATTGAAATACCTTCTGTTATTAAGAATCTGCTGATCTCAGTACTACTATACACCTGCCAGACAATAAATCACACACATTGCCCCTAAATCTGCCACGAAGACTGAAATATTATAGGTTTGCTTGATATGGTTTGATATGCAGAGGTCAAATATTCATCGTAACATAAGTGATCCTACCTAGTCACGATTCGATTCCGCCTTTTGAAACGACTTCACTCAACCCGTTTCTTTGAAACTTCTTCCGAAGGGGTAGCAAGTATAGAGTCAATTTACTTGACACATTTTTTCAAAATGCTAACGTTTATCACCTCAAATCAATAATGGGGCAAGAGCTTCATCATGTCTCCAAGTAGAAAGATATGTTAAATACTGAGTGATTGTCAAATTATTATTTCTATGATACTATCATTGGTCATTATATTTCAAACCATATAATCTAGAATCACACTCTTGATCGGAGAAAACCTCGCCAAACTAAATACGGTGGCTAGATGTCAGTATACTTTCTCTGTTATATGGTAGGCCGAATATATGTATGACATTGATTATGAAATTTACTATCCGATGGGAATTACACCGAGCACACAAAGATATAGTCTAGTGAAACTGAATCGGTCACAGAACCAGCGAATCAGCTGCCCGTATAGAAACCGAATCATTCCAATTGACCGCTTACCTAGAAAAATTCTTTATCTTCCCGACACTCAATCCGGATTTAGAAAAAATTATAGTACAACATCTGCCTACTTAATCTGCAAGACAATATTTTAAGTGCCTTAGATAAGAGAATGGCACTGGCCTTAATCTCTATAGACTATTCGAAAGCCTTTGACAGCATCAATCATAAATTATTACTTGCTAAATTAAACTACATAGGTCTTGACAGTGTATCCCTTTCATTTTTCGACAGTTACCTTCGTCAAAGAACTCAGTGTGTTTTTCTCAATCAAGTGACAATAATTCCCTCAGGCGTACCTCAGGGCTCTGTATTGGGGCCGCTTCTGTTCCTCATATATACGTTCGACTTAAGCAAAAGTATTGATAATTCTCATGCCCAGTCATTTGCAGACGATACGCTATTGCTTCATTATTTTAACCCAGATAATGTCAATAATACTACTCAAATTTTACAAAACGATGTTAATAAATTAATTAAATACTCTTTATTATTTAATCTACTTATTAATCCACAAAAATCTAAAATGTTATTATTTTGCGCAAAAAGAAAAACATACAATGTAACACAGCTCTTGAACATTCAGATAAATAACCAAATCTTGCAATTTTCTGATTCTGCAAAAATTCTTGGTGTTGTTTTTGATACAAAATTAAGGTTTATTGAACATGTTAATTAGTCTATCTCAGAAAACCTACCTACGGCTGCGCACTCTTATAGCAAACAGGTATTTACTAAATTTTAAGTTGCGTAAAAAACTATGTGAAGCATTGGTCATATCTATACTAAATTATTGTAATATCGTATACTCTACTTGTTTAGACAATTTCACCAAAAACGTTATTCGAGTTATTCAAAACAATTGTATACGATTCATTTTTGGCTTACGTAAATTTGATCATGTATCAGCGAAATATCCCGTTCTAAACTGTTAAAAATTAATGACATGGTCAAGTATCACTATTCAGTTTTTGTTTACAAATTGCTGCTCTCGTCTAAACCTTATTACTTGAAGGAAAAAAATTCATTTAATAATGATGTTCACTGTAGAACTCTCAGAAAAAATAATATTAGAATACCCCTGCATACGTCTACACTTTTTAAACGCAGTCTTTCTTACAATGTTGCTATTATTTATAATGACCTTCCTAAAGTATATAAAGAATTTTCATTACCTGTCTTTCGACAAAAAGTTAAAACATTATTACTCAACCCTCCAAACATATAATTTACGTAATCATTCATTTCTTTTATTCCATCTTTAATTCAGATTGATATTTTTTTGGTGCATTTGGGTTTGGAAAGTATGCCTTTTTCTCTTTTTTTAAATTTTACTTTCGATGTAATGAACCAAGTCTGTTTGTGGATAGTGTATTCTTTTGAACATCTGCTAGAGACTATATGGTAAGTGTAAGAGTAGCAGCATGCTAAACTTCGCTATGTAAGTCTGACATTTGGCTATACTACAATGTAATTGTGGATAAATAAAGACGTCTATCATTATTATTATTATTATTATTATTATTATTATATGCACAACACGTATGCTATGTTGCATCTTTTTTTTTGGAAAAATACGTGTTGCTGTCCTGTAGTCAGTTAAGCACGTGATAAAGTATCTAGAACCGATTAACCAGTAATGAAAAATGATGAATGAATGAATCTATTTACTTTTTCACGACGGCCGATTCATGCGATAGATGTCAAACGGAAAGTTGAATTTTCCTAAGGTGTTTGTTTTGCCTGAGTTTCCCCTATGTATCTCCTAAGATGACATTGAATGCGTCAGAACAGATGCAAAAAACACATTAAAAGTACAACAAAGTTAAAGCCCTCCGTTGGGATACACAAAATACGCAGTAAAAAAATTGAGATTTCTTCTTTACAAAATCAAAAAATATAAGCAGTTTTTGACGGAGAAGCAATTGAACATTCTCTTTTATTATTATTTTAGCCGAATGTCATATAAATTATGGTATCATAATTTGAGGAGCAGAAAACAAAAATTACATTAATGCTCTACCGAAAGCACAGAAACTAATTTTAAAAAAATAATAAATACACAATAAACCAATTACGTATCCAACGGAAACTTTGTATGCTGAAACTCAAATACTTGATGTAAGACCACTATGTTTTCACTCCATGTTCACATACCCACATAAGATTAAAAAAAAAATGTGTTGAATGCAAGTATCGTACAAGAAACAGATATGATCGACTGGAAATTCCCCAGCCAGGAAAGAATTCACTGTCTTGATGTTGGAGTTGTCTATGTCCAAGATCTTATATAAGTTACAACAAACATTGACAACCTTAAAAAGGAGTCAAAGAAGTAGATAATATCTGCTCCTCGATCTAAAATTCATCAAGCTATCCACCTAAAGAATACTTATTTGGAATAACCTTTTCCCATATTTTCAGAAGCCAGCAAATTAATGTACTTTCCTTTACCATTGAGGATGTTATTCTCCAAACTAAATATTGAGATATTTCATTGTGCTTTCTTTCAAGTTACGTTAATGAAATGTATATGTTGCAAATCTAAGTACACAAACATATATTGTAAATTCGTCTATGTTGTTAAATTAATGAATGGGTGATCACTACACCTTAAGTTGTGTAAGGTATAACAATTTGATGTATTGTAGTCCTTTGTTTGGGATCGTATTATTATTATTATTATTATTATTATTATCATTATATAACAAAAGTACTGTAACACACCTAAGAGCGATTTTTGAAAAAAATACATTCTTCAATAGCATAAACCAGTTTATTATTTGTTGAAATTTTCTTTTTTCTTCCATTCAAACACGCTTTTTTATATGTGTTGTTAGCAAGTTGGAAAGATAGCTACCGGCATGAGCAGTAGATTTTTTGTATAAAAAATAATAAAACTCGGTTTTAACCAAATTGTTATTTTCCTGATATCATAGTCATGATTGTCACAGTGTCTTGCTATCCTATTTTTGTTATAAAAAGTGTGAACTAAGATTTTAAGGTTACTGTTAATATTTCACGATGCCTGAAAATTCCACGGGGCGAGTGCTGCTCTCGTAATTTGAACATCAGGCGAATAATCCTTTTCTGCAATATAAAAACGCTCTGGATCTCTCCTGCTTTCCCTCAATAAACAATACAGTATGAAGTGATAGAATACACTGATGCATAACAAGCATTTTTGAGACATTCACTGCCCTAGTACATCTTTCGAGTTATTAATTAAATAGAAAATCCTCCCAAATTTAGATGATATGCGTATTTGTTTATCCCACGTTAAAAAAGAGTTTAATTCAATTCCAAGAAATCTTTTGCAGTTTGAGGACCCTATCGCTACTTCATTCATGGTAAAAGAAGTTTCAGGGAGTTCTTATATTTATTGAGAAACTCAAACATGCAAAGTTAAGACATGTGACTTGACAACAAGTCAATATTTGAGTGTATTTTTCAATAGTAAGCAATATATAATATAATTCAGCATTTTTTCTAAATTCTGCGTCAGGCGAGAAGCCACAGCGACAGACTTTTGTTTTCTATTAATTTTATCATACACCTAGTTATATCTTTATTGTAGATTTTGATTGTACAGTTATATATTGATTTCTTTTTACATATAATAAGAGCGTTTTCAATGACCGGTTCAATTAAATACGATATTTTAGATAGAACGTATTTGCTTTCTACCGCCGTTCGCATAAGCATTACTGATGAGCCACAATAAGAAGCAAGACTTGCAGCAGGATGGCTAATGGTTGGAAATATGCTCCAACTACTCAAAGCTTCACCTCAAACATACACACATTTATAGTAAAAGTCGCTCCTTGGGAATATCCAGCTCCGAAAAATAAGCTGGTTTTAGGCATTGGTGATCAAAGGTATACCACCGAAGAACTTTGAACCAGTATCTAGTGGTACCTGTCATCTTGTTCGTGTGCGTAAATTGCCTTTGCATCATTTTATGTTTTCGTGGAAGTTTCGTACTTTAGGTCTGCACTCTTAACATACCGATCTCCGATATTATCTTCTTTATATTGATCCAATTTGACTGTTCTGATATGCGTAAGACTCGAAATTTGAGCTTTCTATTGACATCTTTACCCGTTAATTAAACTATCAGTCTAATCTGAATAGAGTGGATGATGTTTTCGGCGATACAGATAGAAAATTAATTACCTCTATAAAAAAAACTGGTTCATGTGTCAACGACATCCTGGTATTTTCGAAGAAGATGGATCCGTTCGCTAAATTTGGTCGATACCTTTCTCTATTGGGAAATAGGTGATATTTTTCATAGACCAGCGTAATCCTAAGCTATAAAAGTATAGATAAAAATAAGGAGTCGAGGTGAGGGCTTTATACAAAATTAAATTTTGAATGATTCATAAGACGAAATTATGAAAAAATAGTGGCTTCAAGAGAATAGAGTCTTCAGGTTTCGTGGAATCTAAAGTTCATTATGTTTTTTTAACTATACCTTACTTTATTATCCAAATCCGGAATAAGATCTACTGAAGTAGGTAATATTTAGAATAAGCAAGTTGTAATCTACTTCCGGCATAACCGTGAGGGCCACCATTTCGAAAATATTGCAGCTGAATTTATTTTTGAGTGGATCACAGCAATTCTACGTGGAACACCCTGTATTGGAGGTTCTGTTGTTATCTACGTTCTCTATCTTGTGAATAGCATAAAGAGGTCAATAAAAAATGTGTTGATGCTAAGTTGTCCACTGTTGTGTGGGAGCAATCTAAAAATAAACCGCAATGTTGAAAAAACACATAAATACTATACATTTCCATAAACCAATAATTAAATCTGCATGAATGTTTTTTTTTACCTATCTAATCGCTTTATTATGCTGTCTATCGTTTTTGGAAGTAATAGCCTGAGTCACCTTTAGACAATTTTGGAAATCACAAAAACGCCATAAATCTATTTGACTCATTTCGAATTCTGAATGACTGTGGCCGTTTCACAGAACTGAACTGTGCCGGTTGGAGCAATATACTTATATGGAATGAACAAGGGAAAAGATAGAATAATACTGTCTAGTATGCATAAGACATACGTGTATTTATCATGTTCTTAAGACATTATTGCGTTAGATTGTAATTTGAATTCTGACTTTCAGCGTGAGGAGACAACTGTTATTAGTAATAAATTATGTAGAAGTTCTATCCGTGAAAAGTGGCTGAAATAAGGGCACAACCAAGTAAATAGTTCAAAACCAGTCAAAGAGAAAGACACATATACTACTCCCAGAAAGAATTGTCCACTAATAATATTGATAAGCAGCATATTATCAAAGTTGGTCCATGCCAAATACCTCGGGATGCATTTTAAGCGATTGGAAATAAATTTCATTAAAATAGGTCGTGCATGTTCCCTAGAAAATAAAATAATCCTCTAAACATCTACCATGAAACCTGTTTGGGCATGTCGTATACAGTTATACTGTTTGTAGGGTGCTGCCGCTAATAGCCAGGTTAAGTTTCTTTGAATATTTCAATCGAAGATACGTTGTATCATGATTGATGCACCATGGGATGTTGAAATTGAAATACAGGGCGTTCCATTAAGGACTTTACAACTTACTTTTTAAATAGAACGCAAACCATTTGAGATATCTCAAAAATTTTATTATTGGATTCAAGTATAGTCACAACATTTATGTATGGAATCTGACCTCTTTCATATGTCCACCACAGGCACGTTCGCAGCGATCGATTCGTTGAATCCAATATTCAATGACTCGGCCACACATTTCGACAGAAGCGGCCGCTATCTCTCGTTCAATATTGGCTCTGAGCTCCTCCAATGACGCCGGCTTGTTGGGATAGACTTTAATGTAGCCTCACAAAAAAAATCTAGAGGTGTTAAATCACACGATCACGCGATTTCTCTATATACCACGTCCACCGAATTTTGATTTCAATATGTCGATTGTTTCACCCGCTGTGTGGCTTGTGGCACCGTTTCGTTGAAACCACATATCACTATTGTTTAGCTCATCCAATTGACCAAAAAAAATAACGTTGCAACATTTCTCTGTAGCGATCTACGTTGACTGTAACGTGACACCACCGACATGACAACCACACCATACAGTTATTTTTTGTGGATGAAGTGGTGTTGCTTGAAGCACGTAAGGGTTTCCACCTGACCAAAAACCAATATTCTGTTTGTTGATGAAGCCGTTTAGTCAAAAATCACTGAAGATGATTTTGCGATAAAATTGGTCATTTCCTTGCAACATTTCTAGAGCCCAATTCGAGAACGTACGTCGGTTCATATGATCGAACGGCTTTAGTTCTTGAGCTAACTTGCTCTTATAAGGGTGCAGGCCAAGATCTCTTCGCAAAATTCGCCATAGTGTGATCTGAGCGATGCCCAATTCTTGAGAACGCCGTGAAATCGACGTGATCTGTTCGTTTGCGATGGAAGCGTGAACGGCAGCAATATTATCGGACTTCGACCAACCCGTTGTCTCACTAGCACAGGAACATCCAGCAGCGAATATATATGTGGACTCAATTTTTTTACTAGAGTATGAATTGCTTGTCTACTGGGACGAGAATTAGCAGACACCGACTCGGAATTTCGGTAGTAAATTTTAATTACTTATAAGCGTTGTTCATTCGTGTACGATAAAAATGATTTATTTACTGAATGTTTTACCATTGACAGTTTGGTAATTGATGTAAAGGTGCGTTTACAGTGCAAGTTCAAAGTTGTCAAATCCTCATTGGAAAACCCGCTAGTTCATCGTTGGCTAATCACTCTTACCGTGAAACATACAATCTGGATGTGTTGCAACAAGTAGCCTGACAGATTAATAATTCACCCCATCTCCTTTGCAGCCAATTTAATGAAAAAATGGAGAACAATAAAAAACTTAAGAGAAGGATAACGCAGGGCCTGTACAGCTAAGAAGAAACTATTGATTAGTTTATGATACTCCTTAACATTTTATTTAAAACATCTTTATCAGTAGTGAATTCTATGAGCATGTAGCACTGGACACATTCCTTGCAAGTCCTCATAAATTAGCGTCACATGCATTACTGAATGTCTACTATTTTCAAGACAGATTGCAACAGAGCTGGAGGTAAAAAAAGTTCTATCCATTGTCTAATCCCTAATACAGTATTAAGATGAGTTCCAGACGAAGATTGTGAAAAAATGTACTTTGCCCAAGACTCAAAGTTTCTTTAGGCTCTCCTCCATGATGCCGCACTGTTCTAGACCTACCAGAAAAACCCGTCAGGCTTCTGTTTCTCAGTCTTACCCGTCTGTCAAGTACTGTGTATCGCGAAAACGGACCGGTATCATTGCTCCTTTGTTCCTAGATTGTCGAGATTGTGAAGTATTCTACCTGAGAAGTATTTTCTTAGACCTACTAACCTTAAAAAGAGGATCTGCAAGCAGTGTACAGTCGTGTTTACGTTTTGCGTTCCCAGCTATAAAGCATAAAAAACATAAAAATCTGATAGAACTCCACGAGTTTCTGACCAAGTTAAACCACATTCTTACAAAATTTCCTTGTACTAATTCTTTACTACTGCCTTCTATTAGTAATTACATACATAGGTTTCATATGGCTAGATAGTCATGAAGCCTTATCAGCAGGAAATTCACAGGTCAAGTTTTAGATATTGCATAAAAAACTGATTTAATCAGTCATTTCTTGTATACTCCCAATTTAGTTCTTTCATGTTCCCCTCATAATTGGTGTTACATATCAGCAATAACTATATTAACGTTGAAAATGCCAGGGTTGACCATTTTATTTATCTGCAACTATATGTACATGACAGTCTGTTACACAAATCGTAAAAAATGTGGAATTTTTTTAATTGGAGGATTAAAAAGTCGAATCGAATTTATGTATAATAATGTCGCAATTAAGTGCAATGTAAAAATGTTAATCAATGAAAGGCATTCCTTATTTATTGCCTAGCAACAGCAAAATACGCGAGAGACTTTTTGCAGCGAACGTGCAGGAAATTGGCTGAATGTTCGTTATTAATGTTGCACAATGAAGTATGCAGTTTTAGCGAAAAAAATTGAAGGGGCGTTGCAAAAAACTAGAAAAACGACAGGACATGACAGGACATTACTTCTACTTCTATTACAAGCAATAAGGAATGGTAATTTTTAAGCAATTGTGGGTGGCACACTTGACGAGGATGCCTTAAAATCGTCATAAATGTCACTTATACCCACCGGTCCAAATGCTTGTCTGTGTGTCTATCCGTTAGTGCTTGGCCCTTCTATAACTTAAAAAGCTCGGATTTTCCACTTTGAAAATTTTTAAAATAAGGTACCTAGATGCTACCAAATAACTATTGATCATTACTTTCGTAACCCTTAGGATATGGGTATCAAATGGAAGGAGGTGACGAGAGAAACAAACTGACCAAACACACGCACAAGGTATGTACCTTCTAGATTATTTATTTGCAAGCATATTGTGTATTTCATGAATGTGTAAAATGGCAAATGAATATATTATTATTAAGGTGTCCAATATGGCAGCAACTTATCATTGCCACACCAACCCCTATGACATACATATCAAATGAAAGGTAGTGATGAAGGAAACACAATGGGCAAAGTGACGTCATCCTAAATCTAATTTGGCAGGGCCACAAAACATATATTTATCATTAACGCAGCAACCTATATGACGTGGATATCGAATGAAAAAGCTTGACGAACGAAGCATAGAAATTATAAAATGCAATATTACCATGTCATGGGGCTGATTTGATGATGGATCTGGTAGGCGGCCATAGGAGCTCTGTAATAAGTAGACGCAAAACCATCGAATTGGGACTCGTTTAACTTTTCTTGACAAGTACCCGATTCCTAGGATCTGACGATCAAGTTAGTGAATGAAGCACCTCAGTCCCAAGTTTTCAAATAAAAGCGCTTTATATTTTAACAGCAAACGGGAAACTGTTGTAACACGCATCTATTTGAAATGGCATATATCCAATCGGAAAAAATTGTTTTTAAGTAAGACAATATGAATCGCCATCTATTACCGTGGCAATAGATGACACTTTGTGTTGACTTATTCCGATAGACATTATACTCTGAATAGAGTAAAGTTGTTCAGCTTTTGTTCGTAGTCCACCAATACCAAACCTACGCCGTGCTGAGCAGTTGCCAAATAGTACGAAATAGCTGTCCATAGTCCTTCTGTGGTCGGACGAACTGAAGCTATATTACTAGCTTTAGATCAATTCAAATTTCAATAAAAATTTGAGACCTTTGAGATTGGAAGTCCTCTAAGCTATTTCCTAGTGCTTAACAGAAAATCCTACATATTTGAAATATTTCTTCACAACGGCTCGATATGAACCGACTTGCAGATTATGCTTTTATGACTATCTAGCACGCTCTTGCAGATTACGATAGTGCTCCATCACGTCCCCCATAACATCCTTCTGCATTCAAGTGCCGGCATGCCGCCGACTTGAGCTTCAGATAGCTGAACAGATAATCTTCAGATCCATAAGCGATTTTTCCAAAATACCAAATGCCTCACATCTACGCAAAGGTCAGTTATGGCAAGCACTTCACGGTTCGTACTGCTCCGTTCCTCATTCTCGAGGAGATATATGGCTATTCAGATAGCGTGTGGATTGCAGAAATGCAGATGGATTGACTATTTTAGACGCGGAAAGGATCAGGGTATATATTCCGGGTTTTCGGCCTTGAAAATTCCTCAAATTTATTGTTGACTGCATCCTTATTTCGCAATGTTTGTTCGTTGCTATAAAACTTTACCCTGCTATTGACATGTAAATAATAAACGGCAGACTGTCTGCTTGAAATAGCAAAATTCGATTCCAGTTGTCAATCAGTTTTAGGAGAAAAATCGAACAACTCGCCAATTACTTTCGACCTAGTTATATAAATTCCGCAAAAAAATGAAATTCATCATTTATTATAAAAAAATATCTGAAATTCATGTAACTTTTAAGGCATCTGTATGAATGGTATCTAAATGAAAAATAATATCAAGAATTGGCAAGTAAAACTCCCTTGTGGAATTTTCGCAAATTTGCATTAAAGATTGAGCGCTAATTTTTAAATTTGTCGGATCACCGGATTCGTGTTTTGGAGTTAAGAAATACCGCAGGTCAGTGAGTGGAGCGGATTCCCGTTTCGCATAAAAAAGTAGCAACCAAGGTGGAAGTGCTTGGCAAGATCTTTGCTGCGACTTCTACCATGGACGTGCCCCCAACGCTCAAGTTCCGTCAATTCCAAGGATTCCTAGACTTTACGAGAGGCAACCTTCAGGAATAAGGCATAAGACCACATAAACAAAGCTGATCCTGACCTGAATACTGCTATTGTACTGAAGAAATGTGCAGCGGCTCTCATTCCAGTTCTTTCGCATTTCTTTCAGTTATCTTATGTATCTGGTAGTTTCACAGACAATTGAAAATTCACTCATCTCAACTACAGATATACAGGTCTGTGATCAGTAAGGTAATGAGGAAAAGCACATATCGGGATCTTTTGGAATATCTCGAACTTCACCTCTGATTTGCGACAGGCAGTACAGTTTGTTTACGCACCACAACTGAAAAGCAAACACTTTCAGTCATATGGCGAGGCTCATGCCGTTGCTTTTGATATTATGAAAGCTTTCGATCAGCTGTGGAAAGCTGCCATCTTGTGCGAACTTCTATTCTATGGGCTCCAGGAGAAGCTAAGCAGATGGGTCGCTGACTTCTTCTCTGTTCGCAAGATATCCGTCGTAATTGAATGGTTCTCCTCTGCATATACAATGTTAACTATCTTCAAGTGAGGACCGTGACTTCGCTGTATTACTAGATATGATATCTATGAATCAAGGTCAATTTCTCTATTGTAAGAGCACGTTTGTTTAAAACAACAAAATTACCTCATTTGAACTATCTGCGATCTCGAACCAATATCATAATTTCATAGAAACTCATGCTCTTTTTCATGTATGACGACAGCACTTCGAAGTTCAATGCTCAGTTCTTTTAACCTTAGTAGGTAGTTCAAAGGACGGATTAACATGGTGTCATAACCTCCTTATAGCAGCTGCGTTGCCCCGGTATTTGGGCATCTGCCTACGCGGCTGCTTCGGTAAATCAAATAAATGCTAAAAATTACCAAAAATCTCTCTAACATCAGAAGCAATGATGTTAACTCAACGAAATGCAGTATGTAGTCTCAATATAGGGTAAAACTTCCCACCACGGATTTATCAAAAACCACTGATTGAAAGAAAAAACGCCGAGACGCGTCAAAAGATTTGCCAAAGGGGACACCTCTTAAAAAAAACCTCGGCCCACCGGGGTCGTTCCCTTAAAAATTTTAAATGACAAGGGGTATCAAGTGATAGCTTGTTTGGAAGGTCTTTCGGAGTCCCTCATTTTGACGTTTGATTTTTTGAAATCAGTCGATTCGTTTTCGAGAAAATTAGAAAAACCTTTATTTATCTTAATTTGTTCAGATAGAAAACAAAAACACACAAAAATATCACTTTTTATTACAATAAGTGCTCAAAATGTTGCCCAAACAATGATATAGACGATGTTCAAATTCCTGAAGGACATTTTCAAAAACATGTTGTGGGATATCATGGCAGCTTTCGATGATGCGTTGACGAAGTTCATCCAAACTTTCAGGTTGGGGAGTAAACACAATAGATTTCAAATGGCCCCGTAGAAAAAAGTCAAATCAGAAGATCTAGCAGGCCATTCTATAGGCCCTCTTCGCCCTATCAATTTATCTGTAAATTCGTCGTCTAGCCAATGCCGAACAGGAAGAACATAGTGAGCAGGAGCGGCGTCTTGCTGGAAATATATTTCAGCCTCATCAAGTATAGGGTTTCCATTCTCTTCGATTTGGTTTTCAATGGTTTCAGTGATAAGCGGATTGATGGTATTTTCCAACATATCCAAATAAATGCTTCCATGCAAATTTCCAATAATACACAGTGGCCAATCACTTTGTTTCCTAAAATGCCTGCCAACACATTAATTTTTGGGGATACTGGGTATGCCTTCCTACAAAAGCATGAGGATTGTCATTGCTCCAATACCTGCTGTTATGCTTTTTAACAAATCCACTGAGATAAAATATGCATTCATCACTGAAGCAGATATTCTTTACATGAATGGTATTATCATTAATCGCTGCAGGCATTTGTTTACAAAACTAAACTCGCCTATCGAAATCATCTTCAGTTAACTCTTGCAATGTTTTCATTTTGAATGGATGGAATTTATGAAGTTTAGTAACTGTGTGTAATGAAGTATTAGGATTTATTCCAAAGTGACCCAAAACTTTAACTCGAGGGCTTCATCCATTCTTATTTGCAACAGATCCAGTTTGAATAAATTTAGTAACAAGGTCCAAAACATACCTATGCGAAGTTACCTTCCCCGGATGTCTGGCGTTAGACGTGTCGGCAGTTTGCAGAGCACATTGATTTTGGGCACCATAAATTAGAATAAACTCTCCACTTTTTCGGCTAGTGTAAAAACCATTTTGGAAGTGAAATGTGAACCATTAAATTAATTTTTATTCTCCCAAGGTTGTCACAAAGGTAACTGACAGCAAATTAAATTCTTTCTTCCCCTTAGCAACAAATAACTAAACAGGTATAACAATTAATACACTTTGGTCAGGATATCTGTGTTGATGAAAAAAATTCGGAAAAAAAGTTAGGGTTGGTATTTGGTTGTTGCCACGTCTAATCTTCCGAATTGCTGTTTATGTTGGTAGTTTCTATTTTAAATTCTAAACGAATTGTAGATTTGGCAAACCCTAACGGGCAACATTCTGAACACTTATTTAAATAAAATGAGATATTTTCGTGTGTTTTTGTTTCCTATCTGAACAAATTAAGATAAATAAAGATTTAAAAAATCAAACGTCAAAATACAGGCCTCCGAAAGACCTTTCAAACAAGCTATTATTCGATACCCCTTGTCTTTAAAATGTTTAAGGGAATGACCCTGGGGGCTGAGGGTGAAAGGGGGTGAAGTAGTTTTTGGTTAAAAAGTTGTCCCACTTGACAGATCTTTTGACGTGACTCGGCGTTTTTCCTTTAAATTAGTGGTCTTCGTTAAGTCCGTGGTGGGAAGTTCTCAAATGAATGTATATTTCACTGTTAAGATATCGACTCGCTGCTGCAGCATTTCCTTCAAAAAAACTTCAAATGGCTAGGTCACGAAGGCATCCGCAAGCGTAAGCGACGCCGCTCGGCATTTTGCAGAAGCGGCTTATCTGCGAGACGACCGGCGAGAGAATAATAAAATTGTTTTCCAATTGTTGCATCACAGAACACAGACAACAGTCAACCTGGAAATGTCAGCCTCGTGATTGTAACTCGGATGCCTAAGGCGAACTTCCACCAACGTACTGACAACGCAGCGTTGCCAGATCAACCAAAAGGTCGAAAATGTTGATTGCTTCTGCTCCGCAAAAAAGCAATGGGAAACCATTTGCTGACATTAGAAAATAGACCATGCTCTTCAAAAAACCCTTCCCTACTAATTTCACTCCCCACGCCTACTGGCGAGGAAGTATTGTAATCACGAAAAATTTCAAAGGTGAAATCTTATGTGTTTTGGATGTTATATGACATACAGGGTGGACAACTAAGAATGCAAGGTACTGTATCTGCGAACGTATACATCGTACAGGCTTTCAGCAAAAACAGTTATAACTAAAACGGCCAAGAGAAAAACCTAGAAAATAGTGTCAAGTCTCTGAAATTGCAATTTTTGCGGTATATCTAAAAATAAAGTGGTGAGGCAGTGGTTTGAGTGAGCTGATCTTAACAAACTTGGTCTGGTACGAGTACGAGTACTTGATACTTAAACATAAAATAACATCTTCGAAAATAGAGAACTGTCAGACTGTCAAAGTTGAGCGTTTCTGTATATTGGATGGTTTATAACTCAACAACTATCAAAACGCTATAGTATGTGCTGTTAATTTTCTCCTGGGGGGTCTGACCGAATATGTGATAAAATATCAAACATTCCATTTGAGGTAATTGTTAAAATTCATTGTCTTTTCTAAATTTTATTGCACGTTTGCTCCAAAATCGCGCCCAGCCGCCATCTTGAAATTTTAACTGTTATTTTTATATTAAAATATAGTACTCATGCGTCAATTTCATCGTTCAAAATCCCACTACAAGTTAACTTTCTTGTATGGCCATCCAGAAAAAAGTATTATGCAAAAATTATAGGGCGTACTTTTCCATGCAATGTCTCTCTTATATACAGGATGTGCGTTTTGAGTACAATTGATAGTAGCTTTTTCTTATGATTTTGAGTCACACACTTCTTGTTTTCCATTGATTCAAGTGTAGTCGACCTCAAACTAGTTTGCATCTAGCGGCCTATGTGCACTATGGGATAAGGCTATACATACAACTGAATGGCATACAAAATTTAAAGTTTTGACCACAGTAAAAATAACTATAACAAATGATATACAGTGATTTTCTTATTTTTTGAACGGGTAAGTAATTCTGGGTAATGACATTCATGCATGGATACTATATTTTGACGTAAAAATAATAGTTGAAAATTACAAGATGGCGGCTGGTCACCATGTTTTTTGAGTGAGATAAGGACGCATGTGATCCTTATAAAGCTCCTTGTAAGTAGTTTAAAATAACTATATAGTATGTCGTATCCAACTTCTTCTTTTGGAGAGGTCTATCTGAATGTGCAACAAAACCTTGATAGATTTTGACAATTGTTTAAAATGAATCACACCATATTCTATGACATATTCGGATAGCTTCTTCTAAGAGAAGAAGATTGATATGAGACATTATAGCGCTTTGACTTCATGCAGCAAAAAGTCCAACTTCGACAGCCTGCATGTTCGCTATTTTGAGGGATGGTGTTTTTTTTTTGATGAAAAGTAATAAAATCCTCGTAAGGATCATCAAAATGATGTATCACACGACCCCCGTTCAATTTAAAAATATTTCAAAATAGCGCTCGGTCGCCAGCTTTAAGTGTTTAATTGTCACTTTTACGTATTCATGCATCAATTCCATTACTCCAAATTTCAGCTTGCTAACTTAAACCACTAAAGAAGATTTAGAAAGGCACTGTACGAGTATATATTTTAAACAAACTTTATTGGATTTCACTTATATTAGACAAAAGACATTACATGGTAAACTTCATATTAGACCAAATAACTGTTGTATATACGTTTCTTGTAAACGCCCATGTAAAAAAGTTAGATGGGGAGTCAATTTATAGTGGCCATCTTGATAAAGACGCGATAGGATCCTTTCAATAGGTAGGTGAACATTAGAGTCGGATATCTTCTTACATTTTCATTTATTCCAAACTGTACTGCGGAAGAATACCTAATGTTTTAAATTGAAACAGAGAAAAATATAAACTGGTCAAAGAAATGAAAAAATACACGTTTAACCAGGAGCTTGTGAAGTAGGTGAAGCAACCAGATTCAAAAGGTGATCGTCTTGTGCAAGTGGCGACACGTGGAAGCTCATTAAGAATACAAAAAGCTACTATCTACCTTCGGATTAATTACCGAGCATGTCTAGAGATCGCTGCTGTCTGAATAACGCGATATCAAAAATCGTATCAGCGATTGAACAGCGTGGTGCGGCAGCAAAACGACTGCTTGGATGAAAAAAGTGCAAGTAAGACAACGGTAAAAGGAAGAAACCCATTCGTTCTTCTGCCGATACATGGGCGTCTGTGGACAAGTTATCTTTGGAAAAACAGGCTGATGAATCAGAAAGAGAATGAGTGGTGAATGGTTAAAAGCAACGGGTTTGCATCAATTTTTACTCCCCACGCCTACTGGCGAGGAAGTATTGTAGTCGCGAGAATTTTCGATAATGCGATATTATGTTTTTTTGTTGTTATATGACATGTAACGTTGGTCGGTTGGTCGGCCAGCTAATCCTGTAACAGCGCATAACTTGAGAAGTACCGCTCGGATTTGTAGAAATTTTCACACAATGCTACCACTATGCCAAGGACGAAAAAGCTATGTAGATTTTGAAAACCGGTCCAGTGGCGGCGGAGCTAGCGGCAAAAACACGAAAGATATACAAATTGGTCAATATTAATATGCTTCCAGCCCCAGTAATTTTACGCAGTACATATTTCAGAGATCAAATATTTCCCCGTACGTTTGCCCTTATAACATATTTATAGACGAGACACGCCGTCGCTCGGGACGATGCGATGCAACGGTGACTTTCATACGCCGAACCTTGCCTTTCGTCTGACAGTAGTGAGTGGCGCTTATGACGTGTTTCACTGGAGTGGTCCAGCATCATTGCCAGAAGGTCGACACTCAGCGCAGGGAACAGGAAGAGGATGTACTAATTGTATATGGGCGTGTTTGGTTGACTAGACAGATTTAATTTTTTTGTTATACACATTGTAGCTAGTCCACAGGGCCTAAATTGGGCTGAAGTGTGGGTTGCCTACTTTCAGGGGGTATTGTCAAGGCGTTTATGCTCACATGAGATGATACAACTTAATTCTCATTTTCCTCTCCCCCTCCTCTCTCTGTCGCTCTCTCTCTGTCGCTCTCTATCTCTGTCGCTCTCTCTCTCTCTGTCGCTCTCTTTCTCTGTCGCTCTCTCTCTCTCTGTCGCTCTCTCTCTCTGTCGCTCTCGCTCTCTGTCCCTCTCTCTCTCTCCTTCCCTCCCCCTCTCTCTTTCTCTCACCTCCTTTTTCCTCCCTTCCCTTAGCTTTCATGCCTTCTATCCTCTTCCTTTTCCATTTCCTATTCATGTCGTTCTTTCCCTTGTACTCATTTTTTCCTGCAAGTCTGAGGCACTTTTGCTCTCCCCCTGGATCTGCGCCTGAGTCAACCTGCTTCACGCATTTTTTTGAGAAATAAAGCAGCCTTGAGTCTTGAAACATTGATAAAACAGTTCATCTAAGCCACCCTTATTGTCCATTGGATGAATTAGCCGACACAGATTGACTTTCATTCCATGCGAGTTTACGTTAAAATACAATTTAACAAATTCGAACGCCGGAAAAAAATACCTACTACCTTCTTATACCTGTTTGATCTTTTGTGGGCAGTGTTGGAGCCAGACTTGAAATAAAGTTTAAAAAAGATTGTAAATGCCAAAAAAATAAGACTGGACAACATTTCAATATTTTGATATTATATAGGATTTTAGATAATCGCAAATCTGTATATATCGCATAAAGTCCCGCTTCCCTAGTTATTTTGTAAACAGTTCAGGTAAAATATTGATTCATGGATAGTGTGAAAGTGACGGTTGAATAGTCCACAATACACAATTCCACTTATCAGTACGTTGTCAGCCTAAATTATAAAATGAGTATCATTTAACAGGCTATCAAAATGGAGCATTTTTGTATATAGAATCGCTCATAACTCAATAAACACTTATCAAAACCTTATTATTTTATTTCAATCTTCCTTCCTTTTGGAAGGATCTGCCTGAATATGTAATAGAATATGGGATATTTCATTTTAAAAAAGTGTCAAAACCTGCAATTTTTTAACTGAGCGTTCCATATTCAGATAGAGCCTTCCAAAAGTATAGGACTGTCACAACATACGTTTCGATGGTTAGTCATTGAGTTATAAACGATTCAATGTACAAAAGCGCCAGTCCCCAATTCTGAGAGGTAGTCAGTTCGTACTCATAAGTTTCAGAATGACCCCATTCCATTTTTAAACAATGTTACAAGATGGCATTCAGCAACCGACGATTGATAATTCCAGGACAGGGGAAGGGGTTGTCGGCTGTATATTTGAGCAACGCTCTTGATGCTTTTGTGACAATTGAAGACTACATGAGCGTGGGGTGGGATACGTCCAGGATGGGACGTCTTACGATTCAGGTCTAGCAAGGCAATTTTCACACCAACATACCATTTTTTTTAAAAAGCTTGGCAGGTTTGAGCATCTAGGGGGAGGTTGCGCATGCCACCTCGTCCCCCCTCTAAATCCGCCAACGGCTCGCTTACGACCCCTTCAAAAAATAAGGTAGGGGGATGATTGTTCTGAGAAGGACTGTATTAAACAGCAGAACAGTGAATAACTTAGTAAGGCGATAGATAACGAAATTGTATTTGGCTAATCCCGGTGTGCCCCACCCTTTTGGTGTGGCGCCCCTGACTTTGACCATAAGTGAGTCGGGCGTCGCACTTGCTCCACATACCCGAACAGGTGGCTCCGACTCGCCATCGCCAACTGCGATCCTGCGATCGAGAGAAAGTGAGGTTGATACAACGCATTGCAGCACCACGCAGGATATTTTGCCAATGCTATCGAAGGTGGCTTTGGAAACAAATGAAAATATAGATCCATTGATATCAATATGAGGTTCAGAAAATAGATATTCAATACCTAAAAAAAATTTCTTTCAATCTCTCTTCAAATAAATGGTGAGTATTTTGCTTCAATGCACTTTTTACGTTTTCGGTTATTTTACCGCAAATTAGATTTGTTATTTCAAACGTGGTTGTTTCTGAAAAGGAAAATATCAACTGTCTCATAGATGGCGCTAGGATCTTCAATCTTTTTTTGGCGCTCCTCTAATGCCTACATTGGGTATATTCAGGCCTTGATTAACGTACTTCACTAGCATAACCACAACCAAATACTAATTTTCTGTTCTGAAACTGGCTGATAGATATTATTAGGATATTTCTGATCCCCATTTTGGGCGCTGTAATACAGTCTGTGCTTGACTATCTTCAGGAAGAATAAGGTCCAACGAATTTCAATAGATTTAAATGAGTCAAACCTATATGTTTGCACTGCATTATTTGTCACCAAAGTTTTGTAGTTTGAGTGCATACTTTTGGCTAATTTCATACCAAAATGACAAGTCAATACATTGGTGTACATTCTTTTCTCTGGAAAGGATATTCAAATAGCTATTTGTACTTGGTATGCCCACATAAAGGAAGGCAGATATATATATATACATATATATATATATATATATATATATATATATATATATATATAACTTGTGATGTGGTCATTGTCGTCTAGATTAGTTAGGTAAAAAATTAAAGCTTCCGCCCTTTGTTGGGTACTTCGACAAAATTTAAGCAAGGAGGACTATTTATACTATTTTAATCTCTCTAGCTTTCAATGATCTTTGCCATCATCATCAGGAGCTGCAATTACATTGAGAAAAGTAGCAACAATTGTGCAAAATGAATTTAAATTAACTTACAGTAATATGTGAGGATGTTGCTACTCCCCTACAGAGGATCTATAAAATGATTTATTAATCCTGGCCGTCCTAATAAGGAGAATGGAAAACTATTATCAAATTATTGCATTATCATCGGTCCTCGATACGTGTGCCATGTTTCAAATTAATCCAACTTCTGTAAATTTGTGAAAATTATGCTCAAAGATTCCGTTACACACATACGTACAGACCAAGCTAATAAAAGCGTGTTAAAATAATAAAATTCCATCGCCGGTAAACGAGTACCAATTAAAAATCCGTGTATAGAATATCAAAGCTAAGTAGGATATTATATAATAATCTAATGCAATCTAACCTCTGTACACAAAGCTCATCTATAACTATGCGGGTCTGAGTTAATTAACTGACCCAGAGCAGTAACAAAGAATAGTTCCGTCAACCAAGCTAATTAGTACCAGTCGTACTAAAGCGTTGAACCTCATTCTGTGGTCTGCTGGATTATCTGTTCCGGTACAATTTGATTGGCTCCTGCTTGACTACGAATGTATAACGTGACATCGCTAATCCCAAACGGCTCATTTAGGATGTTTTACATACTATTAGGCCGGGTGACGGTACGTGAAAATTTGTAAAAGTAGCTTAGGTTGGCAATGATATTTTTGACTATGAGAATTGATTTTGCTATCTGGGTATTTATAGTTGTACTCACCGTTCTTGGCGGTTACGTCATCAACACCATATGAATTCAGTAAACAGATCGAGTCACCCTGGGCGGAACACTGCCCAGACTAATCTTCAGCGAATCTGCTACTCTCTCCAGTACGCATGAAGTGGGTAACAGGGTACCGATGTTTTCATTCTCTGCCTGGAAATTCTCTAATAAATTTAGCACGAGCTGTTTGCCGTTTCCATTCATAGTATTTCCGGGAATTGTACAATTTTATATTGAAGATTGATAACAGGACAACCCAAATTGGACGCCGATGTCAAGTAAGTTATCACTCTGACAAATATGACTGAACGGCACTCATATGTAACGACAAAGTTTTCGAGACGGAAACACAATTAAAAAACGCATGTCTTGAGCTTACCCAACAAACGTTCACATTCAGGGGTATGTTGCATGTGTATGTATGACGGAGATATAGATATATAAAGGGATACTGGTAGTCTTACTTAGACCCGCCATGAACGGTGACTGCAACTATATCAATGTTTGATCTGTGGATCAAAATTGACAATCATAAGGTGCTAAAATAAAATACCTAGTGGGTATAGTCGATTCTTCTAAAGTACCTCTCAAACTAGCGAAATGTTGTATAATTTGTGTTTAATTAGTATTTAATTTGATTCGGCCATTTTTTTATTCCTGATGCTGCGCAATGCTGTCATCAGTTCCCAGTTCAGAAGGATTAATATTAGCGCAATTTAGATCCTCTGAAAAAAGTCATTTACGCACATGTATATCAGAGAAATTTAACGGATTAGTCAGTCAAACAAGTTCATACAATTCGTCCATAGACATTCTTGCCCTGTTCTACAGGTGGTAACTGCAACGTTGGCCCTGTTCACATCTGCGCGGCATCGCTACAGTGAGTTGTCATTCATATCTTGCATGGTTCGTGTATATGTTTTTTGCGCTGCAGTATGGATAGATTAGACAGCCGAACCGGTTCGCCATGAGGCGAGCTTAGATAACAGGAGTACGCGGATACAAAATATCTCTCTATCATCCAAGTTTTAAAGGTAAATGTTAGAATATGTCTGAAACATGGCTAATAGGTGCATAGAATTACCTACCTGTACATTCCTAAGTCCCGAATTCTCACACCTTCAAATTTTTTCTGCTAATGATCAGGACTCTCTGAAACGTCAAAAAACGAAGTTTGCGTGACTTGTATTTAATTCGTTTTGGCTTTTTCTCCACCGCCTCTGCACCGATTTCCAAAAACATTTCTCGTCCTCGGCATACTTGGAACCTTGTGTGAAAATTTCATCTAAATCCGAGCGGAGCTTCTCAAGTTATAGATGGGCCAAGGATTAGCGGACCGACAAATTGTCAGATAGACATACCGACAGACAGACCGACAAACTGATACACAGACAGATCGACAGACTGACCGACAGACCGACAGACATGCCGACTGACAGACCGACAGACAGATTGAAAGACAGACCGACAGACAGACCGACAGACAGACAGACCGCAGACAGACAAACCGACAGAGAGACGGTAATGAGTGACATGGTTTTTCGTGATATAACATCCACAAAAAACGAATATCTCATTTTCGGAAGTGGGATTACAGTACTTCCTCGTCCAATCTCGTAGGAACTAAAATATATATATATATATAGAGAATATGATCATGCGGAGAAAAGTATATAACAACAAGTAAGAAAATATTGGGCAAAATCCACAACTACAATGTGTAGGTTGGCTCTTGTTTGTGGACTTCGTGTGTCGTTTTTTTTCCCTCCAACTTCGTTTCCTCAGGTTACACCAGTATCCGGATGTGTGGGCATGTGTATCTACTTTTGTAGTTTCATATATGCATTCATTTCGGGCCTGATGAAGCCAACCAGCAGAAATACGTATCGCTCGGTTTACCTATCCTATTTTCTGCTCGAATTCACTTTCCTCCTTTTTGCGGATTTTGCCCAATATTTTCCTACTTGTTGTTATATATATATATATATATGTATAAAAATTTTTGAACACGTAGATTAAATTGCAGTCTAATCATTAATGTAACTAAAGTTAGTCTCGTTTTTCACCTGGTACCAACAAACCAACTTAGCGGGTCCTAACGCGTTGAAAGTACCTACATTTAAACGCTATTCAGTGCCACGCGTTTTGCCCTTGAGAAAACAGACATGACTCTATTTTATAATAATATTTTTCTAACCCTACCTCCCGCACTAAGCTACCTCATTTAGACTGTTTAAAACGCTATCTATCCTGTTAGTCTCTACCATTTTCCCAATCATCTTTAATGTTTTCCTTCTCCCCCTCCTTAATAGGATTATTTCTCATGCGACGTTTCACAGTTAACCGCTGCTGTATTAACAAGATACTTTATCACCTTGAGAGCACATTTTATGGAATTCTTTACACTAATTACCTTGGTAGCGTCTCTAAATGCCGACGAAACCAATTATCAGTTTCTCGGCCGTATATCTTGCGTTAATTGTAGGATCTAGTCGCTTAATCCAGGAGATTTTGAATCAGAAACAGTTTTATAATGAATGAAAATCAATCAGGTGTTAGTTTGGAAATTTTTCTGGCATGTTTAGTTGCTGCACTATGTATAGGTAGCTCAAGTATACTACAAACGTATATAAGACATAAGTAGCAGAAGAATTCGATTGATCTGTAATCTACCGAACTATCAATCTTTCCGTATGGATATAAGAAGAGACTTCACATTTACCTGAAAGGTGGAACGACGTTTTGATGGATAGCAGAGCTTAAGTGTAACATCTGAAACTTATCATGCGGTTTCTTACTTATCAGTCTCCATGTATTGCGAGGCGTTAGATGAAATCACAAATGTAGACATACCCTACCTGAAAATAGTATACCCGTATATACGGGTATGTCTCATAGATGGCGTTATTTTGGGAGCTTCCATAAAGCATATTTTAATTGATATCCTATAGTGGATGACGTCACTGAATGAATATACTCATTTTCTATGGATGCCATTATGTGAGACTATAATTGGTAACTATGTTGTAAAACTTCGTTCAATTATATAGTGTCGTTCATAAGTTATATAAGAAATACCGATCTCTATAGTGGTAGCTTATCTGAGCTTGTAGTATTATTTTTTTGTATAATTTCTACTTAATCACAGTTGTGAGTGCTATCTCGGATACGATGTAACACATGGACTTTTACAGCTTCAACACCAATTAATTTATGAAGTTTTCGAGGTAGCACTTACTGATGTCCTCGTAGTATTAATTCACGATCGTGTAAATGAGGACTTTATTTGATTTTTGCACTCTTCTCATGCAAGCGGCTAATGCACTGCGATGCCTACTTGACACAATATACAGACTACAGACAGTAGAGCCACTTCACTGTCGAGCTAAACCAAATCCAAATTCAAGATAGTGCAGAACAGCTACAGCAACAGCTAGGTTAAAAAAGAAGATTGGGCGATTTTTCTCATTTTTTACCCGTATCTTCGCCGGAAATGGATCGATTTTCAAAACCTGCAAGGCTTTTTCGTTCCTAGTATAGCTTCATCAAAATCCGGGCAGTACTGTTCGACTGACAGACAGACAGGCAGTCGGAAATGAGTGTTATGATTTTTCGTGTTGTCACATATTGGGAATTTTCTCCAATTAATTTAGGGTGTCCTGATAGTAGGACCTTCTCAGAAGCAGCTGCACTTGAAACATCAAAACCAGTAAAGAAAAAAAAATAGTTATTCACTATTCAAATTTTAAGTTCAGCGCTGTCACATGTTTTGCTCGTGAGTATTGATCAAGTTATCGTAACATAAGTTTGTTAGCTTGGATACTCACGTACCCTTTCACGCTGGATACTGGGACGGGCTGGCACAATCCGATTTTCTTCAACTTAATAGCTTGATTATCATGTATCTTACACGCCTGGTAGCTTCAAAAACCTGTATACTTCCTCGGTAATTGACGCGAGAAGTAATAAGCGTGGTTTCCTCTGGAGCAACCGCTATTTCAAAACTACCAGTCACTGAAAAACACACCTGCTTCATGGATACGTTGGAGATACTACCTAACCAACCTGGGTATAGTAGATTTTTCAGCGAGAGGCTTCATTTTTGTAATCTGTATACTTTGGCATACCCAGCTACGAATCCGCATTACCATAAATTTATATTAGCATAAATAAACATTTTGCTAACACTTAAAATACACGGTCTGTGGATCACACTGCAGCATTATTCGCTATGGGAAAGCTTTTGGTCTTATAGCAATGCTCTTAGATTTACTAATAACGTTTGTTTTTGGGTATATGCGCTAAGAGATTACAACTATATACCAGTCACCGCTGTCTTTAGATGTCAGCCTTGGCATCTCTCAGACTGTTGTCGCATGTTATGAGATTTCCTTTTACGTGGTTGAAAAATTATTAAAATACAAAATTTAAGTACGAGATCTTTTGTGGGGTAATTTTTCGTTGGAAGGTTGATGTGATGTCAAGAATAAACAATTTCATTCAAAAGCAAAATGGTTTTTGTTACTATTACAAGCTGTTATTTAACTTTACGTATCTGTGGGATAAATCTTCGAACTGAATTTTGACCCGGTTAACCTCAACCAAGCGAGCTGAATTTTTTTATTCACGCTTGGTTTGCCTAATAATTTACTATGAATTATTTGCCGCCACTCTGAATACAATATGACGGATGGTACAAAATATCGAGTTATCATTTCCATAGCCATTCATATGCACATACCTTGGGTATTATTATGAACGGGCTTAATAATAATAATAATAATAATAATAATAATAATAATAATAATAATAATAATAATAATAATAATAATAGCTTTATTGTCCAACAGTTTCCCATTTATAGGACAATTTATAAACATAATACAAAAGCAAAAAAAAGCGAAAAGAAAACAACAAATGCAACACAGGTATAAATTTGTAACATGACCTAAACGAACTAAAAATTTTAAAATATTTTTTTAGAGATTATATGTAATGGAAAATAAAGCTCCTCCATCCCAGGTTTTCAAATAAGTGCATGGTGGAAGGAGCAGCTTCATTATGGTTTAAGTTTGCAATCGGAAAATATTATTTTTAAATTTTTAGTGGGTTTTATTATATTGAAAGCTCATTTTCAAGAATGTATCTTTTCTTTCATTTATTATTATCTTTAAGGGAACTACTATGATTCTACATAATGGCAGACCGAAAAAATATTACAAACGTAGGTGACTCTGCTGATCTATTTCTTAGTTCGATATAAAGACATATTTCCTTGATCTACCGTCAAACTGCATCAAACAAATACATTCTCAGCGATGCGTAAAAAATGGATGGATTCAGATTCCGAAATTTCTTAAATACCAAGGCTCTATTATTTCTTATTTCCCATAATAACAGTTATTATCCTGAATACCTCTAGTTACATAGGTGGCTATAGCTTCCAGATAATATTATAACAGAACCCAGGTATTCAATTTTTATTGATTGTTATCTCAATATATGAAATCAAGGTGGTATTTTTCAAATTATACGAAATAATCTGATATAAGTATACGTTCAATATATAACCTATCCCAAGATATTTCTAATTATTATAAACATATATTTTTCTCTAATGTTATGTTCGTATAATAGGGTGGGGTGTAATATTCTACACAGACCTTGGTCAGCCTATTTTATCGCATTTATTATAAATTGATCACATTTATTGATAAATTTGGTTTTTCATAAAAAATTCGCTAAAATATTGCTATATATATAGACATAATCGTATTCTGCGAGCGTATAGATAGATTGATTAGAGCAACATGTTACGACTGTCACCTTATTATGATTTTTATGCGTTGGTTATAGTAGATTGACGTTAATTGATGTATTTGCATTATTCTGGAAATAGGGTATCCTTTCTTGGTTTAGGAATAATGTATTCTGATTATGAAAATGGACAAGAGATTTATTTTATACGGTATACACGAGGGAGTGTTATGTTCATATATAATCTGAAAATATGCAGAGACATTGCTACTGAAAATTGTGAATCCAGATGCCGTTTGCGTTTCCTATCCTCTGAAAAAAATGCCGGAGTCATAAGACATCTTAAAGATGCGAGATGACAGACATCATATTAGAACTAGAAGGGATGTTTATGGGCCGGTTGCGTATAGGGTTCGGAAAAGACGTCAGAACAGAATACATATATTCTTGGAATTCAATTAACGTGAGATTGAACAAAAACCTTTCCTACTGATTTTCCAAAAAACCGAAAGAATCTTTTCAAGTTACTTCCCTGATAATGTAGAGAATCATTGGAATTGACATCACTGGTGTATGAGGAGAATATCCATAATGGAGTTGCTCGCAAAGGTCTAGGCCAGTACTTCTGGCAGGGGTATTATCTAAAAAACCTAAAGAAACGTCAAAAAAAACGACAAAATGTCGTATTGCAGACTAGGTAGTTTTTAGTGTGCAAATAGTTCATCCCACATTTGCTGGCTATGATCACTGTTCGCTGACGTTTAAGCAACACGTACAGCTACAAAATGAGTTCACAAGTATAAAACAGCTTGCAGAAAAACCTACGTTATGTCACAAAAAATCCACAAAATGTAGAAAAAATGACGAAAAGTCACTTTTCAAGATACGTAATACCCGCACGGCTATTATGCCATGAACCTAAAAAACGACGAAATATGATCCTGCTGACTAGGTAGTTTTTAGTGTGCAACTAGTTCATTCCACTTTTACTTGCTATGATCGCTGTTCGCTGACGTGTAAGCAACATGTACAACTACAAAGCGAGTTCACAAGTGTACAACAGCTTGTGATAAGTTAACGCATGGTAGAAAAACCTACGAAATGTAAAAAAACCGACGAAATGTCACTTTTTAAGTACGAGGATCATTACGCGAAATCGCCATATCAAAGAAAAATTAATGACGCATCACACTTCAAACATTTTTGCAGTGCCTAACATCTAGGCGCTGATTTGTGTTTTCTATTGGCATCGCAAAATAAATTTATATAAAATTTAAGTGACTGGAAATAAAAAATAATGTAATAACCTCTTCACTTTCATGAATATTCCTGTCTGTATCATATTTCCTCACCAGTTACTTTACAAACAAGAGGTTTTCTTTTCTTATCTCTCATTTTTTTTATTTTCATCAAATTTGCATATGTAATTTCCAAAATGATTAACACAAAGTGGATGCGCAATTAATTTCTAACATTGAATCTCAAGTAAGTGTATTTGAGACAAGAAACCAATGGAATTATCATCAACACAGGTTATTAGCACACACATCCTCACTATGCGCCTATGCACTGCCGTTTCCTTCCAGCTGTAGTAATTTACAGCTTAGACCTCCAATAGAATTGATATTTGAAGCATAATGACGTCTAGGCAACACGTACAACTACAAAACGAGTTCAGAACAAGTGTCCATCAGCTAGTGTTAAGTTATTATCTTGTAGAAAAACCTACGTTATGCCAAAAAAAAAGTATATAATTTCAAAAACAAGCTTTGGGATCAGTTACAATCCATCCATACATGAACCTTAATTTTGGTATCAAGGGAGCAGGACCACTGAAAGAAGGTGAATGTGATGCTCTTGCCTTTCAGGGGTCTATATTCCACATAACTGATACAGGAATAGTTTAGTTTTGAATATTTATCGTGTAAATTACGGCTAATATAGGACTTTCTAAGCAATGTATTATAAAATACACAGAAATCGTTACTCACAAAACCATTTTCGACACTTATTCATTCGCTATTGTTCAGATGTTTTCATCACGTTTATTATTTTCAATTGGAACATGTCCCCTAAAATGACAGAAATAGCGATTGTAGTTTTGGAAAATACTGTTTTTAATAAATAGGCTGCCCACTTTCTGCCAACCCTGCACAGTATGAACAGAAAATTGATTATACAGGGTGGTCCATAAGTCCTTTGAAATTTCAAATTTGAATAAAATTTAACGGGTGAGCGTGAGCGGCGCGGGCGAGGTGGGGGCAGTATCTTCAGTGTCTGGGAATTCAGTCGCCATGGAGTGTTTCACTGGAGCGGATCGTGCTTTTTGTGTGCGCGCGTTTTATCAAAATAATGATTCGGCAACCATTGCGCGGCGTAAATATCGAGAATACCACAATTTACACAATTTTACAAAGTGTCCAACAGCTCAAACGATTAAGAACTGGGTTGCTAAGTTCGAAGAGACTGGTTCGACGTTAGATAAACAGCGGTGGGGTCGACCAAGGACAACTCGTATTGAAGAAAACATCAACATTGTGGCACAGTCTGTTCGTCAAAATCCTACCCAGTCTACTCGTAAGCGTTCCAGTGCACTAAACGTACCCAGAACATCTTTACAGCGGATTTTAAGGAAAGATTTACGTCTGCACGCTTACAAAATTCAGTTAGTGCAGGAATTAAAAGATAATGACGCTATTCAGAGACTAAACTTTGCGAATGAAATGTTGAATCGATTTTCTTCGCTCAATAATGTGTTGTTCTCAGACGAGGCTCACTTCCATTTAAACGGGCATGTAAATAAACAAAATTGCCGTTATTGGAGCCCCGAAAATCCAAGGCGTAAGCATCAGAAGCCCTTACACAGCCCTAAAGTTACAGTTTGGGCTGCTATGTCAGCGCATGGCATCGTAGGCCCTTATTTTTTTGAGGACGACAGAGGTAGCGCATTAACTGTTACTTCGGAGCGGTATGTAGCAATGATAGAAGAGTTTTTGACACCAGCGTTGCAGAATTTTCCAGGCTATAATACGCACACCTGGTTTCAACAGGACGGAGCAACTGCCCACACCTCCAACACTTCTATGCCCTTCGTCTGTCAACTTTTTCCCAGCAAAGTAATTTCTCGAAGAGGAGACATTTCCTGGCCACCACGTAGTCCAGATTTGACCCCAATGGACTTCTTTTTATGGGGCTACCTCAAGAGTAAAGTGTACGACACCACTCCGCGATCAGTTGATGTCCTGAAAGAAAATATCCGAAGAGAAATGGCAAGCATTACAGTGTTGACTTGCCGCGCAGTCATCGACCATTTTAGACGTCGTTTATATGAGTGCCGTGATCGTAATGGATTGCATTTAGACGATGTGATTTTTAAAACATAATTCCCATTCAATAAAGATGATAACAAAATATAATAATTCTTCATAATGTAACTAGTTTGGTTTTATTCCTTGTTTTCCAGCTCAAAGGACTTATGGGCCACCCTGTATTTTGTTTTTGCCTTTCCCACCTATAACATGTGGGATATAATTCCCCATCTCGCAAAAGCGAATTAAAATACGGTGTGCATCGTGAGAAAGTGGGGGATTTCATTTTACCGAGCTTGCTTCGACATAATCACGGCTTGATAAAAAAAATTCTAATAGATAAGCGACAGGACTACCGTTCCGGGAAGCTCATATTGACCCATCACTCGATGTCTGGGAACCGCAACCCGCCAACCGTTATCTTCTGTTGAAGCCTGAGGACGCAGTATACCGGAGAGTGGAATTAAATTAAGGGTTTTGTGCCACCGACTCTCCTACTAAGTGATGACTAGGGTACAGGAGCTGTGGTTAGAGTCTATATGAGTCAAAACTAAAATTCTACGGCCAGGCTTCATATTTCAGATCGGGCTGAATTTTTTTTCTTGGACAGCTATGGAGGCGTAGTGTTTTGTTGAATTACGGGGTCATAGGTCGAACGTTTCGATCTAGAGATCCGCTCAAAGTTTGAAGGTTTGGCAAAGGTGTGAATTTTAGCGTTTAGGCAACTTTCCTATATTCTTTCTATTCCTGTCCTGGAGAGGATTAATTAAGCCCACCAATATACAGGGTGCTCATTTGAAAACTTCCCACCATTGATTTATCGAAAACCACTGAAAACGCCGAGACACGTCATAAGATTTGCCAATGGGGACAACGTTTTAACCAAAAACTACTTCACCCCTTTTCACCCTCTGCCCCTCAGGATCATTCCTTTAAGCATTTTGAATGACAAAGGGGATCAAGTAAAAGCTTGCTTAAAAGGTCTTTTGAAGTCCTTTATTTTGAAGTTTGATTTTTCAAAATCAGTCGATTTGTTTTCGAGAAAATGAGAAATTATTTATCTTAATTGGTTCAGTTAGAAAACAAAAACACATGAAAATATCATTTTTTATTTCAATAAGTGTTCAAATTGTTGCCCGTTAGGGTCTGCAAATCTAAAATTCGTTTATAATTTAAAACGGCAACTACCAACATACATAGCAATTCGGAAGATTAGAAGTGGCGACATCCAAATAATAACTAGAATTTTTTTCACTATCCTTTTCATCAACACAGATATCTTGGCTGAACTATATTTATTGTTATACCTGTTTAGTTGCTCAGTGAAAGAAAGAATTTGATAGTAAAGTAATTTATTGATTCAGATTTCACTTCCAAAATCATCAGCCGAAAGAGTGCAGATGATTCTAATTTATTTTGCCCAAAATCAATGTGCTCGGCAAACTGCCGTCACGTTTAACGCCATACACCCGGGGAAGATAACTTCGCATAGGTATGTCTTGGACCTTGTTACTGAATACTGGATCTGTTGCAGATAAGAAACGTGATAATTGGAGAGTTTTGGATGAAGCCGCTCAAGTTGAAGTTTTGGGTCATTTTGGAATTAACCGTAATACTTCATTACGCAAAATTGTTGCTGCGACTGGTATTCCATTAGACTCTGTACACACAGTTACTAAACTCCATAAATTTCATTTATTCAAAATGAAAATATTGCAAGAGTAAACCAAAGAGGACTTCGATAGGCGAGTTGAGTTTTGTGATCAAATGACTGCAGTGATTGATGATAATACCATTCGTGTAAAGGATATCTGATTTAGTGATGAATGCACATTTCATCTAAATGGATTTGTTAATCGGCATAACTGCAGGTATTGAAGCAATGAAAATACTAATGCTTTTGTAGAAGGGAATACCCAGTATCCCCAAAAAATTAACGTATGGGCAGCATTTTAGGAAACAAAGTGATTGGGCCATTGTCTATTGATGGAAATTTGAATGGAGATATTTATTTGTATTTGTTGGAAAATACCATCAATCCGCTGATCACCGAAACCATCAAAAACCAAATGGAAAAGGATGGAAACCTCCTCCTTACTATATTCTTCCCGTTCGACAATAGCTAGACGACGAGTTTCCAGATAAATGGACAGGGGAAGAGAATAGACTTTTTTCTATGGGGCCATTTGAAATCTATTGTGCTTACTCCCCAATCTGAGGGTTTGGATGATCTTCGTCAACTCATCATCGGAAGTTGCCAGGATATGCCACAACATTCCGTGAGGAATTTGAACATCGCCTATATCATTGTTTGGTCGGACAACATTTTGAACACTTATTGAAATAAAAAGTGATATTTTCGTGTATTTTTTTTCTATCTGAACAAATTAAGATAAATAAAGATTTTTCTAATTTTCTTGAAACCGAATCGACCGATTTTGAAAATCAAACGTCAAAATAAAGGACTTCGAAGGAACATACAAACAAGGCTATTACTGGATCTGGATACCCCTTGTCATTCAAAATTTTTATGGGATGACTTATTGGGCTGAAAATGCGAATTCCTTACGAAACGGAAAATGTACGAAATTGACTCTTCTTGTAGGGAAGATGGACAATATAGATAGAGTTTTGTACTCTATTTGTAAAATCTTAGATTCGTACGTCGGACGGTTCGTTCTGGAGACGGTTCGGAAAAAATGTGAATTTTAGTCTTTTTAGTAACATTTCCATTTTCTCGCAACTCCTGTAATTGGTATAGAATTAGGCCAGCAATATTTGACTATCCCGAAATAAAATTATTCGAAGAACTTAAGTTGCTATAGGATGATTCGTTCGGTAGATATCTTAGTCTGAATTCAATTTTCCGACTTTTTCCATTATCTTCTTGGGCTGACAATTCGAATGCCTTCCTAAACAAAAAATCCTCAAAATTATTTCTTTTACGTAAAGAGATGGGATGGACCTGTCGCTCTATATAAGTTGAATTTTGTACTTGTGTGTCTAAATTGCTCGGGTAGGCCTGGATGTTATTGGATATTAATCTAATTATAGCTAAAGCAACTTTTAGGAGGTATTCCCATGAAAACTAATAGTTCAGAATACGCATTACGATCTCAAAAACGGTTAAAGCCATAACGTTGGTTAAAAAAATAGAAATATTAATATCTTTCACACAAAATTTAAAAAATTTTGCTGCCATCTTCTGAATATGAGTTAACTGGGAAGAAGTATAATTTTCGAAATTATATTTTCCTTCAAATAACTCAATATCTGGAAACTGCAGTCAAATGCTGTAAACTGCACGTAAAATGTACTTATATTACGCAACTTTCATCCCATTCAACTAATATTGTAGCACGAACCATTTTGAAATCTCCTTCCGCATCTTGGAACACTGTATACAGCATTGTTTTGGGGAAACATTGCCTAAAAGCTGTGGTAACCAATTAAGATTACGCAATGTGTTGATGCATTTGTAATATAGCTAACATCATTGATTAGCTCAATTTCATATGCCTACTCTAGCATGATGAAAATGTTAAATTTTATGCAAAAATATCGGATTGACTCTAAAAGCCTATTCGACCAATTTAGAGAACAAAGAAAAAAATTCATGTCATGTATATGTTATATTTGCGTAAAAAATAATATTGTGGATTTTTGTTTCGAAAACCATTCGAATTGTCAGCTAAAGGAAAGAATAAGACATTACAAAAAAATATGTTTCTGAGTGAAATTTCTCCAGATCGAATCGTCCGACCTAGAATCCTAAAAGCCTAATGCCTGCATAGGTACTCTCCAAGGAAAAGTTTTGAGCTCGATTTGAGATTAGATCCGCCAAGCCAGGTTGTGGAATTTTAGTTTTGACCCAATACTTTATCAAATCATTGTATACGCTTTACACTTTCTCACCGACCCTTCTAGATGCCAATAAATTATCTGAAACGTCGATACTAATCAAGCAGTGAATCCAATAATAGACACTTAGCTACAGCAAATCATCCATATCGTGTTCGCAATGTTCATATAATGGCAATTATATCATGAGGCTATCCCAGTGCGCGTGGGCTAGAATATCCTACTATTTACGAACACTTTCTACAATAAATCACCTAGAAAGACCCTTCGGCCAACGATCTGTCCAATCGGGGCTATTGTTTACGTATCTAATGCTCAAATATGAAATTATCTGATCAGATGAGTCAAGATGTACACTGAACAATTGATTGTTATTTTACACCTACTGAAAATGCCTCGAGGGTACTCGTCGGCAGATACGAAAGTTTGGTATGAGCATTCATTCTACCTGAAGATAGCCAACCACATGCACAAGAGTGATAGAAGTCTACTCTGGAAAGAATTAGTCAGATGGTACTACGATCTTCAATCCCTTTTTGGCGCTGATCTAATCTATTTTGATTGGGTATCTTGAAATAAAATATGTTACTTAGTGCGTGAACATACACAATTAAGATAGGCATCAGAGTGGTGCCGACATTTTGAATCCAATTTGGCGGATGCTACAAAATGGCGATTTATCATTACATTCATTACCATATTAACCCCTATGATGTGGGTTTTAAATGAAAGAGCTTGGTGTGAGGAACACGATAAGTAGAATAGTGGTAACCTGAAACCAATATGGTGGCCACCACAAAATGGTGATTTATAATTTTCATAGTCACCCCTATGATACGGGTATCAAAATAAAAAATACAAGTAGCACACGTATATTGCCCCAATATACAGGGTTATCCAAATTAAGTGTCCACCATTAGTAACTTTGTTATTAGTGAAAATACAAAGTTGTTTGAATTAGCAAACTAGTAGCATTTTTAACGCTGGTGAAAATGAGAAATAAAAAAAAACAATTGAGAGTCGTTATTTTGATTTGTATATTATATTTTTTTCTGTTAAAGCATCAAATTTTAAACAAAAAAGCTTACAATAACTTTTCTCCTAGGTTACAAATTGTTGAAGTTATGGCCTCCAATCTGAAACAATTAAATTGTATCGACAAACTTTATTTTCAACATCAACTTATAATCTTACAAAATACAATAACAATTTTTTTTAAAGAAGATGCTCGAAAACACCACCTTGTTCTTCAATACATTTTTGGGCACGTTTTTCAACTGCTCGAACTGTCTTAAGTATGGTCCTACCATCTATCTGGGTTATCTTTTCCCTAACTGCAGTCTTTAACGCGTCAAGGTTATCGTACCTTCGCTTGTAAATTTGGTTCTTTAAGTAACCCCACAAGAAGTAATCAAGTGGGTTTAGATCTGGTGATCTGGGAGGCCACTGTATTGGGCCATTTGTTCCTATCCACTGATCATTAAAAGTAGTACTTAGAAAATGATAAGTACCTCTGGAGTTGTGGGCAGGTGCGCCATCTTGCTGAAAATGCAGATGATGTCTACTTATAAGATCCAATTCGTCTAAGAAATTAGTCAGAATTTCTGACATATCTTTCACCAGTTAGGGTTCCCTCATAAAAGAACGGGCCAACAATTTTTGAACCAATTATACCGCACCAAACGTTGAAACTGAAACGGACTTGTGGACCTCTTGGATGTACTAACAAAAGATTTTCTCTTGACCAATAATGGTGGTTTTTTCTATTAAACATTCCAGAATTTGAAAAATTTGATTCATCTGTCCATAAAAGGTAACGAAAGTTATTTACATTTTGGCGACAGAAGCTACGATACCAATGGCAAAAAACAAGTCTTCTCTCTGGATCCCCTGCCAAAAGCGTTTGAACTGGTCGGTACTTATACGGAATAAATTTGTATTTTTTTAAAATCCTTTGAACAGTACCATAACTGAAATTAGAGTCCTTGAGAATATCTGCTATTGAATTCTCACGATAAGCTTCAAAATATCCAATAACTGCAATTTCCGTGGCCTCGCTTATTATGAATTCTTTTTTTGCCCTTGTTTTAGCAAAAACATTTTCGTTGCCCCTAAATTTTCGATAAAGTCTCAGAAAATATCGTTCATACGGTTGAATGCGAGCGGGATATAATTCACTGTAGTATTCCCTTGCTCTCAAGGAGGATTTTCTGCACACTAAATAGCATTCTAACATATCACACTTTTCTTCATGGGAGAACATTTTTCTTTAAATTAATGACACAATAAAGCTTATAAACAAGTATTTTCACTAATGTTTGACATTATTTGATTTTATCATTGTTTTCCAAAGCCTTCTAGTTGCGAGTATGTCCAGTTTAACAATTTGTCGCTTATCTTAATGCTGTCAAATCGCGAACGCCATGTTGTTTTCATAGCCGTCTTAATATTATAATACTGCAAATAATTAAAAATATTTATCGTTATTTTGACTTTATTTTTGACTTTAGCGGAAAAGTCATTATGAACTTTTTTGTTTAAAATTTGATGCTTTAACAGAAAAAAATATAATATACAGGGGTTTCCATTTAAAAAAATGTTATTTTACTGAAAAAAAATCAAAATAACGACTCTCAATAGTTTTTTTTTATTTCTCATTTTTACCAGCGTTAAAAATGCTACTAGTTTGCTAATTCAAACAACTTTGTATTTTCACTAATAACAAAGTTACTAATGGTGGACACTTAATTTGTATAACCCTGTAGAAGCATACATATACCTTGGCCAAAGCTTATTTTCCAATACTGGTGCAAGAAAAAATGTTGATATTTGGAAACACAGGTACAATATTGATTTGCAATATCAAACCAATATGACCTTTCTTTATTGGCTCCGTATTACAATTCAACATTGTTTGTACGACAATCTGTATATTGCCCCAATCAGTTATATATTGTTTCAATTCTTATTTGCTTCATTAAAGTAATACTTCTTTTTATATTGGCTCAACATTAATTTTCAATAGGTATGTCATAATTTAGCTATTGCCAGTGCATCTCTTATTTATTGACTCAATATTGAAGTCCTATATTGATTGCAGGACATACTTCGTATATTTTCCCAACGAATTATAAACATATTGTAGAACTATATTGTCTAGCCGAATCAAATCTCACTTTGAAGTTGAGTCATTAATTTTCAGATAGTGATTGTAGAAGGAAGATAAACCAAAATATGTGTGCAAAAATAAAAAAAAAATGTTACCTTGTTTTATAAAGTATCCTCCCGACAAGTATTTTAGTGCAGACCTGTATTTGATGTGCGGTCTTGGAGCACCGGCATGCCCTGCCCTGTGAGGGCTTAAGTCACCTGATTCACGAGCCCTTTGTACTACATTAACAAAGGCACGAGGGGTTGGTTGCACTCGATTGGGAAACCGATCTGCATAAATCCGTGATACCGCGGCAGCATTTTGTAAAGACCCCCCCCCGTAAATAAGAATCATGTCCACAAGTTCAGCATTTTCGTAAACATGCCATTTTTTATTTCGTTTGAGCCACGCAACAAACACCACTATCACGCGTAACCGACTGACACATTGACTGAATACAACTGAATGAAATTGTAGTAAAAACATCGTGATAAGCGTTTCAAATTCTTTCGCTTTTTTGTTTCCGATGCGATGAACCGATAAGGCGGATTATATCCGTTGTTGCCAAACACGAGCGCATAATATTATTATTGAGACAGGGCGGTACTCAAACTTCTGAAGGTCTATAACTTTGTTACTTTAATTTTACCAGAAAAATGTTAAAGGAAAAAACATTTCTTTTGATCAGATCTACTCATTGTTAAAATAAATGACTCAACTTCGAAGTCACCCTGTATATTTGAATTTCTCGTTATCTCGCGTACAATAAATACATACATGTGATTTGATTCGGCCAGGTAATGGTGTACTACAATATTTTTGTAATTAGTTGGGACAATATACGAAGTACGCCTTGCAACCAATATTGGATTTCAATATTGTGTCAATAAAGGTTAGATGTATTGGATTAATACTTTAAATGGGCGTTGAACCAATATTTTTTATCATTGATTGGAACAATAGGTAAAATATGACACAACCAATACTGAAAATTAATGTGGAGGCAACATAAAAAGAAATATCGCTTTAATAATGTAAATAAACATTGAAACAATATTGTCACTATTGATTGGGACAATATACAAATTTTCATGCAACCAACATTGATGTGAAATATCTAGCCAATAAAAAAGGCGATACTGGTTTGATATTGCACATCAATATTGTACCAATATATCCAAATATCCACATTTTCCCTTACACCAATGTTAAAAAATTAATTGGGCCAATGTATATCGGTAATATTTTTTGTACATTGGGATAATATCCGTGTCTGACTGGTATGATCAAAGTTAAAAGTTGGATTATGAGTAAATATTCTGAAGCTCCTCCATTTGTTTTCTACAAGTTTGTCACAGCCATTATAAAACTTTCTTAAAGGATCCTAAAATATCTGTTTCCATTTCAATATTTCAACTATTCCACACTTAATTTGTTAAAAACTTTGACGGAAAACGTTCAAATACTTGAAATGTATCGCAATTCATGCTGCGTTGTAGATTGCAACAAGAGTAGAAAAAAATACGTGCAAATTTCTTAGGTTTCCCACAGCAACGTGGAAATTATAGCAAAAAAATTGATAGCTGCGTTAAAGAGAAAAAGTAAGCAACATAACCTAGTACGATATTAGTGAATATATTTTTCAATATTGTGCCTATATGTTTACATTGCCCTGTTTGTCGGCAAAATTAGTTGTAGTGCATACTTTTGGTTTTTTTGTTTGCCAAAGTGACAGCGTTGTATCAATATAATAATAATACTTACCCTTGGAAACATTTACCTTCATTGGGCTTGTGCCACTCTTTGCAAAATATGCAAGAAGTGCCATGTCATAACTCTAGTCAGTAGGCCATCTCGCACACAATGAATCACTAGGACCTAAAAGATATAATATGAATGAAAACAAAATTGAAAGATTTTTCTGTATCTAAATGTCACTATATCGTCTCTGAATTTGTTTGTTTAAGATTGTTATGTTGTGTGTCTTATACATCACTTATTTTATTTATTTTTACTAATACAAGTTGTCGTATCTTATACTTATACCTTTATTTCTATTTCTAAGGATAATAAATTACTTGAATTTAAATGTAGTTGCCAAGTATTGACAGGTCCCGAGTACTGTCGCTGTCATCGCGTGAATAGCCGGACTATATCCTGCGATACGCTTATGATGGCTGGACTATAGCCAAATATTGTTCATTTTGATGCTCCATTACACCTCTGAATTCTAAATCTGCAGTATCGTGGTCTTCGCCTATAGAAAGGCAAAATCAAAGCTTCTCTCTTGACCTCAGTCAATGTGTGTCACCTGGTCTGGTATATCGTTGTCTATTCAGTATTCTAATGGTTTCCAAACCACCATCGTCGGGTCGGCGAACTGGCTTTTGAATTGCAAAAACAAATTTAGCAATGCATAATTTATACAATTCGTGTGACAACAATAATTCTCAACGCTTGTGGGCAGTTGTAATTTTAGCGAGTTTTCCGTTTATATCTCCGGCCGTATATGGATTGATTTTATGACGTTTGGTTTCAGGAAGACAATAAAGTTGAGACAGATGACAGATACATGGGAACAGATTTTGGAAAAATGAGGATTTAATGGTTGATGCAGCTGACTATAGGTCCAAGGTTATCCGCTGATTTGTCGTTAAGATGGATATGTTGTTAATTATCTATAGATGTACAATATACACGCAATATCGGTAAGAAAAAATATCCAGAAATTCTATAACAAGGTTTTACAGGGATTAAAAAAGCATGAATGGAGAAACGGCTTCTTTCTGCTGACTTATGAACAAATTTAATATTTTGCTAATTTTCTAACTCTTTTTGGAAGTAACTCAATCATATTATTGTAACGCCCTCGTGTAGCTGTGACATTTTGATGGCGGTGGAGCGCTCCCTCGATGTCGGCACTTAGGCAAACAGTCATATAACCGTGTGCACGCTCTTCTGGCACTATCTAGAAGCCTAGGTCGAGATTCCAAAATCATGAAGATCCACCTGGAAGCGCCTACCTCCATTTCCCAGCTTCGAGGAGGGATCGAGTTTTTGCTAGCAGATGCTGAAAAGTATCGGGAACCGTCGATTCGCTGCACAAATATCCGACCACATGGCGGAAGCAGTCAGTCGCAGTCGACAGTCAAGGAACAGGACTCGCAACTACATAGTCCGGTCCAAGGGGTCATAAATGTGTCATAAACTAGTTGTTATAAATAGGCGTATTTGTAACAAGTCTGATTCTTTCAGACCTGAAATTAATCGAAAGTACTGAAAGAAGAGGATGTTCCTCGTGGTTGGCTCATTTTATTAGTATGAAACGAGAGCGCTTTTTTCCATATAAAGATCAGGCTTTCAAAAATGTCGTGATTGATTCATTATCATGTGGGTCAAGAGAATAACAACAGTACATTGGGGCTGCTTCGTACTTGGCTATATAAAGAACTTTATTGTTTCCGTGTACACCATTATATGTGGCCACACCTGTTTGCTTTACTGCAAGCCGCAAGTCGATCTCTGCTGATGAGCTGGAAAGAAGAAGACATCCTCTCTGATGACATATCTGGAAGTTATCACTGCTTCATGAAGCGTAGTGCTGCACCGTGACTGATAAAAAGCGCCCTAGCGCCCACCAATTTCGATGGATGACTAAGTTCAATTAAATAACCATAGTTTCAGCTGGTTGGAGTCCAGATAACCAAGGACCTGGTCTGGCACAAAAACATCTCGTCAATCGCTACAGTTGTTAGGTTATTTTTTGGGGCTAATAAGTATTTTTATCTACATAACCTCATCTCTCTGTACAAGACCCAATCTTGTGTGCTGATCACATGTTTTTCGTTCTGCGTCCCGGCTGCATTGTTTTTACCCGATACGGTTCAACGGAAGGCTGTCCGGCTGATTCAAGACACGTCTTTAACGGACGGTCTCGGGACCCTTTCGCACCGAAGGGTGGTCGGAAATCTCGCTCTCTTCTATCGCTATGTAAACAGGCTTTGCTCCTGAGAGCTACCCTCCATGATGCCGCCACGCGACATGCCAGGCTTTTGCCCTCCCATGGTCTCTCGGTTGAACTTCGTGCATCCAGGACTGGCCTGACCTTTCCTTTGTTCCTATGGTGCTCAGATTGTGAAACCGCCAGCCTGAGGAGGTTTTGATGATGACCTTAGGCACTTAGGCAATTTGATTACCATCATTAAGCTACTATTAACAGTTGCGGTGTTCCAGTATCTAAGTTTCTGCATCAGTATAAAGAAATAAATACTTGTTTCCAGTAGAGTCCTTAGAAATAAGACATCCGCAAACATTGAGTATAAAAAGCGCTTGCCCAATAGACAAGAAGCGTTCCTTAACCAATGTATGTATTCTCTTGAGACATTGAAATAAAGCCATGCATGTGAATGGCATTACTGGAATTCCGCAAACATTATTTTTAATAATATATTGCCGTGTATATCATATTAACTGCTCCATACTATGTATATATGTGCACAATACGGCGCTGGGATGTCGCAACTGGGCAATTATCGGTAATAGCACTACCATTTTAGAATAAAAGGACGCTAGTCAGTCGGAACGCTAGTAAGTAGGTATATTGCGGATCAGACACACATAAGTAATCTTCAATATGAGCATTGTACCTATAGATAAATTGTGCAATGACGTTCGTTTACTCGATTGATATTTCTTTAATTGCGGACATTCAAGTCAACCAAATGGTTTTCTTATACTTATAAAATGTATCTGGATGAAAACTTGTCTACTGGGTATCTCGGGTGCACTAGGCGCGTAATCCTTTACCCAAAATTCGGAACCTATATCACCAAGCATTGTAGGTGTTTATTCGTCATATTTGTATAACTGTCTTTCGAGATACAAATATGATATTTGAGCATCTGAAACTATCTAACGTGCCTAAAAAAGCTACTCGCTATTCAATTATTTCAAAAAAGTGTTAATGAAAGATATGTCAGTTTCAAAGTTGTACATTCTTGTAACGTCACGATATCGGAAAAATTAGAAAACTATTCTCTAGAACACCCATTTCTCTAGGATCTGCTTTTTATGTCCCTGCTGTGTCTTCAAAGATAACTTGAAGACCTTGTAAAAGCGGAAAGTACTTTATGCCTTCTAACGAAACGAGGTGCCCAATTTGATATCGGCTGTCTAGCATATTATCCCTTCACCTGCGCAAGAAACAGCCGGCATGCCACAGTGATGTCAGGTCTAAGGATATGTCCCTAGTGTTAGGGACAAGTGGTGACAATACTTTTATCTAGAAATATGGGGACATTCGGAGGTATATCCCACTTTATTAAACTAGCAAATAGTGTGTTTCTGTTTTTATTTCCGGCCAGGAAGTACTGTAATTGCGAAAAGTTCCGAAAATGAGATATGTATTTTGGATAACTTGGAAAGAATTGTTTGGATTTGGATGAAGTGTTTACCTACTAAAAGTCATGATAGCTTTTGAAAAGCGGTCCAGAAGTGGTTGACAAAAATGCCAATAACAAAAATAAATTGCTCAAACTTCGTTTCTGACATTCCAGAGGATCCTGAAAAAAATGGATAAAAAACTGGCTGGGGATTTGTAGGGTGGTGGGGGGGATAATATCGAATTTTTTGGATGCTAGTATATAAATACACGTCCAATTCCGTTCTACGCACATATTAGACATATTTCCCCCATCATTGATTTTCACCACACTTGTCTTGAAAATTTGCCCGATGGAGAAATATTTTTGACACGCGTCTCTGCGTCTACTCTCGGGCTCCACCGTCCGTTGTGCCGGTTCTCGTAAGTGTCCTGATATGACTCGCGCTGTGTCGCACTGCTGTCACGTCTGGCGCATCGTGAGGTCAGGTATTGAGTAGAAGTGACGTTGCCAGATGAACGGTATTCCGGGTACTGCAGGGAAAATATGTGTACTGACTAACTGACGAACTGTTTGACGTTGAATTTCTCTGGTATACATGTTCGTAGCTAACTTTTTCCTAAGAGGGGTCTAGCTTAGGCATGTTACTTTCATCTGTCCGACCAACGACAACCAACCATAGACAGTTGTTACGTGATTTTTCCGCAATCCATCAGCATGGTCTCTGGGGACAACGAACGAAAACATATCAACTATCCGGGATATAAGGTCATACTTCGATAATATGGTGTAGCTTGTGCATAGGAAGTGCAACTACAAACCTAACTCCTTTCTTTGGTTCTTTTCATGAACTATGTTTTCTAAAAACCTTAGGCTTAGTTTGTTCCAATGCCTGTGCGAAAGACCATGTACAATTAACATATTGTACCAGAAGATACCCATTCCAAGTAATAAATAGGTTTCTTACATATTATATGATGAATCATATTTCTACTAGTAAATATTTTATAAAACTTCAACATAATGGAACACTAGTATTGTTATGTGCTTGTAACAGCATCTGCGGATCATGTACTTCAAAGTTGTAGTTGATGCGACCCGTTAGCTTACTGAAAGAAGCAGAATTCCGGAAACTGATTGACTGACTCGGAAATGGGCATTCCCTATAATACTCAAGGCTGCGAATTATCTACCTACCATGAATTCATGTTTTCCTGATCGTTAAATGAAACCGCATAAATATGTAGGACTACTTCGATATCCAGTACAAATTAAACATGACAATGAGGTGGTCAAAACGTTCGTAAATACATAGTCAAAGAATGGATGTTTGTTACACAATCATGCCAAAATGGCTGAACGGATGTAAAAGAAATTTGCTACCGAGATAGATTTTAGTCTGGAATAGCACATAGACTAACTTTTATCACGAAAAATAACACTGAAATATCTATTTTACGAGCAAAACGGCTAAATCTAATTTGACATAAGGTGAAGCGCTTAGTCGCTGGTGCGACCGAAATCAGTAAAAGTATATATTTTGTTTTACCTCAAGTATAATACTAAAAATCAATAGTTATTGGGTGTCATACAATCGTTAGTGCTGCTAGGCAAGTAAGCTACTTTTATCTGTTATCTATTATAATAGCAAAATCTAATGCTTTGTAGTTCAGTAACTTCTTTCTCTATATATAAGTGTGATTGTCTATCCACTCTGTAAGCATCACGTCTGCATCAGAATACTGAGAGACGTAAAAATGTGTACACCCACTAACTGATAACCGTAAACGCATCGTCTTTTATGCAATCAATTATCGTAACCAGTATCGAAATCTACACTGCCAGCATCAAGCTGGCAGCAGCGCGGCATGCCATTGTTCCACTCAACATGTGACTCTCAAGAGATAAGACGTTTTATTTTGTACGCGAATTCATATGCTTGAAACGGTTACTAACACAAAACATTGTAAGTAAACTTCTGATCACGTTTTGAATCTTTTACCTGTTCTGCGGGCAAAAGCATGTGGCAGAAGTCCTACATATATGGTTCCATTTAATGTCCAGAATACGTTCACACGTTACATGTTTCTTCACTAGTAGCATTGAATAATGAATTTATTCTACGTAAAGATAGCCATAGGCAAACTGTATTCCAGCATCCAAAAAGGGTTCTGAAATATACAAGCGCCATCTATGAGACAATACCAAAAAAAAATAAAAATGAATTTTAAAATGCACCTTGAAAAGAGTTAGAGCATTTGGTTCTGCCACTGTCTCATACATGAGACTAGGATATCCTTTTGGGTATTCTCAGGCATTGACTAATGTATTCCAACTTCACTAGAACGTTATGTTTATGTTCAGAGATAAAAGTTGTAAGAAATTCCGGGCAAGTTGAAATATCCTTACAGTTATTACCATGTGAGGGCATATTTTAATAAATTAATTGTTTTTAATACAATGCGACATGCGGTTTCAAGAAAAAACCCTGTTGTAATTGGAAATTTGCATATAGCAAATATGCATAATAAATGTATATCGGAACAGTTGTGTCTATGCATGATATATTGCACTTTCTAGCATAAAATGCCACTCGTTTTTATGACATTTTAACAATGTCAGTCAAAATGCAAATCGCATTGATTCTGGGTAAGACAATCAACGGTGGCCATGGTATTTCAAACGTATATGATACATCAATCAATTTTGAGCATATTAAAATGATGAATTAGAAATGAGTCTTCCGGATCGAAAAGTTCAGCGCTCAAAGTTTATCTGTACATTATGAGATACAGAAAATTTTCAGAGGACTAGTTCTTCACCTTGAAAGTTACTAAAACAACCCAAATTCACTGATATTGGTTTTGATTATTTACCTAAGTAGAGAGATCCTACTGCTTAATAAGGCATTGTGGCTACTTTCTCGGGTTAGCATTGAAAAAAAACGGTGTCAAGTGGGTTGACTCAGCACTTCCTACACAAGTTAGACCCTCTGAGGGAAAAGTTAGTTAGGAACATATACAACAGAGAAATTGAATGAATCAAACAGACACATACAATTATTCCACAGACACTCCTTCCCTGACCAACCATCTGGCAACATTGCCCCTACCGCATAGCGTTTCGCACGACGCAGCGGTGCGCTATATCGAGTTATACAAAGACTTCACAGAGATAGGCATGCTCGCCGGTGAACCCACGGAGTGGAAGCAGACACGGTTATTGAAAATATTTGTTTATCATTCAAGTTTTAAGGTCAGATATATGGGTAGATCCATGATGTGTGAAATATGTCTAACAGGTGCGTAGAATTGCCGAGGTTCAAAGCTTGTAAACATGGGTACTACCTAAAAAAGATTGCGATATATCGTCCCCTACTCCTTACAACCCCCAATGCTTAACCCCAATATAAATTCCTCTGAAAATGACTATGGGGTTCTGAAACATTAAAAAACGAGGTTTGGGGGATTTTTACTTTTTTCGTGTTTTTGTACCTAGCTCCTCCACCACTAGACTGCTTTCCAAAAACTGGACGGCGTTTTTGTCCTTGGAATAGTAGCAACATTTTGGGAGAAATTCATCAAAATCTGAGCAGTACTTCCCAAGTTATAGACGGGCCAAGGATTAACGGACAGACGGACAGACCGACGTAAATGATTGACATGGTTTTTCATGATGTAAAAGAGCATATCATATGACTAGTTTCAGTAAGCAATCCTACTAAATTAGACATACATATATTTAGGATAAAAAAATACAAATAAATATATAAGCGTTCCTAATGGCAAATTAATGGCTGCCAAAAAAGATCATTAATGTAAATGCAACAATTATTCTTGAAACTGTTAATTTTTTCCATTATACACACATTAAAGTAACAAATTAAACTTTTAATGCATTTGAGCGTATCATATCGAATTGAGTACTGCCGGACGTAAGAAACAAAAACTGCTGACGTTGCTAGTAAATACAAGTATATAAATACTTGCAGAAAAAGAATTTCCAAATTGCTGAAACCAAATTGTCAACCTTGTATCCCGATTTCTGGCCAATTTCTTCCACCTGAAGATACCCAATTGAAATAAGAATTAGAAAGGCTTCAAAAAGAAATTAAAAATCCTTGCATCATCTATGACAGCAGCAGAACCAAACCACAAAATAGGACCAGAAGAATTACTCTGGCTAATATTTGTCCGCACATAGAGCACATAAAGCATCATATAGCCCGGGCTGTTAACGCGTTCGCTTTAATTAGAGGAATGATGTGATGTTGCCTTGCTACGAGCTGTGCTGATCAGCGTTTTTTAAGGTTTTTTACGTAATAGTCCTGCCGGCTATCGGAAATCCGATGTCCGAGCCTGTACGAAGTACGCGTCGATTTACCGGTGCCTGACGCTTTAGACTTAGTTCAGAGTAGTACAATCCAACACCAATCTTTTCATTATGGAATTGAAAAGAGGCCAGCGATTTGGGACATGCATTCCACAGGTTGTACTCAAATAAGATGGTAAAAAGAAGCGCCTAGGAGGAAACGGTCCTGAAATTCTTGCAAATCCGATGACACCGAAGAAAAAAGAAAGTATCAGGTACGGTTGTTCGTAATGCTTTATTTATAATTGATGTTTACAATAAAGTCAACAATTTAGATTACTCTATCCTGCCATTCAAGTTTCGAAAATAACAATAGAACATTTTAAAGACTTACCTTAGTGCAACAATGAGTTTTTCTTTTGGTGAAATGCAATACCTTACTGCATTTGCATCTGCTACAATATCATCCTTAATGTTGGACAGTAAGTTATCAAACGATGTTATGGACGTTCTAAAGTAGTTGAAAATTTTAGGTTCATGCGAGGCTAGGATACAGTGTACAAGCTTGTAGAAAGCCTGTTCCTTACAATTGGGGGAACCCAGTATGTCCTTTCCCTCCTACGTCGTTTACTTCATCTATATACAAATAGCTTCTCCCACATACATTATCGTTTATTAAACAGAATAAACTGACACTCGATCACATAGTCTCACTCTATAAAAGTTGTATAAGTCGTACGCGTGCCATCTGACACAACAAACGTGCGCAGTGTCGACGTGCGTCGCACGCGCGTCATCTGAACTAAGCCTTAAACGGCGCTGAACGCGAGCCGACGACTATGTAGCTGGTCGCTAATATGTCGGAGTCTGAAAATTGTACTATGGAATTTGCCTGAGTTTAGCTTCTAGGAAACCAACTCTGTGACTAAGCACACTAAATCTTTTCAAAGTAGATGTCTAAATTCAGTATTCTGTTCTGCTTCTGCTATTACCTCGGAGATGGCGCTAGGGTATTTCAAAACCGATTTTGGTCGCCAGGACACAACATACGGTTGCCTGTCTTCAGGAATACGCAAATCAATAACTGAATTCAATAATTGACTTGGATGTGGTTTAGCTGCCTCGCGAGTGGCGCGAAGGACGTATAATGGACCGATTTGGCCGTGGAATGTCCATACTATTTGTATATATACTTTAATAATTTTCATTTGGTTGTGGACAGATCAAAATGATACGCAAATACATGAAACGGAAATACTATATCGAAACAATGGATATATTACGGCTACTATAAAAAAAACACCATAAGCAATTCATTGTGTCCAGCGTCCATTTCATAATTGACCCGTTCAATAATAATTAGTTGACTTTGTCAGTCTCAGTGGTGCCGCACGTTACGTTTAACATTTCATGTTTAATTCTACGGCAAGGTTTGTTCAGCGATGTTCCACAGGTAGAGCCTGAGGATAGAACCCTGTGGTACTCCGCATCGTGGGTGATATATTTTTGTTTTGATATGATTATTTCTACGCCGTATTTGTCAGATGAGCAAATAGTTTTATATAATTTGCATAACATTAGAAGTCATGATCGTAATGATTAATAAGAGCACTATATTATGTAGCGTTAAATGCAGTAACAGCTGCTTCGTGATGTCATTGTTTTTTTAGCTAAATTAAAAATGTATCAACTTTATGCAAATATGTCAAGTTTTTAATGATCTCTACGCTACTGGTTCACTATTCAGCAGTTATTTATAGTAGCAGGGAAAAAGTTGCATTCCAGGTTCCAGTGGGCGAATCAGACCACTGGTTCCAAAACCTTCTGTTATAAATCTCTATATATCAACACTATATCTGAACATGAGACCTCCAATCAGATACAACAAGTTTTATCTACTTGTATGTCGCAATGCTGAAGTAATGATGTCCGGTATCGTTTGGCACACTTTACGTACAAAACACTATGGTCGGGTCATAATAGTACCAAAAGTAGTTATACCGAGAGCATATAGTTAGACAAAGAGAGAAATTCAAAGAGAGATGGAATGCTCAAATCATAAACATGTCGTCCATCAAACAAATGATGGCCTCTAAACACGTGTCAGAGACAAATCCTGTTTTGTGAGATAGATAATAACTTTTTGAATGAATGTTTTGTTGAAATTTGCTTTTGATTGGACATGTATACGTGGTGGGGTTATTTATCATCCGTTTGCAGTCTAAAAATATTTTTCATTAAACAAAGTTATAAATCATAGTTTTCGCGAGTGCCCCCGGGTCATGTAAACTGAAGTTATTCTCAAAACCTGTAATTTATCATATAACCATTCAACTTTTAGGGGCACGCCCAGCTTGAAATTTAATTTCTTTATAACCCTAAGTTGCTTATTTGACCAATAGTCGGTGTATTTAACGTAGGTGCCAGTTATCTAGACAGCTTGGCCTTAAGACGATATGTTTACTTATGTCGTATGCATTTTTGACGTAACCACATTCAGCTCAGTACAAATGGGTATTTTGAGGGGGCTGCCATACTTTCATTAAGCCCTATTCATTTGATACACATATCACAGGGGTATAGAAGTTATAATTAGCCACTTAGGGCGGCGGCCATCTTCAATTCAGAATGACGTCACTTTGTTTATTGTGTTCCTTTTATCAAGGACAACTAAGAAAATGATGAATCTTTTGGTAACATCCGCCATTTTGGATTCAAAATTGCGGCATTTAATTCACTGTATATTGTGGTTTAAGGCTAACTCGTTCAACAGTTCCAAAAATATGTTCTACCCCAACTTTCTAGAAGTTACCCATTTTTAAAGCTTTGGGCGGTTGACCATTAGTAGAAATAAAAGCGAGTATCAGATTGCGTCTGACAATCGCCATCGCTTCAATTGGCTGTTACTGAATGAGGGTGCCGGGTAAAGTGTATTGAACGTCTTCAACACGTTGCTATACTTACAGATTGCAAGAATGTTGACAAATACACAGTATGTCCCATTTTAATATCCCCACCTAAATATTTATACAACTGTGCCTTCTAGAAAATAAAGTTATAACAAAAGTTGTAGGGTATCGAAGGAGCCAAATGATAGTCGCCTAGACAATAACCTTGACAACAGCCTTCAACATCATTACAAGGTCAAGTCAATATGTTTAAATGGAACTCCCCCATTTTTACATCGGAATTGAAAAGTTGAGGCAATTTTACGTCCATATATGACCTTGGCGATAACCTTCATAACCATTTCAAGATCAAACTAAGTCATCGAAAACAACTCGCTATAGCAAAAATGTACTACAGCACAGTTGTCAGGTTTGTGTGGATCACACAAAGGTGACCTTGAGACGTTGGCATACAGACAAGTCAAGTAAATTTCTAAAGAAAACCTCTCATTTTTATACAAGAAATACAAAAAGCAGGAACTTTTGGGTCCGAATTTGACCTTGGCCTCAGATCACATTTGAGCTTGTCGTGACATTGACATAAGGGATTTAAACATTCTTGCTTCTCCATAAACTAGAGTTTTTTAATTCTGGATTGACCTTGAAGATCATTGTGAAGGACAAGGTCAGACTCACATTTGGAAGACATGTCAGGCATTTTTGCCAGAGCAAATTCATTCGAACGTCTCGATTAGACGTTGAAATGAATTTAAAGGAAATGGTCAAGGTCATGGTCATATTCGGAATTACCTCTTGATTAATATTCCGATGTTAAAACCTTAAAGAGTGTTGTCAAGGTCATTGTCAGGCCTACCGTCATTTTGACCCCTCGAAACCCTACAGGTTTTAAATTTTTTCTCTATGATGCTTAGTTAAATATCTAAGAATGGAAATTAAAAAGGGACAGAATTACTTAAAAAAACTTGTAGTCGTTCTATTCTAATTTGGAAAAATTCTATAAACTCTCATTTCATTGTCACTATCAACCACTTAGAGACCAAAAAAACACTTGTAAAAAAAGATACCGTATATCCACTTGGCTGAATCCCGGATACGGTAAACAGACATCACAATTGTATAAAAACCTAATTTTGTATAAAAATGGAATATACTACCATGATCAAAAAGTAAGGTGAAATTGCCATTTAAAGCTTCCGGGCATTATAAAGGAAGGTAAATTCTTTTTTACTAGGTTGGTAGGACTGTCTACAACATTTGTCTGTTTGTCAAGAGGTTTAATTATCTCCGAGTTACAGGTGTTTTTGTAAACAAGCAAAAGCGAATTTTTCGATTTTTACAATGGGTGCTGGTGTTGAGCAAAGAACTTGCATCAAATTTTGTCTGCGGGACGAATATTCTTGAGCGGACGCATTGAAAATGTTGCGGAAGACCGTTGGTGATCAAACTATGGCACGAGTTCAAAGCGGGCGGAGAACGCGTCGAAGACGAACCGCGCTCTGGACAACCATCAACTTCTACCGACGAGGACTACGTCCATCAAATTAAATATTTGGTGCTTGAAAATCGTCGATTGACAATTGGAGACCTCGCTGATAGTGTTGGAATATCATTTGGCTCAGCCCAAGCGAAGGATGTTTTCTGTCTCAAACGCGTCAAGTCTCTATTGGTGCCAAAATCGCTCAATTTTTTTGATAAACAGCGTCGCGTTGATGTGTATGAAACTTTGCTGTCTATCAGGGCGACTTGATATGCATCATTACTGGAGACGAGACTTGGATTTACGCATTCGACCCTGAAACCACCGACTAATCCAGCGAATATCGTGCAAAAGGTGAAGCAAGACCGAGAAGACCACGGCAAAGTCGATCGAAAATCAAGGTCATATTGACAGTTTCCTTTGGTTATCGTGGTATGGTGCACTATGAATTCCTCCCGCCGGGTCAAACTGTAAGAAATAATATTATTTGAGCGTTATGAGTCGTTTGCGTCAAGGTATTTGTCTGAAGTGGCCGGAATTATTGGTTCCTTCACCACGATAATACACCATGTCATACTGCAGTGGTTCTTCGCGACTTTTTTGCCAAAAACTAGTCATATCGTTCCGCAATCATCATATTCGCCTGATTTGGATCCGTGCGACTTCTGACTATTCAGCAAACTCAAAAGCCTATACTGGAAAAAGACTATTCCGACTGTTTCGAGGACTGGAAAGTGCGTTTTATCGGACAGGGATTACTTTGAAGGGGTTGAAATTGATTTGGAAGCCTAAATAAAGCATCTAAATTTTATCAACAATTTCACCTTACTTTTTGATCATAGTAGTATACATATCACAGGCATCGCTCAGGTAAAGAAGCGGCTGTTGACTGTACTATAAGTAGAATAGCAAATGGTGATTGCATTATGATCCTTTTAATCACATTTAAATCGCAAAGTTATTTGGTATGCCCCTCAAGTAATGATTGGATGCTATCAATATACACCAGAGAAAATGCTTAGAAAAGAAAAACAGTTATTATTGTATTATCAATTATTGCCATTAACAATATTTTACCATATACGCTCACGCAGTGTGTCCAATTGGTAGCTGATTCCGGGTTTCTAATCAGCCATGAAAGAAATTCAAAGAAATTCCGGGTATATTTTTACTTAAATGAAGCATAAATAAAGCATCGATACTTGGAAAAATGAGATTTACCGGAATAATGTAAATTAGTAAAAAGTTTGTTATAAATTGTTAAGGATATGGCATCTGTGCCGGCCGCATGTTTGATCTCTAGCTAATGTCTTTGGGAATACAGTAGAATTTTTCGAAATGGGGTTAGAAAGACTTTTGCAAACCGCAAAACGGGTATTGGTTTTGGATCTAGTTTTTGATATTTTGGATAAAACTTGGCCATCTGCATGATACAGGCGGGGAGACTAGTAATATACATTTTGTTCGTCCGACAAGAGACGGTTTACCATCGACAGCTGGGTCGTGCTGTTTGGCAGCTCGTTTGCATGGTATAGTCCTGGTCTCACGTAAGGCTGAGCTGTCCAGGATATAATAATAAGACAGCACAAAGTGCCATCCAATACCACAATCGACAAACAGCAAACTGTTTGTTGGAACTGTATTCAAGATCACATTTGACAGCCGGGTCGCTGCCGTGGCCGCTAGATGTCGTTGGTTCTGGTGGTATGGCAGGATCGTTCTATGGCATTCTGTGCCGTCTTACTCTGATATACCTTATGTCCTATGTAGGGGATAGTTGCTCAGTTTCCGTTCGTTGTCCCACTAAGCATAGGCCATGCCGACGAGTTGCCAAATAGCACGAAACAGCTCTCCATGCCTGGCCGTCTATTGTCGGACAAATAGATGCTATATTACTAATTTGCTCAAAGGCGGCTAGACCACATTTCCTATACGGCCAGAATCGACGCCATCTAGCGGCCACAGAGGTTGCCTGGCTGTCAAATGTGAACTGGAATACAGTTCCCATTGGCAGCTAGCTATTTTCACTCTCGCAGTGGTCGATTATGGTAATAGATAGCACTTAATGCGTCTTATTATTCGACTGGAGGGTAGGTCGTGCCTCAGATTGAGATAATTAGTAAAGACCGGTGTGAGCATGGGATGTTGTGAAATCTCGAGGCCCTAGGTTGTACGGTTCAGTCTGGACGCGCGCTCGAAGTTTGAAGGCGAGGAATAATGTGAGTTTTAGCTATTTCGAATCATACATTGTCACAGGAAATGGAAAATGTCCCTCAAATTGCCATCTGATAATCACTCGGCAGATATTTCAGTCCATAGTAATATTTTTCACGGGATTCCAATAGACGAGACGAATGCCTTCCGAAACAAAAAATCCAAAAAATGTTTTTTCTGTTGTGAAGGAGAATTATCAACATATCGCTCTATATGAGTTGAACTTTGCAGGTGGGCCTACAATTATATGACGCCTTTATGGCCTTCTTGATTTTCATAGTTTTCTATTTTTCTTTGTCAGCGCTCTATTTTGAGGTCACAAATATCTATTTGCATCGAATTGTTCATTATATCATCTACTATAGAGCCTGCTAAATTTCCTAGAATTCAAGAAAAAACATAGCCCGACCGAACTTTCCGTTTCGGTTACGGCCAGTTCCGGTGCAAAATCAGAGTTTCGGTTTAGTTCCGGTTTTGGCAGAAAATCCACCCGAAACTGCAACCGAAACCAAGACTACGTTAACATGTTTTCGGTCGCCGTCGAGCAAATTTATTCTAATTTGCAAGGGGAAAAGGGTAAAAAACTGTTATTCATGTCACATGTGATTATTAGATTACATTTTAATGACCTGCTATCAGCTGTATTCAAAACTGTATAAACTAAATTTCTTAGAAAATGCCATAGTTAGTAATCTCTTGGAAATAGTTGTTGTTTTTAGTATTTGAATAATAACTAATATATTAAACCACTATTTAAAATATTTTTTTTTAAATATCACCATGACCAATAATATGGATTTTTGAATATTAAAAATGAATTAGACGATCTTTAAGCTCCAAGAATCGATTGTTTGACTGAAACACAGTTTACAAAATTTTAAACGGGGCTTAAGTATTTATGCAATAGAAATATTCAAAGAATATATAATAATAATAATAATAATAATAATAATAATAATAATAATAATAATATCGGTCCATATGTTGTTATTTTTGTTTTATTCCCAGTTTTTTTTGAAAATGTTGGATACAAAAAGACATTTTTTATTTTGTGTCTTAGTTTTCTTTACCTAGGTCTTAATATTATTTGAAAGACTAAGATTATTACATATTACACATAGTTCTTTTATATAATAATGAACTGCTGTTATTATTACTAATATTAATTGATAATGACTTACTTTGTTTTTTCTTGGAGATGCACTATCTTACCTTCCATATTATATTGCTCAGTTCGGTTTCTCTTTCGGGCTTGAGCTGAAATTGACTAAAATTTCGGTTTCGGTTTCGGCTGAGATACTAGTTTTGGTCAGTCACTAGTTGTTTGATCTTGAGTTTATCAAAGAAGCTAGCCATATTACAAACTTGGTGTCTCCAAACCAAACCTTTGGACGTAGGATATCGAAATTTTAGCTTCATGCCTCCATAAGAACTTTCAAATAAAAATAAGCCCTACTTGAGGTAGGAGCCGCTGAGCAGGTGGTTGAATCTTATGTCACTTCTCAAACAGGTATTATTACTCAATTCATATTTTTCTCTGGATTCAGCTGTTTGTGCCAAAAGAAACACTTTATAAATCCAAGCACGAGTGCTAAACTGTGACCATTAGGCAGGTATACACTATCTATCAGTAAAATAGATAATGATCCAGGAATTCATTTGGAGTATATTTTTGTGAAATGAAGATATTTGGAGCGAAACCGCAATAATCAACAAACAAAATAAATTGGCTGCGATTTGACGTTAATTTGTTATCCGAGCTTAGATATTCCAAAAATGCCGTCTGGTATTGGGATTCCATTTATGGAATTTCATTTGTATCGGTGAAAACGTCTAAATTACTCAAATAAATTACGTGTTAGTCAACAATTTTCAATTGATTTGTTAATGTTGCTTTTGTCATTCGATTTCGAAGGCCTGGCTTACCAAATAAATAGGTTTTGTAAAGGTAGATTCACACAGACATAACGTCTACAGTAAAACAACACTTCACTTGGAAAGCAAATTATACTGAGGCCTGCAGAACTTTTCGTTCTATCCTACTTGGGAATGATGAGCGCGATACATAATATGGAGGTTCGGGACAGCTGTTGCAAGAAGCGTGATATGTCATCTATATGGCGCCTTTCCAACTCAAAATGTCAATTTAAATCAGAATAGAAAAAGATACAAAAAAAAATCCTCCCCGGCGGGGAATCGAACCCCGGTCTCCCGCGTGACAGGCGGGGATACTGACCACTATACTACCGAGGATATACTTTAAAGATTGTCAGACTGATTTCAGTTATTGTCACAGGGCTGGCGGCACGCTTTTTGTATTCTATCAAATTTCTATCTATACTATAGGTACTGAGACCTGTAATTTTTTAAGATCTTATTAAATAATATTTACATTATTATAAATATGGTATTGTAGATGTTTCGAAAAAAATTATCTGAAAAATAGATATGTTTTCAAGAGAGAATGTCGAAATGGGATAATTCAATTTTTGACCTCCCAACGCCATCGGCGAAGTATTGAAATAAATAATTTCAAAAAGAGGCAAATTATTTTTTAGACGTTATATGGCATGTACTTAACGACAAATCATGTCACTCACTTCCGTCTGGCTTCGGTCTAGCCGTGATATAATCGTTGACCCCTATAACTTGTTTGCAAAGCACCGATCGGAATCTGATTTAATTCTATTATCACAGTACGATTAAGTTTTGTGAATTTTGAAAATAAGCCTAATGGCGGCGAAGCTATAAGCAAAAAAGTTCGATTTCGATGTTTTGGAGGCTTCTGATCATTTTCAGAAATAAAAATTGTGGGGGTTGGAAAATAGAAGTTGGCGGTTGTAGGGGGTTGTGGACGTTGCATCTTTGGTATCAGTGGGATACGCTTTACTATTCAGAAATTTGTTAGACACAATATTACACATTATGTCATATAATATTTATTTATGTGCGTTGTATATGTAGGGTTCGCAAATATAAACGTACTTGCATTAAATCATCTAACTCTTTACCTTTATTGGACGTTGTGCTTGTACGTCATGATGCGAAATATAGTATGTATGAAGACTGGATAGTAAGTTATAACGGAAAACTAACTAGGTATACAAGGTGCGTTCAGTAGATAGAATATATCACTAGATTGTAAAACTGTGACTCCAACAAGACCAGAAACGCGATATCTTGCCTGCGAAGGGTCCGATCCGAATTCAGCAGCGCCGACGCGGTGGTACCCCAGCCTCAGCGTCATTAAATCTGTCTACTTACGCCATTATTTTAGTAGTTGCATTCAATATCACTACGAAGGTTCAATCTTGCTTCCTATAAGCACCTACGCGCCTAGGCGATTCTAAGAAAAAACGTGCAAAACATGATTAATATGCAAAACTGGTTACTACTATATCAGATAGAATATATTCCGCAAGGGCATCAAAACAACTATGTGCATTATATTTAGAAAAAAATGGATCCGTTATATTTGTACTATCATGCCGCCGACAGTTCGCTGGAAATCATTAGTATGCAAAAATGGTGCTCAGTTGTTTCACGCAAGAGTGTGAAGCAGGGCGATACATTGATGAGTTAGTTGCACAGTATTAATAAAAGATTCTCAATGAGATCATTGAGACCTGATTTACGTTTTTATAGATAGATAATTACAATTTTGAAGAGTTAGACAGATTTGAAACTTTTGATATTCATAATCGTGAAAATTTCGATTTGTTGAGCTTTTGCGGGTTGGTAATTCTAGAAGTTTTGACAGTCTTGAAAAATCACAATTTTGGAATTCTGGATATTTTCAGAAACATCAATGTTTTTAAATATCTTTAAGATTTTGAATATTTTCATCACGATATCGAGAACTTTGAATATAAGATATTCTTACAGCTATAAACTGCAAAAGGTGATGTTTAAAACGACAGTCCCTCAGTAGTTTATTTATTCTATGGTACTTGTCCCAAGGCTGTGGTTTTCTTTTAGTATTGTACTCTGCTCATTTCTATTTTTTAATAATAATAACTTTGAATATTAGGGAAGTCTTGGAAATTTTAGAACCTAGTAGCAGAATGACACTTCGGTACCCAACGAATTAGGTTAGAAGGAGCCAAGTCTATATGTTTACATTACGTTGTTTGTGACGATGTTTTAGGGCCGTAGCGTCAGTCGTTCCTAAAATTGTAGGACGCCTATAAAGCCCATAAGGCCTCCTTAATTTTCATAGTTTTTCCTGTCCTCAGAAAGGCTGGGATATTTCTAGATTCCTACTGTTCCGTGTCAGCGTCAGCGCTCTCCTATTGTCAAGCTATGTTTTTTTCTTGAACTGTAGGAGATTTCAGGCTATATCACAGATGATATAAATCAAAAGCGTGAACAATTTGATAAAAATAGATATTTGTAACACAACCTCAAAACAGAGCGCTGACACGGAAGGGTAGAAAACTATGAAAATCAAGGAGGCCATTAGTGCACACCTCTGACTTATTTGTCAACCACTGCTCACCAAAGTGACAGCATTGTATCAACATAACAATAATAATTTTACTGGTGGGAACATCTACCTTCATTGTACTTGTACCGCGCCTTGCAATTTATGTGAAAAGTACCATGCCTTGAATCGTCAACTCCACAGTTATCTCCAAATACTCTCATTTCTAAAAAATAAGACTAAAAATAGGAATTTTATGTCAGAAGTCATCAAAAAACAGGCTTATCTCAAGGCACCTTGATCCTTGCTACAGACTACAAGAATTAAGGGACAACTAAATTCTTTACTGGCTCCTAATTCGTTGTCTGAACCTTATTCAAAACATTTTAGCAAGACTGTTCTCGGACAAAAAAAATTGGTCAACGCAGTGAAAGCAATCAAGTATGCCGGACGAGATTCACTTGTTACGTCGGAAATTAGCGGATTCCCGCAGTGATTCGAAAGTGCGCCTGCCTGGGCCAAAACCATAGGCGTGGAAATTCAAGTCACTCTGTCGAAAACTATTCGAGAGCATGTTTCTTATATTTTGAGGAAAACGGGTAATACTTTTTTTTAGGTTCAGGAAGGGATAGATATATCAAGTCGGAGGTTGAGCAGCCAAAGAGGGCACAGTCCAATTACCAGGGTATCATCACAGCGGGCGGATATAAAAAAGGTTTTACGTCACCAAGCAGTGACCTCCAGAGAGTAAATTATTGCCAGTTTATTTGTTCCAGCTCATCCGCAAAATGCTCGCATGTAAATTGCTCTTAACTGTGCAACTGGAGATCACATTCATGGTAATGGGAAGCAGACTATTAATATTTGACAGATTACGTTGAAGCTAAAAATGATCCCCGAAGAACATTGTGTAACGAATTGTATGACGAATAGAAAAAGAAGCTCACTATACTGCAAGCAATGTCTGCAATATATCTCAGCTGATCGAAGTCCTTATAGTTGCAATAAACTATTCAAGTTGCTGAGAAAGTTGTGAGATAACAACCACTTTTTCTAGTAATATAGATTTCATTCAGCCGGCCATACCCGTCCAAACATGGATCGCTATTTCATGCTATTTTGCAACTCATCAGCATAGTCAAGATAAGACAATGAATGAAGTCTATATTACTATACCATCAAAATCGGTAGCGTCTAGCGGCCATTGTGGGGACCGGCACGGGTATTATATAAAAAACTATAAAACGTAAAAAAAAACTATAAGATTTCATCTTGCAGACTAGGTAGTTTTTAGGGTGCAAACAGTCATTCCACGTTTGCTCACTAGGATCGCTGTGAGCGTCCATCTATGGAGGAATGGCTCAATTACACGTATACACGTATTGCTGGTTGCATATGTTTTGTGAAGCCGAGTGGTCTATAGTTTCAATCTCTGAGTCTCCGAGAAGAAAATTGGTTATTTGGTTGAATAGCCAGATCGCATCTGGACGATTGGCCTGCATGTGTATGAAATCAGTGATATTTGCTGTGTGAGAAAATCATTACTGAATATGCTGCCAATGAAGTATATCTATTAGCTGTGCCCGACGGGTTATTTATATGATGTCCTTTTGGAAAACAGGTTATGTTCATAGTTATGAAGTACGGTTTTTTAACGTTTTTTGTGTTTTCAAAAACTTTGAGGAGAATTACGAGAAATCACCACCGCGTTGTGTGTAATTACTGTTAGCATGTAAGAAAAAGTGGATGTGCAACTAATTTCTAGCTTTGAATCTCAGGTAAGGGTATTTGAGATAAGAGTCCAATGAAATTATCATCAACACATATTATTAGCACACAAATCCTCACTATGCACCTATGCAATGCGATCTTTGAAACAGATTGATAATAATATCAGAGCCAAACATTGATAACTGATGCTCCATGATGTTTAGGCAACACGTACAACTACAAAATGAGGTCACAACGAGCTGTTGCTTAGTTAACATCTTGTAGAAAAACCTACATAATGTCACATATCCACAATACAATGTCAAAAAAATTCGCCATGATGCACTTTTCAAGATACGTAATACCCGTGCCGGCCATCAAATGAGAACTGGGTTATAGTTTTAATGAACAGCTTGCTGTTTTTACTCTAGCAGTGGTCGATTCTGGTACTTAACAGATAGCACCTTGTGCTGTCTTATTTAGATAAACTCTTTTGTGTAGTAATGCAGCGCGAATACAGTAAGGTGCTTGAAAACAGTTCGACTTTTGTAGTGGCTAAGTTCAGTAAAACGGTTAGAAACCTCTTCAAGCAGATTGTTCCAAATCTCCTCACTCTAGGCCGTACACGTCAGTTCTGGATGTATGAAGATTGATAAAGGCAGAAGCTCAATGCGTAGCAGCATCACAGAGGAGAGCCAGGAGGAACAAGAGCCCATCTGTCATATATCAGTGGAACGGCTTTTCTCCATGATGTTCATCGAGTATGAATAATGCAGTCTGGATGGCAGCATACCAAGCATGTCAGCATAATTCGAAGCTGGGTCTTATATGGACAGGGAGAGATAGTTATGCGGAGAAATGTACTAGTCTCAAGGCTAAGGGCCATATCATCAGTCGTTAATACAACTGTAGGATGCCTAGATGGCCTCCTTGATTCTCATAGTCCTCTCCTCTTGCGTGTTGGCGCTCTATTTTGAGGTTATGTTACAAATATCTATATGCATCAAATTGTTTATGCTTTTGATTTATATCATCAGTTACATTAGCCTGAAATTTCCTACAATGGACAAGTTTACCATTTTTTTTTGTTATTAGCTCAAATTAATGTTTTGGAAAAATGAAACCACATGGTGAATAAATTATTAATTTATCTCTAAAAACAAAAAAGTTACAGCCCATCAATGTTGCACCCCGCGAGAATATTTTTATTCCATCTGTACGTTACGTGTGACGTCACACTTCAGGCTTCAGTATCCAGTTGCAACGCCCGTGGCCGATTCCTGGGCCCAAATCGACTCAATCTCCTAAACAAATGCATAGGCACACATACAGCGAGACACATGGTAGGCCAAACGTATTCCGCCCCAATTTGTTTAATTAGTTGACTGCATGTTATGAGCGAAACAAGAAAAAAAGGTTGTTATAAATACTGTACCATTCCAAAGTGTACGAGCACAACAATTACAACCCGTAATAAACATTTTTTCTATGTACCTTCACATGCGGCGTCCATAATGGTATCAACTTACGCAGTACTCAGTAGTTATCAACTGGAAACCACGTATCCGAGCGCACAGGTGAATTGTCTATAGACTAATGACTAAACGCGCAGATGCTGTCGAACATCTACGCGACGAGACGCTGGGCGCTAGAGAAGTGTGACGTCAGACGCGAACCAACGGCAGCTATGATTTCGCGCTATAATGCGCCAAATTTAAGAATCAATTTCTCTGTCATTTATAGACCGATTTAAATAATTTTATCACTAGCTGATTATATTCAGTCTTTATTTCGCTGGTATATCATTACTTATGGGATTCTGAATATCACGATACTTCTCCATTCAATACGAAAACAGCCTGACAATAGGAGAGCGCTGACGCTGACACGGAACAGTAGAAATCTAGAAATATCCCAGCCTTTCTGAAGGAGAGGAAACCCTACGAGAATCAAGAAGGCCTAATGGCCCTTATAGGCGTCCTACAATTGACGACTGATGATACGGGCCAAAGAATATCGATATTTAGAATATGTAATTTCGTAGCAGCAATGTTCATACCTTTCAGAAATCGTTCTGCATACGGCACTGCACCAATTTAGAGCACTAATTTCATAGGCATTACGAGCCATGTTCCGGCGTTTATAAGGTCCCGTTTAACCGGCCGGTTACATGACGACGTTTTTCTGAGTGACGTGCGAGCTGTCACACTGCCATGATGGCCGTTTCTTGTCTTACAAGGAATGATTGCGCATTTCTATTCTAATTTCACGAATACCTGAGCAAGTTCACCCTAAACGCCGTATTTGGATAAGTATGTTGATAGTGGAATTTATCATAAATATAGAAATGCAAGTGAGATCGTATAAGGTGTTATAAAGAATGGTGTGATGAATCTGGTTTCCTTTTTGTCTTTTTGAAAGTTTAGATTCTTAAGTCAAACCATGGGCGCCTACAGGGAGGAAAGCAGGGTGGCGGTCTCCTCTGAGAATCTGGTTGGATCTTAAAATTTGCATATTTAACATGATTATGCGAAAAGTTTTGAGGATTATCAGGATTTGCCCTCTCTCCCCCGAGAATGTTTGCTGGCCCCCGCTCTCCAAAAAGTTTTGGAAGCATCCACAAAATGTAATCTCCTACCGATGATTGGCCTCCTCCTGAGGAAAACTCTTGTGGGCGTTCATGAGTCAAACATGAGAAATTGGGAAATGTTAAAATACCACAGTGGTACTTCTTGTGGAGCAAACAACAAAAAAACTGTGAGCTTATAAAAATCGTTCATTCAGTTTTACATCTAGTAGGTGTGAAAGAAGAAACACGTTTTTTTGTGTGTTATTGCCAGATTTATAAGCTTCTAACGAATAGCCGTGATAGACATAGGGATTTTTTAAGTTGTTTTTCGAATTAAAGAATATAACATTGGGATAACCTTAGCGTTTTATGTAGGTTATTCTCTGTACTTTTCAATAAAAGAAATCAAATTTGAAATTTAAAAAACAGTAAGGTGCAAAACTGGAAGTACACATTTCTATCCGAAATTTGAGTAACTTGTATCATTTATATTTTTAATTTTTATTAAAAAAATTAGCCTGAAGATTGTTTAGAATACACTGGAAGTTTTAACATGGTCTACACATTAATTTAGAAGGTATGTATGTACATACATGTCGCACCGAGCCGCTTGTTTTCGTTTTTCACACCGAAGCAGCCGCGTAGGAAAAATATTAAATACCGGGGCACAGCTGCTGCTATAAGGAGGTTAAATGCATCTTGTCAATCCGACTTTTGAGTTGCTTGAGATTATCGGAACTGGCCTCATCAGGTAGATTGTTCCACAATTACGACACCCTAGGAACAAAGGAGCGGTCGTACCAGCCAATTCTGGATGTACAAAGCTCTACACGGCTACTATGTGAGGCCGAAGTCAGGCGGGGCTGTCTGGTATCATAGAGGAGAGCTCCGTGGAGCAAAGCCCGTTGCAATAAGGATAGAAAGGAGCCAGATCGATGACGGTGGTGCAAAGAGTCCCGAGATTGTCTGTTAGAGAAGAGTCATCCATCACCTGAACAGCATCGAGTTTGGACAATGCAGCCAGGGCGGCAACACCCCAAACATGTAAGCAGTAATCGAGGTTAGGTCTTATCTGGGCTTTGAACAGAGTGAATAGGTTATGTCGAGGGGTTGACTACGCTACGATACGAGTATTTTTAAGGACTAGTAGGCACCTTATGATTTTTAATATATTTTCATTTTGACATAAATCTGTAGTTTAGTATTAAACTATTTTTAAAAATATTATATATCAAGTGGATTGGACTTCCAGTTTTGCACCTCAATTTTTTCAAAATTTAGAATTGATTTTACAGTATACAGTAAATAAGTTCAGTATCTCAATACCATGCCCCATAATTCGAAAAACTACTTCCCAAAATCCCAATTCCAATCACATCTATTGTTTAGAAGCCCACAAACATCACACGAAAGGAAGAATCCTGTTTTATCTTTCACATCTACTTGCAACTACATACGAGTATGCACAAATCGGCCAAACTTAATATCTAATATACAGGGTGTAACGTTAGTACTGGATCAACGGAAGGCAGGTAATAGAGGGCCTCAAAGCCTATCGAATGAACAAATATGTGTGGTCCGAAATTTAATAGTTCAGGAGATATTTATTTGCAATTTTATGAAATGTCGAGAAAACGGGATTATGAACTTTCAATCGCAATTACAACTAAACCATTAGGTTTAGGGCTGCGATTTTTTTTCCGAGGGGAGCTAAATGGTTAGTCCTAGAAACGATTATGTCACTTTTTAACAGAGCTTATTATAAATCAACGCAAAAAACCTTAAATTCATTTCTTTGTGAAAAATTTCTTCCATCCATCAACTTTGGAGGGCGGTAAAAAATTGAGGTTGTATTTCATTATTTATTTTATTGTATACGTACAAGCTATCAATTCATGTAGAATAAATTCTGAAAATTTCAGCTTGCTATGATGAGTGAATCATGTCACATTCATTGTTGTGATGCGATACACGTAGGAAACGCAATCCTTATAACATACAAGTACAGAACCTCCGAGGGGAGCTAAATGGTTAGTTCTAGCAACGATTATGTCACTTTTTAACATAGCTTATTATAAATCAACGCAAGAAACCTTAAATTCACTTTTTTGTGAAAAATTTCTTCCATCCATCAACTTTGGAGGGCGGTAAAAAAATTAAGGTTGTATTTCATTATTTATTTTATTGTACAAGCTATCAATTCATGTAGAATGAATTCTGAAAATTTCAGCTTGCCTTGATGAGTGAATCATGTCACATTCGTTGTTGTGATGCGATACACGAAGGAAACGCAATCCTTATAACATACAAGTACAGAACCTGTTGTGTTTAGCTGAGCAGGTTTGAAATAGCCTCCATTATTTTCTATACACAAGCGACACCTTCAAATAAAAAAAAATCTTTGAAATGAATTTGCGTTTTCCATAATTTTTATTTTAGCTTCATCAATTTTCTGGCCCAAATGGTTGATATTTCTATATTCAGATGTATAGATTACCCTCTTATAAAACCCTAGATAAAAAATCTAGAGGATTTAAATCGGGTGACCTTGGAGGAAGCCATCTTATGTATCCAGTTCTACCTATCCAACTCCCAGGAAAGGCACTGTCTAAGTAATGCCGTACATCCCGTGCAAACTGGCATGGGGCACCATCGCATTGAAAACACATGCAGCTTCGAACATCCAAAAGTAGATTCCGTAGCAGTTCATGCAAACTGTTTTGTAGAAAAGCAAGATATGACTGACCATTCAACCTGGCGGGCAATTCGTATTTGCTGAGTACTCCAGCCCATAAATTAACGCCGAACTGACGTTGAAAGCTGTGTCGGCGAATAGCGTGTAGATTTTCCACGCTCCATGAATGGATACTGTGCATGTTGAATATTCTATTTCGGTTAAAGTTGGATTCATCTGCCCATAAGATGCTGTCGAAAACAGCTTCATCCTCTTCGCACCTTTTCAACATATTGTCACAAAATTCAAATCGTTGTGCATAATCGCTTGGAAGCAATTTTTGTACTTTTTGTACATGGTAAGGATGCACGTTCTCCGAGCGTAGTATTATTGTGTGCATTGAAGTAAGGGATATGTTTCTGCTTCGGGCAATGGCTCTGGTGCTCATAGAGGGATCTCTTTCAGCTGACGATGAGTGCCTAGTATGCGGCGCTCCATATACGCATTATGGTGATGCAGAAAAACGCGGTAGTCGGGATGTACCGCCGGATGTGGTCCACCTCTTCTAACCACATACTTCCGATACATACGAGCAGCTGCTCGAGCATTTTCTAGGGCAACACCAAAATAGTAACGCATTTCTGCATAATCTCGCGGAGAATATGACATGATTCTACTCAGACGTCAAACGTTAGATACATATTCCACGCTGGACCATTGCCTAACAGTACTTTCGGTCGGACCGAAGATTGAACGCTCCAGCACCTGGAATGCCGAGTTGAATGTCCAAGCTCATTAAGCTGATTTGGCTATTTGCGTAAAAATCCGCCATTTTGACAAAATGTTAATACAGACAGTATCACTCGCACTGCTAGGATGAATCTAACTGTACCTCATATGTCAAAATCCATCAAGTCGCTTAAACTGTAGTTCGTAAAATAGAATTTCTTGTTTACATGTATAGATACCCACCTGCGTCACACATACAGATTTTTTAAGGTGAGGCACTTATCGTAGCAACCTAATGGTTCAGTTGTAATTGCGATTGAAGTTTCATTATTCCGTTTTTTTCACAAATTTGCAAATATTTCCTGAACTATAAAATTTCGGACCACTCATATAGGGGTTCATTTGATATGTTTTCAAGCCCTCTATCACCTGACTTCCGTTGATCCACTACTAACTTTACACCCTGTATATGATAATCTAACGACGCCACTGTGAACAAATAAGTCTGATTACTCAGAATTCAGATATATTGTCATTCTCATGGGTGGCAACACTGCTGAGTGATAATTGTGCTCGATATTCATTGGCCGGCTGATGAATTATTCACATAATGTGCTAATCTGAGCGGTTCCGCTCAGCCAATAAAAATACGGCAGACTGTTTTGTGCGATTACGCTTGCTCGGTAATTATGGAATAATGGGATGGTATTGTTATCGTTGAAACGGCGGAAATAGCATGGCGTCCGTATTGTTTTGTGTATTGTCATTTATTACCCAATTCTACCTGAAGACTAGCCAATCTCTTACTAGATATTTCCGCGAGTGACCAACTACCCTATAACACCAGGTGCGCCAGCTTTTCTTAAAGGTCGATAGATAACCTAAACTCTGAGAGTTATGCACATCGTCGGCATATAATACATAATCTGCAACGGTGTATTGTTCGTCGACAATGTGGGGACTATATCCGTTTACTAAAACTAGATGAGCTGGCCCCCTGTGGTCACTCTGGGCGAATTTCTGTCCCTGGGACTACTTTATTGTCTAGTCTTCCCATTTTATTTTAGTACCTTTATTTTGCGTTGCAATACACTTGTTAAAGATTATTTTGTGCTTTATTGTTTAAGCTTTTACGCAAACGAGTCTGCTCAACCCAGAGCAAACTTACCCAAGGCCCGATACTTGATTCCTGAAACACGTGAAGCTAGATATTGGAAACAGTATATGGCATGTGAGAAAAACTGGGGCTCCTCATTGCAACATTAATTGACTAATATGCGTGTCTTATCTTGAATCAGTAGCATAGAATCTTACCATTCATTAAACCTTTCTTGTGTACGCTAATAGTTTTGCCGGCATATTCATTTTTGCTTACAGATAAAAATAGAGAAAACGTTTATTTAAAAAACAAATAAACAAAGCTGAAAAGAGTTAAATACGACAACAATAAACATTACGTGTTTGTTCCTAAATTTATGACATGACATACCTCTGGGAACAGAAAATAATGCTCGATAAATCTTCTAGTATCTAAAACCTAAGGAGGTGATAAAAGTATTCACCTCTAGATTCAACATAAGCTAGTGTAAATACCTGACGTAGTACGGATGGAGTTGAAAGCCTTCATAGTTCATGTCTAAAATGCTTAAGAATTTTAATGAAAAAAGGCAGATAATTTTAGAAGAAAAATAATGAAAATTTCACTCAAATTGATTGTTTCCACAGTTATTAGCTGTGATTTAAAACAAACATAAGAATCTCACCTGGGTTATAATACCATGAGGAGTATACCATGAAAACCAGCGGTGTACATAGATAAGGCTTACTGAAGGGTAAGGTTCTATGCTACTGATTAAGGATAAGACACGCATATTATTCAATTAGTCTTGTAATGAGGTGCCATGGCTTTCGTCAAATGCCATATAATGTTTCCAATATCAAGCTTCACGGTATTTTCAGAATAGGGAAGGCTAAACCTTTCAAAAGAATATTTTAGGATTCTACTCCAAATATTCAAACCTAAAATCTCCAAATTGAGTAGTCTGACAAAAAGTTCTTGCGAGAAAAAAATGTATCGAAAATTAAATGATACCTATGGTACTTAAAAGTTCAGATACCCCAGTTTATACGTCCCTGGCTTAGTTTGTGCCAAGAAGTTCTGTGTGTTCATTGTTCATCAGCTCACTGTACGTACGTCGAGAGTCCTATCGTTACCCCTCCGTAGATACTTCTTTAAATTTCGTAAATAAAGCTTCGTCACCCTGTATTTTGGTAGGGTAGCATATTTGGATATTAGGTACAGAGCCTAACTACCTGCGCCATTTTTCATAACTATCTTGGATTTTGATATACACTTCAATTAAAAATGTGTAAATATTGATACCCAACGGTCCTGAATCCATTAAGAAATTTCTTTAGCATACTTTGAGCTGCAAGCACCCCAGGAACTGCGGTTATCCTCCACATAACATCGCCTCATTTTTCAATACGTTCATTTACATCTAAATGCGTTATTGCAACTTTTACTGGCTTCCTTATCTGAGATTTAATCTGCAATGCGCACCTACAAGCAAAATGCGAAGATACGGACTCATTGAGAAACCAATAAATGGCTAAATAAAATGCCGATGCACTTAGTAATTACTGATACTGATTGTTACCGGATCAGGAATATCATTGATCAGCGAAATTCTCTAATAAGATGCCCGACCGTATGCTGTATTTAGACGCTCAGCAATATACATGGTGTCCCACGTAGATCTGCTCCGATCAATCACACGAAAAGTTGACACAAGAAATCTAGGCTCGTAGTTTAACTAGCTAGAGAAGCTTGACTAAAATATTTTCAACATGGTGGCGATTATTCTCTTGTATCAGAAGTAGATACAAAGTACAAATTTTCGGGAATGCAGCCAAACACAGAACGAAGTCAGACCAAAAAGAACGTGATTCTTTGTCTAAGTCAAGATTTCGAAAATATTTATTTTATTCATCACGACGTACTACATATGTATATTGAGTATCAATTAAGATCATTAAAATTTCAATAAAAAAAACGACTCAAAACGTGAAGCTCTCGTTCAGGACGAGTAATCCAAAAAACGCTCTTTCTGGCGTGACTTCATTTTGGGTTTGCTAGCATCCCCGCGGATTTGAACTTTGCATTTTAGCTAGGCAACACTCCTCCAACGTCCTCCTCCTCGGAAGTAGATACCAAATTGTATATTTTAAATGGAACACCCTATATATTATTTAGGTTCTACATGAGATTCTAAATATATCTCATGAATACAATTCTGTACTAAAGTCGCGAAAACTAAAAAAACTGCCTTATTTTCAACGATTGCTATGATGGAACTACAAATAAATGGTCGAATTGACTATTCCGATTCCACTCACTTTTTCTGACCACCCAATACTGTTATACAGATTTGGAATAAAACCTATCAAGGCATTCCCCACTCTACAAGTGCCTCGTTACAGATCAGATGAAAAAGGGGTGAAAAGTACGTGAAAACGTTGCTACAATTCAATGACCTGCAATTGTCGCTTTCTAAGCAAGGTTTGAGGTATCTCAAGAACGGTTAGACACATTTTCATAACTCTCTTACGTCAATTTTTGAATAATTGCTGTACTTCTACGTGGGACAACTGAACGTATCAGACATATTCACATGGTAATAAAATATTTTGTTTTTTTCATGCATAACCAAAGTGAGGTATTAAAAATGTATTCAACAACAAAACTAACATTTGTTAGTTATTACCATTTCTTATGTTAATTTTAACATAAGAAATGGTAATATCAATGAATCAGAGGAAGTAAGCACAATGCTAATGATGTTCCGTTTGTATAAAAATATTAACTAATGTACAACTAAAATAAATAGCGCGTTAATTTATCATACAGAATTTTTAATCTGCTTTCCAAAACGGAAAAATTCGAATATGGCTTGTTATTTGACAGCACCACATTAAGAAAAAAATATGTGAGTTTCGAGTAGCAAATGAAATGCTGAAACTGAAATATTGTATATAAATTAGGAGATTAACACCAGGCTCTATATCATATCGTAACTATATGAAACTAAATCACCTAATAGAATAGAACTTCCCACGCGTCACTATATGAGTGCATTTTTGAACTACGTATAGAAATTCCCTCGAAAAATAATGAAAATATGGAGTTATGAAAGTTTTAAGGTGCCCACAAATTAGCAACCATGTGCGTCATACACTTTTTTCATACATGCGTGACATACATGTATGTCAATAGATTTTGAGCCCAGACCTGCATACAAGATTGTTAAGCAAGTTAGTTTGAAAGCGCATAATGAGCAGTGAAGACGAGTACACTCTATTGGCAGCGGCGTACTCTGCTTTAATTAAAAAGAAAACAAATAGATTAGTTAAAAAGCCACCTATCCGGAAGAAATGGGTAAAGGAATGGCTTTTAAAACGCCCACAATATATCCATATTAGTCTGCTAGAAGAACTACGTTTAGAACCTGACGATTGTCGAAATTACCTGAGGATGGATGAAGAAAGCTACTCAACGCTACTAACCTTAGTGTCTCCATTAATTGTAAAACAGGACACGATTTTGAGGTCTTCAATTTCGCCACATGAGTGATTTAGCTATTTAGCCACAGGAAGAAAATACGAGGATTTAAAGTTTTCAACTTTAATTTCTCCTCAGTCGTTAGGTAAAATAATACCGGAGACCTGTCGAGCAATATTTGAGGTATTGAAAAACGAGTATATGAAGGTAAAAAAATATATGCATGTTTTTAGTATATTGCATTTATTATTATGAGTATAATATACAATGTTTACTTTAACATAAAAAATATAGTCAGCAAAACTTTAATAATAAGAAAACACGAAAACCTAAAACAAAAATCATGAAAAAACCTAGAACCTGAACTAATGAATTCAAACTAAACTGATGTAATAAAAACTGAAACCACAATGAAGTAAAAATCGTTTTTTCTAATACAAAACTAATAACCCAACTGTTGGCTTTGGTTTTTGTTGGCGATGAAGCGATCACCCTTCGACAAAATCTTTTGAAGCCATTCAGTCGCAGAGATTTGAATAACGAAAAAAATTTTCAATTATCGTCTATCGCGGGCTAGAAGTAAAGTTGAGAATGCATTTGGAATATTGTCTAATCGATTTAGAATATTTCACACAGCAATTTCTGTTAATTTAGAAGCAATTGATAGCATTGTTATGGCAACCTGTGTTTTGCATAACTACTTAAGCAGAAGATGTGCGACTGTATATGCACCACATAATAATATGTACACATAAAATACAAGTACCGGCACTATTGAACTGGATGAACAACCAACTAATTTAATTCGTTTACAACAAAGTCTCAACCAAAGAGTCAACAACGAGGCAAAACAAGTCAGAGAGTTGTACATGCATTATTTTAATAACGAGGGCGCAGTGGAATGGCAACAAAAGATGGTGCATTAATTCCATCTAATGTAGTAAATAGTATTTTTAACTAATAAATTTGTATTGCAATAACTAAATTGTACTTTTCTTACCTCATCTTCATTATTAGCATCTTGTTCGCTTTCACCTTCCTGATTCTCAACCAAATTGCTGACCGATTCTCGAGGCATTTCTTGATCTTTGGTAAATAGCAATAAATCATAATACCATAAATGTGTGTTGTATATTTCATCTGACCCTCTGCCTGACCGTTTGGAATCTTCAGTTTTCTTCATTTCTCTTCTAAAGCTACCACTCACTGCTTTGTACTATTTGGCTCAATTTCTTGTAATTTTTTCAATAAAACTAAATAAGCTGCATCTTTCTTATTTCTATCCTTGTAATCATCACTTTTAGTTTTCCATAAACAAGGATAACCTTTGTAAAGTTCAATAAAATCTGCCAAAAAGGCTTTTGAAAAGTGTCTTACATCAGACATTATCAAAAGCGACGACAAACTGTTAATAAACACGCGAGACACTGTACCCAAAATGCATGCGTGAAGAAGACACACACCGACAATCTTGTTTGCAAATTCATGTTTGCGCGTTGATGAATTCCGACTAGTCTGGAAAACTTGTACGACGCACATGCTTGCGGCTTTTGCACCACACACCGGCAACCATCAACGCGCAAACGTGGTTGACATACTTGTATGACGCACATGGTTGCTAATTTGTGGGCACCTTTAGGACCACAGAAAGAAACGTATTCTAACTGAAGATTGTCAACCTAATATGTACATACTATACTGTCAGTTGAATAGATCAGGAAGTATATTATTTAAGAGACACCAACTAACTGTCTATGCTGTCGCCATATTAGCTAGGGATAAAGGACAATGGAAAAAGTGGTAGAACAGTTAATACAAGTTCCAGCAAAAATGGGATTGAAGGTAAACGAGGAAAAAAGTAAATTTATGAGAATAGGGACCTGTCAGGCGGAAACGAGGCTAGAAATAACGGTAAGCATAGGAAAAAAGATTTTTCAAGAGGTGGGTGAGTGTGTATTTAGGATGGCTGATTAGTAATAAAATAAATGAGGATGCAGAAGTAAACTACAGAATCGGTAAGGCCAATAGATGTGCGGGAATGCTTATCAGAAATATCAAGTCATTATATATATCTAGGGTCTTCAAAATATGGCTATACAATACGATTATCAAGCCAACCCTTTTGTATGGAGTAGTGGACCAAGAGGAAGATGGAAGGATGCGGTTATGGAAGATTTGAGGAGCAGGAGTATCAGAGACTGGAAGAAACGAGATTTGACAAGAAGTGGTGGAATAAACTTATTAAGCTTAGGGCCTAAACACCTGTTTTGGAGCTGGTATATATAGGGTGGCCCATCCATGTGTGGACGGAATATTACTCATAAAACAAATACATTTTTGGAAAATCTGTCTATGGCATGTTATACATGACATTTGAGGGCACATTTCTGAAATATTGGCAATTATACAGGGTGTCCCAATTTTGACGTAGATATCCAAGTTGTAATTCTTAAAATGGAATGCCTCAAATTTTATTAAATATTTGGATTAACCAATTCAAAGGGAGAAAATTGATATAACATACTATGGGGTTTTGGTAATTAGCTACTGAGATGAGCTGTTTCGTCTAGAATTTCGTATCACTAAAACCAACGCATCTCAGCTTTTATCTCGTTTGTTACTTTTTCGAATTTTAACTTTTGCTCATACCCAAATTGTAGTTTTTCTCAAAAATTTAAAATGCATCACCCTGTATATTTGTGCAAGCTTAAATTCAATTTTTTATAATTTTGATACTAGACACATAAGGGTTTTTGCGGCTATTTTTTCGGTTATGGAACGGCTTAATTCCCTAAAATAACGCATCATCCTTGGAAGCAATTAAATTTTTGATTAGTTATAAATTGACAAAATTAGTTTTGTGGGCACTATAATAAAAACGTGTTTGAAAAAGAATTTATTTAAAGAAGAAATGGTGAATATGGTGTTCGATTTGGGTGAAGCTCAAAGAAATAGTTTCCTAGCATCTCGCATTGATCAGCAACGGTACCCTAATAAGCGACATCCAATGCCGGAAACATTTTCCACACTACGAGAACGGTTTGAATCGAGTGGAGCAGTGGAATATAATAAAAAGTGTATAAATAATCCAAGTTTCACCAATGAGCCGAATCATTTGGAGGTTCTATTAAAGTCGCAGGAAAATCCCCATTTAAGTGCACGGCAAATTGGGGCAGAAACTGATATATGCAGAACTTCTGCCCAAAGGATTATTCACAAGCATAGGTACCATCCATACCACCTATGCTTGCATCAAGGCCTTCGTCAACCCCTCAATCCGCCATTTTGAAATTTGGAGTGCATGTTATTCCTGTTGACAACACCTATGCTGTTAAGAGTTGCCTCATCGCTAAAAGGAACCTTATCCAGGAAAGTAGGGTCTTCAGTCACTTTATTTAGCATTGTTATACTAAACTCCATTCGAGCTGCAAAATCCTTACGACGAAGGCCTTGATGCAAGCATAGGTGGTATGGATGGAACCTATGCTTGTGAATAATCCTTTCAGAAGTTCTGCTATATCAGTTTCTGCCCCAATTTGCCGTGCACTTAAATGGGGATTTTCCTGCGACTTTAATAGAACCTCCAAATGATTCGCCTCATTGGTGAAACTTGGATTATTTATACACTTTTTATTATATTCCACTGCTTCACTCGATTCAAATCCTACTCTTAGTGTGGAAAATGTTGCCGGCATTGGATGTCGCATATTAGGGTACCGTTGCTTATAAATGCGAGATGCTAGGAAACTATTTCTTTGAGCTTCACCCAAATCGAAAACCATATTCACCATTTCTTCTTTAGAAAAATTCTTTTTCAAACACGTTTTTATTATAATGCTCACGAAACTAATTTTGTCAATTTATAACTAATCAAAAATTTATTTGCTTCCAAGGATGATGCGTTATTTTAGGGAATTAAGCCGTTCCATAAAAGACGTGCTAATAACCGAAAAAATAGCCGCAAAAACCCTTATGTGTCTAGTATCAAAAAAGCTTATAAAAAATTTAATTTAAACTTGCCCACAAATATACAGGGTGATGCATTTTATTTTTTGAGATATTTTTGAGAGATTTTTGAGAAAAACTACAATTTGCGTTTTTGACCACCCTGTATGAGCAAAAGTTAAAATTCGAAAAAGTAACAAACGAGATAAAAGCTGAGATGTGTAGGTTTTACAAAATTCAGTGCTCCAAATTTTAATATGGCGGACTTAGGGGTTGCCGAATTGGGGAGTTTTTCTAGACAAAACACCTTATATCTCTAGCTAATTACCAAAACCCCATAGTATGTTATATCAATCTTCTCCTTTTGAATTGGTTAATCCAAATATTTAATAAAATTTGAGGCATTCCATTTTAAAAATCACAACTAGGATATGTACTTCAAAATTGGGACACCCTGTATAATAGTCAATATTTCAGAAATGTGCCCTCTAATGTCATGTATAACATGCCATAAACAGATTTTCCCAAAATGTATTTGTTTATGAGTAATATTCCGTCCACACATGGATATATGTATAGCTTTGCCAATTTCCCAATTAACAAGTAATTGTATTTTGTACCCAACTAGTCGTTGGCTTTGGCAATGACTACTGCTCACGTATATATATATATATACATACCGTCATATGAAAAAGTTATCCAGAATGAAATGAGATTCCGTTACGCCATCTACGAAATTTTGTGACAGCTATGTTTGCCTACTTGCACACTCACTCCGATTTTGGACGGCCGGTAAAATATCGACCGATTTCTTATCGGTAGGCTCTGCTTACACATTGCTGATTTCCAATATTATTTTTAATGACTCCCCAACGAGTTGATGCAATGTGGTTACTGTGCCAGCGTATAAAGCGTGATTGATTTTTCTCTTTGGACTCCATTTCTTTAAAATCCTCATTCAGTTCGCAGCAAAACTTGGCTCCGTGCTCCTCTAGCAGCGTTTCTGCCTTTAAATATGTCCAAAGTTTTATCCCATAAAACTAGTCTTGCTTCCACTACCGCAATAAGTATGTCATTATCGATGTTCATCTACTGTAAACGTATGTGCAGTCGTAATTATGGCCATTAAATAATAGGTGTGTGTGCAAGCTCCTATTCAAACACGTATGCCTCTATATTCCCGGTACCGGCGCATCACACGACAATGTCCGGCTGCTAACCGGCTTTTTTCCGGTGCCGGTCGGTGGTCGGCCAGTGTGCAAGCTTCAATGCCCTCCAATGGTTTACTATTAAAATGTGGTCGGCCGATATTTTACCGGCCGTCCAAAATCGGTGTGTGTGTGCAAGTAGCCTGTCTCCTCTCTCCACTGACTAGAAATTGACGTTGACAAGGTTAGTGTCTCATTGATGGTGCTACATCAGCACATAGCATATATCCAAATACATTTTTTACTGGATGTTCGATTTTCTTTGACGCTGAATACCTATCGTTTACATCCACTTTTCAAGAATGGTACATTTTTTATACCTTATCGCCGGTGTATTGGAAAAACACGTTTTTGCAAATTCTTGCTTGTGTCGTCGGTGCTTCTGTTACATGCATGTGCAAGAAGATTGCGAAGCACGTGTTTCAAAGCAAAATTGTTGCAATGGAAACTACCTTCGAGTTGGTAAGTTCCCACAGGGTGTGCAGTACGGAGATAACATAATGATCTCTATGTCAGTGAAGCAAGAAATAGTTTATTGTAGTCGGTCGAATGTAGCTGTAATATATTAGCGATAGGGTATCATTACCGGCAGAACAGCAGTGCACTCGACAAGCGCATCAACGGTGCAACGGCTGATCTTCCGTGACACGATTGTCGGTACCGCCTGACCAACCAACAGTACTCCTTCACATGCTAAACTTAAATAAATCCAATTACTATTTGCTGCACTCATGGATGTACCAGGTACCACTTTTCGGGCCTTGCGGTTCAAGGCAGGTTTCCGCACCCCACTATGATAAAATACAACACCTGTAACCAAGGCCTTGGAATGATGGGCAGCCTCGAATGCCCAAAAATCAAACGAAATTATTATCAGGAATAGGTCTGGGCTCCGACATTGTTCCTCTCACATTTTAACGACTTCCTTTCCTGTACGATCAATCCGGTTCACAGCTTTGCTGTTAACAGCACTTTACAGGCAGGAATTCAGAGTGGTAGATCGACATCTGCCAGTGAGATGAAGAAAAGACGACTAGCAGTGATTTCCTGTCTGACGAGAGGCCTAATGCTTTTAAGACACATTTCTGTACCTGGACCAGCAAGAAGCACCCTAGTGGTCATCCGGCTTTCGGCAGCTGCTGGGAAAAAGCTAAGCTATTTGTTTAGACCTAAAAGTATTTTTTTCCACATAACCTCTTCACTCTGCTCAATGGCCAGATAAGATCTGGCCTCGATTACTACTCACATGCGGGATGCTGTTCAGATGAAGACTCATCTCTAACAGACAGTCTCGGAACCATTTCGCACCGATGTCTACTAACTCTAGGCAGTTCAAAAATCGGATTACCAGTTCCTTCAAGCTCCTCATAGAAACCGTAGTGCTCTAGTATTTTGGCTTCTGCCAACGCGGCTGCTGAAGTAAGGAGAAGATACCCTTCTCCCTCTACCTGCTCTTCGATCTTATCCAATGCCAAAGTAAGGTCCCGGCTCTCGCTCCAGCCTGGAACACCTTCAGCCGCAGGTACCGTGCTTCCTGTGCCCTACGTGGTTTAAGATGGCTCTGGCTAAATGCATAACCGTGGTGGGGTATATAGGTTAAAGAATTTATATGCTGTAAAATATTGACTTAACAAGCAAGAGAAAAACGGTATAAGCGTGACTTTGAACAAGTTTCTCGATTCAAAGTTTTCATTTTCTCTCCAGTAACGTCAAGCATTGATGAACGTATTCTACCTCAAGATAGCCAACCATATACTGTAATTCATAGTCGAAAAGGGGATCTGAACAACACTGGCGCCATCTGTGAGACAATGGCAGAACATTCACACCAGTTTAGAAATTCGCTTTGAAATGAATTGGAATGTTCGGTGCTGTTTTTCTGCAAATTAACTTTGTTATTTCAAAACTAGTTATCACTAAAAATGAAATTTCGACTTCCAGGACACCTTACATATGGCACCAGTATCTTTCAGATCCCGTTTGGAATGCCGGAATACAGTATATGTTTGGGTATCTTCAAGGCAGAATACGTTAATTAATTCTGTTTGGAAGAACCTGTAGTAAGTACGCCCATGTAAATCAATGCTCGGTGGTCTACAGCAGCAAAACCATATCACGCTTCGGATTTTTCCTGTCTGCGCTTTTCACGTTTCCCGCTTTTTCTCAACCACGGTTAACTGTATATGAAATTTATGTTCATCGGCGGTCAAGTAATAACGCAAAGATCGCACGGTAAGTCAATCCGCGCACGTCATCGTCTAGCTAGTTCGAAATACACTGGTCAGCAAAGTAACTACCATCACTGATCAACGTATTCCTCTTGTAGTAAAGTGAGCGCCTGCAAGGTCAAAAATAATTTAGGAGATTTCATTTTTACAAAGCAGTAACTTTGTGTGAAAATCTAAGCCGTATATTCTTTCCAAGTTATATACCGGCCAAGAATTATCGGACATACAGACAGACCGACGGAAATAAGTGACAAGGATTGCGATTATGTATATGTCATGTAACATTCAGAAGACATAAATTATCATTTTCGTCATTTTTTGCGTTTTCCATACCTTGTTATTCCATTTTTTGAACTGCCTCCATAGGCAGATCCTTCCACAATCTTTCAACTCCGACAAGCCGGAACAAAAAGCTCTTCTGTCATCCAGTAAAACCGGATTAGCGCTTGGATGCTTCTTACTGGTTGTTATCAGACTACTGCATACCTAGGCAGTAAAGACCTCCGGGTCTTTCATCAGGGAAGAATCTGTTACTTGCTTCTTCTCATTCTGACTGCCTGGGTGCAAAGTGTTTTCATTCGCAAAGCTATAGATCGAACTGACCGTGCACTGGAATAGTTTCCTAACCAACTAGAGTACAACCTCGAGAGGCAGTATACGTACATCAGACATCGCACAAATTGTTATCTTCCAGTTAAAATACAGTCGCGGCTCTAATAAGGCAACCAATCAGCGGTCTGTCATCCCGTCTGCCGTATAAGGTCGTACTGGGTACTCGGGTCAAAGCAGAGCAGCGGTCTTTCCGCCACCAATTTCAAGGGTATTTTTTGCTCCAAGGTACGACCAAGCTTAACGGTACCGCTTCCGATGCATTTACGAAGAGGAGTTATTAAAACTGTACCGGACCAGCGCTGGGTCATCACGTATGACGTTAATCAGTCTTGTATGCGACTTTTCTTTGGCACGCCGCAGCTTGAGCCTGACTTTCTGCAGTCAGCGTATTCAGAACTCGACTCATATGATTCTCTCTGCAGATTTTAAGCCCGTGTGTCACGACCAAGTTTTTCATCATGTTTATTGTACAAGAAATTAGATGAATGCACACTATGACTACTGCGCACTTTTATATCTCATTTTTCTAAGCACTCAGGACGTGTTCTAATCTTGCAAGAATCTGAATGTAGAGTGCGCAAAGGATAACTGCGCATCCGGGTTCGTTCTGTCAACAAAAAGAGGTCATGCTTACAAAACGTAACCTTCATGGATATTTTTCTTGCAATATTTTTCAGCTGAAAAAGTTTCAAAACCTAGATCACACAAAGATAATATTTGAGCGACGAGGATTGAGGTCATCTTCTCACCCCATCCTAATTCCTATTGCCACAGAACGCTTTTCATGTAAAGAGCGATAAAACACTGCAGAGAACAATAATTGCTAGGCAGCATAACTACAGACTCATCACATTAATGATGACATACAGCATGTGTGTAATACCCTTTGTTTTTTGATCGCTGCAAGTGCGCATGTTTTTGTCCTAGTTTTATTACGAAATATTTGATTACTGCAAACAATACAGGGAACAAAGAAAGACAAATAGTTTTGCGGAAACTTAGATGGAAAACAAAGGACAGTCGTGGGCATGTGCGCTTAAGGAACACGAGCAGAAAAAGAAGAATTGGTGACACGAGCCACGCATGTTTATGCTTATGGCTTCAACGGATGTGCATCGAATACACCGAAATGAAAACATATGACCATCACATCTTGATACAGGTGTAACCTGAAAACAAGGATGGAAAGATAAATACAACCACCAAGAGTCAGCAGGCACATTTGTGTCTTGTGTGATTACAAGACATCAACTAACGTCGTCACGGAGGACAGCTATAACTACCTACCATGCGGCTTCAAGTCTATGAGTAAACACAAAGAAAGGTAAGTAATTTTGCAGAAACGTAGATGAAAAACAAAAGACAATCGTTGGGATATCTGCAATAAACAAACCGGAGCAGGAATAAAAAGATTGGTAACCCGAGCGACGCAAGTTCCTACTTCTTGGCTTCATCAGGCTCATACGGATGTGTGTCTAAAACATATGCCCATCACATCTGGATATAGTTGCAACCTGAAGGAATGGATGGAAAGGGAAATATAGCAAGAAGTCACCAACAGAGCGTTCAGGCACATTTGCGGCCTCGGTTAGAGGATCTAGTCTTTACGAGATATTTGTCAACAGAGGTAACAGCAAATCCCGTCCAGAATTTTCTTATCTGAATTCTTGTCAAAGAACTGGGATGAAATATTTGGTGGTGACATATGGGTTTTACTTACCTAAGTCTGTCTTCTTCTGGGAAGAACCGTTCGCTTGTGGTTACGATATTACGAAAACGAAAATGTTGCATAACAAAGACATTTAAGAATTTACAAGTCTTTTTGGGCCTTATTGTGATGTTTATTTCAAAATTTCTTGGGCATCTGCAATCAGGGAGAAAAGTTGTTTCTTGGATAAATCATGTGAGAAGTCTTGGTTGCGACTAACGAACTTGAATAGGTTAGATGTCAAACCTGAATGCTGACAATACGGTGTTTTTTGCCAACAGCGCAGTTTTGGCGCATACTTCTGGGTAGACTTGCCCACCAATGCCTATCAGAGTGACAAACCAATACATCGGCGTACATTTTTTGCTGCCATCTGATTCGCAGTATTTCAGTTTGCATATAAAAAAATGCAGTAACACAGAGCACTAGCATTCGGAGGTAAGCATATTTTATTGTATACGCCAAAAGTGATACTTCTCGTTACTCGTTCTGCAACACTTGTCAAAATTTGTGTATAGCGCTAGCGAACGTTCCTCCAACGTTTTGCATGAAGTGGCCAATCGTCATATTTGTTGTTAGGCACCTAATGAAAATTGTACGATAGGCGGTATTACGCATCCTCTTTGAAAGAATAATTTCACCAAACATTATTTTATTTCGTTAGGTCTCAAGCATATATTTCATAATATACATTTGTAATACCTGAAATAATCGGTTCGAACGAGTTTCATACTGATGCTTAATTAATTGTTAATAGCTTTTCATCCTCCTGAAAACATACTTTTTGCCGCTTGGCCAAGTTACGCATAACGCGGTCCAACTGGATGCCAAAATATGTGAGAGGAACACGAAAAAAACTAACAAAGGTGTGTTAGTATTATGAAAAGTTCATGAAATGATTTGTTGACCATCCCCCATATTCTCTTGATTTGATACCCTCAGACTTCTGGTCCTAGATTTGAAATTTTTTTCTGGAAAGCGCGATTCAAAAGTTCAGACAGCCACCAACTGTGTTAAGGTCGAAAAAGGTTATGCAAAAATAATTAATTTTTAACTAAAAATCGTCTTTTTCTTTCAAGCCGAAAACTTACCTCATATATGCTATATCAATGTCATGCCCCCGGTTGCTTTTCCTGAGATTCAAGACACCGAATCACCTGCGATAAGTAGAGATACAGACATACTTTCTTACAAAATTTTAATTTCAGACTTCTGAACTGAACTTACAAGAAGATCTATATGGGTATCTATATTATGTATTAGAAGCTGTTGTATCACAACACATAATTTGTACCTTATCATCAAGGTTCCAGTCATACAGCGCGTTTGACACAGCTTTAGCTTGATCCTTACCCGAGGCGTTTTCCAATTTTGGTACTGCAAGAAATTGTTCTTTATCTCCGAATGAGATGAGGATCGGTAACCGTTCTTATTTACAACTCCTTACGTCCAGACCAGGTAATAATTTGCCATCGCAATGAATAGTAACAAATTCAGGGCATGTTATTCTGGAAATCATATTTTATGGACTCGTTTTTTACGAATCTGTGTACGCATGCGTTGAATAGAAGATTTATTGGTGGGAAGGTCTTCACTGCTGAGTATTAATGCCTCTATTACAGCCTGAAGTACATAAACTGAGTCTCGAACACTTAAGTGGAATCTATCTGAAGCTGCAACTAACTTGGGCGTCATAAAGCCTTTCCTTCCTCTTTTCTTTATAGTTGGATAATCTACAGGCTGAGATATTGATGAAGGCTTTCATCGAAAATGGTAGGTGAATAATCCGGTTTTGTATGCTATACTGTGTCTTGTATAGTGAGCGATGATTATGCAGTCTTCAAGCACATTTGCTCGAGCCCTTTACTTTCTTCTACTTTTCTCTGATTAGCCCTCTCTTCCTTTTCAGCTAACTGTTTGTCTACACCCATTAAGCAACCTGGACGTCCTGGATCTCTTTGTCTTTGTAAAAAGACTATCTTCCTTAACTTTTATTTGTTCCAAGGCTTAGGCGTGAGCAATATCGAATAAATTCTCACGCCTTCTATAAACATCTTGATGATTTTGGAATTTTTCAGCAACTCCCTTCAAGCTTGGTAAAGGTCAGTCAGTTCCATCACACAGTTAGGAATTGCTCTGATGGATATTCTGGCCTTTACCCAGAATATCACACACTCTCGAGCAACAAGATTAGCGCTTTCTTTTTCAGTCAATTTAACTTCGCGAATGTTAAAAAAAAGAACTGCGAGTACTTGACGTCTAGACGGGAGCTTCGCACCTGTTATTTGATGATTTATGTCACCTACTAAAACAATATCTTTCTTAACACTTCTCAGTGAGACTGCCATCTCGAAAACATAAAACAATGCGTGTCGATCGGCCGGTGGCTGAAGAACAAATGACAAATACCGCGATTGCGCTCCACATTTTTCGCCCTACTTGTACGAAAAAATTTAAACGCAAGTCGGTCGCAATGCTCCAAACATGGTAAAATTTTATTTCCGGGCTTATGAGGGATACACGAAAAAAACTGGCGGGTATGCATTAGAAAATGAAAAATTGGAAAAATAAGGGGCACCGCATCGCGGGCACGGTGGTGATTTCCCGTAATTCTCCTCCCCACACAAAAAAACGTAAAAAAATCGTAGTTTATAACTTTGAACATAACCTGTCTTCAAAACGGACAACATATGAATAACTTGTCGGGCACAGCTAATAGACATACTTAATTGGCAGCATATTCAGTAATGATATTCTCACACAGCAAGTATCACCGATTTTATACACATGCAGAGCAATACACAATCATCCAGATGCGATCCTGCTATTCAACCAACTTCCTTCTCAGAGATGAAAGCTATAGACTACTCGGCTTTACAAAACATATGCATCCAACAATGCGTGTAGTGGTGTAGTTGAGGTATTCCTCCTTAGATAGAGGCTCACGACGATCAACGTTTTATAGGTTTTTTACAGAATACCTGTGCTGTGCTGGTGACCAAGCAATGTCGGCAAATAAAAAAATGTGTAATCATTAATTAACGTGATCGTCGGTGTACATAATAATATTTGGCTTTCCCAATGAAACGCCGATGTCAGATCGCATTAAGTCCGGGAGAAAATCATCGTTTTCCGCCATAACCATAAATCAACACCGCCTATACATACAGTAAACAGGCATCAGGCTATTAACACAAAATTACTGAAATATAGTGAAGCAGCAACGTTACGGCAGTTTAAGAAAAATCCCGTGTAACTACCGGTAACATTTTGACCCGAGCGCCCACGCAAAGACGGTCTTTACTACTTGCTAAGCTTGCTTTATATGCTTAAAGGCTGAGCAGCACTTGCGGATTGCGGATAAACAGCGTCGTTTAATTTGTCCTCTTGCGAAACCTACACAAATCGTTAATGTTAACAGTTGCGGTTTAGAAGATAGTTAAAACTAAATGGTCAGTGGGAATGTGCCTATTCACTAAAGTTGTAGCATTTTTATTTCGCAATGAACAAAATGCTACGTTTTTGTCTTAAGGTAGGTTTATTCGTATGCTACTTACGGTCTGCTACAAAGCATTAGGCATCAACAATGTTTTATAATACAATCAATTCGTCCACTACATATACGTAGTTTTGTTGTCTAATATAATGTACATTTCATAGCCTTGTGGAGCAGTTACTCGAGGGTATTTCTCTCCAGAAAGTCATTGGGTACCTGTTGTTTATATCAGGAAAAGTATGCTCAGAGTTACGAACAATATTTGTGCTGGCATTAAATCTGATACCGTTAAGATATCATAAAGGATATCACGGAATACCTACTCAAGTCTAGTGCTGTTTTGGTGTGGCATCTTTTATATTTGTCTGGAATTTAATTTTACGTGTCACGAATAGTTTGACACATGCACAGATATCTCGATGTCTGTGCGCCACACTGGTGGGCTCTAGTCTGTGCTCCAAGCTCCAGGTTGCGAGACTGACGAGATTCTGCTACTCGCCTAGAACATTCGAAACAAAATGCTCGTAATATTTGTACAAAATGGGTCCGTCGAGCTCGAAGGTTCCCTCTTCATCAGCAAGAGTCAACTGTAGTGCCCATTAATAGTGTGTGTGCAGAACGTACAAAGTCTTCAACGTATACTTGTGGAAGATACGTGGCGTAGTACGAACAGTGTTCGTACCTTCTGTAAACTTCGTGTCTTGTTGCTAACGATTTGTGCTGTCTTTGTTGACCTCACTTAATCCGAAATGCTGAAGAATTTTGAGAAAAAGAGCTGATGATATCAGGGGTAGAATAATAACAATCTTACTCAAACTGATTGGTCCCACAAGTACTGGTCGTGATTTTAGACAAACAGAAGAATCTAACGTGGGTCATTCCATGAGGTACACCATGGGAACCAGTGGCGTGCAGAGACAAGGTTTAATGTACTCTATTGATTGATGATAAGTTACCTATATTATTCAATGCAATGGCATTCCGCACAATGTCATAAAGTGTTTCCAATATCAAGCTTCACGCTGTTTTTAGAAAAGCAGAAGCTAAGCCTTTTCATACAAATATTTTAGGATTTTACCTTCAATATTCAAACCTAAATATTTCCAAAACGATTGATCTGACAAAAATATCGCAGGAGGCAAACTTTATGGAAAATTGAGTGTTTAGGTATAAAGTGCACTTCCTTTCTTGAATAGGCCAGTGGCGTAAAAAATATTTCGTATTAGATGTCTAGGTATACCAGTTTATATGTCCTGGTTTAGTTTGGTCCGGAAAACTCTGTGTGTTATTGCTTGTGATGTACTCACTGTACGTCTTAATGAAGTATATTTGCTGGCTCCGCGGATATATTTTTTTATTTTACTTTTGCAGTTTCATAAATAAAACTTCCTCACCCTGTATCCCGGTAGGATCTTTGGACTCTACTTATGGGGACTTTTTTGCTATTTTTACATATATACCCTGTATAATTTGGTAGCAACGTTTACTATTTATTTATTTCTCTCATGTTTGTAAATTTATGATACTACATTTTATATTTAGGTACACTAACTTTTGTCTTTATATCTGTTAGAAAATTTCACATTTTTTATGGTTTAAAAATTACGGTAAATTCCAGTTTCTGTATCTTGGTATGTCATATATGGTTTTCCTCGCTACCATTTTGTAGCTGTTCCAATATAACTTTTTGTTGTGATAAGTTCATTCATTTCTTGGATCAAGCGCCTTACGAGTTTTCTGTATGATTATATCAGTTTACCGTAGTATGATTCTGGTGTTATTGTTGTAATTCAATCACTCATTTTAAGGTTCACACATTTTTTTGAACTCTGCTTTCGGATGTATGATCTGATTTTTTGAAGTTAAAATGCCAGCCTAGTTGGTAGTTTGGTGTTTGCGGTAGGTTTCTGGGTATCTCTTAAAAAATTCAGTGGCGTCAAAATTTGAGTTGAGTTTTTGGTTCCAATTATTCTGCAAAAATGGATCGCCTGTGAAGAGGGGCATCCTTGTTATACTACATAGTAGCAAACACCGTTATTCCGTGGTGCTAGCAAAAGGTAGTTTCTAGCTGCCGTACCTAGGGATCGGTTATGTTAACAGTTGCGGTTAAGAAGATAAATGGTCAGAAATAATTTTGAGAGATACCCATATAAAGGAACATTTTTGATATCCACGCGTTCAGATTCAAAAGTTTCTGGTGATTCTTAAGTGAACTTTTCGTGACTGCGCCATTTTTCTTGACCTGTTATAGGATTAATAGGATTAATAGTTTGATAGTTACACGGTTGAAATGCCGTAAGCGATATCTACGCAACCTAAATAGTTAATAGTAGCTTTTAATAACATCTTTATTACCACACATGGCGTTAACTTCAAAAAAGCGTTCAACATTCTTCATTCAAAATACATATAATTAAAAAGTCGTTTGTTCTTACATTTGGACCAAGCAAAAACATACAAAACCGAATATTCCGCTAATGACCGTAGAGTGTTTTTTGCCCGTGGACACGCTCAAAGCATTATTTCGATTGTTATTAATCCTTTCGACCTGATTGCAGGATATTACAGACTGTTTTTTCACAGTTTCAGTGTATTTTGAATCGGAAGAACTGGAGCATGAATGTTGGTAGGCATTGGGCCTTGAGAAAGAGCATGACATTTGTTTTTTCTTTTATTTACTTTGTTAATATTATAGTTTTATGACATATACGTAGATGTAGTTTTACTATTTCTTATACATCTGCCATAATTCGATAGGTCAGTTTAAAAATGTAGCAATCAGCACCTATTTACAAAATAATGTTTTTCTGTTGAAAAAGCACTTTTTGCTGTCAGATGGTCAAATAAGTGTGAACCAGTCTATGCTGCCGTACTTTACGAGTCATTTAAATGTAATATCGGATCATAATAATTGTTCTTGAGGCCCAAAGTAAATGACTTTGTGTATTCAGTTATCGTAAGTAAAAAAGCAACATGTAAATGACTGTTTTTATATCCTGCAAAAACAAATTTACTGCCTTTTTTCGTAGTTTTCACAATCTATTTCCATTATTTTTTTTTTAATGAAAAACGCAGTAATACATAATTTTATTTTATTTTAATATAGTTTATTCGTAATGAAATTTACATAAATGGCACAACAGTAAATCTTTCTAGCATCAAATAATTGAATTTAATAATTTTACAGGGTGTTTTCAAAGTTGAGCTATTTGTTTTAACTGCTTGTAGGACTCCTTAAAACGAGTTGATATACCAAAAATCACCTATATAAAAGTTGCATAATAAAACAATTAGAAAAAATAAGAATATTATTAAACAGATTTTTTTATATTCTCGACGACTATCGTGTAAAATCTTGGCAGTTTTTGTTACTCTTATCTAAATTTGGCACACGTTTTGTGTTATTATATGGTTTTCAGTACGTGTCTTTGGTTCGATCAGTTGTACCAGCCGTTTAATAGTGCGTATATTTTTATTTGTCCGATTATTTTGTGCGAAAAAATGACCCTTAATTACGAAGACAATGGACTAGTGGACATAAAACTAACATACGGAAAGTGCCAATAAAATGCAGCCTCAGCATGCAGGTTGTATGCGGAAAGGTTTCCTTTGAGAAATTATCCGGCCCTACGGATATTTGTAAGTTTAGAGTGACACAGGATATTTAAAAGACAACGAGGAGGTTTCGCTGGAAGACCCGCCCAATCTGAAATGTTAAAAATTGAGGAAGACGTTTTATAAAGACGACCCAACAATGTTTCTCATAGTAAAGTGCGGCAGACAATACGACAAGAACAGTATTATCCTTGTCATAATCAACGGGTACAAGCGTTACAATCTGAAGATCATCCTAGAAGAGTTGTATTTTGTCAGTGGCTTTTAGAACAGTTCGGCAGAAATGAAGATTTTTCCAAATTAATATTGCGTACAGATGATTTGACATTTACACGATTTCCACAACAATCATGTTTGGGCAGTAAAAATCTGCATGCTGTAAAAAAAACTCATTTTCAATATAGGTTTCCATTAAATGTTTGGGATGGAGTGGTAAATGGCATGCTTATTGGAACCTACTTTTTTCCACCTCGACTGACCGGTGAGATTTATTTAGATTTTCTTCGACACAATATGCCACAACTATTAGAAGATGTTCCTCTAAATGTAAGACAAAACATCTGGTTCCTACATGATGGGGCTCTACCACATTTGGCCTGCTCGCTACCCGGATTTAACGCCGTGCTTTTTTTTCTGGGGGGCTATTTGAAAGAGTTGGTGTATCATGATGGAGCAGTAACAGCTTCAACAGCGCACCGAAAATGCTTGTTACTTAATTTGTGGACACCAGAATTTTATTTCCGAAGCTTGTAAAGAGTCGTGGGTTCGCCGAGCAAGACTTTGCCTTATTCGAACGAATGGAGACGATTGTGAACAGTTTTGTAAAAAAGGTATCTATTTAATGTGATAAGGATTTTTTTAAATAAATTTTAATAATGCAAACTAACTCTTTTACTATGCAACTTTTATATAGGTGTTTTTTGGTATATCAACTTATTTGGCGAGTTCTACAAGCTGTTAAAATAAATGACTCAACTTTGAAAACATCATGCATAATTACGTATAATACATTTAATAATCACATTCAAGAAAACTAATTATATGAATAAGCTAAAAGCAGCATGTTTTCTTATGCGTAAGCAAATAATATTTTTCAAAATTATTCTCTTGGAGCAAAAGTAATTATTTATAACAATAAATACTATAAGTATACAAATATTATAATTATTGCATAATAAAAAATAGGTTAACATCATAAAAGGATATAAAGGGTAAAAAGGTACTTATATCGTACAGAGAAAGAAAGCCACTGCTTCTTTCCTTTTATAAATTCACTTACCGCTTTTATGCTTGGGACATGTAATTAATGTGAAATATATGACAAAGTGAAAAAATAACTATTTTTGTTAAGCAACGTGGTCAATTATATATTTTGTAATTGTTATCATAAAAGGAATCTATTGGCGTTAAAACCTGAAAATGCAGTAAATGAACTTTACTGCCTTTTACCTAAGTTCGTCAGCATGTCCCTTCACACGTCGACCGATTCATGCTTTGGGTGTAACATGGAAAATTCGATTTCAGAATATTCGCTTTTTACGGGCCAGTGTCTACCTTAAAAATATGAAAACATACAAAATTATTTCTTGTGGCGATATAATAAGTGAATATTTAAGTGTAATTTTTGATTAATGGCAATAAAAATATGAATAATATGATTATTTTGCTTAAGTTATATGCAGATGCCTAGCTAAACAAAGTAACGCTTTATTGAGCTCAAGAAAGTTCCTTAAAACTGGTTTATTTGTAAATGACGGAGATAATCTTCTGAAAAATTCGTATTTTGTGACTCATGAGAGCTATGTTTCAACGAACCATCTAATTAGCTCTGAACTGAATGAAGCATGCGCAGATCGAAATTGCTATTTTAACAGAAAATGGATCTGATTTCGTAACTGGCAGTTCTCTATTCTAACAAATGCCGGACTGATTCTAAACCGGTTCTGAACTGGATGTCACAGTTCTGCTTGAGAAAGAACTGTATGTTCGAATTTGATAGCGCATGCGTGTTTCCAGAATAAATGGCTTCAATAAGCTGTTCATAGGAGGGAAGCTGGATTTTGTGACTGCCATTTTGTGCCTTTTCTAACTTTTCAAACGTCTCATACATCAAATCTGAAGCTTAACCGCTTAATGTACCGTTTATTACACATGTTCATAAATTGGGAGGATGAAGATTTTGAGCTGATCATAAGTTCCAAGAAACAAAGGTGAAAATCCCCTACTCATAGTTTTAATGAATTTGTTTCAATCATGTTATTACTAATATTAATATTCTAAAGTCTTTTCATTCAGTCAATTAACAACTTAATGTTGTCAACATTCCACTTGACTTCCTCCTTTGCTATCGTAACAGAACATGCTTCCTCCAAGGTAAAATGATGAATTCTTCCAGCTCCAATATTTCTCGTAGCTACTCATATCTTTTTAAATCTGTTACTTAATTTTCTCATGTTTCTAGGATTTGCAGTGCGTTAAGAAGCAGTACATTCTCTGAGATTCTACGTCTAGCAAACATGTTAATGTTAAATTTGTCCCTCAATTAAGGATAGGTTTGTGCCAACAAGCCATGAAATTCTATGTTCGAACTAAATAGTTCGGAACTAGTTCTGCACCACGCTTGGACAGAAAAATAACTTCAAATTAGTTCTAACTAATTTGGACCTGCTTGTTGGAATAAACCGGAGGTAGTATCTATAAAGATCCTGAATTACTAGGACTGTAGTGATAATCAGTTGAGCTACGAAGATCCAAAAGCCTTCTGTATGAAAAATCCAAATCTAGAATAGTGTTACTGTGAATACAGTCATGCACGTGATACCCAAAAACTGAATAAATCAGATCCTATTGTTATGAACTCGTTTCTTATGTTTCACTCTAACTAATTTAGACTGAGTGTAGACTCTGTAAAGCTTCCGTCGACAAGTCAACTTCTGTTTCTTCTTCCACTTGTCCGCTGCTTCTTCTCCAAAGATAATGACAACCGGTTGACTGTTACTTCTGGTAGCGAGATGTAGCAGAAAACAATACGTAGTAAATCAATAATAATCTGAAATTGGCCTGTGTTGCAGTCAATCACGACCAAAGTGTAAAGACTACTAGAAGTAAGTGCACTAGTAAGAAAAACCCTTATGTTCGGAAAAACTTACGTTTATCCGGCGATGGAAATTCTTTCCAAAGCGGTCGCTCTGGCCAAAGGCGCTCCGAACTTTTTATTGCTGCTAGTCACGTGCAAATCTATAATTAATTGTTGGTGATATTTTGAATATCTAAAATGGAATCTCCGCCTCTCCCCCTGACTGCACCTATTTTTTTTTTCAAGCAGACTGTATTATGGATTCATTTAATAACAGTAATTGTAGGTTGACCAATCAACGCACTAATTTTCAATGTATTGTACCATTTTTAGCGATTAAAACACGGAAATATTTTTATATATTTTTTGAATCACAATAAGATAATTCTGACTTACCATTATACAACTACAACACATGCTTTGCAAAATGACTAGCCCAAAATCGTAGGTCTTTCCTGAGCCCTATGAAAAAACCTTTTAATCCTCAAAAAATGGATATCTGATATATTTAGATTTGAAGTTTATTGTACTTTTGTAACGTGTCAGAGCACATATTTGCCACAGAGTTAGAGGTCAGTGGCGCGCGAATATAAGTGATCAAGGTAAATTCGTTGCCTGGTTTTGCTGTTCAAAGATTCAATCTTTGGGCGTTTTCGGACTAAAAAAAAGCCCAGGTTCATCCTCTTAACGATAAAATAATTTTTTTCGTTTTTTCCCTGGCGCGACTCATATCCATATAAAGCAAAACCCTTCTCGCAAGTTTTCACCCAATAATTTGGCAATTTACAATTTCCCTCCAAAATGTTGCTATATTCCTTAGTCCAATTTTGATTCGAAAGAATCAGAGACCTCAAAACAATGAAAAACTTGAATTTGAGCATACTCCAAAAATTTTTTGCAAGCATGTTGCAACAGTCATGTTGGAACCGCCATATTGATTTTAGACAAGTAGATACCATATTCGTTATCAGCGACCTCGAAAACATGTTGGGTGAAGTCTTCTGGTGAAATTCACTAGATCTTTTTAGTTTGGGTCATGTTCTATATGATGCAGTAGATAAAAAATACCGACACTGTGCAGTTTCCTCGACTTATCCAATACATTTGATACTGTATGTCATAGCAAGCTAATTAGCAAATTAGAGTGGTATAGGAGGAAAAGATAAATATTTGTTAACATGTTGTTTGGCAGACAGGAAGCAGGCTGTTTGTGCAAATGGCGCGACCGTCCGAGGATTATGGTTTGTGGAGGTCCACAGGGTACAGTCCTTGGGCCGCTGTTATTTAGGGCCGTATCGTCAGTCGTCCCTACAATTGTAGGGCGCCTTTATGGCCTCCTTGATTGTCATAGTTTTCTACTTCTCCGTGTCAGAGCTCTATTTTGAGGTTATGTCACAAACACCTATTTGCATCAAATTGTGTTTGCTTTTGAGTTATATCATGTTTTATCAGCCTGAAATTTCATACAATTTAAAAGGAAAACATATCTTAACAATAGGAAGGCGCTGACGCTGACACGGGACGAGTGTAATCTAGAAATTATTGAAGGAGAGAAAAGAGTATGACAATCAAGGAGGCCATAAACGCACCCTACAATTGTAGGGACGACTGAGGATACGGGCCTTAGGGCTTAAGTTAATAGTCTTCTTCAAAAACATAGTCAAGGCCATTTAATAAGCTTTGCAGTTGACACCGTTGTATTTTATACATCAAGATCATGGAATTTACTGAAGCAAACAATAGAATCTGCTTTCAAATCAATAGTTGATTCACTCCGATTTAATAAAGTAACAATAAGCTATGATAAAACAAAATATATCACATTCACATCTCACACTAATAGATAGTCAACCCAATTTAGGAACATTGCAAGTTGACACACATGAGTATCCATGAGACAGACTGTGAGAAATACCTTGGCGTCATAGTTTGCAAGCACTTGAGATTGAACTTACACACTAGATATATTTTCAAAGAATTGAGAGGCCTGATGGAAATAACCAATACACGTTTAAAAGTCCTTGAGATATTCCAAAATTGGATTCTAAAAACAATATATCAGAAAAAATAACATATCGCACGAACCTGTTATACACCGAAACTTTGATACCTGATCTACAACAAATCTACTATTTTACTATGTTAAAGAATATCCATGCAAGCAAAATTAAATTGCAAAGTACATTTTTATGGGATCCCTGAAAGAAATTAATCCGTAGGACAGAGGCACCTCTGAATCTTAGGAATAATATAACATCAATATCGAGACTTAAAACTCAAATAAAGTAACGATTGGTAGATGGTGGTGGAACGTTTTTCATTGACTTAGTGAATAATATTGTGTGCAGTGCAGTGTAGTGAGAATAGGCCCCGACTATACTCCCGGTACATACTCGACAAGTATTGTTATTATTACAGTAGACAATTGACTCCACTGATTTTGACAAAAATGCGTAATTTTACATAGAACAAAATATTGTTATTGTTATTATCATTATTTTGGACTTTTGAACCACTGTGCACCATCAACCATTTCTGCTTATTGCGTCTGTTAAGCGCTATCCCTAGGGCAATTGCTGCAAGTGATGGGCTTTCCTTTTCCACGTAAAATGAAAAAAATAGCTTTTTGTAGCTATACCAAGGGACTTATGAAGGATTAAGTTTGGGGATTAGTTAGATCCGTTACATCAAAGCGTCTTCTGAATGATATTTTTGATCGTAGGATCACTTGATCCATGGGTCAACATTAGAATCGGGCCTAAGTGGTCCCGATGTTCCTGGTTTGTATACTTTACTGGTAGTAATATCAGCCGGAATGACGCCATGAAATTAATAGATTAGCTCACTGGTAATCAATGTTGAAACAGCATAATGGGAATTTGAGCCGAGCAAATTGTAAATGCGGGGATCTGTATTGGGATAATTGCGGGAGTTTAGAGGATTATTGCTTCATTATATAAGGAAATTACAGAAATTGTGACTTACTGGTTCAGTTCAGTTGGTTTCCAGGGTCTGTCATTATACAGTAGACATCACAACAAGAGGTTTGATTTGTATACATATCAAATACCAAGAATCGGGAACTCTAAGAAACATATTTTCCTGTCATAATGAATAATTAATTCGTCGAAAGGTTTGCAAAGATTCTCGAAAGCATATGAGTACTTTGAATATGGTGAGAATTTTGATACTCCTCAAAACATTGAAATTTCTCAATAAACATTTTTCATATTAAAATTATGAAGATTTTTAAAATGTTGGACATTATCAACTCTGAACATGTAGCAATAAGAGCTTTAAACATGCCAACGAATATGTTAAGAACCTTAACAATTTTAGAAATTTGAGAGTGTTGGAAATTTTGAAAATTATAATAGAGAATGTAGATTAAAATGAGAATTTTGAAAACATTGAGAATTTTAACATTCTGAAAATTCTTTAAATCTTGGAAGCTTCGATAATATCAAAGAAGTATGGAAATCTTGAGAGTTTCGAAAATTCTAGACATTCTTAAAATTTCGAAATGTTGAAAATCCCAAAGAGATTGACGTATCTTGAGAAATAATCAAGGCAATAATTATGCCATGCCCAACTAGCAAAGTAGTGCTATACGTTTTTGAAAAAAGAACGTAAAAGCTTTCTTTTGTTGCCTGAACACTACACCATACATCAATGTTGTGTGAAATGCAAATTTGCTTCCTGCAGCATATTTGCTCTAAAATGAGGTGTATAAAACGTTCTTGTAGCATATTCATATAACACTTTATATTATGAATTTTGAACTGTTGCATAAACGTCTATACAACAATTTTATAGTATCGGCATATTAGCTCGTTAGTCAAAATAGTTGTGATGTGGCATCCATGGCAATCTTTATACAGCAAACTGGAGCCTTTGTAAAATTACTGATTTTCCAACAATTTGCTCTCAACGTAACCATTTATGCAACTGTCGTTAAGTACCTGTTGAAGGCAACGACTTTATCTTATTAGGTTAAATGCCATAACTATTATTTTTCTTCTTCAAGACAAGCAACGGATGAATATTCGTTGTAAAGGCTTTATCAACTTTTCAAACAGATATTGTAGATCTGGTACAAATTCTGAGGCAAGCATTCGACTTTGTCCATATTTCATTTCAGAGATTTGCCGGCGGACGGCATCAAAATGTTCTATTAAACCAAAGCCGATATGGAGGACGCCATAATTAGACATAGCCACCCGCCATATTGGTTGAAAAATATAATCCTCTATTGAATATCAAATAATTACGTTTCACTCCGACATTACAGTTAGAAAATTATAAACGTCAGTGTAATTGTGTCTAAATGTCAGATTTCTGGAAGATTTAAAGTAGATGGGTTAAAATTTTCTAACCTAGACATATGTTTGATCATTATTAAGATATGAACCAAATACAAATCCCGTAGAAATGGCGTCACTACTTTGTACAATAATCACAATAAAATATACTGCGCAAGTCATGCAATAGCCCTATACTAAATTGAGAATATTCTTCAACGACACCATACAATTCATAAAGTTGCCATAAAGTGGAATCATGTAAGAGAATGGTTGTATAGTTGAGAAAATTTAATCATGCACTGACGCAAAGGTTCTTTAGCCAATGGTGTTCACACTTTTGTTGTATAACTGTTACCTGCAGCCCTTATAGAAGTTATCCTATTAGATGCGCCCATTCCGTTTGTAAAGCTTTGCGAATGGTCCTCTCTCAAACTAATTCCTCTGACTACGCCCCTGCCTGCAGCCTTGTCGCTGAAGGTTTAACCACAAATTAATATTATGACACCCGCACATAATGTGTTTATTTTATTGAAATTCATTACTGAATACGTCGTATGAGTCGAACGAATAAATAAGCTGCAAAACATAAACTCTACTTTTATAACTTCTAATAACTGCTAAAATTATGTTTGCATTTTGACGTATTTACTGTTGTAATAAGGATAATTATCAACCATTAACATTCTATAAAGAACAAAAACCATGCAACGCGACATTGTTCCAAAATAGAGATAAATCTCGAATAAGTGTTATAGTTTGGGAAAATTCAATAAAATTTCCCTTGCCTTATTGAACACTATACTTTATTTTCCAATTTTTATGAGTATTCCATATGTAATATCCAAAATGTAACAGCAAAAAAAGCAAATTTCCTCTATAAATAGAAAGAGAGCGAGTCTATTAGAAAATTATAGTTTTTCAAGTTAAATAGTACCTGGTTCAAAGACATTCATAATACTAATTTTTCATTCATATCAGCACTTAGCACTTGACACATAATCTCTTGTCCAAAGAGTTCCTTATTTCCAATACGAAGCAATAAAAAAGATGGTTCTGTCAACTAAGTTATCTTATTTTCTGCTAAAATAAGGAACGGTTTTTCGGGTCTTTTTGAATTATTGTTAATAGTAAACTATATGGGTTACTCAAATCTCAATCCTCTAAGCTCAAATACTACATTAATCTCAAAAAGTACTTAAAAACTGGATTACTTGTTATGACACAGTTTCCATTGTTTCCTGAAAAATTCTGATTGTGAAAGTGTAATGAGATTTTAGAAATAACCGATTTAATTAAAGTACCAGGTAACAAAAATAAAGAATTATGCAGAATCTGCTTTTGTAATTTTTGACGTAGAGTTATCACCATATGCGAATCTAATTTTCCTGCTCCATCATTTTTCCACAGTCAGTATATAGAAATAGTGACTGTAACAAATGCCCATTAACACCAATTAAATAGATTGTTTTAGCGTGTCACAAGCGCCAAGAACAAAAACCAGGAATACATTTATTTCATTAGTATGCGCACGTAAAGAATAAATTACTGAACATAGTAATGATACCTGCACATTTCAAGTTGCATAAGCACAATAATATCTATGTCATCTTGTCGTCTATGGTTCAATTGATTGTATCGGTTTTATTGAATTTCGCATTCTTCGGTCGCTAATGTGGGACTCGAAATACTATCAATATGTCTAATTTTGTGGGGCATCAGTAACACGTAATTAAGGAATTTTGTCTAACAGCATGACATAAATATTGTTACATAGGTTATTACATGAGATACATTTTTTTAAAGGTACCTATCGGGGTGCTTATAGATATTAGAAACGTTGATTTTGATTCAACTTTTCCGATATAGCCCCAATTCTGCTTACAGTCGATCCGAAAGCAACTTCAGGGCCCAACATGCAGTGGACCCCCGATAATCCGGTCCTGTCTAATCCGGCGCCCCCTGTAATCCGATATATCTTTGAATATGTATTACATACATACGTATTTGACAATCTTCGTTAATGTAGATCATGCAGGTTTGAACAGTTTACAACTTGTACGCGCCACCGCTATCGTGCTCGACGCGTAAGCATTGTTTTACTTAGTTTGAATTAGCCTACTGGTGATAGCGGTACGGCTCATTGTGCGTTCATTGTTTACTATTTATTCATTGTGTATTAAGTATAGTACCTAGTAATGTCATCACAGAAGCGAAAGCACAAAACATTGACAATTAAAGAAAAATGTGATATTTTAGACAGCTTATGACATTAAAAGAAACCAGGAGAAGATCAAGAAGTTCGTGTCAACTACTGACTGCGGGCCAGGCAAGAGACAGACACTCAAGAAAGCTGAACATCCAGAAGTGGAAGAAGCTTTGTACATATGGTTTCTTCAGGAAAGAAATAGGCATGCACCAATTTCAGGACCCATGGTGGCCATGAAAGCTTTTTTATAAGGAAATAACAAAAAAAGATGATTTTGTGGCTAGAACGTTTTAAAAGTCGTCATGGCATACGTTTAATGACTATTACAGGAGAGAAACTGTCTAACGATGCCACCTGCATAGAGCCCTTTAAATTAAGATTTCTGCAAAAGGTGAACGATTTAAATCTTGTCCCGTCACAGGTGTACAATGCAGACCAATCAGGGCTTTTTTGGCGTGTGATGCTTAACACAACTTTCGTTTCTTGTATCGAAAAATCCGTACCTGGACGAAAAGTAAGTAAAGAGCGTGTAACCATACTACCATGTGCTAACGCTGCGGGCACACACGCGCTTAAGATGATGGTCATTGGGAAATCTAATAAACCACGGGCATTCAAAAACATTGATTTACGGACAAAAAAGTGCATGGATGACAAAAGACCTTTTCAAGAACCGGTTAGATGAATGCTTCGTACCTGAAGTTAGAAAATGGTTAAAAGAGCATAATTTTCCTCAAAAAGCGTTGTTGCTTCTTGATAACGCTCCCGGTCATCCGTCTGAAGACGAACTAACAACTGAGGATAAATGCATCTCTGCGATGTTTCTTCCGCCAAATTGCACTGCACTGATTCAACCAATGAACCAGAATATCATTCAGTTAGTCAAGCAAGACCATAAGAAAAACCTACTTCTAAGAGCCGTATCAAAAGACCAACCAATAGAAAAAACTTTAAAATAATTTAATATGAAAGACTTGGTTTTTGGTCTTTGTCAGTCGTGGAATGCGTTACCGTCATCAACTATTAAATCGTCTTGGAAAAAGTTATGGCCAGATATAGTTACCATTCCTAGCAACGTTCCACAAATCAGTTTTACTTCGGACGTTATAGAACAAGTCGCTACTGAAACACAGATAAGTCCGGAAGATTTGGAAATCTGGTGCCGTGGAATGGATAAAGAGGAAAATGATTTTCATGAAATGTCTGACGAAGAGATTATAAAAGAGGTTTCTAATTATACAACAAACAATCAGGAAAATAACGACGACGTGATTGCAACTGCTCCACAAGTCACAGCACAAGACGCAATTAACGCCTTTGAGCTAGGTTTACAATGGGCTGAAGAGAATGGTACTTCCTACAAAGAACTTTTACTTTTGAGAAGACTGAGGGACAAAGCTCTGATTTCGCGTTATAACAACCTTGAACAAACAAAAATTGATGAATATTTCCAAGCTTCATAATTTGATAAATTCATTAATGATTTTGATTAACAATTCTTGATTATTTTGGTACATATGTATGTGCATTTATGTTTAATTTCATAGTAAAACGTAAGCTCTCTATGTTATTTAATTTACTAAATTCGACATACATAAACTATGTATAATTTGTACTTCAAAGTACATACATATACATAACAAATATAATCTTACCATTGGATATGTAATTTGTCGGATTACAAGGTACTCTTTTGTAAAAAATTCCGGACTATAGGGGGTCTTAGGCAGTGCTCTATAATCCGACAAATTCGATAGTCCGACACTGCCCTGCATAATGTTTGTCGAATTACCGGAAGTCCACTGTATTTGCGAGACTATATGCTTAATCGTTATCACTTATCTCTACGTATCCATCTATCATTACCAACGAGTTCAAAGTCTGATTCTAACCGAATTTCGCCAGGTGAAATTAATTTGGATATTTTCTTGTCGTAAAACATATCGTCGCCAATAAAACGAAGTGGCATATATCTCAGAAAATACGAAAATTGAGTTAAATCGATTCTATTGCCCTTTGATATCACGAAATGGCATAAGTCAGTCTCTAATACAGAGTTATAGAAAAATAATATTAGACTTACATCATTTTAATAGAAAATTGACTTTCACGAAGAAGCGCCAATTTTGTGAAATTATAAAATATACAGCGTATGACTTATCTAAGTTACGCCAGTTCGTAAAGTTGTAGTTTTAATTTTATCAGTATGCGTACTTGCGACTTCACCTTCAGCACGAGTACAGCTTTTTTAGATTAAAAAGAAAAAAAAATAATTAAAAAGATACTCCTCTCGAAGTGCAGAGCCAAAAAACAATACTATAAAAAAGTATATGGATTTGAATTCGCTGTGTGAAGGAGATACACTGGTAGTTCGTTTACAAGAATACCAAAGATTCGATTTAAATCTTCCTCATGAGTAAAAGATGAAATATTAACTCGTATAGGGAGTTAAATAAATAAATCCTTTAAATTTCATGGTTTTTGAGTTTACATCACTCAATATAACACGAACGTTACTTTTATTCTATGAACTACGACCCTTCAGTTTCGCAAAATGACATATCTACTTATTTTGGAAATTTTGATTACATGAAATGAAAAATGGGTTAATCGTTGCTCATTTTTAAAAAGCCTGTAAACTTGAGCAGATATACCCATAAATTCAATTATGTAGCAATAATCCTTTTTTGTCAGCAACAACTCAAACCTCGAGAACATATTTAAAACGCTCTCCTGTGAAATTGGAAAACATGAGATACGCCACTTCGTGTTATGCACGACGATATGAGCGCCGTGATAATCTTGAAACCTGATTCTGATTTATACGAGTACCTATGCCGAAATGATAACACCTTCAAAATTATTATAGCGGGTCATAATGTGAGACCGCATCGCGATATCCAGTTAAATTCAACAATCGAAATTAGTTTAGAGTAAGGCCCTGGTGCTTCTTCGGAGCATTATCTATAATGCAAAAAGGTGACACTACTGACAGCTACCACCTATAAATAGTTTACCAAAGCCTGAAAGATTTTCAGAAGGCCCCTACGTCTCTGGCCTATATCCAATGACAGTTGCCATTTTATGAACGGACAGCCCACCATCATTCAACATCTCAACATCTAGCCCCACACCGTACTGATGATTGCCAAAAAGCATGAAACGACAATTCTAAAGATGATTTCAAACAAAGAGGATATGTCAAAAAGGGTCCCCGTTATTGCTTAGCCACTGTTTCGTAATCTCGTATGTGAGTCTACCAGCATTCCGTCTTCTTAGCAAAATTACCTCCGCATAGCACAATCTCCTACCGTTCATTCAATTAGGCCGAGATCCATATGTAAATCGACAACATTATGAAAATGATGTTAACAAATGACACCTTAGATATACTCCAACAGTTACGGACATTTTTCCGTAATTACCTCACATTTGCCCAAGCATGTTTCTGTCTCAGCCGCTGGATAATGAGCCCCCGTCGTATCGTAATTAGAATGCGAGTAATAATATTAATCAGTGGTCCTAAACATTTTTCTTTGACCACCATTGAAGCTCGTTACTAGTATCAGTATAAAACAACGAGTTCGGACTAAGCAGAAGGAGCTGGCATGGGACTTGTTTTGATCCAAAAGAACGTAGTTAGCAGTCAGGATGCAAGGGCGTACACCTACAAGCCGGTCAAGCTTACGCCGCCAGCTTGACAGGTGTTGACGTTTCGCATTGAATTCGTATCCTTCTGAAGAAAGTACGCGGGTTTCCACACGGTCGTAGTAGCGGGAGGCCATGTACATATCTCGACATTGGGCTTTTTTTACCTGGACAATACTTCTTGTCTCTGTGAGCGGTTAGTCTCAACATCAGGTTTGATAACAAAATTTTATACTTGACAAAACATTTAATGATTCTCCCTGCAGACATTCGTCAGAAAATTTCTGACAAAAGAGCTTCAGTTAAGCAAGCGGAGAGGTTTTGTCATCCACATGACATTTACATAGCAAGTAATCTTGTTCATGAAGTGAGAAATGCTCTTCATGAATTCCGTAATGAGCAAATGGAGCGACTTTCTGTCGGGGATGCTTGACTCAAGTATTCCTCTCTGGAAAGTTGCAAAGTCGCTCTGAAACCGAAAGCAAGAACAACTCCCGCACATCCACGATCCTAGGGACTTAGTCTGTAGGACAGAGGAAAAGGTCGAGGTTTTCGCTGATGCAATGGAAAGTCAGTTCTCTCCCAACTATGACTTGTTAATGACCTCGACGAGGTCGATTGTAAGATCCGTCAGGAGATATTGTAGGGCCAACGGCGTCAGTGGCAGTAGTGCCTCCCTTAGTGATTTTTCCTCAGAGGAATCTTCAGAAGATTCCTCAATTGAAGAGCTGCACGGCACATCAGCGGAATCTCCTGAGACTCCGTATTGCACACCAGCAGAGCTCCAAGGTCATATTAAAGACCTCAACGTGCGCAAAGCACCTGGAGAGGATCGAATCACTAATAAGGTGCTGAAGCTACTTTCACGGAAGTCCTTAACTTATCTCGTGGCAATAATCAATGCCATGCTAAGGACCCAGCACTTCCCAACGCCGTGGAAGACCGCTGATGTCATAATGATTGCCAAGAAGGTGGGTTCGATATTCCCTCAGGATTACCGCCCCATTAGTCTACTGTCAGCCCCTTCTAAACTCGCTGAAAAGGTGATTCTACGTCATCTTGAAAATTTCTCGGCAGACCACAATGTGATTCCTGACGCGCAATTTAGCTTTCGGTTCGAGCATAGTACGGAGCTACAGGCCATAAGGCTTGTTGAACGAGTAAACAGGGGGTTCGTTCACCCGTAACGAAAGTACTGGCATCTTGCTACTGGATGTCTCAAAGGCATTTGACAAGGTGAGGCACAAGGGCCTTCTCTACAAATTGATCCATAAGGGCTTCCCCTTCTGGCTCCTAAAACTTTTGAAATCCTTTCTCGAGGGTAGGAAATTTCGGATCAAAATTAATAACGTTCTGTCGACAACACGGACCATCAAAGCCAGTGGCCCTCAGGGTTCGGTTCTTGGACCAGTCCTTTATTCACCTTTTATTCATGACGTCCCTTGCCTGAGCAGCTGTGAAACCTATCTCTATGCTGATGACACTGCCCTGGTGGCCCAGTCGTGCTCTGGGGATCTAGTTCACGAAATGCTGCAAAGTGCAGTGGACGAGGTATTCGAATCGGTGGCTGATCAAAATTAATCATTCCAAAAACGCAGGCAATCTATTTTACTAAAAAACGTAGCGGCGCCCCGTCTGAGGTTTTAGTGAATGGAGCTCGGGTACCATGGGAAAGCTCTGCTAAGTATCTCGGTGTCACTCTTGACAAGGGGATAACCTGGCAGAAGCACACTGAAGCATGAAAAAATAAGTTCCAAATCTCATTTCGGCAACTCTATCCTATGCTATGTAGAACATCAAAATTAAGTTTGATCAACAAAGTCCGGCTATACAAGATGGTTATTAGACCAGCGATCACTTATGCAAGTGCGGCTTGGTGTTTTCTCGCCACAACGCATTTGCGTAGCCTGAAGTTTTTGCAGAACAGAACCTTGCGTACAATCACTAACGCCCCATGGTATGTTTCCAACGAGACCCTTCACAGAGACCTTGACATCCCTTACCTAAGGGACTACATCAAACAACAAGCGCAGCTAAGTTACAGTCAAGCTGAATTGCATAGCAACCCTTTGTTGGGCGAGTCAGTAGACTACACAGTCGAGCAAGTTCGCAAGCACACAAGGCCGCGACTCGCACTGTGAACAAAATTAAATCGTGCGACTTTAGGTCCAACCAAAACTATAATTTTTCTTCAACAACCAATCCCAGAATTAATTTTAGGATCAATTTAAAATTGCCGAATATTAACTAGCAATGCCAAGACACCCCTCAAATTGATGCACTTCTTTTTTCTTTGTTCTCCCTCCCTCCTTCCTTCCTTCCTTCCTTTCTTCTTCCCTTCTTTCTCCCTGACTTTGTTAGGTATCTGGGCAACCAGACCTGACAGACCTACTGACTTACAAGACTTCAACCAAGAGCAAAGGTCCTACGGACCGCTCTGACAGACAATGACGAATACTGGAAACGAGAAGGACCAACCGAAATCTTTGAGTCTTATCTACTTTCATTTCGAATCTAAAAGTTCTTAGGAAAGGTTCTTACGCATAAAAAGTAATTTTACGTGTTCTCCTCTCAGTGCCACGAGATTGAATGCCGAATTAAGTACACCACTTACAAATCGTTTTATTGGATCACAGCAGTGAAAATGATATAGCAGCAGCAGTAATTTCCATGTGAGGCTGAACTAGGTATCCGTTTTTACGCAAGAATCTGTTCACAACCACTATTTAAAAACCAAGTGCAGGTTGTCTGGGTGTCCCACTATTATGAATATCATCGTTGCTTTACCGTTAACTAATATTATTATTTTGGGCCCATTTTTGTAAATAATATGTAAAATAAACGCAGAAAGACTAGGAAAAAATCAAGGCGGAACTCTCCACAATTAGCACACACTGCAAAAATGTATGCTGGGAATTTTCTAAATGAGTCATTTTCTGTCATACCATCGATAGTTGGGTTATTTTTAAAAGTATATAGGCATATCGGGGACCTCTGGTATCGCAGTTTCTCATGTTCTGCGAAAAGAAATTTGCAGTCGGCAGAAAAACTGGCGAAAAAAATGTCAAGGTGATACTGCATACCTGATCTTTATGCAGTAACGGTTATTTGTGGAGGTGTTATAATCAACAAGAACGAGAAACAGGTGTTCAGTGAAAGCATTTCAGTCAAGATCAGCTATTTCATAGTTATTATTCGGTATTTCAGACGATCCAACAATTTCTGTTATCTAATAGAGATGCGATCAAATAAATAAACCAATACAACAATACTGAGTAATCCAAAAAAGTTTTAATATTCTCAGAACATCAAAAAAAGTTACACTAACTGTTCCTGTGAGCATAACTGAGGTCATATTGGAAATGGTAAGTTTAGTTACAGGATAAGCTACTATAAAAGTAAAATACACCATTCGGTGTCCTGAAAAATAACTGTCGTTTATAAAGTTGCAAAGTATGCATACCAGTATTTTTGTGCACCGTTGGCTAAATTTGTTTTCTCTCCTAGATTTCCATGTGCATCAGACAGAGAGAGAGAAGCGTGTTAGAAAAAGTGCGCCATATAAGCGTCGTCACCATGTTGCGAAGTAGGAGTTACAGCCACGCTCCACGCCATCCGTTACTGTCGTTGCCAGGCTACGTAGTGACAACGCTTATACGGCGCACTCTTTCTGGTGCACATGGAAATCTAAAAGAGAAAACATCTTTGGCCAGCACTGCTTAAAAGATTCTGCATACTTTGCATCTCATCTCAAATAAGAATGTGTGTGACATAGCTATTTCTGAGGACACCAAATGGTGGAGTTTATTTTTATAGTTGCTTATCATGTGACTAAGCTTACGACCTCCATATACAGGGTGTTTCAAATTCGAACGTTACTATTGGGATCTCGGAAGCGGCAAGGCAGATGAAGTCGCTTAAAGAACTATGAAAAATTTTGTCTTGACTGAAATGCTATCACTGAACGCTTGTTTCTCGTTTCTGTTGATTATACCACCTTAGCAAATAGTCATTACTCTCGAACACATCCCAACTAACAATTATCACTCCTATTAGAGTTGCAAGAATGATTACACAGTATTCCATAAACAGCATTGTATACTGTAAGAACATTGGCAAAACCCTGTTAGAACTCCTATACAAGCGGAATGGGCACACCTAATAGGACACTTCAGTCATTTAAGAGGTTGTATAAAGGCTGCAGGTAACACTTATACAACAAAAGTGTAAGCCTCTTGCAGCCGCTATAGGACATTTGCGTCAGTGCAAGATTCAGTTTTTGTCAACTATACAACTATTCTGTTACGTGATTCTACTTTATTGCAACCTAACTATTTCTTATGTATTATATAGACGAAGAAGAATATATAACTAACACATTACAGTCATCTTGTTTACTTACATATCGGCCATTGTGAATTTCATACACAGGTATATTATAAACTTCTACACTGTGATATAAGGCTATTGAATTACTTGCGCAGCAAATTTTATTGTGATTATCGTGCAAATTGGTTACGCAATTTCTACGGGCTTCGTATTTGATTCATATTTTGATAATGACCAAAAGTATGTCTAGATTTTTAAGATGGAAAACTGAACTTATCTACGTTGAATCTTCCACAAATCCTATATTTAGACGCAATTACACTAATGTTTATCACTTTATATCTGTAATTTCGAACTGAAACATAATTATTTAATATTAAATAGAGGAATACATGTTTGCCCAATATGGCGGGTGGTTGTGTATAATCTTGGCGGTGTTATACAACAATTTGACAAATGTCTGAAATGAAATACCGACAGAGTCGAAAGATTTACCCAGAATTTGTACCAGAGCTATATCTTCTGTTTGAACAGTTGATAAAACATTTTGAACCAATATGCATGCCTTGTTTGTCTTAAAACATTGGTTATGGCATTTTAACAAAAATATGACAGCAGAAGGTTAGGTTATGGTGAAGTTGTATACCAACATATTTAGCATATGTACAGCCTTTAACAGTTGTATAAGTGCTTCCGTTGGGAGCAATTTGTTGGCTAAAGTAGTAAATAGCACAGCAAAACAACAAGGCTCGGGTTTGTTTTATAAACGTTACCATGGATGCCACAACACAACCATTTTGACTAACGTACAAATATGCCGTATAAAATAGTTGTATAAACGTTCATGCAACAGTTAAAAATTTGCCCTATAAGGTGTTGTATAACTATGCTATAAGAATATTTTAAACACCTCACTTTAGAGCAAATATGTTGCAGAAAGCAAATCTGCATTCCACACAACATTAAGCCAGCATTTTGGTGTTCAGGCAACAACAATAGAGAGCTTTTATGGCTGAACGGTTCTTTTACCAAAAGCTTATATAACACTACTTTGCTAGTTGGGATGAAAATCTAATAGGGCAAAACACTTAGGCCAGCACTTTATATAGGGTGTTTTAGGTTCGACCCTCACCATTGGGATATTGACAAAATGTCGGTTAGAAATTTTCGAAATTCAAAGTACCTACTATCGGAGGGAGACGTGAATGTGAATATATGTTCAGTGTATCAGCATCACGACTGAACCACAATACAGAGAGATGTAAAACATGGAATACCTACTGATTGATGCCCGAAGGAGATTCTGGTCAGTCATTTTGACAGTTTAACTGTCACGGCCAATATCTGTCAAGCGATACAGATGCTTTATTTTGAAGTAGCTGTTATCCGATAAACCATTGTTTTTAAGTAGCACAGTAAATGTTCGATTACGATTTGTATCTTCAATGGTATTATTACATTCACAGTCACACGCTCGGGAAATTTTTTTAATATATAAATATAACGAGGCAGAAAGTTAGTTATTAACATATAATTGACTTCGGCTTTGTCTATGTACATTTGTAGCGCTACCATAATATCTTTACCTTAAAACGATGATGCGTAGAAAGCTCAAAATCAACCTACTGGGTGCCATTTTTAATGGTCCAGTTCGCCATCGGTGCTCTAAATGATCTAAGTGTATAAAGTTACAGTCAAAGATACACTGAAGCAGGAAGTAAGAGTCGTTCGTGTCTATCGTTTTGTAACTCTCTCGAGTTAAGGAGCACTAACAAGCCATAAAGTCACGGGAATACACCTTTATCTATCTAATTGTGTCCGATATGAACAATTATTATTACAGAAAGCGTAGGAGATTTCAATAGGACATCACGAGAGGAACTCCCACAATGTCTCGTCTCGGTTTTAAGAGAGAAACATCGATTTTTCCATCTAAAATAAAACCCATAACATTCTCGTGCGGTGCCTTATAAATGACTGATCGTCTGAGGCTATAATTCATCACAATTGTTTGTTAGGCGAAGTGCAAAAATCATCACCGACCTACACGAGCATAGGAAGTGAGTACAGGGCCGAACTTCGGTAGCACAAGAGAACTACGAGTATATTGACCTCATTTGAAAGTATTCAAATATGGGGGTTTAGCTTATGAGAGCAGTATATGGACACCTATATGAAAACGTTCCATTCCGAACTGTACCATTTTGAGTAATTGATTTGGTAATGGATATTTTTATTTCACATTTTAATGCAACAATAAATAAACGTAAATGTCTCTCCAGTCTGTCAGCATCACGTCTGAATCACAATATGAAGAGACGTAAAAATTTGTTCACTCACTAATTTATACCCAAGGAAGGTTATGAGCAAGGATCTAAGAAAATGTTTAGGATAATAAAATTAATTTTTCGAGGATCTTGAATATGACCCGCCACATCGTCTACTAAGTTTCGACTGCTTTCGTTATTTCATAATTAAGGTATTGTGGCGAATGAGGTGCATTTTTCGATAGCTATTCGCCCACTTTAGGTTCAACGTGCGAATCTTGGTCATTACTCAACAACTGTGCTAAAGTTCACAAAGTAGCATCACTTGCAGACTAATCTTATAAGCTCAGCGTTTCCCAAGGCCGCCAGCGTTCACAACGAGACATTTTCTTGGTATTGGTATAGTGGTCGCTCCAGTCGAAGACGAACCGCACTATTGCTGCTCAAAATAAATCTAATCAACTTATGCTGCTTATTAGTACATATTAGTATCGTAAACCATAGGTCTCCTTGTCCATGTGCCTTTAAAACTTGGAGAAATATCAAATACACCGTTGTGCACCAAATTCAGTCTGCGTCTGCTGCCTCCACCTACACTGCAGCTGGCCAGCATGGCGTGGCGAACGCTGCCAAATGGTTGATACTTGCAGCAAGGGCACGGAAGAAATTTCTAGTTTATATCGTTATCAAATGAGTGGGGACAGTTGCTCATTTGAACCATCTAACGGTCTTTTAGCCGCCACTTTTTATAATACTAGTTCCAAAGATGTGATGCATACTAGCTGACAGAAATTCAAAGCTCTATGAAACATCCAATTTCATAATAATATTATAAAATAAGAAACTTCAGATCCTGTCAAGTTAATAAGGGAATATTTTTTGATAAATTACAAGGAAAATATGAACTACAAGGCCTATCAATTTTCTAATGGGGCGGGATTTTCTAGTTTACTATAAGCCAAGATATAGAATTCTGTCTTTGCAGCTTCCTGTGCAAAGGCACAGGGTTGGCGGAAGGAGTTGCGTATGAACACATAGTTGCTCAGTCTATGTAGAGCAAAATACCGACACAAATGTTCATATATAGTAAGCTTCAGTTTTTGACATTACCGTGGAATTGCTCAATTCTGCTGGTTTGACCCAAAAGTGATATTACTAATGCTGGTATATGGACTTCTGTAGAGCCGCTGTCTCGTCTCACACCTCCAGTGACGATGTTGGATGTGGGCAATGCGAACTGTGGGCCAGTCTATGTCTGACGCTGTCATAACGGACTGAATCATCTCCCGGAAGTGCAACCGCCGCCTGCAGGTTATTGGTTTTGTTTATTCTCTTTGCTTCTAGCATGCATTATGGAACATCATGATGATATAACAACACTATTTGTGCGCCTTCGATTTATTTTACCGACCAACATTTGGATCAATATTAGCTTTAAAATCTTCTAGCATTGAACTTGGTGGACGTTACGCTAGCTCACCCAAGTATTTTTACCCATAATTGAAAAATCAAAAACCCAAGTTGGCTTATGCTTGAATAAAACCCTGCCGTAATTGGACTGACTTGGTTTGCCAGTATTTTTTTTTCGTTTAAACGTGTACTATTATCAGAAGATGGTTCCAGGTCTGCCTCAAATAGTCTCCAATATGTCATTTTTCATGCACGGATTTCAATAATATGCCCGACCCCAAAACTTTGCAATCTTACTAGTCAGTAGTGAACACCAAAATACTTGTTTTTGCCGTTTCACAGTTGTGGTTTTTATACAAAGCGTTTGAGGCTATTTGTTATATAGTACTTTTCAGAAAGATATAGCTCCCTACGCACGAGTACCTACTACGTTTTAACGAAAAGGTGGCAGTAGTAAAATTCAGGATGACGTTTAGGTGCTATCTTGTAACCATTTTTAAATGGAATGAGGGGTCGTATGATAGCTTGTCTTGAAGATACTTATGAGTACTTTATAGTCAGGAATTTAGAACCGTTACCTTTCAAAACGGCGGACTTTGAAACTGTCAAAGCTGAACGTCTTTGTATATTGAATTGCTTACAATTCAACAGCTAATCATCAAAACGTCATACGAGTATTATGTTATAACAATCCTCTTCTTTTGGAAGTGTCTATCTAAATGTGGAATATGATACGAGACATTTAGTTGAAAAAATTACATTTTTGAATGAGATGTTTTATATTTTATTACGTATTTGGATAGACCTTTTCAAGACAAGAAAATTGATATAACAAAACACATATGTAGTCAGCCTTTTGATGACTGGTTGTTGAGATATATGCGACTCAATGTGAAAAACGCTCAACTTTGAGAGCCTACCAGTTTCAATTTACAACTGCCACTTTTCACCTGAAAAATAGTATGCATGCATCAGTGTCCATTACCCCGAATTTCAGCCTGCTAACTTGATACGTTCAATCCGCTCTAAAATAAGTAAAATGGCGCTTATTTGGAAAACGCTGTATAGGGTTTCTCAATTTTGCTTCAGTGCCTTGGTTTTTAGCACGTTTAATTAGTTTATTCTAATTCTACATATTATCCTCAAAAAAATCAAACTCAAACTTGAATTTAGTGTGCGCAAGTAACTGAGATGTCTGACAATCTCCGCATATCAATTCATTGCCAAGCTAATTTCCATCCTCATCCCACTTGATGAATATGAATGAAAGAACCCTACCTTTCTGGCTTATTTGCTTCCCGTCATCTGTTTCCAAGACTAGACTTATACCGCACTGACGAGTTGCTAATAAGTACGAAACAGCGCTGTCAGAAAGCAAATGTGTCCAGTTCAGCTTGTGTGAATTTATGCATATATGCATAGAGTACCATCGCTGGATTGTTCTGTGACTACTTATTATTCCGATTACTTAACGAATCGACCGTGATGCTGGAGCGACATCTATTTGTTCGTAGCGCAGAATGTCGAGCACTTATGAGCCAGATACGTAGAGGACGTAGTGGTCTATTTCCAAGGCCAGACCTATACCGCACTGAATAGTTGCTAATGGGTACGAAACAGCGCTTCATGTTGGTCATGGTTAGAGAGACAGAAGCAAACATGTCAATTTTAGATTTGAATACAGGTTTGATTTAGGGTAGGATCTAGATCACCCCGTACATACATAATGTAGCATAGTGGCACCTTGCACAGGCATGTGATAATCATGCGTAGACACTAGACACACAAATATCTGTATAACCACTTGACTGATAGGCATCAGTTAATTACAAGTCGTTATTCAATTTATCAGCATCTCTAAATAACGTTACTTATATGTCACTTGTCAAGGACTTATCCCTAAAGACAAATGCGAGTCAATTGAACTAAAGTAGTATTTAAAATTCTTAAGGAGTCGGCATGATAACTGCCGCTTATTAACGCAGACTTGGAGATTTAGTTTTTTATGTCTTCGGGACTTAAATGGCAATAAACGAAAACTGGGCACAAACAGAATATAGGCAATTAGTCCTTTCCTTGAGATAAAACTACTGAGTACATATAAAGACGACTACTATTTTTGTCCACAGATTGTAGATTTTGTCTTTCGGTTGTCTATTACCAATGCCAATCTTTCATACAAATACAAAAGCCTAATGCCACAGGTCAAGTTCTACGTGGTATCCCTAAGAAGATATAGGCCCGCTTAAAAAAATATTGATAAGTCAATAACCAGTTAGGTCGTCATATATGATTAAAACAACTCATCTAGATCGCCAGTGACCGACTAGACCTAACAAAATATGGGGTTGTTCAAAACGGACGCAGGAAAGTAAACGCATATTAAAACAAGAAAGATTGATATTCAAATCAAGTTGGGTACTTTATTTTGAAGGTTCATTTATACCATTTATGTATGAAAAATAATATCGCTCAAATGTTCACCACGCCTGGATTTACAGACGTCCACGCGATGGTCGAAATTTTCAATGACATTTTGCAACATGGTCGGTTCTATGGCATTTATCTCGGCAATGATGTTGTTTTTGAGTTCTTGGAGGGTGGCTGGTTTGTTGACGTAGACTTTGCTTTTCAAATATCCCCATAAAAAAAAGTCCAAGGGAGTCAAATCGCACGATCTTGGTGGCCATGGCACATTTCCTCTGCGCGAAATCACGCGATCACCGAAGAAGGACTGCAATCGATGTATATTGACGTTGGTTGTGTGGCATGTTGCACCGTCTTGATGGAAATAAACATCGTCCATATCCATTATTTCAAGTTGCGGCAAAATAGAGTCCTCTATATTTACGTGATATCACTCAGAATTGACGGTAACGGCGTCCCCGGGCGCATTTTCGAAAAAGTAAGGTCCGATGATGTCTTTTGACCACAATGCACACCACACAGTCACTTTTTGAGGATGCATCGGCTGCTCTTGATACTCACGGGGATTTTCGTTCGCCCAGATGCGGCAGTTTTGCTTGTTTACCGTCCCATTCAAAGTGAAATGCGCTTCGTCGCTGAACATGATTTTTGATGAAAAATTGTCATCAATTTGGCGGTGTTCAAGGAGCCAATCTGAGAACGTTCGACGCGAAAAATGGTCGGCCCGACGCAGCTCTTGCGTCAATTGGATCTTGTAGGCGTGTAAATTCAAATCCTTGTGGAGAATGCGGAGCAAACTGGTTCTCGAAATGCCCAATTCTTGGGATCGATGCGATGTTGATTGTTTCGGATCGTCTCTCACACTCTCCTTCACAACAGCAATATTTTCCGGTGTGCGAACGCTCCTTGGCCGGCCAGAGCCTGGCAGATTTGCCACAGAACCTGTTGCCTCGAATTTACGCACCAGACGACCGATGGTTGTTTCGTTAGGGCGGTTGTTGCGACCGAAATGCTCACGAAGCAGGCGAAACGTGTTTTTTATTTTTGCACCATCTTTGTAGTGCTCTTGAATAACTTTAATGCGGTCTTCAATCGAATACGACTCCATAGCGATCAATGGTAAACATTCAACTAACAAAATGACATGTCGGTGACAGAAAACAAAGATGGCGTCTATGTCAAATTGACGTTTACTTTCCTGCGTCCCTATTGGACAACCCTTTATAACAGTAAATACAGTTCGCCCAGGATATACATATGTGTTGATGAAAAGAATTGCTGTTTATGTTGGTAGTTTTAAATTATAACCAAATTATAGATTTGGCAAACCCTAATGTGCCACATTTTGAACACGTATTGAAATAAAAAGTGATATTTCCGTGTGTTTTGGTTTTCTATCAAAGCAAATTAGTATAAATAGATTTTTTTAATTTTCTCGAAATGAATCGACTGATTTTAAAAAAATCAAACGTTAAAATAAAGGACTTTGAAAGACCTTTTAAGCAAGCTATCACTCAATATAGTAGTAGTTTTCGGTTAAAAAGCTGCCCCCCCTTGACCAATCTTTTGACGTGACTCGGCGTTTTTCCTTTTAATCAGTGGTTTTCGATGAATCCGTGGTGGGAAGTTTTCAAATGAACACCCTGTATATGTTTTGATTCTATTTATCACATCTGGCAACTCTATACTGTACCCGTTGCAGCCAGTTCGAAGTATAATGTAGGTCTTATACAATATGATTTCGAGTGACCACGTTTAGGGTCTTGTACATAAGTAGAGCAGTCCAGTAAGACATTTTTATAGAAATCTGTGGCATTTATTTTTGTGTTCTATATGTTCTAGAGAGACTGTCTTCATATTTTGGGACACGCTGTACCAACACACGTATCTGAATTATAATTTTTTGACTGTTTATTTTATTACAAAGATACCAGTTGCTACATTCGATAAACCCATAAGCTCAAGTACAAGCACTTCTAAGAACAATGGATCCTTGTCAGCATTCCAGTCCAGCTTGGCTGATATTTTAAAGTATTGTGTAAATATTATTTTTAATTCTGCTTGTTCGTGTTGTATGGTTTTTGAACGCCTCTTCCGTGTTTTGCCAAGTAATGGTGATCTCTTAGTTTTGGTAACATAGGAAAGTGAATTTTGGGAGTGATGGGACGATTCTGTTGCCGCCTGTTTTGGATCAGTGAGGACGAGCGATCGTGACTAGGAGTGCATAACTTTCTGGTCAGACACAAAAATATACTGAGTGGCGTGGAAAATAGAACACCTGGTAATAATGAATTTATTACAACATTTTTTTTGTTTATGTGTGTCTTAGGCTTACGTAACTCATTAGTCAAAATTTCAAAGACGCCCAGCTCTTGAAGTAATGTAAATAAATAATTATTTGTTGGGCTTCCATGATGTTTTATGCACTCATAAAGACGTTTAGGCATGCTCCCTAATTAGATGATCGATTGCCGCTGGACTCTTTGTAGGATGGGCTAAACGGAATAATAAGCAACAGCCCCAATACCATATTTCCAACAGTGTGGTTGCACGTGCCTTTCCATAGAAAAGTTCGTCTTTTACCTCGTCGCCTTCTCACCCTTGTGGACGTGAAGCGGACCCGTAGAGCCAAAAGCGTAAGGCGGCGATCTTGGTGTGGGGCTGTCCTGGCATAACCTGTAACTCTAATAATTCTGGTACGGCATCAAGATCCATGCCCGATAACAAACCACCATCGTATTAAGACTTATTTGCTCCCTAGTGTCTATACCTCTAAATGAGAAACCAGTCTTACACAAGTCCACTATTCGCCCCCTATCAAACCCGCTAAGATGCTGAAAATTTTCTCGCCTTCCCACTCTAGGCATGATGAACAGATTACAGGGGATCTTAACCCTGGAATGGTTACATGAACCTTTCATACGTTGTCCGTTACATGGGGTTCTAGGATACCACGCCAGAAAAACATCAATAACATATTTAACTTTAAAGATATCTTTATTTGCATACTATACAAGAAAAGTATAATATATCATCAATATTTTACGCAGTTTTCGCATACTTTTATTTGATGACTGGACATACAGCCTGAAAACACTTGGTGCATCTTGTTTTGGATTTTCTGTTTAATAATAATAATAATAAATGCCTTTATTAGCAACACAAAAATAGGGCGAAGTTTAGCCAGTCGGCTACTCTTACACCTAACCCTATTGAGTGCTTATATATGTATATACAATTCAAAGTCACATACATGCAACCTAAAAATAAATACATCGATCTGGCTTTCAACTAATAATAAAGGGAAAAAAATACAATCAATTGATAAATCCGCGCTATATTGGTTTACCAAAAAGGAAACAGTCAAGAACCAATACAGAACGGATGACAACAAAAAAAAAAAAGATAACGATAATAACAACTAATTATGATACATCTAAAAGCTGATTTTTAACCAGCTTCCTGAATGTTACTACACTTTTGCTTCTCCAGGCAGGGTCGGTTGAGTTGAATAACCTCACAGCATAGAAAGTGAAACATTTTTGAAACAATGCGGTGTAGTGCAAACGCATTGTCATATTATTATTATGCCTCAGATCTCTAAGATTAATGATTCCTCTAGTTACCAATTTACTATGGAGGTAGATGGGCGTTTTAGTACACAATATTATTATATTATTATATTTTATATATACTATATTTTCGAAGATCATACACAAACCCACAGCAGTTGTTTTGTATTCTTTGGATCCTACACCGATTCATCGAGTCAAGGCAAGGATAGTATAGTATAAGGTTAAAGCGTAGTTGAGGCTCGACATTATCAAACTTTCAACTAGCTTATTAAGCGTTTTAAAGTTCAATCTATTAGCATATAGCAGTCTTAATTTGATGTAGGTTGACTTCGATAGATGACACACATGTTTGTCAAATCATAAACTGGAGTCGAAGATGACACCAAGATTTTTTGCTTGTTCCACAATAGGAATGAGCTCGTTGTTGATGCCTAATGCAATTCTGTCCCTTACTCTATTATTCAAATGTTTAGGATAAAAAAGTATTCAAATACACTTATCCGGATTAATCTTCAGCATGTGTCTTTTACAAAAATCAGTGATGAGGCAAGATCACAATTTATCTTATATGACACTTCATCCAGATGAGACAAGTCAAAATGAAAAGAAAGCTGCGTATCATCCAAATAAGTTTGTACAGCACAATGCAAAAGTATATATCAATTACAGTATAGGACATATGACAAAGCCTTGAGGGATACCCGAAGAAACGGCAACAGAAGATGAGACATCTTGAACTGTCTTCAGCTTTTGTTTACGATTTGTTAAGTAATTTTCAAAAAAATTAAGCGGAATATCAGAAAGTCCATTATACTTTAACTTACTCAACAAAATAGTATGGTTAACGGTATCGAACGCCTTAGAGAAGTCAACCATAACTAAAACTGTATTAATATGTTTATCCATATTATTTAAGATATTGTGTGTCAAGTGGAGAAGTGGAGAAGTTGTACTGTGTCCAGCATGAAATCCAGACTGATGGACAGGAAGTAAATTGTTAATCTCTAAATATTCAATTAGTAGTTGGAGATGAACAGCTTTTTCCAATATCTTTGAAAAGAAACACAGTATGCTGACGGGTCGTAAATGATCAAGAGTTATGGGATTTTTTACTTTGGCTAGAGGGAGAATTATTGCTTCTTTCCAGTCATTAGGAAAGCTCCCAGTTTCCAAACATATATTAACAATATGAGTTAGATACTGAAGTACTTCAGGTAAACAAAGACCAAACATGTCCACACCAATACCATCGCGGCCGACTTTAGAGAGACAGAAATATCTAAGATCTCCTAAACACTTACAGGTCTGAACACAGATAATTTTAAATTAGCATCGAATAAATTCTGTTGATAAAATTCAGCTGTAGCATCAATTAAACGGGAATGGGTATGGGTATTGTGAAAATTTAATAAAAAGTTGTCATTAACTTCGTTTGGTTCTAATAAATGTAATGGAATCTCAGTATGTTTTTGAGGACAAACGTTCATCTTCCTAAGTTGATCCCAGGCTTTCTTCGAATTTAATTGATCAAACCGTGACAGATAGGCCTTTTTTGTCGCGTCTAAGAGAGGCAAGTGCGAAATTTCTCATATCTTTATAAATTTGCCAATTACAATCGGAAGAGTCCTAGTGAAATGTAGCTAAAGCTTTATCCCTTTCACTGAAAATGGCTTTCAGCGCATATGTTAGCCAAGGAGCAGGTTTCTTTGTGACGCGTGCTGTCCGAATTGGAGCATGGTAATCGAACAGTTGGAGGAATGTCTCTGTAAGTATATTTACGTTTTGGTTAACATCACTGACATAGAATATTCTGTGTAAGCCTGTTATCGCTAAATCCTCCTTGAACTGGGCAATATGCATATTTTTGTAATCCCTGTAAGTCACAAATTTATCTTCGGCGTGTTTGATTCCTATATTTAATTCGCAAAAAACTAACCTATGATCAGAAATGAGGTCAGCATTCATTGTGCCAGAATTTAAAATACTATCTACATCACTAACAAATATTACATCAATCAAGGTGGAACTGAAGCGGGTTATACGTATAGGTTCATCGATTACTTGTCTAAAGCCATAGAAATAAAAACAACCGCTGAGGGCATTGCTGGGATCCATCAAATCTACATTCATGTCACCCAAGATGATTATATTACCAAATGGAGGCAAGCAGAAAGGAGATGAAATTATCAATTTGACTAATGCATTCATTAACTGGATAATGAGGAGGTCTGTAAGCCACAATAAATAAACCACTAGAGGAACCAAATTTGCACTTACAATACAGTACATCAACAATGTTATTACCCAAGAGGTTCACTTCAACTGGTCTTATCTGGAATACTTGTTTAAAATAAAGACCAACTCCTCCGCCCCTCCCTTGTAGCGTATCCTTATAGAAAAAATTATAGCCATTCATATTCACACAATTATCGGGTATATTTGCAGGTAGCCAATTTTCGGTAACAGCTATTATATCAAATTTGCTTAGCATCATCCAGGAAAAATCGTCAAAAGAAGCTGTGATGTAATGTAATGTAAGATTTTTTCAAACCCAAAAACAGTGAGCCAAGCTGATGTAGGTACTTTCTCAGCTGTGGGCTGACCTCGTTGACAATATCAACGCTGCTTTTGTAATTGAACTTAGTAACAAACTTCATCTGAGATTTTTGTGTAACATCCAGATTATTCGATCTATACTACAACTATTTAAAACTGTAATGACTCATACGCGTGATCAACGCGTCATCAGAGCTCGATCCCGGCTTCCTTCCAGTACAGCCGTATAGCGTACGACATATGTCGTTTCTGTGGCTTTGCGGTGGTCAACAGCACAGTCAGAGATGGAAATAATGGCTGATTGTTCTCCGCCGGTAGAACCAATGAAATCAAAGACGCGCCTCGACCAGCAGACTCACAGGCGTCGGCAACGCATTGGAACGTGTTTCGTTGAGCGATCGCATATTGTGTGTTTTTATAAGAATTGTTGTGTGATTTTTATTGTTGTGGTTTCTGTGGTTACTGTTTTTGGTTATACTTAACCATGGAGAGTACAAATGGCACGAGTGGAAGTACTGAAAGCCAGGGAACAAGTAGACGGCTTCGTAAAGCACTGAAGAGGGACGCGAAAGAAATCGTGCCCAACGTGTTCAATTATCTGAACAGAACTATGTCGCAGGGAGATGCACTCGCGCGTTGTGTAAGTATGACAGGCGTTCCAGAGTGGACCATTCGCAGGGTGGTGCATGAAAAGAAGAAAACTGGAGCTACTACTGATCCAAAGTTTAATTTGAAGGGACGAAAGGCCGTTAAATTGACGATAGCAAAATGGCGTTAAGGCGAACGGTACATTCATTCTTCTTTAGGAATGGGATACCAACCCTCAAGGCTGTACATGCAGCGATCAAGGAAAATGAAATTATACCCCAAATGAGCGTCGAGGTAATGAGGAAATCCCTGCACGAAATTAATTTTCGTTACGAAACGCGTAATCGGAAGTCAATATTGATAGAGAGACCTGAAATAGTCGCCTGGCGTCGAAAATACCTACGCGAAATGATTGAATATAGGCGACAAAGCAGAAAAATCTATTATTTGGACGAGACATGGGTAAATGCAGGTCACACAGTTAAACAAACCTGGATAGACAAAAACGTAGTGAGTAACCGACAAGCAAGCATTGAAGGTTTGTCAACAGGTCTTCGTGGACCGCCAGGGAAAGGTCAAAAATTGATCGTAACTCATATTGGTAGCGATAGTGGCTTTTTAGAAGAGTGTGACTTGATTTTCGTCTCTAAGAAAGGAGGTGATTACCATGACGAAATGAATGCCAGCTGCTTCGAGAGCTGGTTTCAAGGGGTGCTTCAGCGAGTTGAGCCCAACTCTGTGATCGTCATGGATAATGCTTCCTACCATAGTCGTCGAGCCGAACGTGACCGACTATGGGATCTCGAAAAAGTGACATGCAGCAATGGTTGCGCGAAAAAGGAATCCCGTTTGACGATTCATGTGTGAAAGCGGAATTGTATGAAAAAATTAAACAGCACAACCTGCGAACATTAGTTACGTGACTGATGAGATGGCCCGTCAATGTGGTGTCACTGTGCTGCGGTTACCGCCCTACCACTGTGAACTGAATCCAATAGAGCTCATCTGGGCTCAAGTGAAGGGTTATATTGCACGCCATAACATAACCTTCAAATTACCAGACGTTAAGCTTTTACTTGAGACTTCCATACAGCTAGTAACGCCCGAAGCTTGGCAGCATGCTATCCGTCATGTTGTGAAGGAAGAAACAAAAATGTGGCAGCTTGACCACCACATCGACACCATCATAGAGCCAGTTATAGTCAATTTCAACGAGGAAAGCGATAGCGACAGTTTATTACTGTCAGATGTAAGTGGAAGCGACGATGAATAAAGGTAATTCCCAAATTTTTTACTTACAATATGTTTCAAACCACTCTTTATTAAGCATGTGACAAATCTAGTTCACCCATGTTAAACATTCATACCCCGCCTACGAACAGCCGACTACTGGTAGTTAAGTGATGTTCACGTGAACATCGATGAGTCATTACAGTTCTAGATAGTTATAGTATAGCAATATTGGATATAATATCATCCGGAGATTCGTTCCCATCCAAGTTCACGTTTTTCAAGAGCATATCTGGATGCTAACTTTTCACCAAGAGTTGTTTTCAAGGCATTGAGTGAAACATCATCCTTACAGTGAACAGCAACTCCATTACGTATTTTACGGGCACTGTTCACACATATGTTCGAGCTAGCTGGATCAACGGATGATTTGATATCTTGTAGAATCTTGCAAATTAAAAGTACAGAAGAATTATCTCTTGGCTTTTGTTTTGCAACATCGCTATACGAAGGCCGAATTTGCTGTGAGGTAATGATCTGTACACAAGTAACACCTACTATTTTTAGCAATTTTCTTGGGTGGTTCTGATGACTTACCCTCAGAAGGTTATCCATTGTTCCACAATAAAGTTATAGCAGCTCAAAAATGAAAATCATTTTTTTGTCAAAGGGAAGCGGTGGCTTCCAGCAAAATCGGCTGCGAAACAGCTACAAGGCAGCTACAAAATAAAGCTGGAGGAGTGTGAATGCTGGTTCTCCGCAATGCCTTCCCACTAAAAGGAAGCAGATATTGAACAAACTTCTTCAGGGCATGCACTAATGGACGTGGTCCGATGGTATACAAAAAAGAACTTAACGCTGAAAGTTAAAATTCCATAAGAAAATGGACGGGGTTGCACCCAAGCCAACACAACTAAACGTAAGATACAAAATAAAGGATGCTACTCCATAATCAGGTGTTTGGGACGTCAATATCCCAAAATCTGGAAATTATTACCAACGAAACGACTCACGCACAACCAAAACCTCAACGGAAAGAAGAAAAAGAAAATGGCGCTGGACCTGTCGGTATACACAAGTTACTATAACAAGATATCTTGATAGGAAAAGAATCTACCATTATAGGAAACCAAATATTATATTCGTTAGTACGTGCAGAAATCACAAGGTGGCGCTGGTTGCCAATGGGCGAAACCAACTCCACGTGGAACCAACGATATTTTATGAGGAAATTTCTGAGTTAGTTGTTAATAATACTATAACATTAGTGTCCAAGATATTCCAACACACTACACACAACAATTAACTATGAAATTTGCCAAAAGAAAATCATTAAAAAAGGTTTCGCCTGGAATCAACATAGTAGTAAAAAAAGATTAAGTGATTCTTAAAACAGAATGTGCCAAAATCATCTTTGTAACCTGAATGTAAACTAATTTAAAACTAGAGCTGCCGAGCTGCTAAAAAAACAGTGTTGTTTTCGATACCAGCGCACCTAGCCCAGAATAAATAAAAACACTCTGGAAAATTGTTGTGTGATCTTATTTTTTACTGCTCTCTCATTCATACTGAAATGTCAAAAACGGGAAACACAGAAGCAGCCTCACCCTCTAGAAGCAGCATTCCAGAGGGGCCTTTCAAAGCTCGGTTATGGTTCAAATCAAGATGTACGTTTGGAATTTATACAATTTATTATTCCCAGATGGGAAATAAAAACTATACATACTCTGCTACTGTTTTTACTTATCATCATTAAGAAGAAGAAAACAAAAAAGGGAAGCTTCTCTAATGACCAGGTGTTAGAATGAAGGGTTAGTTAGGTACGTAACGGGAATATTAAATCATACCAGTCCTATGAAACTGAAATTAAAGCACATAAAGACCTTATCGCGATCCTCAGCACTATATTTATAGGGTAGCGAAACCGGCCAAACAGATATTAATACGCTACCGTAGTGAATTGGTTGTTAAACAGCCAATTATTGATTAGAATCGATCGAATTTAATGCCAGATCGTAAATTACATGGTCGCTTAGAAGCCTCTTTGATCACCAATGTATGTCAGACTTTCAAAATGGTTCACGGAACTTAAATTATTCCAGTATGTATAGCCTGGATTTCGTATTGAGTTTAACTGCTTTAAATCACAATTATTCGCTTATTTCGACTACTTAGTATCAGTGGAATCTTGGAAATAATATGTATATGTAGGCTGACCACTATATTTTCCTTTAACCTTGTTGACTTCCAAGATCGTAATTCCACTGACCTTAGTCTTAGTAGCGTGAATCGCCTGCAGTAAAAAATAAATGGAAGTCAATCATGCGATTTTAATAGAATCACTGACGTTCCATAAGATTAACGAGATAGTTTGAATACATATGGGTATCGCGAATACCATTTAAGATGAGATAGAATTGGATTAACTATCAGTGTGTTTCACATAGCAAGGAAATGTATGCTAATTGTGCTAAAATTTCTATAAACAAGAAAAGTTCAAAATTGAGAAACAAGAAACCGTTGAAATGACATCCACGTTAGTTTTTTATACTTGAGCAACCACCAAGGCTGATTTAAAATGCCAAAGCGTATGACGACTGCCATGTATATGGTACGATATGGGAGCTGACTAGGGTTAGTAGAACTGATACCCCAAAGAAAAATGGGAACTTTCTGGATTGACATAGCAGAAATTATGGAGAAAACTTGAGCTTCACGTCTATCTCCGGCAGACGCAAACTGTCGAATGGCTTCATTTCAAAGCTCGAACATTCATCAAAACTAGATATATAAGTTTAGATGCTTCATATCAGCTTAGGCAGAGTCGTGTTTCCTATGGGACTACTAAGCGGGCAATATTTTTACATCATTAACTAACTTCAATAGAGTGGTCAGCAACAAACATCAATATTCTCTAGTATTTGCTACACATCTTTGGCATTTGTAACCCATTTTCATATATTGCTGTTAGATTACCTAACTGTCGATATCGTAGTTAATGTAATGGTATACCGGGTATTTCAAATTCGACCCTCGCTAATCGGATCATTAGAATTTTAATTTGACGTTTCGTCTCTTTTCCTTTAGCATCAACTTTATTTTTGTTAAGGACGCCATATTCGATTTTTGCACAGGTAAATAGAGTTTTTAATTCTGGTTCCAAAAATGTATATGTTAAACATTGAAATTGCCAAACCTTAGTTATTTCAAACAACAGAATTTCCATCGTATTCGTTGAAATTATCATTTGTTTGATATAGGTACCGGATTAATCGACGAATCGGCTTTATATTTTCCTCACTTTATTTGATTTAGGAATTTAAAATAAATTGCACGTTATTATTGCCTTTTTTCTTCTTTACAAGATGGCGTAGCCAAGTCTTCAATTCGAGACACCTTCTTTCGACTTCCATGTTTTGTCATGTGTACGCTAAACTGGAATTGTGTACATTCAAATTGAGTTTTCAGTCCTAAATTCAGTGATTTATTTCCTTAGTTGGCCATGACTTTGTTGTTGGAACGATAATTATAAAGAAAAATAAAATAGGTATTGTGAATAACAACAAAAATAACCATAAATAAGCAGAGACAAACCATAGTAGATGTACAAAACCTTGTCCATTATTCTGTAGGCAGTCCTCACTCTTCTATGAACATTGTTCACTGCTCGATTTATTTCCTTTCTTCTCAGTCTTCCAAACCCTTGCAACTTTGTCATTCTGATGTGAAATTGTTACAAGTGTCCACACATTGCAGAACATACTTCCAAGATGTAACCAAAATATACTTGCTATAGCCACCATTATAGCCAAATATTACCGCAAAAAGTTGCTCGTTTAGATGCTACATCGAAAGCATTCAGATACACCAAATTTCACGTTCACAGGCACACGTTGTTACTATTCCTCTAGGTAGTGAGAAGAACATCTTAGATGACCTACCATCTAAACAGGAGTTCACGTGTAAATATATTTCTCCCGCCGCTACTCTTTTTGCAGTGAATGGGAAGTATCAATTGTTGTTTTCATGTTATTTAACTGATTAAAGTACATGTGCTCTTGCACTTCAGTTCACAAAAATAAAAATAACTGTCATTAGTACCGCGACAAAAAATATATTATATACTTCTATTTATACATTTTGATGGATTACTCCTGTAGCAATATGCTAATAGTGAATAGTACAATATAATAAATATGAAAAAACATTCATTCTAAAGCTATTAGTCATGCGGTAATATTGTACAGCTAATGCAGGCAAGCATTTCACATACGCATTTGAGCCGATTCTAAATTCAAGAGCAAAAAAATTGATGCGGACCTTGAACTATAACGTTTCAGATATAAAATGGATTATGTAGCCAAGGTTAAGATCAAGTACACAAAAAATTGCGGGATTGTTATCCGATTTCGTTCTATGTGTAAACAGAACTCAGTCACACTATCACGTTGTAACGGTATCTTTGACGTATACAGTCCAACGCAAAATTTCAATGATCTAAAGTCGGAGACTTGTTCGGTTTTGGAATATAATTCATACTTTCACATTTTAATAGAATTGACTTAATAGCAATGGTTAAGAAAAGCAGTACAAACATTTATTCCGGTGATGGACAGGATTATAATTTACTACAGAATTTTATATAGGTATAAGACTTCTTATCGGGACAGGCAGACATGTACTAATAGATAGTATATTACATACTAGAGACATATAATGTTATATGATACACGTCAGGTGTATGTAGATTTGTAAAAACAATTATAAGTACATAAAGCTCATACAAAGTAAAATTCATAAATGTCAAGCACTAAATGGAAAGACCTAAAGAACACGCAGGTTTAGACTAGAAAACAAGGAGATGTACAGCGGACTAGTACAGAATGTACTGCACTGACGTTATTCTTTATTCTCCGTTCCGTTAGTCCATGTTGAGTAAAAAATAAAACAATGGAATTTTTCTCCGGACTGTACCTTTGAAAATGTGTGAAAACACCAGTCAGACCGCGTCCCTAGCTGCCATATTAAAATACATAAGACATAAAGCTAAGTCACGCTCACGGCTATTTGAACAAGTTTCCGACATTTCCTGAACAACTATTGTGGAATTGGTATTAGAGTCGTGCCGCTTTTTAATACCTATCTAGAAAAGGAAACATCTCATTGACATCAGATTTAAAATGTAATTTTCTTACATTTGCTGATATTTGGATAGAAACGTTTTAGATCGGTACCAAGATAACAATTTGTTATTGAAACAGTTATGAGTTTTGACACAAAAAACATGTTATAATCGTAATTGGTAAAAGAATTTTGTTATGTGGTTTACAATGTATACCGTTGCAAAACCTGCTGTAGTAGATGTTTATCTAGACGGTGATTGTTTGATTGGCTTTGATTAACGTATTCTACAGCAATCCCCACATACTTGTCTACAATAGTCTATTGTAGTAACACACTGTACAAGGAATGTGATAATGAAAATAAAATAACAAATGAACCGTCACATAGAAGACAGATAAATAAAATCTATTGTCATTGTACTGGAAAAGATCAACTTTGTGATTGAAACGTTTACAGTAAAGATGTCCATTCATGTGGTTTTATTGGCCAAACAAATATGTGGTATTATCGACACGCTAACCACACTACAGTTAATCAAAATTAACTCGTGAACTTAGAACAACCAAAATTTGAGCATTTTTACACAATCTTTAGAAAAAATCAAATATTTTTAGACCATATCAAAATCTGTGAAGCGATTTTAACAATGCCTAAACGCTGCATATCCTAAAAGATTCTCTTCTTCCCCTTTGCTCTCGTTCTTCCTTCTCTCCTTTCCTTCCCCTTTTTTCCTTAAAATTGTCTGGTTTCTGGGTTACCAGACCTGACAGACTTACAAACTGACACTGTGACTCAAGAGCTAAGGTCCCACGGACCGCTCTGACAACCAACGATGACTTGACGATGACCACACTACAGTTTGTAGTGCTATTTCTGGATTTCCAATGACTACTGTGAGTTTGATTAATGTGATTTGTTGGGGCAAGCTAGATTTCTCAACAAGATGAATAAATACGAAAGTAAGGACCTTTCAGATTCCGAATGAAGGTATATAAGACACAAAGTTGAAGTTATATCTGGCCCATTTCACTATTTATCACGAGTTCTGCTTTGTCTCCAATGTTTTGCATTTTTTGCATTTTTCATGTACGACATTTAAAAAACTAACTAAAATGAAAAGTAAAGACTATTCGACAGCTGTTCTAAGATCCCAACTTTGAAGTACATGTCCTTTCACAACGCCGTTGACCTTTATATCAACACTTACCAAACAAAAAAATCTGCTTTTATTTAGCTTAAAATTCTTTTTGCAGCCTACGAAAACCGTCACTACATTTGCCAATTATCTGGAACACTAGAACTGCATTGAAACTTACGCTCTTTCATAAGATTTGACAGAAAAATACGTCTTTAAGGCGAAGCATCAACTGGTGGCTTAAGCCTGATCCTTTTTGTTGTATGCACTTGACTACTGAAACCAAATTTATGGTATGCGTTCAGCTTCTACCTCGTCCGAATTCGTTGAATTCCATAGATATCGGGTGAGGAGAGTAAGGAAGATGAAAAAAGGAAAAAAGAAGGAAAGCAAAAGAAAAAATTTGCGACGGCTAAAGAGGTGCATTGGAAGTGTTAACTAGAATTTGATAGAGTTTAGTTAGTTTCGAAAACGTACAGTTTAGCGAGCGTCTTCCACTTCTGTCAATATTATTACCTAGGAGTCTAACTTCTACTGTTCGTTACATTTTCAATTTTCCGTCAAATCGTAATTCACGAACGCAATTGTTATTTTATGCCCAATCAGATATCACGTGTTGCAACATCTGGCATGTTTTGACATTTACCCCAATCGGATTATATTGTGTTTTATACACTTTCATTTTCAATCATCGCCCGCCACAGCGTGTTTAGCGTAAATGTAACATTAATCGAAACCTTTAAAGATCGCTGACTGTTAGAAATGTTATTTCTTCCATTTCAGTCGTCTCTTTCTTTGTAGCAGACTGCTTGCTTTTGCAAGGCTACTAATGCGGTCAAAGTAGTACCGACGTTCAACACAGTTTCTAAAGCAACAGTGACATAATACCCACGGACATAGTTTAAGCAAGACTTGCTACACTACAAGTTTTTACATAAGGGGTACTTGAAGAGCAAAGCTAAGTTAATATTTTGGAGAATATTGCTGGTTTGAAAACATGTAATATATAGTTCTGAAATAAGTACAGTTGAATGCGCTCTGTATCATCGCATCATGCAAAATACGGCCAACAGTCTGCTTGAGTGCGTGCTACAAAATGAAGAACATCTACATGACGTACTTTTAAAAAAGTAAAACCGCACATGTGGTGGATTACTTTCGATAAGGAAATTTTCCCTAATAGGTGTAGTATTTTTTTTTACTTAAATTGGAAATTCTGAATGCTAAATGACTTCCTCTCCGGTCGAGGCATATCCGTCGTAATTGACGAGTCCTCCTCTCCATCCCACAATGTCGATGCGAGTCTTCCCCAGGGACTGGTCTTCTCTCCACCACTGTTTCTGTCATGTACGAACAATACAATCAACAGATTTCTGATAGCAGCATTCTACATCAGGTATTCAGAGTGCCAACCCGATCTCTGGCTTTGCGCTGGAGAGAAGACTAGTGGCGACTTCCTCTCTGACGCAATAGTCTATTACAGTTCGAGGCTTCAAACACACAGTACTGTACTTTGACTAACAAGAGGCGCACTAGCATACTTCCAGTTTCCGGTCGAGTTCTGAAAGGGGATCATTTGTTTCGGTTAATCGGAGTCCAGATCTCCGAGCCGCTGCGCGTTGAGCCTTCTCGACGAGCCTATCAGGTATCTACTTTCCATCTTAACACTGTCGCACTTCGTACATCTAGAACTGCTGAGTATTGCCGCTTCCTTGTTCCTAGGGTGTCAAGATTACGGAGCACTTTGACTGAGGACCGTTTTCTCAATTCTTCTAATCTTAGGAGGCTTACAAATCTGATTAACTGGGCGTCTAGGTCCCTGTAGTAGTCGCGATGCCTCGGCATTTAGGTCTCTCTTGATGGTAGTCGCCGTCGTCAACATTCAGGTCGCGCTTCCGCGACAGCTTCGATATAAGAAATACTCGCATGATACTACAGTATTAGAATCATGAAATTATAGATTATGGTATAGAGATTTTTATTGTCTAAGATGCCTATACTATAAGGCCGTTAGCACCATAGGTTAGTCATCGATATTTAATCGATTTTTGATCCATTTCGTAATTGCGCAATCGATGCACGTTTTCAAACTTGTGATTCAAGCACTGCAGTCTAATAGGAATGTAATCTAATTCAATTATAACTATTGTGTAAGGGTGGTGATATTTCAAAACCGACTGAGCAGAATATCGAATCTCTAAATTGAAATAATATTATTTCTAATGTCGATTTGTCTGCTGGTTTCATCACATCAAATCAGAAATTGGTCAAGTACGTGGGAAAGTATATTTCTGATATTGCTAACTCTATTATACAATTTATTAAAGTCTATCTGAAGATAGCGAACCATACAAATTTCTACCAAATGAACTGAAAAATATCACTCTGAGGAAGTTAAAACCAAATTTGAAGTTGCACCTTCTACATATGTAATTGTAATGGTTTCTAGTATTGAACTTTTACATTGCTTTATTTTAACCCTCTTGGTGAATATGTATATATTTCTATGCAAATGTTTATAAATTTCTAGTATCCAATATCACACCAGGGTTAAGTGGAATAGTTCCGAGTCTAAACTTAGGCAATTTATAAGGTATTGCAATAAACAAAACCGTTTATTATTATTAAGGTTATTATTATTTATTTATTCATTATAATTATTATTATTATGATTATTATTATTATATATTGGTAGGGTGAGTGCCACATTCGGTAACTTTGGATCAAAAACGACTCCATATCCCTAACTAATTTGATCAATTTGCAAAGGATAAAACAATTTTATGTGTCAAATTATAATTATTGTTAATTATAAAATAACAACAATTCATGAGCAGGTTGGGCATGGCCGAAGACGCTGAGTGCAGACTGTGCATGGAGGGAGATGAAGCGGTCAGGCATTTATTGTACAGATGTTCTGCAATTGCCAGAATCAGGTACATGATGCTTGGAGACGTAGTACTCCAGGCAGAAGACCTGAAGGATATTTCTACAAATAAGTTGATCGACTTCCTCAGGAGGTAGGAGCTACTGGGGGAAATATAAATAGGTGTGAGCCACAATAGACCAGAGAGTTGCAGTGGAGGATCGTTATTGATGCAATCACAAGAAACCTAACCTAATTACAAAACAGTAGAGTAGAACCGGAACTGTAAGACTCATAAAAATACAAGTGACAAGATAATATAAAAACTACAAACATGAATTTGATTGACACCAACTGTCCAAACTATTTTTGAAAGCATTCACCACTATATTTAAAGGTAGTACAGTCCAACCTGCCTACCTGCTCACTAAAAAAAATTGTCTTCTAGTGGTCCTGCATCACTCTTTCTCTAGTTAATAGTAGGGTCCGCCTTAGCCGAACCAAATTTGTCATGGCCACTTCCAAAGACTTGTCGAACGTCCTGAATTTAATTATGATATCCCCTCTATGGCGTATCTCCTTGAAAGTAGACATCTAGAATAATTTGAGCCTGTCTGAATAGCTAAGTAGTCTTATGCCAAAAGGTATTCCGTCTGCCGTACCAAAATAACCCTTGTCGTAGTGAATAAAAACGTTTTTCAAGTTGAAGCATTGGTGATCGAATCGGATAAAAAGGTGATAATCAGTCATTTCCAAAGCCAACTATGAAAATAAAAGCTTTTTCTGGAATAACTAGGTCTAGCAATGTCACTCTATCACATAGGTACATATATTTTTGGAATTATAATTAAAAACTCTATTCACCAATGCAAAAATCCAATAAAGCGTCTATCAAAAAAAAAAAGCAGATGATCGCGGACAAGAGACAAAATATCATATGTGCAGATTGTTTAAAATTACAACCTCAAATAGGGTCAGGGAATATTCGCTCGAACTTGTAACCGCTATCTTCTTAGTTACATAATATGTGCGTGACGTTTTCCTCATTTAACTGACTTATATTATCTGGCATCTGTTACCGATTCCCAGATCCCAATGGTGAGAGCTGAATTTGAAGCACCCGGTATATAAGTGTGAATATCTGTCACCATCACGTCTGAACCACCATACAGAGAGCGTAAAAATGTGTACTTATAATTTATTCGCTGAAACAAAGCAGTAAATTTGAATACCAACCTTAAAGCAAAATAGATCCTAAATTGGTACGCATAGTTTGAATTTGCCGGGTACATTTACTATATGTTGGTAACAGTTTTCTGTGTTGTGACATTGCCGCAAAGCTTTTAGGGTAATTACGCCAACGGCTGTTGTTTATTTTTGGTTTTTGTTCGTTCTTTTTGCCTCAATATTTGCATTGTTATCTTATAAAAACAATTTTTTCAAAACTGTGATGTGGCCTTTTAAGCATTTTACTAAAATGCCGAAACCTCTGGATCGACAAGCAAAAAAATTCGTCATCTCTTTAACGAAATATTTTGAGACCGAACGAGTTCATGGAGCTCCATTATTGCCCTTACTGTCCGTAAGAGAGGTATTAAGTAGTAAATAGAATTTAAACTAGCTCTAGCTTTACAAAACATACGCTCCGTAGTGGTGGTTGCGGTAAGGCATCGAAGACATAAAGCAGAATTTGCAAACCGTCCTAGGATCTAGTAGTTTTAATTAATGTGGCAACCATGTGCGTCACTGTCATTATTTGATGTTGTGACGCAACTGCTTTGATTCAGTGAATAAACTATACTAACTAATACTTTTCCATGTAGAAACTTTTTTTTCAAATCACTTGGTAGATTAGCTTAAACGTGGTGATTTCAAGATGTACTCTATGACCCTGGTGCATAACGGAGTTTGTGGCTATTCATAACGTACACTTAACGTCTGGCTGTAGATGAATCATATTTTTCCAAATCCAAAGAATAGTCCCAAGGAGTACAGTAAGTTTTGGAAACACCTGTATATTGCTTTCTAGGCAACGATTCGTTCTGTATTCACGTCGAAGCAAAGACAGCATATGGTCAGCAAATCCGGAAGCAGGTAATGCTCACATGGAAACCACAGAGGTCAATAAGCAATATTAAATTCACCTTATATAGATAAAATCAATATATCACCTATCATCTATCTTAGTTCAGTCATATAATGTAGTTAGTGTATAATCTATAATACGTACTAGATAGGAATGCATTTGACTACGTCCATATTTTATAGCAATCATAATATACAGGGCTCTTCATATCAAAGTGATTACATCTACATATAGAAATAAGACATAACAAAGTGCTATTACCAAAATTGACCACTGCGAAGCTTAAAACAGCAAGCTGACTGTTGGAACTGTATCACTGCTCTCACTCCGGTCCTATTGTAGATACAGTCTACTCGCCATTGAATAAACCAGTAACATTGCTTTCGTTTGTCCGACCACAGATGTAAACTATTAACAGCTGTTTCGTGCTATTTGGCAACCCATCAGCACGGTTCAGGGTTGGTTTCAGGTAAGACAACGAATGGAAGGTATATTACTAGTTTGTTCTATTGCGAGTAGACGTATCTATCTACTATAGCACCAGAATCGACGGCATCTAGGGACCACAGTGGTAACCCAGCTGTCAAATACGGACTGGCATATAGTTCCGATTGACAGTTTGATGCTTTTACGCTTTTACTCTCGCTGAGGGCGATTCTGGCAGTAGATAGCACCTGGTGCTCTATTATTTAGCACGAATTAGCTGTCCATGATTGGCCGTCTGTGGTAGGACAAAAGAAAACTATATTACTATTATGTGCATATAGTGTAAAGTCCCAGGCTTGTCAAACTATATATTTTCCCTTGAGTATCATTTATACAGGGTATTCATTTGAAGACCTCCCACAATGGATTTATCGAAAACCACTAATTAAAAGAAAAAACACGTCAAAAGGGTTGTCAGATTTTTTACCGAAAACTACTTTAAACCCTTTCACCTCTGCCCCCCAGGGTCATCCCCTTAAACATTTTATATCATTTTTTATTTCAAGTGTTCAAAATATTGCCCGTTATTGGTCAAACAATGGTATAGGCGATATTCTAATTTCTGACGGACATTTTCAAAAACATGTTGTGGGACATCGTGGCAGCTTTCGATGAAGTTCATCCAAATTTTCAGGTTGGAAAGTAAACACAATGGATTTAAAAAGACCCCATAGAAAAAAGTCTAATGGCGTCAAATCAGGAGATCTAGCAGGTCATTCTATAGGCCCTCTTCGCCCTATCCATTTGTCTGGAAACTCGTCGTCTAGCCATTTCCGAACCAAAAGAACATAGTGAGGAGGAGCGCCATCTTTCTGGAAATGTATGTCATCAAGTATAGGGTTTCCGACCTCTTCTATTTTCTTACTTTCCAACATATCCAAATATCTCGATTCAAATTTCCATTAATAAACAATGCCCAATCACTTTGTTTCCTAAAATGCCTGCCCATACATTAATTTCTTTGGGGTACTGGGTATGCTCTTCTACCTGCAGTTATGCTTATTATCAAATTCACTTAGATAAAATCTTCATTCATCACTGAAGCAGATATGCTTTACATAGTATTATCATGAATCGCCGCAGTCATTTATTCAGAAAACTCAACTCGTCTATCGGAATCATTTTCAGTTAACTATTGCAATATTTTCATTTTAAATGAATGAAATTTATGGAATTTAGTAACTGTGTGTACAGAACCTAGTGAAATACCAGTCGAAGCAACAATTTTGCGAAATGAAGTATTAGGATTTATTCCAAAATGACCCAAAACTTCAACTTGTGCGGCTTCATCCAAAACTCTCCGATGATCACGTTTTTTATTTGCAATAGATCCAGTTTGAGTACATTTAGTAACAAGGTCCAAAGCATATCTATGCGAAGTTATCATTCCCGGATGTCTGGCCTTAAACGTAATGGCAGTTTGCCGGGGATTTTGAGTACCATGAAGTAGAATCGTTTCCACCCTTTCGGATAGTGTGTATACCATTTTGGAAGTAAAATCTGAATCAATAAAGTAATTTCCACTATCCCAAGGGTGCCACAATAACTGACAGCAGATTAAAGTTTTTCTTTCCCCTAGCAACAAATAACAGGTATCACAATAAATAACAGTTCGCACAAAATGTTGGTTTATGCCACGTCTAATCTTGCGAATTGCTGTTTATGTTGGTAGTTTCCGCTTTGAATTGTAAACGAAGTGTAGATTTGGCAAACCCTAACGGGCAACATTTTGAGCACTTCTTTAAATAAAAAGTAATATTTTCGTGTGTTTTTGGGTTCTATCTGAACACATTAAAGTAGATAAAGATTTTTCTACTTTTGTCGAAAACGAATCGACTGATTTTATAAAATCAAACCTTAAAATAAAGGACTTCGGAAGACCTTTCAAACAAGCTATTACTCGATACCCTTTGTTATTTAAAATTCTTAAGGGAATCATCCTGTGAGGCCGGGGGTGAAAGGGGGTGAAGCAGTTTTTGTTTAAAAAGCTATGCCCCTTGACAAATCTTTTGACGTGTCTCGGCGTGTTTCCTTTTAATCAGTGGTTTTGGATAAATCCGTGGTGGGAAGATTTCAAATGAATACCCTGTATATATATTTCGGAGTTCTGCATGCCTCATAAGTTACAAAAAATTGTCTCTTTAAAACCACATGTTATCATACAGTTCTCCGTAAGAATCTACATTGTTATGCTGATCTCAAACACATGAATCATCCAATAACAAGAATGTAAAATTCACATTGAACTTTCACATAAAAATGTATGCAAAGCCTACTTAACATCTCAAAGGATAACCTGTTAAGTAGCTGGATTAGAATATTCAAATCGCAACAGTAAAAACGTGAGTCTGATTTGCTATAATAAATAATGTATAAGATTTGAAGCGGTATAGAAGTGTAATTATGATTTTTTCTCGATCACTGATTGAGATTGTCAATATAAAGAGTTTGTTATTAAAACTGTATATTATTACTTACTATTAATAATCAGGCATGAATATGTTGATGGTATGATTTGCTAAATTACTAGTCTCTCACAACGTTGAGATTTATATACATTCTCACGATCTCACGTTGATTAGAATTGTATTGAACGTGACATTTTATTAAGAGATGATCAGATATTTTCAATTTTTATCGTTTGATATCAAAGTTGCAATATCCCCATTTTCGAATTTGATAGACGACGGCACCCTAAACAGAAACCCTTCTCTAAAGCGGACCTTAAGTTTCATTGGTTCCGTATTCTCTGAAGTTCCATCAATATCAAATGTAAACAGCAGTATAGTGGGGCGCAAGCGCACCTCACGTCACATATTACTTATTTGCTCTTGATTATGTGTTTTGATAGTGGCAAAAGTCTATCCGTAGTGCTGTAATTTTCTTCGTTATTTTAAAAAAGCCGATATACCTATATTTATTTTTTGATTGGCATTTTACTAAATTCGTCTTCCTCATTAAATTAGTCCGCTTACATGTTTGATTGAAGGACGAACGCCATTTTTGGCGCAACGCGCATATACAAGAATTTTAATGTATCTCATATTCCTTGGTATGCTAGATCCAAGTGTGATGTTAGTTTATTTGTGAATTGAGCGGTTTCATCAGCATGCAGCAATGGGTTTCAGAGACCGATAGAGATCCTATTACACATTCCTTCTATACTTCTTGAATTGTCCTTCAATCTCTTAATTTCTGATTAGGTCCTAAGGCTCCAAATTAGGAATATACTCATCGATATTGCTTTTTCAAAAAAACTTCTGAAATCTTGGAACAATATGAAGAAACAGTAAAGTCACCTGCCGAACACTTTATCATCATTTTAGTATAACAATAAAATACCATCAATGATCCACTTCTTTATATGCTCGGCAAAAGTAAGATTTAACCTGAAAATTTATCTGATTTTATAATGACCTTGATGGACATGATCAGGTTCACTGGCTTTAGCATCTAACTTGCAATTGTCTGCAACATGCATTCCAGGAGTTCAAATTGACTTTTCTGGTAAAAAATTATAGTCAAGGTCACGTTAAAGATTACCAACAGATGACTTCTTTCAAGCTTCACGGCTTTGTCAACTTTTTTTTAGATATTTTGATCTATCTAGACTTTTTGAGAACCTGTGTATTTTTGCAAATGAGACCATGGCTATAACCTCCTTCGGGTATCAATCAGTATGAGTGCAACTCTTTTCGTCTCTCTCTTTTGTGGTTCAGACATGATGGTGACAGACTGGAAATATATTCTCATTTATACAGGCTGTTACAGAAGTTTGGAATGCATCGAATAGCTGAGGAATGGCTAATCTAGTTTTTTATGGATTGGTAGGCGTAGGGTGGATTTCACTAGTATTGTCAAATCACCGTCCGTTATTTTCCACCTACAGGGTAACAGTCCGTCAAATACCGCGAATGAGCTTCAAGTTCCAATCAACAAATTTTAGCAACCAATAGCTATGGAATGTTGAAAACAAAATACTGTCAAAGTATGAGATGACAGCTAGTAATTGGAACATCACCAGCTTACTCAATATTAAGAAATTACATATAATTCAGTCAAAATTAGAAGTGTGAATAAAATTGTTTTTTTTAATATTTATTCATTGTTTATTCTATATTATTTTCTTCAATTGATATGCGATTGTACTGTTTTTTCCTATAAACCGCTTGCAGATAGCCATTAAGCACCTACTTGATGACCATTATCGCACCTTAGATTGCTGTTCCCACAAAGCCGTTTAGGATTTTTGATATCCATATATCCATAAATTCGAATACTTTTAGTTGCTCAGCAAATGAACAAACATCCACACTATATTTACAGTGATTAAAAAATACCCAAATATATGTATGTCGTGAAGCTACCGGCATACGTAAATCCTGCAAAAAACTAGAATTTACAATAACTTTCTTATCTCACTGAGTACACATTCTAGGTTATATTTATATTGGACATTATTTGAAAAACAGCTGATTAGTATATTTAGACTCCAAAACAAGTCACACATGTGTGTGATCCGTCAAAAATTTAAAATTATTTCCATGGCGCCCCAAAAAGCTTTATAAGACTATACATGGAATTTTTCCCAAAATCGTTGCACAACACTTGAAAAAATGCAAATGAAAATTTAAAATTATTTCCATGGGGCCGAAATAGCTCTGTCGGTACCTCGGGTTATACATCTTGACAATAGGGATGTTCGGTACGACCCTATATTTGGAAGTATCGACACTTATGCTTCCCATACCCGATATTTTGGATCGATATTTTTATATACGACACTTGAGTATATCGATAAATTTCACGAGTATCGTCATCTTTCGATCCGGACTGTGTCAGAAAGAATGAGTAACTTAAGATTACTTTTCTTCTTTGTTTCCTTCCGCTGGATATCGATAATTTTATTCCCATATTTTAGAGTATCGAGACTTCCTAAAACGATAAGATTCGATACATATCGATACCTTAAGTGGATCGAAACATCCCTAATCTTGACAAGTTGTCGTTCTTGTCAACTGGGCTGCTGGATGGGGTGTTGCCTTTACTATTTTGCATTTTGCTAAAATCTTATGAACAATAGAAGCTACAAACGGAATATTGACGAATATGAATGGATATGCATAGAATCTAGAATATAAACTCATATGGCAGGTTTCAGATTGTCTATGCATGGACTTGAACTGGATTTTTCGGTATTTTTACCGAAATGAGAATATTTATCGAAAACGTATTCTTCCACGATTTTTCAAAATAATTTAAATATTTCCATACTTGCCGAAAAAGAGCTGAAACCAAAAATAAAGCAAAAAGTTAATTTTGTTTAGTCTTCGTAATTTTATGCCCCACATCCTCATCTCTTACTCCGCTTGCCCTGCATAGATTTTAGTGCGTACAAAAGGTACAGACAGCTTACTGTCAGTACCGCATTACGGGACAAGCAATAAGGAATTCGAAACCTGTTTGTTTTCAAAATAGATATTTAATTAAAATGTGAGGTGAGTTCATGAGTTCAGGCGTAAAACAGAAAAATATTCTCAATCCTATGAGCAAGAATCGAAAAAGGAGTTTCCAGAATGGTTCCCAAGTACTTCAGAAGAGCGACTAGATGCATATTGTTCAAGTTTTAATATAGAACTATGCCCTCAAAAAACATGTGTGCTCGATCAATACAATAATAAACGTTTTTCATAGACGGCGCTGCGTGGCTCAAAGGTCCTTGATCCACCACTGATCTTGGGACGGCATTTTCCTTATACCGAATTCAACGACACTATTTACCGATACCTTCTTTTTTGACGGTTCGGCAACACTGCAGATCACTTCAAAAGCAATTGATATCCCAGACGTGTTATAATATTAGAAATAACAAGAAAATATAACAATGTTTGGAGATACATTTTCCTAAACAGGTATTTTTGATTCTGACTTATAATATCTAGACGATGAGTAATAGGTGGTGATGCGGATATACAGGTATTTACAAATATCGACGTTTTAGGATCCAGAAATCCAGAATGACCTGTTTGTTTACAGTTGGTGTGGATTTCTAGATCATAAATTGGCAAAAAGTGTTTTTAATGTAACAAAAGATGACGAACCAGTTGGAATACGTTTTATATCCTCTTTTTTCCAAAATAACAGAAATCGGTACATTTCTACAGGTACCTACATATTATGTACAACACCCTGTACGTGATATAGAGACAAAACTACATTGCTATGCATGGACAGTCATCAAAAACAGTGAAAACATCCTATTTTATAATAGCTAGAAAATCGACCTATTATTTCTCACATTTTCATTGGTTCATTCATCATTCATTCATTCTTTTGTGAAATTGGAAATTCTATGAAAGTCATCCTAATTCTAAAGCTCAAAAACATAATATTACATCTACAATACTCCCTTATATATAAATAAACCGATTTTTCACGATTTTATTCGACATTTCAATAGAAATTAGCGATATTAGGAGAGCTTTGACAACTTCCGTCAAATTGCATTTCGATAAGCTGCTCCCTAATTGGTCGAAGGCCTCGTTAGATTTAAATCTTTGTGAAATCGGCTCTTAGGTTCGAAGCCACGGAGAATCCTTTGATGATATCCATCATGATGCCAAATCAAAATTTTTTCGTAAACTGATAGCTGGGTTATGGCGATCGTAGACGCACACATCTAGAACTTTGCGATATTTTTAATGACAAATATCCCAACCGGAACTCAATAACAAGGACTAGGTACTGTTGGAAAAGTCTTGAAAAAATTTGAATTAGCAGGACATGTAACGGATCTTCCACGGCCTGGCAGTCCCAAAACAGCCACACAAAAAAATAGGGCTTTGATTATTTTAGTGAGCATAGCGGGAAACCCTCACCTTACTATTAGAACACTTGGTGAAGATAACAATACATCTCGCATGTCTGTGAAGCGCATTTTAAAGACAGAAAAATTCCATCATTACAGAGTCAGCTTGGTTCCAAAGCTATTAGATGATGATTTTGTTAGGCGTTTACAATTCTGTGAGATCATGACAGAGATGTGAAATAGAAATGAAAACTGTTTGTACCAAATAATGTTTTCGGATGAGTCAAGTTTTTCTTTGAACGGAACTCTTAATCGCCATAACTGTCGCTACTGGATCAGGGAAAATCCTCATTGTGTACCGGAACATCATTCACAATTTCCACAAAAAATTATGTTTGGGTCGGTTTCATAGGTCATGGAAGAAAAATTAAACACTGAAAGACATTTTGAGGAATCAAGTTGCTCCAGCTTTGGCGGAAATATGTCCCTATCCTTGTAAGTAACTTTTGTCACCACGAACAATGAAAAATATCTATATTGTTTTCTTTTAGTGAATAATAGAGTGCCCAACGATAGAATATGGCTTCAAGAGGATGGTGCACCTCCGCATTACGCTCAAAATGTTGCGAATTTTCGGATCAAGCAAGTTTTGGAAGATGGATAGGTAGAAGAGATACGACTGAATGGTCACCTCGGCCTCCTGACATCACATCCCTAGATTATTTTTTGTGGAGGGATACTTAAAAAATGTAGTATACAAAACCAAACAATTTGATTTGGAGGAACTAAAACAACGAGTAGAAAACGATTGCAGAGGACTGGAGGAAAACGGATGTCTTCAAAATGTTTAAACGCAATTTCTACAATATCTAGCTTGTTGCCAAGAAGTATGGACACCAACTTATGCATCTAATATCAGTTTTATCTTGTTTTGAGGCTTAAATTAACAACTGGGTTTGAAATATCAAATACACTATTTTAATCATTATTAAAAATTCTATCCTCTCGGTTCTAATTAAATAAATCATATTTTATTAACTCTACTAACAAAACTCAATGGGCTTTTCAATGTCAGAAATGCTATCCGTTTCTGAAAAACTGTAGAATTGGCGACATCGCGGATATCATCAACGGATCTGCCGTAGTTTCGAACCTAATCTTACCAATTCCTAAAAAGATTAGACGAGTGATTCGTCAGATATTTGATGCGTTCTAAGCTTTTGTTAGAGTCTGTATGTATTTTCGATACTGGTGCTTCGGACAACTCGACGAGCGTACGTCTGTCTACTTCGAATGCTGAGGTATAACTGAGCAATGAGGCGTGTATACGTGTTTGGGGATACTGCGGCTGGTATAGTGGCCACGTTGCTGGGTGGTCGGTAGGGCGGTAGGTTGTTTAACTGACATGATCCATTTAATTCCTTTGTAATACATGTTCGTAGCCGACTTTTTTCTATGAGGGGCTAACTTGTATCGAATGTAATCAAATTATTCATAAAGACGAATTAACGACAGCCTTGCGTAGGAAGAGCAGAATCAACCCACATGACAATTTTTATAATAATAATTTGAAGTACAATTTATGAATGCAAAAGTGAATGATATACAGGGTGTTCCTTAATGATATGCGAATATTTAAGGGTGTGAGTCTACATGAAAAATTAATGTTAGTTTGCTTTATAGACTATGGTCCAAAAATGTTTCCTTACAAATACTCGGGGTGTTGAAGTTTCAGGAAAAAAAATGGAAATTAATTAATATTTTCAGAACCACCTCAGATATTTCACTGATATTTAGTACGTAGTGTAAGTTAATAAAGTTGCACATTTTTCAATGCAAAAATAATTTTTAGCTTTAACAGTGGCGTGCGTACGGGTGTTGACTTCGACAATTTTTAAGAAAAAAATGGTACTCTAACGGTTTTTGCCAAATAAAAATTATTTTTGAATTCCCCGTTCAATTTAAAACAAATGGTCTCTCGTGAATTGTTTTTCTTCGATGTGCCATTTTTGAGTAAAAAAATAAAAACCGTTCTATTGTCTAACTTGCAAAATTATTATTAACTTAATCGGAAAAATTAAACACATTAGGGGTAGTGAACAACAGCAACTGACAACATAAACATAACATTAAAACCAACGAAATGATTTCAAAAATTGTTGAAAAGGGCTCCCTTCACTTAGCATGCATGCTTTCGCCCTCTCACGACATTGCGCACTCATTGAAATATCCCTGGTTTATTTTTTATTCGATCACAAGCTGCAACTATTCTTTCTCTTAATTTATCTACAGTGTTAAAGGCACTTGTGTACACTAGTGTCTTAAGATAGGCCCACAAAAATAAATCTAAGCTGTTGAGGTCTGGGGACCTTCGTGGCCATTATTGGGGCCCACCGCGGCCAGTCCAACGATTTGGATAAACAGTTTGTAAACAATTACGAACCGCTACACTGAAATGCGCTGGTGCACCATCATGCTTGTACCACATATTGATTCTTATTACTAACGGAACATCATCAAGCAGAAAAGGTAACTGTTGCTGAAGAAAATTGAGGTAAATCTGTCTTTCAAGTCGTCTCGGCAAGAAGAATGGGCCAATAAAGTGGTTGCTAATAATTCCCGCCCATACGTTAACCGAGAATTGGTATTCGAAGTGGGTTTCGGTTACGGCATAGGGATTTTCTTCTGCCCACAAATGATTATTGTGGAAATTCTGAAAGGCATTTCGAGAAAAGTTAGCTTCGTCCGTGAACAGAATCATTCAAATTGCGGATTTTGTGTAATTTTTTGAAGATACCACTGACAAAAGGTCACATGCCTTGGAAAATCAATGGGAAGTAATGCCTGTACTCTTAAAATATGGTAAGGATATAACAAAAAATACACTAAAATTCTCCAAACAATTTGATGGCAAATATTTAAGTGTCTAGCGATCGTCCTCGTACTCTTTTCAGGATGTTCTTCGACTTCGTGCAACACTGCTTCCTCAATTTCAGGTGTCCTCACACTTAGAGGTCTACCTTCAGATGTTGCTTTTCGGAGAGAACCAGTTTCAGCAAGACAACGATGAATATTAGAAAAGGTTCGACTGTCTGATAAAGCACGATCGGGTTATCTCTGGTGATAAATCCGTCTGGGTTGCTCACCATTACCGTCGGTAAGGCCACATACGTAATGCATTTTCGCCATTTCTGCATTTGAATAATTCACCATTATTAACAAGATTGTTAAAACTAAATAATGAAGGAGATTTCACAGCGAACAGATTTGAATAACAGAGACTTGTCAGATGCCAAAAGCCAGTGACATATTCCAGAGCAACTAGATATTTATTACTAAATTGCATTGTTCAATTATTATTACATTAATTTTCTCGGACAATTCAAGAGAGATCATTTGTTTTAAATTAAACGGGGAATAAAAAAATAATATTTATTTGGCAAGAAACCATTGGCATATCATTTTTTTCTTAAAAAATATCGAAGTCAATACCCGTACGCACGCCACTGTTCAAGCTAAAAATTATTTTTGCATTGAAAGATATGCAACTTTATTAACTTTCACTACGTACTAAATATCAGCTAAATATCTGAAGCGGTTCTTAAAATATTAATTATTTTCCAGGTTTTTCCTAAAAGTTCTACACCCCGAGTTTTTGTAACGAAACATTTTTGGACCATGATTAATAGAGCAAACTAACACTAGTCTTTTATGAAGATTCACACCCTTAAATATTCGCATATCATTAAGGAACACCCTGTATAACATTCAAAGGCTATTTTTTCTTATTTTCAATCAATAACAAGGTAGAGACCTCTCTTTGGACACTGTCTGATATAATCATCACCAATGATTATGGCAGAAGTAATATCGTCCGTCACTGTTTTTCTGTGTTTTTGTCTAAACTATTTAATCTCAGCCGTTTACATTTTTTCCCTCAACTTCGCTTATACTTCTCACAGCATAATGTTCATTATTTTTGTCTCAATTGGGTCAGCACTCGTATCAGTTTTTTCTGTATGTTGGCCCTTTTTGCAATTATATTTATTATTTAAATGAGTTACTGTAATTACTGGTTGTAATTGTGAATAAATTTGTTTATTATTATTAGAAGTTGTGGATAGAACGTTGAACACTAGCTAGAAACTGCACCGAATTGACATAAACATCGAAAGCCATGTATCCAGTTTCTATTAGACAGATAAATGTTGGGCATTTTCCGTAATAGGGTCATTTCTAGGAACATCCAACATATTGGTACCTCACTTGGTGCTCTCCAGTTTGTATGCTAATTGTACACGCGCCGAACTTGTATCTGCTTGTCGCTCTGTCAATGGTTGTATTAAAATCGTGTACTATTGTTTCGAAATAAATTATATTCAGAACCACAGCGGGAAAGGTGTAGGTGTTTATGGACTCATTGTACATGAGACAGTGGCATCGATGGGACATTTGGAGGCGGGTTGATAGGAGCCTTTTATGTTCAAAAAATACTTGGCAATAGGGACTGATCTCACCAATGGATTAAGACTAGATAGACATTTTTTCCAACAGGCATGTTCGCACCCAATAACAGGAAATGCTTGAATCCAGTCGAACGTAGGAAAAAACTAATGTTATATAAAAATAAGCAATTGAATAACTAAAAAAATAGCCGAAAATGTTACGTATTAAATGGGACATGGAAATAGATTTGCAAACAAGTGGGAGAGGAGAGAAATTAATGTCACAGGTGTTGCCTATTGTGTTAAAATTATTACAAATGATTGAACTAGATGATTTAGTCAAAATATTAGTTCTAGCACATTCACAATAAGATAATATATAATTTCTATTGTTTCGCTAGGGCACCGTGAAGGGAATTTCCACTAACAAAAATTCACATACTATATTCACATGAACCAGTTTATGCAAAAAGGTTTTTGTTGAAAAAATGCATCTTGTATTCAGCGAAACAAATTTTGCTTCATTAAGCAGCAAAGAGTAATCTACTCCTCGCTTGAAAAGTATGCCCGTACCCTTAAGATATATAATATAGATCGCACAGTGTGGGTCCCAAACGAAGACACTATACTCTAACTTACAGAACATAATTTCTACATCTGATTTTAAGAAATGAGACATCGTTCCCCACGACGAACCCCAAAATTGTAAGAGTGATATCTATATGGGCAGAAAAAAACATTTTTTGTTCGAAGAGAATTTCTAAATCATCCACTTGCTCTTGACGCTTAAGGCTAAGGTTACCAAGGTTATATTCAAAAATTGAAATATTCTGGTTTCTTGTGAAGGATACAGCAAAGCACTTGTCAGCATTTGTGGTGAGATGACTGACATGGGACCTTATTACAAGACAAGGCATCATCATCGTCATCGATAGCTTTTACTGAGTAATGTAGTTTCAAGTCGATTGCATACAATAATTTTGAACAGTGCAACTCGAGAGTGAGATCGCTTATGTATAAAAAAAGAGTAAAGGTCGTAGATTTGAGCCTAGGTTAATTCCTGAAGTAGACCTTATGAGCGGTCATATTGTCCCCTATTGAAAATATAGGAGTTATGCCATGATAGAACATCATCAGGGAACCCAAAGAAACTCAGTTTTTTTAACAGGATGCCTAAATCTATTCTATCTAGTGCCTATTCCAACATCCCTATGATTCAATGTTTCACAAATACATAGTCTGTATCAAGCAAGCAAGGTTATTGATTACATCATGATTTTTTATCGAAGAAGCCATGCTAATCGATTGACAATGTTTCTCTCGTTGCGGCAAAAATGAACATGTAAAGTGTAATTTCAAAGAACTTTGCAGAATAGGCCTATAGTTATTCATTTCAGCTGTTTCACCTTTTTTGAATATTGGCGTAACTCTAGCTAGTTTCCAAGACTAGGTAGGAGGAACAATGTTACGATTTGTTTGTCTCCAAAATCTTAGTCTGGAAGTGAACACTCGTACTACAAGTGAACTTGACATTTGCTATTTTTTGACAGTTTTGTCATTTGATTCGTATTTTTGGTGTTATTTCCAAAAGTGCGAGGGTTTGCCGATAATTATGCTTATAGGACATGGTACCATGGTACTTCTTGCATAATTGGTAAAGAGCGCCATTAGCCGAATGAAGGTAGATCTTTCCTCTAGTTGGTATTATCATTATGTTGACACAATGTTGTCACCTTTGGTAGGCAATGTTAGTCAGATGAGCCGAAAGTACACTAGCACTACGCAATTTTGGCGACAATCTATGCAATGTAAACATATAGGCCTGGCTCCTTCTAATCCGTTCGAATTCTTTGGGTATCACAGAGAACCTTGGGATCAACTGTCAAAGGAACCGGCAGTTCCAATTTTTCCGGAAAATTTGGTGCTCTTGGGTCAAATTCAGTTAAGATCAAGTTGAAATAGACACATGTGGAGTTAATTCCAATGCCATAAGAAATATACTCGTATGCTCTATTCAGTTTGTTTTATGTATAAAATAGCTTCGCATTTCACTTATATCATTTACTAGCTTTCTGCCCAGCGGAATGTGTAGGTGGCGCCACTAACCAAATTTCCTAAGCAAGCAAGCTGGTTGTCAATTTACTAGTGCCATCAGAGATGCAATATGTGATCGGAAGCTCATCGCATTATTTGAAAACAATGTTTTATGTAACAGTTTCAAGCGTAGGAAGTCGCGGGTAACCGTTAGTGCAAAATTAAGGGTCTGTATCGCTTGACGATCATAGGTTGAGTGGGGCGATGGCAGGTTGCGCTGTTGTCAGCTTTACGTCGGTTGGGGAGATTTTGGTACTTGCCGAGATGGTTGATTGCAAAGTATAAGATGAATTCGCGGTTAAAATCATGCCAGTAATCTTCCAAGGGTATTTGTTAGTGAGTATATAAGCGACCTCCTCAAACTAGGCGATGGGACGCGAAGAAGGATTAGAGTTTTTAACATGTCATATTCATACCTTTGTTAAGAAGTTTATTGATTGAGTTTTCAAACAAAAGATTTTTACATTTCAAGAGCAAGAGGAAAAAGGTTGAAACACGGCTTCATTCAAAACCTTGAGATGAAGGAGCTTCACTCTCGTTTACAGGTTAAAAAATATAAAACGGATTATCAGTGAAATTTCATTATTGTACCATAATGTGAGCCTCTATACTTCAGAAAGGATTATCTAATCATTACATAACCTATTAGAGTTGTATGATACGCCACTGGTAGACCGTGTTTAACAGAAACGTCCGATTGTTAATGTGAAAATGACGAGAAGTTACATGACGTTTGGCTAGAATACGGTGCGATATGGAACACTTTTTTTATGAGGCTTAATACTTTTGGACAATGGGATGATCAATCTTGTTCCCCTTTGAGAAGCGTTGACAAGCTTTTATGTAAACAACACTTAGCTTGCCTGTAGCGAATTACATTATAGAGTGCAAGTACCTAATTTTCTGCTGGAGCTCATGACATTCTGGCCAACTGAAATCACAAAATTTTCAAATTAATATTTACTGACGTTTCGGCAATGACTGTGGCCTCTTTCCAAGTAAAAATTAACAACAATGACAGTAATTTTTAGTATTTACCTGTCTTCCAGGTTCATTTGTTTTTTCGGTACTTCGCTACGATACAATGTAGTCGTCATACTTCTAAATCACCACAACAAGATGAGTCGATTGGTCAAGTAGTTTTCGGGAATTTCTTCTTCAAAACACCTGTCTTCTAGCTATCACTACCAGTTCACTGAGCAAAGGACATTTTATACATTAAAAAAATATTTCATACTGAAATACGCTGAACTATTTCTAAGTTAGCTCGCAAACTGGAGACACAATTATTTTTCAAACTGTCGTAGGGCCAATTTCACCAACAACAGTCCGTTATTCTCCGCCTATATAACAAATTTTAGCAACCAATAGCTATGAAATGTTGAAAACAAAATATTGTCAAAGTATGAGATGACATCTTGTCATTGAAACATCACCAGCTTATTGAATATTAATAAATTACATATAATTCAGTCAAAATTTAAACAAATGTTTGATTTTTGAATAAAATTCATGTTTTAATTACCATTGTTGATTTTTTATTCATGATAATATTATTTTATTCAATTGATATGCGATTTTACTGATACAAGATCTACTGGGTGTTTTTTCCAATAAACCTGTTGCAGATAGCCATTAAGCACCTACTTGATGGCACCTTAGATTGATATTCCCACAAAACCATTCTGTTTTTTTAATATCCATACATCCATAAAGTTGAATATTTTTCGCTGTTCAGGAACTTAACAAACATCCACACTATATTAGCGATTAAGAAATACCCAAATATATGTCGTAGAGCTACCAGCAAACCTAAAACCCGCAGAAAAACTAGAAGTTTACAATATTTTTCTATTTTCTCTGAGTATTAGGCGTTATTTGAATACATACTCTGAAGGTTTAAATTCCATGCTATTCAATCACAACACGGTGACTTGTGTGGTTGTCAGCGGCTATTTTGTGAGGGTGCGATAGGGTTGCCAGATTGTGCATTAATATCCCGTTTCACCCTCCTGGTCCCAGTGGAGTAAGTTCCGCCAACTATTGAAATATACTCTACTATGCTTCATAAGACTATTTGTGACATGTTTTCCAAAATCATTGCACACCACTCGAAAAAATGCAAATGAAAATTTAAAATTATTTCCATGACGCCGCAAAATAGCTCCGTCGGTACCTTGGGTTATACATCTTGACAGTGGGGATGTTCGATAGGATCCTATATTTAGAAGTATCAATACATTTCACGAGTATCGTCATCTTTCGATCCGGATTGTGTCAGAAAGAGTGACTGCCATTTGGCTGCAGCATTACCCTGCCAAATCAGACATATCTTTCATCATTTTCAAAGAAATTGTACAAAATCTTCAAATTTGTGAAGTTAGCGAGTTTCACTTCATACGTTCTTACCATACATGCCCAAATCATCAGTTGCTTCCGTGATATTTATCCCGACCACTGCATCCCCACGGCTAGGCGACCTGTATGTTAAATTTGTATTGATAGGGCAGCGGGTTATGCTATAAATCATATGTCACAGTGTTTGTGCACTGATTGCCACGGTTAGATGATACCAAAAATATTTTCATAAATAGGAGATCTTTCCCATTCCGGATCGAACAATCTACCAAAGATGCTTATAGTCATGATACCTAGTAAATTTTCACGAAAAAAATTCAAAACCAGAAAATGTAAGAGATTCATTTCGCACCCTCCACCACGGGACGTGATCGTCGTTAGACTTGGCAACCCTGCGAGCGTCAGATAGATATCCCCGCCAGTCAAAAAAAAATAGACAAACAGTAAACATTACTAGTTTTTTTGATTTTTGAACTTAACAGCCATTATCCGTGAAACATTTTTCATATTTTTTTGTCTATGTCCATAGTAATTGCATTGCATCAGGGAGATGTAGGGATTGACACGTCTTACCCATGTTATCTGTGTTTTAGGATGGAGAGGACATAATGTTTTTATTGCTTTGAAGAAATTCATTATCCCATAAATTAATAAATGATTACTATTATGACATAAAGGAAGATGAGGAATTGGATGGAATGTATTTTATATTCTATTTTCTTGAAAAATACAGACAAATCCACACTATTCAACAGGTATGTAATGATAACTTTCAGTATATTGAAGTTGGTAATTTCAACTCGACCTATTATTTGCCGCATTCCCATTCGCTGAGGTGGATAACGGATTGTTAAATGTAAACCTCTAACATATATCAAAATGCATAAAAGTTTTCCTGTTTTTTCTGTACAACAGCATCATGTTGGAATCAAAAAGTGGTCTTGTTTATAATACAGTCGAATTTTCACGATTTTATTCAATATTTCAATAGAAATCACTAATATTCAGAGACCTTTGACAGCTCTCGTCAAATTGCATTTCGATAAGGTATTTTCCTATTGGTCCATAATAGTAATGTTGGTGAAATTGGCCCTAAGACTAGTCAGTATGTAGATGATGACTGCATGACTCAAATAAGTAGGTCACGTAAACCAGTTTCTTTACGAACTTTTTTCTAAAAGTAATAATATAGTATACGTCTGTTTTCGAAATCTCGTTCGATTAAAACGACTGCGAGTCCAAGATGTTGGAAAATAAACACGAGAAAATGAAAAAACGGTAGACAACATCAACCGATTGTAACGAACTGACCCTCTTAAAAATTAGGCAAAATGCTTGTTATTAATGCCTAATACATTATTTAAAGATTGAGCATTGTATCTTGTATAGTTTCAGGCGTACTGTAATTGTTTAATTGTGGTTTCATTTTGAAGGTCTCATAAATACCTAAAAATCTTATTTGAACAGTTTTTGCGGTCTTCTTTCAACTGAATCCCCAAAAATGGGTTTTTTCATGCTTTGTCGTCGAATAAAAAGATATCCCAGAAAAATTGGTGTACCCATTTTATGCGTCCATGTTTTTAAATACTTGCATCAATAAAACGGCACTTAACAATTATTTCGGAAACCAGGAGTATTTTCGTCTAATATGCCGTCCTTAGAAGCACAAAATTGGTATCCCCGAAGCTACGGTACATCGACGCGTACCTCGTACAGGTTCGGAGTTCCAACGATGACTTTCCGATAGTACCGAACGATCATATATAGCAGACCAGATCAGGGTAGATAGTAGCAAGGCAACCTCATATTAATGATTTTTATGGAGGGCTGAATGTAGTATCTAATGTTCAGAAATTTCAACAAGACTATACAATGCATGTTAAGATGTAATCGTATTGCCGTTCGGCTTGATTGTGGCAATGTAAAATATAAACAGTTTCACAAAAGCTCTTTTTGTTATATTTTAATAGTCTGATAGCTCATTTGGTCATAGTCGCACGCGTCACTACCTCCACGGAAAATTACTATGTGTTTTTCGATGACGCTGTCAATTTATTTGTTCAAAGCCACAACATTTTGCGAAACAATGACATTTTTAGAGAATTATATTAAGACTAAATAGGGAAAAGTGGGGTCAGGTAGGGTGCCTCAGTACACCCCACATATTAGTATCTATATTTATTTGTACACTCCTCCCATACATCTGTTAAGCGGATGTAATTTCGCAAACTCCTTAACACTCAAACTGATCAAATGGGGATCAGAGACATCTTACCTACACAGAAATGCTAAGTGCTGTTAGCGATATAGGTATGCAACCGTAGAAGGCATGCCTGGTTTCAGTATTTTCGAACAACATACGTTTCAACAATGGCCCGAAATAACTAGAAAGTAGAAAAACCTCAAATAACAAATTTTCGCATTATTAGGTGTTGACCCAATTGAACTTTTGTACTGTAACAAAAAATATTCAAAATATTGAGATTGCTGACGTTCCCAGATTTTTCTTTTTTACTCGTTCCAGCGCCTTTATTCGTGAAAGGATTTAGTGTGTTCCATGATTAACATACTCGTAAATTTGTGGCAAAATTATATTATAATCGGGCTATAGGACCTCGTAGCTAGATCCCTGAATTTTATTTTAAGACCCTTGTTCGGACTCAAGACAGTCATTCACATACGGAACCTGTTTGAGTCATAATGTAATCAAGCACGTAAATGCTGAACAATGCACAGGTCAATGCCGCTAACCGATCTGAAAACACAGTCCGACCCTGTACCCCTGTATCTGTCGCTGCCTTAGGTAGGCATTCTTGCTCCCACAAGACGTCCACCCCCCAAAACGACAAGCGAGAGCAAGGTTAACTATTGTTTCATATGTATCAGGAACGTCATCCTCGTCTATCGACCCAAAAAGGTCAAACGTCCTTCGATAACGCGAAAAGCCACTGTTGTCGCAACATACCGGTTGACTGTTTACTGTATTTCCCATCAAGACAATAGTTGTCGCCACATAAAATAAACCGTTGGCCATGACAGACTAGATAGTCACAAATTATCGGTCACATACCTAAAGACTTGAAAATTCTAGGCATAAATACTCAAAGTTAATTAAAATCTCTTAATTCATTAGCTGTCATGTCGCTATGATTTTTCAATAAGTTGGTGTGTTACAAAAATTCGTTAACATCGCCCACGCAGAAATATGTGCTTAATAATGTCACATAATTAAGTATTCAAATACCAAACAAGAAATTAATGTAATAATTTGACGGTAATTTTTATTCGACAACGTTTAAGAATATTCAGCTTGTTTAATATATTTCATAGCGACACAGGCACATGAAACTACATTTTCATTAGGAGGATCAAATTTTATTTGAGGATGACACCCCATTGCATGCAAGCATTGAGAATGTCAGACCAAACCAAAAATTAACAGATTCCCTCAAATCTTTGGGCAGTGGGCAGTCAAACTCTCTTCTACTGCTATATCAACGGACGTTGTTCCTCCAAGCTCTTCTCCATAATGCCGACGCGTATTAAGTTTGACAGGCTTTCAGAATGTTTCTGGAGGAACTGTTTTATTACAAGCTTTTATTCAACTTTGAGCTGGACTTTTATATACATTGAGAACCGAATTTGCCTGACGGCTTGAGCTCAATATGTACGAGAAAGAAGTGTGTATAGACACATATGTTAGAGAGAGATAGAAGCTGTCTGGACAGCGAAGCTCACGACCGCGTCGCCTAGTAGCATATTGGCAATCTGCATCGTTGCCATATTTTCACTATGCATTGGTTCATTCTCTACGCCCAAATAATGGTTTTATTCTGAGCGTACACATTTTTGAATTGTGTCGAATCTGTTGAAGATGAATTCCGGATCGGTCCTTACGGCGCTTCATTTTAGATAGAAATGAAAGGTTAGGATCGCCACAAATTTCGCAACATTGAATCATTGGTTCGTTTGACAACATCCCATCTTGTACATTCCAAGGCAAGCTTACTACCTCCATGAGCATAGTTGAGCGATTTGGTCAGTAGGTACACATCTAGCGCCCGTAGGGGAGTTTCGTCCTGATTCGAAATGGTTTTCATCTGCGTATACGCAGGCAGTGACAATTTGTAACATCATTTGCTACATTTTCCTTCCGCAGGCCTGTCGAAAAATGAAACAATAACTCAGGATGTGTTGATTTTATCACCGTCGGTAGAAACCAAGGATAATTCTAAAATAAAATAAAACTGTCGCATCAAAAGTGAATTAAATAATTCTAATCAAAATGAAAGCAAAATATTAAAGTAAATGTTCGAACAGACCTCCGTCTTGGATTTGCCATTAACCTAACTTATTGTAGCAGCCTGTGCGAACATTTTCTGGTGTAACATATTGTCAACGCGGCAGATCGCACGACCTTCTGCGTCATCATTGCATGTGGTGATGACACCGGTCTTAACTGGCTTTTATCTCTTTCTAAAATGTGTTGATACACACTTATCGCGCTTCTCTCTTATACGCATTGAGCTCAAGCCGTCAGACCAATTTGGTTTTCCCTGTATATGTTTGGTTCTCATGGCTGCATACAATAAATTGAATGCCGCTATTTTAAATTCTATATGATCATTTTAATAGTAAGCTCCGATATATCGATATCGAATGGAGAGGAAAATATATTCTAAATCCAAGATGCCGGCCACCGCGAAATGGTGATTTATGATTTCCATAGTCACCCATATGCTATTGGTATCAAATGGAAGGACTTGATGAGGGAAACACAGTGGACAAGGAGACCTCATTCTAAACCTATAATATGGCGGTTGCCATCAAATGATGATTTATTATTTCCATGGTCAGTGGTATCATAAGGGCTTGATGAACGAAAAACGAAAGTAAGTACGCAATGTTGTTATGATATGGAGCTAATTTGATGATGGAAGGCGGAAGGTGATCATAGGAATTATGTACTAAAATGCCACAGTCCCATCCGATTTATAAATTCTCAGCTTTTTAGGATAATTAAAATAAAGTAATGAGTTTATGAAGTCCTATTCATAAAAAATAGGTAAATTATACAGAAATTACTGAACAAGCTGTTTAACATCATAAATCGTTTTTTCTGAAAACAGCTTTTAATTAGCTGTTAATTAATGAAAATTTGAAAATAACTATCACCATAACCTTTAAACATTATAAAGCTCATCCGTCTCAAGTGTTTAAAAAAAGGGTCTTACACTTGGACAGCAACAGGAAAATGGATGTAACACGCTTTTATTTTGAAGCTTTAGTTCATTTACAAACAGCTGAATAGAAGCTTATTTTTAAAATTTTATTTTTCTTTTACTTATAACTTCTGTAGCAAAAAGCAACTGAAACGTTAGCATGCCTCTTATGCGAACCTTATTATAATACGGCATCATATCTACGCAGGATGTATGTAATTTTGATAATATCTTTGTTTCGTAATAGTTTTAGATTGCAATGTTTAAGTTGGCATTATGCACGATATCGGCATTGGCAGATAAGTTTACAGCATTTATTATAATCTCTCGTACATGCAAAGTTAATTTACTCTTGCCAGATTTCTAGGACGTATGTACAAAGTTACAACGGTTTCTGTTTATAAGGAATTGTATTTTTGTTGAACGCCTTATAAGGATCGACACCTGTTCGTGAGGGCAACGCCAATGGGCGCTAATTTGCATATGAGGAGTAGTTGTATCTATATAGCAAATCGCAAGTGCCAGATAAACAAAAATTGTAGGCTTCGTTTCTTTAGCTATTAGTAATTAGTTATTAAGGATACCCTCATTATCACCTCTAGTTATTCAAGAATTAAAAAATGGCGTCAAGTAGATTGACTCTATATTTCCAACGCTTTCGAAACAAACCATAGGTAAAATTTTCCATGTAGTGAAATGTCATCAACCAAAACGTAGGTTCCGTCAGAAACATCGGTACACTATTTGGGCTTTTCATGAAAAAAAGTTTCCACAGATTGCAGCAATGGGTGTGTCCGTACACGGTAGCCATATTTTTTTTCATTGAATTACACTCGAAGCGTAATGCTGGTATATACAGGGTGACTTTGAAGTTGAGTCATTAATTTTCAGATAATGATTGTAGAAGGAAGATAAACCAAAATATGTGTGTAAAAATAAAAAAAATGTTACCTTGTTTTATAAACTATCCTTCCGACAAGTATTTCAGTGCGGACCTGTATTTGATCGTGCGGTCTTGGAGCACCGGCATGCCCTCCCCTGTGAGGTCTTAAGTCACCTGATTCACGAGCAATTTGTACTACATTAACAAAGGCACGAGGGGTTGGTTGCACTCGATTGGGAAACCGATCCGCATAAATCCGTGATGCCGCGGCAGCATTTTGTAAAGGCTCCCCCCCGTAAATAAGAATCATGTCCACAAGTTCAGCATTTTCGTAAACATGTGCCATTTTTTATTTCGTTTGAGCCACGCAACAAATACCACTATTCAGTCACGCGTTACCGACTGACACATTGACTGAATACAACTGAATAAAATTGTAGTAAAAACATCGTGATAAGCGTCTCAAATTCTTTCGCTTTTTTGTTTCCGATGCGATGAACCAATAAGGCGGATTATATCCGTTGTTGCCAAACACGAGCACATAATAATATTATTGAGACAGGGCGGTACTCAAAAATCTAAAGGGCTATAACTTTGTTACTTTAATTTTACCACAAAAATGTTAAAGGAAAAAACATTTCCTTTGATCAGGTCTACTCACTGTTAAAATAAATGACTCAACTTCGAAGTCACCCTGTATAGATGACATCGCGCGCACCTCGTATGTGGATATCGCGTCACCGGGCGGTCCGCTTCATCTCCCTGGGATCCACTACCAAAGAGGGTCGCCAACCAGTAGATCTCGAGCTACCGGTAAAACAAAACATTTTAAAAAGCTGCAAATTTCTACAAGATTCCGTAAATTTTGTAAGTTCTGTTTCTGTGAGCGATCTGTTCAAGAACGATCCCGATAACTTTCAACGGAATAAATACGCAAGGCGCGGTGACAGCGCGCTTAGTTTAAAACTGAACGGCGGTTGGACTAGAGTTGGCCTGCAATGAAAAACATTATGAGCAGTAGTAAGAAGATGAAAACATAGCATTTCCATTCAAAATGCGAAGAACAATATTTCTGTACAGAAATTAAAGGTAAAAATGTATGTTGATTATGTAATACATCTGTTCCCATTGCTAAAAAGTAAATATCGAGAAGCACTATAAAACTTTACATTCGAATTTTGAAAAATCATTCCCATTACGTTCTGCAACCAGAACGGAAAAACTGAAACAATTAAAAATCAGTTAACTGGACAACAGACAATGTTTTTAAAAACAATCGACAAAAGTAAGGCTTCAACTGAAGCATCATACCGGGTGTCCCAAATAATTACACAAAAGAGGAAACCTTATGAAGACGGGGAAATCATAAAACAGGCGTTTTTAGAAGCTGCAGATTCATTATTTGCCAACTTTAGAAATAAAACCGAGATAGTATCTGCTATAAGATCTGTGCAACTTTCTGGTAATACAGTGATGAGAGGAGTAGAAGTAATAAGCAATGAGATAGTCTCACAGTTAAGAAATGACGATAACTGTTCTTTTTTTTCACATCAGCTGAATGAATCCACAGATGTCGTTGACACCTCTCAGATGGCCGTGTTCGTCAGGATGGTTTTTGGTGATTTTACGATTAAAGAAGATGTTTTGAAGTTTATTCCAGTGGAAGAAAAAACTACTGGGCAGGATATGTTTTCTTCTTTTAAAATTATTATTTCTTCTGAGAGAATTCCAATATCGAAAATGGTAAACATGACAACCGATATGTCGTAAAGATAAACGCCTTCCGCAACTTCTCTCTTACCACTGCATTATCCATCAGCAAGCATCATGTGGACATTTTCTAAAACTAAACAACGTTATAAAATTGGTAGTAAAATCTGTGAACAAGATTAGAGCTCAAGCGTTACAAAGAAGTTTATTCAAAATTGACTATCAATACGAGGAACTACTTTTTCACTCTGAAGTCCGATGGTTAGGTAGGGGACTAGTGTTGGAACGTTTTAATGATGTCATATCTGCCATACCTCAATTCTTCAAACAACGTGATGAACCGATTCCGGAACTAGACAATCCAATCTGATCTAGAGATTTTGATTTTCTTGTGGATATTACAGGACAATTAAATGAACTTAGTTTGCAGCTTCAGGGGAGAGAGAAAGAACTAGCAGAAACGATTTCTGAATTAAAAGCGTTTATAAAAATGCTTGAGTTTTGTTAACAAAACTTAATCGATGGCGATACCATGCATTTTCCTGTTCTTTCAGAAAATCTCAAAGTCCATATGACAGTAAATATCATGTAGAAATATAGTAGTCTCTAACTTGAAGAATAATTTCAAAAATCGATTCAAAGATTTCAACGAAATTGATATAGTGGCGCAATTTATTGTTTCACCCTTCATGGAAATTGGTATCCAACAGTTTGTAACTTCTGTTACGCATAAATTTAGCGAAGACATCGCTGCGACAGAAATAGAAGTGATTGCGTTTCAAAATGGTTTAGCTTAAAAATAATTAGTCTCAAATACAAAATGTATCCGGCCTTCAGTAAGTAGAGATAAATATTCAGCTTATGTCGTGTTGCCTTGAAAGTCAAGGCGTTATTTAACTCAACTTATTTTTGTGAATTCTGTTTTTAAAACAAAAGTTCATTAAAAACAAATACCGTAATCGACTTACAGATGAACATTTGGATAATTGTATTCGAATGGCGGTATCAAATTATACTCCAAACCTTAAAACATTGTCAGTGAGTCTGAGTGTCGGGCTTCTCACTGAACAAGGATTTTTTATGTGGACATGCTTTTGTTTAAAATATTGCGTTTCCTTTTTTGTGCCATTGTAGCTGACGAAATTTTTTGCTTATTTATACGCACCGGTAATTACCAGAGTTGGAAGTGTATTAATATACTAACATAACCCTAACCTCTTAATTTTTTTCAACAATGATCTGTATCCACTGTAACGTCAAAAAGTTTGAGCAATTTGTACTTCCTTCGTTTTTGACCATTTTTCCTTCGCCTCTGGACTGATTTTCAAAAGCGACACAGCCTTTTGGCTTTGGCTATATAGTAACCTTGTGTGAGCATTTCATCCAAACCAGAAGGACTTTCCAAGATATGGAGGAACCAAGGATTTGCGGACAGACCGTTACACAGACCGACAGAAATGAGTAGCATGTTTTTCTGTGATGTATATACATATTATATTACATCCAAAAAACATAATGTCGCAGTTTCCATAGTTTTTGCGATTACAATCCTCCATCGGCCATAGGCGGGGAAGGGAAACACCTGTCTCAAGTACAAAACCATGTTTTTTCGCGTTAGACTCCAATCGTTCTTTCAAATTTTCGTCGAAATCCGACCGCTGCTTCGCAAGTTATATTGGATCCAAGGATTATTTAACGGACAGAAATGAGTGACATCTTTATTTATCCACAATTACATTGTAGTATAGCCAAATGTCAGACTTACATGGCCAAGTTTAGCATGCTGCTACTCTTACACTTAACCATATAGTCAGATTTGGTTTATTACATCGAAAGTAAATATTAAAAAAAGAAAAAGGCATACGTTCCAAACCCAAGTACACCAAAAATTATTAACCTGAATTAAAGACGGAATAAAAAAGAAATGAATGATTACGTAAGTTATATGTTTGGAGGGTTGAGTAATATTGTTTTAACTTTTTGTCGAAAGATAATGAAAATTCTTTACATGCTTTAGGAAGGTCATTATAAATAATAGCAACATTGTAAGAAAAACTGCGTTTACAAAATTGTGGACGTATGCTGGGGTATTCTAATATTATTTTCTCTGAGAGTTCTACAGTGAACATCTTTATTAAATGAAATTGTTTCCCTAGTGAGAGGGTTTAGACGTGAGCAGCAATTTGTGAGCAATAACTGAATAGTGGAACTTGACCATTTCATCAATTCTTAACCAGTTTAGAACGGGATATTTCGCTGATATATGATCAAATTTACGTAAGCCAAAGATGAAACGTATACAATTGTTTTGAATAACTTGAATCAAGTTTTTAGTGAAATTTTCTAAACAAGTGTAGTATACAATATTACAATAATTTAGTATAGATATGACCAATGCTTCACGCAACTAAACATTTAGTAAATACCTGTTTGCTATAAGCGTACGTAGCCGTAGGTAGGTTTGCTATGAAAGACTTTTAACATGTTCAATAAACCTTAATTTTGTATCAAAAACAGCAGCAAGAATTTTTGCAGAATCAGAAAATTGCAAGATTTGGTTATTTATCTGAATGTTCAATAGCTGTGTTGTTACATTGTATGTTTTTTTTGTGCGCAAAATAATAACATTTTAGATTTTTGTGGATTAATAAGTAGATTGTGACCTGACGAGCATTTAATTAATTTACTAACATCGTTTTGTATAATTTGGGTAGTATTAATGACATGAGAGTTATCAATACTTTTGCTTAAGTCGTAACGTATATATGAGGAACAGCAGCGGCCCCAGTACAGAGCCCTGGGGTACGCCTGAGGAGAATTATTGTCACTGGAGACATTTTTTTTTAAGAAAAACACGCTGATCTCTTTGATGAAGGTAACTGTCGAAAATGAAAGGGATACACTGTCACGACCTATGTAAATTAATTTAGCAAGTGATAATTTATGATTGATGCTGTCAAAGGGTTTCGAGTAGTCTACAAAGATTAACGCTAGTGCTATTTTCTTATCTAAGACACCTAAAATATTGTCTTGCAGATTGAGTAGGGCACATGTTGTACTATAATTTTTTTTAAAACCGGATGGAGTATCGGAAAGTATACAGAATTCTTCTACGTAAGCGGTCAATCGGAACTTTATTATTTTTTCTAAAATTTTGGATAAAATTGGGAATAAACTGATAGGCCTGAGATCATTATACACAGTGGGTTTCAGTTTTTTAGGAATTGGAATAATTAGAGCTTGTTGGAAAGTAGCCTTTTTCCAAATAGTCGTTAAAGATGTGGACGATGTGACGGAGAATAACTGGCAGGCAAAGCTGGATCATTGACAGGGATATACCATCAATTCCCTTCGTATCAGATTTTAGGCTCCTTATTGCCTGTAATACGTCACTTGAACTAATCTTATTCAACGAAAAAATATATTAAGAGCTTAATTTATATTTGAAATAGTTCTCGCAAACTAGTGAATCAACAGTTTTGTAACTATAAACAGACATATAATAATCATTAATTTTGGTATGGTCATTATAACTTGCTGGAAGGGTTGGTTTACTACGGAAATTTATATCAAGTTGTTTGAGAGACACAATTTTTTTGAATCATTTTCATTGGCCAAATTTTTATCCTTTTTATCCCTCCTGATCATGTTAAGAGCACGATTTTTAAGCGATTTGAAGTTATTATAGGCGTCCATGGTCTTATTAGCTTTATATAAAACTTGTGCAGTATTCTTTTCATCAAAAACAGTGCACAGTTCATTAGTTAATAAGGTGATGGTGGCTTATTGACTCTTACAGTCTTAAAAGGTGCATGCTTATTATAGGTTTCTACAATAACGCTTGTAATGTGCATTACCTTCTCATCAATATTAGATTTCGTAAATAATTCGTCTATACCCGATGTAGAAAGATCGATAAGAAAATGATCCTGACTGAAATGTTTAAAATCCCTGATTGTGATAAGTTTTTGTTTTCTTTTATAAGATGGAATATTAAAATGAAAAAAGACGAGTTTGTGGTCCGAAATACCATTCGTGACCATGACGGAAGAATAGCTGCATGCTTGAGGATTATTTAAAAATATTGGATCGATTAATGTTGCAGTACTTACCATCTGTGACACGAGTGGCTTCCGTTACGATTTGGTTGAACCTCATCATCTCAAAACCCAGTGAGAATATATTGTTATTAAAAAAATTTTTACTAAGATGTCCCAATATCACGATGTTATGATGATATAACGAAAGGCTCGGTAGGAAACCATTTAAAAAATCTGCACATTGTTGTATGTTTTGAGAAGGTGGTTGGTACAAAACTCCTACTAACAGTTACCCGCAACCACTTTAACCCAAATGCTTTTGAAATACTCACCAAAATTTGTATGAATATCTACCTTTTCAGCATGTAAAGTTGATTTAGCAAAGATTCCAACTCCACCACCACGAGATTCTCTATCACAACGCAAGGAACAATAGTTGCTAATATTAACGACATCATCGGTAATATTTTCATTTAGCCACGTCTCTATAACAGCGAATACATCAAAATTTTCTAATATTATTAAATTTACAATAGCATCAAAACTAGACATGAGGGAACGTACATCCAAGCGTCCGATTTGTATTTCACTACCAGCCGTTAAGAGTATTTGAATCGTATATAATTTATAAAACATTTAGGGTATTCTAAATAATTCTAAAATGATCATAATGAAATTCGTGAGAGATGTCTTTGTTGAAAGAATTCATATATTGGGCAATTTTTGTCTGTCGGAAGATGATCGGTACTGTAAGATTTTTTATACTGGTGATTTTAATACAAACAGTTGCAACATTTCAAATGTGAATGCTTACAAAACGAGGTGTCATGGTTTTCTCCACACTGAGCGCAGGCTTTAGGATTTTGTCATTTTTTCCAAAATGATTAAATCGGATGCAATTTGTGCACTGAGATACTTCATGATTTTTGTATACAGATACATTTTGAAATCCTAATAGAATTTTTCCATTATAATCGTAAAAAATCTGTTTAAATAAATTACCTGTGACCTCTGCGTGAATAATATTTTTTTTGTGCAATATACTTAATAAAAGTTATCTTAGTATCTTTTTTTTCTATAAAATGGTTCTGTCTTGTGAGTCTTCTACTACATCTTCTTCGGTAATTAGTTCAGCTGTATGGTAGCCCACGATTTTGATTTTAGGTCTAAACATTTTCGGGTCAGACATCTGGTATGATCCTAGCAACTTTTTCTCAATTTCTTCCTTTAACTGGGCATGATTATTTTCGTGGACCTCAATTTCCACACCACTGTATGTAAAATTCATCACGTCGTCAAGTTTGAAGTTCAGACAAACTTAAGTTTTTGTCTAGATTTTTACGCGTCTTGAGCCTTGTTTGTTGCTGGCTTGGTATAATCACTATGTTTTTCAATGGAGTTTCCTTGCTTTTTCTAGCATAGGTCTTTTTTACAATTTGCGAATACGAAGTGCTTGTCATACTTGACTTTTCAATTATGTCAGTTCTGGTATTCAGTTTCTTGAGCGCGTCAGCCACAGTTTCTTTTTCAGTAATATCTGTCGACAATAAATTCAACTGATCTTGAAATCTGGTATTCTCGTTAACAAGTCACTCAATTAGTCTATCTTTTCCTATTAATAACTGACTGTATGTATTAACTTTTTCACATAATATTTTTATTTCCTATTTTAACTCCTCATTTGTTGTTCTGTTTTTAGGTGTTTCCGTTGGTGCATCACTTGGTTTGGTTACAACCACTTTAGCATTCTCAGACTTAGCTGAAGCAACTTCAGCAGTTTTCTTTTTTTTTCTTATTCATGGAGTATCCAGTATGGTCGTATCACTGTCTTCTAGTCTAGATGATGGATGTCAAATGGTTTGTCAAAATTCTTCGCTGTAATGGCCGAAAAAATGTTTGCCATTGGAAAATCTGTTATCCTCCAAGAATATCAACTGAGCTGCATCCCAACAATAGTTACAGCAGGGAGTAATAAAATATTTCAACAGTTTTCGTGTCTTAAATGTTAGATAATACCAAAAAAGCATAATATCTCATTTTCGAAATTTTTCACGATGATAATACTCACTTGCTTGGAAAGTAAAAAAGAACATGAAGCAAGGCTTATGAAAACAAATTAATGTCATTATGATCTTATAGCCAGAACGATTCTACTTTAAAACTACCGTTTTCGAAGTAAAAATAATTTATTAACCTACAACAATCTTTAAGAACAATCATTGAGATGAAACTCTTTTAAACATAAGGGAATGTACCGAGAGGCACCTTTCAAGCAGACTCAATATTGGCAAAACCTGGTTAAGAGCTGTTAAAGCTAAAAACTAAAACTGTAGAATGGAATTCGATTGACAACTGGTTAAGTGGAAACAGCGCACAGGGCAAATAGCTGATCTTTGGTAGGTCTTCTGCAGCTCTCAAGACACTGCGAGCAAAGTGCTTTTTACTTATCATCCAACCAATCGTGTGGGTGCATGTCATGGATGAAAAACAAGGAGCCCATTTATATGATTGACCAGAATGGATAGAAGCAAGCTCTTCTATATCGAAACCAGTTAAGCTCTGAATGTTGACATATCCATATCACATGATTATTTTATGACCACATCTTCCGTTTCAGCAAACATAAGTTCTGAGGTCTTTCCATGGTATACTCGAGTCCAGAAATTGCTTTTCATAACTTATGTCAAATATGTCATAAATTGACATTGCCAAATCTCGGTCAGTTAAAAAAAATAGAATTTCCGAAGTAGGCCTTGTAAATTATGATATTCTTGTGCTACATAGGTGTATACTACTTCGTCAGCTCAGCATCCTTCAGTTTTTATGAACTAGGCATAGGCGAACAACCCTAAACAAATATCTAAAAAAGTAATCTTCCTATAGTTGGCCTTAACTCATTGGATAAAGAACAACCTAATGCTGAAACTTTTTTATGTTGTTTAAGGGTCGTATTGAAGAGATTGAAAACAGTATTATTTTATATAACTGATAGAAACATAGAGTAAGTAAAAACCTCGTCCATGTTGCAGCTTCCTAAAGACATTCAACATACCTCATATCTCGTATCTTAATTTCCAAATACTATCAATCTACATCTGAGATCTCAATCATGCTAATATAATAGTCGATGAAGGGGCAAAATCTGACTATCCTTTACTTTAATCATGCTTCTCAATAATTGAAGAATTGCTGTTTTCATCGGATACACAAGCCAACGATGGCAATATTAGAGTAGTTTCGGGTAATATGGAATACCATTTTCATTTCTCTCAATAACTGAAAAAATAATACACCTTTTCTTCTGAAAATTTGCTGAAACACTTATACGATGTTACCTAACAATTGCTTACCACCAGATCAACTGAAGCAAACCTCATTTTTGTGTAGAGAAAAATACTTTCCAATTAGTTATTTTTATCTATCAAACAAAAGAGAAGTATAATATGGAATAGGTATATGGGGTAATATGGAATAGGGTAAATCATACGAAAAATAAGAAAAAACAAGTTTAGTTCTTCACGTTAGGTAATTTAACAAATATAAAACAAATTAGATAGACCTTAATTTTATTTGCAAAAATCGCAAATGTAGATATCACCTTCACCACTTGTGCAAGCTTCATGAGCCCATCCGTTACAAATGACACATTTCACCCATACCTCTCTGCTTTTACTCATCGTGAACATCTTTTGACAAAAAATACATTCCGTCGTGTCATCAGCACATTGCTTGGGACTAATATAAGATGACAGGGGGAGATCATCTTCATCAGAGGAGTTTGCGGGAACGGGTTCTGAAGAAGATGTTAATGATGAAGATGATGTTGATGGTGAACGTGCTTTTCGCTTTTTCTTCGCAGATTGTTTAAGAGAACTTGGCCCTGCTTCATTGACTAGTCTCTTAGTAACTTTCTCACGTGAACGATTAATAGATTCCTCTAACTCCTCTTTATTCGGAGTTGAGGTTACTAGCCTTGCACGACCATGTTTTCTTCCTCTCGAGCCTATTTTTTTTTCAGTTGTGGTATTGGTGCGATATCCTTGGGGAGAATGTTTGGTGAATGACATAGCGCTGGTTCATTATTTTCTGGAAAATCTGCTGTGACAGGATGGGGCACATGATGTCTTTGCTGTTCGGCTAAGAAGTCTTCATCGGAGAAAACATCTCGTCGAAAGGGGTAAATACCAGTTGTACTGAATCCCTTTATTAACCTCTCCGCAGTCTGGAGTTTTGTATAGGCTCTTCCAAATAACTCGCCCATATCAAAATGTGTTACGGCTCTATTATGTGCCCGCATAAATAGCCTTACTTCCTCATTGTAGGAAGTTTTCAGGGCACCCATGACTGTTTTATCCAGAGGCTGCATTTTATGCGTTGTATGAGGAGGCAAACATAATATTGTTACAAAATTTTCTCGGGTTTTTATGACTACGTCAATATTTCGAGTGTGAGTGTGATGCCCATCTAAAATAAGGAGTACTGGACTATCTTTGGCGGGGTTTGTCCTTTCCAAAAAATGGTCAAACCATTTAGTGAAGAGCTCAGTCTGAATCCATCCCGAGGGGTGGAACGCAAACAAAGTGCCCGGAGGAGCTCCTTTCTTAAGCTGCTCACTTGAATTTTTGTGAGGGAAAATAATCATGGGTGGCACGAAGCCTCCTGCTGCATTCATACATAAAACTGCAGTCACTAAGGAGCCTCGCTCGGCCGACGTTAGTACACCTACTTGTCGTTTGCCTCTTTTTGAGACAACTTCGGGACATTTGGATTGTACAATACATAACCCCGTCTCATCAACATTGTGAATCCTGTCACAATGAAAGTTTTTTTCTGTCATAAGTTTCTCAAGCAGGTTAAAAAACTCATTGACGTCTTCCTTATTAAAACCGAGAGCTCTATTTAGAGAAGTGCCAGTTGGTTTTCGAATGCTCAAAGAAGCTTTGTGCCTTTTCATAAAACCATACAACCAGTCTTTTCCAGCTGATTCCCGTAAAAATGAAAATGGATGTGGAAGGCTGTTGCGTCGAGCCAGCTGAAAAGCCATGGATTGCAAATCTTTTCTGGTTAATCCATAATACATTTGATCCATGATCAACAAATACTTCACTAGTTCTGTTTCCAATTCCGGTGGCAAAGCTGTTTTTCGGCCTAATGTAGTACTGCAAACAGTATCAGGAGAACCTTCTTTATTGCACAAGCGATGAAGTGTTGCTCGTGGAACGTTATAACGTTTTGCAGCTAACAAATAGGCCAACCTGTTGCTTCTAATATCTTCAATTGCTTTGCGCATATCATCAGACTGCCATTGCTTTGTTTTTCTTGCCGACATAGTTTCTGCAAAAAAAAACTTGTTTCATACGCAAAACGACCCAATTTTTGCTGATAATTAGGCTTTTTGTCTCTTCACAAATATCGTTAAATCTCAAAACAAAAACATCGGGTAATATGGGATACCTAGAAGCAGTATAATATGGAATATTCCATATTACCCGAAACAGCAACTGAGGAAAAAAATACACGCTGCAAATATGTTTTGAGAAAAAAATATGGTAACAGCCCTCTAAAACAGTAACTTAACATTTGAATAGACTCACCTGTCAAAATAAGCAAGATTTGTAAATAAATAACACCTTTACAAAAATTCTAATGACTATCGTGCACAACTTTGTAACCACAAATAATGCTCATTTGCGGTTTATAAACTAGAGAACGGCAACCAGCGAAACCTGTCGACGCTATTGTGTATTTAGGGTGTACAAGAGGCTGGCATAGGTATTGAAATACAGATGTCGCTACCTACATAAAAATAAGAAGCTATTCCATATTACCCGTACTATTCCATATTACCCAAAATTACTCTAGTAATTTTTTTTGAAGTTGCTTAAGTTTGACAATGTCATTGTACGACATATCATAAATTTTTGAAATCGGAATTAAAAATTGAAAAAATGGCGTTTATGAGAAACAATGAAGTTGATGATTGAGGCCAAAAGACGAAGCGCCATAATGGAATTCCAATTATGCCATCTTGTAGAAGAGAAAAAGTGACAATGTTACTGTACTTTTAATTCTGAAATTCCATTTTAGATAAAAGCAGAAAAAAAGTTGCATTCAACTCAGAAAATACTCGAAATTTTAATGAACCATTCTCTTAGTTACCAAAATGCACACCTTCGCCTCGCATCTTACCGATTTTGTATATGTTACCATTTCTATCAGCTCCATGGTGACAGTCGAATTTGAAGCAATATTAATTTTGGACACTTCGTAAGCAATAATAATACACCAAGGCTTTCATTCATTTGGTTCATCAATTATCGTATTCATATCCACCTGAATAGTAGTTGAATAGCATTGTGCAACTGCAGAACTCATATCATTATGAGCCTCTATGAGCATAATATTAATTCAAAACGTTGCAGCCAAGACAATTTTGTGAATGAATCCTAATGCCTTTCATATAAATCGCGTAGGTTCGAGAACGCCTAATCAGTAAGATATGACTGAGTATGGTGAATATGTATTTGATTAGATTAACATCTCATTATGGAATATAGGCACAGCACGCAGTAAGTTTTATGAACTAGGCCCTCATATTATGAGAGCTTTTCTTTTGGCTAGGCAGAGGTTATTGAACATATTTCGTGTACTGCCCACTTTGAGGATAAATTATTTTCTAGCGCCCCCATAAGTTGTTCAAGATGTCCGTGTCAGGGAGGGGTGGGTATCTGTGATTGAAAATCTCCGTCAGTTGGAGAGAGGAGGTGGGAGTTCTAAGGAGACTAAATATATGATGAAAACGTGTCGAAAGTCATACAGGAATATAGAACGAGCTTTGCATCTGTTGTTTGGGTCATTTTCTAAATATGGATATATTTTCTCGTTGAAGGAATCAAACTCTCCTTTTTCCTTTTTCAGACCCTAAAATCAATCTTAGATTGAGATAGAAAAGTAATTGCAATAAAGCCTTTAAAAATGGAGCGATTTAGATTTTTTCTTTTTATTTTACGCTCCAAGCTACTGAAATGGAATATCATGGTTTTGGATGTTATATGACGAAAAACCATGTTACTTATTTCTATCGGTCTGTCTGTTTGTCGGCCTATCTGTCCGCCAATCCATGGCCCCGCTATAACTTGGGAAATACTGATCGAATTTTGATGAAATTTTCACACAAGGTTGCTACTATGCCAAGAACGAAAAAGTCAGATAGGTTTTGCAGATAGAGGCGACGATGCTGTGGCCAAAAATTAAAAAGTAAAGATGGCTTAAACTTCGTTCTTCGACGTTTCAGAGGCTAAAAATTGTGGGTTGTAGCAGGTGGGGAGGTAATATCTCATTTTTTAGGCGACAGTATATTTATATATGCCCCAGTAATAACATGTACATCACGAATTACCATGTCACTCATTTTTGTCGATCTGTCTGCTAATATTTGAATCGCATGTAAGTTGGGAAGTACTACCCGGATTTTGATAAAATTTTCAATCACCGTTACTAGATACTATGTCAAGGAAGAAAAAGCTTTGTCATTTCTGAGAACCGATCTAGTGGTGACGAAACGAAAAAATATAAGTTTCTCAAATGACGTACCAGATACTTCTGTTTTTTTTTCAGAATAGAAAATTGTAGCGGTCGCAAATTGGGGATTGAACATTGTAGGGGGTATGAGGTTGTAAATGTTGCATCTTTGGGATCTGTGAATGACGTTTTATTATTTAGAAATGTATAATTCCGGTAGTAATATACACCTGTTTGATACAATTCCACACATATTTCGCATAATATTTATGTATGTGATTCCAGCAACACCAGCTGCCCAGGAATACGCGATATGCATGCGGAGGGTCAGCAATGCAGATGGTGCCTCTAGGTGACGATATAATGGTACCAGGACATAAGAAAGTTGTCCAGATATCATGTACCACTAGCTTTCTGCCACGCGAATTTACCCGCGGACGTCAACTGGCGTCGCTAATAAAGTAACAAAATTTCCCAATCGTGCAAGTTGGCTGTTGATTGGCATCAAAGATACAAAACGTGATCGGAAACTTATATCATTACTTATAAACATTACTTTGTGTTAGTAACAGTTTCAACTGTACAAAGTTGCAAGTAACAGCTGGTGCAAAATAGAATGTCTGTGCCGCTTAATAGTCACCGGATGAGTGGGGCGATGGCTAACCGCGCTGTTGCCGGCTTGACGCTGACGGTGGAGATTTTGGTACTTGCCAGAACAGTTGATTACAAAACGAGTTCCTGGATAAAACCATGCGTAGGGTATCAATTAGCATGTATACAAATTTTTACGCCTCTCCGTATTGTTGTTCAGATATGGGCAATCACATTTATATAGATATAAGAAGATTCTGGACCACATAGCATCAGAGTTTGCTAGATAACAGATATATAACTATTTATTTACAGTATTGTACTTGAAGCAAAACAAAACATCAAACAAATCTAAATTAAGTCGATCACGTTAGGAAATCAAATATCGGAATGCTAGGTGCACGATGCAAATGTAGCCCGTGCATTTCTCGATACAAAAAGCAGCCTATGTGCTACACGAGACTACATTCTATCTGTGTAGAAAATTTCATTCAAATCTATCCATCCATTTTGGCGAGATTGTGTAACAAGCATCCATACTTTATCATTTACAATATTAGTAGCGAAGTAGGATTATATAGTCAGAGCCAGTTAGTTGAGAAAATATAAATAATTTATCGATCCAATTATATTCATTCTATAATATTGCCAGCTGTACCAGTTTCCGTGGCCGGCGAATAGTAAAGATACCAGAACGTAGAAAAGTTGACAGAGATTCTAACATTGGTGCATATTTATAATTTAATTTTTTAATCAACAGTACTGTTTTTCACCGATACTCATTCTCCTCTACGGTCCTAGTTCAATGTACAAGGACTGATGCCATTTGATATTCCTGCGAAATTATCTGGAATTTTTGTTTTTTCTTAATTAGAAATTGTGCTGTTTTTTTTAATTGTAACAAACACATGGTTGATAGTTATAGGAAAAATATTGAATTGCTTCAGTTTTAATGTTCTAAAAAATTATAAAGGTAATCTATTCTTCATGACACCTCACTTGGGTATCTATTCACCTGAACAGCTGATCAGTAATTTGCTTATAACTTTAACCTACTGCGCCAACTAATGATAATAACAATAATATTTATTTCTAGATCGCCCCCCTCCATTACGCACGATGTTAAAACATACCGGATATAAAAGAATCTACCTGAAACTATATACTTACATTCTGCTGGCCTCATTTGGATATCTAACTCGAGCCTAAGGTATGCAGAAACAAGAAAAAATACTCCACATACGCAGACACTCAATCCTCGGCTGGAAACCCAAAGACCAATAAATATCTGGCAAAATCCAACGGCGTCGATAATTGGCCGAGATAAATTAGACACTTCTCGTATATTACTCACTGAAACTAGTTATTTATATTGTCTTAAGTTGGCAGTATTGTTGTTATTATTTCCTGAAATCCGCATGTAGGTGGACGTTGCAAAGCGGCGCTCATATTTTGTAATTGTAATCAAGATTGCGGCACGTAAATTGTTCAGAGAATAATGAAATGTTCGCGTCTCTTCTCTCGCTCTGGCTGGATGTTTGGTAACAAGGTTAAGAGATGCGTTCGCTGTTTTGGATTACTGACGGAACTTAAGTTATACATTTCCATCGAAAATCCGTCGTTTCGGCTACCTTAACCGCCATCTTGAGTTACATGTGACTTTCTAGAACTAAACAAAGGCACCAGAAATTGCAACACGAAACACGTTGAAAAAATATTGAAAGACGTAAAATTAATATACAGAAAGGCTTACCAGTTGGTAAAAAGTATAACATTTTTGCCAGATAGAAGTTGGTAGTTTGAATTTAGGTCAACAACAATAATTTTTTTTATACTCCAACCACCACGAAGGCCCAAGGCCTAAACATCCATGAGGTACCGTGGCTATAGGGGGATACAGGGGAAAGGGGGGAACGCCACACGGACTTTGGCGAGGGAACACGTGTGCATGCGACATGCACACATTCTGGCTCCGCCTACGAGATCCGCCGGGTGGTCCTCTGCGTTCGACAATCAGAGACTGTCTACCACCTACGGACAATCACAACATCCATAGCCAAGAGAAAAATTTCTCTTGGGACGGGATTCGAACCCGCACAGCGCACGGCGACTGATTAGGAGACCGAAGAGTCCACCACTGCGGCCACCGCTGCTGCCGACATGTGCTGTTCTTAAACAAAACTCTACAGTACTTTTGGCAATTCGGCAATTTTAAGTTGATCCTAAAATTAATTTTGGGATTGGTTGTTGAGGAAAAATTATTTTTTTGGTTGGACCTAAAGTCGCACGATTTAATTTTGTTCACAGTGCGAGTTGCGGCCTCGTGTGCTTGCGAACTTGCTCGACTGTGTCGTCTACTGACTCGAGCAACAAAGTGTTGTTATGCGATTCCGCTTGACTCTAACGTAGCTGCACTTGTTGTTTGATGTAGTCCCTTAGGTAAGGGCTGTCAAGGTCTCTGTGAAAGGTCTCGTTGGAAACATACCATGGTGCGTTAGTGATTGTACGCAAGGTTCTGTTCTGCAAAATCTGCAGGCTACGCAAATGCGTCTTGGCGAGAAAACACCAAGCCGCACTTTCGTAAGTGATCGCTGGTCTAATAACCATCTTGTATAGCCGGACTTTGTTGATCAAACTTAGTGTTCTACATAGCATAGGGTAGAGTTGCCGAAACGAGATTTGGAATTTAGTTTTTAACGCTTCAGTGTGCTTCTGCCAGGTCATCCCCTTGTCAAGAGTTTTTTAGTACAATAGATTGCCTGCATTTTCGAATGATTAATTTTGATCAGCCACCGATTCGCCCATTCCAATACCTCGTCCACTGCACTTTGCAGCCTGTGGTGAACTAGATCCCCAGAGCACGACTGGGCCACCACGGCAGTGGTATCAGCATAGAGATAGATTTCACAGTTGCTGGGACAATGGACGTCATAAATAAAAAGTGAATAAAGGACTGGACCAAGAATCGAACCCTGAGGGACACCCGCTTTGATGGGCCGTGTTGTCGACAGAACCTTATTAATTTTGATCCGAAATTTCCTACCCTCGAGGAAGGATTTCAAAAGTTTTAGTAGCCAGAAGGGGAAGCCCTTATGGATCAATTTGTAGAGATGGCCCTTGTGCCACACCTTGTTAAATGCCTTTGAGACATCCAGAAGCAAGATGCCAGTACTTTCGTTACGGGTGAACCCTCTGGTTACTCGTTCAACAAGCCGTATGGCCTGTAGCTCTGTACTATGCTCAGAACGTAATCCAAATTGCACGTCAGGAATCACATTGTGGTCTGCCGAGAAATTTTCAAGGTGACGTAGAATCACCTTTTCAGCGAGCTTAGAAGGAGCTGACAGTTGACTAATGGGGCGGTAATCCTGGGGGAAAATCGAACCCACCTTCTTTGGAATCGTTATGACATCAGCGGTCTTCCACGCCGTTGGGACGTGCTGGGTCCTTAGGATGGCATGGATTATTGCCACGAGATAAGTTGAGGACTTCCGCGAAAGTAGCTTCATCGCCTTATTAGTGATTCGATCCTCTCCAGGTGCTTTACGCACCTTGAGATCTTTAATGTGACCTTCCATTGCATCAGCGAAAGCCTCGACCTTTTCGTCTGTCCTACAGACTATGACCCTAGGACCGTGGATGTGCGGGAGTTGTTCTCGCTTTCTGATTTTCTGATTTTTGACTAAAGTACTGCCAGCATTTCACTATCATGATTTGCGGGTTGTAGGCTCGTAAGGATAAAGAATATGCTGTTGGTACAAGATCGGAAATATACTGAGTATAAAGACCATATTTACACCTGCGTGTCTGCGCAACAATGGGAACATGTACACTTGTACAGATTCAGTCCTTTTATCATCCTTTTACCGCTTTTCAAAGTGGACTTCTAAACTCATTTTTCTGTTCTGCCTCTGAAATGGTGCTAGTACCTGTCAAATCTCTTCATGAATGTCGCAATACAGTATGTGTTTGACTGTCTTCCATAAGCCGGAATGTATTCGGTAGGGTTAGCAAAGCGCGTGCTATCTCTGAAGCAGTGTCCGAATCTCAAAGTAGGCAATACAGCGCAGCTGGTGCTATCCACCTTTATGCATGATGAACTTCACAAAAGTCACAATGAAACATAAGACCGTGCTTCTTGATAAAAGAAGTTGGAATCTTGCAGTTGCAGTAGCAGTTGGTAATAAGGAAAGCATGCGACGACCGGTTGAGTTACATATAAAATCGCTTTTTTCCGATTTACGTTAGTGTAAGTGTGTTAGAGAATTGGTGGTTAAGAGTATCAGATTTTATATATTTAAAAAGCAATACTATCACGCAACATTGTGTTAGAAACTATACGTTAAATCTTGCTCTAATCCTTTGTCTTAATTGCCAGTATCAATTTCCTAGGGGTACGGATATAGTTTTCTTAAATATTGCAAAATTCTTGGGGCCGGCCACACATAACGATTGAAAAACGCCACTCTTAAGCTCATAATGAAATTCTTAATCAGTCTGGCTCAAGTTGTATGTTTGGGAATAATAGAATTAATAATTATTTTCGAGTCCACGCCTGTTGGTGTATTTTTTATCTGGAGAATTATCATAACAAGCACGCTCCGGGATATTTTGAGGAAAGTGTTGGGATTGTTAAAAGAAATTCACAGTGATGCAATGATAGCTTACGGTATGATATAATTGGATTTTAGTACAGTGAATTGAAGATGCCAATTTTTATGGTTTTCCAGTCTGTTTGAATTGCTTATAATTCGAAGCTTTCGGAAAAAGTTACTAAATACCTAATTTATTCAGATTGATCCTAAAAACGTACAACATTATTTTTGTAATTTGTTGAAAATAGTTGTATAAGCAAAGAACGAGGCATATTTCTTCCGTCGAATGGCTTTTAGCAAGTATTTCCCAAAACCAATGGATAATGTTCCTCTCTTTATGCCGAACAAAAGTGTCAATGTGCACACACTTCGGGAGTATCACATGCGTTTATTATAAACCCTAATTTTTGACACACAAAAATAGGGAAATAGCGTATGGTACACATATTACTTACTAGTTATGATAAATAATCTAATTGCTGATAAATCACTGGGATGTGTGACATTTCAAAATAGCGCAATCTACAGTCTTCAATGTTGGAAATTTGCTTTACAGTTCGTATAGGTGTGACAATAATAAGCAAGTTTTCTTAGAAAGTCATAGTACCAAAGCATTAAGATATCCGAGATATTAAGTTCCGTAAGTTCCTGTAAATATGCTTTCTCGACCCTGCCTACCCCCCTCCTCCTTCTCCTCCTCATCCTCTGTGAAAAGGTATAATGTTACATGTGACACTAGTTTACTGTGAGGATCTTTAGGATACTATAGATACTTCGCGACTGTAGTCACAATAACGGTCATAACGTCGTCCTCAATGTTTGCCGTTTGGGTGAATACGATAGAAGACCTAGACATCACCCCACATGTTGCAAATTTAGGAAATAGTAAACAAACTCGTGTTTTTGAATAGAACAGCGACAACTTGCAGCTTTATTTCCAAACAAAAAATGTGACAGAGCAGTACTTGAAATTACTTACGAAATGAATAGTGAGTATCGTTTATTCAGTTTATTCTTTACGTTTTTGGTGCTGTTTTACCACAAATTAGTTTTGTTATTTCGAACGTAGCAGCAACTGAAAAGGAGAGTTCAAACTTTCAGGACACCTTGTATATTTAAGGTACTCATGAGTAGATACCCATCACCTAATTACGATTTTATGACTTTATAAATGCTAGCTTTACTGCAATTAATGATTATTTAGCATCTTGTGACTGGGTTGCATTATTTGGTGATGTGCATGTGAATGTGGCAGTTGAAAGGTTTTTAAAGAGTCTTACAAAATTGCTTGGATTGGTTTGTACCTCAAAAGCGATCAAAAAATGCCCGTTACCCTGACTGCTTCAGCCCTGAACTTAAAGATCTAGTCTGTCGAAAAAAGATTGCCCATAAGATGTTTATAGAAACAAACCAATATGAAAACTATGTGACTTTCTCAGAGTTACGCTCTTTATGTAAAGAAGAACATAAGTGTGTCATACAATTCATATTGATCGAGTTCAGGAATCTTTGGTAGGCGATCCATGGCGCTTTTGGGGATAGGTAAAGAATTTAAGCAATTCAATTAGATTACCTAGTGGTATGCAATTAGAGGGAGTTAGTGTGCAAGATGGGATGACAATGAGTAACTTGTTATCAAAGCACTTTAGTGGTGTATATGACAGTTCTGTGTATCCTGTACCTTTTTTTTATTTGAGAAGTCAGGAGATATACTACTAAACAAACTTTCTCTTGAGGAAATATTTCATAGAATCGTAAGTCTCCCAGTGAAGCTCAACACGGGTCCTAACCAAATCCTGAGGTTTTTCTCAAAGAATGTATCTTTAAACTTACTAAACCTTCCCATCTTATTTTTAATATGTCCCTCCAAACATGTTTTTTTGACACTTGGAAACGTAGTTATATTGAGCCAATTTTTAAGTCAGGAGACGTTGAAGATATTAGCAATTATAGAAGTGTATGTACCCAGTCATCAAGTCCGAGACTTTCTGATAGCTTGATATATGATCAACTTAACTGGTCTTGCCGTGGGCTTGTAAGTAGCTGTCGATTTGGATTTACTAAGGGTAGATCAACTGTGGAGAATTTAGTGCCTTAAAAGGTTGATCTGTTGGAGGCCTTGGAAAAGGGTCACCAGGTGGATGCGATCTACACGGACTTTTCCAAGGCCTTCGACTAGAGTGAACTTCGACATCCTATTGGCAAAGCTGTCAGCTTATGGTTTTTCACAAAACACGATGGTTAGAGAGCTTGCTCAAAGGTAGGACTCAATCTGTAAAAAATAAGTGGGCATGTGTCTTCGAACTTCAAGGTTACATCAGGTGTTTCACAGGGGTCCCATTGTGCTCCTCTCCTCTTCATTTTGTTTGTGAATGACACCCCTAATGTTCTAATTCATTCTAAAGAAACTATATGTTTGCTGATGACCTGAAAATTTACAGGACAATTACGGCGAAAGATGACATGGTGGGCCTTCAGCGGGACTTTGATGTGCTATGGCAGTGGACAAAGCTTAATCACTTGTATCTGAACTCTGATAAACGCTTTTTCATAAGTTTCTTCAAAAGGAGGAGTCGAATTTAAACTGGTTATGAATTAATAAATGATATCCTCTCTTATAAGGCTACCGCTAGGGATCTTGGAGTGCTTTTTAATGAAAGGCTTAACTTTTCAGAGCATGTCCTCAAAGTAAGTATAAAGGGCATACAGATGATGGGCTTTGTTTGGAGAAGTGTTTTTCTATCAATACCTTCCGAATTTTATACTGCTCCTCTGTGAGCTTGCATGTTGTAAATGTTATTCCCATTTTGTAACTTTATTTTGTAAAAATGGGGTCACCCGTAAATTTGGTAAATAAAATAAAATAAAAATGAAATAAAATAATTAAATGTTGATTCGTGTGCTTATCATGTATTCAAGAAAAAACTCTTGGAGGGTAAGTTACGTTATATTGATGACGAGCATATGCAACAATGGTCTAAGAAGAGGTGGTTAGAAATTAGTCGGTTTTAATCAAGTGTAAGACTGTAATAATTTAGGCGTTCTAAAAATAAAGTTTCACAGTATTCCAGAGTGCAACTTCATCTGTCAATCTACATTCCATTACTCTGTACGGTATTGCATTGCCAAGTGATTCACAGCAAAGCAAGGACACTGGGAAGCTGTGTGCGTTTTAGCAGAATTGAAAATTATCCTGTGGTTTTCATGTGGTTCCATTTGACAGGACAATCAAGAAAGTTCTGTAATAGCTTACCCTTCTTCTTAGTATATGACAAGCGCGAGAATTGATAATTAGTAATATATAGTCAACAGCTTCTTTATTTTTGATATATATGAGATATGACAGTTATGACTCATCTATATACTCAAAACATACTCCCTATGTCATTTTATTGCCTTTCTGAGCCAAACATTAACATCTTTGAGCAGCGGCGGATCCAGGGGGCTACACTGGTGGTCCGGACCTCCCCCCCCCACGAGTTATACGAGCTTAAAAAGGAACTGAACGTGTTTTTCAATTTGCATACGACCCTTTGGAATTTTGAATCACCGATCCCTCGCTCATTAATTTTCAGTCGATGACACTATCTTCCTCTCGAGATGGACATCTTCCTGAACAGAAAGCCTAAACTCCTTCCCCCCACTCCAGGAGCAGTTTCAAATCATCCACCATCATATGGACTTCCCAAAAATATTTTCTTGATCCGCCCCTATATTCGAGTCTTAATTATTGAACATGAGACAATAGGTTTGTGCTCCTTGACACTTTTCTTGACTGTGGCGAAATGGACATTTTTCATTGGTTTTAGAAAAATTTGGCTAATTTCATCCCCCATGTGCACATGAAAAAAAAAAGAAAACGAAAAAACTACGAATGCTATTATCTCCTCCCCGCCTACATGCGTGTTCCGCGTATCTTAACATTATCTGGAAGCTCATGTTCATAGGTCGATTTGCGTTTGAGTTGCTGGAACGATTTCATTACGACTTATTAGCAGCTGTGTGGTAATAAATTAGCATTAACTTAATCAATAATCAGTGGGAAAGACTCGCGAAAAACTCGACTTGTCTTTTTAACGACCCTTTTTTTCAACGGCTGCGACTTGAACTGATTAACATAATATATGAGCACGTGTGGATAAGCCGAGAAATGTGTTGCTAGACAGAAAGAGGAAAATAAATTGAATATTATCGTTTAGCCAAGAAAATTCCAGATGCATTGGATCAGTTGGATAAATGACGCTGAACTGCCGGGAGTCTTTTTTATAGAATTTATAGGTTATGTAACAAGCAAATTTGCCTAGTAACCTAGGCCCTCATCGGATTTGAAAAGAAAATAAACTGGCATCTTTTCATAGCAATTACGAAGTTATCGACTTGATTTTAGTTAACGATGAGTGTCTTCAGGTTTCTACTGATACTTCGTGAGTGATTTCAGATTGCTTTCCTGGATGTTTCTATTCCGAGCTGGATATGTTTGTATACATCATACAAATGCCGCCCAGGTTGACACAGTGGAAGACCTGAAATTTGTGTTTTTCGAACGGCAACAACTTCAAACAGTATTTGCGAGCAAAATATGTGACAGAGCAGTACTTGAAGTTCCCGACCAAGTAAATACCGAGTACTTTTCTTTTATTGTTCTTTCACGGCAACGTTAGATTTGTTATTTTAGGTGTAGTTGTTTCTAAAGAGCAAACTCCCAGTTTTCTAGGCACCAACTTGGTAAATAATCTAAAGTAAGTATGAGACCCTGTTCCTCGGAAACTACTGTTGTTGAAATCTACAACAAAGTGAGTTAGTTAATGAGGGACTTAGTCCGTAGGCCATTCCCCATAAAGTTTCTATGATGACTTTCATAAAAGTGTAAACGTATTTCGTATATTACCAAACAAACCTTATTAATAGGTATGAAAGGCAAAAATTAGCATAGTACTGAGATAACAGCAATACCGTTAAATCTCTGAGATGCTTTCTTTAACTTGCACGCTTGATACCGCAACCGTGCGCGCTTAGCATCTTCTGACCATATGGTGCGAATCCGGACTTATCATTTGGTATGGACAGCACTATCTGCATTGCCTTTTGCAGCTGGATGTCGATGGACGGTGGACGTTTGCTCATATCTGCAAACATGAATCGAAGCGACTTTAGAAGGAATGTGCATTGTTAGATAGCTCTTATTTGGAAAACTATGGTTCGTTCAGTTTATGCGTTGAAAGAAATGACTTTATTCCAAAGAAACAGTACTTGCAGACAGACGAATTGGCATGGCTCAGCAATTTTTTACAGATTAGGATGTATATTATAAACGGTAAGGGCGTTGAAAAGGAATCGATTTTTATTGATCGATTTTCTTAATAACAATAATCGATTTTTATTGAATCGATTACAAGAATCACACATTTCAGACTATATCTATACTGACAAGTGTCAATAATATGTAATTTTGTGGTGAGTGGTGACCGGTCTTGATAAAATAAATTTATTCATAATTTTTCAGAAATAGGCGCTAGCTGACATAATGCCATTGGGAAAATCGAACTTTCACTCATTTGGCTTTATATCTCTATAATGCTGTTTCAAGCCCAGCAATGGACACCCAAATTATATGTTTATAAAACAACCCATTTTAAAATTACTCTTGGAGCACAACATCTTAAAAAAGGTACCAAACCGCAGTATTTCCAAAATGGAAGATATTTTACAAAAATGCCTTATTTTTCAGATTCTGCTGTCACCAAAATTTTAATTCTCAAATTGAAGCCCTGTTGTAAAATTTCAATCGAAATTAGGCAAGATACGTGATTTCAGAATTCACATAAAACTTGTTTGTAACATCTGAAACTTAACCTGTGTTTGCATGTCGATAATCCACCTAACTTGTCTGGCAAATAAAACTACGTGTATTGACACATCTTCAGTGCTATGGTAAACGGTTCAATCACAAAAAATTCCATATATTTTATATGATAAAGACAGATAAATCAAAAATATGACATTGTACTGAAGAAGATCATATTTTAAACCTTTACTACTAAAGATCTGTCAATATATGTGGTTTTATTGCCCAGACAAGCATGGAGGATTATAACTTTGGATATGTGTAAATAAAGTTAATGTGGCTTAGGTACCTTGTCCCAAAGTCCTTCAGTTTCTTTACAGAAAACGGAAGTATTTAATTACATCCATGCTCGCTTTTTTCAGTACATCCTTATTACTCTTATTACTGCCGATTACCTCCGAGTTTTAAGTCTTTTGCCGATATTCCGAAATTATTTTTGTTAGCCTCGATGGCCTTGGTGTGGGCCACCTTGTATATCTATGCCTATCGAGCTGAAGTTGTTTTTGTAATACTTTTTGCACCAACAACCAACGCTATCAGCAATCGATCCTCCCAGAAATACTGAACTTTTTGTCCGCCGATTTGAAATTGCAAATGCCTCGAATCTCATAAATAACTCAAAGGCGTCTCGATGGCTTGCAGCAGGAAGTGCAGGCTGCGAAAATCTGTAAAGCAAATTGATAATTGAATTCCTTCGCATCAATTAATGCCTATAAATAATATTGCACCGAGTCGCGTAGCGTAAAGGCGGCTGAGGAAAAATTCACCAAATGCCAAACGTGCTTATGGTACTACGGATAACGGTACGACCGCAACCATGGATGATTTATTTCATTCAATTTCACCATGAGGAAATCCTGCAACGACGCAATAATGATCCAAAATCTATTCTGGGAGGTTATTGTCAGGGGGCAGCTACTTGGACGCCACCATGCGGTCAGCGTTTGACCTAGTAGAAAGTATGTGAAATCAAAAATGTACACGCGTTCCTCATAGAATCAAGATTTTTGGGGAATATTGCTATGCTCCTAGATACAAAGCACCAAATACATATATTTACATTATTTTTTCAACAACTTAACAAAAAACACTAATAAGAGGCGTCAAGGGCGATAAAAATGAAAATGGCGTGACCAGTGTTCTCCTTTGAACTTGATATGACTGTCAATCCAGAAACTCTTTGGAGCTTGAAGGATATTATGAGGAAAAATGTTCATTATGGCCGATTATATCGAATTGTCAGTAGTGCTAAATGTTTCTATCCCCTTAAAGTGTCTATGCGGCTGGGCTTCGGAAACTGCAAATGCAAACAATGAAATAGACAAAATGCTGTCAAGCGATGAAACATATCTCTCAATATTGCCATCGTTGTGTCCTTTACTCCCGGTAGTGATAAATTAGCACAGTTTTTTGCTCGGCGAAACTAGTAAATAAAGTGTCCTATACGACATCTACATCACCAAAAATCATGTCATTAGTTACCATCGGTCTGACGCTCTGACTGTAGGACTGTGCCTGTCAGTATGACTGTCCTCTAATCCTTGTCCTGTCTATAACTTGCAAAGTACCGCTCGGATTTTGATGAAATTTTCACAAAAAGCCATGTAGTTTTTGAAAATCGGTCCAGTAGTGATGAAGCTAGAGGCAAACAACGGAATGAATAAAAATCTCCCAAACCTCGTTTTTAAACGCTTCAGGGTCTCATGATCACTTTGGAAATTTTTTTGAGGGGAAAAACTGCTATGTCTCGGTTGTCTGACAGCATACAGGTATTTATACATTTCCAGACCCGGCATCACCTAATAGTACATATTTCGCACATCATAGGTCTGTCAGTCATTTGCCCTCAAAAATATTTGCAAGAAACATGTCACGTATCGGTCGTGGTCACACGGCAACCTATATGCACAAAGTCTGGGCGCTCACCGATGACGCTCTGCCACTTATAGCATAGTTGGTTGGTGTTGTTCAGTGAGGTGGCTAGATGGCGATACTTTCGGTAGTTCAGCGATATTTATTTATTTATGTATATATCGCAGCCAACTAGCTTAATTAGCCGTTCAATAAACAGCCTAGCCTATTTATTGAACGGCTAGGTTTGCTAGTTGGCTGCGACATAATTATACACTACTCAACTGCAACAGCCATTTACAGGGTAGGATACAGTCTGGACTACAAAAAAAATTATTTCATAATACGAGCAAGAGTAGGTAATTTAAACACAAAGATGCTATATTTACAAATATTTACAAAACCTCACTGAAATATATCAAATTGTTCTGCAAAGTCATTAGCCCTGCGATAAGGGTAAAGATTGGAGAAACCTTTAAGGTGTTTGGTCTAGCGGTAGACAAATAAAAAGTATCAAATTGTCTAGAATTTAAACGCCTTTCCCTGAGACTTTCTAGATCAAAGGCTGCATCTAAAATTTTTTGAAGTCAGCCCATTGACGAGCAACTATCATTTTCCTTGAAATGTAGATACTTCTGTAATAGTCGCTGGATATTTTCAAGTTTATCTATCCAAAAGTTATAGAGAGGCTGCCAAACAAACGATTCATATTCAAGCTTCGTACGAACGAGTGGGCAATATAAAAGCTTAATTATATTAATATCTTGTAACTTACGACCAGAGCGTATAGTAAACCCCAATCTTTTGTAACTCTCAGCATATGAATCGTGAAGCATTATTTACTATTAAAAATGAAACCTAAATCCTTGGCTTCGCTTAATCGATTGAAAGGCGCACTACCAATATTATAACCAAATACGATTGCCCGAGTTTTGTTGGTATCACTGACCACATTACACTTCGCAGCATTCAAAGGCAAGCTATTTTTGCAACAACAGCTGTCAAGCATCTTGATGTTACATGGTAGCTTTCCACAATCACCAAGAGTCCTAACCGGACAAAGAAGCTTGAAATCGTCAACATGTAGGAGAAACTGGATATCTAATTGAATATCTACATCGTTTATAAGCATAGTGAAAAATAATGGCCCCAGGACAGACCCTTGAGAGCATATAACTATTGGATCAGATATGTATTGTGCAGTGCAGAATAAGTTTGTACCTGATAATCGCTTTTTGATGAAATCATGCTGTTGAGTTATTGAAGTATGATGCACATGCCAATAAGCCGCATCATAAATACGAAACTCAAACACTTTTGAACAGGTGTTGATGATCGTAATTTGCATGTAGTTTGAAATAACCGACTAGTTTCCTTTATTTTCAAAAACTGGGCAGTGCTTTGAAACTTTCCACGATGATGGATAGATACCATTATTTAGCAATACGTTATACGACTATGTCATTGCTAGAGACCTTGCAAACACAGAAACACAGTTATCAAACGTACTAATTGTATGCGCCTGTTTGGCTAACTTGATCCATTTAATTTCTGGTATACCTACATGTCCGTAGCTATGTTTTTCCTTAGAGGGACTAACTTGTGACGAGCATAATCCTTTACCAACTCATGACAGCGTTGCATAGGGAAAAAAGGTAAAATTCGAAACAAGAGATACTTTCAACGCGCGACTCGTTTTCATGTGGCGGAGCGCACTACAACCTGATGATATCAATGGTGTGATAAAGCGCTCCCGTAAAGCCAATAATACAATCTCCCACACACATCCGAGATATTCCGAGAAATGCGTATTATGGCACGGTGGCTATGAATAAATTTAAATTGACAATGGCCGAGACAACATCTAAATCGGCCGTGGACAATGAGGTTCAGATCGGGTCGTCGAGCAGACCATCAACTCCATTTGGACTGATGGAATGAAAAGATGGACTTAATATGATCACATTTGATTAGGTTTATATACAGGGTGTGATTTAACAACATCTATAAGTCGGCCGTGGGCAACGATAACCACCAACTCTATTTGGACTTGACTTGATTATATACAAAGAAAAATCTATTATATTACTTTGGCATTATCAGTCTTGAGAAGATTTATGTTAAGCTGCTGTGTTGTGCACAAGTTACTAGGGCACCAGATTGATTGTGGTGAAATTTTGCCCAAGTTGAACTTTACCGAGCCTAGGTTGAATAGTAAGCTTTAACTGCCAAAATATTTAACAAATATTATGCTAGCTTCCCCTTCATATATGTAGAATATCGAAATTCTTTAACGCGGTTGAGCTATGCCTTTGAATTTGGTGTGAACATATACAAGTAAGACTAAATTTGTCTGGCGGCTTGAATTCAATGTGTACGAAGAGACAGAAGCACGAGATGTGTGTGATAACACATGTTAGAAGGAGATAGAAGCCGGCGGAAGAGCGAAGGTCACTACCACATAGCCTAGCAACGGTGACGTAGAACGTCGTCGCCGCGTTACCAAATGTAGCGCCATTAGGACCGATCGGGAATCAATCCTAAACAGATTCGTCACAATTTACAATTCAAAAATGTTTACGCCCAAAGTAAAATCTACACATTATGAATTTGTATCTATCTTTTTGCCATCCTGCTATAATCTTATAGATGGCACTAGTATCTTCCAGACCTCTTTTTGGTTGGCTATCTTCAGATAGAATTCGTCAATCAATGTTCACAGGCCCTCCGAAAATTCGATCAGTAAGTCGTATGATCTTCACATACAAACAACGTTTAAATGATAAAATACTTCAAGCGAACAGAGGTAAATCAAGAGAGAAGACTGTTACGTCAGCTTGTAATAAAATATCACATTCCTAACGAACTATTTTGCATAATTCGCTTTATTCACATTGCCAGTGCAATGTTAACAATGCTTAATGTGTAGAGGTGATCACGTTTGAGTTAGAAAGCGGCGTTGCTTGCATCTTCTAGCTGTATCACGCGGTTACTAGCTCTCATTGTCACGAGTTTGCGGTTCAACGGATGTCTTCTTACCATTAACTTAGCTTAATTGAATGAGCAACTAAGAAAGTATCGATGTATTATGTAATGTTTTTACACCATCAGAATTAGATACAAAAATCCGGAAAAAACCCTGTACCTTTTGGATGAATGAATGACGCCATGAGAAAGGAAGAAGTAATCTTATTTAAAGGACATAGTTAGGGTGTCAATATTTAAGGGGGTGATTGAACGTCTCATCTTTGGAGATACAGGGTGGTGAATGTCTTCAATAAATCACTTATCATTATTATCTGCAGTAACCAACTTCAGATATTTTAATGAAATTTGGCATACATCTACTATTTAGTAAAGGACATTTTCGATGTAACATATTTTTTAATTTCCACCAGTGGCATTCCGCGGAATTTCACATGCCTATTTTGGCAGCCATTGATGGTACGCCATTGATTTTGCTCGAAATAGGAATTTTTCTTGAAATTCCCAAGCATTTCTACGCAAATTTGATCGTTCGCCGCTTTTCAATCCGATGCACGGTTTTCGCTCAAAAGAATTAAAACATTTCTCTGCATGATCATAACAATGCCACCATGTAGAGAAATAGATTTTGTTTGTTCCGTGAAAACTGTGCGTTATACTGAAAAAAACTTAAACTTTACAACCCTGTATCTCAAAAGCTAAGACGTTTAGAGCATTCGTTCATATGAGGCTTTCTTGTTAAAACAGAACCCAAAATCGCCACTTAAATATTGACATTCATTTGGGAAAGTCGCTGTAGTTTCAAAATTTACAAAAAGTGCAAGTTTTGAAGTATTTTCAAAATGTCCAATGCTATAAAACGTCTGAGAAATCTCAACGTCTGAAATTCTTTGAATCATTTTCAAAATCTTCAAATCCTCTATTCCTACAGTTCGGAAGTTACTGCTCGGAAGGGCTATCACCTAAAAAATCTATATAATGTTAAAAAACCGATAAATTCTCCACTTGTTCACTAGATAGCTGGTAGTATGGGAATAGATCATTCCGTCGCTGCTACAAGTGAACATGAAGTGAACGACAGTTAGTTCTTAGTTGACATCTTTTAGGAAAACCTACATAAAGTTATAAAAAGCCGGCATATCGTCAAAAAAAGAAGATCAACATAATTTCGCTTCTCAACTACGTAATACCCCTGCTTTTACAATCTTAGAACACCTTAAATGCATTCACCAATTGTGGCGGAGGAACCAGCAAAAACAGAAAATTTCACAATGGAGAAAGAAGTTGCTGATTACTTTTCGATAAGGTATAAACGTTTATTGGGGTCAAAACCCAAAAATGCGAGACTGTTATTTGACGTTTTTCTACTTTCTAGTTATATAATGCCATTGTAAAAATATAGGTTGTCGAAAATTCTGAAATGAACAGTTGTTAATGAGAAGAATGTACATGTAAGTATAGACACTAGTTTGCGGGAAGTAGTGAGTCGAGCTTCGCTTGTGTCAGTGGATGAAACTTGCACTGGGGATTTTGCCCAAGTATAGCTTCTTGTTACCTATTCTGTGAACAAACTTAGGATCTTGCGGAAAATTGCAACAATCCGTAAAACTTCTTCCACTATGAACATCCAGGCTGTTTCAGGGAAACGTGGCAATATTTCTAGAGTAAAAAGTACATCTAAGATTTTTATGTTACAGATGAGACTGAATAAGGATAAAGCACCAATGGTGTTCAAATAATACTATGGTGTGACAGGGTTGCTGTCTTAATACAGTACAACAAGTGTTCAATATCAAACTTAACTAACTTCAACGTATTTTCAAAATAGCACGGGTGAAGTTTTTCATACTGATTTCACTTTAACAATTCAGACCGATTTTTTTCCAAAAGAAGTAGTCTGGCAAAAATTTCTCAAGATTGGCGATTCATATGAAATTAGCTAGCTCATTTAAAAATTATTACATTTGTTTCAAAAATGTCAATGGGGTAGCAAATAATTTCATTCATTCTTCTTTTAGAGCCAAATTTTCCCATTTCTACGCCGCTAGTGTAGTCCTTGACACGAAAACTACGTGTCTGGAATGTTAACATAATATCGTAACATACTCCGAAGATATAATTTTTTCGATTTCGAAACTGAAACTAAATCCCTATATCTCAGTTAGGCAGCACTTCACGTCCCATACTTAGAAAAACTTTTGATGCTATTTTTCATCTACCTTATGCCCTAAAAATATTGCCACGTTTTTCTAAAACATCCTGTATAATGGTGGACGAACAGGCAATATAGCTTTTTTCTGTTTGTACGCATCTTCAACACCTGTACAACCGTAACAATCTAACAATCGAGTCCTCCTGTCATTCACAATCCACAACAAGCGACACGACGATCGTAACCATCAGCTGAAATCCCAACGTTATACAGATAGCAATATTCCAATTGAAAAACTTGAATGGGATATGAACACAATGGACGCTCCACGCCCACTAGAATATTGTGCGAACCAAAGCTGAACTGGCCGCTCGAGATTGTTACGCCCACGCATGGCCATCTGGATTTTTGTTACTTTACGTTGGAGAGCAAGCATGATGGGATTTGGTTATTTCTGAATAAGTGAGCATTGAAGAATCATGTTATTCAATAGCAGGAAATTTTATTCAGCGAGATATTCTTTTTTGCAGAAAATACTGATGACGGACTAGAAACATGCCTTGGGTTTCATATGTTTATCGCAGGAGTAAAGGTAGCCAGTAGTTGAGCACTTGAGCGAATCTTCGAGTTTTGCTTTAGGGCCGCGCAGCCACATAACTATGTTATTTGGTCATTTGGTCATTGGCTGGTTTACCCAAGTCACTAGAAAATCTCTTACAATAGAGAAACTGAGTATTATAATTTTTACAAGTCTGAAAAAATATCGCCCTCAAGTAGTTCAATAGTTTGGACTACACTAGACTGCTGCTGAGAAGCAATATCGTATGCAGTTCAAACATGTTCATGTCAGTCTGTGAAATAATATATTGAGCTTTCCAGTAGAAGATTTTTAAAACCATTCCCTACTTATGATCAGGACAAAATACGCTTTCGGAGTAAATCGGATCCACAGATTCTCAATCCGACGTAAATTTATATCCAGGACAAAGATTATTTCAGATTCATGATTTCCGTCAACCATCTCCTTTAACAGAGTCACGGTAATTTGAAAATTAAATGCGAAGATACGTACTTGAAATACACAAACAGTAAATTAGTAATAACGGGTACCTTTCTTCGACAGACAGCTCAATTACATTGAGTTATAATGTGGGAAAATGTCCGTCAACTGGTAGAGAGGGAAGCAAAAAATTAATGCACCTTATGCAAGCGTAAGGTAATAATAGCAAATAACTGATTTAAGATAAATTGAATTTATAATATCCAGTTATTCAAAGTTAATATTATGTTCCAAGTAAATTATAATGGTTATGATAGCTACCAAGAAGCAAGTGGACAAACAGGTAATTCTCGAATTAATGGCCAGCTTGAATTTAGCAGTGATTTATGTGTTTCTATAGACACAAGAACCGAAATGGGTAGATAAGCCTGCAGATTATTGGTAGGCTACTTACAGGTGAGAAACTCTTATAACATGTTGTCCCAGAAATAACACGCCAGAGAGGCACGGGAGGTAGATTGACTTCAGATCAATCAGATAAAATCAACATGACCTTAGTAAAAGCTTTCATTGCCACTTCAAAAAATCCCTACTTTTGCTCCTTTTTTCCTTGTTATGGCTATAAAGAACTTTTAACCTGAGCAACCATTAATAATTGGTTGAGACAACCGAGTATTCATTTCATTGAAAACTAGTACAGTATGATAAAAAAAATAATTATTACATTTGGTTTCAATGTGAAAACTTTTACTGAAGTTTGACTAATAACTGCGAAAAAAATGTAACAGACTGAATCGGCAAATGATCTCAAAAACTAGCCTGTTTAATGCTCTTTTAAAAATAGTACGTATATAACATTTGTAGGTTCTTTCTACTAAAAATTGAATAATCCAAAGTCGTAATACTTGCAAAATACTACAAATAAAAAATAAGTGCTGCCGTCTTTTGTATCCAAATCACTAAGGAATGAAACGACCTAAACATGTCATTGACTACCTTGCTCTCACATTCACTGCTCTGTTGGCAGCACTATGTCACCACGAGGATGTTTTAGCAAACCGTGCTATTTTTCAATTAAAAAAATGCTATTAATGGTAGAACAGGATAAGTTAGAATTTCTTCATAACCACAACAGGTCAAAAAGGAGCAGAAAGTAGGGATTTTTTGAATAAACGTGGGAATATCTCGGAAATTAGAAAACTTTTACTAAGGTCATGTTAATCAAAAGACAATCTACCTCCCGTGTCCCGTGTCCCTGCTTGCAGCACCACCTGCAGAACGCGATTTTAACCGGATGGATGAAAGCAGCGTTGTTTCAATGGCAAATAAATCACATCTGCTTTACAGTTCCAACCGATATCTGCTATACACTCTCGCGGTGCTCGTTTCTGGTAATAGATGGCGCTTTGCGGTGTCTTATTTTGGGAAAGCATCCACTCAAAGTTCAAATAGAGAGTTGCTGCTGGGATAGCACGTAAAAATTGCTAAACCACACACATTTGCAGACAATTCCATGTTATATGTGCTTGAATTAACAGCTTTTCAGCAATACCACTTAAATGTTGGTAGCGTAGTAACACCAGTAATTGTACAATTCGTTAAAAATTACTTGAAGTAAGGCTTTTGATGCTTTCTAGCGTTACTGCATGCTACCAAACGTGTTTGTGCATCTGGATCTTAAACTCGGTCAATTATGACAATTCAGAGTGAATGGTGAACAAGTTAGGCTCTGCAGTAAAGGGTGTTAAGGCTTCAAATGCTTATAACATTATTATTTATATGAAATTTTATGTTTATGAGTTTTCCTTTATCGAAAACCACTGATTAAAAGAAAACACGACAAGAGATGTGTCAAGGAGGACATCTTCTTAACTCAAACTACTTCACCCCCTTTCACCCAGAGTCATTCCCTTAATACTTTTAAGTAACAAGGATTATCAGGTAGTGGCTTGTTTGAAAGCTCTTCCGAAGTCCTTTATTTTGACGTTCGATTTTTTAAATTCAGTCGATTCGTTTTGGAGAAAATTAGAAAAATCATTATCTCATTCCGTTCAGATAGAAAACAAAAACACACGAAAATATCACTTTTTATTTTAATAAGTGTACAAAATGTTGCCCGCTAGGATTTGCCAAATCTACAATTCGTTTATAATTTAAAACAGAAACTACCAACATAAACGGCAATTCGGAAGATTAGACGTGACAACCAAATGACAACCCGAATTTTTTTCCGCATCCTTCTCATCAATACAGATATCCTGGGCGAACTGTATACATTGTTATACCTATTACCGGAATACGTTGGCAGACAAAATTTAGCGGACAATTTGCCGAAGATACCCGAATGACCAGTGGCGTCGACATCCTCCACCAGACTGTAATTATGAAGGATACAGCTAACAGCTCGCAACAATAAATATATATGCACGAGAATAAGCACACCTATAGGAAGAATCATTTTCCACCTCAATAAAATAATTCGCAGGAACAAGACTTAACCCAAAACCTTTCTTCGAATGTTCACTTACGGAATATTGTATATATGGCATTGAAAGTAATTAACGAAGTAAATAGCATATACTGAGAAAATCTCTAAAAGGGTGGTAGATAGAAAAATATAAATAAAATATCATTTTCACCGCCAAAAAAATGATTCCTCAAAATGGTTTATATCTCAAAAAAATATTCCATTACAGAGACAATTCATGGGCTAGGTGGCATGGTGTGAGAAAGTTTGTGAAGGGGTGGCAGCTAAAAAAATATATTTATAAATCCATTTTCACCCGCCAATGAAATGATTCCCCAAACTCAGTTGTAGCTCAAAACAATACTCTATTATAGAAACAATTTATAGGCTGGGTAGCATGGTGTGATTTTTTTATCTGCCACCCTTTCAGAAGCTTTCCACCTATCCTATAAATTGTCTCTATAATAGAGTATTGTTTTGATGTGCAACCCATTTTGAGGAAGAGATGAAAATGAATTTATAAAATATTTGTTTATCTGCCACCCTTTCAGAAACTTTCTCACACCATGCCACCTAGCCTATAGCTTGTCTCTATAAGAGAGTATTTTCTTGAGGTACAACTGATTTTGGGGAATCATATCCTTGGGGGTGAAAATGAATTTATAAACATATTTTTTTATCTGCCAGCCTTTCAGAAGCTTTCTCCCACCATACCACCTAGCCTATAAATTGTCTATATAATAGAGTATTTTTTGAGGTACAACTGATTTTGGGGAATCATTTCATTGGGGGTGAAAATGAATTTATAAACACATTTTTTTATCTGCCAGCCCTTCAAAAGTTTTCTCACACCATGCCACCTAGCCTATAACTTGTCTCTATAATAGATTATTTTCTTGAAGTACAACTGATTTTGGGGAATCATTTCCTTGGGGGTATTTTTTTTGAGGTACAACTGATTTTGGGAAATCATTTCCATGGGGGTGAAAATTAATTTATAAACATATCTTTTTATCTGCCAGCCTTTCAGAAGTTTTCTCACGTCATGCCACCTGGCCTATAAATTGTCTCTACAATAGAGTAATTTTTTGAGGTACAACTGATTTTGAGGAATCATTTCCTAGGGGGTGAAAATGAATTTATAAATATATTTTTTTATCTGCCAGCCTTTCAGAAGCTTTCTCACACCATGCCACCTAGCCTATAAATTGTCTCTATAATAGAGTATCTTTTTGAGGTACAACTGATTTTGGGGAATCATTTCCTTGGGGGTGAAAATGAATTTATAAACATATTTTTTTATCTGCCAGCCTTTCAGAAGATTTCTCACATCATGCCACCTAGCCTATAAATTGTCTCTATAATGGAGTATTGTTTTGATGTGCAACTCATTTTGGGGAATCATTATCTTGGGGGTGAAAATTAATTTATAAACATATTTCTTTATCTAACAGCCTTTCAGAAGCTTTCTCACTGATTTTGGGGAATCTTTTCCTTGGGGGTGAAAATAAATTTATAAACACATTTTTTTAACTGCCAGCCTTTCAGAAGCTTTCTCACACCATGCCACCTAGCCTATAAATTGTCTCAATAATAGAGTATTTTTTTTTGAGGTACAACTGATTTTGGGAAATCATTTCCATGGGGGTGAAAATGAATTTATAAACATATCTTTTTATCTGCTAGCCTTTCAGAAGATTTCTCACACCATGCCACCCAGCCTATAAATTGTCTCTGTAATAGATTATTTATTTGAGGTACAACTCATTTTGGAGAATCATTTCCTTGGGGGTGAAAATGAATTTATAAACATATTTTTTTAACTGCCAGCCTTTCAGAAGCTTTCTCACACCATGCCACCGAGCCTATAAATTATCTATATAATACAGTATTTTTTTGAGGTACAACTGATTTTGGGGAATCATTTCCTTGGGGGTGAAAATGAATTTATAAACATATTTTTTTATCTGCCAGCCTTTCAGAAGCTCTCTCACACCATGCCACCTAGTCTATAAATTGTCTCTATGATAGAGTATCTCTTTGAGGTACAACTGTTTTAGGGGAATCATTTCCTTGGGAGTGAAAATGAATTTATAAACATATTTTTTTATCTGCCAGCCTTTCAGAACCTTTCTCACACCATGAGACCTAGCCTATAAATTGTCTCTATAACAGAGTATTTTTTTGAGGTACAATTGATTTTGGGGAATCATTTTTTTAGGGTGAACAAGAAGTTTTGCTGATTTTTTTAGCTACCCCTTTAGAGATTTTCTCAGTATATGCTATTTAGCTCATTAATGACTTTCAATACCATATGTGCAATAATCCGTAAGTGAAAATTCGAAGAAAGTTTTTGGGTTAAGTCTTGTTCCTGCGAATTATTTAAATGGGGTGGAAAATGATTCTTCCTATAGGGGTGCTTAGTCGCGTGCATATATATTTATTGTTGTGAGCTGTTAGCTGTATCCTTCACAACCACAGTCTGGTCGAGGATGTCGACGCCACTGGTCAATCGGGCATCTTCGGCAAATTGTCTGATAAGTTTTGTCTGCCAACTTCACACCGGTATGCCTATTTAGTTATTTGTTGTTAAGAGAAAGAAATTAATTTATTGATTCAGGTTCTACTTCCAAAATGGTTTACACACTGGCCGAAAGAGTGAAATGATTCTTATTTATGGTGCCCAAAATCAATGTGGTTGGCAAACTGCCGTCACGTTTTACGCCAAACATACAGGGAAGATAACTTCGCCTATGTATGTTTTGGACCTTGTTACTAAAGTTACTCAAACTGGATCTATTGCAAATAAACAACGTCATCATCGGAGAGTTTTGGACGAAGCCGCTCAAGTTAAACTTTTGGGTCATTTTGGAATAAATCCTAATACTTCATTGCGCAAAATTGTTGCTGCGGCTGGTATTTCATTAAGCTCTGTACACACAGTTACTAAACTCTATAAATTTTATGCATTCAAAATGAAAATATTTGCAAGAGTTAACCGAAAATGATTTCGATAGGCGAGTTGAGTTTTGTGGACAAATTACTGCAGCGAGAAATGATAATGCCATTCGTGTAAAGAATATCTGCTACACTGATGAATACACATTTTATCTAAATGGATTTGTTAGTAAGCATAACTGCAGGTATTTGTTGAAGGGCATACCCAGTGCCCCCAAAAAAATTAATGCATAGGCAGGGGCAGGCATTTTAGGAAACAAAGTGGACCATTGTCTACTAGACGACGAGTTTCCAGATAAATAGATAGGGCGGAGAGGGCCTGATAAATCTCTTGATTTGACGCCATTAGACTTTTTTCTATGGGGCCATTTGGAATCTATTGTGTTTACTCCTCAACCGGAAAGTTTGGATGAACTTCGTCATCGCATCATGAAAAGCTGCCATGACAACATGTTTTAGAAAATCTCCGTCAGGAATTGGAACATCGCCTATGTCATTGTTTGGCCAACTACGGGCAACATTTTGAACACTTATTGAAATAAAACGTGATATTTTCGTGTATTTTTGTTTTCTACCTGTACAAATTAAGATAAATAAATATTTTAGATACTTTTTGTCTTCAAAGCAAATCGACCAATTTTATGAAATTGAACTTCAAAATAAAGAACTTTGAAAGACCTTTTAAACAAACCATTACTCGATACCCCCTGTTATAGTGTGGGCCATACGAGTGTTGGTGATTTAAATCTTAAATTTATCGGAAACGCGGGACGCGGGTTGGGGAGAGGGGGATAAGCTGTTAGCCACGCCGTTGCCTGGAAATTTAGTCGCCATGGAGCCGCACACGGGAGCGCAGCGTGCATTTTGTGTCTGAGCGTATTATGAAAACAATAAGTCGGTAATTACTGCACGACGTTTGTATCGACATGAACACGGTTGACGCGATCTAAGAGAAGTTCCAAGCGCCAATGTGATACGGAAATGGATCAGAATGTTCGAAACAACCGGCTCGACAGTAGCAATAACAGCTCCTGGTCGTCCAGTTTCTGCAAGATCAGCCGACATGTAAGAGAAGTGACGATTTGGACATCAAAAGAACGAGCTTGCGGCGAATTTTGAAGCGTTATTTGCATTTGAAGGCTTATAAGATTCAACTAGTTCAAGAATTTGAACCAGATGATTCCAATAACCGACTTAACTTTGTCAATTTTATGCTCGACCGATTCAACAATGCTAACAACGTGATCTTTAGTGATGAGACCAATTTGATGGAGTAGTTTTTGGTTAAAGGGTTGTCCCTCTTGACAAATCTTTTGACGTGTCTTTTAATCAGTGGTTTTCGATAAGTCCGTGGTGGGAAATTTTCAAATATTATTTTCAAATTACTTTAATAGATACCTACTTTTTTGATGAAAAATCGCGAGGATAGGTGTGAACAACTCAAACGGTCAATAAAAATTTAACAAGAAAGTTCTCATGATTTGGAAAATGGTACCCCCTCACCTACAAAAGGGGAGGTAAGCGATTACTTAGATTATAAATAAATCACATGTGGCACTACCTCCGTATGGCATGGGGTTGAAGGACTTAATTCGAAGTGGTTATAGAGTTATTTCTAGAGCACGAGCTACTTCATAAGGCTGCGCTTAACCTAATGGTTCACTGAGTTAAGGAAATTCCTAGAGAATGATATAACTCACTAAAAACGATACTGATTTGTGACGAGACTTGATGCCTATAAAAAATATATTGTGGTTAAAGATACCTCTCGTATCCAAAAAATAATGAAACATTGTCGAGGAACTGGCAGTTACCAAAACCATCGGCTAACAAAGCCATACCTAAAAAAAAGGTGGTGGAGGAAAGCTTGCACTACGTAGATTAGAAAAAAAAAATCAAAAAAAGACAGAACGTATAAAGTTACCTTACTTCACAACTAAAATTGGATAACAGGAGCGATAAGAGAAAAAGAAAATGAGACAGACGAAAAAGAACACGTGAAATTGGATAGAGCAAAGAAAAGGGAAGATAAGGGATCACCAAATAACACCACATTGGCTTAGCTTCTTACACAAGTCTTGCCTGATCCTGTTGCACCACCTATACACATATTATTAGACAGCTACAAAATTCCGACATTAACATTGCTGAAAGCAACAGAAATCCTACGATTTTTTGACTCTCAGCAATTAACAATGATACTCTTGATATTAAGAATAGTGTTGCCAGTACGCATTTTTAATGCAGTCAGTATGGATCCCTTTCTTCCGACGGCGCTCAAAGCAGGATACAGAGTCATGTGTGCTACTTACACTGGCTGAATAAGCTCCTGCAGTATTATAGGAAAGTGGTGGAATAACGAAGCCTCGGAGTCAAAGCGCGGGCTCAAACGCATGAAAAATATATTTGAAAACTCTCATTTTTGCTCCATGTGTCAAGACTCACATGGCGAATAAGGCCTCAGAATAATAAAGACTTCAAGAAGGTCGAAGTATTCGGTTTTGGGTCATACTCTGACTTTTTACCACAGTATCGATACTAACCTCTCCAGGTTTGTGTTAAAAAATTTTCAGTCAATCTTCGTAGCAGAAATTCTCTTTTTATGAGCGATAACTTGTCTACATCTGATAATCTTGATACCAGAGTCTAGGAATTCATAAAGGCAATTATTTAACCTGTTGAGTTGTCTTTTGAAGAACATTATCTATGTATTTGGGCCTTTACACCCAAATATCAAAGACAATGTAGTGAGGATAAAGTACTTAATAAGTATTGTAATTTTGGAAATTCTCTAACACAATAAGCTGTACTTATTAGCAAATCTATGAAAAGCTAATATACGTCTAGTAAAAAATATTCATTCAGTTTAAAATAGCAAAAATCTCACCAAGGTATTTGTTAAGAAGTTGGATATTAATAACGCTATGTGTCTACTTAGTTATTATGTGTGCAGAAATAACAATTAAGCATGTATTGCGGACATAATAACACATTTGATTAGAAATTCCTTAGTCTATTTGACATGGTCTGCTTGAAGCCTTGGCCAATGACAGTTCCTTGCATTCTTCACTGGAATTTTTAAGAAAAATATATTGTCTTGGTTATAGTTCCAGGAAAGTATAAACTGCATTACGTTTTACTCAAGTCTCATAATCCTTTCATAAAATTAAGTAGTCGCGAAAGCTATGAAGAAGATATAGGCTGTCATATGTTAGTATGGCAGTTATTCCTAATACAACTAGCCAGAATACCATTAAAAAATACGAAACTTGGTACCCAGGGATAACTTTGGATGCCAATTAATGCCAGAAGATGCTAAAGAAGTGTCATAAAATACTGTTTAAAGTAGAAGAATATATTTTCTCAGGCCCATGGTTTATCTCAGCAAAAAAGTGACATCAGGTCTGTTATCTACAACCCCAGGTTTTCCGAAAGACTTCCCAAGCTGCACTGAACGGGCTTACTAGGTATTTTAAGAGTGAGTTAGAACTGTGAACTATAACTATAATTAAAACCACTTGGTTGTAAAATAAGCCTTATGGTTGAATAAACTCGTCGTCAGCATAGAACGGCCCACTCTGAAAGCAGTAGATAAAACCAAAAATAAAAACTTTATAATGTTAAAGGACTGTCTTTAGATCCAAATACATTTTAAACACATGCAGTTTCAAAGTAAACACCATAATGCTGTTTACTTTTAAACATATAACATATTTTTATATGTGTGCATGGTGTTTCACACTCGACCTTCTCCATTGGGATCTCGGAAACACTGTAACAGATACAAAGTCGCTTAAATGGAGTAAAGTATTGAGTATTTAGGTAATAAACAAAATGCCGTTTAGAAGGTTTCGACATTCAAGGTACTTCCGGGAAGAGACCAGAAACACAGAATTTTCCAAAACTGTATTCATTTTTTCCTGACTTTATTTGTGGAGGGAATTCAAAATAAATTGCACATTGCTACTTTTTCTCTTCTACAAGAAGGTATAATTAGAATTTCAGAATTTCACTTTGCCGTTTCGCCTCTTGTTTTCTATCATCAACTATATTTTTTCTTTTAGACGCCATATTGTTTTTTGCACAGATGAATAGATTTTTTAATTCTTATTCCAAAAATGTATAAATACATTGACGTTGCCAAAATTTCAAACTTAATTGCATGTTGTTATTGTTACTTATTTTCCTCCACAAAATGGCGTAGTCAAGTTTACAATTCGACATTTCCTCTTTCGACTTCCATCACTAACTTTGTTTTTTCATATGGGCGCGATATTGGAATTTTCCACATTTAAATGACCTTTTCATTGCTAAATTCAGTGATGTATTTCCTTTGTTGGCCATGGATTTACTTTTGGATGAAAATTATATAGAAATGAAATGGTATGGTGAAACCTGAACACAATATAAAAATTTCATTGATGGTAATATCACCGATAATCATGAATAAGCAGATGTTCAAAATGTTCTTCGTTATATTGGAGGCAAAGCCTGACACTTCTCTGCACATTCTTCACTGTTCGATTTATTTTCCTTCTTCTCAGTCTTCCAAACTCTGATGCTATGTTCAATTTGAGCTCTGGTCTGGAATATAAATGAAATTAAATCTGGTAATTTTAAGGCCTACCTAGAAACTTCTGTTTTCCTGGAATAACTAAAGTTTACCAATGTCAATGGATGAAATTTTTTAAAATCAGAATTGAAAACTCTGTTCATCTGCGCAAAAATGCAACATAGCGTCCATAAGAAAAAATTAAGTTAATTCTGGAAGACAAGAGAAGAAACGTCGTATTGAAATTCTAATTATTCCATCTTTTAGAGGAGAAAAAGTGGCAAAGTTGGTGTGCAATTTACTTTGAAATTCCACTACAAATAAAGTTAGAAGCAAATTAAAACGATTTTGGGAAAATTAGATTTTTTCCGTCTTCAACGGTAGTACATTGAATGTCGAAAGTTTCTCAGCGGTATTTTGTTGATTATCTAAATACGCAACTTTGCCTCCATTTAAGCGACTCCGTATCTCTTACAGTTTTCGAGATCCCAATGGTAAGGGTCGAATTTGAAACACCTTGTATATGAATACGTAAGTTTTAAAAATAAAACAAATTTTTGAAAATTAAATAAACATCAATGTGGACTAAACATAATTTTATCTATAATTTCAAATTTTTTATGTTAAATCGGAATTACGCCTGTAAGTTAGTAATTTATCTTTTTTATGTAAGCCTCAATATTGTTATACATCATAACTCAAAGCATCTCAAGAAAGCAAAATGGCTGAGAATTTAATAAAAATATATAGTAAATCGACAGATTAACGTTAGGATTAAAGGGTTCTATTTTATGGCGTTCCAAGAGCTCATATCCTAGATAAAAGCATGGTGGCCTTGCAATTTAAACAGTTTAGTTTGAACTCCGCTGTGATGAATGCCGTTCGGCTTGAACAATAATATTGCTAAAATACACCATATCACTGTTTCACTGTTTAATTCTAAACAAAATGGGGCATTTACTTTGAACGTGTTAAAGAGGGTAGGGGGTATAACTTTATTGAAGTATACCTGGTCGTTACGATAAATAAATCCATTATTTCAAGAGCATTCAGTTTTAATATAGCCTGCCAATTATATTTGAGAAAGCAGTTTGAAAAAATTAGAGGGTTAGGTTTGAGACATATGTATTGATACAATAGTCGTAAGAACAAGCAGATTTGATTAGTAGAAGGAACGGCTTTAATAATGCTTAAAAACTACTACGTAATAAAACGTAATAAGAGCATTCAGCCTACAAGTTCATCACCAATCTGGATAGTCTTAAAGTTATTTGGGACTAAATTGTTTCAAAGCTTCAATAACAAAAGCATTATTTTAAGGTTAATCAATCTTATTGGACAATCTTACTAGATTCTTTAAAACCGGTACTGAATGCTTAACAGTTTTTTAAATTTCGGCGGTATCTACAAGGTAACTTCAAAATAAATATATTTATTTACCATAATAAAAGGGTATTAAATCTAAAATATTTTAATGGTGCTTGCTACTTGGGTGATTTTGCTCGCTCGATTTTGTAGATACGCAAGAGTTTACGAAAAATGTCTCCACCCGGTTGAATGTGACGCGAAAGTATGGAAAATTGCTCTAGTAGACTGTAGACATAGAAAGTTTCAACCAGATTACTTACTGGTTCTACATGCTCTTACGCTATTAAATAATCAATATGCTTTCCCAGCAATCAAGTCAAGATAAATAATTGCAAGTACTGTATTGTAACTACTTAAAAATGTGTTAATCCTATAATTAAGTCTATTAAAGAAACATTCATTATATTACTGTCACAAGTGAGTACTTTTTTTGCTATTGTTTCTGTTACAATACGGTAAGAAAATAGCAAAGGCTGGCTAAGTTGTATACACTAACCTATACAATTTCATGAAAATCATTTGATGAAAGGACAGTATCACAGTCGTGAAATATCAGTGGCATGCTTGAGAAGTACTTTTTAAATATTAGAAACAATTTGGTGCCTTTGAAGCCCGATTTTACTATTGAGCGGCGAGAATAAAAATGTGCGCCTTTGGCACAAATTGGACTAATTGAAAGGTGTCTTTGAAGTAGTGGATCTAATAGGGACAGGGACAAAATATTCGATTTAATTCTTCAGAAATGAAGGGCTTGGGGCAATAAGGAACCTAAGCCACTTTTGAATGAAAAAGCACATTTCCATCTAAAAGCACTCCTGGCGCAGATATTCATGTCGGAAGCTGATTTGTTTGACTATTAGCTGGTAGATATTGTTACAGTTTCTCAATTCTGTTTTTGAACATAAAGGATACACACATAAAGCTAGGAGCCACTTAAATACCAAGATGGAAGATGGACGCCAAACGGAAGTAAGACGCTGGTGAAAGTAATGGATATTTGAAGGATAGAAAGAACAAAGATGATTCTGAATGTAGTTCAGATGACAGAGAGAAGGACAGACAATATCTTCCTAATGAGAGCAGTTCTGATAGTGACTCTGCGCGAGTAACTCAGGGGAACAAATAAGATTGTGGCTTATGACTTTGCTGCCATTAGAGATGTGACTTATGCTTTTGTTATGTAGGAAAACTATTTTTGTACTAGTTTCAAAACACCCCTAGATAAATATATCAGAACATCTATTTATGAGGGTATATCACTTATGCTTATTGAAAACGGCTAACGCAAATGTCAATAATATATAATTTTGCTCATAGCCTTCCTAATGGAACAACGGATCTTTGACCCATTCGGCTCCATATCTGTCACGAAAAAGAACGTAGAGAAGGAGTCCGGCAAATTTAACAAAGTGTGCTATCTTACAATAAACGCCTAAATTATATATTTACCCTTGAAATGCATTTTTTTCAATAGGACATCTGGTGACAGTATTCTCTAAAATGAATCCATCTTACACAGTTATCACCAAATCTGTGTTTGTCAATATGTAAACCTATTGTAGCACTTCAATCGCATTTAAGCAGGAAAACAAGAAACGTTATTTAAGGATTTACATCAAACTTTAGGTGCCTCAAAGTAAAATCATTGTAGTTTAGGCACCTCATTGACCCAAGCGCTTCAATTGTGTGCTATCTGGCGCTATTGATCTGCTTGTCAAACAAACACATACAGGGTGTTTCAGTTTATTGTTGCATAACTTTAAGATTCGATGGAACTTATAAAATTAATGCATAAAGTCTATATAAACATGGGTGCGAAAAATACAGAGTGTTTAAATTTACTTTCTAAAATAGTTTTTTTTTAGATATTTCGAACAACATTTGATGCATAACAGTGAAAATTGGTATACAAGGGTTTTTTGGTACGACAAAACGAACAGTTTTACTGTAGCCGCTAGAGGGCGCTCTCTACTGTACCTGTAGTGTATTAAAATGACCGAAAATTTTTTCTTAGTGCAATATTTTGCTTTTTGATTAAAAAAACTGATTCTTCGCACTTTTCAACATAAAAAAGCTCTCTTGTGAATTTTCGTTATAGTTAGCCGTTTTTGAGATATTTCGATTTTTAAGGTTCGATGCATTTTTAATTATTTATGATAAAATAACGTTATAAAGTCAGTATCTCGATAATTTTTAGAAGTAGGCTGTGCCTGCAAATATTTTTGAAATTGAAAGCAGAATAAGGTTAAACGTCAATTAGTTGGCAGTTAGTTTTGTTGTCTGTTGAAACCTGAAACGTTTTTTTGCAATTGTGAATGCACGAAATTTAGTTTCTTTTACCTGTTTTTTTTGCAAGTTTTATAAAAATGCCATTTTTATTCTCCAATCAAGAGTTAGCGGATATTCATTTTGTGTATGGCTTTGTAAATGGAAACGCAGCAGAAGCAGCCAAACAGACGACACCCAACTCGCTCAGTATTTGTAAGAGTGCATCGCCAGATAATTGAAAATGGTTTTGGAAATCTCCAAAGGGATCACAACATAAATGTTCGTCAGCGCAGATTTACCCTATAATTATGCGTGAGTTTGATAGAGATCCGACCAGAAGTGTTAGGAGAGTTTCTGGTGCCTTGGGAATTTCAGCAAGCCATGTTCACCGTGTTCTTAGAAATGACCATAGACGTCCTTACCATTTGCAACCTGTGCAAGGACTACAGCCAGGGGACGGAGAACGATGAATCACATTTTGTCAGTGGATTCTTGATAGAACTGATAATAATAGGGAGTTTTTAAGTAACGTTTTATGGACCGATGAGTCATGCTTCAATTGACGTGGAGTGGTAAACATATTTGGTCGCATGAAAATCCGCATGCAGTTCGGGAAAGAAATTTTCAGCATGAATTTAGTGTGAACGTGTGGATTGGTATCTACCGTAATCGACTATTTGGACCCTACCTTTTGTCTGCAAGGTTAAATGTTGCGACCTTCTTGGAATTTTTAAAGGCTGAACATGCAAATTGTGGGATGATGTTATGTTAGATTTAAGAAGATTGGCCTGGTTCCAGCTTGATGGTTGTCCCGCTCATTATTCGAGAATAGTTAGAAACTGGCTGGACGAAAATTATCCAGAAAGATGGATCGGCCGTGGAGGACCAGTCGCCTGACCTCCACGATCCCCTGACCTAAATCCATTAGATTTCTTTGTGTGGGGATTTCTAAAAGAAAAAGTGTACCAGACTCCCGTAACCACAAGAGATATGCTAATAGACAGAATTAAGAATGTATGTGATGAAATAAGGCCTTATTTGAATAATGCTATACCACGTTCGATCATTCGTAGATGTGGATTGTGTATTGAACAATTGGGTTTACATTTCGAGCAACTACTTTAGATTTTGTATGTTTGTCCTAACTATCCAATAGCATTTTAGTTGTAAATAACTAATTTAATTTGTTAAAAATAATATTGGAAAATTAAACAAATTAACATTCTGTTTTTTTGTGTTTATTTGGAGTTAGGGATTATCGCTGTGTTTAAAAACACAATCTAAACGATCATCTTAATTACTTGTAATGCCCAAATCGAAAATGTAAAAAAAGAATATTATTTTCCCATAAATAATTAAAAATGCATCGAACCTTAAAAATCGAAATATCTCAAAAACGGCTAACTATAACGAAAACTCACGAGAGAGCTTTTTTATGTTGAAAAGTGCGAAGAATCAGTTTTTTTAATCAAATCTTAAAGTTATGCAACAATAAACTGAAACACCCTGTATAGTATGAACCATGACCTTTAATAAAGTCCACTTCACACAAATGGGCGTGACTCACTGAACTTCGAAATCATCGTCACGTCAAGTGCGTTATTTTCGAGCAATCTCAGTACTGCCACAGGAAGTAGGATAAGATAAGCAAATAACGTGTGGTGTATTAGTTTTTGTTATATTACCTGTTCAATATTTACACATACATTTGGAAAAATAAAGCGTATATTTTGAGAGTGATTTACAGTTGAGTGGCGAATGAGTTACAGCATTTTCGTAAATACAGAAAAACATTATGGAAAAGAGCTTAACGGAGGAAAGTTCATTGGCTTATAGGCAGGAGCATAGATTTTATATTCTAGCTGCAGGACCATTCTGGGGTGTAAAAGGGCATTAAAGATACTAAACATCATCCACGAGCCATTGACATAGAAATCCACTTTGAAAAGAATCAGTGTGTGGTTTTGCTACTATGTTACAGATGGCGCTCGAATCTCCACTCCCTTTTTTGCCCGTCGTATGTCTATTTCAAGTGGGCACCTTCAGGTGGAATATCTAAATTAATACCGGAAGCCACCCAATTAAAATGGGCATTAGAGAAAACAAAAACGGATTGAATATCCTTGAGCCACCTATGAGGCAGTAGCAGAATCAAACACTCTTTTAGATATACTTTCTTGTACTGCTACTGTCTCATAGATGGCACTAGTATCTTTTTGATTCCTTTTTGCCATAATTCAGTATATCTTCTAGTAAAATATGTTAGAGGTTTTTGATGCTTCTCTTCTCCAAGTATGAGCAGTGTGGCCTAATCAGCAGCAGGATCCGTAACATTTGATCAGTATTCCAGAACGGGCTCTAGCCAGGGCCTTATACAAAATGATGAAAAGGACTTCCTAGCCCTAGTTTTGAGCAGATAACCCAGGCTATTCTCAACAGCTACTGCAATTTATGTAACGTATCCACGCTTCTTAGTCAAGTTCGGCCATCTATCAAGATACTTTGCTTTTAGTCATTGGCAACATAATCAACGCCATAGATCGTATTCAAAACATTCTCAGAGCAACTATTTGGGTATAAAAAGTGAACCAGATAAATGGAAAACATCAATCAGTTTCCAGGAAGGACTTAATTTTATCTCTTCGATTAAATATTTACTTAAGAATAAGTTGATTTGTAAAATCCTTGAGAAATAATCTCACAATTATTATGGTACTGTAATTAAATTATCTTATCAGGAAAAAAATTGCATGTTGCATAATATATACATGAATCATTAGTCAAATTGAAGTCATTTATTTTCCAAAGAACAAGTTCCATTTTGAGACTGGTCGTAGGATGAAAAAAACCTAGAATTAAGGTGAAACTACTCGACAGTTATCTGAAGGTAATTAAATTATCATTACGCTAATAGTTTCATCGATGACAATTCATAATCAAAACGAGTCTGATCAATTCTGTTTGATGCAGTTTAATGCTTCTTATTCTGGGCAGTTATAAAATCTACTTCAGCCTCTTTATTTAAAATTTGTTGGTAAAGTGTACTTTTGAATAGGTTTTCCTGGCATTAAGGCCTATTATTTGTCATGCGTTTCTTTCCTACCTAGGATGGTAAACTACAGGAATTTGATCATATTTACGGTTATTTTATTTATTTTATGAGCGCTTCGCACTTTGGGTTCTAGCTTCAGGTCGCGTTACACGCCCTAGATATACAGGGAAACTAAATTTGTCCCAAGACTTGAGTTCAATGTGTACGAGAGCTCATTACCCAGCGAAGGCGTTGCAGAAGGTCGTGCAATCTGCGATGTCAACATGTTGCATCAGAAAATGTTTGCTCAGGCTTAGGTTACTGACAAACCCAAGAAGGAGGCCTGTTCGAACATTTACTTTAATATTGTGTTTTCATTTTGATGCGACTTAGTGTTTTAATTTATTTTAGAATTATCTTTTATTTCCACTGATGATAATAAAATCAACGCATTCTGAGTTACTGTTATATTTTGTTACAGAAAGCGGTCGGAAAATGTAACAAATCCCATTACGTAATACAAATTATCATTGCCTGCATGTACGCAGGTGTAAACCATTCCGAAGCAGGTCGAGACTTCCCAATGCGCCCTAAATGGGTACTGACTAAAATCGCTCATCTCTGATCATGGAGGTGGAAAACTTGCCTTGGAATGTACGAGATGGGATGTTGCCAAGCGAACCAGGGATCCAATGTTGTAGAATCTGTGGCGATCCTGACCTTTCATTTCGACCTAAAGTGGAGCGCCGCTAGGACCGATCCGAAATCGATCCTAAACAGTTTCAACACAATTCACAATTCAAAAATGTGTGCGCTCAAAATAAAACCATTATTTGGGCGTAGAGAATAAGCTAATATTTTCAACATGCAGCTTAATTCAAGGAATTATTGTAACAAATAGGTAACGTGTCAGATTGTCACGTCATCGTTGCTAGGCAACGCGGTGATGTACTTCGCTATCTAGCCGACTTCTACCTCTTTGTAACATATGTGTCTACACTCTACACACTTCTCTCTCGTACATATTGAACAAAGACAAATTTGGTTCTCAGTGTAAAAGTAACTATTATTGCAGTTGTGATATTTCTACATTTTCGAGGCTGCATATACCCCAGAAGTCGACGTCAAGCCGAAACCGGGTGATAGGCAAAGTCATAACAGCTATCAGAAAAATGTTTAAAACAATTTTGTGTATGTGTTTTGAAAATTATAGGTCTTTGAAAAAGATATAGAAATTTCACACCCTACGGCAGTCTGTCAACTCCTGTTACTACAAATATGAACTTTTTTTGGATTTCATTTTTATAATATAATGATGAATCATGCATCTTCAAACTGGTGTCTCAACCTTACTGCCAACTTTTCTCGTTCAGGAAAAATTGCCACTTATTTCCCAACCAAGTATTCCAAAGTAAAACTTTGCTCAACTTTAACTGGCTCTACTGGAAAAAATGTACTACGAGAGTTTGGCAAGTAACCTTAAAAGTTGACGCATTTAATAACGATTCCAAAATGGTATAACACTTAGAAGATTACTCGTTAACTTATGCACAATTTTTATTTGAAAAAAAAAACTGATGAACATTTTTCAAAATTTCCTAATTAAACAGCGATTATGAAAACGCACAAGGACCCTTAAGGATAACTGTTTGCACAACAGTGGGCGTCAAAATGCTGCTGATGATGATTTACCTCTACAGCAAATGCTCAAACTGTTTTCCTTCAGCCGCAATACACGCTCGACATCTTCTTAAAAAAAGATCGGGTTATTAAACAAGCGAATCCTCGATTATTAACAAACTCAGCTGCTTCCAATAGTCCTTGCCGTAGCTCAGCTACATTTTGAATCGGCTTGAAATACAGTTTTTCTTTTACAGTTCCCCAGTAAAAAAAATCTAAAGGAGTCAAATCAGGTGATCGGGCTGGCCACGGTATTGTACCAGACCGCCTTATCCATCTGCCTGGAAAGTTTTGATCGAGATACTCTCTCACTGAGAGTGCATAGTGCGCTGGGCAGCCATCATGCTGAAACCACATGTCCCTGTAAATACTCAGTGGCACGTCCACCAATAAATTATGTACATGATTTTTCAAAAAATCCAAATAAACTTCAGCAGTCAAAGTCTCTGGGAACTCAAACGGACCGATTATTTTACCATTTAAAATTCCTGTCCAATGGTTCATCTTGAAGCGATATTGAGATTTATCTTCTCTCATCAAATGTGGGTTTGCTACGTGCCACTCGTGTAAGTCATGCAGGTTCATGTACCCATCTTTCTTAAATGTGGTCTCATCCGACCATAAAATTTTTTCAAAGAACTGTGGATCTTCCCTGAGTCTTTCTAACATTGTGCGACAAACAGCAACTCGGGGCTCATAATCCCGAGGCAGGAGAGGTTGAACACGCTGTATGTGTTATGGATGAAGCACATCACTTACTTGCTATTGCACAGTTTGATACCGATCAGTACTCCTTCGTTTACTGCGCATTTTTACATGTTCGTGCTTGTTCATTTCGTACTTTTACTAATTTTGGATTCGTGAACTGGACTGTTGATGAAATTTTATGGTCAGATGAGACCACATTCAAGAAAGATGGGTACATGAACCTGCATAACTTACACGAGTGGCACGTAGCAAACCCACATTTGATGAGAGAAGATAAATCTCAATTTAGCTTCAAGATAAACCATTGGACAGGAACTTTAAATGGTAAAATAATCGGTACGTTTGAGTTCCCATAAACTTTTACTGCTGAGGTTTATTTAGTTTTTTTGCAAAATCATTTCGGAAATTTATTGGAGGACGTGCCACTGAGTATTTACAGGGACATGTGGTTTCAGCATGACGGCTGCCCAGCACACTATGCACTCTCAGTGAGAGAGTATCTCGATCAAAACTTTCCAGGCAGATGGATAGGGCGGTCTGGTACAATACCGTGGCCAGCCCGGTCACCAGATTTGAATCCGTTAGATTTTTTTTACTGGGGAACTGTAAAAGAAAAAGTGTATTTCAAGCAGATTCAAAATGTAGCTGAGCTACGGCAAAGACGACTAAGCAGCTGAGTTTGTTAATAACCGTGGATTCGCTCGTTTAAAAAGCCGATCTGTTTTAAGAAGATGTCGAGCGTGTATTGCGGCTGAAGGAAAACAGTTTGAGCATTTGCTGTAAAGCATTTTGACGCCCACTGTTGTGCAAACAGTTATCCTTAAGGGTCCTTGTGTGTTTTCATAACCGCTGTTTAATTAGGAAATTTTGAAAAATTTTCATCAGTTTTTCTTCAAATGAAAATTGTGCAAAAGTTAACGAGTAATCTTCTAAGTGTTATACCATTTTGGAATCCTTATTAAATGCGCCAACTTTTAAGGTTGGGTTGGGAAATAAGTGGCAATTTTTCCTGAACGAGAAAAGTTGGCAGTAAGGTTGAGACACCAGTTTGAAGATGCATGATTCATCATTACATTGTAAAAATAAAATCCAAAAAAAGTTAATATTTGTAGTAACAGGAGTTGACAGACTGCCGTAGGGTGTGAGATTTCTATATTTTTTTCAAAGACCTATAATTTTCAAAACACATACATAAGATTTTTTTAAATATTTTTCTGATAGCTGTTATGACTTTGCCTATCCCCCAGTTTTGGCTTGACGTCGACTTCTGGGACACCCTGTAGAAAAAAACATTCCGATGATTCTACACATCATCACATAGTACATATTTATAGTAAAGATTTCATTGTATAATAAATTAATTATTACTTTATGGGAGTAATAACAGCTAAGAATGTACCTCCTGCTGAGGTATTTCGCTTGACCTCAATCGTTATCAGCTATAATAATTATAATTGCAGACTTATGATAGTGCAAAATGAATGATTGACCACCCACAACTATGTATATTACATAAGTATAGAGAGTATCATGATCATTAATTTGAGATCAAGTTTCATTAAACTAATTATGGACGTCCTTCATTAATAAATTTTAATTCTATATAGTCTGCGGAAAAGCGCGTTGTTTGGAATTGCATCTTAGGATAGATAATGCTCCAGTACGTATAGCTTCCTATACAGAGGGTGATTTACAAAAAAAAGTGATAATGACCCTAAGATAGAACAAAAATATAGAAGAATGGAAAATTGTTATACTGAAGAAGATCCTTTGTTGAATAAATCGTATTGCAGCTATATTCTCGAAATCGAAAAAAAAATCTACGCATATTTGTCTAGGCTATATCTTTTGTGAGTAGATCAATAGCTCCGAACTTCTAAGGAAGTCGATCAGCTCTCAAGTCTTCCACTTAGAGCAATACACCTCCAAATGTATTGTACCTAACTCTGGCTATTGCAGGCCATCTGTGCAAAACGTGCTTAACCAGGCACAGTCTTGCAGTCTTCTGCCATGTCCAGCCTTCTCATATAGTGACGCAACCTGCAATGATCGGCTTGCAGTCGCAAGATAAAGCACAAAATAGTTTACAAAACACCTACACTCAGCGATCAACTACGGCAGGTTGCGTGCACCGCCGTTTAGAGCGTCAAGAGGCGGTAGATCGACGCGAACTCCATACTCGTCCGCAATTATCGATTCTTTCTAACAATGAACTTCTGATAGTTCCGAACGGTCATATATGCCGAGTGTTTCAAATTCGACCCTTACTATTTAGATCTCGGAAACAGTAACGGATGCGAAGTCGCTTAAATGGGGACAAAGTTGATTATTTAGGTAACTAACAAAATGCCGCTATAAAAGTTTCAAAATCAAAAATACTTTCCGACAGAGACGGAAGAAATCAGATTTTCCCAAAATCGTTTTGACTTTATTTGAAGTGGGATTTGAAAATAAATTGCACATCAACATTGCCACTTTTTCTTCTCTACAAGATGGCATACTCAGAATTTTGACGTCTCGTCCATTTTCCTCCACCATCAACTTTATTTTGTCTCAAAGACGCCATATTGGATTTTTGCAGAGACGAAGAGTTTATAGTTCTGATTCCAAAAATGTATAACGTGTCGAAGGTTGACGTTTTCAGACCTTAGTTCTTCAAACTTAAAGAAAAAACAGATTTTATTAGGTTGGCACTGAAGTTATCGGATAATCAAGGACCGATGACAATGCAATAATTTGATAACAGTTTTCTATTATCCTTATTAGGACCGCCAGGATTGATAAATTCGTTTGTAGATCTTGTGTAGGGGAGCAAGAGAGATAGTGCTAGCCAGTGCAGTTTCGGACTTACCCTTTGTTGGTTAGGGCACTCGGCACAGCACAGCGGAGGCAGATACTTTTTCAAAGTAGTGCGTTCTCACCTTGTTCATTGCTTATAATGAGTCTAATACACTCGAATTACTGTTTATAATATTCATATAATATACAAGGTGGGCCATTTAAAGTGGAAGCATTAAGCAATCCTATATCTTTGACATTAGTTATCAGATCGATTAATGTCATACCGCATCGGAAGCATCATTTCAGTACAATTTTAACCATGGAATAGTATACACCAACACAACGCGCTGAAATTATTCAGTTGTACATTCGAAATAACTTCTCAATCGTGAAAACTAAACATGCGTTTCGTAAAAAAAAAATAAAGTTAAAAGTGCTCAAACTGATAACAATATCAGACGTTTATACGTAAAATTTGTAAACACCGGTAGTCTCAGTAATGCCAGTCACATATCCAGACAATGAGCAAGACGTTCCGATGAAAATATGGAAGCCGTACGAGCCAGTGTTGAAGAGACTCCTTCTACATCCGGTCGTCATCGTTCTCAAGAGTTAGGCTCATCAATTAAACTCAACTGATCATCCGTGTCCTTTGATTTTGCTAAATGGAGCATTGAAATGACCGAAAATGAAGATGACTTTTGGCGAAAAATCATCATGTCCGACTAGGCACACTTTCGTTACATGGAGGCGTAAGTAAACAAAATTGTCGGTTTTATGCTACCGAAACGCTCAATTAATCGAACAGGAGCCTCTTTATGACCAAAAAGTTACTGTTTGGTGCGGTATGTGCGCGAATATGGTCATCGAGACAGGCCGTATTTTTTTGAAGACGATGATGGAGCCGCGGTCAATGGTGGTTATCGCGCCATCATAACGAATTTTTTTAGACTAATTGTTTGTGAAAATGACATGGACGATTACTGGTTCCAACAGGATGATGCTACATGCAACACAGCTCAAGCAACTATCAATTTATTGCTACCATTGTTCCTTGGACGACTGATATCGAAAAATGGCGATTTTGACTGGTCACCGAGATCACTGGAGTTGACGCCACCAGACTTTTATTTGTCGGACTATTTGAAATCCAAGGTATACGCTAACAAGCCAAGGACTCTAGCTGCCCTCAGAAACAATATTCGTCAAGAAATTACCGCCATTTCCGTCGAACCATTTGCCAACGTGATAGAAAACGCAGAAAAAAAGGCACATTTGGTTATCAAGGCCAGAGGTGGCCATTTGCGCGATATTATTTTTGAAAAGTAATTACAACAAATCTACTGGGACCAAAATAGTAGACTTTTCAAATAAACACCACTTAAAATGGCCCACCCTGCATGATATGATAACCGTGATTCACAAAAGGCTTCTTATTGACAACAAAACGATCAGAACATAAATTTCAATCTATTTATTTTACGGAATAAAATTTGGTAAACAGCAAAGCTTTCAATTTACAGTCGATAAAGAAGGGATTTAAAACGATCAATGAATTTGGTAATTATGAAGTCTTATTGATTAAAATACAAATAACGAAGATGAATTAAAGAAAACTAATTGATAAATCGAACTAAAAAATGAAGAATAGTTTAAAAAAACTAAAAGCTTTCATAGCTAACCGAACTAAAAAGTAGAAAATAGTTTTTAATTACAAAGAGTTTATATCACAGTAGCAGATGGCCGAACAATCAGTCATAATTAAAAATAAATTTATAATAAAATTTAAGCTTAAGTTATGAACAGAATTATTCATTTCAGTGTAAAAATGCACCCCACGCTTTTTACTCTGAATTGAATTATTCTGTTAATAACTTAAGTTTTATTATGATTTTATTTTGGAGGTCATTAATTATGATTGATTGTTCGGCCATCTACTACTGTAACATAAACTCTTTGTAATTAAAAATTATTATAAAAGCGTGTTTTTTTTAGTTTTTCTCAAACAATTATTTATTTGCGACACGATTTCGAAATGCATTGTATGTTGTCTTTGCCCCTTTTTCTCCTCTACGAGATGGCATGTTTAAATTACTAATTCGAAGTATCTCCTTTCGACCTCCATCACCAACTTCGTTTTTTCGTATGGACGCTGTATTGGAATGTTCACCATTTAAATATGAATAAGGATAATACTAATTCAATTAAATATGTTTATCATGTCTTAAATGTATTATATTTGTAACGAAATGCAGAATTAAAAATTCTTTTCAGTCGCACAAAATTTCAATAGAGAGTTCATAAGAAAAAACAAAATTGAGGATGGACATCGAATTTATTTGTTTATTCATGGAATGGAAAAAGGTGGAACGAAGTAGGTTAGCTCAGTACTCCCCGCATCTTAGTATCTAAAATTATATGTACCGTCTTCCCATAAATTACGAATATAATCAGGTTTTGCAAACTTCTTTACATTTAAATTGATCAAATGTCGCTTAGAAATATTTTAGCTACACAGCGGCACCCATAAGGTCTGCCTGGTTCCGGATTTTTTGAACAATTCTGGAGATGGACAAGTGAAAAACAACAATACACACCCGAGAAGGTATGTTTTTACTAAGGGATACTATGATTGTTGAGTTTTACAATGTTACCGGTAACATTCAACTTAAGTAACTTCTCTTTTCGAAAAAGATTTAGAAAACTATTAATTGAAAGAAAACCGAGTACTCAGAGCTGTTCATGGATTGAGTTCTGAATTAAACCTAAATGAAAAGTACGTTATACAATGCAAATGACTGCAGAAGATATGGGCGAGTGTACGGTATTTGTTGTTTCAATGTTCCGCTAAAAAATCTTAAGCAAATCGACAGATTGTGGAAATAAACCATTCAAGCAGTGTATTTGAAACACATGATGAAGTTGAGAGAACTATCAAGACTTAGGCACACATGCTTGAAAATTAACAAAGGGCGTGCTCTATTCCCGACCTTCACTAGAAATATGCAAGAATCTCTGGATTTATAACTATTACAGCAATATACTCTTTGAATCGCTAGGTATACATTATGACGCATTTTAATGAAAAGAGACTCTAAAGAATTTTAAAAACGCATAAAAAACAGGCTTTTATTGTTTTTTCACAATGCGCAAGTCAAAATTCATATTTTCGTGTATAAGAAATGATAGTTTGAAGCTGGCGCGATTTGACTGCTCAAAACACGAAGGTGTCAGTTGCTCATTTAGATGGTGGTACTTACATCATGTTTAAAGTATGTTTTTCATAATTTGTCACCACCTTGGCCACACAATTTCCCCTGGCATCTATAAAAGCTGTCAAAATCAAAATATTATCCAACTTATCAACTGAATGCATCATATAGTCTGGTGACAATAAATATGAAACAATATAATCTATTTTTCTGAGATAACACTAGGGAAACCCAAATACCGTATATTCCCCATATAATACTCAGAACAGATAAATAACTTCGCACTACAAGAGTCCTTATTCTTCTTTGTAGACTTGTACAAAACTTACATATACAATTTGTGCACCATTAAACTGGAGTATTAATTACAATATTCATAGACGAACAAAAACAAAATTGTACCATAACACGCAGTGTGTAATTTCATGAACTGTAAACAGGTATTTTTGTTTAGGGAATTAATAACTGCATAGTCATGAGGATAATACTAATTTCCATGTAGCCTTCAAAGAGTAATTACTAATTAGGTTAAATCTCGTTGCGGCTATTACAAATCTTTGATCTAAGCCGGGCGATTGATATACACATACTTTTGCTGTACCTAGGCAAACGATTCTGAATGAATTCTGATCTCTACATTCATGTTCGGTTTTTATTACTTCCTACGCCACTGGAGAGGAAGTTTTGTAATCGCAAACAATTTCGAAAACGAGATATTATACCTTTTGAATGTAATATGAGATATAAGCCACGAAAAAACATGTCAATCATTTCCGTCTGTTTGTCCGCTGATTCTTGGCCCGTCTATAACTCGGATTTTGATGAAACTTTCACAGCAGTCCCACGGATGAAAAAATTGTGTAGTTTTTGAAAGTCGGTCCAGTAGCAGCGGAGATTAAGGTCAAAAACGAAAAAAGTGTTCGTTATTTTCAAGTTTCCGAGGATCCTGATCATCGTCAAAAAATCTTTGGCAGCGGTTAAAAAGGGGATGTTGGGGTTGTAGGGGGTGTGTCAGCTTTTTGGTGGTAACAATTCCTACGCTTCTGACCCCGGTAATTCTACGCGCCTATTAGACGTACTTCATGTATCATAGATTTCCCCGTACATTTGCCCTTAAAACTTGAATGATAGAGATATGTTTTCAATATACGCGTGTCGGAGAGCTCAAAGGGCGCAAGCCTGCCTACTTCGTATGCTTAGAGATACCGGTATGATGATACGTGTATTCATGTATACATGCAACCTCGTGCTGGGTTGCCATATTACTGGGTTGTCGGTACTGTCGGTACGGCGCGGCGGTAGATTAGTTCACAGCGTTGTCAAACCTGTGAAGACTGTGGAATAATTAAATGAGTCTGTTTGACTGATGTAACCCATTTAATTCCTTTTCTATAAATTGCTTATAGCCAACTTTTATCTATGAGGTACCAACTTGAGATGAATATAATCTCCTATGAATTGAACACAGCGTTGCGTAGGAAGCGCAGGGTCAACCTACTTGATGCCTTTTTTAATGAGCCTAAGATAACAAGATACACCGATATGATATTTGACACACTTCACATTTTGACCTCTTCAAATATTTACAAATCATTTCTTTTTATTTCCCGGAAAACGTCCTCAATGACAACGCAATAGCAGAAAGCTGTTATTCGTGTAAAAAATAATAGTCCTCCTAGAAACATCCTTAATAAAAGATTCGTACATACTTTTTAACTTAGTAACCACTATGAGATGGTGTTAAATGGAAGAAGAGCCAATTTATCTCTGTTATCTTCTTCTCCTGACGATTAACGGCCTCGAATGACACTTGAAAAATGATCGAGGTTAGACAACAACGCTTCGTGTAACAGTCAGTAGGAAACGCTTGAAGAAATGGTAAAGAATCATTCGTTTTATCAAAAAGACACGACTACACTTTCATGGACTTTTAAACGGAGATTTCACCAACAAAATGGCGGCTGTCACGAGTCTGATGGAATGTTCATTTGTTGTTTAGCGGCTTGCTTTATCGAGCCATGATGACTGGGTCATCTGAGACAACCTTTCCATCATCAGAAAATCTGTTTCTAAACTTGGATTGAAGATAGTTAAGCAAAAAATGACATCAAGTAGGTCGACTCAGCACTTCCCACGCAATGCCGTAATGCCTGCCGTAATGAGTTCATGAAGTATATACAGGGTGACTTCGAAGTTGAGTCATTTATTTTAACAGTGAGTAGATCTGATCAAAAGAAATGTTTTTTTCCTTTAACATTTTTCTGATAAAATTAAAGTAACAAAGTTATAGCCCTTTAGAAGTTTGAGTACCGCCCTGTCTCAATAAAAATATTATGTGCTCGTGTTTGGCAACAACGGATACAATCCGCCTTATCGGTTCATCGCATCGGAAACAAAAAAGCGAAAGAATTTGGAACGATGTTTTTACAATTATTTTATTCAGTTCAGTTACACATACAGTCAGTGTCAGTCGAAGGGTTTATCTCTGGTCAGTCGGTAACGCGTGTGAATAGTGTCTGTTGCGTGGCTCAAACGAAATAAAAAATGGCACATGTTTATGCGGATCGGTTTCCCAATCGAGTGCAACCAACCCCTCGTGCCTTTGTTAATGTAGTACAACGGGCTCGTGAATCAGGTGACTTAAGACCTCACAGGGGACCTCACGATCAAATACAGGTCCGCACTGAAATACTTGTCGGGAGGATACTTTATAAAACAAGGTAAAAATTTTTTTTTTATTTTTTTTTTATTTTTACACACATATTTTGGTTTATCTTCCTTCTACAATGATTATCTGAAAATTAATGACTCAACTTCAAAGTCACCCAATATATACAAATATACAGAATAAGTTAGAACCTCTGAGAATTTTTTTTGTTAAGAACACGTATTACAGCGAAATTAAATGGATCAAGTCAGTTAAGCAGGTCCACACAATTAGGTAATAAATATTCTTACCCTGCGCTCCTGGTAGTACCGTCCATCTGGCAATGTCGTCCCTCTATCATACCAGACCGCACTACGCGTAAGACTAATCAAAAACAGTTTAAAAGATTTATCTTTATTTTTGTTTTTTGACCCGTAGCTAAGCCATCACTGGACCGATTTTCAAAACTTACAAAGTATTTTCATCGTTGGCATACTATTGTGTGAAAATTTCATCCAAATCCGGGCGGAACTTCCCCACTTATAGACAGGCCAAGGATTAGCGGATAGACAGACAGACAGATAGACCGACGGAAACGAATGACATAGTTTTTCGTTATGTGCATGTCATATAAGATCCAAAAACATAATTCTATAAATCTTATCTTCCTCCTACCCTCTTTAGGTAGCTGTTCAAACAACCATGTCCTGTGAGGAACTGTGCAGTATACTCGTAGTAATGTCAATCCAAACTTTTTATTTTTGAGATCAGCCAGTTGCATCCCATTTTCCCGCTTTCTGAGAACAAGCGCCTCCCTCTCTTCGCGTCTAGCTTCGGTGCCCTTCCTATAGAGCGCTCACCCCTCCTCAGCCAGGAAATCAAATTGGCGGGATGCCAGCAAGGGGGTATGCCCCCTATGACAGCAGTCTTTGTATAAAATGAATGTGTATTTCAAAAATAAACATTTGTAACTTCAAGAAGAGATAACTAACTCCCCTAACCCCCCCCCCCCCCCTCCCCAACAGACTGAACGGGAAATCAGGGTCACTATTAAAACTGCAGATCTCGCTACTGACGGAAGTGCTTGCTATCAAAGGAGGGCTCCGCCAGTCCATATTAACTTTAGGCAGTACAAAAAATAGATCAACAAAATGTTCATTCCCTCAGTATATAAAAAAATCTACTGCACGTCACTGATCAACGTTGAACATTCGCAGTTTAGTAGATCATGAGCTGTAGGATCAAGAAACGAGAAGCAGCAAGAAGCGGATCGGATCTCTGGTAACTTCCTAAAAGGGATGTAACGGTGCTATCGGTAGCAGTAAATCAAAGTTGACCATGGCAGCGGCCTGCAAATCGCCTGTCAACTTTTTCGGAAACGCTCCTGAGGCAGCGGCTAGCGAAAAGGCTAATTAATTGCAGGCAGCCAGAAGAGGGATGACTGACGGTGATTTATATGCACAGGGACGGATTTAGAGACAGATAGACAACCAATAAATGAAACCACATGACTCTACTGACGATTCAGCTGGCTATGAGTAACAGATCTTCTAATCAATTGCAGGTTAGTAGGAAATGGGATGACTTATGATGGTCATTTATATGGACAGGGATGGTTATAAAGGCAGACCTCCAGCCAGTAAATCAAACCAGACGTAAAAAGTGACTACTGGCGTTTCGGCTGCTAAGAGTATCGCATCTGCTAATCAATGACGAGTCAGAAGTGAGATTTAATTATTGTCGGTGATTAATTTGCTAATATCGACTATAACTTATACTCATATTTACAGCAAAAATTTTGGATTCAGCGTTTGAGATCAAATTTTCATTAACAACACGCAGTCACGATCAATAAATAATAGCTCCATTGTAGAACTGGACTAACTAAAACAATAAAAAAACAAGACAGTCCTATATTTGAACGAGTAAGCTGCCATTGGCATTGCCATTAGATCAGATATGTATTGTAATCTGAAGGTGGTTCCAGATGCCGTATGAACTCCTTTGACTCAAGTGGTACAGAAAACGCCTTTTTAATGCACGGTTTTACTGCCTCCGCCTCTAGCGAGAGTACATTATAAACGATTGGATGTTGTCTGACATTACTTAAAACCGTTGCCACATGTTCCCGTCGGTGTGTCTGTCTGTCGGTCTGTCTGTCCGCTGATCGTTTTCCCGTCTTGAACTTGGAAAGTACTGTTCGAATTTTGATAAATCTTCCATCCAAGGTTACACTACTATGCCAAGAGAGAAAATGCTTTGTAGCAGTTGAAAATCGGTCCAGTGACGGCGGAGCTAAGAGCAACAAACAAAAAATGCTCAAACTACGTTTTTGGACGTTTCAGAGGCTTTTGATCATTTTTGGAAATATTTGGAGGGGTTAAAAGTCGGAGGTTGTGAATATCTCAATTTATTGGCGGTAGTATAGGTGTTTATACGACTCTAACCCCGGGAATTATACGCACCAATTAGACTTACTTCACACATCGTAGATTGACCGGCGTCCCAGTCTTCCCCATGGTCGTTCCGTTACAGCCATGCTGCTGGATACATCAACCTATGAAGAATGCCAGATGGACGGTACTATCGGTAGGGCTCGAATACTTTTATGGGTCCGTTTAACTGACTTGATCCGTTTAATTCCCCTGTTTTACATTCTCTCACATAACCTTTTTCTCAGAGAATTAAACTAATACCGAACATAATGCTTTATAAACAGAAGGCAGCTTTGCGTGGTAAGTGCAAAGTCAGCCTACTTGACGTTATTTCATGATAGCAGTGCCGACGAGAAAGTGCACAAAACTTCATAAAATCCTTTGAGCGATAGCAAAAACAAAGCCATTGCCTCTTGCTAATTGGTCATAGAACACGTTAAACTTCCATTCTTGATGAAATGGTTTCAAATCTGCAAATTCCTTCAACGTTATCTTACGACGGCCCTGTTTGTTTAGCTGAAGACCTGCAGTCTCGTGGAATAGATTTGTAACTTTTGTTCTCCGTTATCCCAGCTAATTACACAAATGTCATTTTTGAGATACCTGGACGTTGAGTAGCAATCGGACTGGTCGTGAACTAACTCGATGACGGCTCAGTATTTATGCGGTAATCGAGACATTTGAGGGACGACACGCTGATTATAGCTTTACGTCACGGCTCGCTCGACTATCCTTGGACGATTCAGCAACAACTCTGGATTCTACTGTTTATTGTAACAGGTCTGTAATTATTTTCAGGGTTCTGTCGGTTGCGTCATCATCGCCATGTGGTAAAACTAAGCAAATGGACTGACAGAATCATGTGCGTAGCTGAAGCTTCACAGGAAAATTTCACACTGGGTAAACCGATCTTAATCGCAGCTGCTCTTGCACACATGAATTGGTTCATGAATGATCATTGCTTTCTCTTCAGTTCCTCAAATTTACAATAATTTTGGCAAAAACTATAGATATTGTACGTTAATTGTATTTACAGGTAGTGCACAACCGTGGGCTGAACTGTTAGTCATTTGGAAGATTACCAAGGTTTGTCTATGTCTGCCACTCGTTTTATTATAAAATTGGCGTCATGTAGATTGACTCTATATTTCCTATGCTTTTGTTGGAGGTTTCAAAAAAAAAGAGTCCAGTCATTTTAAAAGGCGAAATCAAATCGTGATCAATCGTAGACCTCTACATATGAAACTATATAAAGTAAATATACTATATATCCGCTTTCATGTCATATCTAGGGAAAATACGTGTGACGTATATATCTAACAGGTGCATAGTAACTATGCAACAATTTACAACCTGTTACCGCATACAGCTTCCAGATTACATTTTTCATCTCCTCCAAACAATGTCTGAAAAAGAGGAGGAATCTCTGATACAATGTGAAAATATTTTCCAGCGATTTTTATTTTCTTGTCCGTAGTTTCGCCGCCACTGGATCAATTTTCAAAATTTACTACTATCTAAACGATGGAAGTATTAAGCTCGCTATAATAATCAAACATCAGTTTACAAGTTTTCTGTTGCTTAAAGATATCTTCATCACACGAGTATGTGTTCCTCATTAAGGTCAGGCTCAAGGATTAGCGGACAGACAGATAGAAAAGCAGCCACACAAACAGACCGACGGGAATAAATGACATAGTTTGTCGTGATGTATGACATCCAAAAAACAATCTCTCAATTCCGAAATTGTTCGCGATTAGAATGTTATACTTCCTTGCCAGTTGGCGTAGGTAGTAAGAATCATCTGGATAAAGGGTGGGGTTATTGTGACATACGTAGTCATTCATTCATTTGAGGCTTTTTTTGGCATTGACAATTTTAACATGTACGAGTGAGATGAGAGCTACCAGATCATTCCCAATGAGACATAATTCTTCTTCTGTTCGTCATTGCCCGTAAAACATTTGCTCTAGGTTAAAGTATTGTAGATCAGTAGGTCTGTCAGGCCTATTTGCCGAGAAACCAGACAAAGTCAGGGAGAACAAACGGAAAAGGAAGGAAAGGAAGAAAGGGGGAAGAGCAATGAGGAGGCATTGACTGTTAACCAGTATTCAGGAATTTTAAATGGATCCAAAAATTGAGCCGTATACATAGATACCTATATTCATTTTCACTTCGAATCACTATCGACCTTAACAGCTAATAGAGTTAGCTCTTATCTACTTTCGTCTCCTCAAGAAAAATTTCAATCTATTTTTTTCCATATACACCTATATGGTAATTCTTGTGATTCCATATGCCTCGCACCTGCTAGTATATAGTTATAGTCACCATTCTTAGCGGTTACGTCATCAACGCCATATGAAATAAATAAGCAGATCTAGTCTCCGTACCATGGGCGGAACACTGCGCAGACTGCTACTCGCTCCAATACGCATGAAGTAGGTAATACGGGACCGCTGTTTTTATTCTGTTCCTGGAAATACTCCAATAAATTTAGCACGACCTGTTGGACTTACCCTTGATCGTATTTCCGGGCATTGTACAATTTTATATTGAAGATTGATAACGGGACAACTCGAATTGCACACCGATATCAAGTAAGTTATCACTCTGACAAATATGATAGGAGGGCGCCTCATACGTAACGACAAAGTTTTCAAGACGGAGACACACAACTAAACAACATCTTGACTGTGAGTTTACCGAACAAACGTTCACACTCAGGGGTAGGTTGAATGTGTATGTATGAGATGGATAGAGATATATAAAGGGATACTGGTAGTCATACTTTGACCCGCCAAGAACGGTGACGACAACTATACCTCTCTAAATACTAGTGACTATCATCGTAAGGTTGTCAGCATACCCTATAAGGTGAATTTCTGGTGGCACCTGCAACCGACGAACGTCATCATAGAATACTCATGGTAACCTTTGTCGTTTTCTATCCTACCATAAGTGTACCCTCCTTGAGGTACCACTTTACTATGCCTAATAGATAACTTTGCTTGCCTAGATTGTCAAGAGATTCGACGGTTTTCTATCCTTGTACCGTATTGAAGGCATCCTTAACATCACAGACAACCGTAACTCAAGCTTCTTAATACTGTAGCTGTCTCTATCCGCTACTTTCGAGATCAGTATAACTGCACTAAGTGCATCTATGATAAACTTTTCCTTTCTAAGTCCACGTTTTCAGGCAGACAGGTATAAAAATCGGCCTTTATGAACTGGTGACAACGTTGCCTGGGATGTGTATAGTCAACCTACTTGACGACATTTTTTATGGATTAATCAATCTAATACAAAACTTTATCCCTATTAATGAATACCACGAAAGACGTGCACTTCAAAAATTCGTGTAGACAAACTTCTTTAGAGGGCCGGCTGTAACTTGTCCTTCGACAAATGACATGTGCACCGACGCAGAAACTATAACTTGTTCCTGATCAGCACCGGTATTGCGTATCTTGAAAAGTGGCATTTTGTCGTTTTTTCTTTTACATTTTATTGGTTTTTGTGCCATAATGTAGGTTTTTCTACAAGATGTCATCTAGCTGTTGTGCACTTGTTAACTCGTTTTGTAGCTGCACGTGTTGCCTAAACGTCATGATGCTCCAGCTGTCAATTTTTGGCTTTATTGTAATGTAATATCTGTTTCAGAGGTGGCATTATTAAAAGTCGAAGCTGTAAGTTGTATTCTATAACTGGAAAAAATATCAGTGCGTACATGCATAGTGATGATTTGTGTGCTAATAATCTGTGTTGATTAATATTTATCGGAATCACCTTTAGCTATTTGGGAAACACTATTACGCCTTAAATATTATGCTTCTTCATCTACTCAATATTTTATTCAAAGCATCTTTTTTATAACATTCTAGCAAAATAACAAATGTAGCAAAAACGCCCTAAGAGCTGGCATCACCGCAATCCAGATGATAAGAATAACAAGATCAGCTGCCAAAGCATGTCTAGCCTGGGGTACCGACGGAGCCATTTTGAATATCAAGGCGTCAACATTACAGACTACTCGGATTTGTGCAATCAACAAGCAACCAGCAATGCATGTCAAGTAATTTCTTCATAGATGGACTCTTTTGATGGCGCTCACAGCGATCATAGCGAGCAAACGAGGAATGAACAATTTGCAATCTAAAAACTACCTAGTCTGCAAGATTACATTTTGTCGTTTTTTACGTCTTTTAGGATTTTTACATAATATCTCTGCGGTGCACGTTGTCTGCGTTAGGCCAAGAACTGTTCACTTTATCCTCGTAGTAGGGGGACCTCGGTTGGCCCCGTGGGTCAGAGTTTCGTGCTACTGATCAGCCGGCCGGCCGGGCCGCGAGTTCGAATCTCGCCTTCGCCATGGATGTTGTGACGTCGTGTGTTTGTCCATAATTAGATATATTCTATATACCCACCTAGTTTCTGGCTGCATGGCTTAGTCCTAAAGTCAAAAAAAAAATCCTCGTAGTAGAGTGGTACAAGTGCCTGTTACTTATACGTTTTTGTAAGGCACTATTCCCAGGAACAGAACGAGAAAAAGCTACAGAAATTTCAATAATCCAGCGATAATCTCTACAGCATTCCACATCTCTGCAAAGATAGCCAATACGCTTATTGAAAATGCGGTTGACAAATATTCTGCCCATATTGTATCTGCTTACCATCTCTGGTAGGCGAGCATGTTGCAAAGTGTGATAAAATCGATGATAAGGTTCGATAAAAACGGTCTGTCAGAGTAAATAAACACATAAAAACGTTTTAGAATCTGCATCTGACAAAAATATCTTTTCATAAAACTTCATTTTGCAGCAGTTTCACATATTTAACAAGGCGCTTCATTAATATTTATCGACAGCCTGAGTTGGTAAACATCCAATAGGCTTTAATCCACTTATGTTTACGAATGGCACAGCGGCATACTGATAGTCCAAGCAAAATAGTAAGGCTATACATTTTTTATACTGAAGTAGTCGCGTAGGCAGACACCTGAATGCCGAGGTACCGCGACTACTATATTATTTTTGAACTGCTTCCTCAAGCAGACTATTCCACAATCGCGACATCCTAGGAACGAAGGAGCCCTCAGTTGGGGTGGTGGGCCCGTCTGGCAGGCTCAACTTGGACGGCATCATGCTGAAGAGCTCTGGGGACCAAAACCTGTTGACATAGCGGTAGAGGAGGACAAGATCCTCCACCGCTCGTAGGTGCAAAACAGTTTCAAGACTAGAGAAAAGCATCCAAAATTAGATCTCTCCTCTGAGGCGGTCCACTGGTCTCATTGGAAATACATTCTCTAAAACTTCTTTACTGCCAAGTGTAAATACTAGCTTAGGTATCTACGACGCCGTATGGGAGCGCACGCACAACTCGCGTCACAGCTTGCTTCGTCCTCCATTATATCTTCATAGTGGGAAAAGTGTTTGCACGGTGCCGCAATTTTGATTATTATTACTAGACATTTGAAAGTAAATCTTTATAATTAAATATTTTCTTAAATGGACAGATCTTAAGTAGAGTTGGGTTGCTTATGAAAGTCCCAAAGGATGAGACTGTAATGGTTCCACCCTCCATGAAGTCTGAATATTCCGCCCATCTCTATGCGTATCCATACTTAGCCCCATCTCTAGTAAAATTCCTGAAAATCGTAACAAAATCTACCTGCGGAGAAATTTCCGGTCGCTTTCTGCCATTCCTATTTTAGTGGTCGCGGAAACAAAACATTTAATTATTTCTTCCAAAAACGCAAAAATAATTATACGGCCTTAGTCTTTACTTGACCTTACGCCTTGCCATGACCCTTGATGTTTGGCTTGGACTTTGGGCGTAATTCAAGACTTACTTGGCGCCTTTTCTATACCTTACTTAAGGATTCCCTTTGGTAACTTCCGCCTTAACCGTAATGCAGAGCTTGTCTTTGCCTTGCCCAGAACCAGAGCCAAGCCTAGGCTAGTTTGTAGTAAGGCTAGTCCAACCTTAGCCTTACTGCAAATGTTGGAAAAATATACATCAAACCCTAAGCTACGGCCTACAGCTTCCGTGAGTCTTACTGGAAGTTGCAAAGGTAAGTCATATTTTCTTTTTACTTTGTATAATTTCTTCGCAAAAAATTGAAAATCTTTAATGTTCCTAATTCGATTAATTGATTACAATTATCTTGAAGGAATCGATTGCGATAGTTTCGATTCCGATTCCGATAATTTCGATTCCTGTGGTTTCGATTCTGATTCCCAAAACCGGATTCGGCCTTTGCGATACCACCGCTTAAGACCGGGCCATTGGGCAGTTTCTCCCTAAACTGAAAAACAAGTAAAAAACAAGTCACAAAGTATTTCAAGTTCAAGCCTGAACTCATTGATTGTCACAAAACTGCACAGGTCTAACTTATACATAATTTCTAATAGGATGTCGAAAATTGCATTAACATAGCACTGGGCAAGAGGTATCAGTTAATATATCTTCCAACCTATTGACGCTACAAAACAAAGAAGAACAGATATCGGTATCTTAAAAGTTATTTCAGTGGATATTAAACATTGACCGGACTATACCGTAAGCTTGAAAAACTTCACTGGAAAGTGAAGCTTATGCAATATTCATAAAATCTTCCGTATACATTAACTTTTTCTGTGCTCTTGGATGGTATAGTCTCTTGTCTGCTAACTTCTTCATTGAAAACCTTCAATAACTGTGCTAGATAACTGACATTTACGATGTCATAGTAAAATGTAGATAGCCGTTAAGTTTTTGTTTGCAGCCTGTTTGCCCTTGTTTAATAAATAAGGCGAACAGTTCAAGTTAGCAAAAATATTAACATCAGAAGATGCCGCACCCTTATCCTAGGGTCCGTACCTCTGGCCGTTGTCTTTCTTCAGGTACGCAAAACAAACAGGACAGATGCCTTCTGCACTCTAATCATAGTCGAAGGTGTCGGGAACCCGAAGAAACGATGCAGAAAGAATTTGGTTCATCATATTATCTCAAATATTTCCATTTACTTTTGCTATTGCTGTCGCTATGAAAAAGGGCTTTTAGATACAAGAAAATGGGAAAAGTGGAATCAGATTCTCAGCTAATTCCTATTTAATACTATAAATTCGAAAGTGTGAATGTGTTTGTATGTTTCTTTTTCATCACAAGACGGCTGAACCGTTTTCGATGCATTCTTGCACAGATATAGATTAGACCTTAGGGGCAGACATAGGCTATCTTTGAATGTGAAAATAAAACTTTAGGGGTTGAAGTAGGTGTAAAAGTGACTATTATTACTTAGGTTAGTGACGAAATTTATTTGTGTTAATAATTCAAATACGATTTTTGAGCAGGTACAAAGAAGCTTTTGTAATTTTGCCCCTTAAGAGTGAAGCTGAAGAACCTTGATTATTTCAAATTAATCCAAATTAGGAGCATGTTTTGTCTATAATTTTATCTTAGAAATAGAAAACATCAGCAATTAACTCCAGAAATTATATGCTTAAGATGGGATAGGAGGTTGAATACTTGTGCCTTATCAGTTAAGTTTAGTGGAAAAGTAGGTAATATGCCCCAGTTGACGAAATAACCCTCTAGCGTTCAATTGACACAAGCACACCTTTTCGGCACAAAGCGGCAACCGCGCATCGAAATCAGTCTGTCGAAAAAATATTGCAGATAATAGTTTTCCAGTGGTCGGACAATTTGTGGTAAGTTTCAAACAAATATTTATACCACTAATATTATTTATTTTATTGCAATTTTATGTGCACCATGTTGAAACATATAAAACTGTTTTCTTCCTCTGTGTGTGTCGAACAACATAACCCTAAACTGGTTACTTGGATCTGAGTGGGACATTTCAGATACAATATTTTATAATATGCCTCATTGTATGGTTTGTTATTTATTCATAGTTCCTATGTATTCCAGGATATGTCACGAAAATACGAACGTCATGGACGACTGAAGATTTGGAAGAGGCGATGCAGCAAGTACGGAGAAAAGCTATGGGCGTGAATAAGGCTTCCACCGATCGCCAGTTTTAACATATATGAACTTTTATTTATGGGGACAGTCGAATATATCATATTTGCTCGCAGACGCTACACTGTGGCTGATTTCTGGCGGTACATTGAGGACTCTTTTGAGGATAATGAGACGAACCCCATTCAGCGGCAACGTTATCAAATCAATTCCTACACGTCTACAGCAGTGTCTCAATGGCAAAGGCTCCCATTTTGTACACCTGTCGTAACTTGTTATGTTTTAGTTTGTATGTTGATAATATTTTTTAATGAATAAAGCTTGTTTCTATGATTTCTGTTATTGCTTTGTCGCAGGAATGGATGTTTAGTGGATTATGCGTGACTGGGAATAGGTGGATCCTGACTTTTGGGCCATAGGACCTGTCTTTTGCGCCACCCATATTAGTTTTCGAAGCTAACTCACTTATGAAACTGTTTTAGTGTCGAATTATCATTTTATTTTTATTTTTGTACCAAAATTATATTCTTGCTTTATTCCAACAAAAAAAATACTGTATCTTACTCTAATATTCCTCAAAGTTATCCGACTGTTCCATTTTTCAAATATTGTTTATATCTTTACATTAATATATTGAAGGTAGTGGGGCATTTTGCAACACGTGCGAGGGGTATTAGATGATGGTCAGTTGACAAAACGCCCCACTCAAGGTTCTGGAAAATATGTAATCAACATCGGCTTAAACGATTCAGACCGTATCTTTACGTTGTAAAACTGCTAAGCTATGCCCCTGATTAGGATTTTGATGATACCGCCAAATTATTTTTTTAATAGGGCCTTAAAAGAAAAATCCACTCGTTTGTCACGATATCTGGAAAACTATTCGAAGGATGAACATGAAATTTGGCAGAAGGGTAGCGTATAGAGAGATCATGTCACCTAAAAATTGATATTATTGTACAGACGCATGTAAGGACAAAAGAGGAATTTGCACATTTGTACAAAAGTCCTTTGTTCCTCTACTGGAAACCTTGGATTTGAGAGGCAGATAGCTGATAAGCAGGAAACGTCAACTAAGAATGAATTTTGCGACAGGAATTGTATCAAAGTGTTTAAAAAGTACTGGAGAATATGTTAAAAATAGGCAGCAATGATGTTCTTTATGGTACACTTGAACTAAGAATGAATTTTTTAACATGGAAGCAAAGAGGTTTAAGGGCTGTCACAATTGTATACATATTTAGGTAACTTTTCTATTCAAGGAATAGGGACGTATACTACAATGTAAAATTTGGTTTAATCCGTCCCAATTTTAACAAATTTTAAGCGAACGAAGTCGCTTGTGGATACTTTAACATAAGTTCGAGATTCCTGAATATTTCTCGGACCGATTTTATACATTGCCGTCAATCTTCTATACAATGTTCGTGCAAGAATCATAAAAGGTTTCCGACGATTTCATCGTAATTATGCTTTGAGAGACAAATCGGTAGTTTTGTCGTACAATTTGCTTTGGGAACTAGGCTAATCCACCAGTACCTAGTATGTTAGGCATCTATGCTTACTGGGAAGAACGAGTGTATCAGCAAAACATGTGTAAAAATACGATGCACGATATCTGAGGTCGCACTTGACCAGGCGGAGAAAATGCATCATTCTGTCATTCTAAAATTCCATTACGCCAAGTGTCCTCAAGGCAGGAGCACTGCCACCATATTTTTCATAGTGACTCTTATCCTCACAATTCTTCACAGTGCTGCAGGTAACAAGCCGAATGGGGCTTTTATATGATCCTGATGTTGATTCTCGGGGGCTGGTTTTGTTCATACAATTCGTATGGAATATAACTCAAATTGGCTGAAATTCTAGTATAGGTTTGTTCCAGCAAATTTATTGTTCTTTGACGAATAATAAGTCGTTTTTTCAAACCTTGGGGAAACGAGATGACAGATTTAACAAGAGATGAGTAGCTTGATAATATATTTTGAAAGAATCTTACGAAGTTTGGTCGTTTTTAGATCTGGAAAAACTGATCTTTTTGCCTTTAGACTAAGCATGCTGTGGTAAAGTAACATAGAAGCAAAATTACGAGGAACAAGCGGCACAATGATATTCAGGTTTGACATATGAGAAGATTAAAAAGGCACAAAATGGCGGTCATAGAATCCAGCTTTCCAACTATGAACAGCTCATCGAAGTCATTTATTCTGTAAACGCGCATGCGCTTTCAAATTCAAACCTTCAGTCAGTGGCGGCTCGTGAGGTAGTGCCACGGTGCCATGGCACTACCTTGTCTTCTTCAAAAAGAATATTTTTTTCAATCTTCAATGTTTTACTTTATTTTTTGCTTTTTCATTTTTTTTTTGGTATAAATTATATGAAGTGACAACACTGACAACGTGACAACACCGCAAGCACCCGAACCACGCGACGAGATATAAAGCATGCCTTGACCTTGACGTCATCAACTTGTGCCAATGTCGGGCCGGCCCAAATAAAAAGAGAGAAATTTTACCACCATCGCATACGAGCGACAGAGATAACGCTACAATACACATTTTTATATGAGGTGAATAGCGAAAGACAAGTATAATTTGTGCCAGGCACATCATCAGTCGTAATTCGTTATCAAATGATATCGGCGGTGTTTTTGTTCGGTCGGTCGTTTCGTTATGATTACGTCTAGTGCTGATTTCGGTCTTTTTTTACCTGAAAAGTGAGAAATAACGTTTTTGTTTTAGTACGTCTAGTGTTAATGAACTGCTCTGTTTTGTGATCATATTTTTTACTGTTTTATTAAAACTAGTGAAAATGAATAAAATCGGGATATTAAAAAACTCATTTAGTGGTTTTTCGCTGGATCAAAAACTGCAAATTAAAGAATTAGGACGGCCAATACCCGATTTAAAAATTGAGAAACAAAGTGGTAGCGGACAAAAATCGCGCTGTCGCAAATTTAATAAAAATGTGTACGATAAAAACAGCTGGATATGTGGTTGTGAAGAAACGAATAAACTATTTTGTTTTGTATGTGTTCTATTTGGAGGTGACGAGACTTGGTCAAAAAAAGGTACAGATGATCTTATACATATATGGGATAAAATGAAGACCCACGAAAAATCTAAAGTCCATATGAATAATGTTTTTAGCTTTTCTATTCTTGGTAAATTAAATATAAGGACTCAACTCAATTCGGCTTATCGCAATGATCTAATTAAACATAATAATCAAGTGGATAAGAATCGATATGTATTGAATAAAATTATTAATTGTATAAGGTTTTGTGGAGCATTTGAGTTAGCCTTAAGGGGTCACGATGAAAAGGAAAATTCGGAAAACAGAGGCATATTTAAGGAGCTGGTGAATTTTAGCGCCGAATTAGACAACGAATTGAAAGTCCATATTCAAAGTGCCAAACTTTTCAAGGGTACCTCAAAAACAACTCAAAACGAGCTTCTTGAGTGCATGCTAGATGTTTATCATGAAGAAGTTAAGAAGGAGATTGCAAATTCTCCTTTTGTTGCAGTAATTGCCGATGAAACGACTGACGTAGCCTGTGAATTTCAGTTAGTTATTATTTTCAGATATTTGTGTAAAGGACAACCAGTTGAGAGATTTTGGAGATTTTACGTCCCCGACGGACACGATGCCAAATCAATCGCTGCATGCGTTTTAAATGTTGTAAATCCATTAATAGATCAAAATCCAAACAAATTAATAGCTCAAAGCTATGATGGTGCGTCTGTTATGAGTGGTGAATTGAATGGCGTTCAAAAGATTATTAAGGAAACTTATCCACTTGCAAATTATGTTCATTGCTATGCACACCAGTTAAATCTAATTATGACAAGCGCATGCTCTGTCAATAAGCAGGCTAGAATATTTTTCCATAATTTATCTGGATTGTGCTCTTTTTTTCGACGTCTCCTCAAAGAACAAAAATTTTGGATGAAATAGTTAATCGCAGATTGCCAAGATCTTCCCAAACACGTTGGAATTTTCAGTCACGAGGTGTTCATACAGTTTATGAAAATAGGAAAGACCTGATTGAAGTTATGGACAATATAGAAAGTACTTCACGCGATTCTTCGTCGATTAATCAAGCCAGTGGGTACAAATTAAAGCTGCAAGATACAAATTTTGTATTTTGGCTAAGTATATTCCATAAAATAATGCCACATGTTGAAATTGTCTTTAACCAATTACAAAAAGTATGCACCGATTCTGTTAAGGTCAAAAATGATTTAGAGAATTTTGAAGCAGCAATTCAAACTATACGAGAACAAATGGATAGCATTATTGACGAGATTGAACGAGTGCAGAGAGAAACTGATGAACCGGCAAGAAAAAAAAGGCAAGTTGAAGAAGGCAGCAAAAAACGGGAAGCGTTAGAAATATGCGATGCAGTATTATCGCAAATAAGAACAAGATTTAACTTTTCTGGGCATTTAGTTGCTTCTAATTTATTTGTGTCTGAAAAGTTTTCTGTTTATAAACATCAGTTTCCTGAAGCACATTTAAATGACACATGCACACAATTTTCATTTTTAGACAAAAACAGGCTTAAAACTGAGTTACAAGTATTATATCAGAGAGAAGAATTGAGTACTACTTCTGGAGCTGTTCCACTATCCATTTTATTGAACGAGGAAGGATTAAATTGTACGTTTCAAGAAACTCTTAAGCTCTTAAGTATTTTAATCACTATACCGATGTCAACATCTGAAGCAGAACGCTCTTTTTCAATGCTGAAACGGATTAAAACTTTCCTCAGAAACACAATGAAGGAAGAAAGGCTTAGTGCTTTAGGAATGCTGTCTGCAGAAAAACATTTTGTTAGTGGCATTGAAAATTTTAATAATAAGGTAATCGAAAACTTTGCTACCAAAAAAGAAAGAAGAATGGACTTCATGTATAGAAAACTTTGAAGTTATAGGTACTTCTCCACACTTGTTTTATAATTTGGTGCGCGTGTGTAAATAGTTTTATTTTTGATTTTTTTTTGGACATATAGATTTATTGAACCTCAAGAACTTTGACCACTAACTATCAGGGGTAAGTTATAAGTTATTCTTTACAATTTTGAATCGATTCAAAATTATGGCTTCCATTCTGGCACTACCTCACTGAATTGGCACGAGCCGCCACTGCCTTCAGTTATCTGCCAGACCCACGACTATTAGTACCGGAATCACTTCGGATTTTGTTGGAACAGAGAACTGCCAGTTATGGAATCACCTCCATTTTCTATTGGAACGGTAAATTTGATCTACGCATGCTCTATTTAGTTCAGAACTACTACTATAGTTTTTTGGAACGAAGCCTATGTTGGCCAGATTTACTTTAGCGCTTAAAGGGAGATAGACCATCTCAAAAAGGACTACACAGTCGAGCAAGTTCACAAACACTCCAGGCCGCGGTCCACACTGTTATCAAAAATTATACATCTATCTGACACAAATCACCATTAAAACTAGATATGGGAATACACTGTAAATGTATTTCCCACTACTCGTGATTATTTGCATTAAAATACGGTTCATAGGCAGCACAAATAAATATCACCGAAGACCTTTAGTAGATCAAAAATATAGTTTGCCGTGAAGTATCAAGTAGTTTGTGAATTCAAATCAAGTAGAACAAGTCAAGTCATCATTCATTCATTAACGTTTCAAGTAATTTTATATTTTATTTTCAAGTCTAGTAGCTTCTAAAAATATCAAGCTACTTGAATTGACAAATCCCTAGTCTATTGGGACCTTTTGACACTTGTACAATTTCCTATAGCCTACTGGCAATTTTGTAAAAGTTTGACAAAATTAGTGGGTTCAGACTTGAACTTGTAACATTTTGTAGCTTGCCGTTCGGATTCGGGGGTAGCACTCACATTTTTGATGAAAACTCTATTACCCGCTGATCCAAAAAACTATCAGGATTGTTTATTAGTTGCTTAGTTATTTTGTTTCTCCTGCTTTAATAATTGGAGTGGTACCTAAGCTATCTAGGCCTTTTGCTTTTAGACAACATTTTGTCTGCTTGTCAATTATTTCGTTTTAGGTTGAGGTAATAAGTCTTATGAACTGGTTGGATCTGAGCGGCCATTGGCCGGACTTCTCCATTTGTAACTGTACTTGTATTTGTTAAAATAAGGTTGATTGCATTTAATTGAGCTTTAGATGCTACAGGTCCATTAGACCAGTTCATCCTTCTGATTATCCACGGTGGTTGGCAGCAGTGCGTTAAATTTGCCGCTAATATACCGTCAGGCCAGTACGCGACAAAAGAGTTATTAGACTCCATATCAGCCTATGGGGTAGCTCTGGGGAAATGCAAGGCCTACTTCGTAAATATTGCACTGCCGAGGTGACACGCGAGCTGTCACTTGTCAGCCGATGCTTGTTAATTTATGTCTTTTGTTATGGACCTAAAGCATAATTGGATTAGCGTTTTTTCTGCTACGTTAATGCCGCAACCGATGCGGATGATGAATGAGCTCGCGGGCATATTTGAAACGGAGACACAGTAATAGCTGGGATATGTTATTTCTCATAATGTTTTTTTATCGGATACACGTTATCATTCCCCAAGACATATTAAAAACCTTTCAGAATAAAATACTGGGTGTTAGTAATCTACGTTTAGCTGAAGCCGAACCTCAACTTCCATGTTTTTGTTGCACCAGATATACTTAAAACTTGAAAGACTCAAACAGCCAGTAGGTCTAAGTCAAATAATCTCTATTTCTATGCTTAATATGAATTTTGTAGTTTAAAATGTTAACTTGCCATTTTGACATTTTCATGATCAGTTCTACTAACCACTGTCACGTGGTTGATAAATTAAAAATTGCAAATGTAGATGGTGTTTCAACAAATTCTGAAAGGCTCGTGTGATGATATTTTTTTTATGGTTACTCATTAAGAAGCAACATCTAAGTTGACTCATGAAGCGTGGTGCATTTCATCATTGATTAACGAATTCTACCTGTCATCGAACTGTTTGAATGCCTTTCGGGGATATGAATACAATGTCCTTCAATCGCTTAAGCATGATACAAATGAAGTACGAGATATTTGATTTTGTGTTTATATCAGCAATCAATTTTAACAGAAATGCATGTGGTTATATCACTGGTTTTTCCCTAACTTTGGTGGGAAAGACCACAAATTTATCCAACTAATTTACAGTTGCAGACACAGTTTCTCTAAAAAGCTACTTCAGAACAGCACCGTTGTCAGAAGTAAGTTTATATTAGCTGGGTTTTCACCAAATCAGAGGTTGATGGTAACTTCCGGATCACCTCTGCCAAGTGGTAGATTTGAAAAAGGCGGTGCAACTGGACATAAGACGGAAAGTTTATGCAACGCTTTTCGAAAGTCTCATCTCCCTACTTATTTTTCAGAAAGTTTAAGTTAGCAAGCCAACATTTAGGGTAATGAAATTGATGCATGATATCTGTCTAAAATTGGCAGTTGAAAAGTTCTAGGTGGCGGCTAGCCATTTTGGTATATGTTTTGTGTGGGATGGGCGTGCACGTGAAACCACATCTTAAAGCTTCTTACGAGCACTTTAAGATCCTGAAATATAAATCATTATCTTTTAAAATAGTTTTTTACATTGGGTCGCTCATAACTCAGCAACCTGTAATTGAAACGCTATTGCATATCATGAAAATCTTTTTGTTTTGGAAGGGTCTATCCGAATATGTTATAAAATGTGGTAAAGTTTATTAAAAAAAAAAGTCAAAATCTGTATAATTTTTTAATCCAGTGTTCTTACATACTCAGACCCTGCCATAAGAAGAAGAATAATATACCATACTATAACTTTGACATTCTCTACGATTATGACATTATGAAAGCTGGAGAATTCATACTCTATGATTATAGATCTTTCAGGAGCTTTAAAAAGAGGTATCATATGACTCACATTCCATTTAAAAGAACATCACAAGATGGATAGATATGGGTTCTACAACGGATTCTCATTGAGATACATACAGGGGGTATTGAATTTATCATAAATTTGAAAAAAAATAGAAAAAATATATCTCCAGGTTCCGTCAAACCCTCTATTTTCGAGAGAAACTGACTTGAACAAAGAAAGAACAGATACTTATGACGTACCATCCGCGATCAAAAGTGCAATTCAAGTTTCTCATCCATAACCTAACATCATAAAGCTGAAAAACTAGTTGCATGTTATTTGGAAAATTAATTAAATCAATTAGAGCACATATTTACCGAAGGCATTAGTCACAGCTTGGAGTCTAGCATCGGCTAATGTTTTTATGAAGTCCATTACTGACTCTGATTATGATTAGGTTGCGAATAGCGTGATGTTGGAATATATATCTTGACGAACACTCAATATTTTACGAAGGTATGAAAGTGCAGTAAAAATCAATGTGGAGTTTTGGTAAACGCTATTTTAATTGGCTATTTTCAGGCACCGGTTAACTTATTCCATCTAAAAATACCCTATTAAAATGGGGAGAAGAGAGGTCAAAAAGGGATTGATGATACTAACGGCATGTATGTGCGGTAGAAGAACGAAATATTCTATTTTGGAAAATGAATTTATAAACTTATGTTCTGGTACTGTCACATAGACGACGCTAGTATCTTCCAGATTCCTTTCTGGCCCCAATAAACTAAAAATATTGTAGCAAGCTTTAATTATATGTTGCCTAGACTTTACAAACATTTTATTGGCAACATTGTACAGACCTATTATTGTTGGATATTGATTTGATTCGTCTGTAATGACTCTTTCATGACTAGAAGATTGAATTTTTTTCAATTCTATTTCTAATTAAGAACAGACCTTGCAGTGCTCTAGGAATTATCCACCCGACTACTCTTCACTATTTCATGTCAAGGAATATTTGTAGGCTAAACACTGTAGTGAAGCAGATGTTGTGGTAAAGAATTTGCTGCGTTAAGCCGCGTTTTCATGGAACGAGTGACACGCTAGCGTGATCCTCGCGTGGAATTGCCTCCGTTTGGAGACGAGGTATCGTGAGTTTAACAGTGATGGCATCGTAAAAGAGACATGTTTAAGACCGCTAACACGAAATATGCCTTAAACATTTACCAATACTTTTATCTTATTAAAATGTTTGTTAAACAAGTATTTCATAAATATTTAGATTTTAATATTTTTAATAAATATTTATCCCATATCTTTTATATATTTTAAACACAATATTTCTTTTATAATATTCATCAAATATTTACTTTTCAATCAATGGAAAATATTAAAACTCCATTATTTAGAGAATATTCAATAAATATTTTTTAATGTATGTAACATTTTTTCTTAGTATAGAATAAATACTTATTTTTTAAATTACGGAAAATGCAGCTTATTCATAAAATATTTAACAAATAAATAAAAAAGTGCTCAATTTGAATTCAACGAACCGCGGTTGACAGATAAAAACTTTTGAGATATCTATGGATACCCTATGTACCTATACCACGAGATCACTATAATAATACGCGGTTTTTGTAGCGTATAACGACATAATTGTCCATTCAAATTAATATTATTTATATTTATAGGATTTATCCTGCACATATGTATATTCTTCGATATGGGGATGACATCGGTCTTTTACAACAGATAGTAGGATTATGATGTCGCCAAATTTCAAATATCTAACACGCCTTATGTGAATACGGTATGTCGCTCCAATGGGGTTTTTCGTATTAATATGAATCCACCGTTGCACCTTATAATTCATTAAAAATGTGTCAGCGGAAAAAATGTTCGCCCATATACGAACAGCAGATATCGAATTTGGCGCCATCGGAATCCATCGTGAATTGTTTGGCATGTGCTAGTGACCCCGAGCGATCAATGGCATAATGCAAGCCGACCTGAATCTGGCAGCGAGCATCCTGTGTACCTTCAAGTGGTACATTATTTGCGTGTTTTTGTGGAACAGGGTAAGTTTTGCGATAATTACTTAGCCTAATTTATGTGACTAGCAAACATTATTGTGCCAGTTGAGTCTAAAAGGTATTTGCAAGACCATAAAAAGCTAGTCTTGATGTGTGACAGAGTTAGTTCCGATAAAATATAAAAGCACCAGCATACTTCTTATAGGACTTTGGGATTGGTGGATTTATCTAAAAAGATATAGGAAAATTATATTGATAACATCCAAAGGGTACCACAATTACAAATTAATCAAAATACATCAAAAATGTTTTTTTAATATCTCATCATTTCATAATTCATTTTATTGAAAGTGGACAGCGGGATTGTTTTGTCTTAGTAGGGTGCCAATCAGCTATAACTAGTTGAACATTTTTAACCTTAACGGTACCGTTCCATAATGTTTAGCTTTTGAAAATACTAGATTTTCAGTCTCTCAAATTATAATATAACATCACAAAATAGTTATTGCTAAATTAGCACCCTACTGCTGCAAAAAAGTCACATTTCAACAAAATCAATAAGTGGTCCACTTCCAAAAACCTTTTTTTTAAGCTAATCTAAGGATTAAGTTGTGCTCATGGATATTTTTCAAGGTATCTAAAATATATCAAATTTTCATTAAAATTACCAAATCTCGAACTCTTATAAGAACTATATGCCGAGTACTTTTAGGTGCATTATACAGGATGTTAATGAAGTGTGTAGATAAACTTTAACTATCGAATCCTTGCTCAATTTGAAGACGAAGTTTCCATATGAACATGTGTCCGCAGCGGCTTTGTTTTCAACCTAGAGCATATTAGCACTAAAAGAAATGATGATGTTCTAAAAAATTACACAAGAATGGAACGTATTTTATTTTAATTAAGTATGCCCTGTGGTGAATATCAGATGATTTACAGCTGTTTTCAGACAGCCTCCAACGTAGATACGGATAATGTTGTCCAGTATTTTTGTAAAAAATAGCATGACATTGATTTGTTTTGATCGCAATACTTTTAATATTTAACTATTGACCTAAATCATTTTTTTTCCAAAAATACAGGATAACACTATGTTCATCCACGTTCATATTGAGCCTCAGCAACTTGTAAAACTTGCAAAATTTATCATAGGTTATACCAACTGTTCAGTAAATACGTTTCATTATTCATAGAAATATTTGGAACATTTCTCGTATTTCTTTAGTGACAGTGCTCTAGCTCAAACAAAAGCCGTTACGGTCTCACGTTCATATGAACATTTGGTCTCTAAATTGACCAAGGATTCGATTTGTCTACATACTTTATTAACACCTTGTATAACTGCTTTTCAGTGACTCAGTTGAGTTACTCGGAGTAATTTAGCAGTGCTTAGCACCCATATAGTTCCACTGTACTTTATATCCCCATATATATACTTTCAAGAACAGTTCAGGAGAATATCACTTTCAAACAAGAAACCACGGGAAAGCAGCTTATGTACTCAATAATACTTCATAATTAGTAAGTTTGTTTTTTTAGGGGCATGGATTTGCAAGATGCAAAAAAGGTCTAGAATGTTATTTGATGATATTTTTCTAGCAAACTAAATAATTGATTACATCTAGAATGGAGTTTCTTTATAAATCCAAAGGTAGAAAAGCATTCGTACAGATTCTGCTAAAGTAACCAGTGAAGAATTTTCAAGAATACACTGGTAATGTGTATCAGATTGATCCTTGAAGATATGATGGTTCATATATTTCCTAAATATTTACGAAAAATATTGGATATATCATCAAAATTAAAAACTGAGATTTAAAGATCTTTCCTCATACTTATATTTACTAAATATTTGGAAAAATATAGTGAAAATATATAAATTATATATACTACAAATATCTATAGCGAATATTTTATAATGTATAAAAAAATGTATTTATTAAATGTTAAGAAATCTATCGCTAGAAATATTTAGCAAACATTTTTTTAAAGCATTTAGTAAATATTTCATGTTATCGAGGACGCTCGGTGTCAAACAGGTTTGGCGGAGAGAAAATCAAACTGATCTTCAGTCACTTGCATATTTTTAAAATCTTCGGGGTGATTCAGAGTGTGCCAAATTGTGATCCCCCAAGTTTCTTCTGACTTCACAATGCTTTTTCTTCCTATCTTTATATTTACATCACTAAGAACCAAATCCAAAATTGCACAACCTTCAACTGGAAAATCCTCCAACGTCGGCTGGAATGAACTGAATCGTGACCATATAAACAGTTGCTGGTTCACTTTTGACTCCCTGCTCAAGCCAAGGGTCACAAAAGTGAGATCAAAAGCGTGCCGCGGTGCCGTCTTTTTGTATTGTGAAAACGTAGCTCTAGATAGTTTCAGATGCTGGATTCAAACATAATCTCAAAAATTTAAAAGTATCGCCGACCCAATTTCGGTATCCGTCTATCTCTAAGGCTAAACATCGTGATCCTACTATTCCTGCTAGTTGTCCGTCTACGGAAATCGTAGCAGCCTGCGGTATAAAAAACACCGCAGTTTCCCGTCAACGTTAGATTTGCTGTTAATTACCGTTTGTCGTTTGTTTTATGATCTGCCTTGGATTTGATCATTGGCATTCTCGTCGTACGTACACACGGAAAAACCACACGAGAAACATTACAAAGAGAAATTGACATACGATTCTCGGAAGTTTGTCCGTTAAGCAAAAACTGGAGCTGTTGGAAAAACTTTGTCTGCAGGCGAAGTGGAAAAACGATAGAAATGCGTCAAAACAGGGTCTCATAAAGGAATGTTTAGAAAAGATACGCGATACTAGTTCCCTTGGAATGGTCACCAGCCTATTCCAGCAGCTGCTGCTCACCCTTGCTGTGGTCGATTCTAGTAGTATACCTCCTAAACCTTAACCCTAGATGGTACTGATGATTGCCAAAAAAATCTGCTTCATGCTTTTTGTACGTTTTTGGTCAGCTGAGATGGAATCCATCATTTTGCCCGGATAATAATATGAGCCGTTTTCAAGTCAACGGAGATAATTCTAAGTAAGAAGCACCATAAACTTGTTTCAAAAATTCTTGTGTACTTGTGATCTAGGTAAACAATGAGCTCAAGTGTATACATACAGGTTGTTTCACAACTTATCCGACAAATTTCAACCATATATGCACTGTTACGAAAGAAGTTGATTTCTCAAAAAAAAATGTAATAAAAGTCATACAGAAATTAAGTTATATGCCTGAGTTTCAATAATTAATTGAAAAATAAATAGCTGTATTTTGCGTTGATCGTCGTGATATTAAAATACGCATTAATAATTTATTGTAGCAAATGTTGCACCAAACAAATGACGAAAACAAAATACCAGAAATTTTTTGTTTTTCCATACTGATAAGAACGTGTAAATAAGGTTTAATCTGTATCGTGGGTGATCTGAATGAAGAACGGTCGATTTTTGTGAAGTTAAATAAGAAAGTATTTTGCGAGTTTATGTTTTTAGTTATTTATTAATAAAAATGGCACATGAGTACACTAATAAGGAGTTAGTGTACATTGTTTTAGCGTATGGAGAAGCAGGGGAAAATTCGCGAGCGGCTTCTCGTTTAGAAGTTCGTGATTTTTTGAATCAGGTATACCAGATACGCTGGATCGGAGGGGGTGGAGCAATTGCATGGCCTCCACGGTCTCCCGATCTAAGTCCTCTGACCTTCTTTTTATGCGGATACTTGAAAAACGAGGTATTACCATACTCCAGTGCAGAATATTGAGGAATTGCGTGATCGAATCACAGTGGCCGCCGATAATTTGAGCCTTCAGGCACAGCAGGAAGTATTTCAATTAGTGGGCCGAAATTCTAATCGACGCGCCCAAGCTTGCATTACAGTCAGTGGAAACAATTTTGAACAGCTTTTATGAGTAAGTGAACTGTTAAACTGTATTATTTTATTATCTCGATTTCTGTAGGACTTTTATTATTTTTTTTTTTTTGAGAAATCAGCTTCTTTCGTAACAGTACATATGTGGTTAAAATTTGTCGTATAAGTTGTGAAATACCGTGTATATATATATAAAGAACTATTTCAGACCAAAAAATATGCGAATAATTCAATTGGAAATGCCAATAACAATTAGGCGCGAACTTGAGATACCACATATTCAGCGTTAGCTTGCGGTACCGAATCCCTAACACAGTTTTACCAGTGCGTCTCACCCTTCCATCTCTCTAGGCACCTGACATAATATGCACAAAGTGTCCAAATAAACTGACAATTATCGTTGGTATTTATCACCTCATTATAGGTGGAGATATCGAAAACAGAAGTTACCTGTTAGTGAAATTTTTTGTCTCTGGATGAGGGAGTGCTTTCATCTCCCTTAAGGATTTTCGCTAACTAGCCTGATGTATAATATCGTTTTTGTGAAAGTGAACAGTGAGCAGTGCAACAATACTACAATTTATGCATCCATTGTAAGCCGATCTACCTCTAAACTATAGCCGTTTTTATCTGCTAAGACAGCGTATATACTCCGAAATGTCAAGCGAGATAAAGCAATCATGTTTATTGATGTGCTGATCCTAGTGACATGAAATAGGATTTTTTTGATAATACTGTTAGTGTTTTGTCGATACTGAGTCTTAGGGCCGTATCGTCAGTTGTTCCTACAATTCTAGGACGCCTTTATGGCCTTCTTGATTTCATAGTATTTTCTCTGCTTCAGAAAGGCTAGGGAATTTCTAGATTCCTACTGTTCCGTGTCAGCATCAGCGACCTCGTATTGTGAGACTACGTTTTCTTTTTGAATTGTAGGAAATTTCAGGCAGATATAACATATGATATAAATCAAAAGCATAAGCAATTTGATGCAAATAACCTCAAAATAGATCGCTGACACGTAAGAGTAGAAAACTATGAAAATCAAGAAGGTCATAAAGGCGTCATACAATTGTAGGAACGACTGACGAAACGGCCCCCACATGTGCAGAGTATTTACCTTTTAGAGAAGATGTATCCGATATATAGCAAATCTAAATATAGAGATCCCTGCAGATCTAAGTTTATCAAACTAAAGATCATGACTTTGCCTGGTGCAAATGTTTGTTAATATATGTTATATATATATTAAGCTGCCTCTTGCATGTCAAGTCAAATCCTGACCTTTATATAAGCCACCATGAAACTCATTCATACGTATATAATAGCCGACACCGAGACAACTTGTAGCCAAAGCAACATAGGCTTGCTAAAACACGAAAATGCAATGCATTCAGTAACGCTGTGAAAAAATTGCTCTTGTCGACTGCTTTTTTCACCACTGACGAGTTCCTCAACCACAACCCCTCCACGGATACTCAATAGTTATATTTCAATCTATATTTTCTCTTTTTACTTCTTATTCGAACCATGTATAAAATATTTATTACAGTTTTATCTGTTATGCCATTTATTTATTGACTTTAACGTAGTAATTTTATCTTTTATACTTTTTATTGTCATCCTTTTAACCATATTTATGTGAATGTAATCTGTAGCGTTTGTTATTATATGTATTGTTTGTCATTACTTTCTTCTTGTAACTAAGCGCTTCTACTATATTGACTTGTGTAATCACGTTCTGTGTAATAGCACCACTAAACCATTATTATTATTATTATTGAAAATTATCGCATAAATAGTCCGAGTTGTGAGGAATGGGGAGCATTGTCCCTTCCAAGCTTTATCGCTAGGTGACACCGCTGCTTGAGCATGCATCTAACCCTCTAAAATTATACAATTTTGAGTCACTGGATAAGTTTAGTTAGTTGCTCATATTTGGGAATTTGCATTAAGTGTGCCTCCCGGCAAAGGTTGCCTAGCTCCGCCCACGACTGCATCTTCAGACTTTGACAACCTCAACGTCTTTCGTTAGACAGAGCCAACTGCAGAGATTTTTTTCTTTATTATCCATTTGATACAGATGTGGTACAAACATGATTAATAAAAATGAACATCAATATAAATATAATACTATATCATCTGAATATTCATACCATCTTTGTGTATTCAAGTGCAAGTTCGTACGTTCCAAGTAGTATCATCTTTTACTCTCCAGGCTTACTGTTGTAACCACAAAAAATTTCAAAAATGAGATAGTATGTTTTTTGAATGTTATATGAGACGCACATCACCAAAAACGTCACTAATTTCCGTCGGCCTGGCTGCCTTTCCGCTGCTCTTTGGACCACCGGAAACAGTAGTACTGTTTAGTCCAGCAGCGGCGAAGTAAAACGCCAAAAACAAAAACAAAATAGAAACTGCTCAAACTCCGTTTTTTAACGTCTCAGATGCTCCTGATTTTCATAAAATGTTTTCTATGGGTTGAAAATCGGAGGTTGGGAGATGTAGGGGGTGGGGGAAGGTATATCTCATTTTGTTGGTGCCAGTATATCTTTACGCTTCCAGCCTGAGTAATTGTGCGTACCTTTCAGTGCATGTATCATACATCAAAGCTCTCCCCGTACATTTGGCATTAAAACTTTAATTTACAGACTACTTGTCCGTCTGACTTCATCGGCGGCGTCCTCAATGTCGAGTTATAGTGCCGTGGCTAGCGCTTATGGCATGGTTAACTGGTTTGGTTCAGCACTGTTGCCAGATGGTGTATACTTAGGAAAATATTTATAGTCGAGACACGCAGTCGGGAACGACTGCTTTCATACGCCGAACCCGGCCTTGCGTCTGACAATATAGCCCGCAGGAAAAAGGGATGCTAAAATATCGTGGTTGGCCTTTATGACACATTTGACTCATGATACTATAATTCGAGTAACGGTCCCATGCATTTGACTAGTATGGTCCAGCAGCGTTGCCAGCTGGTCGACACTTAGAACAGGGAAGAAACTAGCGTTAGCGACATCAAATCGATGGGGTCTCTGGAGTATATACTGACTGTATATGATCCTTTTTTTGACTTTTTTTACCCACTCAATTTTTCATTTATTTATTTTAGATGTTTGTAGCTAGCTCAACGGGACTAACTTGGGCTGAACACAATCTACTCGTATGAGCGATGCACAGAAAGTGCAAAGTCAACCTACTTGACGCCATGTCTAAATGAGGAATGATTACTAGTTTGTTGTGTCTTAACTGATAATGTGTTGTATAATATGCGACGTTTTCTAAACAATTTTTAATTTTTGTTTTATATAAGCTAATGCAACTCTCAACATAAGGTACACATTCCATAATGTAAGTGTAATTAATATACATGAAGGATTTCCCATCATTTAAAAAAGTATCTGCATTAGTCAAGTGTCTATATTCCGAAAATTAAACCAACTATTCCTTTTTGGGACACAAATAGGTACTCTAATGATAAATAATATCACATGATTTACCCTATACCATTGGTCCGGCAAGTAAAGCTCTGATACTCGTATCAGTGATACTGCAGATCAGATTTATAGTGCAGGAAAGTTTCATATAGCGTGCGAATCATTTACGGTTGAGGCAAGCCGGGTTTCAATGCACATGTGAGACAGACAGAAGCATGTAACGCATGTTAGAAAGATTTATGAAGAGTTCGAAAGGGTGCGCCCATAAATAATCAACACGTTTCCTGCCAACAACAGCGAGGACGGTCACGGAGCACTCTTTCTTACTCTTTTTAACACGTATGTTATTGCACGCTTCTCTCGCTTCTCTCGTACACATCGAAACTTGGCGGACATCAACAATAAATGATTTGCACGGTCCTACAACTGAAACAATGTTCATCAGATCTTCACTACAAAAAAGATACAAGCGCCGCATAGTGGTTCAGAGGGCACCATTTCCGCGAAAATAGTAAAATAGTATAAATATCACATTTCTTTTTACTTTTTCTGCTAAAATATTTTTTTAAACCCAAAATTACCTATTTGCAGCATTTTTTCTTTCTTGCATTATTTTATCTCTCACTTACTTAACTTCAAAACAAAAAAATATTTTTCATCAACTTTCATCATAAATTTTGTTAAAATTTAGGCGTGCCCTATGACGTAACTGAAATCACAGAAGGATCTGACCTATTAAGTTCAATATAGTTGTCGTTTGGAAAAACAACTGAATTTGAAAGGAATGTTGACAGTCGCTTTGCGCTGTTGTGGCATATTTTTTAGTAAATCCGTGTAATTTTTTCAGACGTTTGACACTAATGGGTTCCGATAAAAAAGTGCAGGCATTTCAGTTTTTCTAAAAACAAAATTAAAATGTGGATTTGATACAACTCAACACATAAACAAAACACTAGCTGCATATATTTGCAACTTTTGTAGACAAATTTTTAGAATTTAGTGCGTGACAGAAGCCAACCAAAATGAAAAATATAGACTTATTTAACGAGTTGTTTTTGAATAGATCCAAAAACAGGGTTCAACTATTAAAAACGCTTGAGTTATATCTTTTACACCACAAAAACATTAATGTAAAAACATTTGAAGAATGTTATTAGAAATGTGGAAATTAGATGGAAATATTGTCCTGGAGTTAAGAAGTTTTTTATAAAGAAAAATGAGACTTGGTTGAACCAAGAATCTCCGCCTTCCAAGAAAGCCGTTGTTACTTCAGAGGTCTTAAATGTTAAAAAAAATATCAATTGTTCGTCATCAGTTTTTTGAGACTACAGCTATTTTCACTAAATTTGATTCACATCTTTATTATAGGAAAAAAGATGCTATTTTGACGGGATCTATCACATACTCAGCTTTTGGAAAGTTCTGAGCGTTTTGCCTGAAGGTCCCCACAACCTGCATTGATGCAGAAATTTGCGAATTTCTCGAAAACTACTCACCAAACCTTATTTTAACAGGAATGCCTTTTTTGCTTAAAAATATCGAGGACATTTTTTTTCAACAGAAAAGTAAAAAACTACACCGAGAAGAAAGTTATGGCCAGTTAAAAGGATCCGAAGTGCAGCATGAAGCGCCCTCTAACGGCCACAATGAAAAAATGTCCATATTCGGGTTTCGCATCCCAAAAAACCCCAGATATCAATTTTTGAAGTAATACGTTCATGAATTAAAAAAAATGTTTTTTATTTTCTAACTTTACCACCCTGTATCTCGGAATCGGAGCAATTTTGGACTAAGGTAGGCTACTTCAAATCGGCTTATTTTGAACTCGGGAATATGTGCCAAAATGTAAAGACCTTTTTATAGTGCCGCCATTTTCAACTTTTGACGTTGGTCAATTTTTGATACAATTTTTCAAAGATAATTTCTTTAGCCTTCTTATCGGGTATGGCTCATAAACATCGGTTTACGAGTAATAAAATCAGAAATCTTGATACTTCTTTCGCGGAAATGGTGCCTTCTGAAGCAGTGTGCGCCGTGATACAAAAATTATATTTTTTAATCGGCGTGCTTTAGAGATTTATCACGTCTGCGTGTACCAAAATGAAGATGCGCGTCCATGTTTCTAACGGCTACGCTGTCCGATATCCCAGGCTAAGTACAGCTTATTTGAATCCAAAGTACCTTCAGTTTTTATCTGTAATTTTGGAGTCTAGTGCCTTTGATTAACGTATTCTACCTGAAAACGTAGACTGCACTCTGGCGTCCACAAAGGGATCCTGATGACCCTAGCGTCACCTACGAGACAGAATCTGAACACAAAAATAATTTGAGAAACCGAAAAGAGTTAAGCGTTTATTACTGCTATTGTCTCAAAGATGGTGCTAGAAAGCTATCCAACTTATACATTAAAAAAATCTTCATTTAGCCGCGCACAATAAGGTTTTTCACTTATTCGTCTCGATATAATTCTTTTTGAGTAAAGCGTATATTTTGAAGACAAATAAATATTATTATTATGTTAATATTGAAAAGGCATCAAAAACGTACTGACGATCCAAGCACGATCTATGGTACAGTTGCGTAACCAAACACTCTCGTTTTAAACTAGATTTGTAAATTCATTTTTTATTTATTCTACTGTCTCATAGATAGCGCTATGGTCTTTCAGACCGCTTCTTAGGCGTCGAAATACAGTATATGGTCTACTATCTTCACATAGGAAACATTAATCAACGGTAATACATAAAACCTTCCAATAACATTTACCTGCCATTTACTGTCTTTTACGGACAAATCGCTCGTTATAGAGTCCCGATAAGCGCGTTACCTAATGCAAAATTGTTAAAATGCACGAGAACCACGGTGATTTTACGGTTCTGTTTTTATCTAGCCACTCCAATCACTGAAATAAAAAGCTACGGCATCCTGCTGCAATCGATAGAAATATCGTCAGACTTTTAACGTTGCTGAATTCTACGGGCACGAAGAGGAACTTTATGGCTTTATCTCGGTTGACATTTCGGCGAATGCTGTGGCTTCGGAGATAATGCAGGATTAACGTTGTTATTTGTTAGATTTGTTGGGTTAGGTAATATTCGAAAGTATCCAGTAATGATAAAATATGTGAGGCCTGGAGATGACCTTATTTTCTGTAACGATGTAGGCTCAATTACAAAAACGAAAAATTTACATTGCCAATGAGTACTACCGAATGTGACAGCCTGACAAAAATCAAGTATGGTGCCTTTGGTATGATTTCTGTCACTATCCGTGTATCACATTCAAACAATAATTTCGGTCACTCAATAAAGAACGTGTCGTAACAACTGTCGTATCTTGCTGGCTGAACATGAGACGAGTTCAAAATTTAATGAGAGTATGATCGTGCTAATGATTTCACACACCCATAAACTGCCGCATATCTTCAAATACACTAGAATCATCACTTAACTACTTCACAAAAGACTACGTCCTGTCCCTAGATATCTAGCTCCTTCCCAAGATTTGCATATTTTACATAGTTTTGTGTGTCAGATTTAAGGTTTTCGAAATTTGTCTTTTGTTTTTAGCTCCCTGAGAGTTTGCCACACGCCTCTTCAATGTTCATGCTGTTACTCATGTTTAAAAGAAGTTTGACATTTTTTTTATTTTCTTGTCCATAGTTCTACTGCCAATATATCGATTTTCAAAAACGGCGATGCCCTCTTGTCCTCTACATTGTAGTAATCTTACGGCAAAATTTCATCAAAATCCGAACGGCACCTTCTACAAATCTTTATTAAGGGTTAGCGGACAAACAGGTAGACCGACAGATATAAGTGACGTCGGTTTTCGTGATCTAACGTCAAAAACGCATGGCACCTCATTTTATAAATGTTTGCGATTGCAATACCTACTCACTGGCGTGGGAAGTAAAAATACTTCTTAGTAGAGTTTTTGCTTAATCTGTTTAATGAATCTAAGTAGGTGCAAAGCACTCTGTTACATCCCATTAACTGCCAAAGGTCAAAAAACAGTGAATACCTACGCCGGTTCTTCATAATAGGAGATCTCCGCATAAAGTGGCATAATTGAATTTCGCTCTATGAGTGTTATGAGGTATGTGATGCATGCCGCAAAAAGTTTTTTGATTCAGGAGCGTACCAAAATTTGTATGTAAGAAAATGGGAGGAATTATAGAATACTATGTTTTGTAGTATTGAACACGTTTTTATTATATAACAATTTTGAAGGAAAGCTGTATTCTTCATAAGCATCCACTGTGTAACCTTAGTTGAATAAAAAACTAACCCAAGTCCTTTCTTGAGATATCTCATTTTTACAGCAAGACAGAACGAACAAACGTGAATACTAGGTAACCGCGAGAGGTTTAAAGATTTTTGATCTGCCTGAAGAAAAGCCTCCTCAGGCAGATTGCTTCACAATCTCGACACCCTTGGAACAAAGGTGCGGACTTACCTATCAGTTCTGACCATTCGAAACTCAACGGAGCTAGAATGAGAATCATAAGCATGACTAGTCCATATGGCAGGCTCAACGCACGACAACATCATTGAAGAAACGTCTACTTAGCAAAACCAATTGGTATAGCAGTAGACGAGAGTCAGATCATCGATCACCCGTCGGTGCGAAAGGATCCCGAGACTGTCCGGCGGACGAGTGTAATCGAGTAGTCGGACAGCTGTCTGAACAGCATCGAGTATGGCCAATGTAGTTGGGGTGGCAGCACCCCAAACATGTGAGCAGCACCACGTCTTATTCTGGGCCGTGTACAGAGTGAAGAGGGGATGTGGAGGAAGGTACTGCTTACATGTAATCTAAATGATAGTGACATCTTTGTATAAATAACAAATAAGCCTGCGTTCACACAAATTATTTTCATGCAGATACGGATGATCATAATTAAAACTTGTTAAGCGATATAAGCTCGTTCTGCGTCTAAGCCTGGCACACCTTTTTTTCCTGAAATAGATAAACATCGAAGAAAAATGTGTCAAATCGTTTTTAAATTATAATGCTGTCCTAAAGTTTCGTGAAACAGCTTGATTGAGTAACTTTCAGTGAAGAGAAAACATGAAACTTACTTATTTCTTAAAATAAGTAGCGTCAAGTTGGTTGACTGCATTTATCCACGCAACGCCGGCATCAGTTCATTAGGCACGTTCAGCCCAAGCTACGATCTAGAAATTTTCCTCTACCTTACAGTACGAACTATTTGACAGCGTTGTTATGATTCAGCTCGCCTCTCGCCGGCCACGGACAGCCATCGGTCACACCGTGATACAGGTATATCCAAGGATGCGTGTGTGGGAAATACGTCTCCATTCCAAGCTTTAAGAGGAAATACGACTGATACCTAGGTGCAAAGAATTAACGGAGTTAGCAGCTTATGCATATAATACCGTCAAAAACTTGAGATTTTTCACCCCACAACCCCCAACTTTTAATACCTACAACAAAATTTCTTTTCATGAAACATCGAAAGACGAAGTATGAGGAATTTGTAATATTTTTTGTTATTTACCCCTAACTTCGACGCCACTCGATCAATTTTGAAAAGCTACGTATAGCTTTTTCGTCCTTGGCATAGTAGTAATCTCAGGTAGAAAAATTAAAAAAATCCGGGTGGTCTTTCCAAGCTATGCCTTCCAATATCATACGCCTATGTGCACATAATGCGCGATGCATGCGAACAGTGCAAAAACCAAGTACCAGCATAGGATTTGGAGTGTAATTTTACGGTTTCGGAACGATACAGCAATTTCCCCGTTCTTTATCATTAGGTAATCACCGTTAAACTGAAGGTGTAAGTGTTATTTCATTTATATCACTTCTTCTACTATCCTTAATTATCTGGTTGTAAAACAGCCAATTCTGAGGTGCTCAGACTCGAGTGCCATACGTGCATCGAATTAAAAAAGTGTGAAATTACTCGCTTTTGACCATATCAGAAGGGAAAGAACGGGTATGCCTTAATTTGGGGTGTAAGGTGGAATTTTTGGTCTGAAACTAGAGTAAATTCTGTTTCGTATAAAAAGCAGCTATCTATGGTTATGTATTTCAAACACTTGAAAAGGTGAGATAGTGAGAGGTTTAGCGGCAAGTTAGCGTAATAATATTTTTTTGAACAAAAGTTTACGTGAAGGTATTTTGTTTGGCTAATACTTGTACTACTAGACATAAGCGTAAGAAATGTGTAAACGAGGTTCCAAACTCATTATAGTTGATAATTTGAAGCTTTGTGTAAGTCTCTCCCAGAAAATTCGCCTTAATGTTTAGATTATCACTAAAACAGAGTTTTTCTGTTTACTGCGCTTCTGATTTGTTAAAACGTGAACTTACTTTGTACTACTCTGTAAAAATGTTGGCGTTCGTAGTTAAAGACACAAGTGGATAAAGGTGTCATGTAACGAAATTATTTAATGGAGAAAATTAACTTTAAACATGTTTTATTGGGACTGTTTACTTTATTGACATTTTGAATATTTAGTTTAATTGGCTTATTATATTGTTTTTACAACAAATTTATCACAGAAAGAATCACTCCTTAAGGTTAGTATAATGCAATAAAGCAATTTTTAAAGAAATGTTACATGACACCTTTATCCACTTGTGTCTTCAATTGTTTGACGAACCTGTTCCTTGCATTCAGAAATAGAACAAAGTAATCCTTCTGAAACGTCAAAATTGCACTTTTTCCCGTACTCAAAATCTTGGTAATAAGAATGTTGTCTCTTGTCATACTCATGATCCATTGTCTGCTTACCTTATTTGGTTATCAATATATCAATTGGCAAAATCTATATTTCTCAACATCGTGTCGTATTCAAGCGTTTCTTATAATAAAAATGGTATCAGAAAACGTGGTTATAAATTAGTGGACTTTCATCAAATGTCATGATAATGTAATAACTCAGGCATTCTCAAAACAAAGTTACACAGTATTTTAAAGTAAAATTTCATATGTCAATCTACATACCATCACTGTGTACGATATTCCATTACCATGTGATTTACAAAAGCACCCCAGAGTGAAGTGTGACTGCGTCACCCCGAGTGACTTTATCAATGATCAAATTTGAGGCTGATTAAATACATTTTTGAATGATTATTCTAGCTTCAAGTCTCCTTGGGACTGAATTAAGTTTAGTTTTGACTGAACTATAAACAGTGTGCGTGATGAAGCGTGCCGGTAGCAAGCGGTCCACATGTAACTTGATCAAAACGGATCAGGAAGCAAAAATCGAAGATAAGGCAGAGTTATTAAGATACGTTTTACATCAGATACTATACACTCTGGAGAGCGGTTCGTGATCGTGGTTTGTTTATGTACGTTGTCAACACCTTAGCATTGAAGACTGGAAAGCTTGATATTAGGTTTGATTCGATATTGCAGGTAGAAAATGGCTACAAGGAAGATGAGTAGTATTTTTTCCGCATAACCTCCTAAATCTGTATACCTCGCCTCGAATACTATTCACATGTTTCGGGTGCTGCCGCCTCGACTACATCGTTTATACGCGATGCTGTTTAGACACTTCTCAAACGGACAGCCTCAGGACCCTTACGCACGGACGAGTGGTTGTCAACCTTGCTCTCTTCTACTCTACGACAACGGGCTTTGCTTCTCAGAGCTCTCCTCCGTAAAGCGTTCGAGTGTTGTGTTTGCCAGACAGACCTGCTAGGCTTCTGCCTTTCAACCCAACAACCTGACTTATGAGGCTTTTCATAGTTCTGCTAACCTTAGGCAGTTTAAGAGTTGGAGTTAAGTTCCTTACAGCAGTCGCGGTGCTCCAGGATTTAGGTTCAGCCTACAAGGCTCCTCCAATATAAAAAAGCTAAGTCTTATTCACACAAACTGAAGTTACTTGTACCAAAGTAGAACAGCCGAGAACAGAAAGATTTTAGTAATTGGTTCAATATTGCTGTATGGTATATTACCTCAACGTCGTAATGTGATATTTACTCAACGAACTGGCGAATGACTAGAAGGAGACCTTTGAGTGGGTGCCAGGAGATTCAGAAATCTAAGGCAACGGAAGGGCAGATGACATTTGTTTGACATATTAGTATTCTATTTTTTCCTAATAACCCTCAAATTGAGAAACTGTTCCATGGTAGTAACACTCATGGTTGTTTCTTTGTGAGTAAGGTTTCTACCTTTCTTTCTATGCTTTTGACATCGGTCTCACTCCACCGGACTATCCCAAACGAGTAGGTCAATGCAGAACAGACACAGGTGTTTATGACTTTGAATAAATTTTTGCTGCTTAGACCTGATTTTACTAGTTCCCTCATCCTCTTCATAAAGTTGTCTTTATTTTCTGGTGATCTTACGAGCCTGTGATACTTATACATATCATTTTTGTCCATCGCATCAATATTTTGACCTTTATTAATCACATAAGTTCCTGGGCAAATCTTTTCTTTGCATATGAATAGGGTTCTGGTTTTTGTCCAGCCCGAATTGCATGCTTGTCTTCCGAGAACTATTCCATAATTTTGAGTAGCTGTTCGACTTGGTTTTTAGTAGAGGCTGTGATTTTAAGATCGTCCATATACAACAGATAGTTTAGTTTGTCAAAAGTTCTCCTGTTATCTTTATGCTCGTAACCACATGCCATAGAGTTGAGCAGGTTGGAAAGCGGGTTCATGGCTAGGTAAATCCAAAGGGGGGCTCAGGAAATCTCCCTGGAAGATACCTCTTAGAATTGTCTCAGTCTTGATGGCACCAATTGTGTCAGACTGGATGTCAATATGTGTCTTTCAGGTCGTCATCGGGTAAGGCTATAATGCATTCATCTATTTTGTAAAGTCTAAGATCTCAATGAGCCACCCGTGAGGAATGGAATCAAATGCCTTCTTGTTGTCGAAATACGCAATACAGAAATTTCTCTTGCTAGCAAAGATCTGGTTGCACAGAAAAAATCAATGATCAGCCGCTCTTTGCATCCCATTTACTCTTTGGTACAATCCCTTTGTTGTGGTGCGATGATATTGTTTTCCTGGCAGTGAGCGTATATTCGCTGCGAAGTACACGCAGTGATAACCTTCTATATGGTAAAGTAAAAGGCCGACACCTCGCGGGATCTTCTGTTCTCTGGAGATACTTCGGCAGCGATAATAGCGTTACCCTTTGTGTTAAAAATGCTAGCTAGAGTGTTCCCTGGATTCAGAATGATATTATAAACTTATGTTATTAGGTGAGGATGCATACACAACAGTTTCTTCATCCAAAGCTGTGTAACCTTTCCAGACCTGGTGCCCTCCAGTTGATTACGTTAGCTATTTCTTCTGTCGCAAATAACATGTGCTGTATTGGGTTATAACGTTGGTGATTCTTTAATTTCTCCTCTACCCAGTTTGCACCGTAATTATACGTACTTGCTACAGCAAATTGTTTTACCCAGAATATATATATATATATATTTGCTCTTTAGTTGGTAATATATTGTTTCCGTGTTGGCACTAAGAACTCAATTTTCAATAAAATGCTTTTTCTGATCGCCGGATACTGTATACAGGCCGTTGTTTTAGTGTGTCGAGGCACCGCTGAGCATTGGTGCTCTCTGGATCTTGCTGTGAATGGATTCTGATATGTTCCATTATTTCTTGCGGATCTTCTTTTTAACTTACGCTTGCACCGCATGTTGACTGAATTGTTTATTTTTTTTGCGTATATCGTCTATCATCATTTATTATTAATATTAGTATTACTATTATTATTTTTTTTACTGGTCTCTCGGTTCGCAGTACCGCTTTTTTGCCTTATGTTGATGGCCCTTACAGGGGCAAGTCTTCCGAGTTATCTAATCTCTCAAATTTAGTGCTTCCCTAACGATCCCGCAAGTACTGAGTATTGCTGCATGATCTTGATGATATTTTCACTTATACCTAACTCTCTGATACCATCAACGGTACTTTGTGGAATAACGCCCGTAGATGATATTATTGGTAGGTATTATTTTTACAGATTTGATATCCTGTGTACTCTTTAAGTGAGTGGCCAGGTTGATATATTTACTTATTTTGTTTTGGTATGTCTTTTTGGGTTGTCAAAGTCTATTAGTGTCGCTATTTTGCGCCACTTATCAATTACACAGATATTGTGTATTTTCTCCTCAATGTGCATTCTACTATTGTCTATGTATACGCTCCTATCCCAGTATATTTTCCATTCGTTGTTTTCTAATATTTGATCTGGTATATATTTGTAATACGGTGTCATTTCACTTGTTAAACCACTTGAGTGCTAGGTTTTTGAGTGGAACTTTCCCAACGTTATCATGCATTTCTTTGTATCTTGATTGTGTTTCTTCATACATTTTGCATTTCCTACACAGATATTTTTTCTCATTTTGTTTTCATTATTATTAAACTCAGTCACATGCTTCCCTGGGTTAGAAACATCTTATTCTAGTTACCGCCTAAAACTCTAAGGACTACACTGCATGTGTCCAACACGACCGACATTTGGATGGGTGACTATAATACAAACGGTAATCCGAGTTCTTGCAGTGATGTTCTTAATTTCTTAGGTATTTCTCCAGTTGCTCCGCTCACAATGGGGATGATGTGTTTATCAATTTTTTCACCATATGTCTTTTCTAGGTTGGCTCCCAGTGGCACAGCGAAATCCACTATGTATGTTTTGTTTTCATTGTTTAGAGTGAGCACGATATCCGGTATGTTATTACCATGATATACAATTTTTCGATTCCAGTAGAGACGGATTTGTTCTTCTTCGAACACAGTAGGCGGCTCGTATATTATAGTACGGCACTATTTCTGTCAATCCCATTTACTTTTCCCGAAGGCTTTGGTGGATTATTTTTCTGACTCTATGGTGCCTGTCTATGTAGGATTTCAGTGCCAACGTTGAGCAACCAGCGATAATGTGATCCTGGTATTCATCTCTTTCACCGCATACACGACATCTGATATTGTCTTGCCGCTTCAGCATCATGTTTCTTCTATACTAAGTGACATATAAATCCGAACACCCAGTTTAAATGGTTTTATTTTAATAAAATTTTGTATAAGTACTTAGTGAAGCATAATAAGTAAATGATAAAAATTTCAAAATGATTGCACTGCTTTAAAGCCCTTTGACCTTTAATAATGTGTGGATGCACTCTGATGTGCTACGCATTCTCCTGTGGTATCTCATTCCAGGCAACCACCAACTTCTCTCGAAGTGCTTCTAGAGTCTGAGGAGGACATTGCAAATTGAACAATCTCCTACCCATCATATCCCACACGTGCTCAATTGGGGATAAGTCGGGAGATCTTGGTGGCCATGGTAACAATGTGACATCATTATGTTGAAAGAAGTCTATTGTGACTCTTGCAACATGTGGTCGGGCATTATCTTGTTTGAAAGTTGGATCTGCCAGGGTGTCAAGATAGGGTAAAAAATGGGGTTCTAGAACTTCGTGGATATAACGCTGCGCGTTCATGTTACCTCTGATGAAGATTAAAGGTGACCTGGAACCATAAGCTATAGCACCCCAAACCATAACTCCAACAGTGTGATGAACATGTCTTTCAACAAAAAACTGTGGATTCCTCCTTTCACCACGTCGCCTTCTAACCCTGGCACGACCATCGTGTATGCCTAAACAAAATCGAGACTCGTCACTAAAGACAATACTGTTCCATTCCTGATCCCAGAGTGACCGTTGTCTGCACCACTCAAGGCGATTACGTCGGTGTTCTCGAGTTAAAGGGAGGACCCAGTGTGGCCGGTATGAAAACAAGCCAAAACTTCTCATTCGTCGGTAAACACTTCGCATGCCAATAGGTATTTCGTGTTCTGCAAACCATTCATTTGCAATGGACGTGGTAGTGGAGAAACGGTCCGTTAAGGCCAATAATCTTAGGCCGCGATCTTCACGGTCTGTTGTTCTACGGTGGCGTCCAGTGCCCCTTGCTCTTTGCGTACGGCCTTCTCGAAGCCATGCCTGACAACACCTAACCTACACTTCTTTGCACTCTAACTGCAATTACCCGAAAAGAAAGTCCAGCTTCCCGAAGTCCCACTATACGGCCCCTATCAAACTCACTAAGTTGACGAAATCGTACAGATCTCCGTACTCTAGGCATCGTAACCGATCGTAAAGGATGTCAAGAACCAAAATCCGCCAACGTTGATTCTTCAATGCGGCTGAAATATTCATTTTTAGAACGTTACTGAATTAAAAAAAGCAGTATAAAAACCGGAATGTCCAACTGATAAGGCTGAAAATTTTTTCACTTGTTATTTACAGTAAGATAAATACATTCACCAACTTTTATTAAAATAAAACCATTTAAACTGGGTGTTCGGATTTATATGTCACTTAGTATATATACTTTACTTGCGAAGACCTGATCCTAGATACCAGATATAAACCCTTCTGTTTCAGCAAATAGGTTTCCAGAACGGAGGTAGGCCGAGGAAGTGAAGGTACCGATGTCATCGTTCTCGAGTAGGGTGCGGTATTTTCTATGAAGTGAATTACTCTTCCATAGTTGCAGTAGTTGCTCGGGCATGAACTGGTCCACGCTGAGGTTGAAGTTTTGGTCTGCCAGTCTCAAGGAAGTAGCCTTATTGTCTGAAATTATGACAGCAAGGTGGATCTCACTGGACGCAGCACTGGCGAAGAAGTACTTCCTTTGGTTTGTTACTTGCCTTGATAATCATATCATTCCACCGAACTTTCTAGGTAAGTGAAACCTTTCCAAGGATGAACGTGGATGATGTGCTCGGAATTTGCTGAACTCTTTTCCGGTTTTAATATTAAGGCTTTTGAGTTCTGTTTCTGTCCAGTGAATTACACCGAAGCTATAAGAAACTGCAGATGTTGCATACTTATTTACTGCTTTTGCTATATTTCTGGTAGATAGCTCAGTCTTCAGTATCGACCGGATTCTTCTAATATATGTATAACTTACTGTCTGCTTTGCTGCAGTATGATCTAGGCCCCTTGCTTGCAGATAGATATTTCTACGTTTCCCCTCTTCCATTCCGGCAATGATTTTCCGCTCAGCAACTTCATATCCCGCGTGATGTACCCACTGGCCCTTCTCCATTCCACTGGTCCTACATTTGTGCAGCCCAAATGACATTTTTATGTCGCGACTGAATCGAGTGAAACAAGTCAGAAAGTCTTCAAGGTGTTTTTCAGATTTTGCGTACAGCCTTAAATCATCCATCTACCACAGGCGGCTAATATTCTTTATAATATATTATTATTATGATCATTATTATCATTGTTATTATTATCATTATCATTATTATTATTATTATTATCATTATTATTATTATTATCATCATTATTATCATTATTACCTTGTCAGGTGTTTCCAAGTTCACATAATCAATTCTATTGTAGACATTTTCTTACTATGGCTTTGGTGCCAAGTAAAACTGCTTTCTGTATCTGATAGTATCTGGCGGTTTGATCCCAATAGTTCCGAATTTTTTGTAAATAACTGTAGAGTGATACATGTAACTAATATTATCGCAGGTATTACTTCCGCCTTACCTTTTTCCATAATCTTCTTGTGTAAGCAAATTTTTTTTTGTACTTTGTCATTATATTTTGATTTTGTGTTATGATACCTTGGCACTGCTATATAAATAAGTAAGTTACACAATTTACTTTATCGATTAGAGTTATGTCAGGCTGATTAGCAACAATTGTCTTGTCGGTAAGGACAGGATGGTCCATGAATATTTTGTGTGTTGCGTTATCCATTACAACACCCGCTTAGTATTTATTATTATCATTATCATTATTATTATCATTATTATTATCATTATGTACCGGCCTAGCATTTGACTTAAGGGCAAGGGACAAAATTAAAGAATATGTGACAGAACAACACAAACAATATGGGAAATAGAGGAGCTTACCTTGGGACCATGCTGGAAACAGCAGCAGAACTACACAACCTATACTCAGACATATTGAATAAGTTATTATCCGGAAGATGTCCAAGATACCATAATAACATACCACATACACAATTACCGAGTAAGGTAAATGTTGCCTAATTTGTCACACGATAATTGCATTGATACAATTTGTACACCTAATCAAATTAGCTGTAGCGGTAGTTTACATGAAAGTGGGCATTACCGAAGACCGATAAATCTCTCTGAGCTCGATTCCAGCAATTTCTCATATACATCATCTACTTTTTATTCGGCATCAGGAAGATATTCTCAAGATTCCTTAGTTAATCACAAAATTGTCCGTATCAATGTTTAACGCATTATCGAAAGACAATTTCAGTACGGTAGCAGATTGTTGTGTAACGTTAATTAAGATACAGGTAATAGGAAATTGCTTATTTGGTCGAGTTATCAACCGTGAACGGCCAAAAGTTTCAATGGACACGATTAGCATTGAAAATTATACGTTACCGTTTTAACAATGTTTACATTGCAACAAAGGGTAATTTTGTGCAAAATTATACTGAATTTGGCTCAAATATTCAAAACAAAGACTGCCACAGATAGGATGAAAAAATGTGGGTTCACAAAGGGTTTTTTTCTTACATAATAACTCAAATTTCAATTTGATCGTATCTAAGAAATCTTTGCACTAAAAGGTTTTAGAACGTGAGTATTTTAGGATTCTAGGAAGTAATTTTGGCATTATTATATAAAATTCACACATCTCACTTAGTATCTTTATATGAGCGCATGGTCGAACTTCAAATCTATAATAAAACAGAGTGAGACACAACACATGTATAACAATAAAAGTGTTGTTCCGCTGGGCTCACATTAAAAACCGCAGTTTAAGTCTCTTTATAATTGTGTATTAATTTATTTTTATTGAGAGCGTAGAGGACCACTGATTTCATTTTTATGAGTCTTAGTAGACTGTGAAGCAAAGTACAGTGGCGGCGCAGCTACAGTCAAGAAACAAAAGGAATTAGAATCGCTCGAACTTCGTTTTCTGACGTTCCGTAGATTATTCTTCTTGGTTAAACATTAGGGAATCAGGGTGTGGGGTGGGCGAGAGTCTATCTCGGTTTTTTACTTGGTATACGCTTCCAACCTTGCTAAGTCTAGGCACCGATAAGTGCATATATCATAATAGATTTTTCCGGACATTTGCTCTTAGAACGTGGAGTAATATCAAAAGAACGTATCGCGTCTAGGTCGCACTTGCCGTACGTTATCAACTTACCCCGATATCGTTAAAAAGATGTCTGCCACTGCCACCTAATCTCTCACCACCACACTGTTCTAGCTGGCGAGCACAGCATGTTTGACGTTGCCAGATGGTCGATACTTTCAGTAAGGGCAGGGAAGAAGTTTATGGATCGCAGAATTATGAACTTTTGCTGCTATCGACCAATAGTATGAGCATGTTTGGTGCACTATGATTTAATTCTCTTCTGTGTTATATTTGTTCGCAGTTAACTTTTTTCTTATATCCCTTATGAAATGATGACAGCGTTCTGTGGGAAGTGCAGAGTTAATCTACTTGACACCATTGTTTAAGAGGTAGACATGTTTCAATAGATAGTCTTTATGCATTATGCTACGATGGTCCCATCATTTCGACTGATGGCATTCATAAAAGTTTACACCGAAAATGAGCCCTACCTTTTACGTTCGTCCGTAGTGCGATATCACGCTTAATAAGGCGGGTTGCTTTAAAGGCTATTATTATGCGCTTAATTACCTTTGCAACTGCTGTTTCTTCATGAGCTTACTTAATTGATTTTCCACATTGAAGAGTCAGCTTTAAAGGTGTAGGTATAGGGTAATTTTACGTAATCATTCAAGTAGATAACTGTACACCTAAAAAATTCGAACTCCACCATTGGGATCTCGGAAACCGTAAATGATGCAAATTCTATAGAGAACCTAATTTAAAATAGTAACATTCGCATTGTGATAGAATTTTGACTCAAGGTTACCCTAACACACATTATGGCCATTACATATATATATATATATATATATATATATGTATATTATATATATACATATATATGTGTAAATGTATAAATATCACCTGTAGGAATTTTTTCTCATTAACCCTGACCAATGGTGACACCTTTACGACCATGCAGGTCAAAATGGCATGTATCTATTTAATTCAGTTTTACCCTATTTCAGACCTAGTAATTACTTAGAAGTCAAATTCTAACTCCAGGTAAATCTAGGTCCTGGTTTTTTATTGCTAGACAAATAATTTAGCATTTTTTAAATTGATGTATGTAGTAGGTAATTATTAGCTTCCTGTAGCTGGTGAGATGTGTAAAGATTACTACATTCCGACATCATATTATGTATACGTGTTAGGAACAAATTTCTGACATCGCCTAATATTTATATATAGAGAGAGGCATAGAGAGAGAGAATGACAGAGAGAGGGATGGACAGAGAGTGAGAGAGATAGAGAGAGAGGAAGAGAGACATAAAGAGACAGACGAATAGGGGTGCACTCATTAGTAGCATTTTGTGTCTGGTTATGTGTGGTTTATAGACTATTATGCCGTGGGTTTTTTAAATGCCTTATTCAACTCGTTCCAAAGAAAAAAATTACGTCATGTACAGGGTGTTCAATATATAACTGACTGATTTAAATTGCACGACATTTTTGATGCACGCTATTCAGTAGCTGGCGCCGTAGTGTCCAATTCATCATGAAGTGCTACACGATCCCGCAACGCGTCCGTATTGTTAAAACGTTTTACTTAAATAACGAGTCGATAGTTGCAACGATTCGGAAGCGACGACAAGATTTCGGTCGAGATAATGTGCCCAGTGTCAACACCATTCGTTAGTTCGTGAAAGTGTAGTGGAGCTCCCTGGGACGTCTACCAGACACCGTTCTCAAGAACTGGGTATTCGTCGCACGTCATTATACACTATCTTTAAAAATGACTTGCATTTGCGGCCATACAAAATTCAGTTAGCCTAGTGACCATGAAAGTCGCCGACAGTACAGTCATGCAATATTGCAGCTACCCAAAATACCGATTTTTTACTGACAACTGATAATGAGCGATTAAGTTCATTTCTATATGAACGGATTGATTGATAAGCAGAATTGTTGTATCTGGGCATTAGAGAATCCTCGTGTCATCCATCAACGACCACTACATCCTCGTCGAGTCACAGTTTGGTGGGGTGTTTGATATGGACGTGTCATTGTACCTTACTTCTTTGAAGACGCTGCAGGTGATTCTCCTACTGTCGCTGGCGAGCGCTAGCGTGATATGGTGCAAAACTTTTTGGCTTCTCAAATACAACTACTTAACCTGCAAAACATGTGGTTCCAGCAGTCCGGAGTAACTTGTCATGCAGCTAGGGAGACAATGAATCTTTTGCGAACAATATCTCCGGGACGTTTAAATTCTCGATTTGGTGATGTCAACTGGCCACCAAGGTCACCAGATTTAACGGTTCCTGCCTTTTTTCATGAATATTTTTGAAAAAACATAATCAAATACTGTAGAGCAACTCAAGAGCAATATTACGCACGCGATTGGACATATTCCTCCCGCGACATACCAAAAAGTGATGGAAAATTTCATCAAGAGGGATCAGGTTTGTGCGGCTTCTAGAGACGGACATTTGTCTGATATTATTTTTCACATACAATTTCTAAATTTCAATAAAACGCACCATTGCTACAATACTCCCAAGCTGCGAAAGCGCCTTTAAAAAATCGCGATTGCTGTGTACCTTTTAGTAAACCGGTAATATTGTCAGGTATGTTTATAAAGCTTGGGCCCCTTCCATTTTAAAATTTCACGCATCTTCTACAATAGATTAAAATATCTTCTTTTTCCTACTTTATTAATAGGCTCATGCCTGATTTACTTCGGTTTTTAGCCTCAATTGATGTTGTCTGGCCATCTTTTCCTCGGTCGTCCCATTGATCTTCTTTCATTTGGCGATTTGCCTCTTGCTATTCGTACTGTTCTATTTTCTGTCATTCTTTCTATGTGTTGATTCCATTCTATTTTTCTCCTTTTGGTCCACAGGTTTATTTCCTCTATATCACATCTCGCTCATATTTCCTCACTTCTTACTCTGACTCTTAGAGTTTGGCTTGTTATTTTTTGTAAGACTTTCATTTCTGCTGTTTCCAATAATCTTTGTGTTTTCGCCGTATCTGCTGTTGTTTCCGCTGTGTACGTCCTTATCGGTCTTATTGTTGATTTATATATCCTAGTTTCTGTTTCCGTTGTGAGGTATTTGTTTCTCCAGATTGTATTGTTGAGACATCCTGCTACTCTGTTCGCCATGTTCACTTGTTTTCGTACTTCTTCTTCCACTTTTCCATAGCATGAAAGTTTGATTCCCTAGTATTCAATTTCCATCACTTATATCGTCTCGGTTCCGCTGATATCACTATCGATTTAGTTTTCTCTGTTGAAATCACCATGTTGCATATGAGCGCCGTATCTTCGAATTCTTCAATTAATCTTTGTAGGTCATCTTCATTTTCGGCTATTATTATGGCGGCGTCGGCGTAGCATATTACCTGCATTTCCTTTTCTCCCATTCTATATCCTCTCCTTTTTTTAACTTTCTTTATGATTTCATCCATTATCAGATTAAATATTAGTGGGCTCAACGAATCTCTTTGTCTCATACTTGATAGGTTGCGAGAGTTTTCCTTTACATATTACCATAGCTATGTTATCTTTATATATATTCTCAGTAGTTTTTACTAAATCCAGTGGTATTCCCCTGTCATATAATAAATGTAACGCGCCCGAATTCTCACTCTATCAAACGCTTTCTTCAAATCTGTCAGGCACATACTGTTCGTTGCATTCTAGCGACTTTTCTTTTATTTGTATTATTACAAAAACTGCATCCGTGCGTGATCTTCCTGTCCGGAATCCTTGCTGTTCCTCTTGCAGAGTTATTTGTTCGTTTACTTTTGTCGCTATTATTCTTGTTGTCAATTTGAGTGTGGCATTTAACAGATTTGTTGCTCGATAGTTATTGGGGTCTTTCTTATCTCCTTTCTTGAAGAATATCAGCATGATCGCTCTCCTCCATTCATCTGGTATTCTGTTCGTGGTAATTATTTTTTGAATAAGGAGTTGCAGTTGTTGTACAAGGTAATCACCTCCATATTTTAAGAGTTCATTTGGTATTTGATCTTCTCCTGGTGACTTTCTATTTTCTAATTTATTTATTCCTTGTTTCACATTTTCTTGGGAGATTTCGGTCTTTTCATCAGTTATTATATTTGGCGTTGCTGGTAAAGATTCTTCGTTTTCATTTTTAAACATTTCTGTCAGGAAGGCCACCCATGTATGCTCTTTTATGTGTTCTATTTCAACTTGTTCTTTCATTTCGCTTCTTTGTTGTCTTATGAAGTACCATACTTATTTCTGTTGTCCGTAGAAATCCATCCTTTCGTGAGTCTTTCCCAGTGATCTGTTTTTGTTTTTCTTACTAATCGATGAGTTTCAGTTCTTATTCTTTTATATCCTTCATACGATTCATTGGTTTTATCTGACTTATATTTTAGGAAAGCTTTCTTTTTTTGGTGAGATTTTTGTTTAACCTTTAGTGTAAACCATGGTGTTTTCGTTGACCACTTTTTGTTTTGTTTATTATTTTCGTTCCAAGGGCTTCTCGGGCAGCGTCCAATATGATCGGAGAAACTAGCACGCTGTAAATTAAAAGATCCAGTCATCAAATATCAGTAAGGGGAGGGGTAACCAAATTTCCAGGAAAGGCCATTTTTGGGCACTACAACTATGATTACATATTTCCAAGTAACTTTAACTTCAGTTAAGATACTTCTACTGACAAATTTGCAAACATAGAAATGTTTCCAAAGTTAGTGTCAATGTCTAAATCTAGACAAACATTTACTAAAAGAATCCTTGTAATTTCAAGGTATACAAGAGGATTGTGTAGTAGACATATTGGCTTGGTTTTTTTTGCAATGTATGTTGCAAACTTACAAGTACCTAACAATGAGGGAACATTTTAAGTTAATGTCAGATAAGCTATAACTTCTGGATTTGTCTTTGAGGTAAATATTTCTTTAAGTGCGTTTTAGAGGTGTGTTTCTGGTAGTTTCGAGCCAACAGATTTAACGTCTTGGTCGAAGGTGAAACAGGGTCCTAATTTGATACGTAGTTACCAATTTTTGACAAAGGATTCAACTCTCAAGACAACTATCTTTTGAGTGCATCTTTCAAGGTTATTAACACTAAAATTTGTCCAATATAGGTAACTTTTCTTGGATGGCCCATTTTAATAAAATGCTAGTTGGGACTACTATTGTAAGGTCAGAAACATTATAATTTTGAATCTATTCGGAAATGTGTGATGCCGGTAGTTTTACCTATATGTTAAGTAATAACTCCCAGCACAGTTCCCATCATGTGTATTGAATGCAACTCTAGCAGCACCTGCAAAGCACGCGATATCCTTTACCTGCGAAGAGTCTTATCCAAATGCAGCGACGCTGACGCTGCCTTAGTCCACAGCATCATCGAGGTCATCGAAGACGCGCGATGATTTAATGATACCAAGGTGTACGAAACTTGTCCAGGTATTATGCATCATGTGTAGGCAGAACCGATTATTAAAAAAAAAACGAATTAACATTACAATTATTTTCATTCCATAACATCACCAGCTATAAGGGTTTCCACCGCCGGCTAATAGTGAAGACAACAGAACGTATGAAACTTGACGCTGATGCTATACATGCTGCATGTTCAATGTCCATTTTTTCAGAACTGCGCGGGAAGTACAGAGTTAATCTACTTGACACCGTTTTTAAAAGTTCAGTTATGAAATTGAAAAATACAAACAAAAATTGTTTACCGTTAAAATCCTTGAATGCTAGTAGCCTATTATATTTCATTGCATAAATGTTATAGTGTTGCCTATTTCCGTTTATAAATCGACAGGTCGTTGGCTATACGATTTGATAATAAATATGCCCGATAAATTTGCGATAAAGTGCAAAATTACCATCTTTTCTAATCAGGATATACAATTGACCGTTTATACTTATGGGCAATATTTTACTGGATTTGCAAGATGCTCTTGACTGTACCGTTCAAAATTGCGGTAATACAGAGATTAACTTCGCACATATTGTATCTGAGGATTTGAATAGACAAATGCAAAACATATCTGGTGTTACGGCCATCATGTACAAGTATAATATACTAAGTGACATATAAATCCGAACACCCAGTTTAAATGGTTTTACTTTAATAAAATTTTGTACAAGTACTTAATGAAGCATAATAAGTAAATGATAAAAATTTCAAAATGATTGCACTGCTTTAAAGCCCTTTGATCATTAATAATGTGTGGGTGCACCCTGATGTGCTACGCATTCTCCAACGTGCCTAGGCATGCTTCTGATCAGGTGGTCAATGTCCTCCTTTGGTATCTCATTCCAGGCAACCACCAACTCCTCTCGAAATGCTTCTAGAGTCTGAGGAGGACGTTGCAAATTGAGCAATCTCCTACCCATCATATCCCACATGTGCTCAATTGGGGATAAGTCGGGAGATCTTGGTGGCCATGCTAACAATGTGACATCATTATGTTGAAATAAGTCTATTGTGACTCTTGCAACATGTGGTCGGGCATTATCTTGTTTGAAAGTTGGATCTGCCAGGGTGTCAAGATAGGGTAAAAGATGGGGTTCTAGAACTTCGTGGATATAACGCTGCGCGTTCATGTTACCTCTGATGAAGATTAAAGGTGATCTGGAACCATAAACTATAGCACCCCAAACCATAACTCCAACAGTGTGATGAACATGTCTTTCAACAAAAAACTGTGGATTCCTCCTTTCACCACGTCGCCTTCTAACCCTGGCACGACCATCGTGCATGCCTAAACAAAATCGACACTCGTCACTAAAGACAATACTGTTCCATTCCTGATCCCAGAGTGACCCTTGTCTGCACCACTCAAGGCGATTACGTCGGTGTTCTCGAGTTAAAGGGAGGACCCAGTGTGGCCGGTATGAAAACAAGCCAAAACTTCTCATTCGTCGGTAAACACTTCGCATGCCAATAGGTCTGCCGTGTTCTGCAAACCATTCATCTGCAATGGACCTGGTAGTGGAGAAACGGTCCCTTAAGGCCAATAATCTTAGGCGGCGATCTTCACGGTCTGTTGTTCTGCGGCGGCGTCCAGTGCCCCTTGCTCTTTACGTACGGCCTTCTCGAAGCCATGCCTGACAACACCTAACCACAGTGTCTACACTTCTTTGCACTCTAACTGCAATTGCCCGAAAAGAAAGTCCAGCTTCCCGAAGTCCCACTATACGGCCCCTATTAAACTCACTAAGTTGACGAAATCGTACAGGTCTCCGTACTCTAGGCATCGTAACCGATCGTAAAGGATGTCAAGAACCAAAATCCGCCAACGTTGATTCTTTACTGCGGCTGAAATATTTATTTTTAGAGCGTTAGTGAATTAAAAAAAAGCAGTATAAAAACCGGAATGTCCAACTGATAAGGCTGAAAATTTTGTCACTTGTTATTTACAGTAAGATAAATACATTCACCAACTTTTATTAAAATAAAACCATTTAAACTAGGTGTTCGGATTTATATGTCACTTAGTATAGTTAGTTTTACGAAGAGTATTTTGGTTGATTGGTTCGTAGTAGACATGGGTTGATATCCGTCCGGTTGTGTTCGGTCCTGTCCGACCAAATGTTTATGTGTCCGGCAGTTTTTCGAGGAAACGAGTTTGTTCAATTTTTCTGCTTTATAAAAATTATCCTTTGCTATTAAGCAAGTGCTATTTGTAAACAGCAGACTGCAGCATAACTTCTCAAACTTTTAAACATGTCCATATGACTTCGACAACTTTACTTGAAAAATGTGGTAATTATCTTCATTGTATCGCCCGAGAATCTAAAAACACGTCGATAACGACTTCTTGAAAGCTGTGGATTGATTAGTATCTTTTCCAGCTCAACATAGAGCAGCTTGCCACACTGATTTGCTGCGTGTAGAGTGATGTCATCAGCAAAGCTGTAGATCGGACTGATTGTACTTAGGGAATTCGACAATCAATGGCAGCAATCAAGCTTGGTTTTTGAAATTTATTTTTCTGATTGGTTGGCTTTAGATGGACTACCTACGAGTATAGTAAGAAAAAATATCATCTGGGTCTGTAATTTACGCGCTTTCACGCTACTTCTGTACCGATCGTGAGATGTTGGAGCAAAATCTCTGAAACAACAAATAACCACCAGTAGTGGCATTTATATGTGTAATAAATAAAACCATTCTAACAATTTGTCATGAAGCTGTACATATCTGAACCGTAAGCCGTATATCTCGAATAAGAAACAATATGCATGAAATCAAGATTGGCCGAATGGCAGCCACTGTCACAAATAAATCACTGTGAAAAATACGACACTATAAAACACGTGATATAGATGTTTCGATACGATAACCTACAACCTTATGTTATATAAAATTGCTTTATAATTTACGCCGGTTCGACAAAAAATTGTTGACTAACATTGTATACGGCTCAACAGAAAAACGCGACTTTCGCTTCTCACGATTAACTGGGAGTATCCCATCATAGGTTAAGGTGTTCTACCTGAACGTAGCCAACCTCATACTACATTCCCGTGTCCGAAAAATTATCCGACACGAAACGAAATACCGTAGCGTCATCTATGAGTATCTGTCACAACGATATTTCTCGTCTCCCCAATAATTAGGAATATACCTACTGTGAAAAGGTTAATGTCTCTAAGGCCGCGCTGTAGTAGACTATATAATATGAGCGTATAGCTACAGCGCCATCCAGGAGACGCTGATAGACAAATTCATAGTCTACCCGTCAATTTTCGAATAGCTATCAAAATTTTCAATTTTCAAAATATTCAGTTATCCAAATTTTCAAGATATAAAAAATTCTCAGAATTTTCAAGATTTTCGGTATTAAAAATGTTCAAATTGAAAACCCGTATTCGTTCAATATCCAAGGGTTGACCAAACATCAATTCGAAATCGGTTCTCAAGGGTCCTAAGTTTTTCAAAATAGAATTCTAATTATTGCGGAAAGGAAAAAGATAATAAGCAAAGAATAGTTATCAAGGGTGTTTCAATAAGGACGCAATATTTCAAGATTCTATTAAACATGGTATTGCGTAACAAACAACTGAAATATTTATTGGATAATGGTGTATACACTTTGAAATTATGTATGAAACAACACATTAGGCTCTGCTGGCACATGCGCACTATTTTAATAAAATTTGTAGTAACATTTTTGAACACATGTCGTGGTATCTCGTTGATACAGGGTATGATTTCAGCTTTCAATGCTTTGGTGGTTGTAGACTTGTTGGCATAAGCTTGTGACTTCAGATAACTCAAATCCAAAAGTCCAAAGGTGTTAAATCGCAAGAGCGTTTCATAAGCAATATGGCATGTGGCACCGTCCTGCAGAAACCATATGTCATTAAGAGCCATGACTTCAAAGTGTGGCACAAAAAACTATGTAATTATTGCACGATAACTTTCGCCATTCACTGTCAGTGGATTACCCGCATCATCCTCAAAGAAAAACGGTTCAATAATCCCTCTTCCAAACCATAGTGCACGCCAAGCAGTGACACGTTTTGGATGTATCGCTTTCTCATCAATTACTCTTGGATTCTCTGTGCCCCAAATTCAGCAGTTTCGTCGATTGACGAAGCCACCGAGATAAAAATGGGCCTCATCACCAAAAATGATTTTGTCTACTCGTACATAATCACCATTCACATACTGCTAGCCGAGGATCCAATTGCTAAACTTTCTTCGCTGTGCATGGTCTGTTGGCATAACCTGTTGAGTCAATTGGTCTTTCTTGGCATGCAGGTTTAAATCTGTCGTTAGAGTACGCTGGAGAGTGACTGTTTTAATATCCAATTCTTGAGAGAGATAACGAACCGACGTCCCTGGGCTCTCGGCTACATTTTCGCGTACTGCTCTGACATTTTCTTCTGAACGACCGCTGCGAGCTCGTCTCGTATATTTTACATGATAAACAGAACCTGTACTTTCAAATTTTTTGATTATTCTTTTCACAATGGAACATTATTCCGACCGAATATTAGCTGCACACTAATCGTGGCTAATAAACTTTCACCTCTTTGGTAATAATTTTTAACTTTTAGGATACGCTGTTCTATTTTGTAATGATTCATTTTCATAAGCTCCCGCCTGTCTGCCTGGCTACTATCGATCTGTCAGTTCACAATCACTATGATATTATGCCTGCCGAAATGGCACTAAATTCAAATATTGCGTTCTTATTGATACACCCTTTGCAAAGAGAAGACAGTTAGACAAGGCAAATAAGATTAGAAAACATGGTATCGACAGAAAATATGATGGGGTCTAAACACGGCTGTTCTCATTTAGTCGGAAATAAATGCATGGTTTTTTATTAAAAACCACGCACGGATATTAGCGGTTGATCGATCCTTGGTTATAGTGTGATATAGTACAATCTTAAAGTAAGCGGTAATATTTGATTATTTTAAGAAAGCGAATAGTGTTATTGAGGTTCGTCGTGAGAGCATTTTTAAGATCAAGTGTCGGTATATCATAAAGGAGCCTTTGCACTGAGAACTCGGGACTAGCATAAAATACGTTTCACAGTTAGGTGTGTGTTGCAGGTGAAGGTCTGATCTTGTGAAGAGGTAGCTGTTTTTCATGATGGTGTGTCCTATTCTCAAGCGAGAGATAACCACCTGGTCCCTTCTGTGGACTGGAGGGCACAAGTACACTCTTGACATATGTTTTTTATTTCGTATAAAACCGCTGTCCTGGCTCCATCGATTTGCAATAGCGGCCAGATGTAATTCTTAATGTGGGTTTTAATGTCGGCGTAGGGTGATTGTCCCATAGTAGAGGATTGGGCAACCGCGCGTGCTGCTGCTTCATCTGCCTCTTTATTTCCAGCAATTTCAACATGCGAGGGGACCCAAAACAATTCCACTGCACTGTATTTTTGACTGAGGTCGTATAGTTTCTCCTTTATATCTCTAGAAATCTGGTTGTTGGGGTATCTCTTCTTTAAGCTTTCTAATGCACTCAACGAATCAGTGATGATCAGTATGCGTTTATTGTCGAGAGGGTCTGCAACATCTAATGCTTCATTGATCGCCCGTAATTCAGCTGTATAGATACTGATAAAAGACTGAAGCGTAACCAGTCGTTGCGTAGTTCCAGTAACTACTGCATATCCAAGTCCAGAGACTGACTTTGATGCGTCGGTATATATTTATTTGAAATCGGAATATGATGAGGTGACCCTATGAATAATAAGTGCATTGTTGTCAGAAAAATAATACTTTATGGATTAATTAATTGACCATCACTTTACTTTTGTTTGTACATTCATTCATGGCAGGGATATTTATCATCCATTTGCAGCCTACAAAATATATTTAATAATCAATAAAGTTACTAATCACACTTTTCGCGAGATAAGCTCTTCCCAAGACCTGTATGTTATCACACAGCTGTTTAACTTTTAGGCTCTTCCGCAATACACCTCACGACTTATTTTACTAATAAAAGAAGTATGTGAGCTTGAAATTCAAAAGTTTTCTATCGAATTGCTTATTTTTGCCATGGTCGCGAGTTATCTAGACAGCCTGACCTTGAGACGATATGCTTATTTATTGCGAATAACTATTTGACGTAACCACCAAAAACCGTAAAAATAGTTGAACTCCATTCTGCTTAGTATAATGTAGGTGTCGGCGTCAAACGCTGAAATCCGTCATTTCCTGAAATTTCTAGTCAGTCCCCGTATTACCGGCAAACACCGTAACAGTTCCAATATTACAACGCTTGACTATGCGCTTGACGAAGTTGTTGTGGTTGTTACGGTGTTTGACTAAAATTGTTCAGTCATTACAGGGAATGACTGAAATGCTTAGTCAAGCGTTGTAATAATCAAACTGTTACGGTGTTTGCCGGCAATACGGGGACTGACTAGGCATTTCAGGGAAAGACGGATTTCAGCGTTTGACGCCGACATAGGCTTTTATAAATATTCTTCGGCAGGTTGGCAACACCGCCTGGGTAGCCAAGATTTATGTTTTATGTGTAAGCCAGTAATAGTCCAAGAGCAGACCGCAAAGTTTTTTACATCGGGTACTGATACGGGATATTAAAGGCTACTCAAATCTTACGTATTTTGATGTTAAATAGCAAACTCGGCAAGTTTACTGTTCAGCAACATAATGCGTACTCGTATGATGGTGGCTTGTTCCCATAGTATCATATTGGTATGCGATGATGTAACAAAAAATATGATCTCCTCCCCTACTATAAGATAGATGACTCTCAAGTCCTATGGGGCCGACCAGCGAATTATAAAGGAATCCTATGAAGTTTTTCTCTTGTGTAGACTACATTTAGGCAGAATACGTTAATTAATTATCCCACTAACGTATCCCACCTGCAGATACCCAATTAAAACAGGTATTATAAAAAACAGAACAGTACCAAACAACTCTTTTCAAAGTGAGCTTTTTAATTAATTTTTGTGTTTTGCTGCTGTTTTCGTTATGAGGTTGGTTATCTTCAGATATAATACTTTAGTCAATAATTGCAACAAGATACAATCAAACTGTATTCCAAATAATAACAATTACGTGTATGCAGTAGCCACATAGCTGACTAACCAACGAAAAAATCTGTCGCATTCGTTTAATTAATGAATTACCGGTTGTTCTAATAATAGTAATTTGCTAATCAGTTAATTGTTTATCGATCACTATCGATCGAAGTATCTGTGCGGAGACACAGTACATGGATTAGTAATAAACCTTGCGATATGGTTAATTGTTGGTATTGGTACAACATTATTTATATTCCTTACAATCAAAAAAGTTATGTGAAATTCTAGAAAAGGCTGGTAAATCGATCTAACCTTGATGGATTGTACAGATTAGGGAAACTATTTTAATTAATAACGCTGGGAGACACAATTCATTTGAAAATTGCTGCTCAACCTATACTTTTGTAAACAAATCATTTACTTGACTGTATAATTGGCAATTTACACGATATTGCAATCTAGATAAAAGTGATTTGTCTAGATGTTAGAATATTTATTGAAGTGTATTTGCAAATAGAAACATAAAAATCTAAGATAACCTGATTTCTGTATGCTTGTTATCTCCATTGGTGGACATACTGCTTCAGAAGCTACCCAACCTAACTGAAAACCGTCTTCGTGAAAATAAAGTACGCACCGTCGCGTCGTTAGGCGTCAGCGTCGCCTGGGATTATTTTTCTGTTGTTCAGAATTTCTGGGAATACCAAATTTCAGGTATAATTATGGGAGACGGTTGAGTGGTGATCTTTTCTTGTTAAGTTAATGTCATGGTTATGGTTAAACAATTTTCTCCAAAAGGAAAATAAAAACTGCTTTTATTACCTCTAAGGCTCGATTTTACAGTAAGCCTGCGAGTCAGTTGACCACCGCTTTTGAAGTAACGTGTACCTCTTAAACCAGCAAAACATTAAACGGTTTTTGTAAGAATCCTCTAATCTAATCCCCATTTAAAATCAGGGGATTTGTTATATACTAAGTGACATATAAATCCGAACACCCAGTTTAAATGGTTTTATTTTAATGAAATTTTGTATAAGTACTTAATGAAGCATAATAAGTAAATGATAAAAGTTTCAAAATGATTACACTGCTTTAAAGCCCTTTGACCTTTAATAATGTGTGGATGCACCCTGATGTGCTACGCATTCTCCAACGCGCCTAGGCATGCTTCTGATCAGGTGGTCAATGTCCTCCTGTGGTATCTCATTCCAGGCAACCGCCAACTCTTCTCGAAGTGCTTCTAGAGTCTGAGGAGGACGTTGCAAATTGAGCAATCTCCTACCCATCATATCCCACACGTGCTCAATTGGGGATAAGTCGGGAGATCTTGGTGGCCATGGTAACCATGTGACATCATTATGTTGAAAGAAGTCTATTGTGACTCTTGCAACATGTGGTCGGGCATTATCTTGTTGGAAAGTTGGATCTGCCAGGGTGTCAAGATAGGGTAAAAGATGGGGTTTTAGAACTTCGTGGATATAACGCTGCGCGTTCATGTTACCTCTGATGAAGATTAAAGGTGACCTTTAACCATAAGCTATAGCACCCCAAACCATAACTCCAACAGTGTGATGAACATGTCTTTCAACAAAAAACTGTGGATTCCTCCTTTCACCACGTCGCCTTCTAACCCTGGCACGACCATCGTGCATGCCTAAACAAAATCGAGACTCGTCACTAAAGACAATACTGTTCCATTTCTGATCCCAGAGTGACCGTTGTCTGCACCACTCAAGGCGATTACGTCGGTGTTCTCGAGTTAAAGGGAGGACCCAGTGTGGCCGGTATGAAAACAAGCCAAAACTTCTCATTCGTCGGTAAACACTTCGCATGCCAATAGGTCTTCCGTGTTCTGCAAACCATTCATTTGCAATGGACCTGGTAGTGGAGAAACGGTCCCTTAAGGCCAATAATCTTAGGCGGCGATCTTCACGGTCTGTTGTTCTACGGCGGCGTCCAGTGCCCCTTGCTCTTTGCGTACGGCCTTCTCGAAGCCATGCCTGACAACACCTAACCACAGTGTCTACACTTCTTGGCACTCTAACTGCAATTGCCCGAAAAGAAAGTCCAGCTTCCCGAAGTCCCACTATACGGCCCCTATCAAACTCACTAAGTTGACGAAATCGTACAGGTCTCCGTACTCTAAGCATCGTAACCGACCGTAAAGGATGTCAAGAACCAAAATCCGCCAACGTTGATTCTTTACTGCGGCTGAAATATTCATTTTTAGAGCGTTAGTGAATTAAAAAAAGAAGTATAAAAACCGAAATGTCCAACTGATAAGGCTGAAAATGTTTTCACTTGTTATTTACAGTAACATAAATACATTCACCAACTTTTATTAAAATAAAACCATTTAAACTGGGTGTTCGGAATTATATCTCACTAAGCATATATTACCCGGTTTCGCTACAAATAGGTAGCTATTGTAATTTCGAAGCTAAAACATTATGTCTTTCGGATGTTACATGACGTGTAGATAACGGAAAGCCATCTATCATTTACGTCGTTCTGACTGTCCGTTAATCTCTGACCCTGCCCTATCAAGGCCGAGATTAACTCTACTTGGGCTTGCACAATTTTTTTCAAAATAAAAAATTACTTTCTTCTGATAAAATCTGAGCCAATCCAGCTTAAAATATTCAAAGCCTACCCAAATCACAAGCCCCCAACCGAGGCTACCCTGTCTAGATTCGTGATTCGTTATGCCAAATAACCTCAAATATAGTCAAAAATCGCTAATTTTGCACATTTAGGTTAAGATATCTCCCAAACTGGAGTCAATTAAAATATTTGGACCATGGATTCGGATTTAGTGCACCAATAACCTCAAAAAAAGTATACTTTGGTTTCTGAGTAAGAGGTTCGACTGGTTTTTTTCGGTCTGTGTTAGCGTGAGTTTATCATACAGTAAAAACTCGTAAAGGGCGGTGGATTCGGCAGCACTCTAACTGTCCGTTTTCGGTGTACAGCAGTTGTTTCAAGGACGATAGCCAAGCATGATTATAAGCCAGTTAAATTAGCCCTAAGCACATGTTGAGCAAATAAATAATTGGAAAGAAACAGAGTATTTCCCACGGTAGTCGACTTAATTGAATATTTAATCCGATTATAGAGAATAAGGATTTTGTGAACTCTGGCTCCGCCTACGAGATCCGCCGGGTGGTACCTCCACGTTCGACAGTCAGAGACCATCTATCACCTACGGACAATCACAACATCTATACCCAAGAGAAAAATGTCTCCTCTGGCGGGACTCGAACCCGCACAGCGCACGGCGACTGATCAGGAGACCGAAGAGTCTACTACTGCGGCCACCGCTACTGCCTGAAGTTTGTAATGCAATGCCAAAAATCAACGGCCTAATTTCACGGATCTGCTACAAATCTTCATATAATTAAAATCCAATATATCCCGTTTTTCAAATTACTCATTAATTAATATATGTTTATTATTATAAATTTGGTTTTATTATTCATAATGTGGATTTGATACTTGTTTCAGGTTGGTCGAATTTGCTCCGTAGGAGTAATTATGGCTCCTAGAGTCATATGAAAAAATAAGTTTCTCTAGCAAAGCGAGGTAGTTCATAAAGAATGCCTTGATTCAGAACGAGGTTGAGAGAACTTTCTTAAAAAATCATGTAATTTTTCGCTGGTTTGAGATATATTTTAGAAGAAGTCAAATATACACATATCATTAGGTTTATTACTTCAAAAACCCCTTCTGATTGGTCAATTCTGAGCCGCAAGTTAACCATTCCTGGAGAATCAATGCTTCTGGTAAGTTGACAAACTATACTATGCCTGTCAAATTTCAGGATATATGAGTGGGTCACGTTTCTAATATGCATATTAAGAAAAAATAAAAAATTAAAAAATGATAATAAAAAATAATAATTTACTATTGATCCTAAAGCATTAAACATAAAACTGTTTGTTTCGAAACATCAAATACAGCTAACACGATTCTATGCAACAACATTTACAGCTTCTATTCCCCATTTTAATCGCCGTAATAAAACTAAGGAAATGTTAATGAAATACTTATTTTCGAATGATGTTCCTTCTTTCTGCAGTCACGTAATTACTGATGGATATCATCTCATTTGAATCTATGCATGTTTGTGAGGTTATTAATGTATCCTGTCGAAGTTTTCTGACACATGCGAAAATTAATTGCTTTTCTGAATGGCATATCCGTTTGGAGTGATCGGAGGCCGATGGACAAACTGCGTGGGTGTATACAGGGTGTTCTTTTAGTATAATCTAAATCGGAGGTGACACTGAAAGTCGCAAATGGAGTCAACAAGAACCTTGATGACCTACAAAAAGCATTCGATGCCTGTTAATCATATATTATTTTGATAAACATTATACAAATAAGGATTCCGTGGAAGCATGTATTCACTAATAGAAACTATTTAAATAATAGACCACAATCAGTTGAAATATCAGAATTTCAAAGCAAAGAAGTGTTTGTAGAATGTCGTGTTCGACAAGGAAGATGTTGGGTCCACCTTTATTCAATACTTCTTGATTTATTCAACATTAACATCAGCTTTGCTGACGATACTGAAATACTATACAGAGTGTTTCAAGTTTGACCCTCACCACTGGGATCTCGGAATCTGTAAGAGGTAGCAAGTCGCTTAAATGGGGACAAAGTTGCGTATTTAGGTGTTGCTGCTTAGAAAGTTTTGAAATTTAAAGTACGTCCGGAGAGAGAGAGAGAGAGAATTTTGACAAAACAGTTACAATTTTTTCCTGTCTTTATTTGTAGTGGGATCCCAAAATAACTTGCACATTAATATTCCCAATGTTTCTCCTCTATAAGAAGGCATAATTAAAATTCAAAAAATAACGTTTCGTCCCTTGTCCTCCAACTTTTTCTTATGGACGTCATATTGCATTCTTGCACAGATGAATAGAGTCTTTAATTCTGATCGAAAAAATATAATAAGTGATACATTGCCATTTCCAAGCCTCAGTTATTTAAAAAAGCAGAATTTTCTAGGTAGTCCTTTATTTTGGACGGGATTTTAAAATATATTGATGTTATCATTGTTACTTATTCTCTCCTACAAGATGGCTTAGTCAAATTTTCAATTTGACATTTTTTCTTTCGACTTCGATCACCAACTTTGTTTTTCCATATGGACGCTATATTGGGATTTTGTACACTTAAATGGGCTTTTCAGACCTAAATTCAGGTTGGTTGGCCATGAATTTATTGGCGGATGAGAATTTAAAGGAAACAAGAAAGTATGGTGAAACCTGAACACAACATGAAAAGTTTATTCATGGTAATAACAATAATAATCATAACTAATCAGAGGTAAAGCATAAAAGATGTTCGAAATGCTATTATCTTCTATGTACATTGTTCACTGCTCGATTTATTTCTCATCTTCTTAGTCTTCCAAACTCGTTGCAATGTTCAATTTCAATTTGAGGTTTACGAAACAAATGAAATCTGATAAATTCAAGGCCTACCGAGGAAACTGTATTTTTCTGGAATAACTAAGGGTAGGCAACGTCAATGTATAACATATACATTTTTGAAATCAGTACTAAAAGCTCCATTTATCTGCGCAAGAATTCAATATGGCGTCCGTAAGAAAAATAAAGTTGATGCTGTTGGACAAGGGGCGGTCATATATTGATTCCAATTATTCCATAGTACAGAAGATAAAGTGGCGATGTTAATGTGCAATCGATTTTGATATCCAACTACAATTAAAGCGGCACTTAGCTGACTACCTAAATACGCAACTTTGCTCCCATTTTAGCGACTTCGAATCTCTAACATTGTCCGAGATTCCAGTGGTGAGGACCGAATTTGAAACACCCTGTAAAGAGTCAAGGACTGAAACGATTTGATGAATAGTATTGAGAGTGATTTCCGCAAAAAACTTTTCAGAGTTAAAATCAAAATTTCATTCAACCGACGACCTATACATTGAAAAACAAGTTTTTGATATCAAACAGCTCTATTTCTTTCATACTGTCGCGCGTTTTCACAAAGTTATTAGTGGAAAGTATAAAACCACACGTAGCCACGAGATATAAACTACGAGTAAAGATTGTAGCAAAGTCACACAAATCTACGAGTATGTTACAAAGATCTTATACTTACTTAACGCCTATGTTTTATGAATCTCTACCGACACACCTAAAACATTTGCGATATAATCATATAAGTATTTAAAAATATATGGAAATATGAATTTGCCTATTGCGAAGAAATAATATTTACAAGATTATTACAAGCTCAGACTAAAAATATAAATAGACAAATAATTCCCTACAAAATATCGTCGTCAACATAAGTGTATTTACGGTAAACAAATATATGCGACGCTGCCACTTCTCCATACTGAAAAATCTATTGAAAATGGAATGAGATATTGGTGTGCACTCCGCCCGAAATGAAGGTGGACTTAAATAAGGTGTGGACGCTCCGGTCGATCGTGGGTCGATCAAACAACTGCTCCTAGGCAGTTGTCAACGTCATTTTAAATTTTAAAAATTTATTTTTTCTTTTCATATTTGTTTATGCTCGCAAAAACGGTCACAGAGGTGGCCGACACGCCGTAAATTCAATTCAAAACGGATGCAGTTTCATGTTGGGTAATTCATAGCGAACATTACATATAATATTTTGCCCAGTCAGTTGTTTGACTGGATTTGTTCCACCTTGGACGAAACTTGCTCTCATTCGAAAGTAGCACATTTCTACCGACTTTTTGCCGAACGTGGCAACGGTGTTCAACGGCAAGTGGTGGATGCGTACACAGAATTTACAAACATCTGGTGTTTGTTGTTGTGCACAGTGAATTTGTTGCGAGTATTCAAAAATGTTTTCAGGTTGTTTTAGCGGCAATTATAGCATTGTTATCATTGATAGACAATTTTCAAAGACAATGGGACGTCGGAAGTGCATTCTTTGTGGAGTTAGCAGTGAAAAAACTGAGGCAACCTTCCACAGGTGAGTTAGAGGTTAGAGGATGACAAGGGCGTAGCGCATGGGGATGCGTTGTGATTTTTAGTATTAAGAAATAGACATTTTATAGATATTGGTTGTTTTTACATTGTATGTGTGGTGATTTTCAAAAAATACTCTTCTTTTAGACACGTTTTTGATTTTTCAGGTTTCCTAGTGATAAGAAAAAACAAGAAGAATCTTCAATGGGTGAATGAAAAGATGAAAGTTAAACTTGCCGTCCAGACTTTGAGCAAGAGTGTTGCAGAAGCATTGGACTTTTTGAACAAAGATCTGGCTATGGCTTACTTCAAGGATTCAGAAGCTACGGCATATTTTTGTAGAACAGTAACCAATTTATTTGATGTTTTTAATTCAAGGAATAGGATGTCAAAAAAACCTTATGAGAAACCGTTGTCACCTGCTACTGAACAATATTTCAATTTCTTAGAAGAAGCGAAGGATTATTTGAAATCGTTAAAATTAGGAGACACTAGAGTTATACTTTCTAGAAGAAAATTAGGATTTTTGGGATTCACAATTTCAATAAACAGCCTGTATGAATATAGAGTCAAAGAAACCAAAGAGCTGAAGTACCTTCTCACATATAAGTTATCTCAAGATCATTTGGAAATTTTTTTCAGTTGCATAAGAAGCAAAGGAGGATACAGCAATAATCCTACCTCGAAGCAGTTTCAGAATATTTTAAAAAAATTATTACTTCATACTGAAATAAGTGGCAATGAAGCATCCAATGTCGTGAGCTTAGATAGCACATCCATTTTGCACTGTTCATCATCATCTTTAGAGATCAAAATTAGTGAGGATATGACCTCATCGTCAAACAGTATAGAGGAAAATGAAGATTTTATACAATTTAAAAACTTTCTTCGAATAAGTCCTTGGTAGCTTAAACTGTATTTGGAAGATGTTGTTGCATATGTTGCAGGTTTTGTTGTGAAGAGGCTAAAAAAGTCTATAAAATGCCAGAGTTATTTAGATTTGTTAGAAACTTCAGGAGAGTCTATATCGAAATTACAAATAAGAAAAACGTATGGAAAATTAGTTAAAGCCTCCGCTTTTGTAATAAATGTGTGTAAATATGAAGAACATTGCTTTAGGTTATATAAGGAAAGGTTAGAAGTTGGCAAAAAAATATGACAAGGGTTTCACAAATATTAACAAATTATACATTGCAAAATTTACCTCTTGAATTCGGAAATGTGTTTAAGGACCATGTATTCGAAGATGAACCTTTAAGTAATAATTTTCCATTGCTCTGTAAACAAGTTTTAGAACAATATTTTACCATTAAGTTGTACCATTATAGCTCTAACTTGAATGCCCCTTCAAAACGTGTACGATCATTACTCACAAAAAGTATATTATTTCAAAATCAATAAAACCTGATAATTACAAAAAAATAAAAAGCAAGATTATAAAATGAATTATAAATAATGACTTAGGGAGAGTGACAAGTCCAAGGGAATTGTTTTACTGAAATATGCACTAAATCTCCAAACATGGATTGACTACTATAAAATAATGTATAAACCTACCCTCAATGTTGACTCTAGCTTTTTAGATGTTTTACATCCATATCTGGATCAGCATATATCAATACAAGAACTTTTTGACGCGCTAAATGGCTAAAATGGCTATCAGAGTCTACAGAGTACGCTAAATCCCCAAGTATACCGTTATGTATAAAACGATTTATAATCCAACTTAAGCTCCACAATAAATGTAGTCTCAAAATCTTCCTAAACAATATTTCATACAGGGTTGACCAAACAGACTATTGTACAATATGTAATACTCGAAAGACCGAATCTTTAGGACATCTCCTCCTGGAATGTCCATTATACAATCCATTGAGAGAGTATATTGTCAGATCGTTTGAACCAAATCTGTGTCTTTGCTTGCCTAAATAAAACGAATGAGTTGAATTTATGATACAAACTTTTTAAATACTTTAGGGAATTATTTAAGCTAAGATCTTTCTTAAGGAATGAATAGTTTTTTTGTGCCTTCAATATCAAGACAGAATATTTAAATTGATGCGTCAATTATTTATTCTTTTTCTGTTTGTTTATATATTTTTTTATATACAACTTTTGATCATGGTTACTATCATTTTCTTACTATTTTTTTTGTATTCATACTCCGGACAGGAAAGTTTCTACTCAATTCTTATTATTTACATAATACTCTCTCTCTTGTTTATATACCTTTGTACTAGGTATTATGAAACAATAAACCTGATAATTAAGTTCCAATAATAAAACCTTGTTTACTTCTCTGTGTTTATTCTTTTCACTGCCATGGAAGGTGATACTGGTGTATTAACCAGAACACCATTACAAAAAAGCATCTACGCCACTGGTGGAATCAGCTGTGGTCTGCACATACACAGCTTATTGTTTGTATTTGTTTTGAATTGGGTTTGCTTGTCTTCATGCATTACAGTGCCGTAAGAGTGGTAAGTCTATTTATATTTTTAGTCTGAGATTACAAGCGTATATTGAAATTGACCTTCTCACTATCTTGCTACCTAACTTATTTCTATTCCAATTCCAAATTTTATAGTTCTATTGAAGTGATACAGTTACAGAATGTAGCTGATCCATGTGCATGCTTACCCTCCTACGTATTACCGTATCTGTTTACTCCTTCCATTTCTATTGCTGTATTTTATGAGCAAATAAATATTATTATCATGATTATTATTATTATTATAACTGTTATTAATTTTGTTATGATCTATGCTATCCTCGAAATCATAGGGAATATAAAAACTGAGGGTCAGTGAGACGAATATCACTAAATCAGTGTTTTGTGATTAGTAACGTCAATATCCTCGGATCATTCCGTCAGTATCCCCCGAAGATAATGAAACAGCTAGTGAAGCACGAACGTAACATTGAGAATCAGTTTGGCGAGTGGTAAAACTCTGAATTGGTTACAGTTGGTGCGCTAAAATATCCACTGCAATATGTACACTGAGAACCAAATTAGTCTGACGGCTTGAGTTCAGCGTGTACGAGAGAGAAGTGTGTATAGACACGTATGTTACAAAGAGATAGAAGCCGGCTAGGTAGAGAAGCTCATCACCGCGTTGCCTACAGTCTGCTGCGTTGCCAATATGTTACATCAATTCCTTGAATTAAGATGCATGTTGAAAATATGCATTAGTTTATCTACGCTCAAATAATAATTTCATTTAAAGCGACCACGTTATAGAATTGTGAGTCCCGTCGAATCTGTTTAGGATCAATTCCGGATCGGTCCTAATGGTTACTCAATTTTAGGTCGAAATGAAGGGCCAGGATCGCCACAAATTCTGCAACATTGCATCATTGGTTCGCTTGGTAACACCGCATCTCGTACATTCGAAGGCAAGGTTTCCACCTCTATCCAGCGCTCATTAGGGACTGTCGTCCTGCTTCGAAATGGTTTTCACCTGCGTACACGCAGGTAGTGATTACTTGTATTGCATAATGGTGTTTGTTACATATTCAGACCGCTCTCTGTCGCAAAATGAAACAATAACTTAGGATGTGTTGATTTTATCACCATCGGTGGAGATCAAAGACAATTTTAAAATAAAGTAAAACACTAAGTCGCATCAAAATAATCAAAATAAAAACAAAATCATTAATTAAAAGTCCGAACAGATGTCCTTCTTGGTTTCGGCAGTAACCTAACCTATTGTAGAAGCCTGTGCGAACATTTTATAGTATAACATATTGGCCACGCGGCAGATTGCACGACCTTCTGCATCACCGTCGCTAGGAAATGTGGTGATGACCTTTGCTCTTCAGCCGGCTTCCTCTTTCTAACATGTGTGATGATACATACTTTTCGCGCTTTTCTCTCGTACACATTGAACCCAAGCCATCACAAAGATTTGTTTTCCCTGTATATATTAAAAAGTTTCTTACTGCATATATACGTATAAGGAGCAGGTTAAGGCAGATACACTAAGGATTTTAGCGTTACAGTTTTTATACAGAAGAACTATTTCTTTGTTTCTTAGAAAAACGGATCCAGCAGCACCCCTAGTAATTTAATGTAGTATAGAAGTACGTACCTTCAAACTAAGGATCAGTTAATTCTCATACCTGCAAAATAAGAAATTGCAATTAGACATAGAATAATTTTTAAAAAGCTATTTAATACTATTGTACGTAGTGACAGGCTGTTATTTCAAGATGGTGGCTGGGCGCCATCTCGGATCTTTCTATAATTGGAATTGGGTCTTACGCCATACCTCACGTCGAAGATCTTTAAGTATTTTATAAACTTAAAATATAAACTCACGGCATTCTGTGAAAGTTCGAGTTTTTTTTACAACTAAGATTTGCGAGGTACTGTATCTGGGAACCCGTGCACCGTACAGGCTTGCGGCAAGAAAGGTTCCGACTAAAACGGCAAAGAGAAACACCTGGAAAATATTTCCAAGTTTCTGAAATGGTCGCTAGGGGCAATCTTGAATCTAAAAAACTGATGTTTCTGCGAATTTCGCTGTATTAACCTAACAAAAGATACCTGACCTTTAAGGTCGAGGATAATGTGAACTTTTTTTGTTTGACAATTTTTGCTGTATCTCTAAAATACAGCGGTGTTGGATATTCGAATGTTTCGTAAAAACGGCTAAGCCGATTTTAACAAATTTGGGCTAGTTTAAAAGAACTGTACAAATGTTATAATATTTGAAGTTTCGTTAGTTTTATATTTAGCCCGCTTTTTTTTATGAAAAAAGCTGAGTGATATCTAAGCCGGCTCGCGAAAACCGTATCCCGATATCTATTCCTAACTTGAAATTTGGGCCAAAGAAAATTTTATACGGAAATCCCTTAATTTGTTTTATTCAGAATAAAATCACCGTTTCTGAAAATACTAAAAAATATCGCTAAAAGGTAAGTAGGTAATGCTAATAACGAAAGGCAGATTTTTTGTTTAAATGCATTATTCAGTATGGGTATATACGAAGAATACGATTGATAGAAGCAGTCCATGGAATACAATAGTACGAATACCTTATCAAAACATAAATAATCCTCAAATGGTCAATAGTTGTCTACAGTATCGCGTTACTTTCAGCAATTTTTGTGCTTACCAAATGTGGTTTACGAACGATGAAGCTGTTGATACGCTTGCAGTTTATCTTGAATGACTTTGGAATGCCGCAATAGCAAAAAAATTTACGCGACTCGATATCCAAATCGGCGTCTTGGCCATGTGAGAGTTTTTCCCCAATTAGCGTTGTCAACTTAGCGGAATTTCCGCTAGATTGGGCGGATTTGGCTCTATGTTTAGCGGACAAAATCTGCAATTACGGATAGTGGATTTTTTTAACGAAATAATAAGCAATTTTGTTTAACGGATTTAGCGGATTTATAAACTGAGAATAAAAACTATTTAAGGTAGTAATATTTTTCATACGTAAATGCAATTAGTGCACATAGTAATTATTAATTACTTATATATTCATGGCGCCCCTGGACCTCTTAATATTTTTCGCAACAATGTCATTAGAAGTTATGTTGGAACGAGCCATTCCAAGGAATCGGAGAATTATCCACATGCGGTTGTGCCGTCTATTTTCTAGCTATGTCCTTTATCTTATAACTGGTAAAAGGCTATCTCAGCATCTCAGGTACAAGTGTGAGTATTTTGTGTCAAGTGTTCAATAGTCCCAAACTGCTGTTACTGTTTATTTACTTTTGTTCGGACTGTAAATTTTTATTTTATAATATAATATTTTTTACCAATAAAGGGGATTTCTTTTGCAAATAATTTTTTTTAGCGGATTCACGTCAGATCTAGCGGATGTTGAGCACTTATTTGGCGAAAACTATTTTAAAGAGTTGGCAACGCTGGGTGTAGTGTTGGATACGACCTTAGTATGAAGCGATACAGTGTTGTCAAGTAGTTTGACTCTGTGCTTCCTCGCAATGTTAACAATTCAAAAAATATTATGTTCGGTACAAGTTAGCCTCTCTAAGGGAAAAGTTAGCCAGTTAGACCATGTATAACAATCAAATTGAATGAATCTAGCTAATCAAACAAAACAACACATTTAGTCCATAGTACTCGGGGGTGACAACGTCGCGATCTAGAAATTTCGTCCCTACCCCGGACAAGACCGACCACCTCGCATGGTTGCTATAACTAATCTCGCCACTCGCCAGCCTTCTCGTTCCGAAAGCTATAAGTACAAATGTACAGGAGAATCTATGATGTGAGAAAAATGTCTAATAGGTGCGTATAACAGGGCTGGGAGCGTATAAATATAATCACGCTAAACAATTAAGATACTTCTCAACCACAACCCCAATTTTTGATTCCTACATTTCTTTAAATGATCAAGAGACTCTGAAACTGCAACAAAGCCTTGGCATAATGGCAGGGTTGTGTCAGAATTTCATCAAAATCCGATCAGCACCTTCCAAGTTATAGAGGGACTAAGGACTGGCGGGCAGACAGGCAGACCGATGGAAAAAATACAATATCGCATCTTAGAAATTTTTTCTGTTACAGTAACTCCTCACCAGTGGCATGTGTTATTCGACATCATTCGATCATAAAATATATTAGCTAATGCCCCTTTCATTTTACTTTGGTATCAAATAATATGCAATAATGAATTGAAAATGCCTCGTGTCTTCAACCTTCCGTGACAATCGTCACATTCGCGATCAGGCAACTGGATCGAGCTCGAGACTATTCTGTCGGCACAAATGGTCCATAATTTTCAAGTACAATCGACCTAAATTCCTGGGCATTTTGTAATGACGCCGCCGTCGCTAAGCAACTTACGATACATCATGTCTCCCGGGCACATTAAGCTAAATCAACCATGCAATGATGTGGAAATGCTCCTATCTGCGCATGATGCTTATGTTGTCTTTAGCATTACATACCTTAAGATGATTATGGAGCTGGAGTTAGATCCACAAACTTGTCGTCTGACATTCGCGCATTCTCTTTGCTGAAACTGGAAGGCATTTTAAGGCCAGATTCTACTACTGACTGATTTGTCAACCACAAGGCATTTTTAAAGTGAAGGCTCTAATGAATGTGGCCGATTTCCTGCGGAATGTGTCTCAAGCTAGATGAAACTTATACGATTTGTGAGGGATAGGCCACTAACTCAAAAACCACCATTAGGACCGTAACAAAAAACCTTTTTTGTCAATCAAAATAAAGAGTGTGTCCCAGATTCGCTTTTCTATACAGGGATCTCGACCCTTGTTATACCTACAGCAGAGGTTAAATGGGGAAAGTATATATATATATATATATATATATATATATATATATATATATATAGCCGGCTTCAGATTTATGATCGGTCAATTGGTTTTGCAAATATCGGCGAAAAACCGAAAATGTCGAATTTTGTTTTTTGCCAAAGAATCCGAAACGGTTAATTTGACAGCTGTCAAAATTTCATATTAATCAGACATTCTTTTAAGGCAAATAATTATTTTTATTGTCGCGATATTGGGTTTTTCGATTTTTTAAAACAGCGTAAAATTTCTAGCCTCGTATTGTCTCACAAATGCATAAAAGATTGGAGAATCATCGAAATATCATCAAACGTAGTTATATTAATTTTTTCCTAAGAAGGTCATGACTTATCCTTTAGAAAATGCTCGTATAATCAATAAGTAACGCATTTTTTTCAGCTGACTGCTAAGCTGACTTTGGCGTTAAATAATTCAAAGTATTAAAATTGTGTACTAATAAGTAGTAGGTACGTTTTCTTTCATTAAGATCATAGATCAGACAAAAAAATTTCAAACCCTGCTGAAAATGGCCGGTATTCCCTACTCAAATGAAGAAAAGTTTGACATGTTAGCTCTATACTTACACTCACACAGAAACGCCGACATTAGCACAGCAAGGTACTTGGAGATGTACCACGAACGACGGCAGCCTCATAAATTTAATAAACCATGGGGCCTTCGAACAACCTAGAAGCGGATACAATATTGAAAAGCAAACTCGCGAAAGAAATATCCTACAAGCTATCAACGAACCCCTAGTGCATCAGTAAGAGCTACAGAACGAGAAATTGGTGTGTCAAAATCAACAGTACATAGAGTATTAAATAAGTATAAGTACCATCCATACAAACCTACAAGGATTTAAGGAAACTGATTTTCCAGGGCGAATGCGCTTCTGTGAGTGGTATACTAGGCAGCCTAATGAAAATCCCGATTTTTTAAATCATGTCTTGTGGTCCGATGAGAGTAGGTTTACGAATTGAGGAGTTTTTAATAAGCACAACACTCATCATTGGGCTGTGAACCTTCACGAAGTGGCAGAGAGACGTCTACAGACTAGATTTGGAACTAACGTTTGGTATGGTGTCACTGGTAGTTTAATCTAACTTACCTTTCTTAATTGGGCACCTTTTTGAAATTAGGTATTAACCATTTCAGGAAATCGACTTACATTTTTGGTTGACTACAACCTAGACGGACAGAGGTACCTAAAGCTTTTGCGAAACCATGCTGTGTCGGCTTTACAAGCTAGAACCTGGTTTCAACAGGATGGATAATTTCATTAAATGGTTAAGTATCTTAGCCTCCTCGATTCCCTGACCTGTCACCCTTGGATTTCCATGTCTGGGGTCACACAAAGAATTAGGTCTAGGAATTTGATCCTCCCGCGACCATACAAGACAAAGAAGTTTGAGTACAGTTAGAAACACTACTAGCTAAGCAGCAATTAGCTTAGGTTGTACGAAAAACAGTCACGAATTGTCAAAAATGTCTGGATGCAAATGGACGTTATTTTTCAAATCTGTAAATTAATACCCACTTACATAATTAGATTTAACATTACATTACAGCTTTGTAAAATGTTTGTTTGTTCAAGTGTAAAATAAATTACGACGATTTTCCTAACTTGTTTTTTAACACTCTCATTGTTGAGAATTTGCCCCAAAGCATTTGACTGGTAGAGAAGTCGATATTAACGTTGAAATTATATTGAAAATTTAAGGCGTTTATGAGTTTTTACGCCTTACTCATTAATGTTATTTTCTGACAAATAAATCATGGCCTCATTAGAAAAAACTAATGCATAACATTAATTGCGCTGGTATTTCGGTGATACTCCAATCTTTTATGCACTTGTGAGATATCACTAGATTGAAGATTGTAGACTTTTTTCAAAAATCAAAAAATCCAATATGGCGGTTATAAGAAAAATGAAAGTTAAGGCAGGTTGCGGGAAAACAAAAGACGATGAGACATGTCATACACGTTATCTTATTCGCCTTAAGGAAATGTCCGAATGATGTCACATTTTGACAGCTGTCAAATTAACCGTTTTGGATTTACTGGCAAAAAACAAATTCCGCCATTTCCGCTTTTTCGCCAATATTTTCAAAACCAATTGACCGATCGTATATCTGAGGCCGGCTATCGAAAGCACCGAGTTTTCTCTAAAATTTTACCCATTTAACCTTTGCTGTAGGTATATGAAGAGCCGAGATCCCTGTTTAGAGAAGCGAATCTGGGACGCACTGTATAGTTGCAAATTCAACCAATCAAACGGCCGGCTCGAAACATAAAGTGAAAGTAGTACAATGGGTTCATATTATGACAGCCATTATTGATCACTCTGTTAATTTCTTAAAAAGGATGTATTTTTAACAATCCTTCAACATCTCCGTCGGGGTTAGCTACAACAACCTATTTTTTCTATTTATAGGTTAGTATCAGGCCAGTCAAACTAGATCATTAATTGTGGTCCTTATTGTACAAAATTCTACATGATAAATTCTTTGAAGACATGAATAAAATTACAGAATGATTATTCTTTAGCATACATCAAGTAAATATTAAATTTACCTGACTACCCGGTTTCTTTTAAACTACTTTAAGCTTAATAGCCAAGGTGCTGCTGCTCTCGCGCTCTCTACTGGGCCAAGGTGCGACTTCGTGACAACTAAGCGTACCTTGCCATGATAGCTTGCAAGGCCCATAGACTATAAACTAGGTTCATAGGTTCAATCGCGGTACCAGTTCCGAACGGTTACGAACCATTCGTGTCTGCGCAGACTTGTAAGCAGCGTCAGAGGACCATTTGTTCAGGAATCGCGGTAACAGTTCTGCTGGTTCTAAACTAATCCTGTACTGGTTCTCGCAGTTATTGGATCGGTCGTAGGACTAACAGTCTGCACTTGCAGAATGGTCCACTTTAAACAGCTGTTGAGCTGTGATATCAGAAGATTCTAAAAGCTTAACATAAGCTCCCACGATTTATGAAAGTTCTTTTTATCTGATTGCTACAGCTCCAGGGTATTTGGATTATTTTTGAATACGTAGACGGCAAGCAGAAAATTCCCCACTAAGAAGGTGATTCTGACAAAATTACTCATTGCAAATTTATAACTGCATACTTGTGGTTTGCTGGTAATGGAACATTCTAATGGAGAAGTTTTGTTTTATAATAGATTGAGAAAATAAACAAGTTTTTGTGTATTTCAATATTTACACAGGTATAAAGTCTTTTTCTTGTTGGTATTGGCCCATTACTGCAAAAATTGCTCATTCAACTTCTCTTCAGTAGCCATTTCATGATTTTTCTTTTCGATTTTGAACCGCTCTTGGTAACAATTGTTTCTGAAGTTAAGTGTTTTCTGCAACTTTATATTTGAAGGCTGCCGGTTTTCTATGCTATTTTCTTACAGTGCGCTTCAAAAATATCGACCATAACACCACAGAGATTTACAAAAATTAATGATGTTATTGATTCAATTCCAGAGCGATCGCGGTGCTCAAAAAATTCTGAGCGATTTCCGAACTGCGCATCCCTCCTCCCTCATTGTTTGAAGTGATTTGGAATTTGGACCGCGACGAAAGCTACTATACTATATACCAGTGTTTCTCAATGTGCGCATGTGGGTGCTGTGGACCTGCCGAAGAGGGGGGCGAATCTAGAAGAAATGGAGGGGGCCGCTGATACACAAGGATACTTAAAATAGCAACTAATCTTTTTTATCAAAGTGGACAGTAGATGAAGTAAGTTTGACGGCCTCTGTTCTATACTACGAGTATGCTCCAAATAAGAGGAGTACATTATATTACACTCATATTACACTCAATTCAATAACACTTCATACCTAACACTTATTGCAGTAGCATTACCAGGCTCATAAATTGCCATTTTCGATCATTTTCGTGCAAATTGCTAACAAAGTGCCCACGTTGGTGTCTGATAGTAACCAATTTAATTTAAAATATGTATTTAAATACATAAGTACTGCGACATTTCACTGACCATTACCTTTATCAGTGCAGCATATCTTATTTACACGTGTAACCACTTTTTTCCTTGTCCCATGAAAGAAGAATTACAAATATTATGTTGATTGCAATGTATGAGAAAATTTGCATTAATTCAATGAGAGCAAATTACTTTTATTATTGCTACAGCGTTCATTACAAAAAGGCGATGCATGGTTTAAGAAAGTGAACACATGCTGCTACTTGACTAATTCTGTGTTCATTTAGTATGCGGATGTTAGACTTATTAGTGCAGATGACGCGCGTTCGCTTGACGCTTGTTTTCAAAATACACAGAATCAAAGCTGGCTATTCACATGGAAGTGTGTGTCATAAAAAGGACGCGCGTACGATGCAGAGTATCTCAATACGCACATTGGCCAACGTCGACGCGCGTATTGAGATACTAGAAGTTCCCGTTGTCTGCTCAGTTGACGCTTGTCTTTCATTGCCTACAGTGGAAATACCTGGTGTGAAAATCTAAAAATAACTTTTTACCCTATGGTATTGAAATGGAAGCCGAAAAAATTTAACAAAGATTTTTTCATTGATTAAATTGAAAAGTGGACTGCGATTTGGGGCATGCACTCCAGGATATTTAAAATGAGGCAGTAAAAAAATACTAATTTGTGCAAATCCAAAGGAAAAAAAAATTAGGAGGTTTGTTCTAAGTGCTTAATTTATTTATTAGTATTTACAATAAATACAATAATCCAAATCATTATTGCCATTTAATTAAAAAAATCGACTTATATTTTTGGGTTTGACAGAGACCGAGTGAACCCATTGTGCCTGCTCTTCTACGTCCATTCGGTTGTTTGTCGCGTTCTAAGCGTAAGTTCTTCTTATCTCTCCAGGAATATTCTGTGATATCCCTTTTTTCCATTTGTATCTTTATTTCATGTTTATATTTGCTTCTGGGTCTATCTCTTTTTCTTTTTCTTTGTGGAATCTATTAGATAGCTGTTCCTTTTCGACCTTGTCTGTTCATGTATTTTCTACTTTCATACATTGGAGAAGTTTCTGGAGTGACTATCTTTTACCGTTCAACTTCTATTTAGCATTCTGACATTGACGGTCCAGACTTCGAAGCCATGAAGAGTTCAGCGTTATATTAACGACTTAGACATATGGATTTTCGTACGGTTGCTGATACGTTTGTTTCTTTTCCTATCTTATTTACAATATATCTATCATCTTCCGTCGTTAGTAATTGTGTTATATTAACATTCTATATAAATTGTGTACGCATGTCATCTGAACACCGACACAAAAAACCCACGCGTCGGACGAGTGCCAACTAGACTAATCCTTAGCCCCAAAGATTTAGACGATAAAAAAATAAAAAAACTTCCTGTGATTTGGACGGGTTTGAACTGAATCTGTTTCCCTTCCGTTTCCGTTACCGTAATCAAACGCATACAACAGCATTGTTTCAACAAACCATCGAACTAGTTCTGAACTGAACAGGACATACATACTGAAACTCCCCTTCCAACAGAAAGTAGAACTGGTTCCGCAACTGACAGTTCTCTCTTCCAAAAAATTCCGTACTGATTTCGAACCGGTTCTGAACTAGTTTTGACAGCTCTGGTTCTCAGATAGAAATGAGAGTTCTAATTTGTTAGCGCAAATTACCAGAATGAATGATGTCGAAATAACTGAGAAACTTGAATTTTCTGACTTATGAATATGTTCATATATCAAGGATAAATCTCACTTGCTTGTTGTGCCGTTTATTACACATATTCAAAGAAGCAGTGACGATGAAAATCACTTTGGAACAGATTCAAGTGAAGATGAAGATATTTTGCTGATTATAGAAGTATCAAGAACTATAAATGAAAATTACATTGTATAATGATGATAGTTTTCATTAAGTTGACTAGTAGTAACCTAAAAGCTTAGTGTTGTTAATTTCTTCCTCTGCTACTGTAGCACAGCTTTCTTCCTCTAAAGTCAAAATGATGAATTCTTCCAACATTAAAATAAAAAAAACTACGTATTATGTTTTAAGTATTTCACCAAGCTACTTATCTGTTATTAAATCTGTTATGTCATTATCGCAAAATTTTGTAAAAAGATTTAAAAAAAACAATAGGTTATCTCAAATCCCAGATCTCGCACACAGAAACTTAGTAATGTTAGATGTACTTACACGCAATTCAATGTTCAAAATTTGTTCTGAACCAACAAACCCTAACGCTGTTTCATGCTTTTTAGGAGTTATCACTACGGTTTAATCATGTGGAAACACACAAGGCGTAGGGGCCTACTGTATTTTCAGCATATGAGTCGAAGATGTATCAGGCTTAGGCAAACCTCTCTACAAAATCCGACTTTCCGGATAAATATAATGCGTAGATTGTAACTCGATGTTAGTTTGACGTTAGCACCCACAGGTGGTCTCAAGTGATCTATTATCTAAGTCAAAGTGGGCTAAGGGTACTCCATGTTTAATGATCATATTCGCATTTAGCGTATCCAAAAATCTATGAATGTAATGATTCGTTAGCTTGCAGCCGCGAGAAAGTGAAACGAAAAAATAGCGCAACAATTTCCAATATCCATTCCATTATTCTCTAATTCCATGGGTAACTTCCGAGATACTATGTACGTAGTCGTGCCATAAGTTCTGTCCCATGATAATCTCATGATAAAAATGAAACAAGATAAGATATATTTATATGAAAGATATTATTTATTCGACAACATTTTTAGAATTCATAATCAAACAGTTTTATTCAAAATGTCCCCCCTTGGCCTTCACACACTGCTTCAATCTCGCGGGCCACTCATCTATCACTGCACGCACAGCTTCCAAAGGAATAGCTGCCGCTGATCGGATCAAATCCGCTTTCAGGGACTCGATATTACGGTGGGCTTTGGAGCAGGCCAACTGCTCTAGCAGGTCCCACAACTTGTAGTCTAAAGGATTGAGGTCCGGACTCCCTGAGGGCCAATCTTCCGCAGCAATGAACTCTGGCACATTGCTTTCCAGCCAGCGCTGCGTACTCTTAGCCTTGTGAGCGGGGGCGGAATCCTGCTGGTAGACCCAGTGTTGGTTGGCAAACAATGTACCACTTAAAGGCTTGACGATAGGATCCAGTATGTCGCTCTGATAGTTTGCCGCTTTTGTTTTCACGCCCTGTTTACAGAAATGGAGCTGAGTGACCCCTTCGTAGGACACCCCCCACCAAACCATGACTGACGCAGGGTGGTGGCCTCTCTCAACTCTCGGAATGATCTCCGAAGCTTCCTGTGAACTCCTTGCATACACTTTGTCATTTTGTCGGTTGAATTTTTCTTCTATGGTGAAGATTTTCTCATTCGTGAACAAAATCTTTCGGAATCCCCCAGCTTCTTGGATCTTGTCGCCCTGATGTGTCGCAAGGTGGCCGTAAGTCGCTGGCCCGTACGTCTCCGGTAAGCCCCTAGCCCTAGGTCTTGTTTAATGATGCGCGACATCGTCCGGACAGGAATCTTCATTTCCCTGGATAGGATCTTCTGCTTCCGGAGTGGATTCCTTTGAATCCTGGCTTTTACGGCTTTGATGGCTGCTGGAGTCCTTACTTGACGAGGTCTTCCGCTTCTTGGCCTGTCATCAACAGAGGACGTCTCATTGTACCGCTGAATGGTCCTAGACACAAATTTACGCGATATTTGAAGGCCGCGTAAGAGTTCAAAAATCTGACTAGCACTGTGATTACACTTATGTAAAGCTATCACTGCAATACGGTTCTCTGCCTTGCCCCACTCCATCGTTATGCTTCGAGAGATCAATACAAACTGAGGTATATGTAATTACCCGAAAAGCGCTTAATCAACTGACACCACAATGTAAACAATCGGACAAGTATTAACAGGTCTACACTTGTTTGAAAACGAGGGACAGAACTTATGGCGTGACTACGTATTATGTACTCAAATTTACGCGCGTCTATTTTCAGCTGCTCATAAATGCCGGGGGTGGCACCAACCAGCGACGAAAAGCAGCGATCGGCAGGGGTATAGCATATCTTGAAAAGTGACATTATGTCGTTTTTTTGACATTATATAGATTGTTTTGTGACATCATGTAGGTTTTCTTTCAAGATGTCAACTTATGTCCACTTCATGTGCTCTCGTTTTGTAGCAGGCTCTGATATGATGAAACTTCTGCTCCAGAGATGCCATTATTGGAGGTCTAAGCTGTAAGTTGTATACTATAGCTGAAAGAAAACGACATGGCATAGTGAGGATTTCTGTGCTAATAATCTGCGGTGATGATAATTCCCTTAGTTTCTTGTTTCAATTATACTTACTTGAGATGTATGCTTCATCCTGGAAATAGCTTATGCAAATTTGCTAAATTTCAAAAATGAGGAAGATAAAAAAATCCCTGGTTGGTTAAGTATATTACAACTAACTGGTGAGAAAATAGGCTAAAGAAGGCGATTTATGAAACGTGAGGAGTTCATTACGTTTAACATTATTTTCATTTCCAGTTATTTAAATTTTATAGAAATTTATTTTTGCGGCGTCAAGTAGACAATAAAAATGCCAGACACTGCGAAAATGTTTTGTGTCATGCGTCATTCCTATTGTTCCGTGATGTGACTTGATTACCTACATACAACGCGGGCGCGATTTCAATTTTCCGTAATACCTTTCAAAGTTTTTGAAAACGCAAAAAACCGGGAAAATTGTAATTTAATACTTGGAACATAAGCTCTCCAGAAAACACATCACAAATCACTCGTCTAGTACAGCTAATATTCTTCACGGGCAGCATATTCAGTAATAATTTTCTCATTCAGCAAGTATCACTGAATTCATACACATGTAGACCAGTATATTGTACACAATTACCGCTCAATCATCCAGATACAATCTTGCTATTCAACTAGTTTCCTTCCTTTCACATCTTCTCAGAGATACATACTCGACAGACTATCTCGGTATTCAGCAAACAACAAAGCACGCTAGCATGTGGTTGAGTCATTCCTCCATAGATGACGGCTCACAGCGCTCACAACGAGCAATAGCAGAATGAACTATTTAATAATAATAATAATAAACGGCTTACACCCAACTAAAGCTTAATGCTAATTTGACACACAAATATGATATTTTACTTATACATTAAAAGAACATAATGGTAATTGATCACAGGGCATCTATTCATTGATCCTATGCTGAATTCCTAGAAGATGTAGTCTGAGGTGCAGTTTAAAACGGATGTTATTACTATTTGATATATCAATATTCCTGCTATAGATGTTAAAGGGACACACTGCATTATACGTGAAAGATCTATAAAAGAGTGACGTCATATACATAGGTATAGGCAAATGGTTTTGATATCTTATATTGACATTATGTATACTTGATCTAGGGACCAGCTTTTCTACTAAATATAGAGGATTCTTAGAATATAATACACGATTCACCGCTGTTAGGTAAAAATATTTGAACAGAGAATTGATACTGAGCCATTGTAAAAGCCTGAAACTATTAGATATGAGGTCAAATTCACGCAAGTTATAGACAAAGCGGCAACAGTTATTCTGCAATATCTGTAGGCACATTTGAGTCGAATAGTCCAGGCATGGATAAAAAACTTTCAAACCATAACTGATGATTGATAGCACTAATTTGTACACTATTTGTACACTAGCAGCAATCTAGTAGGAAAATTGACATTTTTTTGTTGTTATTTTTTGACATTTCATAGGTTTTCTGCTTAATAACCCTACCCATGCTCATCTTTGTTTCGACAGTGCGTAAATGGGATTTGAATACATAATGTTCAAATTAAGCAATAATTACTGCGGAATTAACGTGTGTTTGGGCTAAAAACCTGAATCAGGATTTGCACTTTTTTAATGACATGTTGTTGCCCACTATATGTAGTTGGTTTGTTTAGTTGATGTTATGTACGTATTAACTGAAGTTAAGCTGACTTTAACGTCTTAAAATAGTAGCGTGAATAAGTAATTAACATTATTTCGTTAACATTTGATATTTAATACGAGTATTGTAAATTTGGTATATTTACAGAAGGTTTTTAAAACGGACATAGATATTTTTGGCGTTACGTCAAAACAAGACACAAGCCGCCTAGCGCTGCTACCTACATTTTTGGAATTGCCGTCAGGATTATAATCAAGAAACTTAAGCTAGCAAGGCATTTCAATGTTTCGATTTTGAATAACAGTAGATTCAGGTTTTCTACAGTAAGGCCCAAGAACATATCCGTTGAGAGCAAAATGTTATCGTTCTCTTTTTGGATGAACCCAACCTACTTTCCAAAAGTGAATAAAAATTCGACTAGAACCACGTGGGGCATGGATTGAGTCGCAACGTCAACTACAATGGCAGCTTCTTTTTTCAAAATTAGCATATAACAACGTGCTCCATCCATCAATGTGAATTTTTGGGGCATTACCATTGCAAACCGGGACAGCCTCGGTTCCTTTTAGAAACGCTCGTTTTGCAGACATCCACGGAATTTCTGACCGAGAAAAATTGGTCTGAGAAGAATTAAATGCCCGATCGAAATTCGACCTACTTTTAGAACCACTTTTTCACCCGCTTACTGCAGAAATAATTGAGCCTTGGCATTCTGATGACAAAGCGCCATTACAGCTATATGCGCCGCTATATACAGGGAGTTCTATAATCAACATATCGCTCACACCTATACTCGTTGTCCTTTCACTCACACAAAGCAATTACGTCATATTTAGTAAATTTAAATGCCAACCTTAATGCAAAATACATCCTAAGTTGGTACGTATAGTTTGAATTTCCTGGGTACATTTATGTTGGTGGCAGTTTTCTGTGTTGTGACATTGTCGCAAAGCTTGTCAGGTAACAACGCCCACTGCTGTTGTTTATTTGTGGTTTATTCTCGTTCTTTTTGCCTCAATATATAATATATATAAAATAGCCTTATCATGTAACTGGATACGTTTACTTCAAAATTGTGTGATGCATTTATATATAAAGTTTGGGAGCTGGATTTGGAAATACCCTGTATATACTGCTATGCTAAAAATGCTGTGCCTCAAGAGCTGGTCATCAATCTATTCAAACTCCTAACAGGCATAGCTACATCATTTGTATAATAAGCTAAAGTTAATCAGTATTTTCAACTCCTTAATACCGAGCTGTAGAAATAAGCATGTCAAATGGTTGAAAAACAGCTTCCTGAATTACCTATAACTAAGAAAATTACTAATGTTTCCAAAGTGTGACTAACATGTACCTTATTAAGGAGTTTATTGGACAGTAGAAATCAACAGAATAACTGTCAGCTTAAGAATAATATTTAGGTCTTAATACAAATTTGTTGCAAAAGCTCGTTCAGAGACTACCAGCTTTAAATATCTATTCCCACATCTGGGCCTTCCGGATAAATTTCAGTAGTAATAAGGCACCTAGTAAGATCCTCTTAATGAAATGTCTTATTAGTTCGCTAGCTTATTGTTAACTTGATTGAAATTGAGATAGCTAATTAACAGATCTTTCTGTACCACCTCGCTTAGCCTAACTAATAATCAAAACCACAGGTGATCGATTGATGACTATTCGCCGGGAGCGATTTGCATAGCGGGGAGAGTGAATCGGTTGCCGCGCACGCAGTGGACAAAAAGGGAAGCATCATCGGGCTGATAGTAAAATGTAGGCGCGTTGTGCTCTCTATGGTGAAGTCTGTGTGGGATCAACAGGGGCTTAGCAAAATTGCCAATATGTCGCTTTTATCGTTTGTCAGACAAAAAAATCAGTTTGGAATTCACTAACACCCGTTTACTTTTACATTGCACGTAATAAGCATACATGCTTCTAACCGGCATCCACTAGGTAGGGCTATTATTTATGTGGCACCCAGTTAATGCTTAGATTATATAGCACGGCAGCCCTTAAAAAAAACAAAGTTGATAGCATTATCCGAAGGTCACGAAAAGTGAGGCTGCATTGGGAATCAATGGTACTTGGGTATATCCAGGGAAGACAGTCAGATAAGGCGAATAAAATAGAGAGATATAAGAGATGTTTCCCACAACATGACATCCACACTTTGTGTTCAAATTTACTTTCGTTTGGTCATTTACTAATGGTGGGGACGTTTATCATCTGTTTGCTGCCTACGAAATATATTTTTCGTTCAGTCCAAAAGTTATAAATCACGCTTTACTTGAGAAAAGTTATTCTAAAATGTAAGTTATCACAGAGCTTTTTAACTTTAGGCCCGATTTTACTGTTGACCAGCGGTAATCAAGATGTGCGCCTTTGGCACAAATTGAACCAATAAGGAGGCATCTTTAGAGTAACGGATCTAACCAATTTGGCAGATTTCTTGTAAAATATCTCTCAAACTAGATAAACAATGTACGATTTATGTATAATGGGTTCCTAATTATCATATTAAATCAAAAAATACTTCATATATGTTTGAGCTACTAAAACCTGTTTTTCATTTTAAGCAAATTCCATCATCCAGAAAGAATTTGTGGCCTAGTTGTAACATGGCTCAAACCGGATACAATAGATGACATGACATGACGACAATACTGAGCATTTTATTGCAAATAACAGTATCTCACTGTTGCTGTACAAAGTTCTTCTTAATAAATTCTTTGAAGACATAAATTAAATTAAAGAATGTTTATTCTTCGACAAACATTGAATAAATAATGAATTTACTAACTTGCTATCAATAGAAAGATGTCACACACTTCATGCATACGGATGTCAGCGTGAACGTATAGTTATTATATCGTCCATTAGAGTGCCCGACATCTTCCTGTTAACAGTAGAGAACTAAATTGTGCGGTCCGTCCACCACCCCTGTTACAGGCAACATCAAACCCTTGAGGAGTGGGGGGAAGAGCAATTGGGTCCTCCCTCCTCTCCCGTCAGAAGGCCTGGAGTGGCGCTGCGTGGTTCAGGCTGATGCGCATTCCTCGAGTGTGTGCTGCCGAGCGAGCTAATTTTGCCCCTTTTTCCCGAAATTGACTCGATCGCGAACGCGTCGCGGAAGCACGTGGTGGACGTTTCATCCAACTGTCGGTTCTCGACTTTTGTAGACGGCCTCTTTCTTGGGGGTCCTGCGCTGGGGGCTTTGACCTAAGCCCCGCATTAAGGTTCGTGAGCCTTCGCTCTTTCCTCGTCGACTGGAGTCAGTCAGTCAGTCGTCAGTCAGTCATTTGCTGTTTGTCTTGGTCTCCTAAGGTTAGCATCGAGTCCGTGCTTGACTCTGGCCACCTCAATCGATAGGCTTCTTTTTGTCCACCCGTTGTACACGGGCTGTTCTTTCCCCTCTTGGGTGTACAACTATTGTCGGTCTTCTCCCCTTTTCTTTGGCCTCATCAGCTGCTGGGGCCAAATTTCTTCTTGTTGCAGCTGGCTTTTCGGTCTGTTATGACGCCTTACTGTTCTTGGGTCGTACCCCAAGGCGTCTTTAATCAGCACATTTCGCTGTCTTTCGTTCTTTTCAAAGAACTTTCGGGCCCTCTCTCTCATCTGGATTACGACCGGTGTCGTAGTTCGTCATATAGCACTCTGTTAGGTACATACTACGGTACGTCCACCGCCTCACTGAGTGCTATATTTTGTTGAGCTTGGAGCCTCCTCTTCAATGTTTTGGAAATGTAGCCCCAAGCTGCTGCTGCACAAGTCATGATTTGGAGCAGCACCATCTGAATCATGATGGTCTTATTCTTTAAGGGCACTTTGCTTCTTCTGCATATTAAAGGTCTTAGTTATGAGCGTGCCATCTTCACTTGCTGCACCTGGCCCTCGACATGGTTCTACCAAGTGAGTTTTTGGTCCATCTTGACTCCAAGGTACGTGCTGGAGTCCTTCCAATCGACTTCAACATCTTCGTCTCTTCTCCAGCCTCTCTCCATTCTGGTGGTCGTTATCTTTATTTTGGTTTGAGGTAATCTTCGATTTCTTCGGAACAGTACCGCTTCGGTCTTCTCAGGGTTGAGCCGGAACTTCCACTTTTTTTTTGGCACTAGGACATTGCGTCCCATTAGCCAGATCCAATCTTGTATATACGTATATCTCTAATTTTGAACAAACACACGACGTCACAACATCCATGGCTTCGAAATGTGATTTCCGAAGGCGAGATTGATCTTCCACTTGATGCACCATTCCTCTAGGTTGGTAGTCGCTCGTTGCAGATATTCCGTAACCATGCGGGGTCTCGTACTTTCTGCCGCATATGCTGTATCGTCCGCATACACATACAGTTGCGTTTGTGGAGTCTTCGGGATGTCTGAACTGTAGATTGCATACAGCAGGGGTCATAGAACCACTCCCTGCGGTACTCCTGTGTCCACAGTCTTCGTCGTCGAAGATGTTATACCAATCCTAATTTGGAATTTACGATGCTTCAAATAGGACTTCACCAGTTGGAACACCCCCGTTGAGTATCCGAGGTTTACCATCTTGTAGATCAGTCCGTAATGCCAAACAGTGTCGAACGCCTTAGCGGCATCCATGAACACAGCTCCCACGGCCCGCCGAGTCTGCAACGATTTCGTTGCCATCTCGACCAGCCTTAGGACCTGGTGCTCTGCTGAATGTTTGCTTCGGAATCCGATCTGTTCGTCTGGAACTACTCGGAGTTCTTCAGTTTCGTTCCTCAGTCTTCGCTCGACTACCCTTTCCGCAATCTTGCTCAATGCCGTCAAAAGGCTTATGGGTCCGTAGTTCTACATTGATCACTTCGGCTACTTTCCAGTGTTCTGGCAAGTATCGGTGTCTCAGTATGGCGTTGACAATGTTGGTAATTGCCATTATCGCTTTCCTCGGGAGCTTCCTCAAGACTCTGTTCCCAATTTCATCTACACCCGATGCATTCTTCACCTTGAGTCTTCCGATGATTTCCCTTACCTCGCCTGAAGAGGTCATGTCCTCAATGGCTCTTCCTCCTCTTACAGCTCTCCTCGATCTTCTTATTCACCTCGTCGATGAAGTCTTCGTCTTCAACGGGGTGAGTATTGAGAGTACACTGTTTCTGAAGATTGTCAGCAAAAGCTTCTGCCTTCTCTTCGGTTGTGTACATCATTCCCTGTTCGCTGTGTATTGCGGGGATGGGCTGTCTTTTGTCTCTGAGAAAGTTCCACATTCCTGGATCAGCTGGAGATAGTTCTTCAAGTTTCTTATCCCAGGTGCTCTGATGGTGCTGCTTCAAGGCATCTCTTGCCTGTCTTGTCAGTCTGTTTGCCACCATGATGTCCGTGGGGCTTCTGGTCTCCCGCACTACTCTTCGGGCTCCATTTATTTCGGTGATCTTGCGATTTACCTCGTCAGGTAGGTCCCTGAACCTGTTTGGTTGCGTTATGTCTTCCACGGTGGTTGCGGCTTCTAACGCAGCCTTAATCTTCCTTTCTAGGTCCGTGACCGCTTCCTCTATGTCTTCAGGGCTGTCAATCTGAAGTAGTGGTCCTAGTAAATAGTGCAGTCTGATTCTAAATCGCTGCCAATCCACTCTCTTCACTGTTCTTTGTTCCACAGGAGTTCTCCCTTCTCCCAAATGAAGAGGGTTGTGGTCTGAGCTTCCCTCTTGCAAGGCGCCAATGGTCGTGCGCAGGTCGATTTCTTTCAGAATCGCCATATCTATGACGTCTGGTCTTCCTCCGTTGGTGGGGTATATCGTGGATTCGTCAGGACCTATCATGGTGTATCCAGGTTCATCCATTAGTCTTTCGAGAACAGTTGACTGTTTCTATTTCTTGATCCCCAAATGGTGGACTTCGCATTTAGATCACCTACGATCACGGTGCAGTGATACAGGTGACATCTTCAGTGGGTAATGCTGGTCTTGACAGCAAGCAGCACCCCACCTCCGGTTCTGATCCGGTCCTTTCTATATGTCGTGTATCCCTGTATCGTCCAGTGTGGGATTTCCCCAGAGAGCCACGTTTCTTGTAATACCATTACGTCATAGTTCCCTCTTGTTAGGAGTTCGCCTATCTCATATTTCTTGTTGGAAACGCTTTGAACGTTCCAGCTCAATATCTTCAGGCCCCTATTAGCAATGGTTATTGGAGTGCCCATTTGGAGTTTCGGTCAGTGCTATCCCTTTTAGGCGTATTTTCGCTCTAGATGAGCAAGATACGTTTTCCTGGCAGCCGGATTTTTCATCACCAGCGACATCACTTGAGATGCGTATTTGGTGGAAAAATCTGTCAGCTCCTCGGCGTCGCTGCACTCGTGCACTCAGACTCTTTGAGCATCCCCCAAAAATTGGCGGGATGCTCTCCCCCGCAGTTGGTGCATTTCGCGGGCTTTTCATTATGGACCTTACAGTCCTCCGCTCTAGGCTTTCCTGCGCACCTAACGCAGCGCGGCTCACCGTGCAGTTCATTTGGCCATGGCCAAACTGCTGGCATCGGTAGCACTGATCTGGTCCAGTCCTCTTTCTTAATGCCTCCACTTGGATCGCCATGTGGCAAACAGCATTTATCTTGTAGATCTCCGTCTCTTCTTTCGGGAGATCTACTTTAATCAGCGGTATCGTTTTGCCAGTCCTTCTGCTGGTCATCCTACTCACCCTCTTTGGGTGGAAACCTTGCCTTGCCAAGTCCTCTCCGATCTCTTGGCAGGTGGTAATGATGGGCATTCCCCTTAATACCACTTCCAGTGGCTTATCTTCCGGAAGGGAGTATGTGTGGTGCTCAATTTTGGCATCTTCCATGGTTTTCCTGACCCTTCTATATTCTTCACTGTCCTTTGGTTGGACCTTAATACCTGCACCAGTTAGTCGTGCAGGTTTCTCGATGAAGAGCATCTTCTTGTTTAGCACCTCCTTCCACTGCTCTTCTTTGTGGATGTAGAGTGGTGGTGGCCTCTTCTCCTTTTTATTGCTTCCCTCCGCCGACGGAGATGTGGGGGTAGGGGTGGAAGACTGCTCCATCGCATCCACTTCGGCTGATGTCATTTTTGCTGACGTGGTCGCATCGTCATTTCGGGGTGCCTTCTTCTTAGGGGCTTCTCTCTTCTTCCCTTTTTCTGAGGAGGTGCTAGACAGCCTGCTCTTTTCTTTCTTCTGCTGCTGCTGCGGAACCGTCTTATCTTTTGCTTCAGGCTTCATGGTTATGTCATTGAGGTCTTCTACCTCAATTCCTTGCCTGAAAACCATCATCTGGACGAGTTTGCTAGTCTTTTCGCGCTCCTCTGCGCTCACCCTTCTCTCTTCCACCAGTTGGCGTGTCAGGTCCGCCAGCTGGCAAGATATCTCGGCTATCTGCCTCTTCAAATCTTCGTTTACTTTTCTCATCCTTTCGTTGTTGCTCATTTTGCGGTGACCCGCATCTTGAGCATCCTCCTCTTCTTCGCTATTTGAGGAATAATCGTTTTCCTCGTCCGACATTTTGATACGATGTCGATCGTATCGCGTGTTCCCGCTGACTTCTTAAAGTTCGACTTTTTCCAGTTGTGCCGCGCACTGGAAATTGTGTATTTCTTTTGCATTGATGCCCTTTTGGGCTCGCTGCACTTCACTTGGTTCGTTTATTGTGTCCCGATTTTACACAATTTCCAATGAATGGAAATTGTGTAAGTGTTTTTCGTCCCCCCGATTTAGGCTTTGCCTTTTGAGTGGACGTCACTCTCGCGTTCCCGCGTTCTCTCCGCGTCTCGGTCGCCTGTGTCGCGTGCGGTCTCACTGTCCTCGGTACGTTTTAACTCCTCGGCGTGTGCACTGCGAATGCACGCTGACAAAGAATAAGTATGCTGTAATTTTACTTATGTCCTCAAAGAATTTATCAAGCAGAATTTTGTAGAACCACAGTGAGACACTGTTATTTTCATTAAAATGCAAATTTAATTGCCCTCATATCAATCTAGATATTTCAAGTATGACGTAAGTGCTTATTTTTCAATGGTGCATTATATAATCATGGCGGCGAATTTAGTCTCCGAACGCAAATGAAAAAATAAGTTTTTATAGGTAAACCAAGTGATTTATGATGTGTGTTTCTTGATTTAATTTGGGTTTTAGGGGCCCATCTTACACATTCCGTATAAATTTTCTCTAGTTTGAAGGACATTTTACAAGAAATTGTTCATATTCATCAGATCCGTTACTTCAAAGGCCTTCTCATTGGTTGCATTTGTGACGCACGTGCTTTTCAGGTCCAGGCTTAGTAAAATCGGAATATTACACGGGTTAGTTTAGTCACAAAGGAGGAATGAAATTCAAACTTTGGTTACTGTCAAGTAGCTTATTCGGCTAATCGTCGCTCTATTTGATAAGGGTTTCTAGATCGCCTGTCCTCAAGGCGATATGTTTACTCAATGGCTTCTTAATGCAACCACCAAGAACTGCAAAAAGAACTGGACTCCATTCAGCTCAGTATAAATGTAGCGCTTTCTAAACATTCTCTGGCAACTTAGCAACAGCGCCTCGGTATATGTTGACTTTATTTCCCCGACTCACTGCAAAAAGGAGATGACTCTATTTTTCTACTTTTATGTTCGATTTTTCTATTTTAATGAATTTTTCACGCCACTGTAACCCCCATACTATAAACTGCGCAGTGACCTGGTTTCTGCAGTAATCCCACGTTTTGTGAGCCAGGTCATAGTCCAAGAGCCGACCGCAAAGTTTTGGTTACATAGCGTACTGATATATGTATGCTAAAAAATAGTCAAGATACGTAAGATGTCACTAGTTTTTATCATAACATATCAGTACGCTATCATGTAACGAAAAATTTGCGATCGGCTGTCCTACTATAATGCAGAAGAATCCCAAGGTCAATGGGGCTGACCAACGGACTATAAAGACGTTCAATTAAGCGTCTTCTCTGGAAATAACTATTCTTTGGTAGAAGTATTGGGATTATACAAGGTGGTCCCCGGTAGCGGGAAGTTTTGATAATGTTATTGTTCCATAGCTATGCATAGTTGGCTATGGATCGTTTTTTGAATTATCTGTCACTGTATGCCATTTAGTAATCATGGAGCAGTGGTCTGGTGAGCAACGTGCATTTGTGATTAAGTCATACAATAAAAACAATAACTGTGTAGTTGCAGCTCAGCGACATTTCCGACTTTATTTCCAAACTGGTAGACATGGCAGAGTTCCTTCACCTCATGCTATAAAAGAATGGGTTCATAAATTTTAACAAACAGGTTCAGGTATCAATGTCATAAAGAACCAAAAAAAAAATACGAACACCTGAAAACGTCGATCGTGTAAGAATATCTGTGGAACACAGTCCACAACGTTCAACCCGAAAACGAGCCCAAGCGTTAAGAATTTGTAAGACATCTTTGAGTCTTGCATAAAGATCTCAATCTTCATCCATACTAAATTCAAATTGTCCTAGCGCTGAAACCCTGCTTGATAATGAAATCGATATACACAATTTGTGGATGTCTGACGAGGCGCACTTCCATTCATCCAGCTATACCAACAAACAAAATTGTCATTAGAAAATCCAAAGAAGCTCCACGAACCACCATTACATAGCCCAAAAGTGACGGTATGATGTGCGATGTCTTCAATGGGAATTATAGGGCCCTTCTTTTTTTAGGATGAGAATGAGAATGCTGTTTCCACTAACTCTGTGCGTTATACCGATATGATAAACCCGTTTTTAAGTCACCGCTTGAGCAGATTTCCACATGATAATCAAACATGGTTCCAGCAGGATGGTCACACACCTCGAGAGCGTCATTAAGTACCTTGCAAAGATTGTTTCCGCAACATGTTATTTCCAGACGAGGAGACAATGACCGGCCTCCGGCTTGTAATTACTCTTTGTGGGGCTACCTAAAGCAAAAGGTGTTCATTAATAAACAAAGAACCATTCAGGAGCTTAAAAGAAACATTATTGAAGATATTGCTAAGATTCCTGTGGAAACATGGCATCGTGCATACACAGGAGGGGAGAACATTTACGAGGTATTATTTTCAAGAAATAAAAATGGCATATTACTAGTTTGTTAATGTTATACTGTTTATTTAAATTAAATTACCTTTGGAATCCTAAGGTATTTAAAATTTCTTGCTACCGTAGACCACCTTGTAGTTTGTAAAATATATCAATGGAACATCTGAAACAACCTATGATTTCAATTCTGCTAAATCTCCGTGCTTTTATCATACAACAGATTGACTATTTACTATCGCTTCGATAACCTCGGTGGTTGTTTTCAAAGTACAAATAAAAGAATGAGAATGACAATATATTTTATATTTATATGCCACGCTAGTGCAAGCCGTTAGAGAGTAGAGGTTGATGTTCATTAGCCATAGATTAGACTTAAGTAAGATTAGTCTAGGTTGAGTCTAGGTTGAAGCAAGGGTTGGCTTGGGCAAAGGGATGGCTCCCAACCACTATGTCTAATTATTCACACACATAGTTAAATTAACGCTTGCACCATCAGCATGAGAAATGTAGTGGGAAGAAGACCAGAATTGTATCTCAGAACAGTGTTACAAAGTCATTTGTATAGGTGATATGCATAGAGATGGGCTGAATAAGCATTTTAAGAACTGTAAAACCTCACTCCCTGAAACCCCAACCCCATTTTTTTTCTGAAAATCATCAGAAGTACCTAATTTGTTATCCATAAAACCTCCAAGAATGATGAGAACTACTTGAAACACCAAAAACGCATTTTAAGCGATTCTCGTTTTTTCTGGATCGATTTTTTCATCCTTGGCATATGAGATCTGTAAATTAAGTGATGAGACTGGCAACGTAGATTTGGCGACGCCGGGCCTAGACGGGAGACAGAGGAACATGTGATCCGCCTTCAGCACAAGTTTGAACCGCTCGAATCATTTGGTTGTCCGTAGCGACTTTTTTTTTGTGAAACAATATTTTCTATTGTGTTCTAAAAACGTGTTTCAAGAAACGGTGTGCTATCAGGTTTTGCAGGTTTTACAGGCATAGTGCAACGGAATATCATACTAAACAGGCTTACGGAAATAGTATTATTGTACAAAGTCCAGGTTTTTGGGTGGTTAAGCCATTTTTAGAAGGTAGAGAGTCGATTGAAAAAGAAACACCCAGCAGAAGGCCTTCATATTCAAGAACCGATGAAAATATCGACAGAATCCGGGACCCTGTGCGTTCTGATCGACGGTTGACACTCAGAATGATCGGGGAAGAGTTAAACTTCCTCACACCACCATTTGTCAAATCCAGAACACCTCGGTGTTGTATCACGATAATTCTCCTTGTCACACAGCAATGTCAATAAACCAGTTTTTGGCCAGTAAAAGCATACCTGCAGCGCCTCAGCCTTCTTATTGCCCTGAGTTTAGTCCTTGTGACTTTATCTCTTCTCGATCTCGAAAAATCACCTCAAGGGAATTAATTTTGGGAAAGTCGAAAACATTCAAACGGCTGTAACCGACCAGCCGAAGGCTATTCCAGAATCGGAGTTCCAGAACTGCTATGAGAAGTAGAAGAACCGCCTCCAGCGCTGCGTGACTTCAGAAGGAAGTTATTTTGAGGGTGACAATATAAAATCGTAATTATATTTCAATTTAAATAAAAAAAAAATCAATCTCGTCACTTAACTTAGAGACCTTGTAACGTTGTGTCAAGGTTTCGTCACATCCGAGCGATACCTTTCAACATAAAGAAGAACACCGGAACAGACACCGACGGAAATTAGCGGCATGATTTTTCGTAATGCATATCTCATGTAACTTTTAAAAAGATAATGCGTGGTTTGCGACATTTTTTAAAATTACAACTCCAATTGGCCTTTGTTGTTGTTTGCACAATTCGAATGCGATCGCCTTCCGCACGATGGACCAAGATTAAACTTCCGGGTCTTTAGGTGACCTAAATATGCAACCATTTGGTATGAGCAGAAGCTACCAGACTAAGCTACAAATTCCATAATTCTCCCTGTTTGTCTGACCACTAAATGAAATCACATGTATTTTAAACTCTGGCAATATTGTATTTGAAAAAGGCCACCATTGTTTCCGAAATGTCGTCATCAGAAAACAGTACTTCAAACATAAGCGGTTTCATTTAGCGGCCAGACAGACGTAGAAGATTATCAGCATAAAGACCATAAAATGAGTTTGAGTTTTCACATTATGAATTCCCTATTTCGATCACCGTCCTAGCAGCTCTTCATGCCACTGAAAACGTGAAAACGGTTCGTATAGAATACCACTCATACATTACAAGCACTTTATCGCCGTATCAAAGCAAATATACGCGGTACTACCTGCTCGTGGGCAGAAGCAGTACCAGAGCAGAGCAGCCAACTGTGCGGTTGCCGTCGCATAATTTTCGCAAAAACAAAAGTGGAAACGCCGTTCGACGACGGCTTTATCTCTTGGCGGCAATTTGTCCATTCTCACCATCTTCTGCCGATAGATTTAAGGTAGACCGGTGGTGTGTAGGTACTACGTATACGGTCAGGGGTATTGCAGCTGTACTTCTTCCTGATCAAACTTAAGTTTACGGTCTCTTGGTCTTCTGGGACAATCACTAATTCGTAGACAATCTGCTGTTCCATAAAAAATATGGTGTAATAGTTACAAGCGAATTTACTTGTAACTGATACGAGATATTGTATTCCATATAACTTTTGAACACGGTATACTACTCGTAGTACTACTCCATATTTTAGGAGTTACTAGATCAGATTCGTAAGCTGGATGATTGCTACAAGTGATTCTAGTTTGGTAAAAAAAGGATAAGACAGGCTTTTCGACACAAAAAGGGATCAGATGATAGCAAGACTTTCAGAGATCAAGAGATATTTGAATGGTGCTGATTTTTAGGAAGTATGAATTTTTGTGTAGGCATCGGATTAAACGAATGCTTATATAGAGCGACATAAGATACCAGTCAGGATCAACATAATGAGATATGACTAACCTTGCATAAATTCAGCAGAAACTAAGCAATTTTCAATATTCTTACGCTGTTCAATAAAAGCAATGTAATTTTTCACATTTCTTTTCTAATAAGGTAGGTTCAACAGATTCATTGCAAAATAATATTGTTATATATGTCGGCATCAAACGCTGAAATCCGTCATTCTCTGAAATGCCTAGTCAGTCCCCGCATTGCCGGCAAACACCGTAACAGTTTGATTATTACAAGGTTTGACTTAGCATTTCAGTTATTCCCTGTGATGACTGAACAGTTTCAGCCAAACAGCGTAACAACCACATTAACTTCATTACTGCATTTGCCATTCATTGTTGGTACCAGTTTTGTGTTCATTTGCTCGAGTATACACATCATCCTTTCTGTGTTTGTAAAAATGTCGCAGGATTCAGAATTGTTTAACAAGAAACTAAGTGAATACTATGACAGTGTGAATAAGAAAAAACCATGGAATACAAATGAGTTAAAAGAGATAAGTTAATTTTTATAATTTTGTGAACCTAACCTGAGTTATAACGTACACAGACTTGCTCAACAGCAGCATCCATTATTGCCGGATTTCGTATATAAATACTTGATTAAAAAAACAATAATGTAATAATAGAGACAACGTTTTAATCTATTATTCTTTTCTTTTAGATTAATTCATGCTTGATTAGTTTTCTTTTAATAATATTGATAAAGTAGTAACTTGCTATATTATATACTACATTGGAGCAACACTGTATTGATCACAGCGTTTGACTAAAATAGGCGAATGCAGTAACGAAGTTAATGTGGTTGTTACGTTGTTTGACTGAAATTGTTCAGTCATTACAGGGACTGACTGAAATGCTTAGTCAAACCTTGTAATAACCAAACTGTTACGGTGTTTGCCGGCAATACGGGGACTGACTAGGCATTTCAGAGAATGACGGATTTCAGCGTTTGACGCCGACATATACACCACAACTTGAAGTATCCTACTTGGAGACTCGTCCTTACTTTTCTCAGCTCTAATATGTTCTTTTGTTCTTCCTACATTATACGAACGTAGGAGCTCGTTTTGAGAAAATTCTGGTTTTTCGACAGCTCCTTTTTAAAGGAAGTCTTTTCAATACCTTATTCAAAAGTGTCATATTCAAGTATTGGGCGACGAGGAAGTTGCTCTAAACTAAACCCCATTCGTAGTACTTAATACTAAAATCTTTTGGTTTGCCATCATTCTGTAGTCAGCTTCATTAAACAAATTTTTCACTTTAGAAAATTTCAATGTTCTGTTGTTTGAAGCCACAACGGTTTTATTTTGGTTTTTAGCCAATTCGTCACAATATTAAGATTAAATTCATATTTGTGCTGCCTGACTAAATGGATAAGTTCTGCATTCACCATATTTTCATTGAAAATAATATCTTTTGATAGGAGCCATTGTTGAATTTCCGCCTTTCTTGTGGACGTTGTGTGAATTTCTTCTAGTTTTCTAGTGTGGTATGCATCATCATCAAGTACAATGAAGGCTTTGTCGTCAACCTTTTTGTAGGAACCGTCGTTCAAATAAACTCCTGTCCATTTCTTTATGGTAGTCGGTCGTTTTCTTTGACTTAAATGCTCATATAGCATTGGGCACAAAGCCATATTCACAATGTTGAAAATTGTCTTAGAACATAAGCCTGTTTTGTTTGCCACACGTTTTCAATATCATGAATTTTCATTTTAGGATGCTCTAAAATTTCGCTATTATAAATGTTAAGGACAATTTCTTTTGCCTGAATATTAAAAAAATGTCCCCTCCCGTCACGTTTTCGGGGAGGAGACATTACTGAAGAGGAAGCATGGCTGAAGGGAGCATTGGGAGAAATATTCTCAGTTTCATCTGCTGTATCCGTAGACGACACGCTAACGTATAAACACATGCTATGTATGCACCGAATATGAACAGCAACTTGTCGGCGTTCCGGCGATACCCCGAGTCTGAGTTCTATCCTGTCGAATCCTGACTTGTTCGTAGTTTTGTGGCTGGAAGACCAAAAACTATTGAAACGCCTAACCGAGTGCCACTTTGCCGTACTACATCTTTGCTGTGCCTGGGCGTTGATGGACTACGAATAGGGTATAAACCAGTCAGTCTTATTTTTAGTTTTTTCTATTTGTACATATGAATAGATTTTTGCTATTTTGCGGCTAAATCTATCAGTTGAAACATTTCTGTGCCTTTCTTAGCATTTTTACAGATCCACATATTAACGAAACGTCATTTTGACAGTGCAGTACTTGTAATTTCAGGGTGACGTTTCTTACAAGTACAGTAGATGATATGGAACAACATATTATTTGATCATATTTACAAGTGCTTTGATTCACCATCCTTCATTGTTTTTAAATAACGAACTCATAAACAAAGCATTTGAATGCACCTTCAAATAGATTGACGGATATTCTTTACTGCAGTCAACGTTTCAATCTCAACCATGATCATTTTCAGTACAATGACATATATTCTGAAGATCACCTTTGTGGTTGAATCGTTTACTACGGTAAATATCTGTCAATGTGGGTTTATTGTCCAGAAAAGTATCGACATTTAAGTCACAGGATAAGTTTGCGATGTTGGAAGAAAGGTTGTTTTGTCCATCAAGTAATGGGAAGTATGGTTCAGAAATAATAATAACCGCCATTTTTGGCATAATATGGACATGGTATATCATTGCTAGTTTCCTGGAAGGACCATACCCTCCAGGATAACAATCATACATATTCAGTATTCTACAAAGACTATTCACAGCTGGGACATCACATACAGTCTCAATTAGTGTTACCTGGTGAGGAAACCTAGTTAATTGCGTTACCGGTCCGAATGCTGTCTTATTTTTCAAAATATGATCATGGCGTCAAATTACAGGTCTAATCTCTTCATCATGCAGGCATCACCAAGCTGGGTACCAGTGAGACATCCTCGCATATCGACCAGAAGCTTCGACAGCTGTCCAGAAATATCGACACTTAGGCAAACAGACTTACGCAGGCGCGTGTGTGAGCGATTGCGGTCTCACCGAGGAGCTTTGGTCGACATCGAAAGCGTTCGAGAGATGATCATGTTTATAAATTTGTCATAAATTAGTTGCAAGAGTTGGTATAAATTAGTGTAGCAGTAATGAATTAGACGTTAAGCAGCAAAAACTGCTTTTTCGTTACACCGCTGTGTTACCAGCTGTGTAACACTGGTGGTAATAAACATTTGATCATTTTATACCCACTAGCATTTATTCAATATATGTATATGATTGGCAAACATGAGGGGGTGAGATTGCAGGAGGTGAAAGTTGAGTTTCTCGTTGACTCTCTCGTTGACTCTCATGAACTACTGGACTTCCAGAAAAATGAGTTTTTCTGAATGATTTCGCTCATCTATATTTAAGATCGTCTGCGGTGGGCATGATGTAAAGAAACTATACTATTTAATAGAAAGGTCTTTGCACGTCTATAATCATCAGTTTTATTCATATTCATCTCAAGGAAATACCATGTGGTGTTGACAGTTAGGTACGTAGCGAATTATTATGCTCCCTGACCTCTGGATTTATTATGAGAAACTATTAATAGATATCCCATCATTATAAATCAATATTTATAGACCCTGGGTCTACAGAGAAGGACATTTACTCCCTATGAGGCGAGACCCCCTTGGACTGAAGACTTGCTTCAAACGGTAGTTTATGAGATACACGGCTCACTTCAGTCATATCATGTTTTTGTTTTAGATCTGCGTCGATATGTTATACCCCATTAAACAAATTGATTAGACTGAGCACTAGACATCACGTGGTTATCAAAATGCGCTATCGACTGGTGTATATCAGTTCACTAGGTTAGTTGTAATGGCAAATATGATGACATACAAAGTACAAATGTAGTCTGATAAGTTTTACCATGATTTAGAATTATTTGTAATTTTCATATATTATAAATGTACCATGAGTTTTTAGATAAAAATATTTTTATTCAACATTAAACGATTTCCAATACACCCTTTTATAGTGTTTCCAGACAAAATGGTAAGTGCAATCTAAGAGTTCTTTTACTCTGTAGGTGTTGGATAATCACCATTTAAATCCAACACATTGTTTATCTGAGCTGGTATTTATAGCAATTGCAAAACCAATGCGACGTATATAGGTAGATTTTGTCTGGGTTTCGATATATTGGTCCAACAGAGAGTATCTCGATTCCATAAAGGCGATAAGCAAATACTTGCGACTTGATTTATTTGATATTCTGTAAATGGCTGTCGCGAATTCCTATAGAAGCGGCCAACGCTTTGTAATCACACAGTTCTTTACCAGATAAACGCTGTTCAATACGACCACATGACATTTGGATGGAAGTTGTCGCCTCAATTTAAAACAGTAAGCGCTTCAGTAACTTACAATACGTACACAATATGACGCGTATCTCCAATTTTGTTGTACCATCAGAGCGAACCAATCTATGTACGTTCTCTAATTTAAATAAGTAGAGAGCTAAATAACCAATATTTGATAGAATTACTTCTAATACTTCTAATTTCAATTGACTCAGATTATCAGCAGTACACATTAAGAGAAAATGAGCTGAAGTATCTTGATAAATAGTGTAAGCTTTTTCCAAAAAAATAATTATGGGATTTCTAGCTTTTCCGAGTGCATGTCGGCGATTTATCTGCGCGGAAAACCTGCGAAACCAATGAATTGCTGTAAAGTCTCACATTTTTCATACCGAAGCAGCCACGTAGGCAGAAGCCTAAATACCGGGGCACCGCGTCTGGTATAAGGAACTTTAGGATACTCATCACTCCGATTTTTAGACTCTCTAATGTTAGTAGAACTGAAGAAACAGGCTGATCCACAATCTCGACACCCTAAGGACAAAAGAGCAGTCGTACAGGTCAGTTCGCCATCGGTGCGAAGAGGTACTGCTCCTGCCCGTTAGAGAAGAGTCATACATCAGTCGGACAGCCCTCCTCTGAGCACCAAACAGCATAGATAATGTAGTCCGAAAATGGAAGCTGTACTCGAGGCTAGGTCTTATCTGGGCCTTATACAAAGTGACAAGGTTATGTGCAGAAAAGTACTTCTTAGCCTTAAACAAGTAACCTAGGTTTTTCTTAGCAGCTGCCGCGATTGACTAGATGTGCTCGTGTCAGTTCAAGTTCTCGATATCTGGACTAGCCGAAATGGACAGCGCTTTAGTAGAATTCGTCCACATTAGCGTTAGGGCGTTTCTTGTTAGTGAAGATACAGTAATGTGTTTTGGAATCATCAAACTGTACAAGATTGTTGCATCCCCAAGCAGTGATAACCTCCAGATCTCTCGTCACAGAGGAAGCTGCTGCTAGTTTTCTTCTCCCCAACTCACTGGCAGAGATCGGCTTGGTACTCTGAGTTTCTGCATATAGAGTGCTGCCATTGGCGGATTGATCGTACAGGAATGGAGGTCGTTAGTATGTTATAGAAACAAGGTCAGATCCTAGACCGATGCCTGTTGGATATCCGCCTTGACTTTGTGGGTTGAAGAGGGGAACCCGTCAATTACGACGGTTACCTTGCGGTTACTCATCTTCAAAGCTTCTGTGGGAGGCCATCGGATGGAAGTTTGTATACGTCGTACACGTTTCATTATAGAATGTAATCAATCTTTTTGAATTTATGTTTTGCATATGTTAACATGATGATCCTACTATGCACATCCATGACCATCAGACCGATGGAACCTAAAGTACGTGATCGCTTGGCTACCAACCAACCATTAATTGCGTCAGTTCCCGTCATTGTGATTGAAAATCGTAGTGGTTTCAGTCGCCATTCTGCGTTCATCAGCTTTGCTATTGGCGTGCTCCCCAGTGCGCGAATAATCACCTAAACTATGCTTTATTCAGAGGCACCATGTGGAACGATGTATATGAGCTACTAAATCAATTCAGAAAGACATGGCAATATTTCTTTAGCAGAAAGTATCTCAAAAACAATACCTAAAAGGAATCAGAAATAGAGAATAAGACCATATTTTTCATACAAATTAGACTTGTGAAGGTTATGACATTCAAAGAAATGCATGGTTTTTAGCTTTTTCGATTATATCCGCTACCATTCATTCGATCCTGAAAAGTGAAAAAAAGAATTATTCACCATATTTTTGTGACCGATTCCTACGAAATAAGCTTTTTTCATACAGTTTACCAGAAAAAAGGCACAGAATAGGAGGTTTTGGAAGCCAACTAAATTTTATATAATCTAATACTCGTACTATTTACCCAAGAAATAGAGTTCCGTAGTTGAGCTTTTGCTAAAATCTTGAAAATGCAATCGGATCTTAAAAAAACAGAAATTAAGTAATTCACTATTAATTTCTCTAGCATTTTTGTAGAATTAAGTTTTTTCAATAGAATTATTCAGATAAAGGTTACAGGGTTGTACCGCAAAAGTTATAATTCCTTATTGCTTTCAACAGTTGCTGTTGGTGTTTTTGAAAACTGATTGATTACTGTACAAACTAAAACAAATATCAGGTCGATGCAATCATTGGAAGCTCGTCAATCATCGCACGATTTTTAGTCGTTAGAGCAAGACTGAGCCCATTCCACTATCGCACGAACTATTTAAGAGACAACAAACGCTCTGATGAGGTGAGGCTAAGGGCCATATCATCAGTCGTTCCTACAATTATTGTAAGACGCCTTTATGGCCGCCTTGATTGTCATAGTCTTTTCTCTCCTTCAGAAGGGTTGGGATATTTCTAGACTTCATCTGTTCCGTGTCAGCGTCAGCGCTCTCCTATTGTCAGGCTATGTTTACTCCTTGAATTATATTAAATTTTAGGCTATATAGCGGACTTAGGACCGTATCGTCAGTCGTTCCTACAATTGTAGGACGCCTTTATGACCTCATTGATTTTCATAGTTTTCTACGATTCATATTCATGCTTCTGATTTATATTATCTGTTATATAGCCTGAAATTTCCTACAATTCACGAAGAAAACATAGCCTGACTATAGGAGAGCGCTATCGCTGACACAGATCAGTAGAAATCTAGAAATCTCCCAGCTTTTCTGAAGAAGACGAAAGACTATGAAAATCAAGGAGGCCATAAAGGCGTCCTACAATTGTAGGAATGACTTACGATACGGTGCTAAGGGCCGATTGCACCAACATTAATATTATGGACCAATAGGAAAATACCTTATCGAAATGCAATTTGACAGAAGCTGTCAAAGGTCTCAGAATATCAGTGATTTCTATTAAAATGTACAAAATCGTGAAAATTCGACTGTATTATAAACAAGACCACTTTTTGATTCCAACATGATGCTTTTGTACAGAGAAAACAGGACAACTTTCATGTATTTTGATGTATGTTATAGGTGTGCATTTGACCATCCGTTATCCCCTCAGCGAGGGAATGGGTCGATTTTCTAGCTGTTAAATTTGGCAGCAGGTTTGGTCGTTGGTCAATTCATGGCAATCTCGAAATTTGTTAAGTTCAATATACTGTGTGTATATATGAGTGATCATTATAGCTACACATACCTGTTGAATTGTGCGGATTTGCAACAAAATAGAATATAAAATGTATTCCAACCAATTCCTCATCTCTCTTTGCATCATAATAGTAATCATTTGTTATAAATTCAGGGGTTAATGAATTTCTTCAAAGCAATTAAAACAGTATGGTCGTCCCCATTCTAAAACACCGATATGTGTAAAACATGTTAATCTGTACATTTCCGAGATGCATAATGCAATTACTGTAGACGTAGACCTGAAATCATTAGTAATTACTGAAAAATAAGAGCTAAAAAGAATTATAAATAGTGTATAAAATATTGGTGGTTAAGGTTTTTGACTGGTGACTGGTGGGGATACAATATAGGGATGGCGACGATAGACGATACATTGATATATCGAAAACATCGATACATCGGACGTAGAACATCGATCTTTACGCATCGATGGTTTCATGACGATATATCGATATCGAGAGGAATCACGTGCAGCAGCGGTGGCCGCAGTAGTAGACTCTTCGGTCTCCTGATCAGTCGCCGTGCGCTGTGCGGGTTCGAGTCCCGTCCCAGGAGAAATTTTTCTCTTGGCTATGGATTTTGTGATTGTCCGTGGGTGGTAGACGGTCTCTGACTGTGGAACGTGGAGGTACCACCCGGCGGATCTCGTAGGCGGAGCCAGAATGTGTGCATTTGCATGCACAGGTGTTCCCTCGCCAGAGTCCGTGTGGCGTTCCCCCTTTCCCCTGTATCCCCTATAGCCCCACGGTACCCAATGGGTGTTTAGGCCTTAGGCCTTCGTGGTAGTTGGAGTATAAAAAAAAATAAATATCCATAACCGTATACCCCGAGTCTATCCTTAACTGTGCTACCATCTCTAAGCGAGGACTGGTAGCTTCGAAATTGAAAGGCCAGAAAGCTATTTAGGTGTTTAGTAGTATTTGAATATTATCATTACAGACGAGCACTGAGCCAGTGAGTGGCCACTGAGCACTGTTGTCTTTTCTTCATTCTGTACTTCCTCAAGGGATAGAATAAAATAGACTGAAAACAGCGCGTTTAATGATTTTCGGTTCTCAGAGAAAGATTTTCCCCTGCCGGCCGTTGACATCGTTTCGAAATATGAAATTATGGAAACGCTATAAAAATAAAAATGAGTACACAAAGCCTACTTACCTATTTCAGACAAAAAACAAAAACAACTGCCACATAGCGATTGTCACTTTGACATCATTCTGCAATCTGTCAAAGTAGTGACGTGCGTGCCTGCTGCACGGTATACGGTATCGATATTCGATAATTTTTTTTCTTTCTACCATGAATGCGTGGAAAAAGCAAAATAAGGAGAGATCTAAAATAAGGAGTTATTGAAGGCCTAAAATAGCCAGGCGCTAATAATTCCTGGCCGTATTTGAATATCTAAGCAGGCACAGTAAAACAAAAATAAGACTTATAATAAAGTTTATTTCGACAGTTGGCAGAGTTTGCTCCACTGGGACGAAGTGTTGACGGATCCCACAGAATTATGTGTCACTTGTCGATATGGTTAGTTTTAAAATATCAGGAGATAATCAGCTGTTATCCAAATCAGTTTATATGTTTTGTGATTCAAATAACGTCTAATATAAATATAACCCAGAATATGTACTCAGTGAAAAAAGAAAAATATTGTAAATTTCTAGTTTTTCTGCAGGTTTTAGGTTTGCTGGTAGCTCTACGACATATATTTGGGTATTTCTTAATCGCTGTGAATATAGTGTGGATGTTTGTTAAGTTCCTGAACCACGAAAAATATTCAACTTTATGGATGAATGGATATTAAAAAACCAGAATGGTTTTGTGGGAATATCAATCTAAGGTGCCATAATGGTTCTGATGAACGGCAAGTAAATGAATGAATGTTTGGAAGCGAGCAATATCTATGAACTTTTTGGTAGAGCCAGTCATCAAGTAGGTGCTTAATGGCTATCTGCAAGAGGTTTATAGGAAAAAACACCCAGTAGATGATCTTGAATCAACAACAAAATCAACAATAGTAATTAAATCATGAATTTTATTCAAAAATCAAACATTTGTTTAAATTTTGAAGCTGATGATGTTTCAATGACAAGATGTCATCTCATACTTTGACCGTATTTCGTTTTCAACATTTCATAGCTATTGGTTACTAAAATTTGTTGATTGGAACTTGAAGCTCATTCGCTGTATTTGACGGGCTGTTACCCTATAGGTGGAGAATAACGGACTGTTGTTGGTGAAATTGGCCCTAAGTCTCCTAATTCCTAATTTATCTCAAATACTCAAACCACTTTTTCTCCAAAAGGAGTAGTTTGACAAGAATGCAGCAACAGAGACGATGTAAAATTGAATGGTTTATACAAAAATGTATCAGATGTTTCAAAAAAGTCGGTGACGTAAACAATAATTTTCTTTTTTCTCTGCAGAGGTAAAATTTTTCATATTTTAAGCGACTGGTGTAGTCTCAGTAGAAGCACTTTTCTGTGCAAAGCCTATGCTGTAGTACCAACGTGCACAATTTTGAGTGATTATTTTAACACAGCCCAAAAATATACTCGTACTGCTTTCCAGTTTCGAAATTAAAACTTCAACACCCTATATCTCAGTAAGGGGAACTTTTGAAACCCATTTTTATGAGAATTTCCTTGTCAAAACCAAATAAGGGGCTCTTGGTTCCCTAAGATCTCATTTAGATAAAATAATTGGGTAGTCTAACTCCTGAAACTTATCCTGTGTCATTCTTGTTCATAAGACTCGATTTTCTGGCCGGTTCAAACCACACATGTATCGATTACTGTTTAATTTCCGACCACGGTGACCTTTTGCAATTACTTGAGGTGATCGAAATGTCGTACAATAAAGAGAAATAAAAAATATAATAATCCTTGGAAAAGAGCTCATTTAGATTGGCTGGATTCGGCAGGTCAGGTGCAATTCCTTCTAAAGTAATTCTAGATGGTTCTAATAAAGTAGACATAATTGAAATATACGGAAATCTTACATTACACTTGAATGCATAATTTTGCAACGTTAGATCGCATATTTTCTAGACAGCAGACCTTAATCATTGAACACGTATCTATATAATGATAGGCTATCTTAACGTATGAGTTTTTGTTGTCATTACATATATCTGTGTAGACGTGCCAGGTCTAAAGTTGGCCTTGGACCTTAAAAAGGATTTTGATTCTCACACTGGAAAATATTCTTTCCACTCGTAGTTCAATCTCACACATGACTCAGAGCTTATTTTTTGTTCAAGAAAGTAGTATACATTTCTCACACTATTACCTGTTATATTGATTTGGCCGCGGCAAATGTAGCTGTCCTTTGAGAATCGGGGACTCGGTTAATCCTGAAATGCAATTGGAAAACAAAAATCCAACTAACTCAGTAGTAGGTAATAATAATTCACCTGAACCAAGCGTACGAAAATTTCTTATTGCCATCTATGTAGCGATGAAATATATCTGTTCATTACAATCTTGACAGTCCATTAGTTGAAACATTGTCGACTAACTGTCTTTGCATAATTAAAATTTGCATTCGATATTTCTCACACAAACGTTTCCTATCTACCATCTATCTACCGCATGATTCGCTCAAGAATAAGTACATTGTTTACAAGCCAATCATAAATAACATTTCCTTAATCTATCTAGGCCCTATGTGATGTCCTAGTTGTACTTAAAGTTTTACTGCGCGACAGTCTTCCAAGTAGAGATGTCGCTATTTTTATGCCGCCTAACCCAGAAAATGTTCAGATGCGTACGGCGCAAAACATATTTATACCTAATAAAGTGTCAACTAAATATCTGAACATCCAGAAAGCCACGCGTTTTTTCAAAAAGAGGTTTCAGGATATCAAAAAAGCAATTTCTAGATGGCCTCATATATGACCTAGACAATGAACAGAGATCATTTGGAGGTCAAGTAAATTCAAATCGGAACTAGTATTTTTGACTGCATATTCATGTCGATGCCCAAGATACACAGGGTGTTTCAAATTCGATAGTCACCATTGGAATCTTCGAAACTGTAAGAGATCCGAAGTCGGTCAAATGAGGGTGAAGTTGTGTATTTAGGTAATTAGCAAAATGCCGCTTAGAAAGTTTCTAAATTCTTCCGGAGAGGGATGCAAAAAACCGAATTTTGCCAAAATAGTTTTAATTTTTTCCTGATTTTATTTTCAGTGGGATTTCAAAATAAATTACGCATTAATATTGCCACTTTTTCTCCTACAAGAAGGCATACCTAGAATTTCAATATGACGTTTCGTCTGTTGTCTTGCAGCATCAATTTTATTTTTTCTTACGGTTGCCATATAGGATTTTTACACAGATAGATTTTTAATTCCGATTCCAAAAATGCATGGTACCACATACATTGACATTGCCAAACCAGAGTTACTTCAAAAAGCAGAATTTCCTAGGTAGCCCTTAAAATTATTAGATAGTCATTTGTTTCGCATATCAGATTCATTGTTACTTATTCTCCTCTACAAGATGGCGTAGTCAAATTTTCAATTCGACTTCCATCCCCAACTTTGTTTTTTTATATGGATGCTGCTGTATTGCATTTGGAACAAATAAATGGCCATCTGATAATTTCCCGGCCTACCCAGGAAATTCTGATTTTTTAAAATAACTAAGGTTTGGGAATCTCAATGTTTGACGTATTACACACTTTTTGAATCAGAATTGAAAACTCTATTCATCCAATATGGCGACCGTAAGCAAAAATTAAGTTGATGCTAGAGGACAAGAGACGAAATGTCATATTGAGATTCTAGTTATGCCATCTCGTAGTAAAATGCACGATTGCTAAGATCCACCCTAGTTCAGAAATGTCATTACCCTTCAGCAGTTAGCTAAGGGCCACATTTGTACTCGACCCAAGGACTTTGTGCAGAATAAGGATTGTTCAAGAAATGGATTTCAAAGGAACAGTAACGGAGCCTTAAGTGATTTTCAAATGGAGAATATTAGGCAATAACAGTTGTCATCAATCAATATTTACAATATGTATATTCAAAAAAATTTAAAGTTACGATATTAAATTTTTAATGTTTTTGGCTTACTTCTCAACCGATACAAGGTGTTCCGTACTTGAATGGGCATAGTGAAATGGTAGGGACCGAGGTCAATAAATCTATTTTGATAATTAATTAGCATCATTCATTGTCTCATTTATACGAGGGATGTCTTTTAAGTTTTGCATGTAGAAACATAGGAGGCCGCGCGGATCGAACGTCAGTACTGAATCTTAACATCACTCTTTAGTAAACTTAAATTCAAAGTTTCGCAACAATACGTGCAGTGTTCTCACTACAGTGAATTTTTAAGTGTCACCAAGTCATTAGAAAAATGGAATTCAACCGAGAACTTTTTCGCGCCATAATTTATTACAACTATCGCAACAAGAATGCCTTGCTTAGTTACTGTCTGTTTTCGACAACGAAGCGCCACATCAGTGGACAATTTTCCGTTGGTACGGAGAATTCAAACGTGGACGGGTGAGTCTTGCAACGATTTCCAGGGTGGGATTACCAAAAACGGCAGTCACGTCGATGCTGTGCGCAAACTCATCATTGAAGATAGACATGTGACATATCGTGAGATTGAGGAGTCCTTGAAGATCTCAAAGACCTCAATTCAAATAATTTTACATGAAGAATTAGGAGTAAGAAAATTAGTTTCTCGTTGGACCTGTTGACTAAAGAGCAGAAAGCAGCCAGGGTTAATTGGTGTCAAAAAACGCTTGACCGTTTCAATTCCGGAAACTAAAAAAATGTGTACAGCATTTTTAGTGGTGATGAATCGTGGATTTACTGTTATGAACCAGAAAATAAACGACAGTCGGCTGTTTGGGTGTTCCAAGGTGAAGAAAAGCCAACAAAAGTAATCCGTTCTCGAAGTGTTTCGAAAAAGATGGTCTCGACATTTGTTTCAAAAGCGGGTCATATTGCAACAATTACTCTTAACGAGCAAAGAACTGTTACTGCGGATTGGTATACCACCATTTGTTTGCCAAAAGTCATCACCGAGTTTCGAAAAATCAACCCCTAAACAAGAATCATCCTCCACCAAGACAATGCAAGCTCGCACACAGCCCAAAAAGCAAGTGCAGTATTTAACGAAAGAAAAAGTGGAATTATTGGATCATCCTCCATATAGTCACGATCTAAGTCCTAACGATTTCTTTACTTTCCCGAAAACCAAAAACAGACTGCGTGGTCAAAGGTTCCAGTCACCAAAAGAAACAGTTGACGCATTCAAATATACCGTTTTGGATCTGCCACCAGACGAGTGGAATAAGTGCTTCGAAAATTGGTTCGAGTGCATGCAGATGTGTATTAATCTTCGTGAAGAATACTAGAAAAACAATACAGTCATTTAAAACTACCTACCATGTTGTTTTATTTCCATATGCAAAACTTAAAAGACATCCCTCGTACGTAGTCTAACGTTTCAGTATTGAGCTTAAAAGGTGTTGACTTTGCTGGGCAGCAAAAAAGTGAAAAACAGGTGTCCAGCCCCGGATTTTTCAACCATTCGTCTAGTTTTACGTTACTCATTGACAGCTTTGTTATCGCGCAAAATTTAAACCATATCGGTGTAATCATGCCTGAGATATATGATTAAACTTTTTCATTTTCAGATACAAATATGAAGAGGTCTCTGTCCGCACTATTTACCATTTCACTATGACCCTGTACACATATGTAATATTTGTTTATTTGATTCACACAGTTAATGGAAGCTGCTTTATAAGCGCCTTCGACGTACAAAATGAAACCAAATTCGTGCTTTTAAGCAATAAATACATTTTGAATGATATGTTAATATATCGCATAACACTTTTCATATGAATATACTCTCCTGATTTGCATCACAGTAGTACCTCGTAAAAAATCCGAAAAAGTAATTGGCTACCAACATCTTTAATCATATTCAGCTCATGATTTTTAAAGAACCGCGCAGTGGGCGTTTTATAAACATGTCTCGTTAGAATAGCTGTTTCTTTTTTCGCCAACTATAAAACATAATAATATACAGGATGGCTCAAAAGAGACAAGCAATAAATCTAAACCATATCCAAATGCAAGGCACAGTAAAACATACAATCACGGCCACGTGATCGATTTACAGTAGGTGGACAGGGCAGCGTTCATTCGTAAATTCGATATTCATCGCTTGGTCTGTCACGACCAGTACCAGCACAGAGTTGCAATTAGGGATGCGCGACACATGCATAGTCTTTATTGCAAAAAATAAAAAAAAGCTTTTTACCTCAACTAATATTATTAAGTGGCTGAACGGATGTAGGCTTCTTTTTAACCCGGGGAGTAACATACCCAAATATCTATTTCACGGGTTACAGCTTTTCTGTTTCTGTAGAATTTTTGAAAGCACGGGTAACAATCTTATAGATCCAAGATGTTCAAGTTCAGTAAGATTTGTGATTTAGGGATATACAGGTACTTAAAGCCAGCTTCCAATGTTTAGGTTGGTATCATTTTTTTTAATCATAAATAGTGATATGAAAAAGGGCTGTATGTCATAAGTGAACGAAAAATTTATGCACAAGACATTGTTTCATCAAATGTGGCCACAATAGTCACCCAAAATTCAGACGCCTTAGAAATAAGATAAATTGACGAATTTTGTTAACAATTTTTACGAGACATTCTGACAACAACATAACCTCAAATTATAAGGACACTTTGTTTTAAGGCCGGAAGTTGTTAGTTATGTGTTATGTTATGAGTAATGTGTTTTTGGGTGACTTAAGTATTTTTGTAAAAAGTATTATAATATGTAAACCATAAGTTCTACAATTATTTGCCACGATACAGGTCGAAAGAGCATGTGTTTTCAACTTTATAGTTGAGTTTACCCTATTTCAGACCTAATAATCACCTAGACGTCAAATTCCAAATCAAGTTAAAATTAGGTCCTAGTTTTCATTTTTGAGCAAACAATTTGGCATTAAATAATTCTTCAGATTGGTGTATGTAGGCTGTTTTCACTAGTTTCTCGTGGCTGGCGAGATGTGTATGAATTATACTACAATCCCATTTCGTATTGCTTGTATGCGATAGGAAAAGATCCCTGACAGGGAGAGAGAGGGACACAGAGAGAAAGAGAGATAGATGGACGTATCGGGGTGCGTTCATTAGTAGCATTTGGTGTTCAACTTTGATAGTTCAGTGGTTTATAAGTCTTTATGCTGAGTATTTTTTTGAAATCCCGTATTCAACTTTTTCCAAGGAAAAAATAACTTCATGTATTACACAGTCCATATAGTGAGAGAAACACATCATTACTTCCAAATCGCATGCGCATTTAAAAAAATTGTTATAGCTGAGTCTCTTTTAATAACCAGGTAGTATTGTGAGATACCTCAGGCCTCTTACGGTTTAAATTTTCAGACACCTAAGTTATATTAAAATATCACCGAAGACACTAGCACGCGTAGGCAAGCATGTTGCATATTGAAAGAACTGAGAACCAAGAAGAGTAAAGGGGAGGGATCCACCAAGTTGTCATGAAAGGTTTTTTTGGACACTATAACTATGAAGACATATTTGCAAGTTATTTTAACTTCAGCAAAGATACCTCTACTTATTTCGTAAAAATATGAACTTTTCCTACATAATCAGTGTCAATCTCGAAATCTGGACGAACATTTACTAACAGAATCCTTGAAACCTCAAGGTTCGCAATAGAGTTATTTACTATACATATTCACTTGGATTTTACCAATCTATTTTGCAGCCTTACAATGGATTTTTATTTGTCAATAAGATTTTTTTTACATCAACGCAGCCGCGCAGTCTGAAGCGTTAATGCCAGTACTGCTAATCCGAGTTTTGAACTGCCTGAGGTTATTAGAACTGACAAAAGCCTCCTCTTGTAGATTTTTTTACAATCTCGACACTCGGGATAAAGTAGCGGTCGTATCGGCCAGTTGTTCTGGATGTACGAAGTTCGGCACGGTTAGGATGATTAACCAGGCAGGCACATCGCACAGCGGCATCATGGAGGAGAGCTCTGAGGAGCAAAGCCTGTTGATGTAGCGGTAGAAGAGAGCTAGATCGCCGTCAGCCCACCGGTGCGAAACTGCGGCCCTAATTGGTACGCAGTTACCAATTTTTGACAGAGGATTCAAATTTCAAGACACAACTTTTGAGCACACTATTTAAGGATATAATTACTGAAATTTTGTCAAATACAGGTAACTTTTTCTTGGAATGTAACCCATCCGAGATGAAATAGGATACCGCAGGGTCATCTATAAGAATTTGTCACAGCTATCTTTCTCCTCTTCGCAATCATTAGAAGTTTACTTTGGAAATGTTAGTGTCTCGTAGATGACGCTGCGGCATATATGGTTGCCTACAGTGCCATCTGTGAGGCACTAACCTTTTCAAGGTAGATTGCTAATTATTGCGAAAAGAAGAAGGATAGCTGTGAAAAATTCTGAATCTCATTTTTACCTCAAAGGCTATGTCAATAAACAAAACTGTCTCATTTGGGCACCAGAACGTTTTATTAACCATCCAGACACACAATCGAAAAGAGTACTCAAAAATCGGGATAATCCCATGAGGTAGTGTTGGGCCTGCAATGGCAGCCATTTGAACGATACAGTGTTTACTTCTCAAACTTCGGCGTTCAACCTTTACAATAAATTAGAAATTTGAAAAAATATTGATTAATTCATTTCTATAGCCAACACAAATTTCAATTTTTAAACGCCCCTCCCATATTTTGTATGGGACTTAGAGAATACATCCAAACTCAACAAAAAAAAGTTTATAAATATTACTGTTGTTCTTTCAAACACCCTGTAGGCACATCCATATACATAAAGCACATTGATTTATAAACATTTTCCTATACTCGGAAAAACAGTTAACATGCAAATAGATGTATTTAATGCATAAATAGTAACATGAGAATATTTATATATTGTATCATATTTTATGTTCATGTTTATGTGGAGTCTGGTAACTTAAGGTGGTGACGTTTGATGATTCATAAATGTTAGGAAACGTAGGTAATCGAGTACAATAATGCTCAACAAGCAATTTCTCACTTTGGTTCAGTACTATTTTTTATTTCTTTTAACTTCAACATTTTCTAGATGACTGTAAGGTTACTCCTTTGCCATTCGTTTGGAAGTAGGATAAATGGGATGAAAGCAAGTATATTTTGCAAAAATACATGAAACCTAACTGCAATAACTAAAAATAAATAAATAAATAAATAAATTCTACTTGAAATGTCAAATCCCATCAAGCCATATTTCCTGGAATAGAAACTCCAAACCAAAGTTTTCGTTTAAATTCCGGACTTTTGGTTTCATAAAGCACTCGCACTGTTAATATTATAATAATAATAATAATAAGAATAATAATAAACAAATTTAAATACTCAATAAATGTAATAGCAAAAAGGGCCAACTTTCAGAAAAAAGTGATACAAGTGCTGACCCAATTGAGACAAAAATAATAAACATCATACTGTGACAATTATAAGCGAAATTGAGGGAGAACAAATATAAATGGTTAAGATTAAATAGACAAAAATACAGAAAGACAGTGATGGACGATATTATTTCTGTCACACTAATTGTTGGAAGCTTTATTATAATTTTAATTAACATATATGCGTACATCGTTTCATTCTTCAGTTTGTAGTAGGTACTTTTTGTAGTCGACTTTGAATTATTTGGAAGATAGGTTCTTAAGATGGAAAGGAATATCATCATATATTCTATAACTATTAAATGTAAAGGATCTCTCAAATATAGAAATTCGATGTAAAGGGGGACGGATTCGAAAGTTACTGCGAATATTTAAATTATGGACGTCACGCATAAATTTTATCCTATTCCATTTTGGTAGAAACAATTTTATGGAATAATGCTGCTGAATGATATTTTCTTCTGGAAGCCATATTGAGCCAACCAATTTCCTCTATCTTGTGTGATACCCTGTCAAACTTGCGGACCCCAAAAATGAGCAATCTATCTTGGCTAAACAGGGTCCATACACGACATCGCAGTAATCGAATAGGGACATAACTAGAAGGCCACTGAGAATAATCTTTAATCTAATTGGGAGGATATAGCAATGTGGGAACAAACACTTCAACCGAACAAATGCCCCTTGGATTCATTTTTTACATGATCAGAGAATCTCAATTCGTTATCCATTTCCAAACCTAAGTTCCTTGCCACTTTGACATTCTTAATTATACTGTTACCCATTCTGACAGTAAGGTTACCTTGCAAAGTAGCTTTTTGCTTGCCAAATATCATAACGGCAGATTTAGATGAGATAATGGTAAGTTGATGTGACAGAGATTCAGAGTGAAGTATATCCAATTCCATATTAAGCTCATCATTTGCAGCAGCTGAGCTGAGGTGGTCGAAAGAAAATTTGTATCGTCTGCATACAAATGACAGGAACATTTATTTAAAGATTACTTGCACAAAACAAATCATTGCAGATCCATATTATATACTTATCGCATTATTTTCAGGTGTGATTCATTCTCACAAACTTTATGAGATGGTTCCTCCATGGATAAGAAACATTGTATGGCAAGTGCAATTATTGCATTGTCGATGTCAGGGATGCTTTTTCACAAATCATTGTGAGACTCTAGATTGTGTAGAGTGTCAGGCACAAGCATGTATAATGTGTGTATGTGAAGATCATAATTACTATTATTGACCATCGCTATTTCAGGGTGCTCAAAATGCCATGGTCATGTAGGATTACTAAAAATAAGGTGTTACAGAGAGTAAACAGAAGAAAGAGTTGCAGCATGAAGCAAAATCAGAAAAACTTTATGACAATTCCATAAAAAATTGTGACTCATCAAGTTAATTACTTTCCTGTTAAACAAACTCTAAACAATTCAAACAACTAGATAAGCACAAAAGACTCATTGTGTTGAAAATTGTAGTTACCTCTTAGTCAGACTGGGTTAAGCCCTAATAGGTAGTTTTAAGATAGTTTCAGTGCATTCATAATTCACTCATCATTACAAGTAGATAGATGTTGCAAGTATCAAATTAAAACTCCCAACTTTATCATGAACTTAACATGTAAGACTCATTTTAGGCAAAAATGAACATAACATAACCTGGCTCTGAGGTACAGAATTTGATTTGTATTTAAACTGCTGGGTATAAATTTTGGATTTAAATCACTATCAATAACGGAGCCTTCAGCTACTGAGCATACTTCATTGGTATCACCAAGAACAAGGAGATCAATGCACTGAGCCTCAAAGAACAGTATGTTGTATTTATCAAATGTGTTGCACCATATATTAATGTTGTAGAATATGGTACATGAAGAAAAAGTGAGGACAGCTAAATACAGTATCTTTTCCAATTTGTTCATTGACTTGTAATCTTAACATAAAAGGGAAAGTTTATTAAAAATGTGGCATAGGAAAGAAAAACATTTACTGTTTGAGAAAGGAATATTAAAAACTGAACAGGTTAGATATTTGAAACACTCATATAAAGAGCAGATTTTGCTAGTTATGATAGTCACAGTAAAAAAAAATATGAAATCTTTGGCTCGAAAGTCTGCATTTATCTCTTGAAGTACGGTAACTGCAATTTAGTTTGTTTGATAATTGCATGTCCTAGGGGGGTGGTTTCAGGTCCATTTTAAGAACTTCAAGTGATCGTATATCCTAGATGTTTTAACTTTTGAAACACAGGGTGGTAAAAAAGGACAAAAAAATAAATCATTGATTGTGAATATCCGTATTACCACTTAATGAATTTTGGCAAACATGTAAACGTGTCAAGAGGCATTCTTTTAATCTTACCTGCCTGTTTTGATAGACAGTGATGGTATGCTGTTTATTTCTCTCTCATTAAAATTTTCAATCACTTCGAAGCAAAAATCGATACGAAATGATTTTTTTTTCAATCTGATACGATATTAGGATCATGCAAAGAAACGTTATTTTATTTTTGTAAGCGAATACCGTGCATCGGAGTGAACAAAAATTAAGCAATCGAATTGCCTATATTTTAATTAAAAGTTTTTATTGTAAGAGAAATCAGTTGCGTACTATCATTGTCTGCCAAAATAAGCAAGTGAAGTCGGTACGAACATGGCTGGTGGAAATCAAAAGAAAATTCATACATTAAAAATACCTGATAGTACATATGTGCAGAATTTTAATAAAGTGTTTAAAGTAATATTACAGATCGTAACAAAAAAATTATTGATTTTTAAAAAGCTTACCCCCCCGTTTCTCAAAAGTCAAGACGTTTAGGACATAGAATTTACATGAAGTTTTCTTCTTAAAATATAACCAAAGGTCGCCCTCTTAAATATTGACATTCAGTTGGAAAACACCTTATATATTTTGTGTAAGTAAATTTTAATTTATTAAAGAGGTTATTGTAATACACTATTGTGGTTTTTCATTTTCGATATGTTTTTTTGACTGATATTATTTGTACCTTTTATATATAAAGATTTCATTTGATTACTGATACTTATGTATTTTGACATACTATCTATGAATTCCTTAACAATTTTATGTATCATATTTTTCAATTAGTACTTGCAGAATATAAATAAAAGAATACTTGGTGAAATAAATATTTTTTATTCTACATTGTATACCCACAGAAATTCAATAGGTTCGTCCAAAAATATCTAGGAATATAGATTTCGTCAGTTTTTAATCCTTGACGTTAACTAGATTATATGCTGTTTTCTAAATTATAAGCTATGTAAACAGGGCTAAAAGGATATCTGATCAATTGCAAAAAAATCTGTCTAGTTTGGGGGTACATTAGATCATTTTGGAAAGTTAATTAACTCTAAGTATCAAACTTCTTGAAATATCCAATTTAAATATATTGACTCTTCTTTTTTTTCCTCTAATAACGTTCCTTACACTAGATGTTATTGTATTGCAATGCAAGTAGATCTGAAAAAATAGTATTATAAGTAATGGTGATTTCTTATGCTTTAATCCTAAATACCGATATAACCATAAGTGTTAAAATATGTATTTCATATAGCATTTTTGCTAGATCACTGGATTCTTATTTAACCTATGGCATCAGCTTTGTGAGATTTTGTACAAATAGAAATGTTGATTACAATATTCAAAAAGCCACTTTATCGAGTTTCGTGTGACATTTCATCTCTCACATGCAACATTAACTATTACACATTTGAGAACCCCCTTCCCAGGCAGAGCAAAGCTCCTCTTGAACTCAATAGCTTTTAACTTTTATGAATATACAGGCTTATGCCTACCTCAAATTTACAAATTGCAGTGTAACACATCTCAAAAAAGGAAATTCACTTATTTTAGTAAGGTTGGCTCCTTCAAACATGGTTTCAAGTGCCTGAATGCATGAATATATTCTTAGGAAGATCATTCGCCTCTTTATCCTTCCAAAATGGATATGGAGTTTTGTATGCAATATCACGATGGTTTATATCTGCAAAAAAGACACATAGATTCAAGACACATTAAAAATTTTACACAAGTTTTGGCGGATATTGGATATTTTTGTTGTACTTCAGCTTCATTTTTTGGAAACTTGATAGATTCTGACTTCAGTTGTAGCATAAAGTAGAGCACCTCATTAGTCATACTCATTACTGTTGTTGGGGATACCTTAAATCTAGTTCCTATGCTTAAAAAAGTATCCTGTCTAGCCGTATACCACAAGAATATTAAAATATGGTCATATAAACTCACTGGATAATGTCCACCTGTATACGGTTTTGCTAATATTTTTTTTCATCGCTTTTTCCTATCATTTCTGCTAAATCAATGAATTAATGTCTTCTTTAACATGCGGAAAAGTTTAGAGAATTGAAAATTATCATAGCTACAAAGCCATGATTCCATCATTAAGAATTTTTTCTGACAAAAAAACATTTCTGCCGTTAATATTATTAAAGGTTTCTTTTTTAAACTTTCCATACACTGTTGTAGACAAAAAGCATCGATTATTAAGTGATAATAAAAATAATCAGAAATTATATGCGCACTTTTCTAAAATAAACAACTTGCAACAAAACCGCGGTAAAACCAACTCGTTCAAGCGATTCGAGTAACTGACATCATCAAACCGTGTGTCATGTTAAACCATACTATAAGCGCGGTACATAACACAGAAATTTTGGTTATTCGCTTGGATTTGATTATTGTTTCTTATCCAACATCTCATAAAGTCTGTGAGAACGAACCACATCTGAAAAAAATGCGATAAGTATATCAATATGAATATGCAATGTCTAAAAAATTTGTAACTTACCAGCTTCATCAAGGAACTGCTTGGTTGTAAGCTGTTAGGCAAATACGTATATATATAAATACACATCCATTTGCATTAAATTGTTGATTTTAAATCATTAATACCAGATATGGGACTTGAAGATACCACAGCCTGACGAATTTGTTCAATGTATGAAATTATTATCGAATGATCAACATTATTTGCAAGAAAATATCCTTCGGCATTTGATTTATATCATATTTCGTAAACGTCAAAAAAACATAACCTAACATCACAATAATTGACTTCTGACTGACAGCAGACTACAAAATCAAAAGCAAGTCAAGTCAAGTCATCGTTGGTTGTCAGAGCGGTCCGTGGGACCTTAGCTCTTGAGTCACAGTGTCAGTTTGTAAGTCTGTCAGGTCTGGTAACCCAGAAACCAGACAATTTTAAGGAAAAAAGGGGAAGGAAAGGAGAGAAGGAAGAACGAGAGCAAAAGGGAAGAAGAGAATCTTTTAGGATAGGCAGCGTTTAGGCATTGTTAAAATCGCTTCACAGATTTTGATATGGTCCAAAAATATTTGATTTTTTCTAAAGATTGTGTAAAAATGCTCCAATTTTGGTTGTTCTAAGTTCACGAGTTAATTTTGATTACAGTGCGAGCCGCGGCCTTTTGTGCTTGCGAACTTGCTCGACTGTGTAGTCCACTGACTCACGCAACAGAGTATTGCTGTGCGATTCCGCTAGGCTATAGCACCGCTGCGCCTGTTGCTTAATGTAGTCCTTTAGGTAAGGGACATCGAGGTCTCTATGTAGAGTTTCGTCAGAGACATACCATGGGGCATCAGCAATAGTGCGCAACGTCCTGCTTTGCAGAACCTGCAGACTTCGCATGTGTGTTTTAGCAATAAAACACCAAGCCGCACATGCGTAAGTCATTGCTGGTCTTATGACCACCTTATTGAGTCGAATCTTAATAATCAAACTTAATTTTGACCGTTTACATAATAATGGGTAAAGCCGCCGAAACGTAATTTGGAATTTAGTTTTTAGCGCCTCCATATGGTTCCGCCAAGTCATCCCTTTGTCCAGAATGAAACCAAGATACTTAGCGAAGGATTCCCATGGTATACGAAGTCCATTCATTGAAACTTCAGACGGAACGCCGCGACGTCTTTTTGTACAGTAGATTGCCTGCGTTTTCGAATGGTTTATTTTAATTAGCCACCGATCCGCCCAATCTAATTCTTCTTCCACCGCAATTTGCAGCCTATCATGGACTAGGTCACCAGACCACGACTGAGCCACCAATGCAGTATCGTCAGCATAGAGATGGACTTCACAGTTGCTGGGACTAGGGACGTCATGGATGTACAGTGAGTAAAGGATAGGTCCAAGAACCGAACCCTGAGGGACGCCGGCTGTAATCAGCCGTGTTGTCGACAGCACATTGTCAATTTTGATCCGAAATTTTCTACCTTCAAGGAAGGATTTCAGTAGTTTTAGAAGCCAAAAAGGGAAGCCCTTTTGGATTAGTTTATACAAGAGGCCCGCGTGCCACACCTTGTCAAATGCTTTTGGGACATCCAAAAGCAAGATGCCAGTACTTTCGTTAAGGGTGAATCCTCTGGTTACACGTTCCACCAGCCTAACCGCCTGTAGCTCCGTACTATATTCAGACCGAAAACCGAATTGCACGTCAGGAATCACATGGTGATCTGACGAGAAATTCTCAAGGTGACGTAGAATCACCTTTTCAGCGAGCTTAGACGCAGCTGACAGCAGGCTAATTTGACGATAATCCTGGGGAAATATCGAACCCACCTTCTTTGGAATCATTATAACTTCAGCGGTCTTCCACGCGGATGGGAAGTACTGGATCCTTAGCATGGCATTGGCTATTGCCACGAGATAAGTTAAGGACTTCCGCGAAAGCAGCTTCAGCGCCTTATTTGTGATTTAATCCTCCCCAGGTACTTTACGCACTTTAAGGTCTTTAATATGACCTTGAATCTCTGCTGGTGTGCAATGCGGGATCTCAGGAGATACCGCTGATGTGCTAAGCAAATCTTCGGTTGAAGAAGCTTCTGAAGAATAATCTTCTGATGAAGAAAAATCACCAACGAATGCGCGACTGTCACTGACGCCGTTGGCCCTAAAATATCTCCTGACAGATCTTACGATGTGTTGCTCCTCGTCGAGGTCATTATCAACATCATAGTTGGGAAATCAAAAGCAGGACATACATGTACGTTAACGAAGAAGACGTAACATTATCGAAATCAAGGAGGCAATAAACGCGCCCTACAATTGTAGGGACGACTGACGATACGGCCCTTAGTGCACCCTTGAGAGACAAGACGCCTATATGGTGGACGACACTTGTTTCATTGAAGCGGATTGCCATTATGAGGTGCCGAAATAGTTGTGTAGTCTCCTACTGCCGTCGTAGACGTTGATCGTACTTCGTTTAGAAGCTAATGATAGATGGCAGTGTCACCGCTTCGCGCACGACAATACTGCGTTTTTTCTTCGCTTGTTTGCTTTGCGTTGATTGTCTCCAATAACTGTACCTATTCCATACCGACAATTGTTAGAAAGCATTAAACAGCACACCATGGCAGATGCTGGGAGAAAGCTAAGCTGTTTAATGCTAGGAAGTGCCTTTCTTCACATAACCTCCTCACTCTGAACAAGGCTCAGATAAGGCCTACTCTCGAATACTGCTTACGTGTTTTGTGGTGGTATCACCCAAACTACGTTGTTCATACTGATGCTGTTCAGAGGAGGGCTGTCCTACTGATCGGTGACACTTCTGTATCATACGGTCTCTTGACACTCTCGCACCGACAAACGGTCCATCGGCTCTCTTCTACCGTCATGACAACGGGCTTTGCTCCCCAGAGTTATTCTCCATGATGCCGTCACACAATAAGTCTGCCAGGGAGACCCACCTAACTTTGGACTCCCATGCCAACCGTGTCGAACTTCATATATCCAGAACTGTCCGGTACGACCGCTCCTTTGTTCCGAGGGTGTCGAGATTGTGGCACCGAGAAGGTTTTCTCAGCTCTGCTAACCTTGGTCTGTTCAAAAATTGGATTAACCTCCTTATAGGAATCTTGGTGCACTGGGATGCTGCATAAGCGGCTGCTTCAGTGTAAAACAAAATGTTGTATACGGTAGATTATAGCCACAAAAGTGGAAAGCAAACACACTCTCTGTTGCGTAGCAGTTACAATATAAATGTGGCTTAAGAAATATGTGCCAACAACTCAATCCTGTATTCCACACGACCAAATGATAAATCTGCCTACATTTTATAAGTGAGTCTGCGAAAGCAACAAGAATAAGCTCGTAGGAATCGCTTTATAAACTCTCTCGCATCTTCAATCTTCCTTGGCACTGAACATTCAGCAGTGAAGCACTCATTTATCCAAGAAGCAGCGGGCAATATGAAATCTCATATGCACCGTCAAGGTGTTAGATTTCAAAGCAGTTTTTCGGAATCGGATAAAAAATTGTAAGCGTTCAAGTACAAATGGAAGACAAGTGCGTGGAGAAAGGAAGAAAATTCCTCAGTTTCCATACGGCTGCATTTGCGAAAATAAATGGGAATCGTAACGGCATGAGGTATAGCTGCAATGTCAGCATTCATATATCACCCAATATAGGTATAATTTTTCTAGAGACATGGAATTATGCCAATGGTTGAACAATAAGGAAGTTCAAAGGCCAAACCAACGCCCCTATAGCTCTGTTGTCAATCAGCGATAAAGTAATTAAAAAATCTTCTGGCATTCATCAGTGCAACAGTACTCTGTAGAACGTTTGCTCTTAAACACTTGTAGATATGCAGGTCTGGTTCGACCGATATTAGATACAGTCAAGAAAAAAGTGTGCATGATGAAGATTCTCTGTCCCAGTTTGAAAGAATTCGAGGAAGTAACGGAAAGAGATTCTATCCAATTTTCTGTACCTACGCATTTAGATGAAACTTTTCTGTCGCCACTACAGCCTGTAGTTGCTAATTCTATTGATTTTTCAGTAAATCTTACGATACTGCTCAATCAGGGTACATAGAGGTCCTAGGAAGTCCAAGGAAAATATGGATCTCATCCAAGGATTCCCAAGAAGTAACAAAAATTTCCAAGGGATGCAAAGAAATATGAGTGTAGTTTTTCTTCCATTAAGCTGTCAATGCTTAGGTCCTCGGAAAAAGGGTGACAGCAAAAAGAAAGAAGTGCATCGATTGCATAGAAACATTATCATTATTAAATAGGACTTGGTAGTTTCACACTAACGAAATATATCAGTTTTGAGTTTTGTTGTTGTGAGAAAAATGTAAATTTGGTTGCTCCCCGGGTTGGCTTTAAAATAGGAAAATCTCATTTTAGTTCCACAGTTTTAACGGCGGTGTTCCACAAGAATCGGTTTTGACTAGCAACAAACTTGCGTTATTAAAAAATTGACCAGGAACATGTATAATAAAGGAATTCAGTAGATCCTGTCAATTAAGCAGGCTCACAATCAGTTCCTAGTCCTCAGAGATTTTACAACATTGCGATCCGGCCTAGCATCCCTCAGCATATGAAGTAGACAGACATACGCTCTTTGAGCTGTCTGGCATGCGTGTATCGCAAATATATCTCTATCATCCAAGTTTTAAGTGACAAATGTACAGGAAAATATATGTTGTATGAAATACGTCCAATAGATGCTTAGAATTACCGGAATTGGAAACGTATAAATTGCTAGCACCAAAAAATTTACATATACTCTCTTACACCCCTCAAAACCCCCAAAACCAAATTTGAAACCCCTGCAAATTTTTTTCTAAAACGTCAAAAAACGAAATTTGAACGATTTTTCGTTGTTTGCCTCTACTGGACCAACTTTCAGAAACTACGAAGCTCTTTAGTCCTTGGCATAGTAGTAACCTGGTGTGAAAGTTTCATCAATATTCGAGCGATACTTCCCAAGTTCAGGCAGACCGACAGACAGACAGGCCAACGGAAATGGTTTTTTGTGATTACAATACCTCCTCTCCCCAGTAAAGTAAAAACTGACAGTCATTCGAGCTACAATATGCTAATCATCCATCAGATGACCAATATATCTATCTTAACGTCTTTATCTAATCAACCAATTACGTCACTATAATAGTAAATCGCCAATTAAACGGTTGCCAGTATTTGACCTTTTCAGGCAATTGACTAATTTAGGTGTATCAATTTCTTAATTAATTAACAAGATTGAGATAACTATGTATACCATGTACAGTATGGTGACTAAGTGCGCTTAATGAGTAATTTTTTCTGAATCCTTGACAGTAGTCAGAATTTTCGATATAATGTTTCATTGTTTTTGAAAAGGAATATGAGAACTGGGGAGTTGGCGATAATCTGACAACCAAGAATTAAGCGCTTAACTTTTAGGCTTAGAAATATACCGAATAGAATCAAATTGATGACAGAATTGGGTAGGAAGAACAGATTCAGTATACTTGACACCAACTTTTTACTTATTCATTTAATTAGTATTAGAAGCGTAAGCTCAACAATTGGTGTACACGGATTGAAGCAACGAGATAATAACATTTTTAAATGGCAAATCAAGTTCCTTGCAATTATGCTAACACTATAACAAATCGTGGGAAAGCGAAAACGAAGTAAACCCATGCAAATACGTTAAATTATATCTCAAAAACTTATTATCGTACTTTATTGCTGATACTCAATCGTAATTCTTACCATCTGCCAATGTATGTATGAAGCAACCAACAGTCATCATTTTATTAACACCTGAAGATTTGGGTCGCTGTTAATCGTTCAATTTGGTATGGTAATTTCAAGATATAACGACAGCGAATAGTAGCCATCCTGCGATTTTCCTATTAGCTGCCCAGTGAAAGAATGAAAGAAGGGAATAGAATGGTTTCGAGATCTAGGAGGTCACCTTATCAATCAATGATATTACAACAAAGTACTTCTTGGCAATTTATGAGATTACAGATGTAATATACCTGTATGAGACCAAATTATGAGACAACTAATTTTCTATGTTGCCACAAGTACCTGGCATTTCAATTCACCGATTACACCAATTTGGTGCCCTTTGTACTATTTAAAATTTTTGTCTTGTTATTTGTCGGGACAATTTGTATTTTGCTGGAACTCTGGACATTATATGAAATGTGGGGAAAATCTCGACGAATCCCGACCATCTAACCCTAAGGCCAAGGTGGTGACCGTTGCGGCTAGTCCAATGTAACTCTAGCAATATGGTGATTTATCTTGTTGGAAAATAGGGTTCTCAAGCGTTTGAATAAATGGTTCTCGTACTTCCTTGATATACCGTTGCGCCTTTTTCCAATAGAAATTAGAGCTCTTTTAGCACCATGGTGTATCATAAACAATCTCCCAATCCACATCAGCAAAAATAGTACCCACTCAATTCAATTATCAAGTCAATAATAGTCATTTTCAGAGAGTACATGAGTATAAGAACCTAGGTGTGATCCTTGTCAACTCTCTAAGCTTCAATCTTCATATAGAGCAAATTCTTCTATCTGTTAATAGGTCATTCATATTTGTGATTCCAAGGAGTTCAACAACATGCAATGATCATGCTTTTCAACTCATCTGAATTAGAGTATGCAAGGCTAGTACGGAACCCTTGCTTTCTGACGGCATGTGACTCGTGAAGGTGACGTTTTTGACGTTTTAAAACCGATGACACATATTCGCCTATGGGAACCCATCAGGCCGAGCTATTGCTAAAACATGGTTTTGGTATCTAAACGATAATGAAAGGGAAGCACACTCTCTTGTATATCTGTAGAAAACAGTCCATGGTATTTACGATTGTCCATTTTTCACATCACTGTTAAGGTTCAATACCGCAAATTTTTTTCCTCGAAGCACGAGTACCTTTTACCTCTCTACCCCACGAACTGACATACTATTGCACTCAACTCTGTACTTAATGTGTTCCTGTTATAATAATCTTCAGGACTATTTTGATATACATATTTAATACAAAATTATCATACATGTAATGTGGCTTGGTTAGAGTGTATTACATTGCTTTGTTATCTCTCAGTATTCTTACCAGTAACTGGTATATCTTTTGGTGGTTTATATAAAAATAATTTGATAAGCAGTAGCACCTCAAACCATCACTACTACAGTATGATGCAAGTGACGTTCAACTGAAAGCTTTGTATCATGTTATCCGAGACAGCTCCTGAGTCGTGCCCATCTATCGCATTTTTAATGACGATCTTGGTTCTGTTTAGGAATGTATGGTGAGCATGCACGAGTCAGAAGGCGTCGCGAAGTAAACTTTTGTGTGAGGAATACGTACACCATACTCTACCATCTGTGGTTTAGGGCGCCATTAAGTATAGTGCTAAGTCACTTCTAGATTCCATTTGAGAAAGATGGTGACGTAACGGTATATCCAGGACATACTGGAAACCCACTTTCCGCAATTTCTGTAAACGCTTTGAAAGTCTCCTTTCTAACACGATAATGTCCACTCTGTATTGTTAGAGCTACAATAGACAACCTCAATAACGCTCAAGTTAGCCTTCGTCCTTGACCTCCTAAATCTCGATATCTTTTGCAGATGAAGCATGTGTGGGATACCTTACTTTTCATAAACGCTCATAGCTTTAGGCAACCAAGTACATCTAGCTTGGGAAAAGAGATACCTCAAGAAAAGGTTAATCACCTCATCAGAAACAATCCTCGACGACGGCATTGGGGTAGCCTAGCAGATGTTTTAACTTCAAAAGTTAATCACTACTTGCTCTTGCTCATGTCTAACTATATAGGTACAAAATTTCAAACCAATAAAATCATTTTACTGGGTGTTCTTTTATTTAATGACTGAGTGTATCTCAAATTACTGCCCAAGACTACAAGTATATTACATGCACATGCATTAACAAGATTGTTATTTCCCGCCCGCGTTTACTGGCCTTGTCCTCTCTTGCTGGGCACATCATAGAAGGTTTTTCCGCGAGTGATTTTATTTTCTATAGTCTGTACACTTCAGGCAATATCAAGAGTCAAGTCTGCTAATCCGCCTCTAGGAAGTCATTGATATTTTTAATGACATTTTTCACGTAGGCCGCATCTAATATACCTCCAATTTAGTAATAATGATAATAGACTTCTAATTTATGTTTCAAGCATCCGATAAGTGGACTTGTAGATTGCATTAACGCTAGTCCGGGAAACTGTCTGATTTATGTGAGATACTATGACGGAAATTGGCATATTCAATTCAATGATGATTTTTATCATGGTTTTATTATGATTTATTGGTTGTTTCAAGTCAAAGCAGTAGGTAATGCGGATATATCTATATTCATGTTGTAGGTCAATGTAAAGCGATTATAAGTAAATTTAGCGGTAGCCTATATTGGAGGAATGACTTTTTAGAGGAGCTGCATAGCAAAATAGATTTTTTTACGTAAACAAATTTATAATAGAGCTGTACAGAGATGGAAAAAAATACAGATCCTATACAGCCTCTATAAACTGTCCGCGGTCTTAGAGAACCAAAAGTGACATCAAAAGAAGGGAAAATCTTTCTCTAGCACAAATATTAGTGTTAAATCTGTTTCTTATCTCGTCATTGTATATTATTTCAAATGTTGCATTGTCTATCAGAAATGTTCGTAAGACGTGTGCTCTTAGTTGAAGCATTGCAGGTCAGCAGTTATGCTTGGTCTGGCAGCTTGGATTCCAGGTCAAGCTTAGAAAGAGGCGAGGAAGGAAGATTGAAAGGATTGGGGAGAGCGAAGATGAGGAAGTGGGTTGGTTCTGTGGATGTCTTAGCAATTTTAAATAAGATTCCAGAATTCTATTTTTGCCTAAAACTTGTTCAAAGTAACTGATATGAGTTATGACAACACTATAGATGTACGTTTCGAATGGAAAGTAGATTCCAGGAAGTCTTAATTCAATTCGCTATATCCTCTAACTATCAAGTCCTAAGTGTTTAGTTCTTCGGATATCTCGATCTTATAGAACATCGTAAATCATCAGATGGTTGTATTTGTATATGGCCCTATAAATCACTGTGATTTAATTATAATCTAGTCGTTACTTATTTTATGATCTAAATCTGTGATAAATTATTTTTTATTGGGGCTATCATTGTCAGAGAAGATATAACATGGTTAGGACGTTTAACAGGGAAGAACTGCTCTACCAGTTTTCACGATCAACCGACCTGAGCCTCTGCCCCAGGTGAGTATATGACGACCAAATTACAGACCGTCTTACAATGTTCCAGCCAGGGGCAAACTGAGAACACCAAGTTCATCCTCTCCAGGCAAAATCGAGGAAACTGCATTACGTACATGACCAACACCACGTGACGTGCTGCTTGCTAGGATTCTCTATCTAAATGTAAAAATTTCAATATGGCATTTGTTTTGGTTAATATCAAGATTATTTATCAACGCTGATGCTTTCGGAGATATTTCGTTGAAAATGAGTATAAAATATAAAGCTCTGGTGGTATACGTGAGATGTATGGTGACTATTGTGGGAGATACAGAAGTCCAGGAGACTCAGATATAAGTCATAAAGTGCTACAGGTAAGCTGCAAAAACATATCTGCATGATGTAGTTGGTAGATTACTTAAAATTGCATGTCTGGATTCAACCTCTTTATACTCTTTGTAGTTGTATTTATTCACAAAGAATTATGAATTACATTGGTGTTTCTGTATTGTTTCAGAATTATCAAGAAGCAATTTAATGAAGCAAGATAATTTTTATACCATTGTCAACAATGATAATTTTTTTTGGAAGTGAATACATTTTGTGCGTCATAATTAGTGTTGGATTTCATTATTCTGGACCTTGTTGTCAGCAAAACTGCTGAAAGAGATATTACCCTTGTTGGGGATATTTTATGAAGATATGACCACAAAATAATCCTTCAATATCGGAAATATAATTTTCAGCAGATTTCAAATTAGGAACAAACTAAACTCTCGGCACATTCCTATCATTCCTTATTTCAGGCGCATTCTCGGCATTCTTTCGATAGTTCCTTCAGATCTCCAGGCAAGTAGACGGCGGTGTTGCCATCGTTTAAGGTGCAGCTAGCGCTTCTTCTGTCTTATGTGTTTTGCGATTCCAGATTACGATATGATTCTGAACGTTGATAAAATCCGTCGAATTCAATATAAAATTCCACAAATCTTTAACTATAGAACAAAGCAACACGCTTTTAACTGACGTTGTGTATTGTACTAGCTGAATAGGATCTGTTTGCTTTCCATCTATGTGACAATAACCAACCGTATAAAGCGTTGTCTCATGCTTTTTAGCAATCATCAGTACCGTATAGCACAACCCGTTACCACTACTACCATTAACTGATAAAGTGCCGTCTGTGAGACTGCAGGCAATTTTATTTTCAATGTTTGAATAAAACTGTACCTGCCCTTCGGTCAATGACCTTATCTAATCTTTCTCCTATTGGTGCCCTGTCTACCGCATAAACAGTGGTAAATTTGGGAAAATCATCTTCAAGACAGTTGTAATTCTTAGTTCAGCGCAGCCTGTGAAACGGCACGTTACGATTTACGTAAGAATTTCTTGCAACTCGTAGCCACGGCAGGCCTGTGAAAAAACGTGTACGTTACGGCGATGAAGATTTTGAGGAAACTCTTCAGCGTTGGTATGAAGAAGATGACGCAATGTGTAGTGATTCTAGGGAGTTAGACGAGGAATTTGAAATTTTCGATCATGATAGTAGAAGTGAGTTATCTCAAAGTAGTGACGAGAGTGAACAAGTTAGAGAACAACAAAGTGTGGATGAGAGGAAGTATTTGTTTGAAAAAAACCGTCATAGATGGTGCACAACGGAAGTACCAGGAATATATTATATTGTAATGAAAGTTCCTGTTATCAAGGAAAAGCCCGACAGCTCGGAGAAGAAGCAGATCCTTTTCTGTGTAGCACCTGTTATTTACTGAATAAATCTTACAACATATTGTGAAATGGACAAATCATAATATTCACATCGGGTTTCAATTTAAATCATGAGAATATCAAAACTATTTTTTCGACTGATGGAAGTGGAAGAGACATCTTCAGGCCAGTGATAAACGAAAAACGATTTGCTACACTTTTGTCTGCAGTGAGGTTTGACAATCCAGAGGACAGGAATGAAAGGAAAAAAACTGGACCCTGTAGCAGCAATTTCTTTTTTTCTCAACAGTTCTATAGAAAATAGCCAAAATGTCTATGGAACTGACCAGTCGACCACCGTTGACGAAGTGCTTGTGAGCTTTCGTGGAAGAGCTAGTTTCAAAATGTATATGTCAAACAAGCCATCCAAATATGAGTTAAAAAAAATATCTTTAACAGATGCTAGAAATGCCTACCTTTACAATGCGTATAATATATAGAGTTGCCCATCCTTGTGTGGACGGAATATTATTTTACTAATATTGGAAATTATACAGGGTGTCCCAGTTTTGACCTACATATCAAAGTTGTGATTTTTTAAGTGGAATGCCTCACGTTTTATTGCATATTTTAATAAACCAATTCAAAAGAAGAAGACTGATGTAACATACTATGGGGTTTTGGTAATTAGCTACTGAGATGTAAGGTGTTTTGTCCAGAAAAACCGTCCACTTCGGCATCCCCTCAAAACGCCGTTTTGAAATTTGAAGTGCTGAATTTTGTATAAAAAAAACTTACACACCTCAACCTTTATCTTATTTGTTACTTTTTCGGAATTCCATTTTTGCTCATACAGGGTGGTCAATAACGCGAATTTTTTTTGGTATAAGGTGTGATTCAGATAAAATCACTAGATTTTGAGTTATTAAGCTTTTAATAGAACAACACACCAAAATTAAGGAAAAAACCATCCATGGAAACAAAAGACAAACAGTGGGCTAGTTCCATATTGCCACTAAGAGTACAGATTTGACGTAAAAACTTATTACAATCAGAACAGTATAAATCAGCTTCAAGTGTAATAGAGAAAAACAACTATAACAACAACATAAACAAACAACTATCACTACTCAAGAGCCTAATCTACAAAAACTGCTCGAAAACATCTCCATTATGTTGAATACACAGCCGTCATCTTTGGATAAGTGACCGCTGCACATCCCTCAGCATGTGTTCCCTTAGGTTCAGAAAAGCATCCTTAATCCTGTCCTTCATATTTTCCGGGCTAGATGATGGATATCTATAAGCCTCTTGCTTAATGTAGCCACATAGAAAGAAGTCTATAGGTGTCATAATCTGGTGATCTAGGAGGCCAAGATATAGGCCCGTCACGATCGATTCAACGATTGTTACTCCAGGTGTCCAAATGGTTACGCACACGATTATGATAATGCGCAGGCCTGTTGGAAGTACCTATTCATCCGAGTTTGCAGGTAGACATGCTCCAAAAGTAAAGGCAAATGCTCGATCAAAAAATGTTATTTGTATAATAAGACTACGTATCGAATGACAAAATATCTATGCTTGGAGTGTAGGAAACCAGTATGCCTGCAGTGTTCAAATCCCAAATGCCACATTTGTGTGAATAAGCCTTAGATTCAGGACTTGCTAGGATCTTTGAAGTGTAATATTTCTTATCGTATTGTTTTCCTGACGTACTGTTATAGTTATTATTGATAGAAAAATATATAAAATTGCTTTTATCCATTATTTTTTTTTAGTATCTTGCTTCCTTGGATATTACATTACCATTTTTTTTCAAGTTAAAAATTATTATCTTAATTTCTTTTCAAGATAATTTTTCCGGATATATTATATAAAATTATTACTGAAAATATTCACCTAAGAGGTCTTAATATATATATTTGTAAAAAATTATAAGTATCATTTGTTTCGCTTTGAAATGGTGCCAGTCTCACAGGCTGCACGTCACCAGTTGTGCTCCAAGTTTGCACGTTACCATTTAGAGGTTAATCACAATTTTTAATAAAAATTTCCCAAGAATGTGATTGTTTTCGCCACGTTTCACCTTCAGACATAAGACCGTAAGATCAGTACTGTCACAGATTATACAGATGTGACACCTGCTGTCGGTCCTTTTGATCTTCGTGTCCCCAACTACTTACCACATTTCCCGCTGATGTCATTAGTGTCTGGGGATGTTTTCCTAGGGGTTAATAATAATAATAATAATAATATTTATTCACTCAATGTACAAAGATAACAAACAATATGAGTAAATAATATAAATCAAAACAGGCCAATAGAAGGCATCGCCTGTACATGGACCAATAATTTAAGTTGAAACTGTAGAATGCAAATGACAAAAATTAGCTACAGTAGATTATGTATTTATTGATGTTCGTATTTATGAGTTTATGAATTCAGTCCTAGATATAGAATGTAGCCACTTTTTTAAATTTCTTTTGAAACAATTCCGAAAACGTAATCTTTTAAGTCTTTAGGTATAATTTCATAAAATTAGGCGCTAAATAGAGATATGATCGCTGCATTATAGATTTATGCGGTTGAGGAACTACTGTGCCACGAATTTTTGTACCTGGTATAATGATTATGTTTAATTTTTGGTCGGTGTTTACAAATTTATGGTAGTGAGTGATACTGTGTAAGAAATAAAGCTGTCTTATATCATACATTCGAACATCTGCGTATAATTTTTCAGTGGGATAAAGTTTCGGTTTTTTAAATATCATTTTTAGAATACTTTTTTGAAAAACATCTAAATTATAGATATGTGAGGAACATGCAGCTCCCCATGCTAATATACCATATGTGAGATGAGGCTCAATCAGTGCATGGTATAATGTTCGAAGATATTTTTCTGTCAATATATTCCCAAGGTATTTAATTTTGTAGGATACAAATCTAACTTTCTTTAAAATATAATTGACATGGATGTCCCATCGTAAGTGAGGATCCAAACCACTCCAAGGTATTTTATGTTGGGCACTCTATAATTTGCATTTTTTGATCATTAATATTGAAGGAGAAATTTGTGTAATTTGGCAGATGTCTAGCATAAGATCCAAATGGTAAAAAATGTGTTTGAGAGTAGTTAATGCTTAATTTTCTACTGTTAAACCACTGAATAATTTTGATAAAATCATTTTCAATTACATTTTTCAGATCAGGCCAGTCAGTGCCTTCATATAATATTGCAGTATCATCTGCAAAACTAGTTATTTTGCCAACACAATTAATTTGGAAAATATCATTTAAATATATATTGAATAACAGCGGTCCTAAGACAGTTCCTTGTGGGTCACCACACTTAATATACTTTCTTTACTAAATGATCCTGATATCTGCACAGATTGTGGGCGATTTGACAAATAACTTTCGATCAATGAGTACGCGTTTCCTCTGAAACCAATTCTCTCCAATGCTTATGTTACGCATTATTAGCCTGACGTCACGAATGTCATATATCAAGCTACATAATGAAGGAATTTGTAGTCTGGTAGTACTATGTGGTACTGTACCTTGACTAAAAAAAGTTTCACCAAAGGGCCATTCATTTCACGTGCCTGGAGTCGAGACCACCGGGTACTGGATCTGGCACGAACACGTCTTGTCAATAGCGGCAGCTGCTAGAAAACAGCTAGGCTATTTATTTAGGGCTGAGAATTACTTTTCCCCATACAGCTCCTTTGTTCATAGGGTATCGAGATTGTAGAGTAATCTACCTGAAAATGCTTTTCCCAAGTTGGGAAGTTAAACAATCGGAGTGGCAAAGTTTCTGTAAGCTCCTCCAATCAGACTCGGTGCCCTGGTAGGCTTTTGCCTATGCGCGTGTTTCGGTATAAAAAAACGTTTAACTAAACCTGGTTATATTTATTAAGCACCAACTATATAGACAAACCGAGCCTCGATGTCCCCAATTTAAATGCAGAAAACTGGCTTGCAATAATTTGTCACCGCAAATTCCTCAAAATAACAAATTGCCTCACGAAGCTATAAATTGACTTTACATCGAAATCCACATAAAAATTCGTGTTCTTTATGGCCGGATGATGTTTATGCATATTTTCTATATACATCTATTTTTTTATCTTAATTAAGGAAATTGGTTTAAGCGACGATTTCTTTGAGTATGATTAGGCGATATTCAGTAGAAAGGTCTGACTTTCGTTAATACTTATTCTCTCATATCAAAACAACGTGATTTGGAATTGGCTTAGAGCAGTGTTTTGAACAATGATCGGTGGATAGAAATGTATTAAGTAGGAGTTGATAGATGATTTTGGGTGAGTAGTTGAGGCACGCTGATAACTGGCGGAGGGGTAGTGGGACTAAATCAATGTTTTCAAAGCAGCGATTTTTTGGAAAAAATACTCTTGAGGCATTTCTAAATTCTCAGCCAGATCATTTAGTCGGGAAATAAACTTTGACAGCTGCCTGCAAAATGGTTTGTCAAAAAATTGGAAAAATGTATTTGTGGAACTTTCAACACGATATTATTTTAAAAAGGACGGATCATTTCGATGGGACAATCTACCAGTCAAGCGATCAAAAGAGTTACGAGTGCACATGACTGAGAAGGTAAGTAACAATGTGAGGAAAAGCGTACCCGATCTTATTGGCTCGAACACGGCAACGTGACTTACAATCCCATGATGTCCAGAGCCGGAATTTTGGAGTCGTTTTTCTTTTTTCTCAGCTGTGTAATACATTTTTTGCTGATGACACTTCGTTTATACTAGCTAGTAAGAAGTTAGCATGAGTTATTTGTGAAAAAGACGATGAAAAAGTTATTATTGTTAGTCACACAATGCATTCGTTGGAGGTGTCAAAGAAAAGGAATGAGTTAAGTCGGTTCAAAATGCGAAATCGAATCGTGGTTAAGTAGGTTCACTTAGGTACGATGAATCTTCGACCTCTATATATCACACTGTCTAGAGCAAATTCATCATATTTCTGCTTCCATGGCAGATGTAGGGTAATTGGACATGTGTGACTCATTATGTCTAACAGGGGCATATTATCACTGACGTCAGCAGGTTCTTAATAATAGCAGGTATTCCACTGACACCAATTACGTAACAATTTACTGCCATTTACCGCACACAGCTTCCAACCTACAAATTTCATCCCTCTCAAGCAATTTCGGAAAACGGGCGGGATCTCTGAAACGTTGTAACACTATGTTTCAGCTGTTTTATTCTTTTGTCCGTCGTCAAGCCGCCTCTGAATCAATTTCAAGTTCTCTGTTTCTTAAAGCTATCTGCATCATACTAGTCCGTGTTTCTCATTTATGTCGGTTTGTCGGTCCGTGTCTGTTTATATATCAATCCGTCATAATTTACAAAAGCATCGTAGAACGCTAAAGTGGTACGTACTCCAAATATTGCTAAAATATATAAATATTTTCCTGGAACGGTGTGTCAATGACGACAATACCCCAGATTCACCAGTTGGTGTTTGTTACCCATTGCTCTGTGAGCAGTGGTCTCATCGACGATGCAGCATCGCGCGGTGCACGCAGTGCCTACGATTGCAAGTTATTTTCAATTATAAGGTAACTCAGGGTGATAAGGTGGATCGGGTGAATTGGTGAATTGCTCTAGTCCTTCACCGGGAACACAGATGTCGCTGTAAGTCTGAATTGCAAAAGTGTATTATGATATGTGTTCCGTGCACCTGATGAAAACAACTATTGTTTTAAAAATCGTAAGTTATTTGTAAAAAACTCTTTTTGGTGCTCAATAATTCTATACGGTGCATGCATCTGTAGATATTGCTTCAGGTAGCGTAGTCTGCGCTGTATTTTTTATATGCCTTCTTGGACTGTTTATATGGTACATAATCTAGAAATCATTGCTTTTAATATTCTGAACTCTTCGCTACGCTATTCACCATTTCACCATGGCAAATGGGAAAAATGGTGAATTTGAGCATGGGTGATTCGGTGAAGACTTTGTCTTACGTGTAAAGTATTTCTTTTAATCTGAACTGAGTTTTTCCGGTGCTAGAATTTTTAACCTAATTATATGCCTCTTTTTTGGTTTGTCGGCGACTAAAAAAAAACACATTGTACTAGTATTTCTCGATCTTAGTTAGCTCTAATGCTCACTATTCTTTCAGACAAACATGCCTACATTTCATAAACGGCAACGACGATTTATTCGAGCTGATTGGATAGAGGCATAACTTAAAGATACTGTTAAAGTAGTACAAAATGGAATGAAAATACGATCATATATGTGGTAAAAAGCAAAAAAGTAAACTCACCAATCACCCTATATGCATTCACCACTTCACCAAAATGGCTGGGTGAAATGGCGAATTTATTGAAAATAATTAATGTGCTTTTTTTTACTTTAGTAATGTGTTAAGGAGGATTATACTGTTAGGTTGTTGCCAACATATTTTGTGGAAAATAAGTGACTTTATTTTGTTTAAATAAACATTTTGTTTTTTTTAGACGGCTCAATATTTTTGTTGCCATATCACACTGACTTACCCTACACACATTATACATCCGACCTTATCATTTAATTTACCCATTATTACAGAGATCAGAAGCTTCTTAATGATGGAACTTCTATGACTAGTACTGAAAACGTTTACCACACCCTACCCCCTACAGGACCATTCCCCCAAGTTTCAATCCCTACAAACACGATGTTTGAGCGATTTTAATTTTTGGGTATTTTTGCTCCTAGCTCCGCTGCCACTTGAGCGATTCAGAAAAAACAAGAGCTTGTCCCTCTTTGGCATAGTAGTAGCTAGCATTGTGTGAAAATTTTGTCAAAACCCGAGCGTAGTACTTTACAAGTTATACTGACTGATAGGCAGACAGACAGACCTACGGAAATATCATATAACATCCAAAAAACATGATGTCTCAATTTCGAAATTTGTATTGCAATACTTCCTCGCCAGTTGGCGTAAAATTACCAAGCTGATTTTCATCGTCAACACGTACAATGAAGACAATTCAAAAGCCCTTACGCTCTCTAGACCATTCATTCTACTGTCGCACCGGACCATCTCGGCCAACAGTCAGATTAACAAGTAATCATAGAGCAAAATAGCAATGAACTTTCTATGAATATATGCATAATAGACTTTGACTCAAATCACTATTCACAGAAAATGAAGATGAATCCGAAACAAACAAGAAAGTTCTTCCAGCTCTGAAGAATATAAGCATTGACTTAGCCCCGCTACCCCTCCGCCAAGTCTGTAGTTTTGGTATTATAGGAGAATAATTAGACAAGTTTCCAGGGTGTCTCAAATACCAACCCAAGATTGATTCACGCATTTAAACTGAAAGGACATATAAAGTCAAAAGTGACCTCAGTGGCTACTCCTAAACTATTCAGGTTATTGTATTCCTATACAGACTTTTCGAAAAATAAAAATACGTCTGCCAATCAAACTGCTGTCACTGGAGTAATTGAAAATAAATATGCTCAGAGTTGCTATGAAAGACGTAGTCATGTCATGCCATGCTAGTAGGTCAGGAAAATAGAAATGTAAATGAATATAATATTTGAGAGCATTTAGAAATTAATGACTTTCGTATTGCCCGAACGACGGATTCTCATAGTATCGACAATCATTTTACCATACTATCACCATAATAAGACTCGATTACATAATACAATTTTCGTTGATAACCCATATGGACCGGATGCAGTACTAACGGTTCCATTTCATCACCATAAAATCATTCTAACATAGCCAACTAACAATATGGTTGTATGGCCATATGCAGTTGCTGGTGATTAGGTGATACCACCTGGTGATTATGTGGTACCATAAGATACCATAATGTGCTATCGCCATCAGCCAATACGAAACGTTACTCCATAAATGCCGAGGCACGGTACTCGGATTAATCCTGTGCTTAGCTACAGGTACTGTTCGTACTTTCCAGGTGATAATTTGACGCGGCGGCGTACTGTGCCGGTACGTCATCATTACCATGGCATCCGGGGGTTAAGAGGTTTCACCTCTTCGTGATATATGGTGTGCGAAGTAGTAACGTCACTTATACAGAGTGTTTCGGAGAAAATTTGAAAGGGAACTTATAGTAAGTAACACCTCAGGTCAACTTTCGCACCAAGAGTTATCACTGGGCTCCGTAATGGTATGTTACGGTATTTGGGGCAGCTGACTTCAATGTTGGGGTCGGTTGACCTCTATCGAGTCAGATTCAAGGTCATTTTGGAAACTTTGAAGAAATGCTTCAGCATTTTTGAACAAATTACATTGTAGTCGTTTGAATCACTGAATCCTAGTTTGGTGGCGCTTGTTTTGCTTACCGGTTCAAGGATAATTTCACAATGTGAACTGAGGTTATCTCAAGGGTTGATTTACCTAGCGAGGCTGTCTGGAGGTTATTTTGAGGTCACAAGAGTTTCTGAACATTTGAACAGCACCACACCTACGTTTTTGAGGGCGCTGAGTCTTGATATGGCATTCGTTCTACCGGGTGAGCTCATCCGGAACAGTTATTTTCGTTCATTAACTTGAAAGTGATACGTTTTCAAAATGCTTAGCGAATCATGTCGTATGTCAAAAGCGTTTAGTTTTGGTATACACGTTACTTCAGTCTTGGCAACGGTGTTTTTTCAACGTTACCAACACTCTCTTGGTTCAGAGAAATGGCTAGCTGAGAGTTAGTGTGCATCCATACTGCGAACCTCGTACAAGTAGATTGTCGCTACCTACATATGCTTGATAACCTATGACGTGCGATCATTCGGCACTGGCAAAAGTGGTTGCAGCATTTCCTCAAAATTTTACATGTCTCATTATATGATACAGTTTTACAATTTTTTTACAAACTCCAAGAATTCGAAGTCATCCGTCATCGGCCTCGAATTTTCGCGTCTCCAAGTGATCAGTATTTCTGATTGAATTAACGCGAGTAAGCTGGTGTGCCACTAGGTACTGGGAATTTATTCACAAAGTACCACAACGTCGTAACAATAACACCCAACACTACAGATATAAATACAAACGCAGACAGCGATGAGTAAAATACCAACCACTTGAAGACAAAAAGTGAAAGTGTGAAACAAACAGGGACGCCATATTTTCACAAGAAGGTCGAAATCAAGTGCAAATGATATCATATTCGCTAAACAGCTTGAAGCGCTTTGCGTTTTGAAAAATGAGAATACCAGCTCTGAAGTTATTTCAAGGTCAAATTGAGGCTATTTCAAGGTCAACGTGTGTGAAATGTTAGAATCTGAAAATATCCACATTTATCTTTTTGGGCTAGGGAAATCCTAATCTGACGTTTATTTAACAGACAAGGTCGTGACAATGACACTCCAAGGTCAAATTGAGATTTTTTAAAAGTCAGAGTGTATGACTTTTCCAGAAAGCAAACGCCAGATTTGAATTCAGCGCCTAAAAGCTACAAAACACGTTTTAAATTTTTTTATGCATTTTTGTAATTTGGCCTTGAAATGACATTGAATATACCGTAATATAGGTCATTCGACCATAATATTATAACATTGAGTCCAGCAACTCCAAAAATCATAGGACACCCTGTGGAGTCCATTGGCACCTAGATCAAATGTTGACCTAACAGACCGAAAAAGCATGATCACTAAGGCCCGTATCGTCAGTCGTCCCTACAATTGTAGGGCGCCTTTATGGCCTCCTTGATTGTCATAGTTTTCTACTTCTCCCTGTCAGCGCTCTATTTTGAGGTTATCTCACAAATATCTATTTGCTTGCTTTTGAGTTATATCATGTTATATCAGCCTGAAATTTCCTACAATTTAAAAAGAAAACATATCTTCACAATAGGAGAGCGCTGACGCTGACACGGTACAAGTGTAATCTAGAAATTTTTGAAGGAGGGAAAGGAGTATGACAATCAAGGAGGCCATAAACGCGCCCTACAATGTAGGGACGACTGACGATACGGCCCTAAGGCTCCGCAGTTAGCCTCACGGCACTGCTTGCCTCATTTCATCATGAAGGGGTGCATTATATCATAATTGATAAGCAATCATCAGACATATCCTCGTTTAGGCCAAAATAGTGCGTTATATTGTTCCCAAACTGTCATGCCCAATATTCCCTAACATAACATAGTCGCTAAGCTATATAAAACATATTGACACCCATCATTCAAATTCATGACGTATCAGTAAATACCTTTATGGCCTTACTTTGCCATCAAAACTGCATAGGCGCAGTCGAAAAAGAGAGTAAATATTCCACAAGGATCGGTTTCAGAACCAGTCTGCTTTCTGTTACACATTAACGATCTTCTTTACAAACCATAAATCCAAAAAATATAATGTAACATATGAAACTTTTCCTGCGGCTTTCATGCTGATAGCTGATAAAGTTACATCTTCTCTGGCCGATAAATGAAACGACATAATGTAGGACTAACTATTTCCACCCTTTGAAAAAGATTTAATGAGGTGGAAGTCCGTTGGACGTTAAAACCCAGAAACCTCGGAACCCAGAGAATTTTTAAAGATTTCTGAGGTATTCAGTGGAATGCGTTTTAAAATACTATGTATAATTTGGTGGACTTTTTGATTTCCAATTGTTGCTAATTTATTGAGCTTAGAACACCTGGTAGATCTCATTAAACTTTATTAAAAATGTTATGTATTTTACGGCTTCGCTACTGAGATACTGGGTTATTTCTTCTGTTATTGATTTTTTAATTTTCCTTAAATTACTAGACAAAGACGATGGTATCAAATTTAACACGGTATTTCGGAGATCTACTAAGCACGCCAGTGTAATTAAGGGACTTTCAGACAAACAAGATATAGTTTTCTGTTTATAAACAGGTAATTTATGAGTCAATAGCTGAAAATTTTAACAGTAATTGAAATCCATGAATTAAACGGAAATGTCGGGGTAGCTGTGGATCGCCCTAGATTTGTTCATTGGGAACCGGGAAAATCAACAATTATTTGAATTCAGATAGTTCAAAATGTGGAACCCTTTTTCGTGAGTTCCGATGGTTAAAACTAAGCTGATTAGGAACATTTCAGACCTTTCGCTTTATTTAGACGGATGACGGCTTGGTCTTTAACGAGTGACCTGGAAACAATCAGTGCCCTGGAACCATACATGGGGTTATGTTTCTACCGATATATTCCAATAGAAGTTGACTCTCTGAATGATCCCTCAATAAGTTAGCGCTTTCTTAGCCTACTTGATGAAATGGCCAGGATCCTGCACGTCATCCAAAAGCCGAAAATATGAACCATCCCAATGTTAGCCCTTTGATATTCTAAACTACGTCTATGACCGATCTTACCACCGAGCCTTAACAAAAGAGAAGAAAAGTGGAAGAGTAGCAGGCAGTGCTCAAACAAAACCCTCTCTCCTACGAAAACACAGCATGCAAAAGGCTGATGTGCAAGTCACCGCATTTATAAAAGGGCCTGTGCTTTGATTCGGCCTCCGGCTTGTGTGGGTTGACGTGTAGCCACCTTGGCGCAACGTATGTGGTCCCGATATATTCTGAATTTAATTTTTTCATCTCACAGGATGGAGAGTCATTTGAACAAGCTGAGGATCTTTCCTCAACAACTTAGATATTTCATGAATTTTAAACAAATAGAACACATGAATAACTACCGGCACATCTAGATGATTTGGAAAATTTGAAAAAATTTCCTGTCTGTTGCCCTCCTCCATTCTTAGCACCTAAGTCTTCATCGAAATGAGAATCTGTGTACTCGATTTAGATAGGAAATACAATTCAATCGAAATCACAGGTTCGCAAGGATTTTTGAAATTCTCTGATAATACTTTCTGTAATCACTAGAATTCTAGTCTGGCCAATAAAATTACATGTATTAATATACTTTACTCTAAACGTAGCATAGCCCATAGCCTGTTCTTAAAAAAGGTCGTCTAGCCATCCAAAGTGACAAGGCTTTGTGTCGTTTTTTAATGCACTAGATACGTTATCCTCGTCCATCGTCACGAGAAACGATAAAATCTACCCAGAACTGCTGCCGTAACTCTTAATTTTGTTATGGAATCATCGTTACATTTGTTCTTAAAATAGTGTGACAGAGAAATGCTTTCGATACATGTTACTGCTTCCGTTTGTCTGGGATCACCGGCGAGCGTGCCAGTCATAGTAAATGTTCCGGTCTTGCATCCGCGCTACCGCGTCTAACCCGTTGTACCGTCAGATGTTGGGGAGAGGCGACATACCAGATGGATTAGCGGTAGGGCAGAGTAACAATGTCAATAAGTTGGGCATATTTTTTCTGATTGATTTCTCTTTATTCTATCGTTGCTTCTCGGAGGGTATCGCTTGTGCTCAACATAGCCCTTTAGGAACTGATGACGGCGCTAGTAACCCCCTTTTCCTATGCCGAAATTCAGTACATGGTTAAGCAATACTTATACGTAGATCTACATCATAATTACGTAGATACGTCGCCACCATAAGATCATCTGATACAAAAACAAAATAATAACGTTTCTTTAATTCGCAGTTAGAATCTGTGTTTGCAATGCACGTTTTTCTTGCACACCAGCATAATGTGTAGTTATCGAATCCATCAGAAATGTAGATTTATTCCCTACTAACGTGATAGTAATTGCCTCTTGCAATTTTTTTTTTATCCATTCCACATTGTAATAATATCGTGCTTCCAGGAATACACGCTTATCTCTTTTTGCTGAGACTACTAGGTATTTACTGCTATCACAATCAACAACTCTATAATTTATTATTAACCTGTTTAAAGATATGTGAAGGAATGATAACTATTACAGCCTAACGTGCAATGCAAATTTTATCCGCCGTTAAACGTTCCTTGAAGAGGCGTTACTGTTAGTTTAAAATTTAAGAAGGATCATTCCTCAAGCAGCACTCAATCCTCAAGGAACGTCTATAAATGTGAACCTACGCTAAATACGCTATATGTAGCACTAGCTGTTACCCACGACTTCATATGGTTAGAATTGTCAAAATAACTGAAATTTTAAAATTAATACATTAGACTACACCAAATTTCAAATTTTAAAAAATATCTCTCTGCCTAGTTTTTACTTAGGATGGGTGTATATATGTATATATATATATATATATATATATATATATATATATCCGACAAATTTTAACCACATATTCACTGTTACGAAAGAAGTTGATTTCTCAAAAAAAAAAAAATGTAATCAAAGTGCTACAGAAATCGAGACACTGAAATAATACATTTAAACCGTTCACTTATATAAAAGCGTTGTGGGCGAACCAGACCCTCATCCACTCCACGTCTGGGGCGCAAATCTCGTGCACGTTAAACAATTGAACTAAATGTTTCGTGATGTGGTATGCGCCTTTTCGGAAATCGTTGTGCATACAAACGAGAAGCCGTTCCCGAATTTTGCCCTGCTTCTCCGTACGCTAAAATAATGTCCACTAAATCCTCATTGGTGTACACATGTGCCATTTTCATTAATAAATAACTAAAGACAAACTTGCAAAATAGTTTTTTATTTAACTTCACAAAAATCGACCGTGCTTCATTCAGTTCACCCACTATATAGATTAAACCTTATTTACACGTTGTTATCAGTATGGAAAAACAAAAAATTCCTGGTGTTTTGTTTTCGTCAGTTGTTTGGTACAGCATTTTCTACAGTAAATTATTAATGCGCGTTTTAATATCACGACGATGTACGCAAAATACAGATATTTATTTTTCAATTTATTATTGAAACTCAGGTGTATAACTTAATTTCTGTAGAACTTTTATTACATTTTTTTTTTGACAAATCAACTTCTTTCCTAACAGTGCATATGTGGTTGAAATTTGTCGGATAAGTTGTGAAACACCCTGCATACATATAAGAGCAGTAGTCATTGCCATTGCCAACGACCAGTTGGGCAAGAAAATACAATTAATTGTTAATTGGGAATTGCCAAACTTTAAGCTTAGTAAATAAACTCTTTTGATGGTAATCTCGAGGTTTCGACAAACAATATTGTCATCATTGGGTTTGTTGGTAACGACGGAAACCATAGCTAGGTGTTACCACTATATATCAATAAACCCGAACAAATTAAAAATTGTGAAATATACTCAAGTTATTAAAAACTAGTCCTACTGCATTTTGGGGAAACAGCAAAATCCATTCTAACCTCGTAGGTCTGTTACACCTGGTGACAGTGAGTGCGAGCTCGAGATTACCATCAAAAGAGTCTACTAAGCTTAAAGTTTGCCAATTCCCAATTAACAATGAATTTTATATATATATATATACAGGGTGTTCCATAATTATTGCGACAAAATGATAGGGGTTGTAGAGGGCATCAAAATGAACAATTTTGCCTTATAAACCCGTGTTCGGAAATATTCCGTTTGGGCTGCAGCAAAAAAAACATCAGTTTCTTGAAACAGCTTACCTACAGTAATTGCTCAAAGTGTCCTCCACCTAGCTCAATACACAGCTGTGCACGATTGTTCAATGATCGGCGAACTCTGTGGCATACCCCCGGTATGTCCTGAACATGTGCGGACGCGGCCATCACTCTTCCCAGTAGCTCTTGTTGGTTGGGAACAGGAGTTTCGTATACTAAAGCTTTCAGATGGCCCCAGAGAAAACAATCCAGTGGGGTCAGGTCGGGTGACCGCTCAGGCCAAGGCACAGGGCCACCTCGGCCTATCCACCTATTTGAAAGTTTATCGTCCAAATATTGCCGCACTTGTAAAGAAAAGTGGGCTGGAGCGCCATCGTGTTGAAACCACATGTTGGCTCTTATGTTCAGTGGCACATTTTCTAATAGTTCCGGTAGCACATGCTGTAAGAGTCGACCATAAGCATGCCCATCCAAACGTGGTGGAAGCAAATATGGCCCGATGATATGCTCGTCCACAATGCCCCACAGATGTTAATTGAAAACTGATGTTGGTCTCTATGGATGGCTATGGCATGAGGGTTTTCTTCATCCCAAATGTGACTGTTACGGCTATTAAAATAACCGTCATTTGTGAAACAGGACTCGTCGGTGAACAAAACGTAACGACCAAAGTTTGGCTGCCTCAACTTCTGCTGCAGTCACCAACGAGAAAAACGTCGACGCGGCAGATAGTCTTCTGGACCCATGGCTTGGATTTTTAAAGGTGGTTTGGGTGTAGTTGCTGGTCATGAAGAACCCGCCAAACAGTAGTTTGAGACGCTGCCATATCATGTGCAATAGCACGCACGCTTGTACGCGGATTGGCCTCCACATGATGCATAATCGTTTCCTCAAGTTCTGCTGTGCGCTTCGTGAAGGGCCGCCCTGCTCCCGCGAGGTGTCTGATGCTGCCACTGACACAAACACGTCAATGAATTCTTGCAAAAATGGCGGGATGCGGATGAGGACGTTCTGGAAACCGTTGGGCGTAGATTCGTGAGGCTCGTCTCTCTTAAGGTAAAATTAGCGGTAGTGCTCAAACGGCATATTTACGAACAGGGGTTTATAAGGCAAAATTGCATATTTTTATGCCCTCTACAACCCCTATCATTTTGTCGCAATAATTATGGAACACACTGTATATATATATATATATACAGGGTGTCAATAAGGTATGTAGACAAACTTTAACCATTGAATCCTTGGTCAATTTAAAGACGAAATTTCCATATGAACATAAGTTCGCAATGGCTTTGTTTTCAAGCTAGAGCATATTAGCACTAAATGAAATGATTATAATGTTCTAAAAAATTATAAAAGAATGGAACGCATTTTATTTTAATTAAGTATGCCTTGTGGTGAATACCACATGATTTACAGTTATTTTCAGACCGTCCATGTACGTAGATAAGGATAATGTTGTCCAGTATTTTTTGAAAAAATAGCATGGCATTGATTTGTTTCGATCGCAATACTTTCAATATTTAAGCATTGTGTTTATCTAGAAACCTCTGACGTACTCGAAAGCAATTGAATCAATTTATTTCCTCAAATAATTCGTAGCCACTTTGAACATTTATTGTAAAAAAAAAACAATTCGATATTTGCTATTATTGTCGTTCTATTCGAGTGTTACTGTTCAAACCTATTGACCTTCTGAATAATCTTATTTCCAAAAATACAGGATAATACTATTTTTATCCACGTTCATATTGAGCCTCAGCAACTTGTAAAGCATGCAAAATTAATCATAGGTTATACCAACTGTTCAATAAATACGTTTAATTATTCATAGAAATATTTGGAACATTACTAAAAATTCTTTAGTGATGGTGCTCAAGCTCGAAAAGAAAGCCATTACGGACCCATGTTCATATGAACATTTAGCCTTCAAATTGACCAAGGATTTGATGGTTAAAGTTTGTCTACATACATTATTAACACACTGTATATATAATTGTGACAGGCCGTAAACCCCAAATGGATTCTTAGTTTAAGTCTACTCTATCTTTAGAGTATTGCCAACTTTAGGTACCTAGCGGGAAGTTATAACAAACTCGCGAGTATCCTTCAATCACCATAATACGCCTCTGTTACAAAATCCGTTCTCAGCTGATATGCCCTGTGCATGAGCCAGCTTTCTGCCAAACTTCATGTTTATAAGTCAAATAGTTTTCCAGATTTTGTGATAAGCACTTTCGTATATATTTGCCATTAATAGCTTTCTTAATCCAGCCTTGTTGCGAAAACCCGCCCGAGCTGACATGTCATGTCCATAAAGTACCTCCATGCAAGACTTCGTGTCAGTCTTCGAGATAAATTTTCATAAACCTAACTTAAAAAGTGTTAAGGTTCCCCATAAAAATATTCAACCTCCTCCTACCCCATATTAAGGATATAATTTTTGCAATTATTTATTTATATTTTTTATTTTAGGCACAACATACTGCTACTTGTAGGCTGGTCTGATTTGAAGTGTTCTTGGTCTACGTAAGTGCCCATTTAGAGTATATAAAAGAACTAGATATTGAAAACCCATATTTTTACCTCAATCTTGAAGAATAATAGTTTCCCCATTGTCTCTTTTACCTTTTAATTCATTTCCTTCAAGTTAAGATTCATCAAAATTTGTTCCGCCAATTTAGCGTGAAGATGGAACATACAGGCAACCTCAAACACTTTTGCATTTATAATAAAGTTCAGTACACACACACACACCTTCCTACCTCCTACCCTGTGCGGTCCCTCCACCACCCCTGTTCCAGGCAACCTCAAACCCTTGAGGAGTGAGAGGAAGAGCAATTGGCTCCTACCTCCTCTCCCGCTCGAAGACCTGGAGTGGCGCTGCGGGGTTCGGGCCGATGCGCATTCCCCGAGTGTGTGCTGCCGAGAGAGCTACCCCCTCCCCAATTTTACACCTTTTTCCCGAAATTGACTCGATCGCGTACGCAGCGCGGAAGCACGTGGTGGACGTTTCATCCAACTGTCGGTTCTCGACTTTTATGGACGGCCTCTTTCCTGGAGGTCCTGCGCTGGGGGCTTTGACCTAAGCCCCACATTAAGGTTGGTGAGCCTTCGCTCTTTTCTCGTCGACTTGAGTCAGTCAGTCAGTCAGTTTGCTGTTTGTCTTCGTCTCCTGAGGTTAGCCTCGAGTCTGTTCTTGACTCTGGCCACCTCAATCGACAGGCTTCTTTTTGTCAACGGGCTGTTCTTCCCTCTTAGGTGTACAACTATTGTCGATCTTCTCCCCTTTCCTTTGGCCTCATCAGCTGCTAGAGCCAAATATCTTCTCGTTGCAGCTGGCTGTCGGTCTTTTTGTCGCCTTATTGTTCTTGGGTCGTAATCCAAGGCGTCCTTAATCAGCAGATTTTGATGTCGTTCGTCCTTTTCAAAGAACTTTCGGGCCCTCTCTCTCATCTGGATTACGACCGGTACCTGTCGTAGTTCGTCATATAGCACTCTGTTAGGTACATACCACGGTGCATCCACCACCTCGCGGAGTGCTATGTTTTGTTGAGCTTGGAGCCTCTTCTTCAACGTTTTTGAAATGTAGCCCCAAGCTACTGCTGCGTAAGTCATGATTTGGAGGTAGCTCCTTCTGAATCATGATGGTCTTATTCTTTGAGGACACTTTGCTTCTTATGCCTATTAAAGGTCTTAATTTTGAGCGTGCCATCGTCACTTTCTTGATCACTTCAGCTACTTTCCAGTGTTCTGGAAAGTATCGGTGTCTCAGTATGGCGTTGACAATGTTGGTGATTACCATTATCTCTTTCCTCGGGAGCCTCTTCAAGAATCTGTTCCCAATTTCGTCTACACCCTAGAAAATTCAGTAATGTACAATGCAAATGCCCTTGCTCATTTCGGTCGGACCAGCAACTGAGCGCTTCTGCGCCAGACACCTCATGTCAAATTCTAATAAGCCGTTTAGGCCATGTAATACATGTTTTCTAGAATAAAAGGTAGCCTATGTGCTATTCCAGACTTTAATCTATCTCTGTACCCAATTATATTCACATCAATTTAGCCATTTTGCGTGATTGAGTAACAAAGACTCAAGCGTTCTCATTTATAATATTATTGTATGGGAAGGATATTTCTAGGAAACGGTCTCAAGGCGAGCAAACCCGTATAAACACTTCTCTCCATAGAATAATATTTCAATTTAAACAATGTACCCGTCCTACATAGTAGCACTGTGTAAAATCCACAATAAACAATTATTATTATATGTTTAAGATATAATCAAAGTGTGTATAGCCTTTTATGGTTTAGAGCAAACAGAACTACTCATTCCATGCACACTTCAAGTAGTTTTGTTCAACCTCCTACCCATTGTTATAAACTGTTCATCATCTTTATATGTGTCTGTCTGTCTGTCTGTATGAAACTTGCATGTATCTGATGTATGTCTGTGGGTTGAGCCACATTATGAAGGCAAAAAATATCTAAACAATACAATATTCTTGAGATTCATACAGGTCAGAAGTTCAATTGTACATTTCCATATACATCTGGTGTTGATTGATGATTGCGAAAATGTTTAGACACGTTTTACATTATATTTGCGTGAAAGATTACAAAATGCTATGCGGGAGAGTATTATAAAATCGTTTGTATCATTTTCTATATTATTTAACTTGACCTGTTTGTCTGCACAATAAATGAAAGTAATATACATTTTGAAAAGGATCGGTTGAAAGGTTAATGGGTAACTAGAGACAGGTGGGTCCGCAACAAAAGTTTTATTTTAGCTTTTTTTGTTTCTTTACTTATTATTTATCAAGATTCAATAGTTATTACAGGGCAGATACACATCCAAAGAAAAAACAATGCATATAAGTACAGGATATACTGTAAAGAAAGCAGGAATATTGAACAGAAACCTCAAAATACAACATAGAATAGAAAACATAACTATTAAGCCGAATAAACTGAAAATACGTGGTAAGCATGTCAGTCCTAGGCCTGGCTAAGTAAAAAGTTCGTGAACAAAAAAGTTAAGTTGTTCCAAGCGGACACTAAGGTCTATTATATCATGCGTAACTTTGCGAAAAAAGAAAACTGAAAATGTCTTGCGTCAGCTATCTAAACTACAGATGTTATGTCTCAGCGGAACTACTATGAGGAAAGCCAATAGAAAGATATATCCGATCCTCTTTGTATGGAGGATACGTATGTGAAAAGGTAACTCTGAATGTACTCTAAGTAGTCAATCGAAATTTGATGAGGTTATCAGACCAGAGATGTAAACTCCAGGTTAAATCTTACATAAATATAGTACAGTATCTTCAATGTGAAAAACTTGACTGAAATCCCCAGTATTTCTGGCAATAAAGTCATAATTTTTGCACTTGGCATTTGATGGGTAATTATTGACTTAAAATAGCATATTTACAACCTTAATCACATCTTACGGGATACTTATAGCACTCCTAAAGTGCAAAAGTACTACACAATTTCCAAGTAAGATTTTTTCGTACGCTGACATTCCGACACGCATACAAACACATTAATTCACGTCGCTTAATTAATAATAACTCACAAAGTAATGAAGACTGATTTGAGTTAACACCACTAGCTCTAAAGCTAATTAGCTGATATTAGTACTTTATTGCCTGTTTACGGCACTTAATGATAATTTATACACTTTGTGTAAAACCCTTGGAGTAAACATTAAATTAGTATTTTTTTCTAGTAGCGATATGACCAATTAGGCACGCTTAGGTAAGTTATAAATCATTTTCGAAGTTGTATTCCAATTTGTCTGAGTGACGATTTTATTTATTTTGAAATATAGGAAAACGGGTGAGGTAATCTCAAGTTTTAATTGTATGATTCGATCCAAAAAAAACAAAGGATAAATAAATCTAGAGCAGTATCACCAGATATATTTTTACATACTAAAAATATTGCATTGTACATCAAGAATGAAACGGTATAATTCTCACGAAATTTTATTGACAAGTAATAAGAGAAAAGAATTAATAATGTGTTGTGCGACCCCGCAGCTGATACACTTCTGGATATGTCTAGGCATCGAGAAAATGATGATCGATGTCTGGTTGTGGCACCTCATTCCAAGCAGCTCGAACTTCGTGGATCAGCTGTGGCGGATGGTGCTAAGTGGATATTCTCCTCCCCAACATATCCCACACATGTTCGATTGAATATTATTCTAATCATATTAGACGAAAATACTACTAGTTTGCGAAATGATTGTAAAGTGTGGTTTATTGTTGCAAACTGTTCAAAGGGGTATTCAAAACATGGACCCATAACTACCACTGTCAAAGAAAACTAACATGGTGATAATTTGGACGTCTTCGGACTCGAGGTATTTTATTATTCTTAACACTAGTAACTAAAAGGGCAATAACTGAAAATATCTATACCTCTCAGCTCTCAGAGACTCCATTCTAAGGTAGACAAAAGAGAGGTGTAAAGTTGACATTGCTGCCACAGCATGCTTTAAATATAGTCATTAAGTTTGCAAAAAAAACAAGTTGAAGAAATTATGTTTTCTATATGTAACAGTTTTAATCTCACTGAGTATACATTAGGTAACTATAAATATTCACAAAAATGTACACAATCAATTTTGGATATAATTGTGTACGAGCACTCGTATAAGAATACGTTCAACAGTAAAAATCCGACAATTGTAGTTCTGTTCAAAATGTTTTCCAAATTTTAGGGCACTTACTCTGTGCGGTATCCTGTATAATTTAGGGGCCAAATACAGAAACGATTTTCTGAATATTTGTTTTGGGGTCTGGGAATACATGATTATATTATCGTACATATGTAATGTTATGGTTGTGGGTATTTGTATCATGAATACTACAAATTTTGTGGTACAAGCAGGCAGGACATAGGATAAAGCTGTATACTATCAAATACCTTTGTCTCATGGTACAATTCATTTGATGCATGCGGTCTAGGTCTATGAAAATTGATTTCAATACAGCTATACCTATTTCTATTATACAGGGTGGCGCATCGAAAACGAAACAGACGCATTTACTGGCAGCTGAGTTTTTTTTTGGAAAAACGCTCAGACCCGTCGATTTTGTTTTCGAGGGGGACACAAGTTTGGCAAAAAATCACGTTAGCACGTGCAGCCCCCTGGGCGGAGGTGACACCAAACCTGAAATCTTAAATGGAAAGGGGGTGGAGTGATACCCTATTTTAAAGGTCTTTCAATTCCCTTTATAATGATGTAAAATACATGAGCTTCAGTTCAGTAGTTTTGAAGATTTATTGATTTAAAGCTTAAAGTAGACTTTAATAGGTACATCAGATTAGTTTATACTACTTCCAGAAGAAATTTGTCTAAAAGAATTTACTTAATAAGTAAATGCTTTTCGTCACTACGCTCATGGTTTGTTTATCATTTTGTTGTTGAAAATAGCTATTGGAGCGTTTTTTGTGGCAAAAAAGTTATTTCTTGAAGAAAGATAAGGAAATATCTCGTACTTATTTTAATTAGGAATTTAGTACATAGTTTGCGATTGATTTGACCAAACTTTGTTGCTAAAATAACTTGTAACGCTTTATCACATAAATTAACCATGACACACATAACAACAGAAAGAGTTGAAATTATCGAAATATTTTTTAGATATAATCAGTGCGCTAATAGAACAGCAGAAATATTTATTGAGTGACATGAGAACAGTAACGTGCATCTAAAATATGTTCTAGAACTTGTAGCTAAATTTCGGCAAACTGGCTCACTCGCCAATAAAAAACGCAACATTGAAAATCCCATAAGGAACGAAGCAATAGAAGTGGGTGATTTAGGGCAAGTTTATGTAGATCCTACGTTAAGTACCCGCACATTGGAGACTGTGTGTGGTGTTAGTCGACGTACTGTCCAACAGATTCTAAGGGTCCATAGTTTCATCCGTATAAAATTCACCTGGTTCAAGAACATAATGAAGACGATTTTGATCGGTGATTACAATTTTGTGAAGATATGAGTGAACGAATTATAAACGATAAACATTTCTATTCAACACTTGCTCTTCCGACGAATGTTCCTTTTTCTCAAATGGCGTAGTAAATCTTCATAACTGTCATTTGTCCGAATCTAATCCCAGAATTATCATGAGGTTCATACACAGCAGCCACAAAAATTAAATTCTTGAGTTGGTATTTTTGGCGATCATTTAGTTGGTCCTTTTTTCTTACCTGGAAAATTGACCGGTGAAATGTATTTGGAATTACTGGAAGACGCCATAGATCCTGTATTAACAGCCATAGTTGAAAATCAGAATGATCGGCGGTACATTGCGAACAGGTTGATGTTCCAACAGGATGGTGCCCCACCACATTACGCATTACGTGTTCGACAATATTTAGATCAGACGTTTCCAGATCGATGGATTGGTAGAAGAGGTGCCATCGAATGGCTCCCAAGATCGCCAGATTTGTCACCTTTGGATTTATTTATGTGGGGTCATTTAAAAAGCAAAATCTATGCTACTCAGCCAACATCATTAGAAGACCTGCGACAAAGAATTGTGAATGAGTGCCTTCAAATTAATCCTCAAATATTGCAAAATGTGCGGAGAGTCATGGTGTTCATTTTCAACATTTACTTGCCTAATGATGATGTATTAGTTTTATTTAAGCTTTAAATCAATAAATCTTCAAAACTACTGAACTGAAGTACAGTAATTTTATATCATTATAAAGAGAATTGAAGGACTTTTAAAATAAAGTATCATTCGACCCACTTTCCATTTAAGATTTTGGGGGTGGTGTCACCCCCGCTTAGGGGGCTGTACGTGCTAACATGAATTTTTGCCAAACTTGTGTCCCCCTCGAAAACAAAATCGACGGGTCTGAGCGTTTTTCCAAAAAAAAACTGAGCTGCCAGTAAATGCAGCTGCTTCGTTTTCGATGCGCCATCCTGTATATCATATACTATTCGTCATTTATCTGGGCGGTCCGTAGGACCTCTGCCCATTAGTCACTGTTCAATGTACGTAAGTCGAATCTGTCAGTCTTGTTGCCCAGAAACCAGACGATGCCAAGGAAAAAGAGATGGAAAGAGGGGAAAAAGGAAATGAGCAAAGAAACAGAAGTGTATCAGTTTAAGAGGAAATACCTAGGCTTTTTGACTTGGTACGCGGATTAATTTTGGAATTAACTAAACATAGTTTTTTTTCTACTAAAAGTTCGCGCTAATTCCTTATCATAATGCAAGTAAGCAATGTCAAGGCATAAGTAATGGCTGGTCTGATAATCAACTTTATTTAACAAACTCAATCCGGAGGAACTACATAACAGGGTATATATGTTAGGTGCCGAAACGTAATTTGGAAGTTTATAAGACACAATCCTAATTTCCTTAACTATATATAAAATATGTTTTCCCATTTCAAATGGAAGTCTTTGAATCATCCAGGATATTCTAAAGTATCAACTCTATCAATTTTCAATTTTTGGCTACCACATTCAACAGAAAATTCTTCAAAATAGGGCAAATATTTTGGATAAGAAATGCTACAAGATTAGCTTTTTAAAGTTGACTGGAAAAAAGTATGTTGTCAAACCATTCGGTAATGTGCATTAAATCATTTTCAGCAATGTGTTTCAAAGTAGTCCAATCCTCATACAAAATAACGAATCTGCAAAACAGAGTTTTCCAATACGATTTATTCTGTATGGTTCATTCAGTTTTAGGTTAAATGCAAAGAGGACCCAACACCGTTTCTTGTGAAACACCATACTTGATGATCATTCTTTACTGTGTGTATCAGATGATTTAAGAGTTTGTACTTGGTTCAACAGATGATTCTTCATAAAGAGTTATGGTGTTCCTCTAAAATCCAGTCTCATATAACCCTCAAAGGATCAGGATGGCTTACTGTATCAAACGCACTATTCAAATCGACAAAAATACCAATAGTGGGTGTGTTGCTAGCGATATTAGAGCTAATTTCATTCGCTGCCACAAGAATTACATAAATTGTTGATTTTCATTTATGAAACCATGTTGGACTCATTATTTTATTTTTTATTTAAGCTTACAATATAAATGATAATATGTAAAAGTGAATAATATTGAATAACTTGATTATTGATATTTTAAGCTATATTAAACAATCATAACAACTATCCAGAAAGTTTCAATATTTACGTTTTGTTGTAACTGCATGATAGTTGAGTGTATATTAGATATCAAGCTTTTGTAAGGATGTATGAGTGATTGAGCGAATGATTAGACTTTAGATAGTATAAAAAATGTTTTTTATTGAAACATTATAAATTTAATCTAATGGTCAGAGGAAGAAAAAAGGGGAAATGATACAATGTACACTAATAAATAAATATTTTTTTTTTTTGGTTATCAATTAAGCTCGCGCTCAAGGTGTGCACCTTCTGTAAGCGCTAGAATATTTATTTACAAACGTATTATGTATTTTCAAACTGTGTTAAATAATGGATAAATAAATATATTATTATTATTATAATGTAAACGTACTCATGTGTAACAATTTTTCAACAATTTTCCCTAAATTTGGTAATTGGAGGTACTAGTCTATAGCTGAAGGTTCTAACTTGTTGCCGCTTTTATAAATAGTAGTAAAAACTGTGATTTTAAAGGCGTAAGTGCAACTTACATACTCAGAACAACTGTTTATCATATAAGGAAGTGGTTCAGTCGCATATCTTGCTATAAGTTTTAGGTGATCTGCCTTGATGCCATCTAATCCATTACTTTTTTACTTTTGGGACTACAATGCATTTCACAAATGAAATCTAAGATATCACTACTGCTCAAGTTATTCGAAAAACTGGTACTGAAGAAACTTAAGATTTATAGTAAGGAACAAATTTGTCCTAAATTACCAGTTCCGATTCAGAGTTGAGCATTCTACCATCGATAAACTGCATTATATTACAAACATCATTTAATCCTCCCTAGAAGGGCAAGAATTTTGCAATGCCCTATTTCTGAAGGTCGCCCTAGCAGTTTGGCGTCAAGGACTGACTAACAAAGTAAGCGTTGTACTCCCAAATCAGTACGCCGATTTAATAAAATCATATGTCTTAAAAAGGACATTCGGAGATGAGTATTCTGATCTTCTGGATATATATTCTGGGGTACCTCAGGGGAGAGTTCTAGGTCCAGTACTCTATCTTCTGTAGATTTCATATATTCGGACTATTACAAATTTAACAGTTATAGCATTAGCAGGTGATTACAAGTTTTGATGGGAACTGACAAGAATCTATTAAGTTTTGTTGACTGCTACCAATAACTTAGTGAAATGGATAGAGTTGGAAAATAAAACTGAACAGAAGATTGACAAATTCTCCTTAAGTAAGAGTCAATGGCACCATCATACAATTGGAGCGAAACTCTAAATACTTAGATATGATCCATGAGATCGCCAGCTTCAACTGGAAGCTTCATCAAAAAAGGTGGAGGATTGAACCTCCGCAACAGGGAATATTTTAATTAATTATTGAGAAGGTCCTCAGGGCTATCGCCCCATAATAAAGTTGTGGTCCATAATCAGATCTTGAAACCTGTGTGGTTGTCAACTATGGGTAGTGTTCTAAGAATTCGAATTTGTCCAAAGATTCTAAAACTAAATTTTGAGAAACATGGTCAATGCCCCTTGGTATGTTCGTAATCTGGATGTTTATCGCGATTTAGATACGTATCCCTCTGGCTGCCGACGAGATGAAGAAAGTACCAGCCAGGCACGAAGAACACCCCATTGCAAAAATTACTCACCTGTTGGACAACCACAATGCTGTCCGATGATTAAAGGGGACCAAGCCGAACGTACTTGTAAAGTGCTTTGTGTCTAAAGTAAAGCATACGCGCGAGATCTGAGTAATAGTGTTAATTAAATGTTAACATTGTGTAAAGAACACCATTGGATTGCTTCCGGTGTTTGGTGAGAAGACACAGGAAAATTAATTGTCGATCAAATCGATAGTTTCCAATATTCTGGCATCAAAGTCACTCTAAAGGTTTATTCATACTCAGCCGTAAGGTGTCAGTGCTGTGACCGGCACGTGATACGCCCAGCGAAACTAAAAAAATTCTTCCTGGAATTTGGATGAACTGATCCACACTAGACCGGCACGTAGAAGTGGCCGTCTTCTCAGTACTCTCGACGACTCGGTACCATGATCATCTCATTGTTTTGGAACGATATTTTCGATTTTTACAGCCGTATTTTTATGTAATTTCGTGAATATTTTGATATAATTGGTCAACATGAATGATGAAAAACTAATTGAATTTGTACGCGCACATCAAGTGCTGTAGAACCAGTCAAATTCAAAATACATCGACTACCGTTTTCTTCTCGATTCTTCTTCTTAATATTTCGTAGGCGGTAGACGGTCTCTGACTGTCGAACGCGGAGGTACCACCCGGAGGATCTCGTAGGCGGGGCCAGAATGTGTGCATGTTGCATGCACACATGTTCCCTCGAATGAGTCCGTGTGGCGTCCCCCCTGTCCCCTGTGTTTCCACATATAGCACCATGGTACCCTATGGGTGTTTATGCCTCAGGCATTCGTGGTAGTTGGAGTATAAAAAAAATTAGAATTAATGCAATAACTGCAAGTTCATCTTCTGAAAATGTTGCTACTGACCGGTGTGAATTGAAAACACTGTGAGCTCACGTCAGTGAGAATCACTGACCCGTCGCGGCACTGTGAATAGACCTTAAAGGTACTCCTAGCCTATGTCACGCAACTATGGAGTAAACTGATCCAATCATAGGGTGAGACTTCTGTTCTATAGCATTTCAGAAAATCTTTGCAAATGTGTGGTTGACTCCCTCTTCGGCGCCAAGATATCCATCGTAATTAACGGGTCCTCCTCTTCATCCAGCAATGCCAATGCGAGTATTCCCCAGGAATCGCTCTTGGCCACGACATTGTCCCTATTACATATCAACGACCCCTTTTTCTGTACGATCAATCTGATCCACAGCATTGCTGATGACATCACTCTACATGCAGACCCTCAGAGTGCCACGCCGGTTTTTGCCGGCGAGCTAGAGAAAAGTGGCTTCCCCTCTGATGAGAGACGTGGACGATATGTCTTCTTGTGGATGCCACAATCTGGAACAGTCTAATGTGTCCGAAACATAGTACCCGCACCTTGACTAACAAAGAACCCCCTAGCGCTCATTCGCTTTTGATGCATGTCTTCTACCTCTATGTTAACAGGCTTTGCTCTTCAGGGCTCTCCTCCATGATGCCACCGCGCGATGAGCCTGTCAAACAGTTCCTCCTTACTTCGGTCTCCCATCCCAATCGTGTCGAACTTCCTACATCCAGAACTGACCGTTCAAAAATCGAAAAAACTACTTTCAGTTGTTGCGGCAACGCTTCACTCTCATAAGTACAGCCAAATTCGTCGAATGGATAGTGCATGTGAAAACTCACGTATATATCTTGAACAATGAACAGATACCCTTGAAGTATATCCACCGCCAATATTTTCTTTCTGATTTCCTGGTAACAGCCGCCGATACTGAAAACGCGCATAAATTAAGTTTTGCAATTAGGTCGTAGACGGCGCTGTGCGATGCCAATCAGGCTCGCTCTGAATGTCACTGAAATTAATTGAATTAAGTCATAGCAGGCTTTGAAATAATGCATATTAGCGCGGAGAATGACGGATCACGCGAGAGACAGAGCAGCGTCCAATAAATACAGACATGCTGTCATCGTAGTAGGCTATTGATCGATGACAATCGTAGATTGAAGATTTCTTAGTTTCCTTCAATCTCATCTCATCTTCTATGTAACATTTTTTCCTCGAGGGCTTCATTAAAAAGATACGGGGTGTTGAAGTTTAAAAATATAGAACATTTTTTTTTAATATACTAAGTGACATATAAATCCGAACACCCAGTTTAAATGGTTTAATTTTAATAAAATTTTGTATAAGTACTTAATGAAGCATAATGAGTAAATGATAAAAATTTCAAAATGATTGCATTGCTTTAAAGCCCTTTGACCTTTAATAATGTGTGAATGCACCATGATGTGCTACGCATTCTCCAATGCGCCTAGGCATGCTTCTGATCAGGTGGTCAATGCCCTCCTGTGGTATCTCATTCCAGGCAACCACCAACTCCTCTCGAAGTGCTTCTAGAGTCTGAGGAGGACGTTGCAAATTGAGCAATCTCCTACCCATCATATCCCACACGTGCTCAATTGGGGATAAGTCGGGAGATCTTGGTGGCCATGGTAACAATGTGACATCATTATGTTGAAAGAAGTCTATTGTGATTCTTGCAACATGTGGTCGGGCATTATCTTGTTGGAAAGTTGGATCTGCCAGGGTGTCAAGATAGGGTAAAAGATGGGGTTCTAGAACTTCGTGGATATAACGCTGCGCGTTCATGTTACCTCTGATGAAGATTAAAGGTGACCTGGAACCATAAGCTATAGCACCCCAAACCATAACTCCAACAGTGTGATGAACATGTCTTTCAACAAAAAACTGTGGATTCCTCCTTTCACCACGTCGCCTTCTAACCCTGGCACGACCATCGTGCATGCCTAAACAAAATCGAGACTCGTCACTAAAGACAATACTGTTCCATTCCTGATCCCAGAGTGACTGTTGTCTGCACCACTCAAGGCGATTACGTCGGTGTTCTCGAGTTAAAGGGAGGACCCAGTGTGGCCGGTATGAAAACAAGCCAAAACTTCTCATTCGTCAGTAAACACTTCGCATGCCAATAGGTCTTCCGTGTTCTGCAAACCATTCATTTGCAATGGACCTGGTAGTAGAGAAACGGTCCCTTAAGGCCAATAATCTTAGGCGGCGATCTTCACGCTCTGTTGTTCTACGGCGGCGTCCAGTGCCCCTTGCTCTTTGCGTACGGCTTTCTCGAAGCCATGCCTGACTTACCTAACCACAGAGTCTACACTTCTTTGCACTCTAACTGCAATTGCCCGAAAAGAAAGTCCAGCTTCCCAAAGTTCTACTATACGGCCCCTATCAAACTCACTAAGTTAACGAAACTGTACAGGTCTCCGTACTCTAGGCATCGTAACCGATCGTAAAGGATGTCAAGAACCAAAATCCGCCAACGTTGATTCTTTACTGCGGCTGAAATATTCATTTTTAGAGCGTTAGTGAATTAAAAAAAGCAGTATAAAAACCGGAATGTCCAACTGATAAGGCTGAAAGTTGTTTCACTTGTTATTTACAGTAAGATAAATACATTCACCAACTTTTATTAAAATAAAACCATTTAAACTGGGTGTTCGGATTTATATGTCACTTAGTATATGTTCATATGTTCCACTCGTCGTGAAAAACGCTTTATCTGACCTCAAAGCCAACTCAATAAAATCTGCATGTTGATCATGCATTTGCAGTAACCACTCACAAAAATTTGGCCATTGTCCTTTGTCGGGGGATTGCAGCCATTGCACATTTTGCCGATGGTAAGGATTTAACACTTCCCGATTTGAAATTCTCCACACAAGACTTTGGGAACATGGCAACAGGGCTGCAATCCGCCAAGTACTTGTACTAGAATCATCCAACGCAAAATTAATCACTTCCAGTTTCTCAAGATCAGTATGCCGGACACCATGGACTCTAACACCGGAAAGTTCGGCAATTCCATATTACCGAAGTCTTAGAATGCACGCGTAAAAAGGGGTAGGTTGGCGTCTTTTAGGAAATCTACGTTGATACTCCCGAGAGGCTGTTCAAAATTTTCAAGGAACAAATAGGAAGTAGAATTAAAGTAAATATATGAAAAATACGTCATTTGCAGGCGCAATTTGAAATTGATAGAATATATAACGACCTGGTCTTAAACAATAAAAAACAGTGTTATTTAAATATTACTACTCTAATATGTACATGGACCGCAGTGTCCTTATAAAATGGAGCGATAGATCCATAGAAAAAGAAAAAATTGCAAAGCGTTCAGGAATTTACATATCAGAAAAATTAAAAATGAGGTACACATATAAAGAAAGTCAGTCAAAAGACTACCCCACTCTGCTAATGCATTTATTAGATGATATTATCGTTGATAAGTTGATATTGTCAATGTTATACTATGCACATATCCATTCTGCTCTGGCATGGAGAGCATCCTTCAAGTTCCAGAAAGAGAAAAAAAGAGCTATTAGAATAAAGGGGAAGGCGCTTTAGTTGAAGGGAATTATTCACAACATTGAAGTTATTAACGCTGCCTTCAGTATACATATTAAATACATTGGTTTACGTCAAAATACTTATGGACAATTTTAGATCTACTTACTCTGGAATTTACAGTACAAGAAGCAGAAAGGGAGGTGCTGTCACATATACATGGCAATGAAACTCTTCAACAGACTACCCATATCACTACCGCTGACAATATCTAAAAAAATTTACTAGATAAAGCTTTTTACTCTATAGAAGATTTTTTATGTGTAATTTTCTTTTTAGATTGTTTTAATCTACTGTGTAATTCCAAATTGTTAATTTATTTTCATTTTAATCATTTTCATGTTTGTACACATCATTTTTTTTAAATTTAAATATTATATACATATATATATATATATATATATCCTATCCTATATTACCTTGTGATCTACAGGATGAATAAATTATTGTTATACAGTATATACGTATCCAATCGGTAAAAGAAATCAACTAAACTAAACTGACGAACCAATTTCGATTATAATGAGAGAAAGTAATTGGCAAACCTTTGATGAGTGATGATGATGTCCTCGAAATGAATAATATGCAAATTTTTCAATCTATATGGAGTATCTCTGCCTAGCAAAATTATCTATTGTAGAGAAACCAATCAGATACGTTTTGCGAAACACATGGCCTTATTAGGTATGTATGGAAAAGCAATGATAAGAAATCGTAATACAAATGTTTCTCCTCTAAATGTGAATACTATACAGGGTGTCTCAAAATAATGTTGTCTCTTCGATTGTCTCAAAACGAAAAAATGGTGCCCCAACTTCCTAAAAAACAGGGCTTACGGTGACACGGGCCTCTAACAGATTGATACTACTGGGTAACAGTTGTTCTTAAATAACCCTTGAGCGACACTATAGAATCCAACAAAGTTTTTGACAAAATTGTAAGTAGATGCCGCCCATAGAAAGCAATGGAAATAAATCTAGAAAGGAGTTATTTAAATAGCCAGAGACGGAGTAGCACCAAAGCAATATTGCAAATTTCTTTAGTACGATATATACATAAAACGGTTCAGCGATGATATCTTTGGAAAACCTGATCTTCGAGAATTTTAACAGTTTATAACAATATGTATAGTTAGAGTTTATAATGAATCTTCAGTGAACTTCAAGTGACTCTTGCAATGACACTACTCGGAACTCCTGAGCGATAGAACCAACTGCCGGATATACTTACACCTAACATTACATCTACAGCGGAATAGATGCAATAAACATATAGATAGTTGTAAGGACAGCCATTCATCCAAAAGCATATCATTAAAATAAAGTACCCTCGAACAAACCAGTCTTCGCTCGCCATTTTCAATTACAATATGTGCTATCTATGATACGATCTGCAGAGTGGCCGAGTGCCAAGCGAATATCGCTTCGTAGAACTGAATGAGGTCACAGTCATGAGGATGAAAAAATGTCTATAATATGAGCGACTAGAAGACGCACGCTGGTATAGGAACTGTGGGTGTCTTTTAACGCGAATACAGGCGATAAGTTTATCCGAGGCTTATGCAACAGGGACCTTCCATCTGTCCAAGCGTCAAATTGAATTCATCATCTAAGCATGCCGCCTAGTACTCTCTTTTTTGCCTAAAACGTTCATCCGTAGTGCACGCATAACTCCTTCGAAGTTTGGGATGCAATCGAGAAATTTGGGCATATGAAAGTACAGTGCTTGGAGATGGTAATTTTTCGATTTGGAAAAATATGTTTTTTGTAAAAAATGTGTTGCAGGGAACTGAAGTCACGTCCCTTGACTGACCTGGAAATGGACATTTACATACAATCTTGAAGGTCGCGCTGAGTACTGGCGAGCCTTAAGCCGAAAATCGCCATCGGAAATTACCTAATTGTACCAAATCCCTTCCTCATGTAGCCAACAGGTAAGAAAAAAATTTTGCACGGCAGTCGCATATCTTGCATTTAAAATCAACGTTTAATTAGAAAGTTCTTTTATATTCAACGGAATTTGCATTAATATTGTTTAGTTTGTCGTTTTAAAACACCAACTGCGGCGTAATCAATGCGACGTAAATGAACAGCATACAACTTACCTACATCGATGGGACAAAAAATTTAAATACCCGTATTATGCACGCTGTTTATCACCTAAAGCTCGTATGTCACGATCAAATTATTTCTTTGACAATTGGACAAGGAAATATTGGTCGGATTTTGCTGTTCACTATTTGCAACGGTCTATTGTTTCGTTACAAATCTTGGATTAAAAGCGCACTTCCACCAATCACAAAGCGATGCAAACGTGTTCCATCTCATAACTTCTGTGACGAGTATGATTTCATGACGTCCAGAAATCGTTTTTTTCTACAGTGCTTCATAGTTCTATGCATAAGCAGCGTTCTGGGCCTGACTCTGTTGACAGTCGAAATTAGGATGGGATGGGGGTGAGTGGGAGAGGGGTAGATTTGATTTATGTGCTTTGTTACTAATATTTAATCCTTCTTGTTTAACTATTACCTGCATGTAAAGAAAACTATCCATGAATGTTATGTTTTGTATAGATAGCCTCTTTTTGTTAACAGCACGAACTCGGATGCGCAGTTATCCTTTGCGCACTTTTGTATCCAATGTTGAGAAAAATTGGATGTAGTAGTACGCAATAATGATACTGCGCATTCATAAAATTTCTCGTAAAATCAAAATGATGAATTTGATCGTGAGGTACAGGCTTTACACCGTTGCATAAGCTTACGCGCTGCGCTACTCTTTGTGGTATTGTGAGCCTCTCGGCTCTAATTTAGACACTTGGCAACCTCAAAATTTATTTTTAACCGGATCTATAAACAGTGGAAGGCTTTTCAAACATTGAATCGCTTATAAGTCAAAAACAATTAGCTACTATGGCCCTTTTTTGTTCAGAATGGCCTGAGACTTGAACAAAATGTGTGGGTTACCTGCCTGGAAACTCCTTCATTCATGTTAAGGTACATCCAACAGTCGCGATTATGAACAAAAAAATTGCGTCAAGTAGAGTGATTCTACACTTCCCATGCAATTCTCAGCAAATGGATTTTGAATATGAGCAGCTTGTTCAGGGTGTTCCAACCGTGCGAGGATGGAGTATTACTCCTAAACAAAACTTAATCAAAGGAAACTGTATATATATATAGAGTATTATATATGGTATCTAGAGACGCATTTCTCAATTATGCAGGGTGTGTCACAATTTTGACTCACATATAAAAGATGATTTGTCTTGAATGGAATACCTTTTTATCACACATTCGAATTGGTCCTTTCAAACGAACAAGAATGATATGTCTTACTCAATTAGCTATAACGTAGAAACTGCTTAGACAAACTGGTAACAAGTTTATATCAAGAAAAGCTCATGAAAATATTGATCCGATAATGGTAAAATATAGAGGGGGTTCTATTCATTTCTTTGCGAAAAAATACATTTTGCGTTCCAAAAACCCGAACAACGGGCGAATTAGGCTAAAATCCAATATCTTTAATCACAACATCCACGACCCTACCTGTCAATATAGCAGATATGCAGACTGTCAGACTACGATATTTCTTTATATAAAATACTTATTAATTCAACAACTAATAACCAAAGCCCATGCGTATGTTACATCAATCTTGATTTTTCAAAAAGGCCTATCCAAATGTATAATGAAAAATAGGGTATTCGATTTGAGAATATTTCAGAAATATGCCATCAGATACCATACATAATAATCCATTAATACTTGTCTTTGAACAGTATTTCTTTAGAAGCAATACTCCGTCCTTGTACGATTGGGACACGCTATAGTATCTAAGTCAACTTCTGTTCCGCTCTGGTATTTTCAATATTCGACGGTTTTAAGCATCCTTCTATCTTGACATACGGTAGATGGATGATTAAAATAAGTATCAGTGAAAATCAGTATTGTTGTTTGTACATAAATTGAAATTATGTGCTTTGACATTAACCTTACAGCAAGTTATGTTATAGAATGAAATAACTGAATTATTAATTTACATTAATTTTTTGAAATAATCGGCTCCGATTATACGTATATATCTGAATAACTTTCGTACGCCGCGCCGTTGGGTCGGACTCTCCGCAGGTAAATAATGTCGCGTGTCTCTGGGAACTGGTGTTAAGAGTCGCAAACGTAAGTATTATGCGAAATATGTGTTCATACTACAGGAATCATAAATTTCTGAATGATAAAATTTATTTCACTATTCCCTACAACCCCAATGCCAGATTGTCAACCCCTACAAAAATTTTCGTTTTCGTTTTGTGCTGTCAGTAGGTCAATTCTCAAAGCTACAAAGTTTTTTCGTCCTTGGCATAGTCGGATCCTTGTGCCAAAGTTTCATCAAAAACCAAGCGGTACTTTCCACGTTATACATGGGCCAAGGATTTGCGGACAGACAAACAGACGCAACTGAGTGACATGGTTTTTCGTGGTGTACGTGAAATATAACAACCATAAAACATAACCGCCTGTTTTCCAAATTTTTTGCGATTACAATACTTCCTCGCCAGAGTAGTGGAAAGTAAATTTGAGTCAGAAAAATGTTCTCCGAGAATACCAGGTTTACGACCCGTCTATGGGCACTATGGTACCATAGAGCAGAATGCGGCGAGAGTTACGGCATATAGACGAACCTACCGACGTACGGCAGCCACCCGCTGCTACTAAATAGTCCCGGTACTACTTCAAAGCGAAGCCGTACGACCGGCTACGGTAGTACCGATAGGGGGCGATTTATCGTCTGAGGACCGATTTGTGGATGTTGTGGTACCAAACGGGTAATGGAGAAAGGTGTTGAGATTGATGATCGTTGAGTTCGCAGAATCGTATGCTTGATGGTAGTGAGCTAGAAAGGAACTTGCCGTATATATTTTTTAGTCAGATGAAGTTTATATTCCACTAGCTATTAGGTAAGAGATTCCATGTATTAATCTGTCTTAACTTAACGGAATGGGTCAGCGTGGATTATGAATATGATGTCAGTTTTTCCCTAAGAATGACGGGAGGTCCGAAAGGTAGTGTTTTTCAACTGTAATTGAGGCCTCGCGACACCTTAATATTTTTTAAGCCGGCACTATACTCCATTTATCGAAGAAAGAAACTTAACCCAAACATATTTCGCATTCTTCATGTGGTTAGTCTCCAGATCGCCGGCTGCCGGCGATACTGCATGCACCGCCGTGTCGTGTCTCACTCCACCTTCCTGATTTGACTTCATCCTGCCCAATAACAGTTATGCTCCCCGTTTCCGGAGACTTATGCTGATCACGCTCCGAACACGCGTGAACTCTTATTTTGGTTCAATGTCTCTCTTGGATAAATAGACTTCTATTGGAAATCTGCATCCGAAATTGTGTGCCAGCGCGCCGAGTTTCGTTCGCTAACATGAAGGATTAGGAGTAAGAAAATTAGTTTCTCGTTGGATACCCCACCTGTTGACTGAAGAGCAGAAAGCAGCTAGGGTTAATTGTTGTCAAAAACCGCTTGTCCGTTTCAATTCCGGAAAATCAAAAAATGTGTATCGCATTGTTCGTGGAGATGAATCATTTAAAACTACCTACCGTGTTGTTTTATTTCCATATGCAAAACTTGAAAGACAACCCTCGTAATATTAATTTAAAATGTGCTTTCAATGTCAGATTTTGTTTGATATTTGTAAGAAAAAAGTACCTTTTTTCTGTGACGGAAAATAAGTTTGACATTTTATCTCTGTTGGCAGGTAACAAATTGTCACATTTTATGAAATTACTTTTTTCCTGGGAAAAAAATGAGTACTTTTTTCCCGGATATTGTATAAACGATTTAGCTGGCAATATTTTGGCTACTTCTACTAATTCCGGTGGAGTCAAAGAAAACTCGGAATCAGACATTTTTTACTTTGTAGTATTAAAAATAACTTCTAAACAACGACACAACAAGTTCACATTTTTTAAATCAAATCACGAAATTTAATTCACAGCTATTGATTACTTTAAAAGTTTCCTTAGCAACGCAGGTGTAATTATCGCTATAGTTACAAGATATCCTAGTACTTTTAAAATTCAAATTTCACATCGATAATTTTCTGACTTAATATTGTAATAATATAATTTTTCAATATTGAATCGACGTTTTCCTCGTCACAGAAGAAATTGTGTATTATACAAAAGTACTTCATTTTATTAAAAGAATCTAGTACTTTTTCCCTTGTATAATAAATAACTATATTTATCGGTGTATACGCAGATAGATAAAAAGCAAGTCAACATTTCGACTAAATAACCATATTATGTACCTTGAGGTTACAAGAATTCATTGGTAGCTTTCCACGTTGACATTAACTTTGAAGGCGAAAAATTTTGTTTTTACCAACTTGTAGGTAGAAGTCTCTAAACTAAAGTTAAAATTACTTACAGAAATGCCTTCATAGTTATTCTGACCAAAAATAACCTTTCATGACAATTTGGTTGCCCTGGCTAATCGGTTCTTTTAATTTGCAACGTGCTTGCATGTGTTTGCTACTTTCTTCAATCATATAAAAATCTAATTAATTAGATGTCGAAAAATTTGAAACGGAAGAGGCCTAATGTTTACAGGCATACCTCACAGTATTACAGGGTATTAAAGGAGACTTAGCTGTCACAATTTTTTTTTCAAATGCTCATGAGGGTTCAGTTCGGAACATGTTCTTAGCCCGTGCTGGTATAAGCCTATTGTAGCAATGGTGAGTGCCACTCAACATTTCAAGTGTCTAACAGAGATCGTAATTTTGAAGTGTTATTTTGTTCTTTGTGATACGTTTCAGAACCTATTATCTTTTCTTTTGAACGATCTGAATACGGGATTTTGAAAAACTAGTTTCATCTTGAGATAGAATTTAACCTCTAAGTAATTATTAGGTCTCAAATAGGGTAAACTCAACTATGAAGTTGAACATGCAAAGCTATTTCGATGTGCACTGTAGAAAAGAGGTTCAATTGGTTAGAATTGATGAGAAAAAATCCGTGCAGGTCGAAATTCTGAAAACGGCATCCTCTTTTTAATATTGTTTACATATCAATACTTTTTCCAAAAATACATAAATCACTCAAAAACACGTTCTTTTAAAACGTTGCTAGATAATCAGCTGTCATTTGCTATCACGTTTGACGTGATTGATACACGTGAAAAGGAATCTACACAACACAAAGAAATGCCTGAGATTAGGAAAAATGATATTTTTATAGTTTGCGGAAATCCTGATCTGTGTCAGTGCTTTTGAAATTATAATGGTGATAACAAAAGAAACAGACCTCATTTTCAAATTGACTTACGGCCGGAATTCATTAAGTTCCCATCGTCTAAGTGGCAGATGTCCAACGGAAACGACAGATTATCAGGTACAAAGTGGAAAAACGCTACAAATTGAGGGGCACCAGATATAAATGTACACTATTGAACAAATAATGTAACAGATAATTTGGGTTGACTGAAATTTTTTGGTTTAATATGATTTGCAAATTCAAAAAGTAGCAGCAATTATTTGGCGGTGCTGAACCAAGGTTCTTATATTTTCGGGCATCCAATGGAGATTTGTGGTTATTCAAGGTAATTCCGATACTTTAAGTAAGTCCAATTCAATATGTGTATCTGCGCGTACACAGCTGACACGTCGCCACTATAGTCCATTGTCGCAAATTCCATTGATTTTTCAATAAATTTTTGAATATCAAGGGTCTCTTAGGTGATGCAAAGAGATTTATGTTGAGAAGATAACTTGTTCCAAAATAGAGTCAGGACCACCGTCCTGACCTATCCATAAAGCACTAGGCAATGGAATTTTTCTATGTGCTTGCAACCCCGACTGCCACAACAAACCCACTTATACCGTGTACTGTGATGCTCACGATGTGGCTACTGACTAAGTGTCAATACAGCAAGGCGTACCCCTAAACGCGGGTAACAAGATTGTAGGTAGTGGTAGATGCTATGTTTCAACTAATCTGATCGTCGTAATCTGCGTGGGTTCGAATGCCGTCCCAAGAGAATTTAATTTTTTTCTTTGATATGGATGTTGTGATTGTCCGTTGGTGAAGAACGGTCTCAGACCCGGCGCAACTCTAAGGCAGACCCAGAATTGGCTCCTGTTACATGCACACCCTTTTCCCATGTATCCCCTACACCTCCATGGCACCCAAGTCTGAGAGTGAACAGGTAGAGATGCCAATATCACACCGCACCAAATTGATAAGACGAAATGCTCTAACTGATTGGTAATACGCAAGATCCAACAATGTACATTGAATTTTATCAATGCTAGCATGCTCGAATGTAGTTAAATGCCAATATTCTACATGTCAGCTCTATGATAGCCAATCATGTTTAAGTTCATTTTAAGTGCAGTGAGTTGTAAAAATTTATTCTGAACATGCTCCAAGTCAACTTTATAAGACTGGGGAGATCACACCACTTGTCTTAATAAGATGGAGGAAATTACTGTATTGTGGGAGCTGTCGGTTGTCATCATCGGCCATTCGTTCGGTTACAAAACCCAACTTAGCTAGTCCTTGTTCCCTCCATTCGCTCTGGTCAGAAGCCTTAACGGATTTTGACCGGTTCAGTCGTATGTTTGTTAACATCTACCATTTATTTTTCTTCAATGGTCAGTGTTCCCCATTTTTGTTCAGTATTGTATCCCCACGTTCCCCGTCATATACCGGAACACACGCAGTCTTCGCAGTGAGCTTCAGCGGTAGAGCTAGCGTGACTGATTACATAAATCAACCTTTATTTTCACCCACCTCTGCGCCAGGCTTACACGAGCATTTGTCATGTTTTTGTTATACTTTTTAATTAACTCTAATGTACTCGCCATAACGTTGCGCGTCTATTGTTATTTTTCTTTGTCGTCCAGAACTGGGACATGCTCTGAAATGAAGCCATTCGTTCGTGCTTGGCTCATGATATATATTATTTTAATACAAAATCATTATTCATTTCTGCCTACAAAGTGGATTAATGGCCTTTTTGCGATTTCTTACTGCAAGACAGCTTGTGCAGCAAAGCCGACTTATGACAGCTTCAAAATGTAGTAGTCGGTTACACCAGAGGCTTTTAGCTTGAGAGTGATACGCCTCCCGACTGCTCTAGAAAATGTGCCTGAGAATTCAAAGTATAGTGACTTGATATTGGTAGGGAATACCACTGAGTTACTCCGAATTACTCCCAGTAAGTCAGCTGCGTCTCTGGAAAGTAGCTCCAGTAATACGAATCACTGATGACTATAACTATTATCTAAGATGCCGTTAAAGCTTCCAGATAACAGAGTTATTAAGTTGGCGGCCTTTGTAGACAAGTCTATGGAGCATCAGTAAAATTTGGTTACAGTCACCGTAAGCTGACATCAAATCGACCATGTTGTTATTGTTATAGGAATGTGCCAATTTCTGTTTATTCGAATCAATTTGTAAATAAACAGTTAGGTCAACTCAATTGTATACACGGCGCGGAATTGTGTGGACGACCTTTCCATGCTGGGCCGGACTGGCCCATTCTGATATTTTCTGAACTGAATAACTCGGTTATTCAAAGTTTTGGTATATGTGTGTGAAAAATTGCTTATTACCCGACTGCCTCAGAAGGAGAGTTATATTTTTTGAGAGTGGATATGTAAAGGGTGTTGTCTTTCTTAAGTTGGTATTAAACCTACACTCTTCAATAATATGTAACACTCGATACTTTATTCAAAAGAATACCTTCCGATTTTATATGGAAAACAATTTCAGTTAAATGGCTGCCGCGGCTAGCCTGGCAGTAGTCCATCCTCTTAACCCAATTTCAAGACACATTTTCAATAGTTTCTGGGTCTATTTTATCAATAGATCGACGGATATTTTCCTTAAGAACATCAATTGTTTGAGGATCGTTAGTGTAACAGCGGTCCTTAACAGTACCCCATAGGAAGTAATCCATGGGCGTCAAATCACAGCTGCGGGCTGGCCAATGAGCGTCTTCAAAATGGCTGATAACGCGATGACCGAACTTAGTGTGTTAAAGATCGATTGTTTCACGGTTGCTGGGGCATATCGCGCCATAGATTGGAACCAAAGATTGTGCAAGTTCATGTTGTTTAATAGTGACCACAAAACTCCTCAAAATGTCTCTATAGCGTTCCCCGTTTACCGTCACGCTGCTACCATTTTCATCTTGAAAAAAGTAGGGACCAATAATCCCACCACTCCAAAAGCCACACCAAACTCTTTTTGGATGCATTGGTTTTTCTATGACGGATTTTTAGAACCCCAAATCCTACAGTTCTGCTTGTTAACGTAATCTCCCAGATGGAAATCGGCTTCGTCCGAAAAGACGATTTGGCGACCAAAAAACAAGTCCGTTTCCAATTGATTTAGAGAACACACAGAGAAACGATATCGAAGTGGATGGTCATTTTGTTTCAACTCTTGCGCAAGTTGCACCTTGTAAGGAAATAATCCCAGATCGTTATGCAATATTCTCCGTACAGAAGTGCGACTGATGCCCACTTGTTGTGCTCTGTGACGAGTTGACATTCTTGCGTTTTCACGCACACTCTGGGTAACAGCAGCATTGTTTTCGACTGGATTTTGACGTTTGAGGCTTCCAGCGCGGATGTGTTCCGTCCAACCGAAATTGATAAGGTCCGACGTAGAATTTTCATCGTACATAAAGATTCACTCTTTTCAGTTACTGCAGTCGGGTTTGTCGTATTTTTAAAAAATATACTTGTTGGATGAATAATATACTATGTAACAGCAAGTCTCAACCTTAGAAATACCCTTTATATTAGTTAAAATTTACTTGTGTAGCAAAAGAGCAGCAAGTCGTTCTCTTTGAAAAGTGGCAAAGCTAAAAAAACATATGACATTACATCTTGAACAATACTTCTAAAAATACCATCCAAGCGTGACTTTTGCCTCATCTCTGAAAGCTTGGAACTATAAATCCCAACCAAGCATCTGATGTCTCCGTTTATACCGATAAGGATCACCATTCTGCATACCAGATAGATCGCAGAACGCTAAATGTTAATTCGCAGTCTGCAATTGATGTAACATTTAAATATAAATGTATTTTATAACGCTAAATAATGCTATTTAATAATATCTATTACTTAACTCTGGGAACTACAAACAACCAGGTAACACTGTCAAATGGCATGAAGCGTATCATTACGAACCATAACGGATAGATTGATATGTTATTAATTTTAAATTGAGTAGTAGTTAGTTGGGAATGGGGGATCTTGCAACTTCTTGTGTCGTGTGTAGTGTTAGTTGCACAGATTGTCGATTCCTCTGCTAGGTGCAAAGTATTTCTAGAACGTTCGAGCTGTCACCTCCAGCAAAAAACGACGTTTCTCTTATACATGGAAGAAAACTGTGCCATAGGCCATACTTTAGATATGTAATATTTGTTACAATTAGGAGTAGATATGCGAGTACTATACAAGCACCGCCATTGTAGGGTCAACTTTAAGCTAACAAAGAAACCATCTCAGGTGCCCGCCTCCGACTTTGGTGAGCTTTTAGCTATGTTATTTTACGTCACAGTCTAAGAGAAACCCGAAATCAACCCCATGTTGGGTAGTTTTCTAGACATAGTCTAATCAATCAGCTGATTTGTAGCTGCAGACGTCATTTGAATGAGGAGTTACTACAAGTGCACTGCCGTCAGATGCAACTTTATCGTAGGTAGCAAAAACTCAATTTGGGGTTCACCTTAAGCATTTCGATCACCTTTGCTAAGTGGTAGATTTGTGAGCGGCGGTACAACCAGGCATGAAAGTTATTTCTTAAATTCATCAATGAATCATGTCAAACCGAGCTTCTTAAATCGATTAAAAAAATTATACTACAGTTTGTGATAATACTACAAATCGCCTGTAATCGACCAAAAAAAAACGCTAAACGTGATGATGCTGCAATATCGGTATAATTTCCTCAATTGAAGTATGGTAATTTGAAGTTCAATGATAAACTGCATTGATTCTTGGTTGTTTATAATAGCATAGTCAATCAATTTTTTATTGACCAAGCATTTTACTTACTCATTGTGGGAAGTAGTTGATATGGTACGATAAATGATCTAGCTATTATGTTAATAAGAAAGAAAATGGTTTTATTTATTGTAATTTCACATATCTCAGTGTTTACCTTTGTCGTTAGATCTCAAGGTTATGTGGAATATGATAAAAAATTGCAACAATCACGTAATATAGATTAAATAAGATTGTGTTATGAAAAATATTTGCTGTGTGTTGATTGGCAAATATATCATTTCTAATTGAACAAGGCACAAACCTCAGATTAGTAGGAGTAAATTCCAAACTCGTTTGATAATCATTAAGGGTCACATTTATAGACTTTCGATTGAAAACTAGATCTTACTTTCAAAATTTTCAATATTTTGGAAGTGTCGCTAAATACGAAACCTACGGGCTCAACGGCACCCAATTGCTGTGATCTTGACCCCTACTAAATTCTATGAATTCAGATGTAAAAAATCCTATCATAGCATTTGTTAAATTATGGCTTATCGCAAAATTTCTTATGGTGACAATATCCCCATAAAGATGGCTTAACTGTTCTGAAGACACGTTTTGGCAGCTAAAACAGAGGTAACGTTCGGAAGAACGGAGTCAATAACACGATATCTCTGATCGTAACATTTTTTAAAACCTAATAAATTATTTTTTACACTTTTGTCCATCGAATTTTCTATATCCATTTATAAAAAAGTTGATTTAGTTGTGTTGTTTACTAATAAATTTCATGGTCTTTTATTAGCTTATACCCACCATAATCCGGCCAGGCAAATTTCAGCCTGTGGAATAGAAGCTAATTATAGAAATAAGTGCTTCATAAGTTACAGACGGGATTTAAGGTTCTGTAGATGATAACTCAGCATAAAATTGTATGTTCAGGAACTTTATCGAAATAAGACAGCACAAAGTGCCATCTATTACCAGAATCACCACTGCGAGGGTGAATCGCAGCTATACCACCAGAATCCGCAGTGTGTAGCAGTCAACAGTGGTGAGTCTGCCGTCAAACGCAAACTTGGATGTTCACAGTTCCAACTGATAGCGGCAGATTCTGGTAGTACGAGTAGATGGCACTTTGTGTTGTTTTATTTTGATAGAGATCAGATAGAGGATAGTTTCTATGCTTTCGTTCTTTATCCTACTTGGCCGTACTGGTGAGTTGCAAAAGAACACGAAACAGCTCTTCACAGTTGGCTATCTGTGGTCGGACGGACGAAAGTATATAGAGTTTACTTGTCGTAGCTTAGCCGGAGTACAGGTTTCTTAACCGTATCAAATATTGAGAGAGTAGCCAGGCATAGACCCCAGATATCGGAGCACTATTCCAAGCAATGCAGACGCAGAGAACACCTCGCATTGATTCAAGAGTTGTTTTTTTTCAAGAATCACGAGATGAACCAAAATTTGCTTGAACGCTTTTTTAAACATGTTTCGCTCCAGACAAGTATTTTTAGATTTTTTGGATCATTCTCAATTAAAAGGGTACCTACTAACTTATCCCTAAAGTTGGCCGTTGTCGAGGTGTATGCGATTTAAGGTTTGAAAAACTCTAAGGATGGCCATCTTCAATGCTCAAAGACCTGGTTAAAAATTATTATTTTTGAGGTTGAGGTCCAAACCATCCTTTACAATCCAGAGAGTATTAGCTGATTTATAAGTGTTATTAGTTGTATTTTCTTTGCATTTTTTTAAAGAAAACGCGACCAATTATCTAATAGTCCAGAAAATTCGGGTGCAAAAATGGTAGGAACAAAGACAAATTATTCGCAAATCCCTTTATGATTCATATATACATCTCGGTGAGAGTACATCTTTGTCTGTAACTCATGTAGATGATTCCAAGTTGAAAACTATCAGAATACAGTTAGGCGTTAGACGGTGCTACCCAGGTGTTCACGTGCGCCAGAATGGACCTAATTCGACGATAGATGCCCACATGATCCAAGCAATGTTGCCAGTAGCAGCTTAAATTTTCTTTCTTCAATTTTCGTTAGAAGTATTGATTTCTGAATTTGAGCGAGTAGTTTTGGAAACTTGAGGTCAAAAGCTGTTCATAAAAGAAAGCAAGCCTGCATTTACATCTAAGGAGATCCAAGTCAATACAAGGAAATCCGGGGCAATCACTGTACCTGTACATTAAGGCTTAATCACTACTCAATGGAACGTCAACAAGTATAGAGAATGCATGTGGCGAAACTCTTGACGGTACTGCTCTGTCCATGTGGCAGGAATGTCAGTTTGTGTTTCCTAGAAAGTAAGTGTTACAAATTCAAAAACCTACCGGATTTTGTGAAATGATAACCCGCAATTATATTTTATGTTCGTCTAACGTCTAAATACATCCAGTAAAGAAGAACAGAGGTATGAAAAGAGAGAGGACAAGAGAGTCATGGGTAGTATTTAATTTTCCTCTAACAGTCGATTCTAAAAGTTCATTGGTAGCCGGTACTCTATGCAGATCGGTTAGGTCGGCTCCACAGAATGGGATAGATGCGGGTTCGAATCCCGCAAGCGCCCATTTTTCCTATCTCTCAAGTTGTTGATTACTAAGCATACTCGCTGTTGTATTTTTGAAAAAAAATTATAGGTAAAAAAACTTACAAGGTGGTTGAATTTTTTGATGGTATCACATTTATATACGCTACCAACCTTGGTACCGACCACGACTGCGGCTGCCGGCGGCGTGCCACCACAGCATAGTGTTTCCTATGCTCTGACCGCGTCTATACGCCTGTAGGGAGAGGCGACATAGATGCTCTACCGGTAGGGCAGGAAAAAATGTCTATGAACTAATTATATGGACCTGTTTGACGGACTTTTTTCTGAAAGGGTCTGGTTTGGGTTGAACATAATCTGTAATGAACTGATAACAGCGTTGCCTAAGAAGTGCAGAGTCAACGTACGCCATTTCTTTGATACGAGATCATAATACTTCTTGTCTCAGTTATAGTTCTTAACGCGATTATTTTTTAGTCCTCCTTGCTTGTCTGGCCAAATCAAAACTACATATGTCTGATGATTTATATGTTTGTTATATTGAACTCCATTACAAGATACATTATTTTATAGTTTCTATCCATCAAAGGAGTGCTCTGTTAGATCTTATAGAAACAAGTTGTGCACCTCCTGATTTATCTAATTTTACTACAGCTCTACATAATCACCCACGCTTTTTAGAAAACAATTGTTTGAAGGTGTACGTCAAACATAGATTTTCTGGTGTATCCTCAAAATTGCATGAACGATTGAACACCAACAGTATCTAAGTATGTGTTATTACCTGTGCTTTAAACATAGTATTATTTATTTGTATGCAATTAATATGTATGTATGTGACTATTTGAACATGAACAACTTACATGCAGATTTTCTGTCTCTTTTATCATATTTCCATAAGCAAATGTCATATGATCCATATTTACTGTGGTCCGTAATATCAGTATTTACTGACCATTCCATTAGTATCAGTGGATTTCTACGTACATCAATAATTACTGATAGCCGGGCTACACGGCCAATAAAAATCACATTCAATGATAAATACTAGCGGATCACAGTGAATATTGAATGTTGCCTTGTAGTTCAATAAGCTTTCGTTCATGATAGTTTGGAAAGAGGATACTTCATAAGCAACCTAGTTGTCCTCATGACCATGGGCATTTTTGATATTTCATTGCAAATGTACCATTACTTGGATTATATTATCTTGCAATCACCGTAGTGATTTATTTATAATAACTTAACAAAAAAAATCCAATGCAATATGGCGACATTAAATTACAGTTGACTTGACACTAATGACAGCTGATGAGACGAACGAACATCATTTCAGCAAAGCCACATGTTTCCCGTCAAATTGTGCCGGGTTATCTATCATTCCTTGTATATGTTTTGAGGTGGGAAGTACGCACCTGCTGCTCTAGTCCCTGATTTAAGTTAAACATTGGCAACACTGTAGAATAGGGCTGCAGGCGATTGAGACGTGAGCTCGAAGAGGCTACAGCTGGCCAACTAGATGTATGGACGCAACGCCACTGTAATTGATATAAGTAATGATGGCATTGTTTTCCCAGTGAAAGATGATTCCATTATTGGAAGAATCGTGGATGCGATTTACGTTAGAACGTGGCTGGATTTGTTTTGTTTAAAAGAACAAAAGAACGGGAAAGGATTCCTTGAAAGTAGTCGAAGTAATTGTGGAGATTTTTCCCTTCACGAGCTTGGAAATGTATTTTAGTTTGGAAAACGGAATATAGCGAAATAAGAGAAAGGTTATACCGAGTATTTCAAAAATCGATAGACTGAATTATACATGAGTTGTTTCAACCTTATTCATAAAAAAGTTCAGCTAGACATATTCAAGAATACACATTATCAAAGGCAGATCAAACCATTGGATTATCAAAAGTAAATAACAACCTAATTCAGATACATTAATGCTATCGGAAATCAGATTAGCAAATTGAGACAACCGTAAAAATATCCACGGCAATTTCCGCTATGATGTAACCCAATGTTACTCCGATAAATGATCCATGATAATTATTACCTCTAACAAAATACGCTGTTTTTTAAAATTAATTCAAAAGTGGATGCTTATATTGACAGCCAATGATGTAGCGATGTACACTTTACCACTTGGATAGTGGTTTCTACACTAGAAGGTCCATACCGAATCTTGGGGCTAACAGAGAAGTTCTCAAATAAATTGTAACTCAATGATCCCTATCTGTTGACAACGGTAAGAACTGTGGCAAGTGCCCTTTGTTAGCGCCATCCGTCAGCGACCAGTGAGTCTACTGTGTCTAGAAGCTCAATAACTAGCCTCAATAACGCTAGAATTATGTAGAGAAAGTCACATATGTATGAATGCGGTCGCTTGAATAAAGCAAGTTAATCGGGAAGCACTCAAGGAAAAGCAGACGACGCGAGCGCGAACCGCAACTCGGGAATAAATAAGTTAGGGCTTAGTGATAAGTACTGTTATAATTTAGTATGATAAGGAGTAATCAACTAATTTGATCGTTGAATACATGTAAAGCGCTCTTGTTTATTTCAATAAAAAATACAATCCATATGAAGTATCAAAATGACAATCAAAATAATAATGAGCTCTTACACCATGACAGAAAAGGCAGTCTTATTTGGTATATGATAACTGCTATGGCTTCCAGGTGGCAAGGCATGTAAGGCGTCCACACGCAATAGGAGACCTTAAGGAATGACGACTATGCATTCCATTCAAACTTTGTTATCACATTTTGTCCAACACTAATAGCCTATCAAAATATGATAACAGAAAAACCATCTATTATCAGAATCGACTTGTGTAAATGTGAGCAGCAGCTGTCTATTGTAACTGTAAGGGTATCTCAGTTTGCGTCGACAGCGCCACTTGATGCCACCAATTCTACGATATAGATAGAGATCTACTCATCATCGGGAACTACAATACTTTATTCCATCTGACCAACTGAGACCAACCATGTACAGCGCTGCTTCGTACTTACTGGCAATCATCAGCACGGTGTAGGTAGAGCAGTGAACGAAAGCACAACAAAAGTAACCTCTTTCATAGGTATATGGTCCTCTAGACCGTCCTGATGATTGCCAATAAACAGCTGTACACGATTGGCCCTCTGTTATTCAGAAGTAGTATTATCAGTTCAATGATTACTTATGCTACAAAGAAAGAATCTATGCATCAACAAACATTTAATGACATAACCACGTTTTCACGATAAGCATAAATTCCTCCTATTTGCAGTCCTTGAAATAATTCCTCAACTAGCATCACGTTTCGGGTCCATTATCAACAAACTACTATCATTACTAGAGTCTTTTGCATAAAAAAATTACTGAATTGGAGATTCCGTCACGCTATACCCTGCAGCCCGAAGAAAAATGTTGGCCTTCACCTTTGTCGAGTCGTAATGTCTACCATTACATAGACATCGTCTAATTGTCTACCCCCGTCAAAATGACTTCGTCCGCCTATGGCACCATTTTAATTGGCTATCATACAATCGTCAACCAAGACTATACAGGGTGTTATTCAAGTACGTGGCCAAACTTCAAGAAGTGATTCTTTGAGTAATTTTAACCCTTTCGGTACGGCTTGTCACTGAACATTTTTATTCCTACGGCCTGAGACTTTTACATTGGTCATTGGCCTGCCGTCGGAAATATCCGTCACCTAAGAAAACTACCCACATTTTATGAAATAATATGAGCAAGTTATATTAAAACAATTATTTTATTAGATAAAGTTACAGAAAACATAAACACATTGAACATTAGAACATTAAACATTAAAAAGTAGCCTCTGTGTGATATATTTTGAAGCAAGGGACCACGCATAATCCAACGTCACATTCTGGGCACATATAGCTGGACTCTTTTCTTTTTGCTTGCTTCTGCTTTGTATGGGAACAAACCCAACATCTTCTGGATCCAACCTTAGTACTGCCTGGTTTTCGTGGAACTGACACCGGAAAGTGTCTATTCTGAAGCCTGGCATTGCCCAAATCGCAATGTATAGATTTTACTATGCCATACCTGCAAAAAAAAGCATTTAGCAAATATGATCGAAAACTACAAAGAAATCTTTACCTTTCTATAAGTTGAGCAATAACCGCTAGATGAAAATTGGCGAATGAAGTCTTCTTAGTATGTCTTGTGGAAAACATTGCATGTGCGTTTAGCAATGTTATGTCAATCGAATGGAAAAATAACTTCTTATACCATTTCAGACATTTTCGAGTGCAATCTACGCTACTCAGCATCATATCTGATCTGTCGACAGCCCCCATTTGACGGTTGTATTCCAGAACACATAACGGCTTTATTACATTTTCATATGTAGATCGATTTATTTTCGGCAAAGTAACCATTCTATTTTCATGCATACTGGTCAGCATCACAACATCCCGCCGATCTTTCCATTTTATTGCCAATAAATTTTCACTACTTCTCCAGTCAGTATCTCCTTGTTTTAATTTTTTAGCAAATACTGGCATATGTTGCCTATTTTGCCTTACAGTTCCACAGGAGTTTGTTTTATGTTGTAACAAAAAAGTTGAAAGTGTAGGGCTGGTGTAAAAATTATCCGTATAAAGAGGATGTCCCTTGTTGAGGTATGGCTCTAAAAGTTTTGCAACAACGGCCCCTGTAGTACCAAGATTATTCTTGTCTTCTGCTTTTATATTAGTGTCTTTTCCACAATATATTATAAAGTCTAAGACAATTCCTGTTTCGCAATCACACAACAAGTAGAGTTTAATTCCAAAACGATGTTTCTTGGTCTTGATATACTGTTTAAAACTGAGTCTTCCTTTAAAAAGAATCATACTCTCATCTATAACCAAATTTTGAAATGGATAGAATTGAGACTGGAAATTTTCTTTCAATATATTTAGCACGTTCTCAACTTTGAACAATCTATTACCAGGTGGAGCGATTTCATTATTGGAGAAATGCAAATATCTTTGTAATTGAAAATACCTGTCCCTTGACATATGTTTGCTAAATGCAGGTGAAAGCAGTAAGTGGTTTTGGGACCAATATTCCTTCAAGTTCACTTTTTTATTGCGAGGCATAAGCAACGTCAAAGCCAGAAAAACGTAAAATTCGGAACGTTCTAAATGCTTCCAGTTTTTTGCATTTTGTTGGCATGCATAATTATTTGTTTCATCCAAAATAACATCCACTATGTTTTCTGTGAACAAACTAAGAAAATAGTCGACTTCCTTTGAGTTTTCGTCGAGGTTTTGGTCTTTTACACCGCTATTGGTCGTGTCAAATTCGTGTATTTTCGGTAGAAACTCATTTTTTGTCCAAATTATTTCCAGAACTGTTTGGTGAGTAATATTATCTTCAACGTTTCCTACCTCTTCCTGCTGATTTTCTTGTTCATTTTCCGGTTCCAATTCATCCAGATCGCTCTCAGAGTCCTCAGAAGATGGACAATATTCGCTTCCGCTATCGAGAAAGGGGTCTTCTTCACTAACGTCAGACAAGTAAATATCTTCATCTACCAGACTTAAAATGCTATTGACTTCCTCCTCAGTTAAACCACAATATCCGCTACAATCTACTTTACGCCTTTTCGGCCGCTTAGTGCCCTGAGACGAACTGGCCTCCTCGTTTGACATGATCGAACGAACTGACGCTTCTGAAGCTTACGGTACATGGCATGCTACCATGCTCGACTGCCGTCGGATATTTCCGACATTGACGGGTTATTCCGACAGCAGGCCATCCACAATGCGTTATACGTCGGATAAAGTCGTCGGCAGTCTCTCGGTGAATGTAAGTTTTCAAAAGAGTCGGAAATAAACGGCACAAGTGTCATTAAACAAAATAACCTTGAACGGATATATCCGTCACCAGGCCGCAGGGCCATATTGCTTCCTGTCGGGTATATCCGGCAACCGTACCGAAAGGGTTAAGATGAAAAGTTTATATAAACATGGGTCCAGAAATGCTTCAAATTTCAAATCTTGTTCTAAGAATCCGTTTTTCCTAAATATTTTGATGAAGTTTTAATCGATTTTTTTCAAGCTTAGCAGTGGTAATAAGGGAAGTGAGGGGCTAATTTAGCCCCAATTATATTCATATTGTCAAGTCCAGTGGCGTCCCGGAAAACACCATCACCAATATCTTTGACAAAAAATTTGTGTGCTACTGACTTTTTTGATTTTCCTTCTTCTCAAATCAAGCAGCTAAAAATATATCTTTTTGTTAAGTTTCCTTCATATCTCGCTTCGTTTGTTAAATAAGAAATAAAAAGCACTTTATTGCATGTCCCCGGGACAATAACTTAATAAAACATTAAAACCACCAAGCAATTAACATAAGACGAAAGTCATATATTTAAAGCAAATTTCGATAAAACAAAATAACACAAAATCAGCGCATAACGTAATATTTTATAACAGTAATGTTTTAAAAGTAACAAAAGATGAGAGTGCCATGAATGGAAAAACAATTGCTGCTCACACAAATCTGACTTTGACATAACTTACTTAAAGCAGTACGTAAGTAATAATCGTAATTATTTGAAGTGTTTTCAAGTGTCTTGAGCGATAAAACTCCTAATATTGGAAAATGGTTTAATTTACAAACACAGAAATGGCCGATATGCATTTTCTTTATGGAATAGATCAAGGCAATTCTAGAGCGGCTAGGCGCATTTATCAAGAAAGACATCCTCATCGCATGATACCAAATTGTCAAACATTCGTGAGAATACATGAAAGGCTGTGTGAGTCAGGCACCTTTCAAAGGTCGGCTGCTGTACCTAATTGGGAGACCTGCCACAGTAAGAACAGTCGAGATGGAGGAAGTAGTTTTACATGAAGTTGAGAGTAGCCGCGATACAAGTACACGCAAAATTGCAGAACAATAAAATTAAACATCCCTCACCTTACTGTATGGCAGATTTTAAGGCAATATCAACTGTACCCTTACCGAATACAGCCAGTTCAAGTGTTATTACCTACCGAGAGAAGAATTTAACCCAACGCATACGAGATTCATGTGATCAGATGAAACATACGCCGGGAATATTTCAGTGAGTTCGGCAATCAATGTTAAGAGGAGCTAATGCTTGCATTGAGGTTGAAGGAGTTCATTTCCAGCAAATAAGTCTCGTGTTATTTACCGTTTAATTTTTTTCATTAAATGAAACTTTAAGTGTAATTATAAAAGGACTTTCGTTTTTTTTTAATTTCTAGCTTTACCAATGTGCCACGCCATTGACAGAACATTCCAACAATAAATACCGTTATGTAAATATTTTATGTTTGCTTGTTTTGTCGAAAGCAGATATAATATGAGCAAAATAATTCAAAACACGACTTCCGTGCAAGTTAATTATCTTTTTATTTTTTATATCTCAAATGAAGCGAGATATAAAAGAAACCCATGACACCAAAAAATGGTATTTTTAGCTGCTTAATTCGAAAAAAAATAGAAAAATCTAAAAAGGTCAGTGGTGCAAAGTTTTTTTTTAATAATCCCAATCTTACTAGTGCTAAATTACCCGCTTACTGCCCTTAAACCACTGCTAACCCAAAAACAAAGTCGACTGGAAGTTTATTGAGATATTTGGGAAAAACCGATTTTTTTTTTAAGTTTGACACCCTATTTCTTGGAAATGAAACACTTCTTTATCTATGTTTATATGAACTTTTAGTCTTAAAATTCCTCAAAGAATCACCCTACTTAAGTAACACCCTGTATAATATATATTTACCTAATCATTATTTATATTTACAAAATAAAGATGCATGCAATGTTATTATTTTTATTATTTAAAGTCCTGTAGGTCAGTGGGTCTGCCAAGTCTGGTTACTCATATACCAGATTAAGTCAAAACGAAAAAGGAGAAGAATTCGGGAACTTTAAATTGATCTACAAAATTTTTGTTTGTGGATGTGAATGGTGGTAGCAACAAAATCGGTCTGCACTGCATTTATCTGCCTTCATGTCAAATATTTCAAAAACTCATTGGAGGATTACCTTTTAATTCTGCAATAACGTTTTATACTGCTTAAAATACATACGGTCAATGTTTATAATGATTATATAACTGTTTCCATCCAAGAGATGAAATAATAAGAGGAATTATTAGCTTCCAAGATAAATATTTCAAAAAGTCAGCAGTGGACCTACTTCAAATTTTGAGGTGACGTACCTACAAGCCTGGCCCTTTCAAATGCCGTTTAGCTTGCTTTGATATACTCTTTCTCTGAGATATGGAACTCTGAAAATTCCGTTCTTCTGATCTAGATCAGTTCATCTTTTGTCAGAAGAAAGTATTTTTTCATTTTAAAAAAAAGTGTGCAATCGAAACAAAGAACCTTAAACTCGGACATGATTGGGTAGGGTGAGTTATGGGCTTGTGTTTTGACTAAGTTTGGGTGGTTTCACAGTAAAAATCTTGTCAGCCTATCAAATCAACCGATATTTGAATTACATCATATTCTTTATTGCCAAGACCTTTATCTTCAAGATACACCCATACAAATGCCAAGACAAAACCATATCCGTACTCCGTCATTTAGCACTTCGACCGGTAAACGTTAGCAATTAGCTAACCCAGAGGCATAAATATATCAATCAAATCGCAGTGGCTGTGACGTCCCGGAACAACGACGCAACGATACTCGTCCATTGTTGTGCCAGCTTATTACAAGTTAACGGCGTAGGTCTAATGCCTTCCTGTCATCCCTAGGCATTCAGTCGCAGGCTTTTACGCGCGTTTCCGCTACCAATTTTACTAATCACACGCCTGGCTACTCGTGATAATCGCGCACCAGCTTGGACATTAACGAACGACTGGCTATCGTATTGGGCTTATGCGCAGATTATTGTTTAGATTAAGATGCGCTGTAGCAAGCAGTGGGTCAAAAAATGCCGCCAAGTAGATTGACTCTAAGCTTCCATCTCAATTAACTTTAAATATCGTTACATCATGTATAGTATCTAAGTAAAGTTCCTTACGTACTGGTATCTTCTACTATTCGCCAGCTAGTCATGACATAGAATGGATACAATTGAAAAAAGTAGTTTTGGTTTAATTATTTTTTGTTAATAATCGAGGACAACTTTTGTCGTCCTGGTATTATGACTGTTCGCCGGCTATTGTGACACTAATACAGGGTGGCCAATATATAACTGACTGATTTGAATTGTGCATCATTTTTTATACACGCATTTCAGTAGGTGGCGCCGAAGTAGTTGTTTGAAGCACATGAGTCCAATTCGTCATTGAGCGGTACACGATCACACAAAGGTTAAAATACTTAAATAATGAGTCGATTGTTACAACGATTCGGAAGCGTTAGTTGAAATTTGAACAAACAGGTGAAGCTGAAGACTTGCCAAGGTCGGGCCGTGTTCGAACTTTTCGTACTCCAGAATATATCGAGAGAGTTCGTGAAAGTGTAGTGGAGCGCCCTGAGACGTCTACCAGACATCATTCCCAAGAACTGGGTATCCGTCGCACGTCATTATGCACTATTTTAAAAAAAAACACTTGCAGTTGCGGCCATACAAAATTCAGTTTACCCATGAAGTCGCCGACAATACAGTCTTGCAATATTGCAGCTTAATACCTAAAATAACGATTTTTACCGGCAACGGATGAACGTGTCATCCACCAGGTGTGATGTTTGGTATGGAGGTGTTATCGGACCTTACTTACTTAAAGACGCTGCAGGTAATTCCCTTACTGTCACTGGTGAGCGCTACCGTGATATGATGCAAAACTTTCTGGCTCCTCAAATCCAACAATTCAACCTGCAAAACATGTGGTGCCAGCAGGTCAGGACAACTTGTCACACAGCTAGGGAAATAATGAATCTTTTGTGAACAATATTTCCGGGACGTTTAATTTCTCGATTTGGTAATGTCAACTGGCCACCAAGGTGACCGGATTTAACGGCTCCTTACTTTTTTTATGGGGATTTTTGAATGTCAGGGTTTATGCCAACAAACCAAATACTGTACAGTAGCTGAAGGACAATATTACGGACATGATTGAAAATACTATTCCTCCCAAAACCTACCAAAAAAAGATGGAAAATGTAATCAAAAGGCTCAGGTTTGCGCGGCTTCTAGAGGCGTACATTATTCTGATTATTTTTTGTATATAATTTGTAAGCTTCAATAAAAGGTTAAGATGAAAAAATGTACGTATTTTATTTCATTTCACAAATGCTCAAAATACAAACCAGTCAGTTACATAGCGGCCATCCTGTACATTTGAATGACGACATGGTATTGTGTGTTTGCATGGGAAGAAGGTACTAAAAATGGGTGAAACAACGCATTCTTCAATGTATCGTCATATTCACAGAAGATGGGTGAACCTCTATTCATTATTTATGGGGTTATTTTACACCCAAATAGCTACAGCCCTAATGTTGCCACCGTATCTATATTATATTCAATAGGTTATATGGCCCTGGTAGTCGCAGTTGTTGCATCATAGTGCGTCGTTGATCACCTTCTTCTCAGCTACCGAGGTAAAAAATGCGAAGATTTTCACCCGAGAGATAGCGGAAGCGACTAGCGCAGAAATTTATATAACAATCATTTATACAGGGTGGCGCATCGAAAACGAAACAGACGCATTTACTGGCAGCTCAGTTTTTTTTGAAAAGCGCTCAGACCCGTCGATTTTGTTTTCGAGGGGTACACAAGTATGGCAAAAAATCACGTTAGCACGTGCAGCCCCCTAAGAGGGGGTGACACGCTCTTTAAATGACCCTACATAAAGAAATCCAAAGGTGATAAATCTGGCGATCTTGGGGGCTATTCAATGGCACCTCTTCTACCAATCCATCGATCTGGAAACATCTGATCTAAATATTGTCGAACACGTAACGCGTAATGTAGTGGGGCACCATCTTGTTGGAACATCAAGCTATTCGCTATGTACCGCCGATCATTCTGATTTTCAATTATGGCTGTTAATGCAGGATCTATGGCGTCTTCCAGTAATTCCAAATACATTTCACCGGTCAAATTTCCAGGTAAGAAAAAAGGACCAACTAAATGATCGCAAAAAATACCAGCGCAAACATTTAATTTTTGTGGCTGCTGTGTGCACCTCATTATAAATTCTCGGATTAGAAGCAGACCAATATCGGCAGTTATGATGATTTACTACGCCATTTAAGAAAAAGGATCATTCGTCGGAAAAGCAAGTGTTGAATAAAAAATGTTCATCGTTTATAATTCGTTCGCTCATATCTTCACAAAATTGTAATCGCCGATCAAAATCGTCTTCATTAAGTTCTTGTACCAGGTGAATTTTATACTGATGAAAACTATGGGCCTTCAGAAGCCGTTGGACAGTACGTCGACTAAGACCACACACAGTCTCCAATTTGAGGGTACTTAACGTAGGATCTACATAAACTTGCCCTAAAACCCTCACTTCTATTGCTTCGTTCCTTATGGGATTTTCAATGTTGCGTTTTTTATTGGCGACTGACCCAGTTTCTCGAAATTTAGCTACAAGTTCTAGAACATATTTTCGATCCACTTTACTGTTCTCATATCGCTCATTAAATATTTCTGCTGTTCTATTAGCGCACTGATTATTTCCGAAAAATATTTCGATAATTTCAACTATTTCTACTGTGGAATATACCATGGTTAATTTATGTAATAAAGCGTTACAAGTTATTTTAGCAACAAAGTTTGGTCAAATCAATCGCAAACTATGTACTAAATTCCTATTTAAAATAAGTACGAGATATTTACTTATCTTCAAGAAATAACTTTTTGGCCACAAAAAAACGCTCTAATATCTATTTTCAACAACAAGATGATAAACAAACCTTGTTTGTAGTGAGGAAAAGCATTTACTTATTAAGTAAATTCTTTTAGTCAAATTTCTTCTGAAAGTAGTACAGACTAATCTGATGTAGCTATTAAAGTCTACTTTAAGCTTTAAACCAATAAATCTTCAAAACTACTGAAGTGAAATACATTAATTTTATATCATTATAAAGGGAATTGAAAGACCTTTAAAATAAGGTATCACTCGACCCCCCTTTCCATTTAAGATTTTAGGGTAGGTGTCACCCCCACCCAGGGGGCTGCACGTGCTAACGTGTTTTTTGCCAAACTTGTGTCCCCCTCGAATCGACGGGCCTGAGCGTTTTAAAAAAAAAACTGAGCTGCTAGTAAATTCGTCTGTTTCGTTTTCGATGCGCCACCCTGTATAATCATTATAAGTATTCGGTGCAAACGGAAAAATATGCGTGAAATATACAGGATATACATAATAAGATCGTGAAATAGGGTTCATGTTTGTAAATATGCGACTGCCCAAAGATTGAGGTACACTCCGCGATAAGCTTTATTTTATCCTAGCTAATAAAAAGATTCAGGATCCCATACACAACGCTCTTGATTAGCTATCAGAAATACGCCAAGGGGCAATTTTGAAAAACAGTTCTTAAACAACGTTCAGAGAATATAGTGCGTCAAACATATACAAAATGCCGTCAAGGAGATTGACTCTGTACTTCGCACGAAGCTCTGAGCAAATGGGATTTGAATATCTAAAGTATCCAAGTCAACTTTTGCTCACTCTTGTATCTTGATTATTCGACAGCTATTAAAATTATGGACTTTCGTACATTCTGGAATCTCTACTATTCGGCGGCCACGCTGATCCTTACAGCTGGTGGTGTTATATAATGACAATTATTGAATTAGGTTATCGTCGGAGCTGCTGAATTTGGATCGGACCATATCTGGGTAAAGGATATCACTTGTTTCTGGGTAGCTGATGTAGCTGGGTCCTCAGCCGTAAGCACGCCAGGTATGTGTAAAATTGTGTCTAGATGGTAAGTGATACTACCGATATCACACATTTCTGAACAATAGACCTTCCCTCACCGAAACTAAAGAGGCAACTTTTAGAACCTCCTACCTCCTAAAACTCCCAACCGATAGTGTACAACCCCTATATAAAATTTTCCAAAAATTATTCAGGAGACGTCAAAAAATTAAATTTGAGTATTTTTTGTCGGTTGTGTCTTCTACCTCGACCTCCACTAAACCAATTCTAAAAGACTACAAAGCGTTGAGAAAATTTCATCAGTTACGGTACGTTCCAAGTTATAGACGGATCAAGGACTAGGGGATAGACAGACCCATAGACAGACCGAGAGACCAATGGAAATGAGTGACATGGTTTTGCATCTGATCTCAATTTTTCGTGGTTTCAATACTCCCTCGCCAGTGGCCTGGAAAATAAATAATTCATTTATTGCTTATTGTGGATTATTCATTTATTTAAGTATTGCTGTTAGCATAGCATCCTAATGCTCAGGACAAAAAAGCAGCTGCGAGTTCAAAGCTATGTCCGAAGAAACAAGCAATATATTAAAGCATAAAGACATCCATTCTGCAGTTACACCTCGGACAATTTGCAATTATATTAAACCGTTTTCCACTAATGAATATTTCAAAGCTACAAACTTCAGACAGACACCATACAGAGACTGTTAGGATCTAAATAAATCCAGACAAAAGGCAGGCGTTTATGATATACATATTCAACAGACATCTAATTTCCGTTATTTATTGGTCTCAGTCCCTACGAACTCCTGCCGGTTCAGCACGTTGTTCTCTACCCCACAAAAAGTACTACAAAGTCAGTGGCATACTTGCTCTTAGAGGTAGTTCGATTCTGTCGATCAATATTATTTGTTTAACGTACTTAAAAGAAAGATACTCGCAGGGGTATTACGTAAAATATCGATATAATGTCATTAAAAATTGGTATAATGTCAACTAGTGTACTAAATAGTCGCTAGCCCCTTCCGTACCTACTCGCTATGGGCGCCATCTATGAAGGTATAGCACAATGACCACCATTCCGGCAATAGTACCGAACATATAGTCATCGCGCGCACCCTGTCACGTGACGTCCGCTCAACCTCAGACACCCTTGACCAGTCACCCACTACGCTGCCGTTACGTTTGACGTCTCTGTCTGTGTTGCTTGTGTGGACTGTACTGCTTTGTTTGTCGCCATGTCAATCAATAGACTCGCCTACTGCTAAGTAATTCGGTCTTTACATACAAAAAAGTTCCTCCTGCTAAAATTCACCAGCTGCTTGTTGAATTAGACGCGCTCTTCAATACCGCTGGCGGAGGGTACTCTCTAGCAAAGGCGCTCCACTTCATGACAACGCTCGGCCTCAGATTACGGCAACTGGATATACTGGATCACCCACCATACAACCCGACTTAATAAATGATGACATGTTTAACCGTCAGGTGGCAACATCCTTTGACGACGGGAGCGAAAGGCTGGTGCTATGACTTGACAAATGTTTCAATGTTTATGGTGAGTATGTGGTAGAGTAAGAAAATGTTCCCATTTTTGTTTAAGCTACAATTTACGTCCATAAATAAAGTTTCTCTGACTTCATCACATCAACGGTCCTTACTAGTAGCTACTAATACAAAAACATCAGTATTCTGTTGGCGTAAATTACATTCTCTCGTTTTCTGTAAAAAAAATGTGAAAAATTAACTTGAGCTAGTCCTTCGTTAAAAAAGCGATAATTCACAAACAATATGGTGACGAAAAGACTGGTACTCTCTCTGTCGCAACTATTACATCATGGCAAATATAACTTATTCACGATATATAAATAACAGTAGATGGTTAATTTGAATTTCCCAGAATAATGTTGAGCTACTGTTCCGGTTATCCACCTATGCAAGTATCAAATTTCTGAAAAAATGTTCTGCATTATGTCCAACAATAAAAGTCCTAACAATGCGCCAGCTTCCTACTCTCTACTAACCGGCCTACGCCTACGACACTGTCTAGCCCAGTGGCGGAACTACTAAAATATCTTTTGCCATTATACAAAATCATAGCACCGTATCTGAAGTGTATTCAGATTCCAAGCGCGCGCTTTTATTGGTCGGTGGGCGATAAATACCTGGACGTGGCAGCGTCAAGCGAATAAAAGCGTAGATCGAGTGGTCACCTCTGTTTTGACATGGAGTATATGAGGTTTGTATACTTAAAAGCACGTCTCGTGCAGCGGACCAGCCACGTTATGCAGTTCGTATACACCGCTAGACAAAAGGTCACCCGCTTCGTATTTTTGAACCTGTCAAACTAGCAAGCTGAAATTCCGAATGATGAAACTGATACATGAATACTATACTAGCAGTATAGGTTTTATTCCTCCGATCACAGACAGCTTACCATGGACAGCTATTTCGTGCTATTTGGCAACTTCTCGGCATGGTGTAGGCTGAGCAACTCTACTCGTTTCAAAGTATGAGATTTATGGAAATAAGTAGGCACAAAGTGGCATCTATTGCCAGGGTCGGCCATTGAGAAAGTGAAAATAGCAAGCTGACTGTCGGAACTGTATCCCACTGCGCATTGAAAGCGGGGTCTCCAATCTGGCTGCTACATGCCGTCGATTCTGGTGTTTTAAGCGATATATTACAAGTTTGTTCAATGGCTAGTAGACCATATCTACTATAGTTAGTAAGAACATAATTATGGAAATTACTGTTATTATATCATTGGTACTATATTTATCGAATACACAGATTTGGAAGTAATTTAATGACTCATCTGTATTGCGATTCGAATCGCTGTTATAATGAGCAGGGATAACTTAAATAGGGCCATGAAATGAAAGTAAATACTCATTAATGGTAAAGCATATGAACAATTCTTCTTAATTCGGGATTTTGAAAGATGAACAATACGAAAAAGTTTCTCCATCAAGCAACAACGGCGAAATACCGGATATTGGAAATAGTGGGACACTTTGCATAAATTCCACACAGCTCTTCTAAAGAGTTGTCGTGATCCAAGCAGATTCTTGTTAAGCAGTATATCGAAATTCCTGCTATTATGTAATTCATCCGATAAAAGAATTTGGAACTTTCTCAATAAATTTGACACTCAGTTTTTTGAGGCTTACTGAGACTTCCTCACTAGAATCTCGTGGCAGTAAAATGAGATTGTAAAATTACTTTTATAGCGCATAAGAGAAGACGTACCCAAATACATTTAGATTCAAAGTTAAAGTAAATAAGACTTAAAGTAGGTTTCAGTTAGACCTTTTCAGCATATCTATCAAAAAAATTGGTTTGTCTCCATTCCTGTCCATTTTTCGACGATGTTGTTAGGTATAGAATCGGATAGAAGCGGACCAACCACGTTATGCAGTTCGTATACACCGCTATACCAAAGGTCTTCCGCTTCGTAGTTTTGACCCTGTCAAACAAGCAAGCTGAAATTCCGAATTATGAAATGATACATGAATACTGTACTACAAGTATAGCTTTTATTGCTCCAACCACAGACAGCCTACCATGGACAGCTGTTTCGTGCTATTTGGCAACTTCTCGGAATGGTTTAGGCTTTTTGAATTCTCCAGAGACCCTCACCATTTACGAAAGTTGTCTGAAATACTAGGAGTGTATGGAACCCACGCACTTTATGTTTTTGCAGAAAAATACGAAACTCATGTCAAATGTTAATCTGCTGTCAAACTAGAAGTTTAAGCCTGGTCGACTTGTAGTATGAACTTTCACCCTGACGAATCGCTCTAAGACTTAAGAGACAAAAAAGCATAAACTAGCTACTTCTACCTAATCTGACTTCGTAAGTATCGACAGACAGCTTGTTGTTTTCAACTTCGCAGTGGTCGATTCCGATAATCGATGGCACTTTGTGGTATTTCACATGAATACCATATTTTAGCATAAGGGCAATAGGAAAATTTCGAAATGGCGGCTGTCGATTCGACTCGGAAGTGAATTGGTAGGTCCATGTTTTGTTCTATGTCATATAGCGCAAGAAATTTTGCCAGTAAAGAGTGACAAACAGCTCTCTGAATCATCGACTCGTTTCATTCTTTGTAAGCATTTGGTAAAGACCTTTTTGTCAATACCAAAAATTTTTAGTTTGTGGTAATCCATCGCGATTTTCAAAACTTGCATAATATTTATAGTTACTACTTCATTTAGCCTAGCCGAGAGTTGCCAACTACCGTAGATTCGTCGTTTACGACATTGCTGAGCTGGCACGGCATTTTTCCCATTAAATTACAATGTTTTATCTCAACACACGAATTTTTTTTTCATTTCTAACACAAATGCAAAAATAGCTTTGCTGTTTATGGCCCGATCGACGTGAAAATTAGGCACAGGTCACTTGAAGGTTAGTTCTGTCGAAAAACGATTTAATATTATTACGATCTACTATTTTTAATTGAAAACGTAAGTGGATAAAGGTGCCATGTCACATTTCTTACCAAAGTCATCTTGTTCGATTTTTCGCCCCCTATGTAACCTGATAGAAGTGATATATATTGATAATCCTTTGTGAAAAGATAATTTTAGTTGATAAAGGTGGCATGTCAAGTGAATTTGCATTTATTTCAGGTGAATGAGCTTTATCCTAATATGTGACATAAAACCACTATCGACTAAATAAGTATCGACAGATAAGTTAGCTGCTGGTGACATACCACCTTTGAGGCTATGTTAATAATAATAGATGGTTTTACCTCTTCACCTCTTCATCCTACAATCTGAACTCGGGTGTTCAACAAGCATCGGTCTTGGCTCCAAAATAATGCATCTCACATATCAACGACCTCCTTTCCTGTACGATCAATTCGATCCTCAGCTTTGCTGATGACATGCAGAAAGGAAGAGTAGCAGCGACTTCCTTTCTGGCGAAAGACTTGGAGGTACTGTATCTTGACTAACAAGAATCGTCCTAGCGCTAATCAGGTTTCGATGGATAGGCGAGTTCTACCAAATAGTCGTTTATTTCGACCGATCGGAGTCCACATCTCCGAGGACTTTATTTGGCATGAACACATCTCGTCAACAGCGGAAGCTCCTGGGAAAAGCTAGGCTATTCTTTAAGGCTAAGAAGTACTATTCTCTACATGACCTCCTCACTCTGTACAATGCGCAGAAAAGACCTAGCTTCGAGTACTACATTATCCATGCTCGATGCTGTTCAGCAGAGGGATGTCGATCAGTGGATCGATCACTCTTCTCTAACGGACAGTCTCGGGACCATGGGTGCCCATTGGGGGGCAAGGGTGGCATATGCCCCCCCTATGCCCCCCCTGGCTACTGCTTCAAAGTAAAATAGTCTTAATAAGGTATTCATCCTAACTTAAACATCCCAACATAGAAGACATTATTTATATCGTCTAACATTTTGAATAGTTGTCACCAACGGGTTGGCTAGTTCTCAGCATTTTTGATCCTGCACAATATGTTAACCAAACATGCCCCCTCTGGGATTGTTATATGGGCGGTCATGCTAGGGACCCTTTCGCATCAGCGGACCGATGGCGATCTAGCTCTCTTCTACCTCTACGCCAATGGGATTTGCTCCGGAGAGCTCTCCTCCATGATGCCGTCGCGCGATATGCCCACCCAACAGACCCGCCTGACTTTGGCCTCCCAACCTAACCGTGTCGAACTTCGTATACCCAGAACTGGCCGATACTACCGCCCTTTTATCCATAGGAGCTGAATTTGCTACTCCTAGGGTATCGATATTGTGGAACAATCTACATGAGGAGGCTTTCCTCAGTTCTACTAACCTTAGGCAGTTCAAAAATCGGTGTAAAAAAATACACACCATCCCTTGAAGTTAATTTAAGAAAGAAAAATGAAAAAACCGGGACCGCCCCGAGAGTCAGCCAACAACGATAACAGAAAGGTTTGGAGGTTTAACTATAAAACACTACAAAACCTCAAAGATGAAATAAAGCTTGTAGATGAAGAATTCGAATTGTATTACGAAAGTATAATACAGGAGAACTTACCACATCCAAACATGTATCTTCTGATATTGTACACTTTATTAATATTATCTGCTTTAATAATTATAATAATTAATAATGTACTTGACACCTATTTCCTCGTATCTTGTTATTCTATCACAGTTTAATTTTTAATGGATAAAGGAGCTATGTACATTTCTTGCAGTTTTTCTTATAAACTAATAATTGTTTAGCGTCCTTAGTCTAATACAATACAAATACCGTACTTCAACATATCGAAGAAGTGATTTTAATCAGAATCGTAAAATAATGGAAAAAGTTCCAAATCAAATCACGTTTTCCTAAATAACTCTAAACTTGCATTTTGTGACATATCACCTTTATCCACTTATGTCTTCAATTATTAAAAACTTTAGCCTTACAAAAGTGCTGCCTGAAGACATATTCACTTTCCTTACTAAAATCGAAGTGACTACGCCACTGCTTTGAGCAGTTTGTTGTGTAATGGATCACATAGTTGCTGGTTGAACTCTTGCACCATACCGTTGCAAATTCCGACCGTTGTCAGATATTATGGTACACGAAAATAACTATATTTCAAGTTAAAACGAATAATTTGTATATACGGGCATGTGTATACATATTTCCTCATGTAAAAAATCGCTGCACACCATCTGCGGGATGGACTGAAGTTAACAAATCTGTTTTGCCTTTTATCTGAGTCTAGACTAATGTAGTTTAGAAGCGTATGAAGCGTCTAGAAGTCTTTTATCGAAGATAGACCCACGAATACTAGAGATAGAAACTCATAGTGTGGGGGTGAAGCCAAAGTGCGCAGGAAATGAATTTCAGGTTATGCCCATGTGGCATCCCTGATATCTAAGTATTACTCGTCGGAGGACCTTAGCCTTTACGTTATAGTCACTGTACTGTCAGTGTCTGTCGTGAGTCTGTCAGATCTGGTGGCCCAGAAACCAGACAAGTTGTACTCATATCTAAGTCCCTCAGTTACTGTCATAAAACAGTTCCAATTTTGACAGTTCAGACAAGTCGTAAGCTGAAATATTGCTTGTGATTAATAAGCTAGCAAAGCATGGTGAAACGCAAGTGAAATGAAAAACCTTGGGAATCAATATTTTGCGGTACACGTGATAATTCTTTTTGCATCATTTCTGAACAGCTCCTTTGACACTTGATGTTATAAAATGTCGTTATCTGTTTGCGGTAGTGTTTCACGTTCTACATCATTTTCCATGGCAAGTACTTGTAGAGAATCAGCAACTGAGCACGAACACGTAGTTATGAAAAATTAATCAAGAGATCAGATAATAAGATAGTATTTTTGATCCATATGAAAATTACACCAACAAAATATACGTTATGATTGTGACATAAGCTTGGAAGAGGATGTTCAGGAATTACGAGATATACATAATGCCTACCCCTTCTCATCAGTGCTGAATATAATTAAGAATTTGACAAAACAAGATTTGATTGATTAATTAAATACGAAAGAATTGAAAAATTCGGCAGGCATTGATAAAAGCAGGCATAATTAGGTACGTTAGAAAACTAGATCAAAATCTTCTTGATCGAAATGCAGCATGCGGCGGGTTATGTTGACATTTTCCATATGCATATATCTGTATAAACGCGCGAACGCTCTACGCCATCCTCCACGCGCACTAGATTCTCGAAACCTCCTTATCGAAAGTATTGGCTTCATACGAATACGTTTCTTCCCTTAGGCAATTTGATCTCCTATCTCTCGTCTTTATGGTTATGTCGGTAGAACTGCCTTTTTACCATTTTGATCAGAGCGTGATCGATCGGAACTTCAGCGGGCATTATTTTATGCGTGAACAGGAGAAAGTAGAATCACTGAAAGATAGTGGGTGTGGTGCTATCAACCAAATAAATTCTGACAGCTGTTGACATTTGTCAAAGTTTGTGATAGCGGCCGTTTCCGGAAAAAAATGTGTAACTGGGTTCTTCGTACCACTAAACATTCAATCACAGAGTTGAATTCATCTTCAGAAATGAAACTAATCGACGACAGCCAGAGTTCCGCACGAGTACTCCGAAGAATGACTCTGGGAAGATCTGTTTTATCAGTATTACAGTTTCCTAAGAAATAAGAGAACTTTCACGTTCACTTTCTCACATTCGTCTCCCTTATTCCAAAAATTAGTTTTCCGGGTGGCGAGCACTAACAAAGAGTATTCAAAACTCTATTAGTATGATACTAATAATATATGAGATCGGTTACTCTATTTTTTCCATATAAGAATGTAGTAAAAAAATGTAGTCTTTGTACTGAAAATACCATCCCATTATTCATATCCTCCTCCTGAATTCGCAAATTTTAAACATTTTCTGGCACATACAAATTCCATTTAGTCGGTGCATTCCACCTCCACAGTAATTTTCGTTAGTGTATGTATAAGAAATTGTCCTTAACGTTTATAAGAGCAAAATTTTAGAGCATCCTGAAATGAAATTCATGATATTGAAAGACGTGTGGTGAACAAAACAGGCTTATGTCGTAAGACAATTTTCAACATTATTAAGGAATATAAAAAAAACAAAAAATTGTCTCCACCACACAAGAGGCTACATTACACGGAGCTGTTCGATATAGTTGATAACTTTGATTGGAATGCCATCAGACACAAAGTCCATCAAATTTTTGAAAGGTAGAAGCTTCCCACCATAGACAAAGTATTACAGGAGATTAATAGTGATGAAGACTTACCTACCTTCAGAAGGACCACATTCTATAGTTTACTCAAAGAACTTCATTTTAAGTATAGAAAAAGGAACAGAAATAGTATTTTGATGGACGGCCAAGAGATTATTTTATGGAGAAGAAACTATTTAAAATCAATAAAGAAATATCGCGACTACGGCAGGAAGATTTATTACTTGGAGGAAACCTGGATAAATGTTGGACATACAAAACCTAAAGTATTGGCTGACGCTACAATTAAATCAGCAAGCCTTCTTAGATGGACTACCCACTGACCTGAAGGATCCGTCAGGTACGTGTATCTAACCAATTCGTCATTTGTGTTGTAAGAATGGTGTCAAGTAGACTGAATCTATGAGATCACGCTGGAAACTTAGCTACACTAAACTTAGCTATATCTGGTAGATTTGGAACCAACACCTGTTAGATACTCTGCTTGTATTATTAGTTTTCTTGAATACTATATGAAATAATTATTTTCAGGTAAAGGAAAACGATTTGCTATCTGTCACGTTGGTAGTGAAGATGGCTTTGTGCACACTGCCCTATGGGCATTTGAGTCAAAGAAAACGATCGACTACCATGAAGAAATGGACGAGAGTTCATTTGAATTATGGTTTGAAGAAACGCTCCTAAAGCTTGACGACAATGCCGTGATTGTACTTAATAATGCTGCATACCACACTAGAAAGCTAGAAAAAAATCCCACAATGTCCATAAAAAAGACACAAATTCAACAATGGCTCCTATCAAAATATTATTTTCAATGAAAATACGGTTAAAGCAAGAACTTATACATCTAGTCAGGCAGCACAAATATAAATATAATCTTAATATTATAAAATAAGGCTACCCCATTATCACTGCGAATTAAATCCCATTGAAATGATTTGGGCAAAACTATGGCTTCAAACAATAGAACATTCAATTTTTTTATGAAGCTGTCAGCAGAGTGACGGCAAACCATTGGAAAGATTGCATCTGTCACGTTCAAGAGACAATCGAAACAAAGATGTAGGATTTGGACAACATGATCGATATTTCAAGTACTTCCAGCAAATAATGAATTGTGAAGCGCATGTGCACTTCTTTCTATAAACAGAATCATTTATTTTGTTAGATTATTCCAAGACCATTGAGGAAAATACGGACCTGTACAATCTCGCTTTTGGGCATGTTGTGTTTTGTCTGGGCGTAAATGTAGTACGAATGTGGTATAGTAACAAAGTAAAAGATCATCAATCACTCGTCGAAGAACGAGAATTAACGACATAGGATGACATGAAAGATATAGGCAACTCGGATGGTACCTCTTGAACTGCTATGACTGCACTAAATCAAGCAGGCTTTCAATTGGTTGAATGGCAAACTTATTCGATAAATCTGACCCTTAGAAATTTCACACTGAATTAGATGAACATTAACGAACGAAAAAATAACTGATCGACGGGTGATATCTCCTGTAGAAGACTGACTTCTGGCAGCTGAACTAATTACTTGCTGGGCGGCTATTTCAATGTTGTAGCACCGATTAAACAAAATAAAAAAAAAATATAATTGAACTGTAACTTTAAGATGCGATGGCGTCGAATATAACATCTAAAATAATGCGTAGAATTACAGATTCTTCATAGTTATGATGTTAAAAGAATCAATAGAAGTAACATATAATAGGCGGAACAGGATAACCGGTGCCGCTTGTGAGTGCTTTATGAAATTATTGACTCTACCGGATTCACCGTTACACCGCCTTAACGGACCATTTGCGTAAGTCTGTGAATTTTTCGCATATAAACTAAAATATAGGGAATAATCCCGCATGCCTAATAAGGTAAGATTTGCATTTTTATAGCAAGCAAACCTCGTTATTTACTTGATATGATGTTCCTTAAGCCATAGAGTATTATACTGCCTTCCGGAGTATGGTTTGATATAGACGTAGCTTAGGGGAAGTTGAACATCTTCGTAGAGCCTGAAAATTCTAAAATAGATTTTGTACAAGCCACGATTATTTTGTTATTTATTACAAAAATGCAGTGATATTAGTGGAACGGTCACCGCAATAGTTTCATTTCATTTAGCAATGATTTCATTCAATCAATAAGAGCTAAAAGTAAATCGGAGCGGAACGTAAATTATTTCCAGCTTAAGCTTGACAACGTTTCTAATAGGTACTAGTAGCAGATTTTTGCGCTGTCGTAATTAGACACGTTCCTGTCATGACTGACAAAAAGTTTGAGATTATGATCAACTGTTATTACAGCTGTGATATTTGTCTTATGTTAACATTTATCAAACAAAAAGTTAATGTGCCCATTTATGGCAAAATAATACGTTCTTAAGTTCTTCATATCGTAAATTTTACGTTACAAAATTCACTCCGTCTTCAGAGATAAGTCTGATCAACAACGGCAAGACTTCCGCACTTGCTATCCTAAGAATGACTTGGTCAGCGACTTTTTCTATCAATGTTGAGAAATACTGTTATTCCTATTCTGTTCGCCCTATAACTGTTCGCTGCATGTGGTGACTTCTATGATGGCATATCACAGAAGTGAAAGATGAAAACTAAAATTCATAGTACCTTCATAGCATCTTGGAGCATCTCCGTCTATGTTTTCTGGTCGTATTTCACGCCTATTGACACTTACAGTGTCCAGTAACGTGATACCTGTTATATTTTGTAATTATGTTATTAAACGCAGATTTTGCTGTATTTATGGGTTTGCTCTGCCTTCCAGGGTTTTATGATGGTAACATACTTATGTATAGGATGTTGCTGCAGGATATTATTCTATCGATAAAGTTGTTAACTGAAGTGTGAAGTTTACGGCACTTTGGTGTTGTAACAGATAATCTGCTCCTTGCATTAAGGCTATATTGCTGCAAAGTTTTTAACCACGTTAATTCCTAAACACTGTCTTAGTAATACTTTCCCAGACACAAGTATGAGCACTCGAGCACCGCTTATATTCGCATGTCGTTGCCACGATCAGGCGTTTCTGGCCCACTGGTCAATAGAAGCGTGGGTATTTCAACGCGCGCTGGTGTTTGCTGATGTGATTTAAATACAATACACTATGATACACGCAATTTTTCTCTTTAAAGCAGCACCAAAATGACTGGTAGATTCGAGAAAAGTTAGGAAATTAGGGTACCAGGTAATTTCAAAGCAACCACTATCCAATTTATTAAATGCCCAACCATATACAGTGTTTGGACGTTTACTTAAGTTACTATTTCCATCGTCACAGCCACTTTCTTTATACCGAAGCAGCCAGGTAAGCAGAAGCCTGAATACCACTGCTATAAAGAGGTTAGATTCACCTTGTCAATCCGATTGCTGATTTTGCCAAGGTCTGTCTGGCAGGCTCATGGCGCTCATTGACATAGTGGTAGAAGAGAGCAGTGGCGGATTTAGAGACATCTGACATGTGTTTTTGTAATCTAATACCATTGTGTTACTTTCTGACACATTATGGCGACAGAGGCATACTAACTATAAGTTATAGCTATAGGAACTGAGCATTGCGATTTTTTGGTATACTTTGGTATTCCAAATAATATCCCTCTTTGACATTACTTGTTTACAGCACAAGTCTTAGGATTTATACGAATATTGCGACCATTGACAAATCTAAGTCTGGGTAATATATTAGCTACACAGATTGTAGTGAAGTGATTTATGTTCTGTTTGTTGCTCAATAGTAATTCGAAAAGTGTGTAGAGCTTCACTGATTCTGTTCGTGGTTGGTGTTGCAGCGAAGCACTATGTTAGATGAACGAATAAATTGGAAATAGACATTTATGAGATTTGTTTAGCGTTGTGCCTGTGGCCTGTCAAGAATGACAAGGACCAGTCGACCGAGGCGGTGACACCCGCTAGCTTTTCAAAGGGTCTTATAAATGTCCGCATGTTTCCACACCTAAGCTATGCAGTCGGTTATCTTCCAAAACAAAGAAATTAATGATGATGGACCTCTCGAGTACTAAGAATTCCGGACGTAAACTCACTCCACTCTCTGAATGTCCGGGTGGAGTGTGGACTCGAGGGAACAACATCGAAGATAGAATTTGTTTCACGAACATATGCGGGATTAACAGCAACATTGATGCTGTTCATCACTACTTGCAATCCAATCGTCCCGCCATGCTTTTTTTGGCGGAGACAAAAATCTCCGCATCGATTAACCTTCTTAACTTCCCAAATTACGAGGTGCACTCCAATCTGACAAAGAACGAGGGAGTTGTGGCCTTTGTCCACAGTAGTTTTTCCTGCTGCAGAGATGTTTATCTGAAGTCAGACCGGAAGGACATTCTGTGGCTTCACCTCAACTCCAAAACATCTCTCAAATGTATTTGCTGCCTTTATCACTCTCCCTCAGACCGTAACTGGGATGACCCTCTTGAATACCTCGCCGTCAAGATCGACTTCCTGAGCATCAATCACCCCGCTTCAGAGGTAATGCTCCTCGGTGACTTCAATGACCGTAATTTGCTTTGGTTGTGCTCAAACAAGACCGATGCAGCAGTTCGTGCAGTTGGAGCCTTAAAGGCTGACCCAGCTGGTGACGGGCCCTGCTTTTTTCCCCCGCGTCTCGTCACATGCCAGTAGCCTGATGGATCTCTTTCTGACCACGCATCCTGTCTCTTACAACACTGTGTTGCGGAGATTAGGTTTCGGTCAGAATCCGCTGTGGCAGCAGAAACTCCCACAGGCCACAAAATTTGGCATTACGGACATGCCTACTGGGAGGGACTCAGATATTTCTTCTCTACCTTTCCTTGGAGAGATGTCTGTTTCACTGAGGCGGATGCGTCGGTTGTCCGTTCTTCGATAACCGAAATGATCCACGTCGGAATGGAGGAATACATCCCTCATACAGTGAAAGCCTAAGGCAGGGTCCAACGGCTGGTTTAAAGAATCCTGTGACACAGCTCGCCAGCAGAAGATCAAGGCACACAAAACATTCGTACAAAGCACCACTGTAGAGAACAGATAATCCGACGTCAAGTACAGTAACAAATATAACGAAGCAGTTCGCAATGCCAAAAACTAGCACGATATAAGAGTTAGCCACAGGGTAATGTCACAGCGTAATGGCAGTCGGTCTCTCTGGATGCTGGCCAAGCAGATTGAAAAGAACTTTTCACAGAGTAGCCTTCCACCACTTACGTGTAAGGACGGAAAGATTGTATCGGACTCAAAGGCCAAGGCGGAAGTGCTTGCCAAGTTGTTTGCTGCCAACTCCATCATGGACGTCCCCTCCAACGCCCAAGTGCCGTCTATTCAAAGGGTTCCCTACACTATGCGGGAGGTAACATTCAGGCATAAGACCGTAAGACGAGTGCTCTTGTCGCTCGACATCAACAAAGCTTCTGGCCCGGACTTGACTCCTGCCATTGTACTGAAGATGTGTGCAGCGGAGCTTGTTCCAGTTCTTTTGTGACTCTTCCAGATATCTTATGAACCTAGCACCTTCCCAGAAAACTGGAAATTCGCTCATGTCCAGCCCATCCCAAAAAAGGGATCTAGGACCGACCCTTACAACTACAGGCCTATAGCTCCGATTTCTGTTATAAGTAAGGTGATGAAGATGTGCCTAAATCACGAGCTTCTGGACTACCGCGAACGTCACAGCTTCATTAGCGACAGGCAGTACGGTTTGCGGCACCAGCCATCCACAGGGGACCTTTTAGCTTACGTCACGCAATTGTTGAGTAAACTCATCCAGTCTTATGGTGAGACTCATGTCGTTGCTCTTGACATCACGACAGCTTTCGATCAACTGTGGCACGCCACCCTTTAAAGCAAACTTCCATCCTATAGCCTCCCAGAAAACCTTTGAAGATATCCGATCTCTACCGCTGAGCTGGAAAAAAGAAGACTAGCGACGACTTCCTTTCTGACGAGAGACTTGGAGGTTATCACTGCTTGGGGGTGCAACAATCTTGTACAGTTTAATGCTTCCAAAACACAGTACTGTACCTTGACGAACAAAAAACGTCCTAGCGCTCATCCGGTTTCTATGGATGTTCGAGTTCTGCCAAAGAGTCATTCCGATCACCGATGACCTGATTTGGCACGAAATGATCTGGTCAATAGCGGCAGCTGCTCGGAAAAAGTTAGGCTGTTTGTTTATCTACAAGACGAAGCGTTTTCCAGTTCTACTAACCTCGGGCAGTTCATCAAAGCAGCCGCGGTGCTCCGGCATTTAGTCTTCTGTCTGCGCGGTACAAAAAAATAATAATTGACTATACCTAATTGATATTTTAATCATCTGCTAACATAATAGAAGTGCTTGATTGTGTCAATATTTGCACCTTATACTTGATTTGTTTAATGGGCAGTTCAGAGTCTTAATCTTTAAGCTTTGAACATACTAGTAGACCCCGTTGCGCAATTTGTACATAGGCAGTCTGGAGACGGTCTCAAGACAGGACCTATAGATGGTCTATAGACATCCTTCTTTGTCTTGTCTAGCGTCCATACCATAAAGTGAATTTTTTGGTCTCATGTTCGTGTTCGCAGTCAAAGAAATTGTTTTGTGTGGAATGGACTGGGGTATGTCTCGGGGTCCCTCAGAATTTTATTATGTTTTTTTTTCGGTCAACAGAGCAAAGATGTTTTTCATGTTTGAATCTTTAATATTATTATACTGGTTAATTATAAATGTCACGAAATTATTTTATTCTCATATAATAAAATACTGCATTTCTAAGGATTTCTGAGCATTTTCCATATTTATTTTTTCAAGCTGACCTTGATCAGATATAACACACTGGATTTAAGGAGCAATAATAGGATAAATTCTAGAAGTTCAACTGAGGTTAAAAAATGACCAGCCCCAAATATCGTTTGCGCCCCCCCCCCCTAGACTAAATCCTCCATGCGCCCTTGCTACGCACCCGATGTACCCAGAAAACAAGCTTCCATCTCGATTATAGACGCGCAACAGTTTTTAGATACTTTTTATTAGTCGTTTTTTGACAAAGTTGAATTCTTGCCAGTATCTCGAAAACGAGAGATTTTCGGTCTGGATGGGCCATGCATTCGGTTTCAGCGACCCAAAAAGCATATTATAGGATATGTTGCACTCACGTTCCCGACTGACCCATTTTGTGCCTTTTTGGTGTCAATACCCCTATACATGATAATTATATGTTAAAATGCTTTAAATGCGGTTCAAATGACCTTTATTCCACGTATTTTGGGCTGCCAATACCGAATCCAAAGTCGTTTCACGTGTATCTGATTCCGTTTATCATTTAGAACTGATTATATAGCGAAAAATTGTAAAACTACGCGTTGTTGCGACTCTAAGGTGCTAAAAACCCATTTTTACTATCGATGACTACATGGAAGCGAAGCATTGCTCAATGAGGTAATTTGGGGTGCTAAATATAAATATCATAGTGAGAAAATTCTAAAGTGTCATCATACGGGATCTAGAGTGAAAAGTTGACAGGAAGCCATTTTTCTGGGCTAGCTTCCATCTCATAGACGGGCAACAGTTTTTATATATTGTTTATTGGAGAGATGTTTTTTTCACTGACGTGCATGCATCAGCTGTCGGTTCTTCGATAACCAAAGCCACCCACGTCGGAATGGAGGAATATATCTTCATATAGTGAAAGTGCCTAAACCAGGGTCGCAGTCCGTCTTTCTGGACGCTGGCCAAGCAGATTAAAAAGAAACTCTCACTCAGCAGCCTTTCACCACTTACGTGTCAGGATGGAACGATTGTATCGGGTTCAGATGCCAAGGCGGAAGTCCTTGCCAAGATGTTTGCTGCCAACTCCACCATGGACCAACGCCCAAATGTCGTCAATTCAAAGGGTTCCCTACACTATGCGGAAATTAACATTCAGGTATAAGACCGTAAGCCGAATGCTCTTATCGCTCGACATCAACAAAGCTTCTGGACCGGACTTGATTCCTGTCATTGTACTGGAGAGGTGTGCAGCGGAGCTTGCTCCAATTCTTTCGCGTCTTTTCCAGGTACCTTATGAATCTGGCACCTTCCCAGAAAACTGGAAATTTGCTCATATCTAACCCATCCCAAAAAAAGGATCTAAGACCGACCCTTACAACTACAGGCCTATAGCTCTGTAAGAATACAGAAGTTATAGGTAAGGTGATTTAGAGTTACCTAAATCGCGAGCTTCTGGACTACCTCGAACGTAACAGCTTCATTAGCGACAGGCAGTATGGTTTCCGGAACCAGCGATCCACAGGGAACCTCCTAGCTTACCTCACGCAATTGTGGAGTAAACTCATCCAGTCTTATGGTGAGGCTTATGTCGTTGCTGTTGACATCACGGAAGCGTTGGATCACCTGTGACACGCTGCCCTTTCGAGCAAACTTCCATCCTATGGCCTCCCAGAAAAGTTTTGCAGATGGGTGGCTGACTTTGTCTCTGGCCGCAAGATATCCATCGTAATTGACGGGTTCTCCTCTTCAACCCACAACATCAACGTGGGTAATCCCCACGGATCGGTCTTGACTCCAACACTGTTGCTCTTACATATCAACGACCTCCTTTCCTGCACAATCAACCCAAACTACAGTTTCGCTGATGACAGCACTCTACATGCAGGAATTCAGAGTGGCAGCCGATCTCTGCCGCTGAGCTGGAAAATAGAAGACTAGCGACGACTTCCTCTCTGACGAGAGACCTGGAGGTTGGAGACGCAACAATCTTGTAAAGTTTAATGCTTCCACAACACAGTACGGTACCTTGACGAACAAACAGCGTCCTAAAGCTTATCCTGTTTCTATAGATGGCCGATCTCTGTCAAAGAGCCATTCACTTCGACAGGTTGTAGTCCAGATCGCCGAGGACCTGATCTGGCACGAACTCATCTCGTCAAGAACGGCAGCTGCTGGGCAAAAGTTAGGCTATTTGTTTAGGGCTCAGTAGTACTTTTCTCCGCATGACCTTCATACTCTATACAAGGCCCAGATAAGGCCTAGCCTCGAGTATTGCTCACACATTTGGGGTGCTGCTGCCCTAACTACATTATTTATGCTCGATGTTGACCGACTGATCGATGACTCTTCTCTAACAGACAGTCTCGGGACCTTTTCGTACAGGCGGGCCGTCGGCGATCTAGCTCTCTTGTACCGCTACACCAACGCGCTTTGCTCCTCAGAGCTCTCTTCCACGATTCCGCCACGCGATGTGCCTGCCAGACAGACCCGCCTGACTTTGACCTCCCATCTCAATGGTGTTGAACCTCCGAGTCCATCAGAATGTTTTATTTTTTTTTTTTTTGTTACCAGCAATGAAGTCTTTGATGTTTGAATCTTTAATATTATTGCACTAGTTAATTATACATGCCACGTACTTATTTTGTTCTCATATTATAAAATATTGCCTTTTTGAGGATTTCTTAGCATTTTCCATGTTTTTTCAAGATGGCCTTGACCAGATAGAACACAATGGATTTAAGGAGCAATATTAGGATAAATTCTAGAAGTTCAACTGAGGTTAAGAAAAAGTGTTCCGAGGACGTCCGTTAGAGATATGCCATCGGTCAGACAACCCTTCTCTAGACAGCATAGAGAATGTAGTCAGGGCGGCAGCACCCCAAACAAGTGAGCAGTACTCGGCTAGGTCTCATCTGGGCCTCGTAGAGAGTGAGGAGGTTATATAAAGAAAAGTACTTTTCAGCCATAAACAAGTAGCCTAGCTGTTTCCTAGCAGCGATTAACTACGTATAGATGTGCTAGCGCCAAATCAAGTCCTCGGTGATCTTGACTCAGACCACCTGATATAAACGGCTCTTTGATACAACTTGGCCATACGGCGAAACCAGATGCGCGTTAGTGCGCTTCTTGTTAGTTAAGGTACAGTTATATCTTTTGGAAGCACTAAACTGTACCAGAATATTGCGTCCCCAAGCAGTGACAACCTACAGATCTCTTGTTGTTGATCGCTGGTGCCGAAAATCATACTGCTTGACACCTTACTGATAAAACAAAGCAAAGCTGTGAGTTTGTAGTTGTAAGGTTCGGACTTTTTTGCGCTGGCTGGTCTTGAGAGGAAATTTCCAATTCTCTAGGAAAGCACCGTATTCTTACGGTATCTGTCGCCAAGCAGGGCTGCAGTTGTTCCCTTAGGAGTAATACAAACAGAAATACATTTTCCTTGGAAAAAATGTCTTAAACTACAGCATCCACCTTCCTAGAAGATATCTTTCCTCAATCTCCCGCGTAATTATTCATAAGATATAGTGTTCCTAGAATTCCTTAACCTCAAAAAAAGATCCCATAACTTACAGGAAGATTCGGAGACGTGGCAACGCTGACACTCAAATAAGTGGTTGGCCGTTAAGCGTGCATATTCTTATTTTGGCGCATACGCAACTTTTAATTGGGATGGATATCTCCTAGTGGAATATGCTAGTCAATGGTATCGCCTAATGAATAGTGCTCTGTAAAAAAATAACGAGAATCTTAAAAAGCCCTTAGTATCACTCTATGATTTTTTCATCCATGTTTTAGAAGCGGTGTATAGAAATAGATATAGAAAACAGTTGATTCTATGGAAATTCCATTATCGAAAGCAGCGTATCCAATTTTATTGTTTGAGTTCATAATTTAAATCATTCCCCCTTATGCTCAAGCATTCACTTGACTTGTTAATGACGTAGGTATATCCCTTTCATTCGATTTCACCCTCAATTGCCTCCTGTGTGAACAATCAAATTTATAACATCCCGAAATGCATGGGAGTCACTAGAGCGAGAAGTAAAAGCAAACTATGGGAATGCCCGCCATATTCAGAATTAAACAGAAATATCCGGTTGACCAAATTTATTATACCGGAAATTGGTCGGCAGAGAACGTTACAAAATATTCGGAATGAATTGGTTTGATAATTGCTGCCACTTGTTCGAGTTTTCCGGTTTTCAATGCGAGGGTGCTTATTTTATCATATCCGTGGATCACCTTTGCTCAGAATGCCATAGACATGTACAGTTCGAAATAATAAAAGCACGTATACTAAGTACACTATGAAAGTATATCCAGGATTGTTAAAATTTGACGATATTTCTGGACCAAAATAGGTGGTAAAATAAGTCCCCTCTTCCAAAGATCAGACGACTCAAATTCTTTCTAGGAAACACCTATTATATCTACTGTGCTCATAAAGGTGCTTAATAAATTTAAGTTCTAACGGCAGTTTTCAAATCCCAATCATGAAAAACAGCGACTGTAGAATTCAGTTGTTAAATAGAAGTGATTATTGTTCTTCCCATTTTCACTATAGTTTATAGAAGCACCACATGCTAATACAAAAGCTCAGTAAAAAATTCTTGTTCACCATTTCCCGTTATTTAAAGTATGCAACCAAACCTCAAATTATCACAGCTATAGCAGAAAAACAATTATTTTCCATGCGTTTTACGTACAAAATAACTAAAAAATCGTGGTTCTGAAATGAATCGTGTAAAACACCGCGACGAAACTATTAGAAACAAGTGGTCCAAACGTTCCCGGAACCCTTGAGTTACAGCCCAGTGAAATTAGGAGATAAAATTATAAGATTGGATTTTGTACCACCTTTTCTAGTATGATTAATCGAGATATTTTATGTTTATTGTTTGTTAGAACATGGTATATGTATTTGCAACTTATACCGGCTTTTGTTGTAGGAATAGTTGAGTAATCTGTTGTTTGTTAGAACATGACCCAAGTACGACATTTTCCTGATTTTTACTACATTCAGCATACTTATGAGGCTGATTTTTTTTAATTTCTTTGTTCAAATATACATAATTACAATTTTATAGTCAGGCTCAAAGTAACTTCCTTCTGGACCTCCGCAACACTGGAGATGGTTCTTTCACTCCTCATAGCAATCACTCCGATACTAGAATAGCCTTCAGCTAGTCGGTTACAGCCGTTTGAATGTTTCCAACTGGCCCAAAATGAGTTCCTTGATGTGATTTTTCAACTTCGTGGAGAGAAAAAACTCACAAGGACTTAAGTCAGGAAAATAAGAAGGCTAATGAGCCACAAGTATGTTTTTACTGACCAAAAACTCGTTTATTGTCAATGCTGTGTGACAAGGAGCATTATCGTGATGCGACACTCAGTTGTTCTTGATCTGATGAACACCTTCCGCTTCGTCGTTCATCTTCAATAAGCTATGCCCTTCTGAAAATGCCTTAAACCAACGAAAAACTGCTGAAGTTTAACAGGAGTTTTTGTTGCACTGAGTCCAAGTCTCAAGCAAATCCTGATACGCGTTGCTGGAAATTGATGTGATTTATTTTTAGAACAAAATACGAAAAACTGTTTCACAAAAAAAACCGCTGCGGACAACCAAATGACTCGCGCGAGTTCAAACTTGTACTGAATTTGGACCATATGCTCCCCTGTCTCCTCTTTAAGCCCGGCGCCTCCAGTGTTGCCATATCGAACGCTACGTTGTCTACTCACTTAATTTACAGGCCTCGTGGTTCTCTCCGTCTGGGTGCTGGGGTCGCAAAATTGTTCCAACCTGAACCCTCTCCCCCCACCATTCAGTTTTAAATCCCGGCAATTGATCCTACTAGTTAACATACAAAAACTGAAGTCCCGCTGTACCGCTTTGACTTAAAAAATAAATGGTCAAGCTGAGCACAGCTTACTTTTTCTTATTGTCAATACAATTTCCAACAAAGTGTACATTGTTGATATTCACTAACAACGCCGAGAAAATCAATTAGCCCATATTCCGCTACCGGGACTCGTTTTTCCAACGTAATTAAGTAGCATAAAACAAATTGGCATCGACGGTTGCGACATCTTGCGACAGTTAACTTCATTAAAATAAATCCGGAATAATGATGTGAATACATGAATGCATAAATGGGCAAATCGGCGATTTTCCCAGTGCTGTTAGTTTCTCAACACACGTTACTTCCTGAACAATTCTTGGTTAATGGAGAATGCGAGATGCTGTCTAAAAGAGTGACGAATTCTCCAGTCATACATTGTTGCTTCTTGATTAATTCTTGGTTAATTCAGAATGCAAGAAGTTGTCCAAAAGAGTGAGAAATTCTCCGACCAGGAATTCTTGCTGCATTGAAGTCGATTATATAGACATGGTTTCGATTACGGTCCCGGAAGCGATTTCTTCGATTGGTTTACGATTTTTTTACTCCGATTCCATTCGATTGCGATTTGCGCAACTTACTATCGGTGTCAATGACTGCAACAAACGAACAAGTACTCAGAAGCAGTCGATTATTCTTGATCCTGGCAGCCTCGACTTATGAATCCAAACTCAACGGTTCCGATGTCAACACTCACTGTCCGTAATCTTTATGAGCTGCGGAAACATTTTGTCATTGAACGGCTACAGGTTTTGTAGAATGAAACAAGTTCGAAGTGGTGTTGAGGAATATCAAATGTCATGTCGACTGGCGCCTTTTGACATTTATACAATTTCCAGTGCCCTATTGGAAATCGTGTATAAATTGGACTGGCATATTATCTGCGTGACAATCACCTTGAACCATTTTGTGAATTGTTCGGTTTTGTTGTAACACTCAGCCCCATGACAGAGGAGTAGCTTACTTATTTCCCTTACCAGTTTTATTTCTTCTATACCACTGAGCCTTTTCTCTGATATTCTTTAACTTTGCTTAATACCATATGTTTGCAACCTCTGCAACAAGGACATTAAAATGGTGACTCAACATGGATCCAAAAATTGTCCAAATCCCAAACTCCACATCACAATCATATAATTTGTAGACAGTTACTCGTATAGAGACGACTCTGGTATCGCAACGTTAAGACCTCGTTTTGGGAATCCGAATAGAAACCATCAAAATGGATTCCTTCGAGATGACCGGAATTGATTCCTTAAATTCCCTGTGCGGTGCCACTCCTTTGGGACGAGTTGTTATGTACAACGTTTTTTATTTCGGAGAAAAACAGTCGAATCGATCCAGTAGTCTTTGATCCTAAATTACTGCTGTTAAATCTAAATGGGATAACGTTTGACAAAATTGATGAACTATCGATTGAAACGTCTATGTTCTAAAACTTGTTGTTTTATTGCTTTAATGAAACATGGACTAATGGTCAATCAATGGTAAGCTAAAAATAGATGGTTATGAATTAGCAAGTTTTTATGCCCGAACTAATCAGAAAAGAGGTGGTGCTGCTATATACATTCATAAAGATTTACAATACAAGCCAATAGATCTGAATAAATATTGTTTTGAATTGGACACTGAAGTTTGTTCAATATCTTGTTCCATTTCAGACAAAAAAAAAATAAGATAATACATTGCTACCGTTCACCTAATGGTGACGTAGGCGTATTTTTAGAAAAAATTGAAGAAATTTTGAATACTTTTTTCGATCCTAATTGTTTATTGCTTGCATGTAATGTAATTTTAATTGTTATGAGTCAAAATGTATAAATTTTTTGAAATTGTGTAATATTTTCTCTATGTTTGGTTTGTATCATAAAGGCGGTTGGCCAACTCGAGTGACAGATACTTGGGCCACAAGCATTGACCACGTTCTTACCAATATTACTCAGTTCGTTTCCTGTGTCTATGATAATACAGTTTCAGATCACAGAACGACTCTGGGGGACTTCGATGTTTGCTCCAAGAAATCGGACAAAATTTACCTGAACAAAAGAAGTTTTCATCAAAACGCAATTAGCGACTGTAAAGAACCTTTATTAAACGAATCTTGGCTGTCAGTTTACTCTAGCTTTACAGTTTCTGAGTCGGTTGGAATTTTTTTTAATATCTGTTTGTACTATTTTAATAATCATTTTCCTTTCCATAAAGCCTGTAAGGGAAACGGCTCGAAAAGTTGAGTTACACATAACGTAAGAAATCAAGCAATAAATTGAAAGATTTATATCATACTTCACAAATAAATCCAAGACTAAAGTCACTATATAATGACGCTAAAAAGGCACATAAAAAATTGATCAGAGACACAAAAAGATCATTCTACTAAAACAAAATTGTATTGTCTAAAAATACCACCAAAGCGTGCTGGCAAGTGCTCAATGCAACTAAAAATGAGAACAAAGTTCGAAAAAAGATAGTTCTACATAAAGATAAAAATAAAAACGTGTACGACCCTCAGCTGTTGGCAAATATCTTCAATGATTTTTTTAAAAATGCTCCAGATGATATGATACAAAAAATTATTACCTTTGATGTGCACCTGATTTCAAATTTAATGTCAAAAACTATTTCAAACGTTACCCTTATACAGATAATGAGCTCAGTAACTTACCTTTGAAAAAATTAAAAAATTCCAAATCCCTCGGTTTTGATGACATTCCCAATTTTCTGGTAAAAGAAGTACTACATCTTATAATAAAACCAATAACACACCTTATAAATATCTCTTTTTGCTGCGGAGAGTTCCCAAGTAGGCTGAAACTAGGCAAAGTTATACCAATTCTAAAAAAGGGGAACAAGCTTGATCTTACAAACTACAGGGCAATCACTGTGCCTTCTGAACTTTATAAAGTGTTTGAATATGCCTTTTTGGATATACTTTTTCTACATCTTAAGAACAACAATATTTTGTCTTAAAACCAGCATGGTTTCACAGATGGTAAGACCACAATGTCAGCCATACACTCCTTTTATGAGAAGCTTATAGAATACATCGACGCGGGCGAGTGCCCTACTGGGATATTTTGTGATCTCAGTAGGGCATTCGACTGCGTTGATCACAACAAATTCTTGGAGATTGTTGTTAAATATTGTTTTGTCGGTCAGTCTCTTAAATGGGCCAGATCGTTTTCAGTCCAAAGAAAACAATATGTTTCAGTACAATATCTTGATGCAGGGAACAATATGAAAAACTTTGTGTCAAGTACGTTAGACATCTCGATTGGAGTCCCCCAGGGCTCATTTCTTGGACCAATCTTTTTCCTCTTCTATATACATTAATCAGTTTGATAATATTCATCCACATACCCATTTTACAGCATTTATGCTGATGACGTTTCTGCCATAATATCAAGTAATTCAAATATAATTTTGGAAAATAAGTGTAACAACTTAATTTGGAATATCAATACATGGTTTAATCAGTACTCACTTTACTTGAATCCTTCCAAAACAACGCTTATTCGTTTTCATCATGCTCAAAAAACTGTAAAAGTTTCAAGTTAGATTGGGTGACGATCAACTCGATTTTAGAGGAGAAGTGAAATTTCTTGGAGTTAATTTTGATTCGAACTTAAATTGGAAGGCCCACTGCGAATTTCTCACATCAAAAATGTACTCTCAAAGCTATGTGGTGAGGCAATTAAAAACCATCTTAACAGCTGAACAATTGATACAAGTTTATTTTGCTTATGTGGATTCGAGATTAAGATATGGAGTATGTTTCTGGGGTTGGTCAACGCGCTCTGAAGATATATGAATTCTGCTTACATGTTTTTAAAAATAATGAAAAATTCAAGCGGAATTGTGATATGCATAATTATGATACCAGGACTTGTAATAATTTATATGTAAACTTCAGCAAATCAAAAGCGGCATTTCGATCACCTAATAAAATTGGTCCGCTTCTTTTTAATAATTTACCATGCCACATTACCTCGGTTAAAAATATTAACGACTTGAAGTTCCAGTTCAAGCAATTTTTGATAAACAAGTGCTTGTATCGTGTTGATGAATTTTTGAACATTTCAATTTGAGATTAGTTGTTGGTTTGTAGCGGACGAAAAATTGACAATTCCAATACAATTATATATTGTCTGTATGGAAATAAAGGTTATTGATTGATTGATTGATTGATTGGCGCTGCTTTTGGAGTAGCAACTCAACTGAACAAGAATTACAACGGAATCAACGTGTATTTCAGCTCTTATCGGCAATAGTCAACGCCAACGTTGATTGGGCTTTTTGAATAGACGGAATCGTATAATGAAAAAGTGCATGTCAGGTGATATTTCAAGCTTAAAGAGATAATTGCGCGGAATAAATTTTAATCTGGATGTAATTTCAGGCAAATGATATCTTGTAAAGGAAATTCATTCCTTTTGAGCTTTTTTAGTTTCGTGCACTTTTTAGGCACAGTATCTAGTAGTTTGGTGAGGTTCAGAAGCATTTATTCGGGATGCGTTATCTCACTCCCTTTTTGGTTCCCAAATCTACTGGCAGAGAAAATATTGTGATTGCAAAAATTTCTAAAATGAGGTATTATGTTTTATGGATGTTATATAACCAGTACATCACGAAAAACCATGTCACTCACCTTGGTCTGTATGCCTGTCTGTCTATCCGCAAATCCATGGTCGTCTATAACTTGGACAGTACTGCTCGATTATGGATAAGATTCGAAAAAACTTGACAGTTTTGGAAATTGGTTCATTAGCGGTGGAGAAAAGTGCCTGATCATTTTTGAAAAAACCTTTAAGGGTAGAAAATTGGGAGGCGAAGGGTTGCAGCGGGTGGTTGATAGAGTATCGCAATTAGTTAAAGCTAGTATATTAATACACTTTCAAACCCGGTAATTTTACGCCCCTATTAAGCAGTCATTAGATTTCCCAGTACATTTGCCCTTGAAATTTAGAGAAATATTTGCAGACGCGAATCGTGTCTCAGTCTTGCACATCTTCTTCCTTCGTGGTGCACACCCTATCTGCGATTACTGCATCGCTGATTGTATCGATCTCGACCGCTGTTAGATTCATCGCTAGACAAAGCAGGTAGCAGGTGATTAGATAAGCACATATGAGGTGGGCGCAATATTATCCTTAAATACGAGCATTATTTATGAGGTTATTTGATGAATACTACATATCAAGAGCTATAAAAAGATGAATCAAACATTGTTGTCAAATAGTTTTACACCAGAGCTCCAAAGAAACGAGACTACCGTGTACGGACACGCTCATTCCCGTAATCTGTTTTTCAAGAAAATTCTTAAGAGTGCACTAATAGTTTTCGTAAAACCTACGTATTTTTGATGCCATTGCACTACTTGGAAAATTGTACTAGAAGTAGTTTCGAAAGCTTGGGAGGATAGAGTCAATCTACTTGTCGTCATTTTTTATTTATTTCCAAAGATACACAAGTTGTATATGATCATATCATATAAATAATAAATGAATTACAAGCCCAAGAAGATTATCATAAATAACAAGTTAAAAATCTATTATAACAGACAGACAAGCAAAAAACACGTAATATACAAAACTCTCATCAAGACTTCACCTTTACTGCAACTATCCACAAAAATGCTAAATATAAAGCAGTTAAATTAGCTGACATAATCTTCCGTAAGGTAATTGGTCCAGAACTATTGATGACAAAATTATTAATACCAAGGTCTCCAGTGTTGCAAACTCACCACAAATGTACTAGGTTGCCTTCACGCTTGTCAGTGTCTCTACCAGTAACAATTTAAATATCGCCTCGTGAAGGCTTACTCATAATCCAAGGTATCAACTGACAAACGGGCTGCTTAAACTATAATTTTGGATCCAGAACCACCTTGCACTATAATGCTAGGAACAATGACCGCTATCCTGCAGCAGCACGACTTTAAAGAGTTCCTAAGCATGTGGGATCATACGTCTAGTTACTCTTTCGCTAATGTACTGTTCTGTCGACTGTGAACTTCTGATATATTCTACCTCTATGTGTTTCAATTCAAGGAATTCCAACAATGCCAAACGTCAATTTGTAACTTGACCGCCGCAGACTCCGTCCATCTGTTTTAATGTATTCCACCTCTTTAACCCAACAAAACGTACCTTGACGCCAACATGACCAGCAATTTTTTTCATTGGCTATTCACCAGCCAAATTGAAATTAAAGTGGAATTATAATGTTGAGTGTCACGATAAACAAGGAGGGAACGCATTATGCGACTCTCTCGGAGGTGTTCGCTTCGATAATTGAATTAGGATAATAGAAAGTCTGACACAGCTTGATTCCATCCCAGACTTGCTTTGGAACCAGCTGGGAGGACATTACCATTTCGAAAATGCGTGTATCATCGCATTACAGAATTTCTTATATGTAACTAACATTCATCTACACGTTGTTCTGACCATTAAATAGCGAATTAGTGCTACCCACCCTGGCAAAATACATCACACACTGCATGTGCATCAAGCGTTCTGACATTTGAAATATTTCACTAGCAAACACATAGTTTCACTTCCTTATTTTTATTTCACTGGGCTATTCCGGATTTCCGGGAACAAAGAGATCGATCTTCCAAACACGGTCAATTCAGGAGGCAGCATTTCGCAATGATTTTATAGGAAAAGCGTTTTTTCTACCGATAAAATGCATGGTAAGAGGATATTTGTGTTTGTGATGGTCGATTCCTAGAAAATCGCTAGTGATAACCGAGAAAGCTTTGGGTGCCTGTAGAGGTAAAGCTGTATCAAATGGTGCACTTCTGGCTGACGACTACAAATATATTTCAAATCTAGTTTGCGACTGTTTGCATATGGCTTCAACAGATTTGTTCCAGCAAATCCATGGAGCACCTTCAAGACTTAAGGTGGGCACGCGCGTTCCAGAATATCCCTTCCAGCTCCTGTGGTGTTTGTTATGAACTAATTCGTTACTTGAAGGATACGTTCTAAATAAGATTAGGCACATAATGTTGTGGGTACATAGTACGTTTGGGATGCATCGTTGAAAGTCAGATGTCGTCTTGACATTTGGAGGGAACATTCTGGAAGTTTTGTTTTCTTGTTACTTATTCCTTTCTGTTTTGATAGATAGATAGATAGATAGTCTTTATTGTCTTTTGGTCATAAATAGCTATGACATAAGACTTGTCAACATTACATATACAATACATAAGTATGCGATATGCAAAAAAAGGACAGGTAGTTAATTAAAACGGTAATTGAGATAATAAATAATAAACAAATAAATCAATAAAATAGTAGTCATTACAAACACAAACAAATTCTCAATGACATCTAACGAACATGAAAAAATAAATAAATAAAATAGGAGTCATTACAAACACAAACAAATTCTCAATGACATCTAACGAACATGAAAAAAAAATCTATTTTAAATAAATAAAAACAATTGAGCGCTTAAAATGTCTAGAAGAGGAGCAATAAATAGACTGTTTCTTTTCCGTTAAGCTTAATAAATAAATAAAAAGAATAAATAAATAAAATTAAGCAGTTAGGTATTCGTCGACGGTGTAGTAACACTTTTCTGATAGATATCTTCTCAGACGTTTCTTTAATGTCAACATATTAGTGCTTCTGCGGAACTCAATTGGTAGTTTATTGTAAATTTTTGTACAGGCATAGAGTGGTGATTTCTGAAACTGGGCTGTTGCGTGGACTGGTATACTTAAGTCAAAACCTATTCTGGTGTAGTAGTGCCTGTTAACTGTGTTATTTTGAATAAAACTGGTCCTATGTTTAAATGCGAAGAGAGCGCATTTATATATATAGATGGATATTAATGTTAGCAGATTATATGTTCTGAAAATATCTTTACAAGAGTCTCTTTTGTTGATATTGAAAATCAGCCTGAGTACTCTTTTCTGCAAGATGAAGACTCTGGTATTCATGACTGCTTGTCCCCATAGTATTATATTATTGCTAAGATGCGGGTAAGCCAAGGCGTAGTAGATATCTATTAGAGCTGTTTGGGAGATGTTTTGTTTGAGTTTCAAGATTGCAAAGTATGCACTATTGAGTTTCTTAATGACATGATTCACATGTGACTGACAGCCCAACTTCCCATCAATATGAGTTCCTAAGAATTCGGTTCCGTCTGAGAAGATATCGTTGTGCAACCGTGGTTTGCTATTGTAGAAATGCACATACATTGTTTTATCAGCGTTTAGTATAAGGCGGTTTGATACACACCAGTCGTTCATTTCTGTTTCAACTCGCTCAATTGCTTGGAGCAGGTCAACTGGTGTTGCTGCACTAACTACTACTGACGTATCATCAGCGTAGTTGACCATATGGCCAGATAGTTTGTCTCATTGTTTTCTGATTTACGTTTGAAATTGAACATTTTTTCATCAGAAATTGAAAATAATTGCATTTTTGTGCATATTTATTGTAGGGCAGTGTTTTTCCATTTTTATGTAACGTACCATCAAGGAACTATTCTATAATTCCATAACACAAGACCATGTGGTAAAATTAGCGTTTGGTAGGTTTATGAATGCACACAGCTAGAAAAGTCGTTCTGGCACAGTTGGAACTAGTTTTTCTTTCATTCAAGTTCCGTGAAAGAAAAGTTTTAGTTTTAACAGCAATTCGATAAAATTGTTGTGGATTTATTATAAAATATATCTATCGTACCTTATGCAATAAAGTCGAAAAGTCAAACTGCATCTGTGTTTTTGGTTCATGATCAGCCCATAACCATAACCAATCGTACAAACCTCCATAAATCTTATATCAAAAAGAAGGTTGTGGATCAAACGTGAAAATATATAGGGGTCTCCATTTGAAATGTTTGAATAATAAAACTATCAAAAAGCTATGGAAGATATGGTAGTACTGCAGCTATAACAGTTTCAGAGGTGCGAGTTGTCAAAGTTGAATGTTTTCTATACATTGTCCAATATCGCATTGTGTTCCAAACTGTTTCGTTTCGGTACCATATGTAATAACAGAGTTATATAGCCAGCCCACACAAAACGCTAATCCTGTACGATCTGAACATGAATTGAACATTTTGTTGGAACGAAGGTAATAAAATAGTAACAATTCCAGTTAGTGGAGACACTTCAACTGACTTAGCATTTCGAAGATAGCTTGTTCCAGCTCAGGTTAAAAAACATAAACAAGTAAGCTGAATTAAGAGGAAGGAAAATTTTACCGAACTAATGCTTATCAATAAGCCTAACTGCGTTCAAATTCACCCAGACATGCAGAAAATGCCAATTTACAGAATTGATAAACGCTAATGTATAATTCTTGTCGAGTGCTTCTGAAATCCAAGCGCATATTTAAAATCGCTGCTGCAACCACAGCACGAGTATTGCATCGCATTCGGAGTCCGATCCAATTAAGCAAAATAATTAAGGAGTTCGTGTTAAATAAATTCGCTGAATGGACATAAAGGAGGGCCATTATAACGCCTGGCTATCGCGACTCACACTGGCGTAACCAATTCCGTCTTTACCCTATGGGCACACGAGGGTCGTGTTCAGGACTCTGGCTTGGTGGGGGCCATTAGATGCCCAAAAATCAAACGAAACTTGGAAATGATTTCAGAGTACCCCGCCCTGCTCTTTAATTGCCCCAAGCGCAAAATGTTCTCAGGGTGCCGTACACAGCTTGAAACGGCCATGGACGTAACACAAAAGTGAAACGGCTTGCAAAAAGACAATGATCATCACAAAACTAGGTGCCTACCGAAGGTCAGTTCTTTGGCTAAGGTCGAGGCTGATGTTCGGCTTTGATTACAACCTTTGACCAAAGCCACAACTGATGTTCGGCTTCGTTACAACATTCTGCCGAAGCCGAAGCCGATGTTACGCTTTTGTTACAATATTCAGCTCAATCAAATTCGGCCGAAGCAGAAGCCAATCTTATAAGTAGAAATTTCTGTATAATGTTTAATGTTAAATTGAATCTTGTTAAATAAAATGTGAAAATTGGGTTGTGTTACAATCAGATAAAGATATTATAGAGCTTATAATATTTAGATTACCTACGGGTAGGAAATATAGCAAATCAGTTAAAGTATATCAGAAAAGGACACGAAAAGTTTTAGAATTCGGATTAGTTGCACTAATAAACCGAAAATTTCTGAAGTGGTACACTCGTAACGTTCTGGTAAGGAAATGGTTAATATTTATATAATATATAGTCATTGTTTACTCAATTCACAGAAACTCCAGAGTTGCATGATTTCATAACACTTAACATGTAAAGTAAATTTTTGCCTGAAACATTTTTGAAATTATACCTTCCAGTAAAAAACCATATACATGATTTGGCTCTGTATCTGTCACGAGAAAGACCCTAAACGTAGAAGTCTGCTGCTTTAGGCCTAAGAATGAACACCCATTTCGCCTGTTTCCAAGACTAGACTTAAGATGAGTTGCTAATGAGCACGAAACAGCGCCGTCTGCGGCTGGTCATGGTTACAGGAGATAGAAGGCAAAGCTTGTGAGCCGTGTCTTTTAATCCATAAATGTATAGAAAAGTCATTGCTGGTTTGCTCCGTGACTACATAGTATTCCGAACACTTGATAGTCGACTGTGACGGTGCGATGAGACATCTCTGTACTTAGAGCAGAACGTCGAGCGGTTCTGGACTAGAGCACGTAGAGGTCTCTCTATCGTCTTCAACGTATGCGATGAGGATGGAGATGAACTTGGCGAACCATTGGTAGGTAGTGACCGTCGATTTTCACCTACTTGTGCACAACAAAATTCTATGTTTATGGAACAAACCATTCTTAAATTATCCTTCGAGCTCTATTTTTCAGTAAGCCATCAAGCCATGGTATTATCAAAAATTTATTTTACGAAAACGCGTAACATATTTTCGATTATGTTGTCAATCGAAATTAAGCAAAAAACGTGATTTCGAGACTTACATAAAACTTATAACTTTACAGACAATGGGGCTTCGATACCTTATTGCCCAAAGCCCTACAATTAAGACATTGAAACGAGATTTATCAACGCCAATCAAATCAGCAACATTGCGGACCTAATTTGAATGTCACCAAAACTGATTGATTTATCATTACTCCAGAAAGTCTCATAACTTTTTTCACTCGGTGTAGCCGTTTAGGCGGTCAAAATGAAAAGCTGATTTAATGTTGTAATTGGGCGCTATGCATACACAATCGGTAGTTTAAATAACTGTACCTACAATTATCAGTTTATTACATCAATTATCTGCTTGTTATATCGAGTATTGATATGTTTGTTTCATAATTTTAATGAACTTGTTATCTCTGTTCCTTGTGATGAAACTTTTTACCGATAGCATTCTGACTTTCACTTGTGCTGTCTTGAGTTCTAAGACAATTTGAGATCACTAGGAAGATTGACATAAGATACATCGTCAAGGAAAAATACCTTTGTCTGTACCCTATCAATAAGCCAGACTCTAGCTAACCATATTATAGGTCAGTTGAAATAATGAAGTAGGTATTCTGCACATCACTTGAAAACTCTTTGCATTGGAGTTGATAAAGGTACCAGATACTTCTAGTTAGTTTTTAGTGAGAGCTCGGCCGATAATGCTGTCATTTCGCATGGTATACAGGGTGTTTCACAACTTATCCGACAAATTTTAACCACATATGCACGTTTACGAAAGATGATTCTTAAAAAAATGTAATAAAAGTCCTACAGAAATCCAGATCATGAAATAATACCGTTTAGCAGTTCACTCACTTATAAAAGTGGTTCAAAATTGTTTCCATTGGCTGCAATGCAAGCTTGAGCGCGTCTAATCCAATTTCGGCGCACTCATTCAAAAACACCTCTTTCCTGCTGTGCCCGAAGGCTCAAATTATCGCCACTGTGATTCAGTCACGCAATCCTTAAATATCCTGAACTGGAGTACGGCATACATCATTTTTCAGATATCCCCATAAAAAGAAATCCCGAGGATTTAGATCGGGAGACCGTGGAGGCCATACAATTGATCCACCGCTTCCGATCCAGCGTATCTGGTATACCTGATTCAAAAAAATCACGAACTTCTGAACGAAAATGCGGAGGTACCCCATCGTGCAGGATTCACATCCGTGCTCGGACCTCCAATGGCACATCTTCAAGAAGGACCGGCAAATCATTCCGAAGAAATTCCAGATACTGTTGACCATCCATCCGATCTGGCAATATGAACGGTCCAATTAGACGTTCATCGACAATACCTGCCCACACGTTAAAAGTAAAACGATGTTGGATGTGTGTCTGGGCCACTGCGTGCGGATGTTCAAAGGAGGAAACGTGTGTTTTATGAGTATTATCCCATTACGAGTAAAAATAACTTCATCGGTGGCCAAAATATCAGCTGTAAAACGGGCATTTCGAGCATTTTCTTGCACAACAACCACTCACAAAATCTTACTTTCAGGGGGTAGTCTGTAGGTAGCAACGCCTGGACTCTCTGGACGTGATGGGGGTACAGTTGGGCCTCATGTAATATGCGCCACGCTGTTGCATGTGACACTTCTGGGACCTGTTATGCTGACTGCCTTGTGCTTATTCCCGGATTTTCTTCCACAATATCCAAAATTTCGTCTTCGGCATTTAAAACGCATTGTGAGCGAACCCGACCTCCATCCACTCCACGTCTGGGGCGCAAATCACCACTAGCACGTGCATGTTAAACAATTTAACTAAATGTTTCGTGATGTGGTATGTGCTATTCGGAAATCGGTGAGCCTACAAACCAGAAGCCGCTCGCGAATTTTGGCCTGCTTCTCTGTACGCTAAAATAAAGGCCACTAACTCCTCATTAGTGTAGACGTGTGCCATTTTTATTAATAAATAACTAAAAACATAAACTCGCAAAATAGTTTCTTATTTAACTTCACAAAAGTCGACCGTGCTTCATTCAGATCACCCACGATACAGATTAAACATTATTTACATGTTCTTATCAGTATGAAAAACCAAAAAATTCCTGGTATTTTGTTTTCGTCAGGTATTTGGTACAACATTTTCTACAATAAATTATTAATGCGTGTTCTGATATCACGGCGATGAACGCCAAATACAGATATTTATTTTTCAATTTATTATTGAAGCTCAGGCTTATAACTTAACTTCTGTACGACTTTTATTACATTTTTTTTTTAGAAATCAACTTCTTTCGTATCAGTGCATATGTGGCTAAAATTTGTCGGTGTGAAACACCGTGTATAAAAAAGTTAAATGTAGGGAACAGTATGCTTCTTACCTGGAAAATATGATTGCCTGTATAGGCTGATTCGTAACAATATGCATAGATACATACATTTTTTTAAATGTCATATTTTTTATTACAGATTAATACAGGCCGTTTCAAACAGAGTAATTTGATTACAAAACATTACTATGAGTTTTTTCAAATTGTTAAGGTATCAGACAATCTATAGAAAAACACACTCAACTATGACAACTCGCAAGTTGGTTAATTTTTTAACTAGGGCTTATCTCACGGTTGGCGACACTTACATCAGTTCTGTTTTGACAGAAATTTAGTAAAGAGTCTGCGGTGAATGAATATGGATCGATATACGCTTGGACAACGTTGGAACGCGCTGAAAATTTTACGCTTGGACGAGGACCTCCATTTTTACCAAAAAATCATTTTTTCGGATGCGGCCCATTTTCATCTTGGTGGCTACGCCAATAAGCAAAATTGCTAAATATGATACTCAGAATAGAAAAATGAAATTACCTAGAAGCCAATGTATGCGCAACGCCTGACTGTTTGGAGTGGTTTGTGGTCTGGTGGCATTATTGGCCCTTTTTTTCCGATTGGTGTGCACTATCGAAGCATGCTGGCTGACTATTTCTTTCTGGAAACCGATAAAAAGACTTAGATGGCGTGTGGTTCGAGCAAGACGGCGCGACCTGCCGCGAAACAGTCGCTCTTCTTCAAGAACTGTTCGAAAATCGGTAAAATCAGCCGTTTTGGTGATGTGACATGGCCACCGCGAAGGTACGATTTGACTCCGTTGGATTATTTTTTGTGGGGAAGCATAAAAGATATATATATGGATGTCTCAGCGTCGATTGAGCACTTGAAGGCCAATATTTATGAAGCCATTGGTGAGATTATGCCGCAGACTTTGGAAAATGTACTGAAAAATTGGGTGGACAGAATCGGCTACGTCAAGCTCGGCCGTGGCGTGCATATGAATGAGATTATATTTCATTATTTACCCGAAGGCTAGTACTCTCAAATAAAAAAAGAGGTTAGGGAAAAGAACTCGCGTTTTCATTTCAACCATCGACTTAAAAATTAACAAACAAATGGATCACCTTTCAGTTTGAGAACTAAATTTTTCATCAGAAAAATGTTATGATCCCATGTTCTCTCTTTACCTACTTGCTTTTTCAGTTTTTTAGGTAGTTTATACAGGATCGTCAAGAACGCAAAATGAACTTTTCACGGGTTTTTCCTGATATGAGATTATGGGGATTTGTACGTAACGAAAACACGGTGATACTGTTCAAAGTCTAATTTGTTAAAGCTGTACTAATTTATAACGCTTGCAATTACATAAATTATAAAAAAAATGTATAACTATGTACGACAATTATTCCATTTCAATTCTGTGTTCGCAGTCCACTGGTACGACCATGTCTCTAGTGTGACTGCCTGCTTCCGCCATCTGGTCGGATATCTATGTCATGAATGACGGTTTCCGATGCACTCCAGCATTTGCTAGCAAAACTAGATTCTTCTAGATGATGGTGTAATTCAGGTTGCCTAATTTTGGGAGAGTATTGTTTCACCATTTAAGATCCCAGCTACGAGGGCGTCACAGTACGATTGGTCCTTAAATTACTAAGAGCACAGGGACTTTTCGTCCTTATTTCATAAAGTTTGGTAGATTTACTTTAAAATAAAAGTAGAGCAATTCAAACGATCTGCTGTTACAAACTAAATAAATATTATTCTTTATTTTGAAATATATTGTAATATGTTTCATTAGCTGTAGCTCAAAAGGTAGTCATGTGAAAAGGGAAATCAAGTACTGTGAAAATATACACCTTGTATAAACTATCAAAAAATTGACAAAGTAACCAAATAGTGAGAAAGTATGCGATCATGGAATATGTCTAGCGAAAAATTCAGTCCTCTAGTATGTTCTGCAAACTGGTGGGACTGTTGTCTGGCCATAACACGTTAAGGCGTCAGCTGCACGTGATGGGGGTGGCTGAGGATCCCTTGTGTGAACGCTGCGGAGTAGAGGAAGAGACCTCGGCGCACGTTTTGTGTCGCTGTGAAGCTGTGAGCTACTATAGGCAGACTATACTCGGCTCCATTACTGTGGACCCTCAGGACGTCAAGGAACGTGGACTCAAGGCGATTCTCAACTTCGCTAAAAGGGCGAGGCTTGTGATCTAAGGATTGTAGGGGTGCATAAGGGCCCGCTTAAGCGGCCTATGCACTGGCTCCTTATGGTGGCCGGAATGCCTCTAATTTCAAGATTCATTCATGTTCTGCAAAGAGCCCATGTCAAATTCGGAAACATTAGATTTCGTTCAAACTTTCTTGAACACAGTGAAACTCCCGCCATTTCTATAAAAACGTATGACCAGACGCAAGTAGCTTCTTAAGTACGAAGACTATTTTTAAAGTAAGATTGCGCATCGTGCTTGCGCATCCTGTCACGTGACGTCGGTTCAACCTCAGACACTCGTGGCCAGCCTCTCCTACGCTGACATTACGTTTCACGTCTTTGTCGGTGTTCGTTGTGTGGTTATACTGCTTTGTTAGTCAACCAGCAAACCCGCGGACTGTGAACTGCGCTCAGTAATTCGGTTTTCAAGCGCAAAAAAGTGCCTTCTGTTGAAATTCACCGGTAGCTTGTTGAATTAGGCGCGCTATTTAATACCGCTAGCGGAGCCTGCTCTCTAGTGGCGGCTTTCTACTTCACGACAACACTCGGCCTCACGTTGTAGCAAGAACACAGACGCAGCTGGATAAATTTCGTTGGGAATCACTGGATCATCCATCAATACTACCCTGACTTAGCACCATCAGGCTTTTGTCTTTTTCTAAAATATAAGGAATTTCGTGCTTGGAAAACGATGGTATGTAGACAGAAACAGTTACTAACTGCTTTAACGGCAACTATGTTAAAAAATAAAAAAATGTTCAATACTAATAGTTTCTGAGACAAATTACATTCATAAATGCAATTTCTTTAAATCCATTACAAAACTATTCTTACTTACCCTCGTACGCCGCCACTGCCTCTTCTGCAACAGTAGGAAACGTTCGAGCTTAGAAACTCAGCAGGCCGTGAAGACTACCACGTTGTTTACACTATTAACCGCTTTTTACCTAATTTAATTAAACCGCCATCTAGATGGCCATGTTCGCTAGTCTTTTGTTTCCACTTCTGCACACGATCGCAAGCAATGCATGGATGGCGGTTGCGTAATATCGTTAGGACTGTCAATCCTGCAGAATTTTGAACGCGGTCATTGGAATTACCGCAATGCATTGTATTGTGTTACATACCGTAGCGTATGGCGAATATGTCACTGACGCTCAGGTTCTAATTTTTACTTCCCATTGATCATGTCTAACTATAGAAAATTACATTAGAGTTAAATCAGTTTTACTAGATGTTCTATTTTTTTCTGACACGCATCAAAATATGTCGTGCTTTTGATTCGCTTCTTGCAGTTAAATGAGGTGATCCCTTTTACTTTATTCGGATTTTCACACATATCGTTTATTATAAGCCTTCATATTATGAAATATAGTGAGTAACTAGTTTTTCACAGGAACATAACCTTTGAAAAGTAAAGCTGCCATATCCATCGAAGGCAGTATTTCTTATCAACTGGATAAAAACAATCAATAACATTAATTGCCTTAATCAGTATTTTCAATTGATCTTTGTTTTTGGAGCTTAGATAACACATTTAGATAAAACCTGTTTTATGCTATACTATTAAATGACGTTGATATAAGTTGGCCATTCCCAGATGATAAACAAATTAGTTTGTTGCTTTCTCGTTTTAAGAAATAAATGGTACAAATCATCCTTTACTTTGTTCCGAGCATGAAAAATTGACATAACCATAGTTGCAACTCATTTCACAGGATGTAGGTACCTATGCTGTCCTGCAGAGCTCTAATAAGGGCGAAGTGACGTCGACAGACATAATTTCCACCGACTGCGGCTATAGAGGTTCTTGTTAACTTACCTCCCTTGCACATGTACCTACGAGGCGAGGCAAGGAGCAGGACCAACAGGCTACATCACGTGACGAATGGTATGATGGTGAAAAATATCACTATGGACGAAACAGACATGTTGGTGGACGTACGAAAGTGAAATCTTTAGTTTATTCAATGGTGAGTAGGCGGCATCTAGTATACCGCGAGAATCGTCAGCCTCTAGCGGTCACAGTGGTGACAGGGCTGTAAAACGCTAACTGTGATCTTTACAGTTCTAACCGATAGCGGCTCTATACTTTCGCAGTGATCGATTCTGGTAATAGATGACACTTTGCGCTGTCTTGTTTAGATAGATCTCATACATTAGGCAGCAGCAGCAGCTTTAGCGAAGTGGTAGACGTTATTGGTCTACTAATCAGACGCCGACCGCTGCGCGGGTTCGAGTGAAGGAAATTGGTGATATAATAAATCTCAATTTAATAAAATAAATGTATTGTAATATAATATTGTTACAGATTAACACGACTTACAAAAGGAAAAATGGGGAGAGAGCTAAATGGGTGTAAATGAAGCCGCCAGACAATTTGGAATACCCAAAACAACGCTAAAAGATAGGATTAAGAAGGAAGATGCAATAAAACAAAACAGGTTCAAAAAGTGTTTCTTCGTTAACATCAAGTGAGAAGGGCAAAACAATTTCGGTTATAGCGTGCTGCCATGCAGAGGGAATGTTTCTCCCACCTTACTCGATATTTAAAGGTAAAAATAGAAAAGAGGAGTTTTTAGAAGGAATGCCACCTGGCTACCAAATTTCTATGTCGGAGAAATTGGCGTATATGAACGCTTCCATTTTCATGGATTGGGATTTACCCCACACTCGACTCTACACCAGCAAAAATGTTGGAGAACGTGATTTCGCCAATTCCAAAAACTAGCTCAAAAGCACCAGTTAAAACACGAGGTAGGCAGTTTGCAACTATTTTAAACAGTTCACCGCATCGAGTTGCAGAAGGATAAAAAGAATACAAAGAAAAAAACAAATGTCCAATTCAGAAAAAAAAATGTAGTTAAACAGAAAAAACTATTAGAATATTCATATTCGGAGAGCGAAAGTGCAGTATTGCAGGAAAGTGATATATCAGCGGATGAATGGCACTATTACTAATATGCAGGATGTGCGGAAAACTATTTTTAAACCAATAAGAATGAAGAATGGCTCAAATGTGTGAACTGTAGTCCTTGGTTCGATAATGGATGCTCAAAATTCGAGAATATTTGCGATATATGCGGAAAAATGAAAAAGAAAAGTCGAAAAAATTAAATTTATTTATACGCTCTAATTCTACGTTTATTATTATACTGTTCTAATATGTTTTGTTATTTTATGTTTTGTTATTTTTCGAAGTCGATCTCACCCGTAGTTGATGGTCGGTCTTACACGGACATCCGGGTGAGATCGACCAGTTACAATGTTTGAACTTTTAGTTCAAAATAAATATTTGTGGTTGTATTATATCTTAAATTGTAATTTATTTACTATGCTAACCCTTTAGGTAATGCTTCAAAAATATGTACCTCAGAAGCCAAAAAATTTACAATATTTTTTCCAAAATGTGGTCGATCTCTCCCGGACTTACCCTACAAGTCAGCGCCTAGATGTGAGGTATTGCTAAAATGTTTGATGTGTGATGCGTCCCTTATAATGTTTCTGTGATGTGGCTTAATTGCACACAACGCAGGCGATTTCCCATAATGCTCCTCACAACGCAAAAAAAAACGGGAGAAATCGTAATTTACATCTTCGAACATAACCTGTCTTCAGAAAGGTCAACATGCAAATAATCCGTCGGGCACAGCTAATAGATATACTTTATTGGCAGCATATTCAGTAATAATTTTCTCACATAGCAAATATCACTGATCCTATACAAATGCAAACCAACACACAACCATCCAGAGGTAATCTTGCTATTTAACCAACTTTCGTTCTTTCACATCCCTACAGCCTACTCGGCTTCACAATATATATACTTGCTCTCTGCAACCAACAATGGGTGTAGTTGAGTGATCCTCCATAGATGGACGCTCACAGCCACCATACCGAATAAACGTGGCATGAACTATTTGCACCCTAAAAGCTACCTAGTCTGCAAGATGACATTATATTGGTTTTTTTGACGTTTTATAGGTTTTTTACATGATAGCCGTGCCGGTGGCATCTCCCTCTTTCTCCTGTATCCCTCTTTAGCCCTACGGTCCCTACGGGTCGGGCCATAGACATTGTTGGTCAAGTATTTATAAATAAAAATACAGAATCATAGACAACATGATACAATTCATCAAGGAACTTATGTCGATCTGTATGACATGTAGGTTCCTACAACTTGTCATGTTTCTGGGCCACCAGACCTGACAGACTGACGACAGACACTGACACTACAGTGACTATGCCTAAATTCAAAGGTCCTCCTGACCGCCTTGAGAAGCAAAGACGAGTAGTATTATGTAGCTTTTCCTACAAGACGTCAACTTGGAACTAGAAGTCGTTCACTTCATGTTCACTTGTAGCAAGCGCGGAATGAACTATTTGCACACTAGCTTACATGGTCAACAAGTTGATATGTTATCGTTTTTTTTTTACATTAATAGGTTGTTCTCGTAATAACCTTGGGAGATCTCGTATAATACTCCTAAACAGCAGTAATATTCTAGCATCACATTTCTAAAGGTTTGACACCAGAACTTTCAGACGGTATCAAATTTGATTCTGCTAGAACACATTTTCAGTCATAATACGTTTGACGTGGCAGTAACAGCATTATATTTGACATTAAGATGAAACCCTGTCTGTTTTCTTATTGCTAGGCCATTGAATTACAGTTCCGGATACTGCTTAAGAAATGATGGTGTTTCATGTTCTGCTAACCACAAAAGATGAGTTTTTGCTCATAAGCAGAAAGTTTCCTATTGTCTCTTGTCATTTTTGTGTTCGTATTTAGTTGACATATATTCTGCCACTTTGCTAGTCACTATGAAATGTTCCATGAATCGACTTCGATTACATTTATTTAACTCTTATTTTTCGATTATGAAGCACAGTGTACAAAATGTTTTCATCATCATTCGAACCGATACCTGAGATTCAATTGGATTTGGAGCTTGAACTATAAGCATTTGACATTTCTCTGAGCAATAATACAAGTGGGTATCCACAATAAAGAACTAGCAGTCGCTAAATTTTACAAAAATGGTTGTCTGACTTCACTCTTTTGAATTGATACAAACTGTTCAAAGTTGCAAAAAAGCTGAGAAAAACACAAACACCCCAACAAAATGCAACGATAACACCAAATCATAAGGCACATATCTTCTAATAATCTCCAAATAGGTTTTACCCTTGGTCGAGCATGCATTGTCCAATGCGCATGCTCCTTCGAATCTAACCTAGCATCTGAACAACGTCATCCGCGAATGGTTGGGATTTTATTTTCTACAAAAATGTTAATATGAGGTAAGGTTCTCAGATATACTGAGTGTTATGGAAAAAGGAACATTCAGTAATAATTTATTTATTACAAAGGTCTTGTAAGTATGTTTGTTTAGGTTAGGACCAAAAATGATCAGCTTTTCGACCAGATCGCTTAAACGATTTTCGGTTCTTGCAAATAAATAATTAAGCTATAGTTGTGTTTTGTAGATACCTAGAGTGAGACAAAAAAGATAATGTTTTTTCAACAGCTTAGCGTGTTTGATAGGGCGAATAATGGGCTTGTGGCTGGTCGGTTCTTTAGAGAAATTGCCACCAAGGGTGAATAAAAGTCTAAAACGGTGGTTTGTTATGGAGCATTTAATCAGGAAGTCTTACACGAAGAGTTACAGGTACAGGGCGTTCTAGAACAACGACCCCACACCAAGATCGTCGCCTTACGCATTTGGCTCTACGAGACCGGTTCTAGTCCACAATGTCAATTGCGGGCTATAAGTTATCCTACGAACTTACGGAGTAATAAATCATCTGACCGGCATGCGCCTCGTTCCTATTGGTCCGTTTTCGGTAGATAAGCCTCCTAGTTCACAATAGCACTTTACTAGCGACCAAGCTGCGGCTGATCAAGGCCATCGCCAGACCTCAGCTCGCTTACGCCTCCGCGGTCTGGGGGTACGCTGCCCCCAGCTACCGCAAGCGACTTGCTGCTCTAGAGATGATGCTACTCCGGATCGCCACCAGTGCACCATCCTACGTAAGAAACTCAACCTTGCGTAGAGACCTGCATTGGGACACCATTCACGAGTACATGAGGAAAAAAGCGGAGAAGACCTTCCAGAAAGCTCAGGACCACCCGAACGAGCAGCTACGATTCCTCATGGACTACGATCCGGACGAGAGGCCTCGCAACCGCAGAACCAGGTACCCTAGACCAAGGTCCCAGTTGGCACCCGCTAACTGGAACCTTGACCAGGATACTAGGAGAACCCGCGGTTGCTAACCCCCCCCCCCACGGCGTGGATGCAGAGGACCAGGACCCACCGGGACCAGGACCAGGACCCGCCACGACCAGGACCCACCAGGACCAGGACCCTTCAGGACCAGGAACAATATATAGGTAAGAGGACTTGAAACTCTTGATTTTTCGAAAACAAGAGTTTCAAGAGAACCTAGCAGACCCTCTATCGATGATCGCTTAACGACATCGATCGAATGTGCGAGGTAAAGGGAACCAACCCGGCGTTCCCAGAGACTGAAACACATGAGGAGACGTTGTAGCAGACCACAGGTCATGCACAACACATGGCCTACCGAGACGCTGATGAGTCGGGCCACGCGGAGGTTAGGGTTTAGTGGGTATTAGGTGGTCTCCTCAAGACAACCTGGAGTCCCACACACGCCGTAGCTCGGGCTGCGGTATGGTGCGTAAACGCATTCCCCCCTCACCAAAAAAAATAAATAAAAGCACTTTAATTCTTTCCGAAGGTCTGTGACGTGCGGTTGGATTTTTTTTTGTGTGCTACATTTATTTTTGTGAGACAACTTTTAAACGGATATTTCGACATGAGCCCTTATTAGACAATCGCCAATTACCAAGAAAACGGACAAAAAGAGCTTTGTCGGTTTCTGAAAAAGAAACTATTATAAATATGTGTATAGCTTCTCGGGAGCGCTGTCCAAATTAAACTCAGACAGAACGTGTAGCCTTTGTTTCAAAAGCATCAGGTGAGGATTTAGCTTTGAAGTAGAATTTAAAATGTTTTGTAGTTTGATGTACTATTTCCAAATAATAGTTATTTTCTGTTAAATATCTGACCCACTAATATGATAGCTACTTCTATTGTACACATTTTGATTTTTAAAACTTATTGTCAATTATTTTTATTATTTATTAATGCATATATGTATATACAATATATGCAAAATGTATTAATTTGTTTTCAGGAGCGTATATAAAATTTTGCCAGAGCAACAGTCTTTCTCCTCCCAAGGTTACCATAGAGCCTGAGTAGCTTTGGACAACGTTTCACAAGAAGCTAAGGCATTAATACGAAGAAAAATCCACGAATTTTTCTTCCGAGATGAACCACCCCACATTGGACAAAATTTTGTTGTCAATAAACCAAACTTCAAAAGATCGACGTTGGCTACATTGACGAAGGAACTTAATTTTCGGTGTTGTACAAAAAACCTATTTTGTTTTTTATTTCTCCGTGAAAGTGAAATACAAAACTGAAAAAATCCGTATAATGTTCGCACATAAAAATAGTTTAGAGTTTTTTATGTTTTTGTTCATTCTTTTTGGCTAAACTAAATTTGCAATTTTGTTAAGATGAATCACCTGAAATTCGTTAATTATAATATGCTCCATTGAATTAACGAATTTAAAGATTTAATGTAATTTTTAGTTTTGTAGGAAGGAAGCGAAATAGTATCTTGAAAGATAAGGACGAGATAATATGTTGGAGACGTAGATACGCGAAATCTGGAAGTATAGAGATATACTACTAGTCTAGTTAGCAAAGTATGGGTGGATTCATCAGTTGAGCATCCTCGGCAAGCCTTCCTGGAAGGTATCTCCACGGGACTAAAAAAATCTTCAGGTAAAGGAAAACGGCTAATTATCTTTCGCATCGGATCTGATAATGGCTTCGTGGAAGATGGACTATTGGTATTTGAATCAAAACAAGTAGGAGACTGCCACGCCGATATGAATGCCATTTTATTTGAAGAATAGTTTAAAAATATTATAAGCCGTCTACAAGAGAACACTGTCATTGTTATGAACAATGCTTCATACCACAGTAGGCGTATTGATAAAGCACCAAACAGTGGAAACAGAAAAGAGGAAATACAGGAATGGCTACGAAGGCATAATGTTCCCTTTGACAACGATAATGATCAAAGCAGAACTTTTAAATCTGGTCAAGTATGTCATCGACGAAATGGTTAAATCTACCAATCCTACTATTTTACGCCTGCTTCCTTACCATTGCGAGTTTAACCCTATCGAGTTAATTTGGGTACAAATTAAAAACAAAGTTTCCAGAAAAACACAACTTTCAAGATCGCATATGCAAGGCAGCTGTTTTACACCGCGGTACAAGATGTAACTCCAAAAAATTGAAAAAAGCAATCGAACATGTTGAGAAGGAGGAAAAAAAATGTGGACAACTGACCAATGTATGGAAAGAGCGGTCGAACCGGTAATCATTAACTTAGGAAACGATTTAGAATCTTCAGATTATACTGATAGTGATAGCGATTAGTTAATAAATGTAACTTGTATATTTACTGGATAATGACGAAGAACCTATATCCCTAAACATACTTATATAATTACCATGTTTATTTCCTAAAAAATTATTAACATTTTACATTTGTTTCAAAGGTTGGGTCTTTCTGAAATTTTGATCAATTACTTACCTAACCCCAAGAGATATATACACAAAAATTGCTGCAAGAAATTTATTATTACTGGGTGTTCTTTTTCTATGTGACATTAAACCATACTGAACCTAAACTTGGCGATTTTACTGTCGAAGTTAAAATTTTAACATTCTTTGCATCAGACTACTCCACTATAAAAATCTTTACGAGTCTCGTTACAAAAAATATACCTATGTAAGGTAGAATCATACACTGGAATATAAAATAAATTCTTGGTATTTACCAGTGCAATAAAATAAAACTGCATCATGGACTACATCAAGATGTGCATTAAAAATTTTACGCACTTTGTTGGTTTTATGAGACGTTCTGAATATTTTTTGAAATGGCGTATGACATAAGCTCATATAATTGGTTTCAAGAATGCATTTAGGATCATGGGGATCATATTCGTTGGTATGTTGTTGGATGTTGGTGATCTTGAGATTAAAATTATCTTATTATTTTATCATAAAATCTACCAAAAATTTCTGTGAGAACCTCACCTCACCTTGTTTAAAACATTATATTGTTAAGGTGTACACGGTGCAACTGAGGTCTCAAAAACTCCAAATTTGTGGTAATCATTTACAGTTCCCGTATCGTGGTTTTTTAGAAAACTAAATTGAGCTTTTGTAGTACGCTTGTGCAATTCTGGCCTCAAAATAGCACCAGTGAAATATACAAGTAAGTAATTAATTGCTAATGATTGAAAAAATGTATACCTCATCTACTGGTTTGAAGAATCTCGACTAAAACCCTCCTTGAAAATAACAGCTCTGTTTTGCTTAACTAAATTACTGACAGTATCAAGTGCAGTGTTACCATTTTCACTTAACCCGATAAAGCAGTGCAGCTGTGATGTCGTGACGACACGGTCGCCTAGTGACCAAAATTATTCGGCACCCGGACATTGTCAATTCTTGAAACCGATATGTTTTGTTAACAAATTAATGGCTTTCTCCATTGAGTTTGAATAAATCCTAATGAAGGTACTCAATAAGGGTGTGATCCATATTGAACTAAGTAATTTGCGCATTTGTACAAATATGAATGTAACAAAACGTGCGGGATTTGAATCCACAAAACATAATTTGAACTTCCAAACTCAAACTATGCAACAAAACATCATAAAATGTGGGTACCCAGTTTCTTGATAAAATTGTATTTTGGGTTTTTTGGTTTAGCTTCACGTCAGTCTGTAGTAACTACTTTAATTTTTAGTTTGATGTAATTCTTGAACACAGTATAGTAAAAATGAAATATGTACACTATATCGTGTCAGAACATGCTGCTTACTTTTTCCTCTTTAGAGTGCCACGCCTTTTTTATAAATAAATAAAGGAAATGGTGGTGCGCTTCCTCTTCTCTTAATTAATAAAACACGATAAATGAAATCAAATGGTCAGACGATGCAAAACAGTTGTCTAGTGGTGTTCAAATTTAGGCTCAGCTCAATAAAGCGAAGGGAAGGGGGGGGGGTGAGAGCGCCAGTGACTCAGGACGGATTAAGCCACAAATCCCCGAGATGTTAGTCGAAACTTGTTTTGCTTTACCACCCACACAGAAGAAAAGAATCTAGTAGCAATGACTTCAACTAATTAATTGTACAGAGATCCAAATAAAACGAAAGATATTTAAAACAATCACAGTATATTAAGTAAATAATTAATCTATATGTAAAATAAAAAAAGATATTCAAAACTTCAGCACAATAAAATGATTATACCGTGAAGAATGATTGACATTTGAAAATAAAACTAAAACCTAAACTTATCCGGATTGTCGACTTCTTCCAGCCACAGCTCTAGATGCTGGCGAGATGACCTCAGCACACATAAGCTCAGGTTTATGAGTTAAAAAGAGCGGCCAGCAGTCGACAGTGTCATGAGGAACTTTATAAAGTACTCGTATGGGGTGCTTGCCTGGCACTCAAAATTTAAGGTGCAAGAAACTCTGTTTACATCAGGGTTTTTTCTCAAGAAAAAAGGGTGATTTCCAGCAAAATCGGCTACAACCGGCTCCAAAACAGCCACAAATGGAAACAAAATGAAGGGTCGACACACCTTCTCAACCAAGGCTTCGGCAGGAAATGAGGGACACCAGTTTTAAAGTTCCGCAACCAAACCTACACTTACAGCATCACTGTTTGCCTATGGGAAAACCCCAGAAAACCAACTTTACGAGGGAGCCACGATATTTTATGAGGAAATTCTAGTGTCCTACAGATTTCAGCACAATAGTCGCTAAGAAAGAAAGATATGTGTCAAATTATACTTTCAGGTTTAGATAGATAGATAGATAGATCAATAAATTATGAAATTTGCCTACAGAAAATCATTCATAAAGGGAAATTCAAATGACTCAGAAGTGATCAAAATAATAGAAATGAAAGTTATGTGATTTTGCCACGTTACAAATACAGCTATCCATGTATTTTGTTACTTGATCATGTTGCTGTAGAAAAGGAACAAAATTTGCACGACCTGTGTTTTACATAATTTTTACAGTTCACAATGCAGCATGTTTTTTTTTCAAGAATTTAGAACATATCTAACAAATTGAGGGTGGATTTCACCATTTCTACCAAAAATTTCATAAATATTGCTCGTTTTCAAACATTCATTCATTTACTTGACGTTCATCAGTACCATTATGGCACCTTAGATTGATGTACATACCTACGTACAAAACCAGAAAGATTTTGGTATCCATACACCCATAAATATGAATATTTTTCGTTCAGTGAACAAACATCCACACTATATTTACAGCAAACCTGAAACCTGCAAAAAACTAGAATTTGCAATAATTTTCTTTCACGGAGTATATTTTAGTATATTCTAGGCTATACAATTATATGAATTGGAACAATATACTAGGATGGGCAAGAATAACCGGTTAATTGAATAACCTGTTTTTCAAAATCGATTAACCGAATTAGTCTCAGTGGAGGAAATCCGACCAACTATTGAAATATACTTTCCCGAAATTGTTGCACAAGACTTGACAAAATGCAAACGAAAATTTCAAAATTAACGCCACGACGTCCCAAATGGCTCGGTCGGTATCCTGGGCTTGACAGCTGTCATTCTTGTCAACCGGGCTGCGGTGTTGACAGCCCACCGGATATTTTTTCTACCTTTAGTATTTTACATTTTGCTAAAATCTCGTGAAAAATAGAAGCTTCAAATGAAATATTGACGAGTATGAATGGACATACATAGAATTTTAAGCGTAATGATACTTGAAAAGTAGTTAAGGTTGATATGAATAGTTATTCACATTCTAAATTTAAGTAAGTATAAACAAAACGATTGAGGTGGTGGTGTTCTTATATATGTATATATAGTATTAATAGTTAATTGCCTTAACTGTTAGGAGAAAATATCCTTGAATTTCTTTGGGTAGAAGGCAAAGTATTGAAAAGTACACTCTTATAACTTAAAGTCGAGCTTTCGACGATCTATGTCTTCATCTTCTGGAGTAAGTCGGCGAGGTTGTTGCTGAAATTGTTTTCAAACAACAGTGAAGGGAACACATAGTCGACGAATAAAAAACTGCACTGATGAGGTTCGATTAGGATGGCATTATTTTATTAATAAATGGCAAATCATATCTATGTTTTTTTATTTTTGAAAAGGCTTTTCACTTAAACGTTGATTGATTTTTGAAGAAATTTGAAAATTTGGAAACTATCAACTATTGACCTCCACATTTAAAAATACAATTTCAGCAACAATCTTGCCGACTTACTCCAGACGATGAAGACATAGATCTTCGAAAGCTCGAGTTTAAGTTTTAAGAGTGTACTTTTGCAATACTTTGCCTTCTACCGAAAGAAATTCAATGATGTATAGGTGTACATTCCTATAAATTGCTATTACAATTTGTACAAAAACGGAAACCAGAATAAAAATTCATATTGCAAGTCTCAGATTTCCTATGCATGTTAAAACTTGACTTGACCGGAATTTTCGGTATTTTTACCGAAATGAGAATAATTACCAAAAACGTAATCTTCCACGATTTGTCAAAATAATTCATGTATTTCCATACTTGGCGAAAAAGAGCTGGAACCAAAAATAAAGCTAAAAGTGAATTTTATGTAGCCTTCATAGTCTTATGCCCCTTATCAATCATACGTGCATACACATTCAGGCAGTCTGGCATTCGAGGGGCGTAGATTTGGGTTGCCAATGATTACAAAGGTACATCCTCATCCCTTACTCCTTTGTGCGTACAAAAGGTACTGACTGGTAGATCACCGTCATTACCGCATCACCGGACAAGCGACAAGGAAACCGAAACGTGTCTGTTTTCAAAATAAATATTTAATTGAAATGATGAAACTTCATGAGTTCAGGAGTGAATCAGAAAAATATGCACAATCCTATAAGCAAGAATGGAGAAAGAAGTTTCCAGGATGGTTGCTCAGGAGTTTTTAAGAGCGACCGGTATGCACATTGTACAAGTTGTAATATAGAACTATGCCATCAAAAAACATATGTTGTGTGCGCGCTCAATACAATAATAAACGTTTTTCATAGACGGTGCCGCGTGACGCGAAGTCCCTTGATCCAATACGGATCTTGCGACAGCTCAGAATTTCCTCCTACCGAATTCAACGACACTATTCACTGATTCCGTTTTTTTTCTTTTTTTCGGTTCGGCAAGACTGCAGAACACTCCAAAAGCAATTAAGATTCTAGACGTGTTCCAGATCAGAAATAAATGAGATATAACAAGTTTTGCAAATATTTTCGCAACTAGGTATTTTTGATTTTGACTTATAATATCTTAATGATGAATAATAGGTGAATGCGGATACATTTACAAATATCGATCTTTTACGACCCAGAAATGTTTGTTTACATTTGGTGTGCATTTCTAGATCATAAATTACATTGTTTTTGATGTAGCAAGAGATGACGAACCAGTTGGAATACATTTTATATTCTTATTTGCAGAATAAAAAAATCGGCACATTTCTACAGGTACGTATTATGCACAACACACTGTACGTGACAGTCGTCAAAAACAGCTAAAGCATCCTAATAAATATAATAGCTAGAAAATTGACCTGTTATTTGTCACACTCCCATTCGCTGGGAAATAGATTCAACCATTATTTGTAAATTGATAAGAAATAAATGGAAGTTGCGCTGTTTTCTCTGTACAAAGGCATCATGTTGGAATCAAAAAGTGCTCTTGTTCATAATACAATCGCTTTTCATGATCTTATTCCATATTTCAATAGAATTCACTAATATTCATAGCGCTAGTTCAAGTGACCGTCAAATGTTAATGTTTTATAAAATCCACTCCTAAGGTGGTATTGTATGAAATATAGCAATTTGACAAATGACAATCCAGAGTTATTTCACATTTCTGCTAAGTTCCACTGCGATCAATTTGACGGCAGCAACTTCGTACATAGTGAATATCGCTACTGCCTTTTCATCGGTTGGTATTGTGTTACGTTTGTCGAAGCTGCGTCAAAGTAGAGATAATAAAAACTTAATCTTACCTGCATTTGAAGTAGCCAAGCGTCGACAAACGGTTGAGAGTTGCTGCTGCTAGTAGCCCAGCAATCAACTCCTGGATGTTGAGGGACGATCTGGTCACTGGGCGTTTGGGCCACGCAGCACTCTCCCGTATCCATGCCCAACCGGGCTCAGGGTACGTCCCGATAAAACACTACACTCACTTTAGGGACTTTAACGACACTATAACACGAAGTAACGATAGTTTTTATTATTTGTTTTTGTAAGTTCGAAAGTCGGAATCAAGTTTTTTTCTTTGGTGACGGAAACTCGTCTCAAAAAGCCTTTTCATAAAAAATCCCAAGGGGGCTCGGGGTAGTACCTCCTTAAACACTACACTTCACTTTGAGTACCTGATGCCCGCACTAACTCTGCTTTTATTATTAGTTTTTATGCGATTATAACGATGATCGCTCTCGTTTCAAAAAGTCTTTTTCAGCAAGAAGTCTGTGAACTTGAAGGAACGTCCATGCTGCAAAAAACCAATGGTTGTAGAAAAAATGCAACAGACATTAGATTCCCAAGGATATTACTATTAACATACACTCATAGCAAGATCCTGGAGGAGTTCGCTTTGGGCTTAACTTTTTTTTATCTTCTTGCTACTTTCAGGTAACTACTGTCCACGTAGAAATTGACGAGTCCTTTATCACATACCTTTTTGAAGATAATAGACAGTTTCTGGTGCAAAAAAGATAACGAACAGTTAAGCTTTGCGTTACGTTACTTTTGACAACGATAGCAAATGACGTTGGAAAAAATAATAGTTTTTATGACCAATAAAGCGAACCGTGGTAATTTGACAGTGCTGACTACTAGCAGTCGTGACAGGTTGCTTATGTCTTTCAATTTTCTCGTGAAGCTAGCCCCAAAATTATAAAATATTGTTAAATACTTCATAGGAAGGCTTCGGTATTATTGGTGTTCAAGCCGGAGAATAAATGAATATGTTCAGAATCACATCACCACAGAACGACAAAATCTATAGAACTACAATAAAGAGACATTGCATATATATGTATAATAATAATCAGCATTAATTTATCTAGAACACATTTCTTGCGTTTATTTTCATCTGTTATCTAAAACTCATACATTTAATTTTAGGTCGGAATAAGCTACAACGCTTTATTACTCGATGCATCTATACCTGAAAGAGCATGAACTTATCAATTACAGACTTATATTTCCAGTATCGAAGAGAAATTTGTCTGTATTCAAGACCAGTAAAGAATTCGCGCTATGTTTCCAATATTGGTGAAAGTGCAGACCATAAAGTAGTAATCCCCACCATTCTTAGAACAAAACTAGTTGAAAATTTATCTTTCTGATAAGCATAGTTTGCTATCAGATATCGTTTTTACCATATATTGGTAGAATTTTTTGTACAATTTTGTAAAGCACTGATTCAGTGGCGTATATAGAATTTGAATTCGTGTGGAGCCCATAGATCTCGAGGAGAAAAAAAAACTTCGTGTATGTCAGTCGGACTTCTTTTCAAAGTTGTAAATTATCAAAATAAAGTAAACAAAACATTTAAGCCTTTAATTGCCAGTTAGTCAACATTTCGATAGACGCACATAACATTTTAGTTTTATTTCCAAGAGTTTCTTTATTTCTGTATTGTAGACCACTAAGAATATTGAATGGAACGTCATTTTGACCTCTAGTAACGCACCCTAGCTTTCTGGTACTTTTCCAAGAAAATTTACACATATTACCAACTTGTAGAGTGAAAATAATACTCCTTTTGTGGATCTTTTCAGATCTCTTGAACTGGTGGGCGCAAGAACATTGGTTATCCCTCAAAGAGGTTTAAAATAACTTAAGTTTTGATTTTTCGAAGTAGGTACGTAAGGTTTACTCTAGCGAGAAAGCCACTGTATTTTTCAATAATTACTTATTTATTCCACTAATAAAATCGCCAAAAACTTATTTTCCTGTTTCTCGTATTTTGTGACCCAATATAAAATAAACATTTATGTGTCACTCTTTTCATACGAAATATCTTTGATAAATTTATACACGAAATATGTCTCAGATACCAATTTCTAGTCGCAAAGCAACAAAATGAAGTTAAACATTTTACTGTTTCTGGATCCATAGCTGGATTTAGTGTTGTGAACTTAGATCCTTACATTTGAAGTCCTAAGATATCCTTTTATCTTTGCTAACAGTAGTAAAATCGAAAATTTCGAGGCATCCCAATCTACAATTTCACTTTTGGGATGAATAAATAACCTACAGATCATACGCACAATATTTTTGAACTTATTAAAGCTACGTTAACTCCGTCACTACTAAGTAATATAATTAAACACCTAAAAATAGGTAAATTTGCCCAGAACGTGATGATCAGCATCCCCTTCCCCCGGACCCTACCACAATTCTTCAAATTGTTTAAGTTTCATATCAAGGGAATGAGAAAACAACAAGTAACGTTGGCCAAAATTCTCACTATTTTATTAATAATAATGTTTTTTGTTAGCAATTCATGCTGCTGCAAAGGTTAACTTAGCATCTCTGCTAGACACTTTTTTTTCGATTGCATATCTCAGTCCAACATTGTTTTCAAAAAGCTACTATATTTTGGGAAAGACAACCAAAACAATTTGGATACATCCTTCAAATTCAATTGTTAGATATGGCGAATGTTACGCGATCAATATTTACAGTGGTCCGTACCGGTATTTACTGATCGTTCTGTCAATGTCGATGGATTTCTACGTAATCTTATACATCAATAGTTACTAACGTCCTAGTAACACTGTCAGAGTCAATATTCATCATGTGACATTCGCCTTTCAGGAGCTTCTATGTGCCATAAAAGTAGCAGTGTAGCTCACCCTCATTAGATCAGCACTATTCGCACTGCACTTTTTAAGAGAACGAAAAGGCACATTGAATCGTCATTTTTGAGGGTCTGTTAGGAAAGGAAATGAGCAGAAATATCAGGATAGCAGGCGGCAGGAAGCATGGCCCGCGGCATCAACGAGCGAAAAGCGTCGCGGTCCGTATGCCAGTCAAATGCCGACTGCCACGGACCGGCTGAAAGCACAGCCGCCATAGATAAAAACCGAAAGCGGCGTTGCCAAATGGATCGGTACCGTATTTGCTATTTATAATTAATTTAGAAGTACAAAGGATATTAGTACACAATTTTAAAAATAAACTCAGGTTCTGTTGTTAATTATAATAATGAACTAAAATAATCATTCATGCTCCTAGAATAAGCCCTCATAAGAGGAATAGGATACCGCTCCACAAGGTTATTACGTGAAAAACCTTCAAAATGTCAAATTTTTGACTAAATACCTGCTGGCATACAAATAGTTCAATCCACTATTGTTCGCTGTGAGCGTCGCCTTAGCAGCACGTACGTAGGAATGACTCTAGGACATTCCCGCGTGCTTTGTTGGTTGCAGAATGCCGAGATAGTCTGTAGAGTATTTTTCTCTCAGAAGATGTGAGAGAAAGAAAATTAGTTGTATAGCAAGATCACATCTGTATGATTGTGTGGTGATTGTGTATATTGATCTGCTTGTGTATAAAGTCAGATATTTGCTATGTGAGAAAATTATTCCTGAATACGTTGCCCGTGAAGTATATAAGCGATACTAGACTGGTAATTTGTATTGTCCATTCTGAAGAGAGGTTATGTTAAAAGTTATAAATTACAATTTTTCCGGTTTTCCCTGCGTTTTCAAAAACTTAAGAGAAGCATTACGGTAAATCACCATCAAGCCCGGGCTTAATTACACATAATTAAGTCTCATTACAGAAAAATAGGGATGGCGCATAACACACAAAACATTTTCGCAGTGCCTCACATCTAGACGCTGATTTGTAGTTTCTACCTGATATCGCAAAATAAATTTAAGAAGTTTATACGACTGGAAATAAAAAATAATGCAAGATATAACAACATGTTCACGTTTCATAAATATTGATGTTCTTAGACCATTTTCTCACCAGCTAGTTGCAATATATACGTCACCAACCAAAGATTTTTCTATCTCTCTCATTTTTTAAATTTAGGAAATTTACATATGTGATTTCAGGGATAAGGCATACCTCTCAAATAAGTGTATTTTAAACAAGAAACTAAGGAAATTATCATCAATGCCGATTATTGGCACACAAAGCCTCACTATGCGCCTATGCCCTGGCGTTCCCTTCCAGCTATAGTATACATATATAGCTTAGACTCCAATACTGCCATCTCTGAGGCAGATGTTACGTCACATTAGAGCCAAACATTGATAGCTGAGGCGTCATGGTGTTTAGGAAGCACGTACGAGTGCACATCAAGTGGACAACAGCTAGTTCTAAGTTGACATCTTCCAGAAAAACCCACAAAAAGCCTATATAATGTCAAAAAGCGAGATTTTGTCACTTTTGAAGATACGTAATACGGCTGTCCCGATTCGATTAACTTTTCCTCATAATCAATTTCTTTTATTACAAATAATGGTCGATTTCTTAAAAATCGAGCACTTAATCGATTCTTGTAATCAGTGTCATCTGTACGACAGATGCAAGACCTCGAACTAAGTTCACTGACATGAACAAGTCTATATAAGACGACGCCATCTGTGTGCAAGCGACTTTAAACGAGTTTATTTGGTTTGCCTTCTACATTTGCATCAAAGTACCAGATACAAAGCATATAGAATTTGACCACCGGTCAATTTTCATAAAAAATCGTATAGTAATAGTTTATGTTATGCTGATCAAATGTTCCAGAGGGCGCAAAGCACAGAAATGTTTTCTGTAGGAGATATTGGGTGTACAAGTTTGGTGACCTAGCCTCTGTGGATAAGCTTGCCTGCACTATTTTACAAAAACTGCATTGTCTTTGTTGTAAACTCAACGATATGATAAAAATCATGAATGGAAAGCAATTAAGTAGGAAAGGTGTGTACAAAAGTTATTCGAAAAGTATTTGCGCAGCGAGATTGCTCTTCTCGGTTTTTGTAAGAAGCAGGTTGTCTACGTTGTGTGTGAACCAATCAGATTCTTGGCTAAAATTGCATACCTAGTTGATCATATGTCCGCTGTTATGTCATTGTCACTATGTTGGTCCAATAAAAAGATTTGATTTAAAAGGGGCAATTTATTTTTTGGGCATTATGAGCTTCCCCAACAGAATCTCGTAGCAATAAAATATGAAAACATAAAAATATTTTCCAAAAACTTTTAGATTTAAAATAAGAATAGGTAGGACTCGAAGCTAGAAGCCTAACTGTCCCATTTTCAGTATCCATCAAACATTTTGGATATAAAGAAAATAAAAATTACCTCTCACCTGTACAGGTAAACGTCCAATGAAGTACACGCTATTTCACAACTTCTACGATTCGGTAACTCCTAATATATCAATGGACTGAAATTTAGGAGAGATGCGTGTACTACAATCCCTCGAGGTAAAATGATTTCCCACAGTATAGGAGTGACTACAAGCGATATCTATCCAAACGTCATCCTCGCAACCCCAATAAATTGCCTCTCGGAGTGTCATGTCGGTGTGACCTCTTCGCTTGGTTTTATTGAGAAATGATTAAAAACTGCATCACTTTCTACATGTTAATATTCATTGTAATGTTGCTTCATTGATCGATTCCATTAACGTTCAGCTATCTCTAAACAATATTTGAATACAGCACATTCTATTTGAAGGCTATACTTGATCGATGTCTTGTAATTTTGTGTCTGAGGTGAAATGATCCCTCTTCGTGTATATAGAACGATCCCTGGAATCATATTACCCCATTACTATTTTTTATTTATCATCCACGTGCTTATCAAGTCCAAACTACAAACCTCAAAAAGGTATGAGTCTTTTTGTTTTGCTTTTTTAATTTGGAAGAAGAGTTTATTTGTTTAATTATAGTTTGTTAATTTACCTTAACACGTAAGTTGCAATTTGGCTGACGTAATTTATACGATAGAGAAGCGCGATAAGTGTAAGATATTTATGCTGGAAAGAAATAGAAGCACCTCGTCGCCTAGCAGCTTGAGTACGAGGTCACGGAAGCCATCGGCGCACGCTTTTTATCATACATATCGAACGCTTATCGCGCTTCAGTGAATAAGGTGACAAGAGGAACTACTATTTTATGCTAAATCAGCCAAGAATCTGTTCGCATCAGCTATTTAGCTAAGCTGACTCGATGTGTCTGACAATTTGCAACATCTGGTATCCCTTTTTGTTGCTGATGGGGAAATGCCTGAGGAAATGTTTAGTATTGTTCACCTTCCAGAATCACGAATTAAGCAGGAATGTGCATATGCTGTACCTGCTATAATTCCAGTATTTCGATTTATAGCAAAAACAGTATGAGATGTTAACATTATCGACAATGTGTCTGTACTAAAAACGTATCACTTCCGGAGGAAAATCCGAAGATCTGGCATCAGTGTAGTTATACGCAATTTTCCTGCAACGCGCCTGTTATAGCAGGAAAATGTGTTAGTGAAAACGCGCAATCGCCGATACGCCCACAACCAGCTGTATGGCACGCGATATGGCGGAACAGATCGATTGTTGGATGCGCACGCAAAATTTTGCTCGCCAGGCTGGCAAATTCTAGATAAATACTCTGGGGAATAATAATTAAATTGAGATTCAGAGGAAAATAGGTAGTTTGGGAGTTCTTATCTCCGTTGTCAACGATGAATTGAGTTTCATTTACAGGTTTCTCAGAAATCCATACTAATATTATAAATTAGAAAGCGTTGTATGTATGTATGTACATTATAGTCTAGGACAGCACATAAACTACTTTAAATGGAAAATTTGCATCGCGCATCCCCTGTATCTCAACATTCGCTTTCTTAGTGTGATCGTTTTGATTTAGATTTGTTTGGTGTTTTATTTCAAGTTTAATGCTGTGAATAGATAATTTGATTATTTGTCTTTAAGGCTGCTAAGCCAGTAAGGTACATTTACCTGTTATCTATCAAACTCTATGCTGCTTGGTCCAGTAACTTCTTCTCTAACTGTGGTTGTCTATCCAGTCTGCCAACATCACGTCTGAATCACAATACGGAGAGATGTAAAATGTTGTACACTTACTGATTGAGAAAGGATATAGGCATGGGTTTATCTTTTTTTTTTATATTCCAACTATCACGAAGGCCTAAGGCCTAAGCACCCATTGGGTACCGTGGGGCTATAGGGGATACATGGGAAAGGGGGGACGCCACACGGACTCTGGCAAGGGAACACGTGTGCATGCAACATGCACACATTCTGGCTCCGCCTACGAGATCCGCCGGGTGGTACCTCCGCGTTCGACAGTCAGAGACCATCTACCACCTACGGACAATCACAACATCCATAGCCAAGAGAAAAATTTCTCCTGGGACGGGACTCGAACCCGCACAGCGCACGGCGACTGATCAGGAGACCGAAGAGTCTACTACTGCGGCCACCGCTGCTGCCTCTGCGAGCCCATCTTCGAATTTGTAAGTAAAGCCGGCAACAGCACTGCCAGTCATTGCTCCACCCAACCTGTGACCGTCAAGTGATACAGATGTTTTATTTTGCATCAGCTGTTACCCGAAACTTCGTACCTTATTACTAACACAAATCCTTTTAAGTAATGCTAAGAACTTTCAGTCACGTTTTATATCTTTGATGGCAACGAGCTTTCATGTTTGGAAAATTTGGTTACTTTACTACTAGCGTCACCTACCTGTAGCGCGGGTGAAACCGCAACGCAAAAAGCTAGTATACAGTAATAGTCAAGAAATCCAGCTAAGCAATAATGTTTCTGGAATATGTCAGAACGTCAAGTTCAAGCTTCACCTGGGAAAAAAAACAGAAATTTGTTCTCCCTAAGTAATCTTTTTTATTTATCTCCTTCTTAGTATGCTGTTTCCATTTATCGAACGTTAGCGGTCATGTTAACATTAATACTTTATTTACGGCATCTCTAAAAAGTGATACGGTTGTTTGAACAAACCCCTGCCGCAGGTTTCTCAGCCAGGACGTTCGGCGTCTTCCTGGTCCTCTCTCATCATCAGCTTTTGCTTGCATGAAGATTTTCAGAATGTTTTATTTTTCATGATGTCTTATCACGTGTCCGAATTATGTTAGTTTACAAGTTTTGATTGTCTTAATAATCTCTCTTTCTTCATGCGTTCAAGTACTGTTTCAGTCCGTACCCTATCAATCCAACTTATACGAAGCATTTGTCTATATACCCATATTTCAAATGCTTCTAATCTGTTCATGGTTGCATCTGTTGACATCCAAGCTTCTTCTCCATACATTTGAGAAGTCTTACACCGAGCTCCATGTTGAAATCATGACCACAAAGGATGTTTATGCCGATTTGATTGAATTCTGGCAATGTTGTTCATTGCAATGAGGCGCAAAGTTACCACTAGCTAGAAGATAATTATGAATTCCAGTAACCTCTCGGAGGATAATCTCGCGAATAATATTGACGAAAAAATGTAACCCACCGGCTTTTTAAAAAACGAAAATCTTTTCTTGGGCTTGAGTAATCAATGACCCAACTTTTTTGTCTCCTGGTATCTCTTCATATCATACTTCGTCTTCGTGGAAAAAAATAGAAACCACTTTAAAACATGTAAAAGATTTTCAGAATATAATCAGCGTAATCATATTGATGCGCAATATTTACTTTTAAGCCATTTTCAAAATGTAAGGAAAAGTAACAACAATGTGACTATATATTTTCAAAAAATGTTGGAATAGACCACTTTCTGCCTTCATGCAACCTTCGGCTCTCAATTTTAACAAAACAAAGTAAGATAGGAGGAGATGCTAAGAAACAAAAAAGTTGTACCATAAAGCTGCTTAGTCTGAAAATACATATACATTTTTATAAAAATACATAATTTTGCCAATATTATTATTCATGGGACTGATCTCCGAAATGCCACTGGAACTCATAATTATTTTCTAGCTAGCGCTTACTTAGCGTCTTATTGCAATGAACGACCTGCCAGAATTCAACAAAACCGGTCCAAAAATCTGAGACTTTGACACTCAGTATTTTGGAAACCAAACTTTTTAGGCAACATGTTTATATGAAATTGTCTACTTAAGTTTGGTTCAGGAAAATGCAGGGGAACCAATAACAAAGTATTTATACGTCCGTGATTCGTCGATGTTCCTAATAGGGCCCTTGCGGCCTAGCAAACCCAACAGTCAACCTTTTTTCGGCTTTACAAGGAATAATTGCTTTTCCTTGGAGCACTACCGATATTTTAACTAAAATGATAGAAAAGTGATATTTTTTTTAGTACCATAGCAAATACTTCAGAGTAAAAGAATCAATAATGTACTAGTTTATTCACTTGAAAACCTACGTTTTGCTGTGAGCTCGTATTATAATTTTAACGTCAACGGCCGATGTTAACAAAACGGACAGCATTGAACAAACAACTAAGCAAGCGACTCACATGCGCGTCTGTGTTCTTGAGTGACAGTGTAAGCAGAAGGAATTTGTCATCACATACCAATAACTACGATTTTACAAGAAGCATGGCCTACCATGGTCGACCCACCCTAGTCATACTAGACTAGATTGATGATTACCATAATTACGATTTTCAACGCTATTTTCCAGAAAACTCTCTCCGACTAATGGATAGATCCCCTTGTTAGAATACCGAAACAACGAAAATGATACAACTATGTAAATTTCTAATATCTCTAACTATAAAGATCTAACAGTAAATCATGCAATACGCGTGGTTAAGCGCGATTCCTGCCATAATTAATTGCCGTCGACTATTATCGGGAAATGAGATCAGGATTTTGAAAGTACACTGCAAAACACAAATAAATAAATCATGTGGCCATTTTCCATGTTAATTTGTTATTTATGATAAATGTATGAGTGCCCATTTAGATAATTGTTCACAGTCATGACAAATGTATCATTGAACACCTCAGTAGTTCGGTTTTTCTTTTCAGGTTTTGAGAAAAATATTAGTTGCAAGTAAGTAATTAATTGAGATATATATGTGTTGAAAGTACCCACACCTTATTAGATATTATTTATCACGTGAACATTATCACTCAAAAACTGTTGATTCGTGAAGGTCGTGTATCTTGCTAACACACAATATTAAATTCATTACAGTTGTAAAAATGTCAAGTCGTTGCTGTTTAAAAATGCAGTTTTACAGAAGATGTTTTGTATTTAAGTCCTGAAAAATCATATTTCAATAATATTATCCTAACGACCTGAACCAGTCATATTACGTTTTGCATGGCTCAATATTTTGCTTACACCTCTTGAGAGAAAATTGTGGGTACTTCACTTTGTCCATGGTATCTTGGATTGAAAACCTATACAACATGATTCTCCTGTGCCCTGTATCTGTTATTTGTGTCAAGGAGTTATGTAGGGACTATATCTAATGATTCCAGAAAAAAAAAACTTTGCCATGCTAATAAATAAATAATGAATAGCTTCCAAAGTCTTAGAGATACGTATGGCAATTCGATTTCCGAAACGTGTTGAGATAAAGACATAACATTTGGTATTCTAGCCTAGTTTTTTATGCTGGATTTAAAAATATTAACAATTTTAGACAGTTTGGTTTCGGAGCGTATGTAACAGGGACGGACTCGGGTTATCTTATCCCCAAAATTTTGGTGTGATTCTAATTTTGAAATTCAATTTTAGAATTTGAAAATTTAGAGTATTCTACATAAAAAAGGTACTTTTATTGAATATCGATAAATTGTTCCATTTTTGAATAAAATCAAACTAAAAAATTTGTCACATGATAGGAAATGTATTGCGAATTTAAATGAATTGTTGAATAATTAGCCATGGCAACGAAAAAACTAATTTAATAATTGGTAAATATTACATAAATACATATTTCTATTGCAACATAGCTAACATTTAGGCAAAAACAAAAGAAATAATTTTTTTCTACGAACGAAATTGAAATTTGTTTAAAAAAGAAGACATACAGTTGGATATACTCAAAACTAGCTTTACAATAAGTGTTCAAATAAATTCCCATTTTGTTGGATACAGAGTCTCGCTCGACGAACTAGTGATTGCGTTGCCCGAAAAGTGGAAAACCTTTTTCTTCTTACTTCATTCGCAGCCTGATGGATTCTTTGAAGTAAATCCTCTTGAGTATTTACTTCAGTCGAGTAAACTAGGTCTTTTAATGACCCCCAAAAATAGAAATCCAATGGATTTAGGACAGGTGAACGTGGCGGCCACGCTATAGGACCTCCTCGGCCTAACCACCTGTCTGGAAAATTGACATTCAACCAATTTCGAACATTGCATCCAATATGTGCAGGGGCGCCATCATGTTGAAAAAACATATTTTCTTGAAACTGCTGGCGCACATCCAATGGTATTATATCCATGAGCTCATTCTGAAGAAAGTTCAGATACACCTCTGAATTAAGACGATTGGGAAGTACAATAGGCCCAATTACTTGATCCCCAATACTCCTGCCCTTAAGTTCAATGAAGCTCTATGTTGGAAATTTGTACGGCGAACAACTTTTGAATTTTCATCTGACCAGTGATGCATGTTATGGTAATTAAAAGCACCAATCCTAGTAAATATTGACTCATCCGACCATAATATTCTAGGAATATTGTTTTCATTTGCTAATACCCACTGGCAAAACTCGATTCGTGGTAAAAAATCTGCCTCCGTTACAAGCTGCACCCGTTTAACATGATAAGGATGTAATCCTTGCATTCTTGTCATTCTTCCTATCTAAAATTTTGTATTTTTAGGATAACTATTAAAAAGGTATTCATAAATTTTTCTTACTATTAATCGAGGTATATCCATAATTTCTGAAACATTTCGTATGCTTATTTGCGGATCATTTTCAAACATATTTAAAGCAGTATCCATACGATAATTTCCCAGTGGCCTTCCTGAGCCCTGCATGCGCTGAAAACTTCCATGGTTTGACAAAGTCCGGTGATATCAGTAAACATTCGACGTCCTATGCGATTGGGAAATATTCTTTGATATTCTCTTACGGCTGCCAATGAACTGCCATTGCAAAACCCGTACACAAAATCCATGTCAGTCAGTTCTCTGTCTGTAAATCTTGGCATTTTGAATTGATTTAATAAAATGTTTGATTTTAATCTAGTAATTTCACGCTGCTAATAATATCAGCTTAACGTCAAAATAAGTCATAACAAATCAAAACAACTTTTGTTTGCAGTCATGGCTAACTACGTATAATCAACATTCGCAGTACATTTCCTATCATGTGACAATTTTTTTAGTTTGATTTTATTCGCAAATGGCACAATTTATCGATATTCAATAAGAGTACATTTTTTATGTAGAAAACCCTAAATTTTGAAATTCTAAAATTGAATTTTAAAATAGAATCACACAAAAATGTTGGGGCTAAAATAACCTGAGTCCGTCCCTGTTACATACGCTTCCAAACAAAACTGTCTAAAATTGTTAATATTTTTAAATCCAGCATAAAAAACTAGGCAAGGATACCAAATTTTATGTCTTTATCTCAACACGATTCGGAAATATTAAGGAAAAACCATCTTTCTCTCCTCTCCTCTCCCCTAGTGCCGTAGTGCCCTTAAGGGACGTTTGTCGACCTATGTTTATATAAACTTTTCTTCCTATTTTAAGCTCTAGAAATCGCTGGTAAAATATTGCATACTTTTTTCGGGACACCCTGTATGTATATACATATATATATATATATACATATATATATATATACATATATATATATATATATACAAGGTGACTTCGAAATTGAGTCATTTATTTTAACAGTGAGTAGATCTGATCAAAAGAAATGTTTTTTTCCTTTACCATTTTTCTGGTAAAATTAAAGTAACAAAGTTATAGCCCTTTGGAAGTTTGAGTACCGCCCTGTCTCAATAATAATATGTGCTCGTGTTTCGCAACAACGGATATAATCCGCCTTATCGGTTCATCGCATCGGAAACAAAAAAGCGAAAGAATTTGGAACGATGTTTTTACAATTATTTTATTCAGTTGTATACATACAGTCAGTGTCAGTCGGTAACGCGTGTGAATAGTGGTGTCTGTTGCGTGGCTCAAACGAAATAAAAAATGGCACATGTTTATGCGGATCGGTTTCCCAATCGAGTGCAACCAACCCCTCGTGCCTTTGTTAATGTAGTACAACGGGCTCGTGAATCAGGTGACCTAAGACCTCACAGGGGACCTCACAATCAAATACAGGTCCGCACTGAAATACTTGTCTGGAAGATACTTTATAAAACGAGGTAAAATTTTTTTTTTAATTTTTTTTTTATTTTTACACACACATTTTGGTTTATCTTCCTTCTACAATCATTATCTGAAAATTAATGACTCAACTTCAAAGTCACCCTATATATTAGCTGACCCGGCAAACGCTGTTTTGCAATATAAATTATTTCTAAGTAATTTCTGGTGTAGACAAAAAATAACTAACTTATTGTAAGTGTGTAAGGATGTGATATATATATATATATATATATATATATATATATATGCGTGAAATAGGCATGGAACACTATGAACGATGAGGGAATATAAAAATAACAAAGGCCAAAAATTATGTTTAAGTTATTATAATTTATTCCTTAAAATTATATATCATTAATTATATATCATTAACTAATTAGTTACGACAGTAACACTAACAATCAATATCAATCTCTTAATGCTAAGTATAGCGTGAACAATATTTTTTGTTAGCCCATCTTTAGCTAACACAAACAAACTGGATGTTTTACCCACTCGAGAGCATGCAGGACTTTTGCCGCAGTTTTGAAATGATTAGTTTGAATTTATGAAATTATAGCAAAAATATTGGTTTTATGAAAAAAAATTTCAAACAAAAGTTGTAAAAAATTAAATTTTACGAAAAAATTGTCTCTTATATAATTTTCTCATACAACCAATATTTCCATCGATATTTCAAAATAAAGATTCATAATGATTGATTCAAATTTTTGGAAACTATAAAATCTTAATTGTTAAATTACATTTTTTAATAAAATTAAATTAAAATAATTTTTTTATTAAATCAATACTTCTGCCGTAATGTCAAAAACTTGACAGCATTAATTGTAAAATGGTAAAATGAAATCACGGCAAAAATCCTGGCCCTAGTTATAATGTATTTAATATTTGATTGTACACACATACATTTACGTATTCATATAAACATTAGACTGTTTCATAATCATATCAAAAATATATTGTTAGAAATGGTAAAAAAAATAAATTCCAAAAAAAAGTTTGCCCAATTTTAATAAAAATTAACTTCCACCGAATCTTTTTTGACCATTTCCAACAACATTTTCGATATAAATAAAACAAAGTATACTTACAACACAAAAGCCGTTGTTGGTGGGAGGTCGTGCCACGTGTTGAGTACTTTTGAGGTTATGAAAGTCACTTGATTAACTAATCGTGCAAAATACACTCAAAATTAATATTAATAAAATATGAATAATCAATATTTAATATGAGAGTTACACTGAGATAGCAAAATAATAATTGTCAACGTTACTATTACACTTGATGCATAAACAATAATGATGGCCGACAACTGATTAGGGAGTGAGAGAAGTCTTATTGTGTGAGAGAAACAGGAGACCGGCTTCGTTCTCGTCCCTACTCTGTGCTGTTTACGCCGGCTCCACACGTTGGCCCCAACGTTGGTACCAACGTTGGTCGGTTAAGTTGGTGAAGCGTCCACACGTTTGTTATTATACTAGTTCCTTTCTGTCATAGCCAATGTGAAGATGTCCGACACCGAAACCGAAATTGCTCTAAGCGCTTTTACAGTACTGATGAGTGCGTATAACTTATATTTGTTATTGAAAAAAAAAGAAAAAGCCACGTCAAAGGAGATGGTGGATGACAACGCATCATAAAACTTGGTTGTTGTAGGAGGTATACCTCCGGAACAACTCGGAATTTTAAAGCTTTCTAAACGGCATATTGTTAGGCTTGAAATTTAACCATCTTCGTATCACTTTTGTTTTCCAAGATCCTCATGATAGACATCCTTATCTTGGACACACTGTATAGACATTATTAGATAGTTTGATATTAAATTGCCTTGTAAAAAGCTGCTAGAATGGAGTGTATGGTCTGTACTTACTGGTACTGGTTTTATGATGCGTTGTCATCCACCATCTCCTTTGACGTGGCTTTTTATTTTTTTTCAATAACAAATATAAATTATACGCACTCATCAGTACTGTAAAAGCGCTTAGATCAATTTCGGTTTCTTTTTTAATTCATCAATAGAATAAATCATTTTCATATTCTGTTGAATATTGCGCCATGCATCGGCTACTAAATTTCTATTTTTATGGTCCTTGCGAGAGGCGTTCCATATTATTGGATGCGCCTGCTATAACTCTAAAAATTCTACAACTTTTTCGTTTGTCCACGCGGGTAGCGATGTTGTTGATGACATATCGCCACATACGCACTCGACGCGTGTTACAACAAGAGTGAGCCAGTGAGCAAATATGTGGACGGATTGCCAACGTTGGCGCAGATTCCTTTGATAAAACCGACAATCGACAGCCAACTACCAACGGTCGCTCCAACGTTGGGGCCAACGCTATTTTCTAGATACACACGTTGGATGAGTGGCGTTAGGGCCAACGTTGGGGCCAACGTGTGGAGCCGGCGTTACTGGGTCAGAAGTGACACCTGTAGACAACTGGCGGGGATAACTAATTAAATGACGATTGATCCGTTATCGAGCGGGGATAAAAAATAATTAAATTACGAAAATGAATATTAAAATAGGGGTTGGCAATAAAAAGGTAAAAATTTAGAGTTGTATGTATTTTTTAATGCGACATAATAGAAAACTAAAATAAAAAAATTTCTAAAAATTAAAGAAAAATGTTAAGGGTGGACAACCCTTATCACTAAGGGGTATGAAAAATAGATCACAAAATTTCATGAGAATCGGTCAAGCCGTTTCGGAGGAGTACGATAACGAACAGTGTGACACGACAATTTTATATATATATATATATATATATATATATATATATATATATATATATATATTACGTATATAACTTGAGACGTGGTCATTGTCGTCTAGACCAGTTAGGTGAAAAATTAAAGCTTCCGCCTTTTGTTGGGTACTTCGACAAAATTTAAGCAAAGAGGACTCTTTATACTTTTTTTAATTCTCTCTAGCTTTCAATGGACTTTGCCATCATCATCAGGAGAGTAGTATGTGAGGATGTTGCTAATTGTTGTTTACGTATAGGATGAGGGAAACGTCCAGTAACATGGTGAGAGCTGGACAGATTGTACAATGGTCAAAATTATATAAAATATGACAAGAACAAGTTAAAAACAGATTAAAAATTATTTAAAAAACATTAGAGCATTACATCGTGAAGCCACTTGATGATTGCACAAATTAGTGGTATATATATATATATATATATATATATATATATATATAACTTGAGACGTGGTCATTGTCGTCTAGACCAGTTAGGTGAAAAATTAAAGCTTCCGCCTTTTGTTGGGTACTTCGACAAAATTTAAGCAAAGAGGACTCTTTATACTTTTTTTAATTCTCTCTAGCTTTCAATGGACTTTGCCATCATCATCAGGAGCTGCAATTACAATGATAACAGTAGCAACAAAGGTGTAAAATGAATTTAAATTGACTCAACTTACAGTAGTATGTGAGGATGTTGCTAATTGTTGTTTACGTATAGGATGAGGGAAACGTCCAGTAACATGGTGAGAGCTGGATAGATTGTACAGTAGTCAAACTTATATAAAATATGACAAGAACAAGTTAAAAACAGATTAAAAATTATTTAAAAAATTAGAGCATTACATCGTGAAGCCACTTGATGATTGCACAAATTAGTGGTCATGGAATGATGAGTGACATGAAACCCTTTGACAGAAGGCCGAAGGATGTCAATGTCAGTATTGAAAGATGGAACGAATTGTGGGCGTGTGCCAAAACGTTGCCAAATTACTTCAGATGATGAGATTTTCAGAATTTTATGTTAGAATTTGTTAAACCGACCAGAGGCAGTTGAATAAACTATATTATTATTAATGGGAATTTAAATTAACAATTATTAATAAATCGTGAGGAGAGAATTATTATATTTTGAGTGGAATGAAATTTACTGGTGGAATCGGCCAAAACACAGATTCTAATTATGGTTGTGAAGAGTTGAAATTTGGGGAGATATGTAAGTTCTCCAATTTTTCGCAGTTTAGCAAATATGAGTAAATGACACTCAGTTGTTTAACATCTGTCTTTTTGTTGATACAGTTGTTATTCATGAAAATGTGGGACATTTCCAGGAATAAACGTTTGGAAAGGTGTTTTTCTTTATCAAGAACTTTGATACTTGTGTAATTCATAGAATGCCCTGTTGTGTTAACATGAGATGCTAGAGCGCATCTTTCAGGATGAAGCCTAGCATCACTTTTGTGTGATGTAATCCTTCCTTTCAGAGATCTGGAGGTCTGACCTATGTATATTTGGTTGCAGTTGTTGCAATTGATGGAGTAGACTGTGTTGGTTAAGCCAAGCAGCGGGACTTTGTCTTTCATTTTTGAAAAAATGCAGTTTATAGTGAGGACGGATTTGCAAGCAATTCGAATGTTCAAAGGACTGCACAATCTGATCAGCTTAGGGGTCAGTTCTTTGATGTAGGGCAGGACAGCAAAACCAGGTCTGGAGTCCGGGTTGGTGCTTGTACTGTTAGGATTGATGTTATTATTGGGAATTACATCAGTTCCGTTATTAGGGGTTGTGCGACTATTACCTGCATCACCAGAGTTCGGCAAAATATTGGAAGGTGAACTAAAAATGATCTTGTTAATCAGACACTTCGGATAACCATTATTGATGAACAGTTTTGATAGTTTACGTAAATTTGAGGTGTGGAAGGTATTATCTGAGATGCTGATTACCCTTGTTTTTATCTGTTTTACCAAATTGATTTTAATCCCTAGCTTATGGTATGACCTAAAATTGAGAAACCGACCTGAGGCCATAGGTTTCTGGTACCAGTCTACCAATAAACTGTTGTTGTTGGTGCGAATGAGTCTTGTGTCTAGAAAGGGGACAGACAGGTTCTCATCTTCTTTTCCAATGGTAAATTGGATGTAGGGGTCATAGCTGTTGAATTCTCTGACAATACCATCCAGACCTATGGAAGGGAGGCATAAAATAATGTCATCTACGTATTTTTTTATGAAGAAGAGGTTATAGGGTAGTGTCGGAATAACAGTATCAAGCAGATCATCCATGACATATTCTGCCAAAATTGGTGACAGAACAGATCCCATAGGACAACCATGTGTTTGAGAATATATTTTGTTGTTGAAAGAGAAATAATTATTATGAAAAAGGAATGTTATAATGTTGGTGAAAGATTCTAGAGATATGTTGCAGTGTTGACTTATCTCATTCCAGTGTTTATTAATAGTTCTTGTACATGCATCCAGATAGATGTTGCTGAATAGCGACACCACATCAAGACTGGCGATAATATTATCGGCTGGTATTGTCAATCTGTTGAACTGACGAGAGACTTCAAATGAGTCTTTGATGTAGTAATCATTATCTGCATGTGCTGATTTTAGTGTTGTCGATATTAATGAAGACAAAGCCTGGGTGGCTGAACCTATTGATGCAACTATAGGTCTTACTGAGAGTACAGGTTTGTGAATTTTCGGAAGTGCATAAAATTTGGGAGGGACAGAGTTATAAGTAGTCAAAGTTCTTTTTTGTTCTTGGGTTATTTGTCCAGTGCTGAGAAGTTCCTTAACAATGTCATTACTTTTCTTTTCCACTTTAAGTGTGGGATCTTTATTAATTTCATGATATGATGGGTCATCATTGATGAGATTGTTGCAAAGATCTAAATAGTGTTGTTTAAGCATTATCACTGTAACATTGCCTTTGTCAGATCTTGTAACCATAAGTTCAGGATGTTGTTTTAGAAATGTTCTAGTTTTGTTTAAAAGGTTGTGATAAAAGGAATGTTTTTTATTAAGATTGTTATTATGATAGTAGTTAGTGATGAGGTTAGTGGAACGAGTTGTGAAAATGTTTCTTTCAGTGTCATACTTATGGAGGATGCTATTGTGTCTACATCCGCTATATATATATAAATGATCCTCCATTTATAGATGCAAATTATAAATACATGCTTTTTGCGGATGATACAACTGTTTCTTCTACTGCAGATACTTTTGAAAAATTCTACAGTAATATACTGGTGGTGCGCCGTACGGCTGAGAGGTGGTTCCCCGCGAATAAGATGGTGATAAAGAAAAAACAGTGGATATGACATATTGATGCATCCAACAGTGTCAGTACGATAAAGTTTCTTGGGGTACAACTTGATGCTGGATCAGAATGGGATGTCCACATTAATGTATCTGCGATACATTTGAGTATCTTTCTTTGTTACGAAATTAAAAAAATTGCGATTCGGAAAATGCACATTTTGCGGCATTCCATTCCACCTAATTTGCGCCTTGGTATGGAGATGCGCTCCAACACCAAGTCATCAATTTGGACCCTAGAGAAAAGCCATTCTAGTAATTCTGGTATTGGTTATAGAAACGACTGCAGAGAGACATTCAAGAGCCGAAGTGTTTTAACATTCCCTTGCATATATATCCTGGAGGGTTCGCTGTATGTTAAACTCAACCTGTCAGAGCTTGGAAAACATCAGCCAATTCATCCGTACGATACTAAAAATAAGGATATGCTCAATCCCGGGTATTTTAGGCTGAGAAGGTATTCAAGATAGCCCAAGTTATTGGGGTGTACAATTTTATAACAGTTTACCACCAGCGGTAAAAGCTCTTTCCTACGAGAGTTTTAAAAGTCTGTTTAAACCTTATTTATAAAAAAATCACTATTCTCTATGGATGAATATTTCAACAAATTAAATATTTATATGTGTTTGTGATTATAATTACAGTCTATACTTGTATAAACTTGATATATGAAGTCATACGACAGAGACACCAATAAATTGATTTTTATTTTTTTTATTTTAATTATAAATAGATTGAAGTCACGAATTATGGTATAAAATGTGTGAACGGTTTGTAAAATCGTGATACATTTTTGCTTTTATCGGCTACAATTTTAGTGGCACTAAGACAAGGAGTGATAGAAAATACTCACTAAGCACTGTCAGAAAGCTGAAACAACGTTTATCAAATAGTAGAAATCAGGCGGAAACTGTAGAAGTGAGAACTAGCAGACAGATATGATATAATGCATCTGCGCTTGTAGCTTCAGCGAGATCGTATTTTTCCGGTACTACCAACAGTGCCATTGATAAATTTCCTAGCCACAGCGATCGTCAATGATCGCATATATCTCTGTCACCAGTAAAAATATTAAAGGCGGCCCAGAGTTTCTACTACAATCTAAGAGATCACCTGGAATTCAGTCAAAATATAGGTAATAAAAACATGAGTATCAAAATTTGGGCCCTAAGGGTAGTCTTATAACCATCAAAATAAAGTAGATCACCATGGCATTGACCTTAAGCTGTACAGGTCTAGTTTCACCGCAGAACAGTTTAATTTGGTATCGACCCCAGTTCTTTGACCCTGCCACCATGACATACGACGTGGTCGAAAATTGAAAGTAATAGCAGCTCCGCCTCACTGTATTACGGATTGTTTCAGGTATCAATGATTGCAACGATCCTGAAAATTGTCTTTTGAACAAATCGTTCCCTTCTTTTTAATTTGAGGTGTCGTAACTTCCAAATGTTAGAACGGCACGGGTAATACGTATCTTGAAAAGTGACATTAGGTCGATTTTTTTTACATTGTATTGGTTTTTTGTTACGTTATGTAGGTTTGTCTACAAGATGTTAGCTTAGCTCTAGCTGATATACACGTTGTGAACGCGTTTGGAAGTTGTACGTGTTGCCTAAACGTCATAATGCTTCAGTTATCGATATTTGGCTGTGATGTGATGTATATAAAATCTGCTTCAGATTTGGCATTACTGAAGGTGTAAACTGTAAGTTGTATACTATAGCTAAAACGAAACGCCAATGCATAGGTGTATAGTGAGAACTTGTGTGCTATTAGAATGTGTTGATAGTAATTCCATTAGGTTTTTGTCTCAAATACACTTACTTGAGATTCAAAGCTGGATGCAATCTTGCTATTCAACCAACTTTCTTGTAAGAGATGAAAACTACAGACTACTCGGCTTCACAAAACATATGCAACCAGCAATGCGTAAGGTTGAGTCATTCCTCCATAGATGGACGCTCACAATGATCCTACTGAGCAAACGTGGAATGACTGTTTGCACCCTAGTTTGGAACATGACATTTTATAGGTTTTTCTGACGTTTTATAGGTTTCTTACATAATACTCGTGCGGGCTGGACACCAAATAATTTGCGAGGTGTCATAAGCTTTTTGGAGTGCTTAACTAGGGCTGTAGATCCAAATCGTGGTACAGGGTCAATCACCAACTCAAAGCATGACCTTTGAGCTCAAGTGACATAAAGGCACAATCCAATTAGGAGGACCTACAAAGAGTCCCGAAGGGGCCTAAGTGGTGTGATCTTGGTCGATCGCCTTCCTCCTATAGAAAATGCAGATGACAATGCACTATTCGTGTTGTCATAGCGGTCTAGTGGTCGTTTACTCTTTGTTAAAAGTCTGCTAGTCTGCCAGGTTTGGTTAGACAGACAAGTTCATGGGGGACAAGGAAAGAAGAAAAGAAAGAAAGAAGAGAAGTGTAAAAAACTTAAGAATTGTTGGTTTGACTACTAAAAGTAGTTTTGATGTTCCAAAAAAATAAAATTTAACGAAGTGCTTTAAGGAACGATATCGGTTGGCCAGAAGGTCACGATTTAATTTTGCTCACAGTATGGGGCGCGGCATGGAGTGTTTGCGAACTTGCTCGAAAGTTTAGTATACTGAATCACGCAACAAAGGGTTGATGTGCGATTCTGGTTGACTATAACGCCACTGTGCCTGTTGTTTTACGTAACCCCTTACACATGGTATGTCAGGATCTCTGTCAATGGCCTCATTTGAAATGTGTCATTGCGTTAGTGAAAAACATAATGAACTTCGTGTCGTCATTTACAGCACTTTTAGAGCACCGACGGGTGAATCTGTCAAGATGAAATTGACGTATGAATACTATGTTTTAACCTCTTAAGTGTCGAAAATTTAAAAGATACGACTCAGCGCCATTTTGGAACATTTTTTTTAGAATATAACGAAGGATCATATGCTGCTAACCATAGAATACAAAATGATCATCTTTTAGAAGGTAGACTGGAGGTTTTTAATAACTAAAACGTTATATAGTACCTTCTTTTCAAAGAGTCTATCTCATTGCGCAATAAAATATGAAGTGGTGATACTCGACTCAATGTACAAAAACGGACCTACATGTCCGCCATTTCAAAATTTGGTGAAGTCTAAGTTACAGTTTTTCATAAAGGGCTACAAAGCGGTATCACATGACCCGCCATTTCTCTAAAAAATGCTCCAAGATGACGCTTAGATGCCATTTTGAAATTTTCAGCAACTATTTTTACGTTCTAGCTTGCGAACTCGACCCATTCAAAAAATGGGTAAGGGCCCCAACTAACAATTATCACTCCTATTAGAGTTGCAAAAATGATTATACAGTATTCCTTACACAGTATTGTATACTGTAAGAACATTGGCAAAACCCTCTTAGAACAGCTATACAAGCGGAATGGACACACCTAATAGGACACTTCAGTCATTTAAGAGGTTGTATAAGGGCTTCAAGTAACATTTATACAACAAAAGTGTAAGCCCCTTGCAGCCGCTACAGGACATTTGCGTCAGTGCAAGATTCAGTTTTTGTCAACTATACAACTATTCTGTTACGTGATTCTACTTTATTGCAACCAAACTATTTCTTATGTATTGCATAGACGAAGTGAAGAATATATAACTAACACATTACAGTCATCTTGTTTATTTACATATCGGCCATTGTGAATTTCATACACAGATATATGATAAACTTCTACACTGTGATATAGGGCTGTTGAATTATTTGCGCAGCAAGTTTTATTGTGATTATCGTGCAAAGTAGTTACGCAATTTATACGGGCTTCTTATTTCATGCATATTTTGATAATGATCAAAAGTATGTCTAGAAGCTGGAAAACTGAACTTATCTGCTTAAAATCTTCCACAAATCCTATATTTAGACACAATTGCACAAATGTTTATCACTTTATATCTGTAATTTCAAACTGAAGCATAATTATTCAATATTAAATAGATGAATAAATGTTTGCCCAATATGGCTGGTGGTTGTGTATAATCATGGCATCGTTCATGTTGTCTTCAGTTTATTAGAATATTTTGGTGTTGCCTGCACGTGTTATACAACAATTTGACAAATGTCTGAAATGAAATACCGACAGAGTCCAATGATTTACCCAGAATTTGTACGAGATCTATATCTTCTGTTTGAACAGTTGATAAAACCTTTTGAACCAATATGCATGCGTTGTTTGTCTTAAATCATTGGTCAGCAGCGGTGGCCGCAGTAGTAGACTCTTCGGTCTCCTGATCAGTCGCCGTGCGCTGTGCGGGTTCGAGTCCCGTCCCAGGAGAAATTTTCCTCTTGGCTATGGATGTTGTGATTGTCCGTAGGTGGTAGATGGTCTCTGACTGTCGAACGCGGAGGTACCACCCGGCGGTTCTCGTAGGCGGAGCCAGAATGTATGCATGTTGCATGCACACGTGTTCCCTCGCCAGAGTCCGTGAGGCGTCCCCCCCTTTCCCATGTATCCCCCTATAGCCCCTTGGTACCCAATGGATGCTTAGGCCCTAGGCCTTCGTGGTAGTTGGAATATAAAAAAAAAAAGGTTATGGTATTTTTACAAAAATATGACAGCAGAGTTAGGTTATGGTGAAGTTGTATACCAACATATTTATCATATGTACAGCCTTTAACAGTTACTAAACAACAGTTGTATAAGTGCTTCCGTTGGGAGCAACTTGTTGGCTAAAGGCTCGGATTTGTTTTATAAACGTTACCATGGATGCCACAACACACTCATTTTGACTAGCATGCAAATATGCCGTATAAAATAGTTGTATAAACGTTTATGCAAAAGTTAAAAATTTGTCCTATAAGGTGTTGTATAACTATGCTAAAGAATATTTTAAACACCTCATTTTACAGCAAATATGTTGCAGAAAGCAAATTTGCATTCCACACAACATTAAGCCAGCATTTTGGTGTTCAGAAAACAACAATAGAGAGCTTTAATGGCTGAATGGTTCTTTTACCAAAAGCTTATAGCACTACTTTGCTAGTTGAGGGGGCTGTCGATCAATCATTAATAATCTAGTGTATCAACTTTCCAGCAGGGCGTCAGACATTTTTAAAATTACAAATTTTCCCTTGAGCTAGAAATACAGTTTTTCTTGGAACAAATCAATGGTGTTTGAACTTCGAGCTTCTATTGTGAATTTTCTCATAGAAAGACATTTCGATTTCTCCATCAGCTCCCCAATAATAGGGCAAGGAATCCAAAGAAGGTCCGATGTCCTTCACGCACACTTGCCACGCCCAGATTTCCCGACGACCAGCGCCGCGACAAACGGCGTCGACCTAGTTAGGCGACGCCGGTTCATCGCCCGTCGGCATGACAACGGGACGTGGTTCTATTGGTCCATGCTGCTTCGCCAATGGCAACTCCGTGTCGACGTCGCCGTGAAAACTCATTCGAAAACATACGATTCCAGCTCTAACGTGGCAAGCCATAGACCGTTTCTTTTCCCGATTGTCAGTGGAAATATTTCATAATCAGTTAGTTTATTAATAGAAATTAGTGGACAACTTCTACAATATCCCTCGTCTTAATTTCTATCAATTACAAACGCGCAATTTGGAATTACAAATGGTTGCTAGATGGAAAAATTGTATGACAGCACCTGTCAGCAGTTTTTTTCCAGCTTATATGGGGCAAAATTTGACAGCTGGTCTCCTAGGACACCAGATAATCTGTTCAGGGCATCTAATTTTTTTATCAAAAATATTACTTAGCAACATGTTTTTTCGATTTTTTTCGGAAAAATTAGATGCCTTTATGATATTGCTTATGATTAAAGTATTCTACCTGAAGATAGCAAAGCATGTTGCGGTTGTGTATTTCAGCATCCGAAAATTAAACTTAAATATACTAGCGCCATCTGAGAGACAGTATCAGAATAAAAAGAATGAATTTAGAAATCTACTTTGCAAAGATTCGGAAGCTTTGTATTTGCTACTGCCTCATAAATGGCGCTGGGATTCTCAATCGCTTTTTATCCTCTCAAATGTCTATTTTAATTGGAAATCTTCATGCGGTATACGTCAGCCAATGCCCGAAGATGCCCAATTGAAATAGGCATCAGAGAAACGCAAAATAGGATTGAAGATCCAAGCAGCATCTACGACATGCTAGCAGAACCAAACACTAGCTGACCTGCCATCTATGAAAGGGTGCTTGCAGAAGGAACGCAAACCTAATCTAATCAGATTAGTACATTGTATAAATTGTGAATAGATACACAACTACCAATAAAGATAGTGGGTGGTATAATTACATTAATTATTGTAGGGCTAGCCTTGGACGTTTGTGTTTTTGAACATCAGCTACAAAGTAAATTACCAGATGGTTCAGATGTCCTAAATTCATTTTTGTGATAGCTTTTGTCTCGATGATACTTTTTGGACACCAGAATATGGTATGACTGGCTATCTTCAGATAGAATACGCCAATTTATGTTAATAAGGCACCGCTTCATAGGAAAAGGCATTAATAGGGCCGAGAAGTATTTTGACATCTGTGCCTGTCACTAATGTTATGTAGAAATATATCTATTGATTTCATGATTAGACGCGACATTAAGCTTATGTCGCTCAGTGGCAACTGTCAGCTTTCTAATTTTAATAATTCACTTACACTATACCTTGCACCTAGCTGGCACAAATAGCACAAATCGTTGACAAAATTTTTTGGAATTAAAATCACATGGATAAAACCATTCACCAGACAAACACAACAATCAACTAAGAAAAGTTATGTTGACACTATAAGGAATGTCAACCACTATTTTCGCTGGTGTGGTAGCCTCAATAGTGTCACAAGCTGTGCATGCGTATAATTACTTATTTACTATATTTATTTATAATTACCACCAGGTTATACCCAATTACAGGAAATACACCAACAAAAAAAAGAACAAATAAGTGTATAAAAGTATGCTTTTAAAATATTGATTGCATATCACACCCAGATACCAAACTCGGTAACAAACCAATACGTTACAGTTTTCTCGATCACATAAAATATCACAAGCGGGACAAATCACATTGAAACACACACATAGTTCAACGGTGATTTACATTGGTCCAGGTATTACGTATTTTAGAAAGTGACATTTCGTCGCTTTTTTTTGGCATTTCGTAAGTTTTTGTGACATAACATATGTTTTCTACAAGATGTTAACTTAACACAATCTGTTATACACTTGCTGTGAACTCGTTTTGTGTTTGTACTTTTTGCCTAAACGTCAGCGAACACCGATCATGGCGAGCAAACGTGAAATGAACTATTTGCACACTAAAAGATACCTAGTCTGCAAGATGACATTTCGTAGTGTTTCTTTTACGTTTCATAAGTTTTTTACATTATAGCCGCTGCAGCAGGTTGCCATCAACATATATACCTATATGTCAACAGTGTCTCACTACTGTCTGGTATTAAAAGTGCCTGATAGTATAAGCGCTTCAATAAATTATCTAGTAGCTATCTCAAAATTTCCTAAATTTCGTCGTTATTTTAAGTTTTTCACATGATGCTCGTGCCAATGTTTGTATTACAAATTTTCAGGGTAAAACAGATTCTGAAAGAGGCTACCTAACCTAGGGACGCAAAAATGAATTTTACTTGGTATTGAGGGGCAATCAACTTGATTGTTTAGTACCTCATGTAGATATCTTAGCACCAATAAATCACATCTAAGCTGTAACAAGCCAACTTGAAAAATTCGTAATAGTGCCGAATGGTGAAAACCTCTTTCAAGGTACTCAGAGTAACACTTAAAATAAAAATGTTTAAGTGACTTAGGTAGGAGACCAGATGACAGGTGCGTGCTTCAGCTTACTCCTAATAAAAGTGAATGAGCTTTAATGTTGCGACATCAGCGAAGCCCGACCAATTTCTGACGAAATAGCCTAATGCTGTAAATGGTGTGTTTACCATTTAGAGGATCTGGTCATTTAATGTAAGCTTAGCGTCGAAAGCGACACCCGAATCCTTGAAGATCGAGGTCCGCACTACGTATCTTGAAAAGTGACATTAGGTCTTTTTTTTGACATAACGTATAATTTTCTACAAGATGTTAGCTTAGCACTAGCTGATGGATACGTTGTGAACTCTTTTTGTAGTTGTACGTGTTGCCTAAACATCAAGATGCTTCAGTTATCAATGTTTGGGTTTATTGAGGTAACATCTGCTTCAGAGATGGCATTCATGGAGGGCTAAGCTGTAAGTTGTATACTTGTATACTATAGCTGGAAGGAGACGGCAGAGCGTAGGTGCATAATGAGGATTTGTGTGCTAGTAATATGTGTTGATGATATATCCATTTGTTTCTTGCCTCAAGTACACTTTCTTGAGATTCAAAGCTAGAAATTAGTTGCGCATCCGCTTTTTCTTATTCATTTTGCAATTACATATCCAAATCTGCTGAATTTCAAAAATGAGGGAGATAAGAAAAAACAAGTTCTGGTTGGTAAAGTAACAGGTGAGAAAATATGCTATAGTCAGGAATATTTCTGAAAGTGAAAAGCTTATTATTTTTTATTTCCAGTCATTTAAATTTTATAGAAATTTATTTTGCGATGTCAATAGAGAATACAAATCAGCACCTAGATGTGAGGCATTGCGAAAATGCATTCCTAATTTTTCTATGATGTGGCTTAATTGCACACAACGCGCGCGCGGTGGCGATTTCTCGTAATGCTCCTCAACATTTTTGAAAATACAACAAAAAGGAAAAAATCGGAATTTGTAACTTTGAACATATCCTGTCTTCGGAAATTACGATAGATAAATAACCCGTCGGGCACAGTTAGTATTTGTCACACAGCAAATATCACTAATTTTGTACACATGCAGACCTATACACATAATCATCCAGGTGCTATTCAACCAACTTTCTCAGAGATTAACGCTACAGAATACTCGGCTTCACAAAACATATACTTGCTTTCTGCAACCAACAATGCGTGTAGTTAAGTAATTCCTCCATACATGGACACTCACAGCGATCGTAGCGAGCAAGAGTGGAACGAGCTATTTTCACCCTAAAAACTCCCTAATTTGCAAGATGACATTTTGTTGTTTTTTCTTTTTAGTTATATAGGTTCTCTATATAACAGCCGCTTCAGCAGGTTGCAATCAACATACATATCTAGATGTCAACAGTGTCAAACTACTGCCTGCTACTAATAGTGCCTGATCGTATAAGCTTTTCAATAATTATCTAGTAACTATCTCAAAATTTCCTAAATTGTTTTTGCTTAGAGATATTTAATACAATCATACACGAAACAAGAGATAAATATGGGTACATTATTTACTACGATGTTCCAACATATTCCGGAGTATATTTATGTGCCTGCTTGTGGTAATTTTGTACTACTGACAATAGTGAATCTGCTAAAATTCCGTAGCATATCAGAACAGTTTATACCAAATATTGACAAAAATTAATTTAATTGTCAGCTGAATTATCTCTTAGTTCGTTCTGATTACTTTATGGAAAACTGCTTACACAAAACCGTCGTCATTGCTGGGAAGTACGAAACAGTACGAGAAATGCCTCTGAAACTAGACATTTGACCTATGGTATTATCAGGTATGGTATGGATATAGTAGAAAACAGAAATTATACCAGGACTTTCTTTGCCCCTATGCAATCTTTAATCAAATTTACGCCCTGTTGTTTTCTACAACTGCTATAACTACTCTTTATATCATTGTCCAACTTACCGGTGGATTGACATGGACAGCTTTTGTCAACTCTGTCTACTCTGATGTCTGCGAGAATAAGTCCCTTATCAGCTGATTATCATGTAAAAAGGCGAAAAAACATAAAAAACCGACAAAATGTCAATTTTCAAGATACGTAATACCCGTGCCGCAGGGGTATTATGTAAAAAACCTAAAAAACGCCATAAAACCGACAAAATAATCATCTTGCAGACTCGGTAGTTTCACACGTAGAGTTACCAAACGAGTTCACAACAAGTGTACAACAGCCTGTGCTGATTCTTAAAATAAATGAATAGAGTATCTAGCAAAAAGTGTTCAATGCCCTTTTCTCACAGCTTTTGACGTTTAACAAATAAGTTTTTGAATGCATATATTTTCGGCAAAATGATGTGTTTCGAAGTGTTGCATATCATTTAGCGTTTCAACAAAAAGTCAACTTCGCCTTTAGAGACAAGACTCGCGGACGACGGCGAGATTTCTACACTTTTCCTCCCAAAAACGGGTTGGTGAGCGACTGTTTAATTAGTGTTCAAGAACACAGTTCACCGCAAAGTAAAGGCACCTCGGCCGCTTTCCATCGGTTATTCTATTCCTTCATTTTAAGAATAGCATCATATTGTCACGTTTTTATGTTTTCACCTACCGCGAAAAACATTGGCGCTCCCAGGGGGGTGGGCTAATGTGGATAATTACCCTCCCCCCAGACGATTTGTGGTGTTCTTGTACAAAATCAATGTGTACCTCGAAAATAGATATCTATAACTGTAAGGAAGAATAATGGAAACACTGACAACCCCTTCTGTGCATCTGTGACTACCCTTTCATCGTCGGTGTGGCGTTACCTGACGGGATTTTACATTCCTGATTTATCATGATCATTCCTCATTCGCTTGCTGATTGGTTTCAATACTATATCGCTCGCTGTGTCGTTCAGTTTCTGTCACAATTCGTAATCAGGCACTAGTAATTTTGTTGCAACTAGTTTCCAGAAATAAAACATTCTATTAGCATCTGAAACGTTTTTTAAAAGATGTGAAAATAATAATCTAAATAGCCTTACAAAACCTCTCAGAATTCTACGACACTCTATGTTTTACAAATAGTAATTTGTTCTTTGATATGAGAAACGTGAATGGCGATGCATTGAGCCCATTTATCAGACCTTACTTGTGTAATTTTAGTATTGGTTGACGTGTGTTGTCATAATGAGCATAAGGGGACATCATACCTTGAGAGTTTTCTTTCTAAGCAGTCTAATAGTCCAACTTAGCGACAGACAATATACTAGGAAGAGCTAATCCATCGAATACAGAAAACTTGAGACAAAATGCTGAGCATGCTGGATTGAGAGTTTAACAGCCGGGTGCAGTGGTAACCCATTCTGACAAACCTAGCAAAGGTCAGCCACAGAATGCAATTTTGTTTATGTTACGCAATTTGCTGGGTCAAGTGTCCAACAATATATAATATTGAGGTGGGCAATGATGAATCTTTCAAATTCCCTTATTCGGTACACTTAAGAAATGGAGTCAAGTAGGTTAGCTCTGTACTCCCTGCGCAGCGCCGTCATCAGTTCATAAAGGATTCATTTCAGCGCAATATTAAAAAGTCAGTTACGAACTTGTAACATAGAAAAAATAAAGGGATCAAGTCAGTCAAACAAGCCTATACAATTAAACCATAGACATTCTTTATATAGTGTCCATATGGCGACGTTGATCCTTTCCACTATCTTGCTCATTTCGTGCATGTTTTGAGCTCTGCAGTGCGGATAGTCAGCCGGATCGGTACGTCAGGCGCTATGAAAGCCTCTATAGCAGGAATACGCATTACGGGAAAATCTATGATGTGCAGAATATGGCTAATAGGTGCATTTAACCTCCTCGTTCAGCTCCTACAACTTCCAACCCCCGAATTTTATGCCCATACAATTTTTTTTTGAAACTGATCAGCAGCCTCTGACACGTCGCAAAATAAACAGTTTGGGCGTTTTATATATTTCTTGTCTTTGCCTCTATCTCGGCCGCCACTAGACCGATTTCCATAAGCATTTTTTCCACTGTCGTAGAATTGATCTTTTGTGAAAATGTCATCCAAATCCGAGCAGTTCTTTCCCAGACAGAAGAAAGGCAGATCGTCGGGCATGTATAACGTGGTTTTCCATGAGATATAACATCTAAAAACCATAGAATCTCATTTTCGAATTTTTTTGAGATTATACTTCCTCGACCATCGACGTATGAAGTAAAAACCATAAAGAGGTAAAATATTTTATTAAAATACACTTTGAGACTTTTCCTTAGACCCTATATCCAGAGCAACCAAAAGGGTACATTTTGTATAATATTAATTATTTTCTACCCTAGGAAGCTGACTTTACCCTCCCCAGGCTGAAATCCTGAGAGCGCCACTGGCGGAAAATATTTTACTGATTTTTCGTTCGTCTCTTTAACTTGCTCAACCACTGATATGGATTGCGTACAGCAATTCATCCAGCTTTTGCTGCGAGATATGAATCTGAATAATTTGTGTGATCTCAGAATGTCACACGGACTGAGATCAGAATGCCAAAGTGGCTATTCGAAGAACGATCTCGTATATAAATGCCAGCGACATCTGTTATTGATGAGGTGACATCTTTATGGCTAATGGTTCGACGAGTGGGAGGTCGACCAAATAACTTTATTGATACAGTCGACTTAACTGTGCTTCAGTTTCGTTGATGCAAGTATCTTTTCTTACTCTGTAACTATTCTTTCTTGATTACAAACCTACATGAGAGCAAAAAAGCATGTCGAGTAGGTTGACCCTGCACTTCCTAAGCAACGTCGTCGTCTGTTAAAAAAAGATTAAGTTCAGCACAAGTTAAACCGTCTGAGGACAAAATTATTTACGAACATGTACAATAAAAAAATTAAACCAATCAAGTCAGTGAATACAAGTCTATACAATTCGACTATAGACATTCTTCCTGCCCCACCAGCATATACCGACCATCTGGCAACGTCCCTCCCCATATCATCAGACACGGTATCGCCCAACGGAGCACCGCCGCAGTACGAGCAGAACAATCGAGCAGATCGTTACGTCAAGCGCTGAGCCCAGATAGCAGAAGGAGACACATGGTGGAAGCTTTTGATCAATTAAATCAAAAATATGATTATTCACAAGGATCTGATATAAGTCTACTGGTATAAAATATATTCAACCTTCGCTTACTCCCCGTCAAAACAAACATGAGCGCTTGCTTCGTCTGGGCGTAAATGGGATTTGAATACACTTTATAGTAGATATTTAATTGCTTTCCATAGAAGACTTATGATTTGTTCGCACAGTGGTCGGTAGCTTGTCGTGACAGTGTCTGGGATCCGGCCTTGTAAATTCTGTCTGTATAGTATAGCAGAATGAACGGAATTTATGTGACGTAATTTTGAACACGATCACTGTCAGGTTGTTGACAGCTGTACGAACAGTGCTTTAGTTGGTTTAAATGAAAGACTACTAATTTTACTCGGCTATTGCCAGTGGTGAGAAGAAAGCGACCTCGCTAATAGATTTCCGAGGTATGTTAATGTAATTAGCAGAGTGTATAAAAAAACACGAAAGTCGCCCTGGATAGGCAATATGAAGCTTTGTGATGGAGTGTGTGAAGGAATAAATGAGATACTAATTTTTCATGAACATTTTGGGAAAATTTGCATAAAATATTCTCTTTAAAAAGTAAGCATCAAAATATTACCTTTTAAAATGCAAAACGGTTTTGTGAAATATATGGGCTTATTTATGCTACATGCGCAAATTGAATGAGATTCGTGACAATAGCTGTTAAAGTTGATATTTTTATATGGACTTGCAATAACTGCTATTGGACACAGTATAAACTTTATGGAATCAATTTTTCGGTCCTCCTCAGAAGGTACTGATTTGTTACTTTATTATTTAGTATAATCAGTGGTTTTATTAATTTCGGAATTTAAATTTTTATTGAAAAAACTGCATTGTCACCTCGATCCAACTTTTCTCTTTTGTTATTGGACAATTTCATGACGAAACAATGTACTTTCGATCTCATCGCATATATCTCTCTTAATCACTCAATAAATATCGATATATTTTTCACGCCACCTCCCATGTTTAACGACGCAGTATATATGCGGAATTATCCGCGAGTGCCATGGAAAATAGTTGAAACAATTGTTATGGGTATCACAAAGGCGCCGCCACCTACGATTATGGCTCTGCTTGGTATAAATCACCTCAGGAATTATTAGAATTAGTAATCGTGTTATTACATTGTTGCCAATGATATGGCCATACGAAACTGGGTGAAAATTTAGATAGACGTACCATTGTTTTATATTGAGATTGCCACCAGAAAAATATGAGTTCATAGAATATCCTTCGTGATAGATAGATTCTCTTACTTTCCATTCCACAATGTCAAAGCGGATGATCTCCAGGGATCAGTTATGGCTCCAAAGTGGCTCATATTTCACACGAACTTTCTGCCCTGCAGAACGTGTAGGTGGCTGTCAATTTACTAATGACATTAAAGATACAAAACGGTATCGGAAGCTTATAGTATTACTTAAAAACAATGTCTTATTTTACTAACAGTTTGAAACGTCGCGGGTAATATCTAGTGCAACATAAAACCTCTATATCGCTTTATAGTCACAGGTTGAGTGGGGTGATGGCTGGCCTGGCTGTTGTCGACTTAAACCGAATCAAACCACCCCAATCACCTTCCGCAGATACCAATTAATAAATGTACAAATTTTCACGTCTCGAAGTATTGTAGTTCAGACGTGACCTGAAAAATGGACAGACATTCACATTTATATATAGAGATTAATTACTTATTTTGTTACACTTTTGATCTAATCATCAGCATCGTGGATGATAGCACTTTGTATGCAGACACTCAGACTTCCTGGGATGAAGACTGGAGTCAAGTTCCTCTAGGGAAGTCCACGACAATACTCTTAGGGGGCGCAGTTTTTTATGCAGTTTGATGATTCTAAAGCACAATAGGGATTGGTATTATAATAAACCGGTCTGGTGGAAGTTGATATTTTGATATAACCAGTATGCACTCGTTATGACAAAACGATTGTAAAAGTATACGTGACGTCCACATATAATGAAAAAACGCATATAAACGTTTTGAAATTACATCAAGCATATGCAGTGTCGATCTTATCTGTCTGTGTACACAGCGAATTTTGTCATTTTCTCACATACACTCATAAAATTTAAGTTTTAAGTGGTTTCACAGTATACTGGTGGATATATAAACTTTACTGCTGGGTCGATTGCTTTTATATGGCTACTTTTGGTTTTATACGGCTATGTACGAATTTATCTCGTTCCTTATCCTCGCCATCTTGTTTTGTCATATGATGTCTCTGTCATAATCTCCACCCACGATTCACTGTTTTTTCTGTTGTCTGCTTCAAGGAGTCGTCGCTATAATAGGCGACTTGAAGAGTTTCCGGACGCTACTTGAAAGAAGATTAGGTATTCCCTGGAAACACATTTATTTTATTATACAGGGTGCCGTAACTTTATCTCCCCAGCTACATATTTTAAAATGACCAGAATCAGTCACGGCGAAAGTGAAAACATCAAGCTAACTGTTGGGACTATATGCCAGTTCGCATTGCCAGTCGAGTCAGCACTGTGGCCGCTAATTGGCGCCGATTCTGGACCTGCAGTGGATATGGTATATTTCAAAATAGCTAAGATGAAACCAATCCACCAACAAAAGTCAATGGATGGAATGTCTAATTAGCGCCCCATTTTTACCTATATTAGCAAAAATGTTCGAATCCCTCATAAACTAGCAAATTATCTCGTTTTTTGACACAAAAAGTATTTTTTCTAACATTCATAACAGTCAACATGGATTTCGGTCGAAAAAATCTACAACGTCTGATGGATCTAACAGAATATGTTACCAGGGGCTTTGAGGAAGATAAAATAACAAATGCGGTTTTCTACGACTTGACCAAAACTTTTGATTATTTATAACATGAAAATTGTATACCAAAGATGATCGCTTACGACTTCGATGCAAATTGCACACAAGTGATGAAGAGCTCCTTCATTGGTAGATAACAGTGTTTCAAGCAATAAGCATCTTTCAAATAAATAATTGATATGATATAGAGCGTCTTCAGGCTCTGTACAAGGGCCAATCCTCTTTTTACTGTACATCAATGATTTACAGAATTGTGACTCTAACTCTGTTTTTACTATTTGCTGTCTATACGACATAACTATATCAATTTAAAACAACTTCCGAACTAACTGGTTTTGTGAACGAACAAATGTTCAGAGTGAAATCCTGGTGTCAAAGCAATTCTTTATGTATCAATCAGTTGAAAACTCAACAACTAAATTTTAATCTTACACACTTGAAGACTCTGATTCTATAAAAATTTTAGGAGAGCAGTTGGACTATACTTTGACGTGAGAGCAGTGTATCAGACAGCTGTCAAAAACATTGTCAAGAAGCATCCACCTGATTAGTGATCTATCTTACATTAGCAGTCAATCAACTTTGATAGCCGCGCATTATGAGCACATCCACTCTCCACTACTTCGTTAACTGAGGTCACTCCTGCTGTGCCAAGATAATTTTTGCACTACATAGGCGCTGCATTAGAATATTAGCTGCGCTCTCTTACTACCCTTGTTGTAGAAATGCATTTAAAGATCTCAACACCCTTACACCTCCTTGCGTCCATATTCCATAGTTCTTCTGTGACATGAAAAGTAACATTCACCTATTTAGCAAACATTCGGATGAGCAAAAATTCAATGCAAGATATGGGAATAACTAACATCCTAATCATTCAAGACAAATCAAAACAATGTAGTAAACTGTTATTGCATAGAGTTTTACAATGTGTTACCCGAAAAGCTCAAGATTTTAGATCATGCACAGTTCAGAGGTGATCTTCACAAGTGCCTCTTATATAAAGCCATCTGCTCCTTCAACGAACTTCTCTGTGACAAGTTAAAAGATTTATAACCTCATACTTTGACTACTCTAACAATAAGTTTCATCCAAAACGGACTGTATTTGACTATTGTTTGTGAATACCTGTAAATTGCCATTCGTTTTTATTTCAAATTTGATTTATTATTTGAGGTGTGTAAACATTGATATGCATAATACAAACAAAATACTACTACTTGAAGGCGCACTTGTGAGGTTTGTGGGATCACCCAAACGTGTTCTTGACCATGGCCTTCGAGGTCAAGTCAATATTTTCTTAAGAAACCCTTCATGTTGGAATTGGAAAAAGCAGGAAAGTTTACGTCCGACTATCAATCTTAAATCTTAAGGTCAAGGTCATATTCGGACGTAGAATGTCATGCTATTTAAAATTACAATATGCAGATTAGCTTCCTTTGGAAATGTTGGCTTGATGTTGGAAGTCATGGTCATGGTCGTGGTCAATGTCACCTTTGGGTGATACTCGCAAGCTTGACAACTGTGCTATCGAACATTTTTGCTTAGCAGATTATTTTCAATGCCTTGATTTGACCTTGAGAAGGTACTGAATGGTCAAGGTTATGATTAAGGTTATGCTCTGACGTGAAAAAGAAAGTTATACTTCAAAATTTTACCTTGACCTTGAAATGATTACCATTATCTAGCCTCATAGAATTCCTAACACTCCTGTCTAAAACTCTATTTCTAGAATGCGAAGTATTCGAAATATTTAGGTGGGGAGATTAAAATGGGACACTCTGTATAACTACCAAGTTCAATACATTTTTTTCAGCAATTTTGTATTTGATTTATTCTTTATCTAAAGTGATTCTCTGGCAGTCCTTCGAAATACCCGTAATGACTTCACTTCCACGTCTTTAGGCACGAATTCAAACCAAAGTGATAAGATGCTAGATCTGGTGACTATGGTGGGTTTTCAAGTAATTCGAAATGTAATTGAGCGATTTTTAACCCTGTTAGAGCGCTTCTGTGAGCAGGTAAATTGTCCCGATTGAAAATTATGGAGGACAACATTCGAATTCAGTAATCGGATTACATTAAGAACTGTTGATTTTGAAGGAGCAACACTTTCTGATACATTTAAGTTTATCACAAAATGGGTTCCAACCGCTTTGTCACCAGTGATTAGTTTCTGCGAAATAGAAGGGTTGACCGATTGTAGTTCTCATGCCAAACACCACCAAAAAGAATTGTTGTACTGAAGAAGTATTTCATTTGAAAAAATATCAGAAACATATTGAGAGGAGTAATGTTGATCTTGGCCATGATTCGTACAATATCAATTTAAGGACAAGCTAATTCATTCAAAGGGTCAGTGTGTTTCACAAGGGCACGGAAAATCGTGATTGCTTAGTCTTTGATTATGACCTTCACACGATCTTTCATGTTGATTTTAAAGGCGGAAGAGAAAGAAAAAGCTCACCAATCTGAATATAGCTTTAGAGAATAGTAATTAATTTATTGACTATAAATTTTAGTTTTTTTTGTTTTGATCTGCTTCTGGCATATCGAGCTTCAATCTCGTGACAAAAAACGCATGTGCCTAGTGTTTTGGCGCCAGATTTGTATCTGCAATAATTTCAATTAACTGACGGTAATTTGAAAATCCATTTTATGCGCACATTTTCCTTTTTTGCAAAGCAGCAAACTTCATCCCCCTATTTCTCAGAAATATGATACTGAATTTTTAGGTAAATCGATGGGACTCATTGTCCATATGTTTTGTACGAGGTCCTTTCATTTTCATTCAGCCCCTCGCTATACAAGCATTCAATTTTTTTTATTTCCTAAAACAACACAAAGTACCTCTTCTTCAAGCCGCTGTAGGAACAAAACTATTTTCAGATCAGCTTCCCGCAGCGAATGTGTTCATAGGGAGTATCAAGTACTATTGAAACGTACCTTAAGAAAAACTATAATAACTAACTCAGAGGTGTCTAGGTACCTTCTCAGGCCAAAATCATTTTGTTGAGCCACAGTGGTTTAAAAACCAAAAGTTAAAAAATGTTTTTTTTCGCGTTTCACTTCAGATTTTGTTCGGAGTTATAGGGATGCATAACTCATCTTTTGACAAAATTAGTTCCACTTTAATGGCTCTGCATGCGGTATAATAGTGAGGTGAATTTGTATCGCATCAAACCTTCAACTGAAATGACTCTCGTGTCAAAAACGCGTTTAACTAATAGTGCCACGTTTTAAGATGACCAAAATGGACTATGGAGTCAAATATATGTACAATTCAAGACACAAGAGAACAAAGGTAACATTTTTTAAAATTGCTTTTTTGCATTAAACTGACCTTAAGGAGTGACTTTTTCATTCTGTGATTACTTTTTTGCAAAAACAAGATAACAACAAACTATAATTAAGCTAAATATTTAAAATGTGAATAAAGTAAAAAGTCCCAATAATAAATGTTTAAAGTCAATTTTCTCCATTAAACGATTTTGTTGCATCATACCTTTATCCATGTTATGTGACATTGTATTATCTCCAAACGACAAATTACACAACTTTTCCGTAATTCATAGTTCAAAAGGAACGTCCACTCGAGTCCGCTCTATTTTGTATAGTTGCATGTTAATCAGGCACTCATTTAAGAAATATGTCAGTTTTGGCTGCAGCTGGCTGAAACTCTGACAATGATGTGACTTTAAAAATATATAAACCTCAAATTCGAGAGCAATCGAAACATTTTTTGCTAATGTATCGGTCATATTAGACCCGCCATTTTGGTTTCGAAAAAATTGTTTTCCAATTCGTTTTCTACGACCTTAAAAACATAAAAAACTCGAATTTGAATGCTATCCAGAGATTTTCACTTCACACTTCGAATTAATAGAGCACCAAATACAATGTGTCTCGGATTATTCCTACATTAACACTCACGTTGGAACATCCATATTTCTTACTTTTCAAAAAAAGTTCGATTTGTGAAAAACATAAAATTAAATATCTAGGAAACATGTTGACAGAAAAGTACCTTCGTACATTATACCATATACTGATTGAACCACATCCACCCTATGGTATATTAGCACGGCGGATGCATGTTCAATACAAATATTTAAGATATTTTTCCAATAGCTATTTTATTGACGACATTCAATAAACCCAGACTGATGACCTGTGTTCAGACGTGCAGGTATATGACATGATGTGACTTACACATTTCTTACACACCACTACCTTGTACCACAAATTTATCAATATCAACAAAAAAATAGAATCATTTCACAAGATAGAACGTGTGTGGTACTGTTCCAAAACCACAGAAATATCTGATGCAACGGTCGTACCAAGGAGTATAATAGATTTATATATATATATATATATATATATATATATATATTTATTTCGGAAGGTAATGTAAGAAAAATTTAATCAAGTGTTTGTATTTTATGGCAAGAATGGACATTCATAAATTAGTAACAAACATTTGAAATTAAATTTAAAACTTGAATCAATATTTTTTGGACTTACTTTTGGTTTCTATTAAACAGTTTCAACATAAACGATGCCTTATTTACATTAATCTACTCACATTATTTATTGTTCAGGCAAATTAATATTATCATTATAATTATATTGGATGCGCCACTACGATTTTTGACAGGTAGTTATTATATTCGTTATCAGCAACCTCGAAAACATGCAAATGTGGATTTATGGTAAAATTTACCGAATCTTTCTAATTTTGACTAGATTTTAGTAATTTTAAACCACTGTGCTAGCCGTGACCTGCACGAATAACCATTGAGCATTATTCAAACTGAGATCTGGAAGGGCCAGAACGCAGCATGAGAAAATTTATTCTACTCTGACATGCTAATCCGTAATATAGATATTACGACATGTCCAGGAACTGCTCGGTCGCACTGAGGTCGTACTCGTATATACATCGACAGTACCCAGCATGTCCACCCTGCGCTGGACATACTTGTATTATTACTTATATCTCTGTTATGGCTTTATAGAACGCATTCACGATATCTGCAACGAGAAATATGAGCGAAAATGAGCGACCATTATTGTGCAACTGATAATATTCATGTCCACGATGGATCAGGTAAACTGTAACTATACCAAGATGGAGTTAAAAAGAATGACCTCAAGCTAGCAACGATATCATCATTTCATGAAGGATTATGATCGACACAAGTCTGCCACTTTGAGTTATCTACAAACATGTAAAACAAAAGAATTAAGTGGACCAAATCAGTCAAACAGGACTATGAAGTATAATACAGTATTCAGGGTCTTGTAGGTGGGAGTTTAAACTTAAATTCAGATACTTGGAAACATCAAAAACAACAATTTCTAATGGAGCTTTAAACACTGTCACAGACAAAATTCATTTTTTTGTTCAGAATGGTCCACAAAATCTAAAGAAACTTTGTTCACGGAAAAAATATTTGTTTGTAGAAGTTTAAAGTAGTATAAGGAGCGGTTGAGCCTGGGAAAGATTTGCAGACCGTGTGAAAAAGTGGTATCCTTTCGTGTGTGCATCGGAGGCAGCATCAGTAGTGGGACCAGCAGCACCTGCAACGGGACTAGCAGCACAGATCAAAAGATACCGCCATACTCCCACTGATTTTACAACGTTTACACCAGTACCGACCATCTACCAGCGTTGCTATGACTAACCTTGCCACTTGCCAGCCATCCATCGGTCAGACTGCGACGTACGTTTAACTAAGTTCGTAAGATCATTATATTTTTTGAGCAAATGTACGGGAAAATTAATGATGTGTGAAATATATGTCTAATGCGTGCGTAAAATACCAGGGTGGAATGCCAAAAATTAACGGATACAAAGATTTGTCTGAAACGTTGAGAAACGATTTTTATTTTCCTTTGTTTTTCGCCTATAGCTCCGCCGCCACCGGACCGCTTTTCAAAAGCTACAAAGCCTTTTCTTCCTTACCATAGTAGTAACTCAAATTTTATCAGAATCCGAGTGGTGCTTTCCAAGTTATAGGTGGGTCATGGATTAGCAGACAGACAGACGGAGAAGCCAACAGAATGTCGACAAAGAGTGACATTATATTCCGAAACGTACATGTAATATGACATCCAAAAATACAATATATCATTTTCGAAATTCGATCCCGCAATGTGGCAAAATTTCAATGAATATGTTTTACATTCCTCATATAGACAGATCTGAACACCACCCTCTCTATTTCTTCATCTTTCGAATATCACACGCACAGGGTATTACTGTGTTTACATCCACTCTGTCCGTTTGCAAAAAAACTATGTTGCTATTATGTTGTTTCTTAATTTGTACCATGCAGAGAAATGAAAAGTGAACGTAAATTATGAAAATAGTCTCTGTTACGAGAAGACGCAGTGACGTATACTTTATCTGAAGTCACTTGAAACACTGTGAAATACCGGGTGCGTTTTATATATCTATATTTAACACGCTCTGTTGCTGCAAAAATCGCCAAATTTCGCAGCAACAGATAGTATAAGAGATCAAAGGCAGTTTCACCGGTCCACGTGGAGTAAAGCACGCCTATGCGTGGACATAGCCAATGAGAAAGCGTGTATTTCAGAGCTCGGAACAAGTGCAGGTGGCTACTGAAAATTGAAACAGTTTAGCCAGTGCCGTGTAGCGGCGAATAAACGTGTTTTCTTTAGTCTGTCCGTGTTTTTTCATAGATTTTATTAGTTTGTGTGTTTTTGACTTTTGAATACTCAGTTTACTTGTTGATTTAATTGTTGTGTTGATTGTTCTTGTGTGTCCTAAATATGGCTCTTTGGAGACCTTGGGAAAATGCTTCAGGCCACGAGGAGATGGTTGATGAACCTGTGCAGGCAGAATTCTTTCATAAAGATTTAGAGGAACAGACCCAAAGAGTAATCCTAAATATGTATGATTGTCTGAAAAACGAAAATCCAGATTCCTCGCAAAATCAAATTTTAAACAGAATTTGTATCCTGACAAAAATCAGTCGGTCTACCATTTATCGGGTTATAAAGAGAGATGTAGTCAACCATTCCTTCCACAGAAAGCGCATAGGGCAAAAATTAAAAAGAATAGACGTGGATTTTCAGGAAGATATTCGTCGTATAATATACGGATTTTATAAAGAAAATTTGGTGCCCACGTTGGAAATGATACGGGATAAATTAAAAGATTATCCTGAAGATTTTTATAATTACAAATGCTTAGACTCTCTGCACTGTATTGTAAAACTGTGTGGCAAAAAATTAGACAAAAGAATGGTGATTATGGAGTCGTCTCGAATCGTTGAATTGCGCCAAGAATTTTTGCACAAAGTTAAAATCTATAGAGAGCAGAAAAGAAATCTGATTTACCTGGATGAAACGTGGTATGATACCCATGATGTTGTGAAGTACGGCTGGGTTGACGACAGCAACAAGTGCATTTTAAATGCACCATGCAACCGTGGAAAACGAATCATTATTCTCCATGCTGGCAGTGAAAATGGATTTATACCTAATGCCTTGCTGTTATCTGCCAAAAATATCAAAGAATCATGTGCCGACTATCATGAGGACATGACCTCCGACTTATTTGAAAAGTGGATAGAGCAGCAGTTAATACCAAACATTTCCCCAAATTCAGTGATTATTATGGACAATGCGCCATACCATTCCCGACAGAAAAACAAAATTCCGAATACAGGCACAAAAAACAAGACATTATTGATTTTATGAAGGATAAGGGAATGGAAATACCACAAAAATCAACCAAAGCCATATTATTGGATCTTATTAAAAGACAAAAATTTGAAAAAGAGTATGTTGTTGACAATCTGCTTCAGCAAAATGGCCATGAAGTATTACGTCTACCTCCCTATTACTGCATTTTTAACCCGATTGAGTTGGTCTGGGCTGCTTTAAAAAAAAAGTAAGAAAACATAATCAGACCCCTCAATTAAGTGAATCGCTATTGGCCACAATAAGAGATGCAGTATCTCATATTGCTGCCACAGACCTATGGAAGCAGTGTTCTAGGCATATTATTGAAAAAGAAAATGAATATTGTGTTTTGCCTCCTGTAAATCCCGTTGTAATTCCTCTACAAGATGACTCTAGCGACAGCTCCGAAGGCGAGGATGATATATAAATACCTATAATGTAAGTCTTTATATACCTTTTTATATACCTACCTGCTATGTAAATATTTGCCTATGTCAAACGTTGGAATTCTGTAATTTTTCCATTTCTTAACTTTCAGTCAACTTAAATTAAACTCCCAATATAAGTATTTTTTATCCCAAATCAAAAAAATAAGAAGATAGTAAAATCCATTTATTGTGATATAAAAACATTATTATTATCGTTCTAAATAAATGCCGCACGCCTATGATACGTCATGAAATTACAAAGGACGCGCCGACCAAAGGTTTTTATGCTATTTCAAGTGACTTCAGATACACCATACGGTATTTTTCCCAAGAAACATTTAGCTTATATCCAAAATATTACCATCATGTATCACAAAATTTAAGATGTTTGGGACATCCGTTCATACGAGACTTTTTATGGTGAACTCATGTGTTGGTCTCTTGAGTATGTTATTGTATACTTGAAACACCCTGTATACTGAAGGAATAGTGAAATGCTACCTATCTATGCCCAAACAACAACAGCGGTTCTGCTACTGATATTGAGACTGGGCACTGTCAACAGAAGCATTTTAACTTTTCAGGATTGAATATTATCTACTTTGACTGGCCTAACGTTTGATCCGCCTTACACTGAGTTTTTCCGGGGTGTAAAGGCGCCCGACGTAAATCTGTTGACCTCTATCGGGCATTAGGCATTAGCAGTGATATAGGAGAGTGATATGTCAACCAGTTTAGAATATCCCCAGCGAGAATTTGTGTGAAGTTATATTTTGTGTTATGGCAAAACACATTCTGCGCATAATCTGCTTATGCACGAGCTTGGTGGTATTTCTATATCTATCTTACCGTTTGAGTGAGTACCGCGTGAATATCTGGGATGGTCAGATTCTAGATTTTTTTATAAACTTCAGGAAATATGCGATGAAGTACGAGTATACAAGGTGAATCAGAAAGTCATATTTAGGTGTCTCTAATTTTATTTTTTAATATTCGACAACACTAATGACATTTACACTAATAGCACCAAGTGCAGCAGTGCCCTTCCAACTCCTGTACAAACTGTGTAATGTGAAAACTATGTACTGTTAAACCTCATTAATTTACTCATTCACAAATTTTGGTTAAAATTATTTAAAAAAGTAATTTCGAAAGACTTGTCTTCCATCCCACTTCATTCCGAAAGGCATGATTAGCTTTAGCCAGTCTAGAATGGTTAATTAGTTTTTCCATGATCCATTTCGAACTTGAAAAATGATTTCAAAAGAATAATTAAAAGCAAATTTAGAGAACTGAAAGTGGTATGGATTGTGTAACTAAAACCAAAAACTTTTTTATCAATGAAATTTCAACCAAACATTTTAATGCACCAATTTATATAGATAATAATATATAGATATGAAGGGTTACTTTTAATCCTAAAGTAGCCGCGTAAGGAGCCTAAAGACCCTTTGTTAATCCCATTTTTGAACTTCCTATAGTTAATAGATCTGGAAAAAGTCTTCTCATGCCGATTGTAGCACAGTCTCGACACCCTAGGGACAAAGGAGCAGTCGTACCGGTCAGTTTTGGATGTACCAAGTTCGACACGGGTCAGGATGGGAGGCCGATATTGGACGGCTCATTCCGTGTCGGCATCGTAGGCAACAGCTCTGAGGAGCAAAGCTCATTCACATAGCAGCGGTATGAGCAAGCCAAATCGTCGACGGCCCGCCGCTGCGAAAGGGTCCTCAGACTGTACCCTAGAGAACAGTCATCGATCAGTCGGACAGCCCTCATCTGAACAGCATCCAATCCGACCAAGCGAAACTTTTTGCTACAACTCGGTCATCTATCTAAACTTGATGAGCGCTAGGGCACTTCTTGTTAGTTAAGGTACAGTACTGTGTTTTGCAACAATTGAACTATACCAGATTGTTGCATCCTCAAGCAGGGATAACCTCCAGATTCTTCGTCAGAAAGGAAGCCGCTGCTAGTCATCTTCTCTTCAGTTCACCGGCAATGGTCGGCTTGGCACTCTGAATTTTTGCATGTAAAGTGCTGTCATCAGCAAATCTGTCAATCGGATTGACGCTACAGAAAAGGGAGTCGTTGTATGTAAGTATAAACAAAGAGATAGTCATTCAAGAAACTACAACCCTTCTCTAAGGGCTGTACCGACAGTCGTTCCTACAATTTCAGGACGCCTTTATCGCCTCCTTGGTTCTCATAGGATTTTCTCTCCTCCAGAAAGGCTAAGGAATTTCTAGATTTCTACTGCTCCTTGTCAACGTCAGCGCTCTCCTATTGTGAGGCTAGGTTATATTTTTGAATTGTAGGAAATTTCAGTCTAATATAACAGATGATATAAATCAAAAGCATGAACATGTATGTGACGAGAGCAACTATTGAATATCTGAGAATGCATAGGCCAATGCGACTAAGAGTCTCTTTTAGAGAAGTGGTCCGGTTTAGGAAACTTCTTCTTCTACTTTTTACTAATACACTGAATACTGAATAGTCATTTATTACGAAAACCTCTTCGACTGTAGGTACCATGTTGTTATCGTGGGTGTTTGGCTCGACCGATCCGTTTAAAGCATAAATTCACTCGCAGCTTGCAATTATTTAAACAGGCCATTGTGTGACGGGCATATATGGATGGCGGCACCGACTTCAGTACTGCCCTTTGTCATTTTACTTATAATAGATTCATTTCGTCTGCCCTCGATGTCATCATTCTTGAGGATGCTTCGCCATTTCTTAATGGCAATATTATGCTAACGATCATTGCTCCTAAGAGCTCTCCTCCAAGATGCCGCCGTGCATTGAGTATGTCGGAAAAAATGCCAGGCTTTCTGAAGAGGCATTTCCCAGTTCTACTGAGCTTGGGCAGTCCACAGATCTGATTAACAAGGTGTTTTTAAGCTCTTTATAGCAGTTGCGATGCCTGGGTATTCAGCTTTTCTCACACGCAGCTGCATCAGTATAGCGGGTGTTTCCTAATGTTTAAAAAGGATAGTTTTGTCCTAGATGTCTTAGCTTTTGGGATACAGGCAATAACGGTTTCAAAAATAAATATGAATACCAAATAGATAAGTCAACTCTGAAGTGTACATTCACTTATGAGCAGATTTACTATCATAATTTTTTTTTAGTCTGATTCACAATTTTCATCTAAAATTTATTTCTCTGCTATCTATTATCAAATTAACGATATTGTTATGGCCATGCAGTGAAATGAATTTATCTTTTTAAGCAAAAACTGAGAAAAATCAGGTTTGCCTAGAAGTCATTGGGGATTTCAATAATGATTTTCATTTTAAGAGAAGTCTGTGGCAAACCATGAGAAGGCAGGTGGAATCCCGTCGACCGGCACTAGTAGAAATTAGCAAATGTCATGTTTCGAACAACAGTTAAACACAATGTTTTACATTAAAAAATCGTCTTGATACATAGTAGATGTACACCAAATTTCATTTTAATACCTAAAATAGTATTACAGATGTTGCTAATAAATTATCTATCTTTGAAAGCTTTTCTACCCTGTATCACAAAAGTTAAGTCGTTTAGGACATGCAATCGTATGATGTACTATTCTTCTGTATTCAACTTTTAGGAAACACCCTGTACATAATAAAAGTATACTCAAAAGCAATTTGTAATTTATGCGAAGTCTGCTCATAGCGATATGCAGCTTTCAGCAGATGTGCTTTTCTAGTGATTCCATCTCCTGGAAGCACCTAATCTATTTACCGACATTTATCTTCCATTGCTCACAATTCAAACTCGCTCATCATCAATTTCCTGAACCAAGATGTCAAATTCAAAAAAAGACGTAGTTTTATTAATCCCATCTGCTCCATGACCAGCATGCGCCAATTCGTACAAATATAGCCATCCAAGCACACCATAAACCCATACATGGCGTCCACAGCACCCATCGAAGATTGAAACCCCCATTTTTCACCGTCTCGTGGTCTTTCAGGTAGGATTATCCAATGTGATCTATTTAATGATAGAGCTGGGCTAAAAAGCTCTTTTTATTGGTGATTCACCTCTTAGAAACGACTCTTACGATTGTTTAACGATTTTTATTGTGGTTTCGGTTACAAATTATACCATTGAGCCCGCAGCGAGTCTTGTAACTTATACTTCGTGCCATTGGACCATAGGTTATCCTACAAAACAAGACAAGGAGTCGCAAAATGCTCCAAGTCCAAATTTTTCTTCAAGGATCGTGATCCATTTGTGATATGAAAGGATATTCAGAGATTGTTCAGAAAATCCACCAATAGTACTTATACACGATTTCCAATAGGACAATTTTGTGAAAATGTGTGAAGGTACCAAAGGCTCAATGACCTCAACATTTGCAAAGGGATGTCAAATTTCGACTGCAATTGTCAGCTTAAAATTTATTAGCTAATAAACATATAAGCGCTGGGGATTAATTCGTAAAATGGGGGAATAGAATAACTGAAAGAAAGCAGGCGCGGTTCTTTCATCTTTTGAGCGATGCTGTTCGTGCTGTAAAAATGATCCCAAAACTTGACGCCTAGAGAATCAGTGGTGCTTCGACAGTGTTGCCATATTGAGCGATTTTCCTTCAAATTTGGGGAATTTTTAGTTGCAGAAGCGGCATACATTGTTCGTTATCGATATACGCAGCTTTGCCACCATTTAAGTGACTCCGTATCTCTTACCGCTTCAAAGATCCCAATGGTAAGGGAAAACCTGGGAACACATTATTTTGACAAAAATGGCTGCGTTCACAAACTCGTTTAACAAATATCAGGAACTATCTGAATTTCGGGTCTTCCCCAGGAAGCATTTTATTCGACTGCGGTCAATAATTTGAGTAGTGGTGCAGCAGCGATCTTAGAAATCGCAAATTTGAAATCGAAAACGATTCGTTAGATTCCTACTGCAGTATCGCTCTTTTGAGAATAATCGTTGAATACCTACTCAGCTCTACGTACACGTCTGTGGCTCTACCCAGAAAAGGTGATAAACATTATTCAGTACCAAGATAAATCTTCTGTAGAGCATAACACTCCTATTTGAAATGCTGCGCAAGATGTAATATATTTCTTGGGTCGTTATTAGTGCCCATAGAGCACGGCGCAGGGAGAAAAATTGGCGAGGACACAATTCAACAATGTGGTAAAGGATTCGTAGAAACCGAGAGCATTACTTTGAATGTTAACTAATGCTAACGAGGTGTGACGAAAATGCGTTATTATTGTTTTGTTCTGGATAAAACGGAATGTCAGATGTGTACAGGGTGTGCGAAGTTGTGAGATTTTCGGGAATATTCAATGGGCATGGTAAAAGTAGAGCAGTGGAGGTTCAAGATTTTTTCCTGGCTATCCAGTAGTGCCCTTGAATTTGAAGGTCAAAAGAAAATATATTTCTAAAATGGGACTCCCTTCCCTTGACCCTGGAAATCGGTAGAATGAAAAATGTTACGTTTAGATATGAGCTTGGATGAAGAACATATTGACCTTGAACATCCTATGTCTAAAAGCAACATTTCTCCATTTCCCACTCTATCCATCTCTGAGTTCAGACATGTAGCGCACCATGCAAAAAATTCTCTGGATCGTCATGGTCGGTTTCAAGGTCAACAGTGAATAGCCTGGGCCATTGGAGCCTCTTGTGTCTTTGCGTCCTTATTTTTGCTTTGTCCTTAGAAGCATCCCTGAAATTTGATCAGATGACGGTTTTTAAGGTAACCTTGACAAAGACGTTAAACATAAAATAATTTTTGCCGGGATCAGAAGTATAGAGTACCAGTAGAAACAATTGTCTTGACACTGATTTGACCATCATGATCATGATAAGCTCCAGTGTTAGGGTCACCATTGGATAGATAGAAAAAAATTGAAGCTTCTACGGCATTTGGGTCCATATTTCTGCCACTCCTCGACAAGCTCACTAAAATCTCCTTAAATGAGGTCTTTCCACGCTGACCTTGACCGTTTAAGCTCAACATAATTTTGACCCAAGGTCATATCTGAAAGGAAAATATTCCGTTCTATTCATCTCCGAACTCGACATTATATGATCATATTAATATAATCGTCTTGACTTGATTTGACCTTCAGGGTCATGTTCAAGGTCAAATTCAAAATCAGCATTGAATATCCAGGGCAAAATACTAAATCCCAAATGTTATACTTTATTTCTTTTGAATACTCTAAAGAATAACTATTCCGGGACTTTTGGATCATCCTATAGACAGTATCAAGAATTTTTGAGTAATGGAGAAGACTATAGAATGAGAGTATGCAACGAACAATATTATGTTTTATTCGTTTTTGTCTCAGTTTAATTAGAGAAAAGGCACCTAAAAGTTAAAACAGTTTTTGCGTTCTTCTCACTACAGTTTTCATCATCCAACAGTGACTTTTCAAGGAATTTATCGTTACAGTTCTCACGGACCAAATAGTGAATGGTAAGCATACGAGATAGCTAAGAGTACGAGACAGATGAAGTGCATTCTTCAGTCTGACAATCGACAACTTTCATCTCGCGAAATTATAGCATGCGACAATGAATGACGCGTTCGAGGTCTTCTTACCGTTCGAGATACGAGAAACGATAGATGACAAGGTAGGGGTACGACTTGCCTGAAAATACTTTTTTCTTCATTATTGACCAACGTTTACCAACATCTGTCTTACAAAAGTAACAACAGAGTCACGTACGATCACAGGAATCGCAAAAATATAATTATAATGTCGCATGCAAGAATATTGCACACGCGACATCGATGTCGCAAAGAGAACAATTTGCTGAAGTGTTCGAAATTTTCGTGCGACCAATCTAGAAGGCGAGATCCGAGAACGTCATGTTTTGCTTGGCACCAAATGAAACCACACATGTTGAATTGTGAATTTACTAAGGTTTTTTCCACCACATTGGTCCTTTCTACAGTACAAGTAAAACGGCCAGTGGCGCCTAGCGAAGCGTGGCGACTGTCAGTTCGTCATTCTGATAAAGCACCCATCCTGTAGTCAGCCTTTTCCGGATTTAAAGCACAGCCAGACTTAAATGGATAATTAATTAACATTTAGAGCTAACTAGGAATTAACATTCCCGGGCAATATTTCTATGTAAGTTATGGATCCATGTTAATGTTAATACCTCGGCGTGAGTTGTGCGGACGCACTCTATGTGTGTTCCACAGTCGTCGGCAACACTCGCTTAATGAATATATTCATTTAAAGCGGGGGTCCACTCATCATGATGCCGTAGCAGGATATTCATATTTTATAGCAGGACTCGTATGATAAGAATATGATTGAAAAGATTTCTCGGAGCATTAAAAATGTAACTAACTGTTTTGATCATGCAGCCATTCAGAGTACCGATAAGATCACTAGGTTGGGCTGAAGGGAAGTCTTATAACATAGCACGTTTCTCTCTGATGAAATACGAAGGGTCTGATTCTAGCTGAACGTCGACCTTTGAATATTGATTCCGATGTGGTCTTGTTATACATATGATATATCGATATAATTTCTAAACTGCCATGTCAACGTCCTTAAATAGTTAGAGTATATAGCTCTGCTTTCTGTGATCAGCAAGGTGATATAAAAGTGCATAAGACGGAAGCTTCTGGAGTATCTCTTGATTAGCGATCATCGAGGGGCCTCCTAGCTTATGTCACAGAATTATGCCGTAAGCTCACCCAGTCACATAATGAGGCCCATGTCGTTGCTCTTGACATCACGAAGGCTCTCGGTCCCCCTTAAACATGTTTGGTATCTGGGTAGTCAGACCTGACAGACTGGCAGACCGACGAGACTTTTAACTAAAAGATCGCTCAGACGAAAATGGATGTATAGTAGCTCTCGGTCCTCTGTGACAAGCTACTCTCTTATTCAAGCTATCAATACTATGGCTTAGAAAACTTTGCAGATGGTTGGCTGACTTTCTCTTTGGCCGCAGCATATTCGTCGAAAATGACAGTTTTTCCTTTTCATCTCACAATATTCATGCGGGTGTTCCCCAGAGATCAGACTTGACCTTAGCATTGTTTCTATTACATATCAACTTCCTCCTAGATCAGACCTAGCCTTGAGCACTGCTCGCATGTTTGAGGTGCTGCTGCCCGAGTACGTTGTCAATACTCGATGCTTTTCAGAGTGTGATAGATCTATCTAAAACAGCATTTAACACTGGCGGACAGGCGATCGGCGATCTTGCTCTCTTCTACCACTGTGTCAAAGAGCTTTGCTCCTTCGTGATGCCGCCCCGCGTTGGGCCTGCCAAACGGAGTCGCTAGTTTTCAGCCTCCCAACCCAACTCTGTCAATCTTCGTATATCGAGAGCTGGCCGATACGTTCGCTCCTTTGTTTCTGGAGTATCGGGATGGAGGAGCAATCTGCCTGAGGAGGTTTTCCCTATTCTACTAACCTTAGGCAGCTCAAGAATCGGATTAACGAGGCGTAATCCTGATAGCAACCGCGGTGTTCCAGTGTTTGAGTCTTTCTCTACGCGGCTGCTTGAGTAAAAAAGGGTGTCGTGGGAATTGTTTTAAAAAAATTTACCTCCCCTCTTTTATATGGGTAGAACATAATGTAATGATGAACATTTTTTTGTTGAGCTTCTGCAACTATGGTATCAATATACATTGTTACCACCTAAGCTCCGTCTTTGTGGTTATTTTAATTCAAAAATCGTAGCTTCGCGGTACGTTCATCTCATTTCTTGTGATCTGCCTACGCTTGGCTTTATCTCGAAGGCCCTGTTTCTGTAAATAATGCTTGAATGGAAGTGAATCAACGTGCAAAACGAAAGCGAAATCGTTGAAATGGAAACAATTAATGTCGGCATCGGTCGTGATACACTAACCGACCCACTGGTCGACCTGCTGACCAGAATCCCGAATGTGTAGGAAAACTTATGCTCGCGGCATATCCTTATATCTCATACTCTTTATTTTCGCTTTCTAGGTAGTAAGGCTCGAGAATATGGAGTTAATACCTACTTGTAACAAATGTCCTTTAAGTTACGCTTAAGCTTAGCTTTGAAATTTGTTGTTTTACAGTCTACCGAAGTAGGACGGCACAAAGCGCCATCTATAACCAGAATCGATCACTGCGGGAGCGCAAGTGAAAACAGCAAGCTGTCTGTTAGAACTGAATCTCAGTTCACATCTGATAGTTGCGTCACTGCTGTGACCGCTAGATGCAGTCGATTCTGGTGGCATAGTAGATGCAGTCTACTCGCTATTGAAAAAACTAGTAATATATGTCTTGTTCATCCGATCACAGACTGTTAACCATGAACAGCTATTTTGTGCTATTTGGAAACTCATGGTTTCAGGTAGGACAACGAACGAAAGCTGAGTAACTCTCCTCTATCCAGGATATAAGGTCTATTGAAATAAGGCAGCACAAAGAATGATCTATTATCAGAATCCAGCACAGTGAATCCTATTTGAGCAGGCAAATAGCAGAAAACAGCTGTCCATGGATCTGTGGTCGAGAGCTATATAACTTATTGTGATACATTTTCTAATTCCATGCAAACAATTGTACGAAGAATTGTCATAGTTGATGGTTGATCGAGTGACGGCAGAAGCCTGAAAATATGATTTCAATCATTGCTAGTACCATTTTTTGACGCATATTTGTATCTGTTAATTTTATCTGTCAAACATCAGGTAAATAGGTTTTAAAAAGACTTCCTTAACAAAATTACACAGGTCCACAAAATTAAAAAATTGTATGTCCTTGGTGTCCGACTATATTTTTGCCATTTACTTTTTTACGATGAACACGAATCTTAAGTGAAAAGTGGAGGTCGGTAGACAAATTTTGAAGAAAACGCATAAAAACGATATACGGGTTCACAAAAAAATAAGAAGTGATGTGTGCTGGGCGTCTCACTATATGTCTCCATGTATTTTTTCCTCTGTATACGAATCGGAAGTCAAAATCGGGTAAAGATGGACACACATCCACCAAGAATACCAAAATGTGTGACACTCTGGATTATCTACTTTCTTATTTGTCAACCCACCCCCAATTTCGACCTTAGATTCGTGAAAACGTACATGAAAAAGTGAAATGCGAAAGGCTTTTGCGGCCATCATCCAATATTATTTGCTGGTTTTTGGGTTGTTAGGTCGTCGTAAAACATTTTTACTTCACGTGGCATCTGCCAACCACTCGTTGGCGAAACGTCAAGTAAACATTTTTTACGACGGCGTAACAACCCAAAAACCAACCAATTAATACTCATATTATAGTACTAAAGTACTTAGAAAACACATAATGCAATCACATAACACCTTTTTTTTTTGTAGGCCTGTGTTATTGATAAGTGATAATATCTAGTCGTTATAAGCAGACCAGAACTAGTAACTGATCATCATATTGCAATCGTTCCCCACATTACGAAGCAAATAAGACCGGTCTTGATATGATAGCTTGCTCGACGTCGGTAATCAAATTTAACTAACCTTTTACTTCATCCACATGTAAATTATCTCAAGAATCTCAATGCTACCTCAACATGACTAACGCTTATGTAATAGAAAACAATACCAAGGTATAGAGACTTCGAAAAGTAAAATCACTCAAGGAAACCTTCTTCAATAAGGTATTTATTACCAGCGTGATAGTCATAGGTAAAATTTCTATCCTCCCGCCGGACGAACAACCACAGGTAACACGCGTAGTAGCAACAAGACCGGACTGTACGGGGAACGTGTACTTGATCCTGCTGAATATTTAAAACACTGAAAGTAAGAATGAGCGATATTAAAACCCATGCCTGATACTAGACGCTCAGACCCGGTCGATTTTGTTTTCGAGAGGGACACAAGTTTGGCACGTGTAGCCCCCTAAGCGGGGGTGACACCACCCCCAAAATCTTAAATGGAAAGGGGCGTCGAGTTATACCTTATTTTAAAGGTCTTTCAATTCCCTTTATAATGACAAAATTAATGTACTTCAGTTCAGTAGTTTTGAAGATGTATTGATTTAAAGCTTAAATAAAACTAATACATCATCACTAGTGGAGATCAATACATTTGGCAGCAAAGTAATTTAAAAATGAAGAATGAACTGACCCGTTAGGCAAGTAAATGTTGAAAATGGCCACCATGACTAGCATGCAATAATAAAGATTTTGCTCAAAACGTTGCCGCATATTTTGCAATATTTGAGGAGTAATTTGAAAGCACTCATTCACAATTCTTTATCGCAGGTCTTCTAATGATGTTGGCTGAGTAGCATAGATTTTTCTTTTTAAATGACCGCACATAAAGAAATCCAAAGGTGATAAATCTGGCGATCTTGGGGGCCATTCAATGGCACCTCTTCTACCAATCCAGCGATCTGGAAACGTCTGATCTAAATATTGTCGAACACGTAATGCGTAATGTGGTGGGGCACCATCCTGTTGGAACATCAACCTATTCGCAATGTACCGCCGATCATTCTGATTTTCAATTATGGCTGTTAATGCAGGATCTATGGCGTCTTCCAGTAATTCCAAATACATTTCACCGGTCAAATTTCCAGGTAAGAAAAGGGGACCAACTAAATGATCGTCAAAAATACCAGCCCAAACATTTAATTTTTGTGGCTGCTGTGTATGAACCTTATGATAAATTCTGGGATTAGAATCGGACCAATATCGGCAGTTATGACGATTTACTACACCATTCAAGAAAAAGGTACAAGTGTTGAATAGAAAATGTTCATCGTTTATAATTCGTTCACTCATATCTTCACAAAATTGTAATCACCGATCAAAGTCGTATTCATTAAGTTCTTGTACCAGGTGAATTTTGTACGGATGAAAACTATGGGCCTTTAGAATCCGTTGGGCATTACGTCGACTAACACCACACATAGTCTCCAATTTGCGGGTACTTAACGTAGGATCTACATAAACTTGCCCTAAAACCCCCACTTCTATTGCTTCGTTCCTTATGGGATTTTCAATGTTGCGTTTTTTATTGGCGACTGACCCAATTTCCCAAAATTTAGCTACAAGTTCTAGAACATATACTAAGTGACATATAAATCCGAACACCCAGTTTAAATGGTTTTATTTTAATAAAATTTTGTATAAGTACTTAATGAAGCATAATAAGTAAATGATAAAAATTTCAAAACGATTGCACTGCCTTAAAGCCCTTTGACCTTTAATAATGTGTGGATGCACCCTGATGCGCTACGCATTCTCCAACGCGCCTAGGCATGCTTCTGATCAGGTGATCAATGTCCTGTTGTGGTATCTCATTCCAGGCAACCACCAACTCCTCTCGAAGTATTTCTAGAGTCTGAGGAGGACGTTGCAAACTGAGCAATCTCCTACCCATCATATCCCACACGTGCTCAATTGGGGATAAGTCGGGAGATATTGGTGGCCATGGTAACAATGTGACATCATTATGTTGAAAGAAGTCTCTTGTGACTCTTGCAACATGTGGTCGGGCATTATCTTGGTGGAAAGTTGGATCTGCCAGGGTGTCAAGATAGGGTAAAAGATGGGGTTCTAGAACTTCGTGGATATAACGCTGCGCGTTCATGTTACCTCTGATGAAGATTAAAGGTGACCTGGAACCATAAGCTATAGCACCCCAAACCATAACTCCAACACTGTGATGAACATGTCTTTCAACAAAAAACTGTGGATTCCTCCTTTCCCACGTCGCCTTCTAACCCTGGCACGACCATCGTGCATGCCTAAACAAAATCGAGACTCGTCACTAAGGACAATACTGTTCCATTCCTGATCTCAGAGTGACCGTTGTCTGCACCACTCAAGGCGATTACGTCGGTGTTCTTGAGTTAAAGGGAGGACCCAGTGTGGCCGGTATGAAAACAAGCCAAAACTTCTCATTCGTCGATAAACACTTCGCATGCCAATAGGTCTTCCGTGTTCTGAAAACCATTCATTTGCAATGGACCTGGTAGTGGAGAAACGGTCCCTTAAAGCCAATAATCTTAGGCGGCGATCTTCACGGTCTGTTGTTCTACGGCGGCGTCCAGTGCTCCTTGCTTTTTGCGTACGGCCTTCTCGAAGCCATGCCTGACAACACCTAACCACAGTGTCTACACTTCTTTGCACTCTAACTGCAATTGCCCGAAAAGAAAGTCCAGCTTCCCGAAGTCCCACTATACGGCCCCTATCAAACTCACTAAGTTGACGAAATCGTACAGGTCTCCGTACTCTAGGCATCGTAACCGATCGTAAAGGATGTCAAGAACCAAAATCCGCCAACGTTGATTCTTTACTGCGGCTGGAATATTCATTTTTAGAGCGTTACTGAATTTAAAAAAAGCAGTATAAAAACCGGAATGTCCAACTGATAAGGCTGAAAATTTTTTCACTTGTTATTTACAGTAAGATAAATACATTCACCAACTTTTATTAAAATAAAACCATTTAAACTGGGTGATCGGATTTATATGTCACTTAGTATACCTAGTATACCTGTATATGCCATTTGCATGGTCTTATCGTTTTACCAAAGATTCAATTGGCTATGCAATTTCGTTACCAGAGACGAAAAATGGGTTATCATATTAACCATGCACGCAAGCATTTGTGGCTGGTCCCACCAAGAATGGTGAACTGTACAAGGGTTATCCAGAAAAGAGCATGCGCTCATGTCATCTATTAGAAGTAGTGTGTTAGCCCTGCCATGGTACATGTTGACATTGATGTTCGCAGTTATTCAGTACATGTGGAGCCAAGTGAGGTCTCGGAAGGTGCAACACTGAAAAACTAGTAACGCTTCTTGCACTCAAGACGACTGGCAGCAGTGTCAATATTAACAGAACCAGTTGTCATTGTGTCAATTACCTCCATTACCTCTGCTGTTGAAGTATGTAAATAATGTAGAGTTGGACAAAAAACAGCTAGAATTTGATAGAATTAATTGAATATTGTACTGCTCTAGCTTTTGCATGTTTGCCTAATATATTTACTCTAAAAGCCAATCCTTCAAGTTTTGGCCTCTTCTACTAACCGCCAACGGCATAGACTGAACCAACTAATCAACGCTTTGCGCAAAAATCTACATCCAACACGTCTAAAGCGCTGCTTGGAAATGTTTGAGTTTCAAATGAAAAAACTGTAAAATCTGAAGTGCTACAAGACGCAACAGTACCATTTACACATGTATACTAATTTGGATCTGCATTAAGTGATCTTTCCTTCCTAACAAGGGGCTTGATTATAATATATTTTTATATTTACATGAATGAATGGAATTCCCAATTTTCGTTTCTCAGACGAACGTCAACAAGCGGCTAGATGAGTACAGTTATCCAAAACTTGTAGGTACTCAAAAGAAAATAGCCCCATAAACAGAAATATTTGTTGGGTCGGATTATTAAATTACTGATGCATTACAGACAACTTTATTCATCTAATTTCATTATTCAGTTTTTTAATAGTTCAAATTTGAGACAGTATTATGGTAAGGAGTTCTGCCTAATATACAAATTTGAAACGTCTTGCCAAAAATTCTAAATCTGTTTGACATCCCCTTTAATTAAAAGTTGATACATGAAATATGCAAAGTTGAAATTTGGGACTTGATTCATTTGTGGCTGTAAGAGTCTTTACTTTATGTTTACCATCTAATTATCATCTTCCGCATCTAGCCGTAATGTTGTGGTTGAATCTCTTAGAAATTGAAGTAATCGTTGCATTGATTTTGCCAGTGAAGTGAGACAGTCAAACAGACATGAGCCTGTAAGCTCTGACACTAGATTCACTTGTGAAAATCTCATTAAATTTAAACTAAGACTTAGTAAAATAAACGGGCAATAAAGTAAGTGGGCTGAGGTGAGGTGAGCTTATCTAAGATTCTGTGTGAATTGAACGTGACTAATATTATCTTACAGATGAGAGTAAAAGCTGGGGTCATCTGTACTTTCATAGGGTCATGCATTTTCCATGAAATTACAGAAGCCCTATCGTATTTTTGTCTTTAGTAGAGTCAAGTCAAACTTACATATGATGATAATTATTACATATATTATAGAAAACCCATCCTAGGCTGTCTTGTTGTCAATTAATACTTTATTGTAATATATCACATCTGAGGTAAAAATTTTGAATGCTGAGACCAAACAGCAGTCAATGCAATGGGGACATATCGCCTGTCCAAGCTCCTCAAATTTTGTTACCAAATAAAGTCATAGTACTGTTGCTAAGGGCATCTTACTCGTTGATTTTATGGAACGTGGTACGGCCATCACTTCTGCAACCTGCTGTAAAACTTTGTGGACTGAAAATAAACATTCAGAACAAGTGTTGTTGCCTTCTTACATGCGGTGTTGTGTTGTGGGACGTTTTTGATCATCCCCCATACAGCCCAGACTTAGCTTCAAGTGACTTTCACCTGTTTGCATACATGAAACGGTGGCCCGCATCCTAGCGGTTCGCCGATGACGAAGAGTCTCAAAAGGTCGTTGGCTACATTCACAGTCGGCAGATATGTCCGCAGAGAACATCTCAAAACCTGTGAACAAAATGTGAAAAGTGCTTGAATTTGTTTGGCGACTCTGTGCAAATAGAGAAAAGCTTTAGCTTTGAAATGTATGTAATACATTTTTTGCAACTTCACTGGTTTACTTTTTTATTTCAGAGCAATATACTGGAAACTTCTTCCTACTACCACGATTTATGCGACACTATACTTAATTACCAAACTTGAACCCCGTCGGAAACATTCACAATATGTCTAACCTCATATTGGGACAAAAGCTACTGGAAAATAGTGCGACACCCTCCATACTCGCCGGACTTAGCCCCAATGAATTTTCAGTTCATTGCAATAACTCAATCGAGGATAATGATGGTAAACATGTTATTAATAAACAAAATCTTAAAGTTATGTGTGATGCTCATTATTTTATTAGCCAACCCGATAATACCTTCACATATCCGAATTATAGATATTTATACATACGTATAATATAAATTTTAATGAAATACTCTCTGGTCGCAAGATATCCATCGTAATTGACGAATTCTCCTCTTCATCCCACAACGTCAACGCTGGTGTCTTGGCTCCCACATTGTTCCTCTTGCATATCATCGATCTCTTTTCCTGTACGATCAATCCAATCGACAGCTTTGCTGATGACAGCACTCTACGTGCAGGAATTTGAAGCGGCCAGGCGATCGCTGTCGGTGAGCTGAAAAAAGAAGACTAGCTATGACTTGCTTTCTGATGAGAGACATGGATTATCTCTGCTTGGGGACACAACAATCTCATACAGTTTGATGCTTCCGAAACTCAGTAATGTACCTTGATGAACAAAAAGCGTCTTAGCGCTTATCCGGTGTCGATGGATGGCCGAGTTTTGCCCAAGAGACATTCATTTCAGCTGGTCGGAATATAGATCTCCAGAGAGTTGATCTGGCACATACACATCCCGTCAATACTGGCAGCTGCTGGGAATAAGCTAGACTGTTTGTTAAGGGCAAAAAGTAGTTTTCTCCACATGACCTCCTCACTCTATACAAGGCACAGATAAACACCTAGCCTCGACCTTGCTCACGTGTTTGGGGCGCTACGCGACTAAATTATTCGTGCTCGATGCTGTCCAAAGGATCAACAAAATTTCCTTGGGATCCCCATAGCAGCCGCGGTGTCCTAGCACTTAGGCTTCTGGCTGCGCGGCTGCTTCGATGTAAAAAAAAACAAGTAACACCTTGAAGGAGCTTCAATATTCCAAAAGCTAGATATCTTTTTCGCGGCGACAGGCTATCTTGGCAAAGAGATTGCTACAGCCCCCGAAAGAAAGTGATCATACTACTTGTAGTCTATATACCTTGATAATACTAATAGCTTTTCTTCAGTATGTGCTTTCGTGATCTCTGCGCGATATTTTTCATATTTGTAACTTAATACACGCTGTCAAGATAGCAAAGAGGTTGCATGTACTTAACAATAAATCTATATAATTGCAAACGTTTATTCTTTTTGTACCGTCTATTGTTTCAGCTTTCACTTTTTACAACGCATTATTAATGCTTTTGTTCTTCATGGATTACAAAAGACTGGTAGGTCTGTCATCGTCAAGGTGTCTACGGGTCAAAAGCATGATATACTAAATTGATTCATCAGGTCTGTTAGACAATTAGAACATCATCTGAAAGTTCATGGAAGCATTATTAATATTTGGTCATAAAAACTGAATTTTCATACCTTTACAGCTCTGAAACAATTTTAAACTGCCCATAGATGGGGCATCATGAACCCATTTCATGTTGAATCAAACAAACTAGCGAAAAAATCGACCCCGCATTAGAACAAGGTGTAATAACCAGTTCTACAGTGGAATTATATTCGTGAGTTTATAAGAAAAGGGCGCTCATCGAGAGATAAAAAAATGCTGGGTAACTTTTTTTTACTGGTGTTAAGTGGTCCAGAAAAGTTTTTGGGGGAGGACAATACCTTTAAAACTATACACTGCCAATTTGCTGTAACTATTTACTTTTTCACTGGAAATTGCATAACGATTAATTTAAAAGAATATCCTCTGTAATGCTTTCGGCTTTTATTTTTGTAATTATTATATATATTCTGAATCACTCAAATGGCCTAAGATTGGGCTAGTTCTCTTGATAAAGACTTAGTTTAACATCTTATTGACAGGGCCATTAGATTTTATCATACTACCAATATAAAAAAACGACGCCAATGAGCAGTGTGGTCAGCATCATGTCGTGAAATTTTTGACATTGACAATAATTGACATTCCCAGCTTTGCAACGTTGCCGCTTATTGCTTATGTGATAATACATTTACTTATAATTACTTAGAGGACTAATAATTAAATGTAAACAATCATAAGACAATCATGCAATGGAGAAAACCACTAACGAAGGAATATTTTAGATTTTATTTATCATTGAAATAAAGTCAGGCGGACAAGCCGAACCAAATGATAGAGTTTCACATCCGCAATTATCTTGTCAGCGCTTAGAGTTTTGACTTTTTTACCACATAACGTAAAATACACAACAGAAATGGATCAAGCAAGGCTCCAGTTTCAACCTCCTGGAGACAATTGACGTTTGCCCCGCTGTTGATTGGTTTCGGCTAATATGTTAGGTTTAAAATTATAAACGATTATAACGATAAACTCCTTTATTCGGCGATCTTGGAGTGATCTTAAGCTCAGTTGTCCTTGGATACTATATCCTGTTATTTAATGCATTTGTCATTTTATATTTTGATCACCGTTTGCCTTCATACAGCTGATATGCTGAAATCCATATTTCACCACTAAGGAATTCCCAAGACAATCGCTTTTCTCCCGTTAATTTTTAGGCAAAAGACCCTCGATCTACCCCAACGAGCAACAAGTCAGTCAGCATCATAATGCTGATACTTTCAGGTATTATCAGTATCAGATCCAACATCAGTACTATTGTTGGATATGGAGAGGTTACACAGGAGACTCAGTTATAAGGTGCTGTGTTAAAGCAATAGTGACAGGTAGGCAATTTAGCACCATTGATAGCAGTTGCTTTTTACAAGAATTTTATAACGAACATCTACTTTGTATGACATCAGTCTGTTGATGACCCTTGTTCTTGTCACCAGTATATAAAGTATATCAAACATTTGTTTATATTGACATGAGTCCTCGTATAACACTTGCTGGTATTGGTTAACATCATTAACACATAAGTTGTGTGAAACAGGTAAAGCAACATTTTGACCTCCTAAAGCAACAAATTTAAGGCATCGATATGTGTGTCAACACATTTAGGAAAACTACAGAACAACATCAAGATACATTATATTGTTTCAGAGTGCCAGGCAATTGAATGAGATCTGTAAAGAAAAGACCACAGTGATATTTGGTTGGTTTTTGGGTACTTAGGCCGTCGTTCGTTCGCACTCCTGACTCAGTAGCTCACATGAGTCCGAACTGTGAACACTTTCTGAAGATGCCAACCGCTCGTGTTGACAAAACGTCAAATAAAAATATTTTACGACGGCCTAACTAGCCAAAAAACAACCAAATAACATTGGATGATGGCCACGAAAGCCTTTCGCATTTCAAGGACCACAGTGTTCAGCACCAGGGTTTTGGGATACATATATCGATATCTTTATTATATTCTTATATAATTTAAACAGTGTTTGTGTCGTGTGTTAAAAATAAAATTCTTAAAATCACTACATACTATGTTCAAGTAGATGGATAAGATTTCATGTAAAGACATGCCTCTAACTGAATCATGATACCATTATTCTTTAATCTGTGAAAGTTATCTTCAATAGAGTACTAAATATTTAAGATGTGAATTCACACTGTAAGAGTAGCAAACATTTGTTAGATATTCTTTATTCACTATCTATTTGAATTGTCTTCAAGTAGAGCAGAGTATAGGATGATCAACATTGATAAGCTGATAGAAAGCACACATTATGGGGTCGGAACAATATTTTTATAAAAGAAATCACCATAGCGTTAGTCAGCAACATTAAGGATCGCAATTAAATACACGTCATAGAAAGCAGCTTAAAGTATATCGTATCATATCGCGATTACATACACCTTACAAGGGTGAATCTTTTCACAGCGAGTTCAAATGACGTCATGTTCTCTTGGAATAGTAGTTATGTTTGATTTCCTTGTGGTTCTCAATACGGACCTGAAGTAACTAAACAATAAGATTAGATTACCTTAAGGTCAAAGACTAACGTGGCGCATATAGTTTTTAATATTAAGTTATAAGATCAATAGACCATGAGATATCCAGCTCTGTAACCCAAAATAAACAAAATCCATAACAAAAATGGATGATCAGAATGATGTGTAAATAGTTCATTCCACGTTTGCTCGCTATGATCTCTGTGAGCGTCATCAGAAGCGTCCATGAAGGAATGACTCAACGACACGACAAGCTCAAGTATGCATTATTGGTTGCAGAAAGCCAAGTAGTATTTACGCCTGAGAAGATGTGCATTTTGGTCTGCATGTGTATAAGATCAGATATATTTGCTTTGTGCGAAAATTATTACTGAGTATGCTGCCAATGAAGTAGTAGCTATGTCCAACGGGTTATTTATATGTTGTCTTTTCTGAACTCAGGTTATATTCAAAGTTATAAATTACCGTTTTTTTTTGTGTTTTCCAAAACTTTGAGTCGAATTAGGGGAAATCGTCATCCGTATGCGCTGTATGGAATTACTGTTAGCATGTATATGACTTCTAATTCGACAGTGTAAAGTGAATATAGTTGCAAAATGTGGCAGTATGTGAAGTATAAAATATAAGGTTCCACATAAAGTTAATTACTTCATCAACCAGGGATTTTCTTTTCTTACCTCTAAATTTTTGAAATTCAGCAGATCTGCATATGTAATTTCCAAAATTCCTAGCTTTGAATACAACTAGAGTAAGCGTATTGAGGGCAAGAAACCAATGGAATTATCATTAGCACACAAATCCTCACTATACACCTATGCACTGCCGTCTCCTTCCAGCTACAGTATACAACTTACAGCTTACAGCAATAATGCCATCTCTGAAGCAGATGTTACAGCACATCAGAGCCAAACATTGATAACTGAAGTATCATGACGTGTAGGCAACACGTACCTACAAAATGAGTTCACAGCAAGTGTACAATAGCTAATTCTAAGGTGGCATCTTGTAGAAAAAGCTACGTGATATCAAAAAACACCTATAAAATGTCAAAAAAACGACAAATCGTCACTTTTCAAGATACGTTATACCCATGCTGACCTGTATCTCTTTGTCTAAGTTGGCAAAAAAAATGTATCTCGGTTATAAGAAGACGCAGATCCATCAACTATAGTTTTTTTTATGATGACACCTGGGCTCTATCCACGCTATCTTAGCAAATTCATACAGTTCGTAATCTCAACAAACCCAGCTGTCTCAATTACTTGTCTGCCAACATTACGCATTACGCAATAAAATCAAACTGATCCAGTGAAGTTCTCCAAGATTATTTTTTCCTGTGAAACTGGCATCTTTAGATAACTATTTCCCAGGCAATTAAAGTATTATAATATTCCTAGTACGCACACAAAATTGCAGTTAAACAAACATAGTAATCAAGCTCAACAGCTTTTATTTTCTAGGAAGGTGTGCAGGATCATTAACACGTTTTGATTTATGTCCAAAATGCCGTTTACGCTCTGTTTGTATGAGTATTATCAGCGTTTTAGTACTCGCACTAAAAATCTATCTGTAAATATTGTCCTTCGCTATGAGATCAAACGTCTCGGTTCATTTGCGTTGAATCTTTGTTCAAACATTTGCTTAAACGTCCGGTGATTAATCTGTTTCCTGTTTTATCTAGCTAGATCAGACAATGAAGTAAAAAGGTAAATGGAAAACAGCGGGATTCCAGTAATGATTCACCTACGGTAACGTATAGGACATAAACTTTGAGAGAAAGTTTGCCCTGAAATTTTCACCCGATTTTGTTGACTGCCATGAAGTAGGTAAACAAATCGTGAATTATCATTATTGAACGTCAAATTGTCTTAATCACACTGGTCCACAAAGTAAAAGAAGTGGTCTTTGCTAGGGCTCCCGCTATATTTTTCCATATACTTTTTCTCACATATCACAGGTACGCAAAACAAATAAAAAGTGGTGGGTGCTGGGGGTCTCACTATATTTTCCTATGTATTTTTCCCGCTCAACTTAAATCTAAAGTCAAAATTGGAGGTCGATGGACAAATTTAATATGGAAGTAATTTAGATAAAGGATTCACAAATTTTAGCATTTCTTTGGTTGATGTGCTTAAAGATCTCTGAAGAGATGTGACTCAGGGAATGGCTATTCTAATAGCGTTTAGGAATACGGTTTACTGAAAAGTAAGAGAACTACGCCCACTTTTTGTCAGTTATTCTACTCCCTCATTTCAAGAATAGGGGTCCTGGGTGACGACAAAGTATTTGCCGCAACCTCGCTTCGTGTGTGAAAAGGTTATTACATACTACATTATTTTCTATTTCCAGTAATTTAGATTTTATAGGAATTATTTAAACTAGAAAACACAAATCAACATCTAGATGTAAGACACTGGAAAAATGTTTTGTGTGTGATGCATCATTCCTATTTTTCTGTAAAGTTACTCTATTACTCACAACGCGGGCGCGGTGGTAATTTCCTGTTATGCTACTCAAAGTTTTTGAAAACGCAAAAAAGCCAGAAAAATTGTAATTCATAACTTTGACCATAACCTCTCTTCAAGAAGGACAACACGAATAATTCGTCTAGTACAGCTAATTCCAGGGGCAGCACATTAAGTAATAATTTTCTCACTTAGCAAGTATCACTGATTTTATACATATGCAGACCAATATACACAATCACCACACAGACATCCAGATGCGTTCTTGCTATTCAACTAATTTTCTTTCTTTCACATCTTCTCAGAGACACATACTCGCATCATTCTGCAACCAACAAAGCAACCTGGCATGCCTTTAAGTCATTCTTCCATAGGTGATGCTAGGGTACCGCTCACAATGCTCACAGCCAGTAAAAGTGGAATGAACTATTTGTAAACTAGCAGCTATTTAGTCAGAAAATTGACATCTTGTCGTCTTTTTGCATTATACCGGGTGGCGCATCGAAAACAAAACATACGCATTTACTGGCAGCTCAGTTTTTTTTTGAAAAACGCTCAGATCCGTCGATTTTGTTTTCGAGGGGAACACAAGTTTGGCAAAAAATCACGTTAGCACGTGCAGCCCCCTAGGCGGGGGTGACACAGCCCCCAAAATCTAAAATCGAAAGGGGGGTCGAGTTATACCTTATTTGAAAGGTCTTTCAATTCCCTTTATAATGATATAAAATTAATGTACTTCAGTTCTTTAGTTTTGAAGATTTATTGATTTAAAGCTTAAATAAAACTAATACATCATCATTAGTGGAGATCAATACATTTGGCAGCAAAGTAATTTAAAAATGAAGAATGAACTGAACCGTTAGGCAAGTAAATGTTGAAAATAGCCACCATGACTAACATGCAATAATAAAGATTTTGCTCAAAACGTTGCCGCACATTTTGCAATATTTGAGGAGTAATTTAAAGGCACTCATTCACAATTCTTTGTCGCAGGTCGTCTAATGATGTTGGCTGAGTAGCATAGATTTCGCTTTTTAAATGACCCCACATAAAGAAATCCAAAGGTGATAAATCTGGCGATCTTGGGGGCCATTCAATGGCACCTCTTCTACCAGTCCATCGATCTGGAAACGTCTAATCTAAATATTGTCGAACACGTAATGCGTAATGTGGTGGGGCACCATCCTGTTGGAACATAACCTATACGCAATGTACCGCCGATCATTCCGATTTTCAATTATGGCTGTTAATGCAGGATCTATGGCGTCTTCCAGTAATTCCAAATACATTTCACCGGTCAAATTTCCATGCAAAAAAAGGACCAACTAAATGGTCGTCAAAAATACCAGCCGAAACATTTAATTTTTGTGGCTGGTGTGTATGAACCTCATGATAAATTGTGGTATTAGAATCGGACCAATATCGGCAGTTATGACGATTTACTACGCCATTTAAGAAAAAGGAACAAGTGTTGAATAGAAAATGTTCATCGTTTATAATTCGTTCACTCATATCTTCACAAAATTGTAATCACCGATCAAAATCGTATTCATTAAGTTCTTGTACCAGGTGAATTTTATACGGATGAAAACTATGGGCCTTGAGAATCCGTTGTACAGTACGTCGACTAACACCACACACAGTCTCCAATTTACGGGTACTTAACGTAGGATCTACATAAACTTGCCCTGAAACTCCTACTTCTATTGCTTCGTTCCTTATGGGATTTTCAATGTTGCGTTTTTTATTGGCGACTGACCCAGTTTCCCGAAATTTAGCTACAAGTTCTAGAACATATTTTCGATGCACGTTACTATTCTCATGTCGCTCATTAAATATTTCTACTGTTCTATTAGCGCACTGATTATTTCCGAAAAATATTTCGATAATTTCAACTCTTTCTGGTGTGGAATATACCATGGTTAATTTATGTAATAAAGCGTTACAAGTTATTTTAGCAACAAAGTTTGGTCAAATAAATCGCAAACTATGTACTAAATTCCTATCTAAAATAAATACGAGATATTTCCTTATCTTTTTCCAAGAAATAACTTTTTTGCCACAACAAAACGCTCCAATAGCTATTTTCAACAACAAAATGATAAACAAACCATGAACGTAGTGAAGAAAAGCATTTACTTATTAAGTAAATTCTTTTAGTCAAATCATATCAAACTAATCTGATGTGCCTATTAAAGTCTACTTTAAGCTTTAAATCAATAAATCTTCAAAACTACTGAACTGAAGCTCATGTATTTTACGTCATTATAAAGGGAATTTAAAGACCTTTAAAATAAGGTATCACTTGACCCCCCTTTCTATTTAAGATTTTAGGGTTGGTGCCACCCCCGCCCAGAGGGGTGTTAACGTGATTTTTGCCAAACTTGTGTCCCCCTCGAAAACAAAATCGACGGTCTGATCGTTTTTCCAAAAAAACTAAGCTGCCAGTAAATGCGTCTGTTTCGTTTTCGATGCGCCACCCTGTATAGATTTTCCTCGTAATAACCCTGCCGGACGAGTTGGAACAGGATATCGTTAATTATGTACCGAGAGAAGATAACCCACAAATGTATCATAAGCTTAGCCAATTGAAAACTTTTGTTCGGTACTGTCGCAAATTGATGACAATGGATGGGTAGTCCAAAATTTATAATTGCGGGGGCGTTTTGGTCAAGTGGAAGTTGAGACAAGTTATAGCCAAACAATAAACAGCTCTGCTATCCTCTGTCCGAATGAAGACAGCCAACCATTTTGTTCGACGACATGCAGATCACATCTAGAATCGTCGCCATCCAGCGGTCACGTGGTGGATGGGTTAGAATTCATGGACTGAGATCTATACTATACAGTCCAAACAAGTAGCCTGCCATGCGCTGTCTTATTTCGATAAGTTTTAACCAAATTGGGTGCTGGTTATTGGGGATCATGGTCGGCTATCATTTGTTTAGGATTTCGTTATTGTTCAAATGAAGCCTGTTGGATTTTTTCTCAAAATTTTTGTCCCACACGTTATTTTGCCGGTTCTTACAGATTGTCGGATTTTATGAAGCCGAGAGGAAAAACATAGTTAAATTCTGAATATTTCAGGTGCTTAAAATCTCGTAGTCCCTTTTACTAAAGACATTGATCGAAGACTCAGTAAGACAATCGTAATTATATCTATGCGGCTTCATATATTAGTCGGAAGAGCAACACCACATCAAGTTACAGAATATTTTAGTACATAAACAAGCATGATGCTTTTCCGAAACTGTAGACTTTATCGAAATACAAACGGTAGCTTTATCCAAAGACAAAAATTTTGTTGTTTCCTTTTTGAGAAATTTAAGTCGCGAAAAAGGACTTTCTAAGAAACAGATATGTGAAGCTATGAAAAATCGATGTTTCTTGCTGATAAAAACATGTTCAAGACTAGCTGAGTATTGAGCTAAAATCACAGTTCAAAATACATACCGTAATTGATGGTTTTTATCTTATAAATTATGTAAAGGTGTTGTGTTATGCTTTCTTCGATATGATTTCTTGAAAGCTGCATGATATTCTTCTAAGTATTTTCAAGAAACTTAAAGCTTTTGCTCTTATAAAGTAGAAACAATTTCTAATTGACATTTCACTATGTGCATCACTTAATAGATGTGAATAGTTTTAATAGTGATCGTGATGTAGTGAAGCGAATATCTCTCTTTATCTCAAATGAGCGAAAGGACCAGTTAATAATAATTATTTCCATCATAAAAATATTGCATTATTGCGATGAACATTGGTTCGTTTTTGTGTGAAAAATAAAAAACATGCGTATGAAGGAGTATTCTATATCGCAGCATTACATAGCGCAAGTTTGAAGTACTATAAAATAGTAAGCAGGAACGTCCTTAGAAAATGTTTGATATTCACACCCAAAAATTTGATTTTATAACAAAAAATAACATATTTGCAATTTGCTCTAAATTACTCTTAGTCCCGGGTACCGATTTAGACTCCCTTTGTATAATAAATAACAAGATATCCAGGCTGTCCCTTTATTGTCTACAAGCGCCCATCAATATATATCGCGCAATGATTGTCTGTCGATAATAGCCGTTTATGTAGGTGGGAAGTATGAAGCATATTACTCGCCCATTTTCAAGTTGAATCTTGCGTTAATTAGCGTCAAGTATAAATAATGACGACGATTTACAACTATAATTAATAACAAACAAGATTACGTTGAAATTGTCGGTAAAAGTGTTGAAAACGTACGTGGGATGTGCCGCTGTTTATTGAGATCCAGATGGCGGCTGTTTTGAAGACAATGCAGCAATTTATTTAATGATATTCTTTTATTTTTCTTCGAACGAATGTGCTATCAAATTTGTATATAATATGATGCTTGAAAGTAATAAAGTTGTATCATTGGAGATCATGCATATGTGGGATGGTGTTAATGTTGTTTGACATGGTTTATAAGTAGTCGGCCTGAAATATGATTGGTTTATAAGCCTTACCAATTTTAAGATGATTAATGATTGGTTCTTACAGTGTTAAGTTTCAGCAGAGGTTTACCTATGACTAGTTCAAGCAATAATATGTTTTGTGTCATAATAGAGGAAGCAACCAATTTGCAGATGCATCAGATAAACATTTTGGAATCCCACTACTAACAAAGGAGATTGCCATATGAAAAAGCAACTTTTACGGCAACGATGGAACTAAATAAATCATGCAAAGTAGAATGATATATAATAATATGTTAAACCTTGGTAACCCGCATATTGGTCACTTAAGTTTTTTCTTCCTATGCAACCAGGGAGAATACTGGTGGATCGCTACTGCTATAAAGCGCTCAAAATCGTCTTATTAATTCGGTGTTTTGAACAGCCTGAGGAAGCATAACTGGAAAAAGATTCGACGGTGGATTGTTCCACAATCTTGACACCCTAGGAAAATAACCGATTTTAGTTGCCATGTGATTCCAGACGTTCAATTCGGTTTTCGGTCCGAGCGTAGCACCGAGCTACAGGCAGTCAGGCTGGTGGAACATGTAACCAGAGGGTTCACCCGGGCCTCCTCGGTAAACTAATCCAAAAGGGTTTTCCTTTTTGGCTTCTAAAATTACTGAAATCCTTTTTAGAAGGAAATGAGTTTCGAATCGAAATTAGCAAGTACGGACCGGTGTTCCTCATGGCTCGGACCTAGAACCAATCCTTTATTTACTTCTTATCCATGATGTCCCTTGCTCCAGCAACTGTGAAATCTAACTCTATGCTGACAACACTGCACTTGTCGCCCAGTCGTGTACTGGTGATCTGTTTTACGATGGGTTGCAGAGTGCAGTGGTCGAGGTACTAGAGTGGGCGGAACGTGACCAAAAAACGTCGCGGCCCTCCAGAGGTTTCTGTAGGCGGCAACCGTGTACCATGGACAAATTCTGTCAAGTATCTCGGTGTCACCCTTGATAAAGGCATGACCTGGCAGAAACATACAGCTGCCTTGAAAACAAAATTCCAAATTGCGTTTCGGGATCTACATCCTTTGTTATGTAGATCCTCCAAATTGAGTTTGATAAACAATGTTCGACTAGAAAATGATTATTAGACCAGCCATTACTTATGCATGTGCAGCTTGGTACCAAGTCAAAAAAGGCTAGGTGTTTTCTCTTAAACTAAACACTTCTGTTTTTTTTTTTATCTTCTCCTTTTTCCTTCTCTTTCCCTTTCTCTTTTTCCTCGACATTGTCTGGTTTCTGGGCAACCAGGACTGACAGATCCGACTAACGTACATAAGACAGTGACTAATGGGCATAGGTCCTATGGACCGCCCAGATAAACAAATGACGAATAGTATATACCGATCTTAGTTGCCATGTATGAATGACAATAAAGTAAATGAACATCTAGTAGCTACTACAAGCCACTGACCGTATAATCACTATTCTGCACTAGGGCGACGTTTATGCGATTTTGTACTGCGTGTTGAGGTCTCATTACTTATATGGGTCTTCAAGGATTCCCTTGGACTTCTAGCACAGTAGGGTACAAAAAGAATATACTGTTTTCAACAATTATTTCATTTTGAACTGCCCAATTTGGTTGGTCTTAGTTACATTCATCCTGTATGCAGCTTGCAATTCGGAAGTTTTGAATGACATCGCCAAGTCAGTAATTGTCAGTTAATTATGGTTTTTAAACAGTAAATTTAGATCTTATAATCGTTTGAGGAGAAAACGTATGAAAAGTCGAATAGTTTTCCAATGATAGTGCTCATTCCAGAACCAAACCTTCTTTAAGACAATGGGGGAGTACTACGATAGCGAAGATCCTGTGACAAAATTTTATAACGGTAAGTTTTGAAATGATGAAGAGTTAGAGTCTAGAAAAACAAATGCGTCTATCTTTTCTGTTGCTGCCTTTGTTGATAGAAGCCTGTAATACATTTTCTTCATGAAAACAAACTAATGATATAAACTACGTTTATGAATGATACGATTCTGTGTCAATATTTCTCTGTACTTTTCACTGCTCTGAGGGTAATAAGGCATACTTGATATTTGAGTCCATTTTACCGTTTACGCTACTGGATGCATTGTAACGCGAAGTATGATATTTGCATCACGAAGAACCAAGTCGCTCATTTCCGGCGGTCTGTCGGTTTGTCTATCTGCTAATCCTTGGCCCGTCTATAACTTGGAAAGTACCGCTTAGATTTTAATGAAATATTCATACGAGATAACTACTAGGTATGTCAAATACGAAAAAGCTTTAGAGTTTTTGAAAATTGGTCCAGTGACAGTGGCGTCTAGAGCGTAAAACAAAAGAAATATATAAATCGCCCAAACTTGAGAAATTTTCAGAAAAAAATTTGTAGGAGTTAAAAATCGGGAGTTGAGGGTTATAGGAGGGTAGGGTAGGTAGGGCTAAAAGTCCGCGTAGGGTAAAAACCTTAATAGTGTCGCTAGAAACTCTCCTATTGTTCTCTACCCAGCGATGCATGTCTCGGTCGGTATCTTGCAGAAATGGCAACAGCGTGAACACGTGATCTGTACATCGTTATATACGTGCTAATTATGAGGTAAGTTGTAAATTTTTCAATATAGAGGTGAGGATTATGTGTTTACACGGCATATGCTGGAGATTTTTACAGTAGGTAGCTTTAAAGGACTACTCGTAGAGTCTTCGACAACACGTTTCCAAAAACAAAACTTGATTTGAGGTTATGTTTTTCACACCAACTTTGATAAATCTAAAGTTCCTTTATGGGTCAAAAGTCCGCATGCCTGATGGGGCAACGATCCACTAAGGACATTCTCCCGTTCTTTGCGGATTTTTGCCCCATTTTTGGTGATCCAAAAAAATCAGTTGTTTGGCCGAAATGTGTAAACTGTAAATCGTTCTTTTTAGGACCTATATAAGAAAAAAGGAAAACCTAAAGCCACTCACGGAGGATGTGCTGTGACAGGCTATAGAGTTGAGAGAGAATGGGCTATCATTCAGGGAAATAGGAAGAGCCCTTGGCTACGATGAATCAACCATTCGGAAGAAGATAAAAGCTGGCAGTGGCGTGAATTCATTAGGGCGGTTTCAAAAAGTATTTACTGCAGTGCAAGAAAAATAGTGGACCATTGTAAGGCATTGGACTTACGTTTCTACAGACTTATCTTGAAATCTCTCCGTTTTCTGGCATATCAGTTTGCACACAAAAATGGGATCCTTCACCCATTTAATAATGAAACTAAACTAGCAGATAGAGATTGGACGAGACAATTCATGAAAAGGAATCGACTTTCACTGCGTACCCCTCGAAAAACTAGCGTAGCCAGAACAATGGGATTCAACAAGCAGCAGTTGTTCCAGTATTTTAAAAATTTTAAATTAGTCATTGAGAAGTACAAATTTCCACCCAACAGAATTTAGAACATGGATGGAAATGGATTCCAAACCGTCCCAAGTAAATTGCCAAAACATGTGGCTCCCACGGGAAAATAGAAATAGCCTAAAATGTAGCTGCTGAGCAGGGAAAGACTCTGACAATGGCATGCTCTATGAGTGCAACGGGCCACTATGTTCCATTATTTTTTATTTTCGCGCGAAAGAGATTATATCCTCTTTTGATAAAAGATGCTCCAACTGGTTCTGCTTTAGGTGTAACGGACTCTTGATATATGAATTCACTAAGATTCGTCGATTATTTAGAACATTTTCGTAAGTACACAAATCCTACTTTTGACTGCCCTATACTGTTAATTCTGGACAATCACATTTCTCACACAGTCCTGCAGGCGATAACCTGCACAAGGAATAATAATATACACTTGCTCAGTCTTCCACCTCATAGCAGTCACCGTACACAGCCCTTCGACAGACATTTTTTCAGGCCACTTAAAGGTTATTACGATGTCTTATGTGATAACTGGACTTCATCAAATCCTGGACAAGTAGTAACAGAATATCATGTCGCTGGATTATTCAAGCAGGCCTATGAAAAAAACTATTAGTATTGAAAAATTCGTTAATGGATTTCAGATGACTGGAATATACCCTCTCAATGAAAATATTTTCACTGAAGAAGAGTTTGTTCGAGCTTCTGTGGCAGAATAGGAGATTGATGACATAGATGACCTAGATATGAATGACCCAGACATGCATTTAGTGACTGTATTTGAAGAAGACAGGCCCGAAGGCGATAACAGACGGGAAAATTGAGCAGAGGGCACCAGTAGAGGAGTCAATAGTCGAGAGAGCATTAGAGGAGAGATAAATAGTGGAAATGGCTATCTATAGTAGTGCAATAATGCTCGAATCTAATGAAAGGAAAAATAGTGGCCAAGACAACTCTACCATTTTTTCTAAAGCGTCGTGTTCTTCACAATGTGAACGTAGTGTTGTGCTACCTTCTGATATTATTCTGCTCTCTATAATTTATAATTTCTAAAAAGAGACAGCGGACGAGAAAAGGACTCGAATCTACTTTACTCACTTCCACTCCAAACAAAGAGGAATTAGAAAATACAGAGCAAAAAGAGGAAAGAAAAATGAAAGAAAAGGAAAGAAAAGCGAAGATCAACAGGAACTAAAACAGTAAGAAGAAACGTGTTTAGCGAAAAACAAAATCTCACAAGAAAAAATAACGAGACCTCATCGGAATCAGAATCGCAACTTTCCCTTCAGCAGTAACGATCTGAATCTCTCAAACAGTGATGATGAAGCAGTCCCCGACTTTAGCCCAGGACTGTTTGTTGTTGTCAAAGTATACGGAAAAACCAAAAATTCATTTCGCCATTACGTGATGCGGATTATTGAGGTGATGGAAGATGTAACGGACGATACTTCAAAAAAGCGCCCAATACACAGAAAATTATTAAAGCTACTGAAGAATTCTTCATCAATAAGTGTGACATTGTAAGTAGACTCTCCCCATGCCACTGACAGGCAGTTCTGCCAGGTTTAAGGATTCAGTTACGTTTTCAACAGAATTGAGTTATGTTGTTTTGTAATAGATGTTGTTTCTTCTTTATTTAGAAAATACTTTGTTATTTTGGAAATATATTCTTCAGTTATATGACATGCAGTTTCCATTTTTTGAAAGTACTTTTTGAAAGGAGCAAAAGTCCGGGATGCGGATTTTTACCCGCTTCCAATGGGCAAACATCCGGATTATCATGTTTTGGTATGATACTTTTTTTCTAACATATATCCGTATATTTTGCATTTGTTTCATGTCAGAAGTCAACAGTATTAATGGTTCTAACATGTCAACAAGTTTGAAGTTCGCGTTATAGACGGAGTCACAAGCAACTACAAATGCAAAAATGCGGACATTGGCCCCCACCCTATACCTCATTTTTCGGCGGCAGTATACATATTTATGCTCTACCAACTCCAGCAATTTTAGGCACCTTTCAGCGCATATTTCATATATCATAGATTTGCTCGTACATTTGCCTTCAAAACTTGGGGTAATGTCGTTTCACAGACGCAACACGCGGTCGGTCGGGACGATGGCAACCTTCATGCGATAAACCGTGTACCCATCTAACTGCATCAGCGGCGTTCTCGATCTCGAGTTATAGTACCGCGGCTGGCACGTTTGGCATGGTTAAATGGTGAGGTTCAGAACTTTTGCCAGATTGTCAATAAGTAGGTCAGTTAAGAATGGGTGTGGACTATAGAGTATGCACCAAGTGTATGGGCATCTTTGGCTGACCGAATCCATTCAATTTTTTTGTTATACATTTTTGTAGCTAGCTGAGAGTGACTTGTACTGAACGTAATCCTTCATGAACTGACGACAGCGTTGCGTGGGAAATGCAGAGTCAACCTAGATGACGCCATTTCTTGTAGAAGTAATAGTTAGTTGAGTTTTATTGATTACGTCGCATGGTTTTAAAGGGCGTAGAACTTTGGGCTGATCTTCTAGATTACGCTACTTTCGAATCGGTCTCTATACCTAAAGTGCCCGAGAGGCTAAATGGTCATCGTAGAGACCTATTGCGTTTTGAAGATTAAATCGCAGAAGTGATGTCTCTGTTAGTGATGGGGGGTGCGACTGCACGTGTCAGAAATGTAAGACAAAAATAGTTTCATAGAGACACTGTAGCGCGTCAGATATTGATATTGCATATGCCTCACCTGACGATGACGTTTGAGGTATGATAATCTGTCGGTTTCTACCTTTGTGTCATTGATAAAGGACGCCGGCTGTATCACGACAACCAGTCAACTGAGAGCTATCGGTAAAAGATTGTATAAAAAAAGTGGCCAAGAGAATTGCTATTTCAGCTTCCTAAAGTGGCCGGGAGAGTAACTCTAACCTCAAAACTAGGAATGCCGTTTTCTCGAAAACCTCAAATGCATTTTTATTATGTTTCATTATTTAAAAAAGTGCATAAAAAATTCTACAAACAAGAAGAAACGGCATGTTGTTATTTTCATTCGCTGTTAAAATTTTTTGCAAGTTTTTAACCCTCCCACTCTTTTACGTCACACTGAAGTCCTCAAATTATTTATTGAAATATACACTTTCCAACATGTACTTTACCCACCTTATCTTAGTCCATGTGCACGAGTGTTTCATCGATGTTTTTACTATTCTGAGCGGCTGCTCTAGACGTACCCTCCTATTGAGCTCATACTATATAAAAAAAGACCCGCTATAAGCACAACAAAATCATCTAACATGATTTTCTACTGTATATTCTACTATTGATTAACGTATTTTACCTGAAGATAACAATGAGTTGGAGTGCTTGGTTCTGCTATTGTCTCATAGATGACCCAAGGGAGATTCGAACCCTTTTTGGCGATTCTTTAATGTCTACTTCAATTAGGTGTCTTCAGGTCAATGTCTGAAAATACACAATCAAAACAGGCACTAGAGGGATGCCAAAAAGGGATTGAAGATCCTAACACCATCTACGAGACAGAAGCAGAACCAAATACTCTTTTTAAGGTGATTTTCTTGATTCATTTTTGTTTTCTTCCACTGTCTCATAGATGGCGCTAGATTTTTTCGGATCCCTTCTTGGACGCCATAATGCAGTATCTTCAGGTAGAATACGTTAATGGCTCTATGCATCTGAAGTGCTAACAGTATATTTATGTATCTGAATAGTATGAGAACAGTTCGTATGGATATAATCACAAATTTTTCTTTTACTAAACGGTTTTCCTATAGCCTTATGACCGGTTGGCACGAAATATGAAGCAATCTAAATTCAACCTTACACATAAAGTATAGAATAAGTTATTCTATGATAGAATAGAGCAATAGTAATTATTATCAGCATGAATGCATTCATAGAAAAGAATCGGACATGTCCTACAAACGAAGTATGTTGTATCGACATGGCAATATCCTTATTCTTATTATTAGTTTTTTATGCAATATATCTGAGCGAGGTATATGATAGTACGGTGAAAATGAGACCTACAAAGCTCATAATAGGCCCAGAGAAGCGTTAAACTATGAAACTTGAGAACAAAAGCGGAGATACTCTCAATCTTCTGGTTGAGATCTGGAGTCGGTCAAATAGGGGCAAAGTTGCACATTTAAGTAAGTCGTTTCGCAGTTTCGAGCATTTCCGAAAATAGATAAAATGAACCGAATTTCCTCAAAATCCTTTTTACTTATTCTTGACTCTTTTTGAGATTGGATTCTAAAATATGAAGTACATTAACATTGTAGCTTTTTCTCCCCTACCTGGTGGCTGATTTGAATTTCAATATGACGTTTTGTCCAATGTTCTAAATAGGCCTTCAAATTATCAAATAGTCATGTGTTTCATTATATCATCAGCTAAGCATTCCTTCAGTTTTTATAAGCTATTCATCGTTGAACAAAGTAAGTATTATAAAACTTCATACATCTAAAAAATTAATCTTCGTGTAGTTAGTTTTAACTCATCGAATAAAGAACAACCTAATGCTAAAACCTTTACCATACGACCCGTATATAAAATCGTGTCAAAAACGTTGAAAACGTTGAAAACAGTATCATTTTATGTGACATTTTGGAGACATATTGTCATGTCCATCATCCAAAATAACACTTGTTATAGTTGATAAATAGGCAACTTATCTGAATGTCCTTTAAACATTTTAAACCATTGGTGACAAAGTGACATTTATAGACCTTGCTTGAGGCTTGAGGCTTCCTTGGAAACAATGGATCTTCTCTCCTTGGAGACAATGAAACAATGACGCTTCCTTGTGGCACGTGCAGTCATCGATGTCAGAAGGATTTTTCTTTGCTGTCCGTATCTATTTCATTTTCATCATTTTTTGATAAGCAGCAGTTCGGTGCACCCAGTTGCCAATTTTTTACTTCTGAATCAAAATGCTAGAATGCGGCTAGAAAATATTTCGGACATCGATGACAGCTTGTGATGGCAACTGTTACAGCCTACTGTGAAATGAAAATTTAGATTCTTCCTTGAACGTTCCTCAAGGAAGAGTCATTGTTTTATTGTTTCCAATGAGAGATCCATTGTTTCCAAAGAAGCCTCAAGTCTCAAGGGAGGTCTAAAAATCTCACTCTTAATCGATTAAATATGAGACAAACTGTTATCTTTGATGCCAACTGTCACAATACTGCTTTTTTCGACATAACTTAGGTCTGCCAGCGTCTGAGTATACATGTTTACAATCGAAATTAAAAATTTTATTCTCCTGTGCAATAATTGAGGAACAAATGCAAAACGTGATAGTGAAATTCTGATTATGCCATCTGGTAGAAGAGAAGAAGTGGTAACGATAACGTGCTTTTTATTTTGAAACCCCATTTCAAATAAGGCCAGGAAAAAATAAAGATGATCTTGAGAAAATTATGTTTCTTTCATTCATCTCCGGAAATAAGTACTCGGAACTGTAAAACCCTATATGTGCCATTACCCCCATTTGACAGACTTCGTGGCTCTTACCGTTTCCGAGTCCCCAATGGTGAGAGTTGAATTTGAAACACTTGATGTACTCCAAATACCGGAAAGAGGATGTAACATCATTCTACTTTCCTTATTTCTCGTGCATCAAAGTCACTTGACCTTTGTCCGGAGGTAATTTAGGTATCAGAAGTCAATAAAAGACCAAAGTTGGCCTAGTGTTGTTGAGCTTTCTCTTCTCACAATGTCGCTACTACTGGTGTTGCTGCAAAAATATTGTCCTATGTAGCAAAACTAACGGCACGGGTATCACGTATCTTTAAAAGTGACATAAATGGTACAGTAGTCGGTAACTTGTCGGTGGCTGTCAAAGTCAGACTCAGAGAGATGTTACCTGCTAATCCGCTGTTCGTTCAGAACCTTCTGACAGATCAGAGGACACCAGTCAACCAGTGACAGAGACAGGTATCAATGTGTGTCGAAGCTACCTTGAGTACTAAAATTGCTTCGCAAAGAGCATTTAATGATCGATTACTCTTCTCTAGTGGACGGTCTAGGGACACCTCCAGACCGACGGGCCGTTGTCGATCTAGCTGTGCCAACGGGCTTTGCTCCTCAGAGCTATCTTCCATGGTGTCGCCGCGCCATGTGCCTGCGTGTCTTCGGACTCCCATCGTAACCGTGTCCAGAACTGGTCGATAAGACCGCTCCTTTGTCCCGAGGGTGTCGAGTATAACTATCGCCATTAGGAGCTTTTTCCAGTTCTACTAAATTTAGGCAGTTCAAAAATAGGTATAACAAAGTTTCTTTAAGCTCCTCAAAGCAACCGCAGTGTCCTGGCATGTATGCTTCACCTGCGCGGCTGCTTCGGTGTAAAAATAACTGAGCCGTATACCAAGAAGATGAAGACCTTGAAGATCTACGGGAGGAGAGAATGAAACCCAAAAACCTGAATTTTGTGGAGAAAACACTGCCACAATTTAACAGCAACAAGCCTTTGTAACATTTTCGGGTGAACAAGTGGCAGAAGAAACATTTTGTTTATTGGCCCGGTAATGGCAAAATGAAGATTATGAATACAGTATGAAAAATCCGAAAAATATAGGACCTAACTTTCAAGAACCATAATTAATACAATTTTTGTAATCAATAATCTTTTGAAAATTTTTGTTACAGTTGCAAAATGCGAAAGTACGCGATTTAAGGCTTACTTCTATGTATTTTCGTAGTCTCGGTTTTGTCCATGTTGGGAACTCGGTGAAACATATAGATATGTAAGCAGATCTTGATAATTTTATTGTAGTTATGTTCAGCCGTTTTAGCTTTTCAGTGTATAGCACCCGTTGTTATTCAAAGACGTTATTAAATCCTTGTGATAGTCTGCATATACAAGGCGATTCAAATTCGACACTCATCACTGGGATCTTGGAAACTGAAAGGGATCCGAAGTCGCTTAAATGGGGTAGTCAACGAAATGACACTTAGAAAGTTTAAAAATTCAAAGTACTTCCGGAGAGTGCCAGAAAAACTGAATTTTGACAATTTACTGGCAAATTATCTGCTGACTAATTTGACAGTCATCAAACATTCACAAGTTTCTGTACGAACAGCGGATTAGTTATCGGTGATCAGTGGCGGCTCGTGAGGTAGTGCCACGGTGCCATGGCACTACCTTGTCTTCTTCAAAAAGAATATTTTTTTCAATCTTCAATGTTTTACTTTATTTTTTGCTTTTTCATTTTTTTTTTGGTATAAATTATATGAAGTGACAACACTGACAACGTGACAACACCGCAAGCACCCGAACCACGCGACGAGATATAAAGCATGCCTTGACCTTGACGTCATCAACTTGTGCCAATGTCGGGCCGGCCCAAATAAAAAGAGAGAAATTTTACCAGCATCGCATACGAGCGACAGAGATAACGCTACAATACACATTTTTATATGAGGTGAATAGCGAAAGACAAGTATAATTTGTGCCAGGCACATCATCAGTCGTAATTCGTTATCAAATGATATCGGCGGTGTTTTTGTTCGGTCGGTCGTTTCGTTATGATTACGTCTAGTGCTGATTTCGGTCTTTTTTTACCTGAAAAGTGAGAAATAACGTTTTTGTTTTAGTACGTCTAGTGTTAATGAACTGCTCTGTTTTGTGATCATATTTTTTACTGTTTTATTAAAACTAGTGAAAATGAATAAAATCGGGATATTAAAAAACTCATTTAGTGGTTTTTCGCTGGATCAAAAACTGCAAATTAAAGAATTAGGACGGCCAATACCCGATTTAAAAATTGAGAAACAAAGTGGTAGCGGACAAAAATCGCGCTGTCGCAAATTTAATAAAAATGTGTACGATAAAAACAGCTGGATATGTGGTTGTGAAGAAACGAATAAACTATTTTGTTTTGTATGTGTTCTATTTGGAGGTGACGAGACTTGGTCAAAAAAAGGTACAGATGATCTTATACATATATGGGATAAAATGAAGACCCACGAAAAATCTAAAGTCCATATGAATAATGTTTTTAGCTTTTCTATTCTTGGTAAATTAAATATAAGGACTCAACTCAATTCGGCTTATCGCAATGATCTAATTAAACATAATAATCAAGTGGATAAGAATCGATATGTATTGAATAAAATTATTAATTGTATAAGGTTTTGTGGAGCATTTGAGTTAGCCTTAAGGGGTCACGATGAAAAGGGAAATTCGGAAAACAGAGGCATATTTAAGGAGCTGGTGAATTTTAGCGCCGAATTAGACAACGAATTGAAAGTCCATATTCAAAGTGCCAAACTTTTCAAGGGTACCTCAAAAACAACTCAAAACGAGCTTCTTGAGTGCATGCTAGATGTTTATCATGAAGAAGTTAAGAAGGAGATTGCAAATTCTCCTTTTGTTGCAGTAATTGCCGATGAAACGACTGACGTAGCCTGTGAATTTCAGTTAGTTATTATTTTCAGATATTTGTGTAAAGGACAACCAGTTGAGAGATTTTGGAGATTTTACGTCCCCGACGGACACGATGCCAAATCAATCGCTGCATGCGTTTTAAATGTTGTAAATCCATTAATAGATCAAAATCCAAACAAATTAATAGCTCAAAGCTATGATGGTGCGTCTGTTATGAGTGGTGAATTGAATGGCGTTCAAAAGATTATTAAGGAAACTTATCCACTTGCAAATTATGTTCATTGCTATGCACACCAGTTAAATCTAATTATGACAAGCGCATGCTCTGTCAATAAGCAGGCTAGAATATTTTTCCATAATTTATCTGGATTGTGCTCTTTTTTTTCGACGTCTCCTCAAAGAACAAAAATTTTGGATGAAATAGTTAATCGCAGATTGCCAAGATCTTCCCAAACACGTTGGAATTTTCAGTCACGAGGTGTTCATACAGTTTATGAAAATAGGAAAGACCTGATTGAAGTTATGGACAATATAGAAAGTACTTCACGCGATTCTTCGTCGATTAATCAAGCCAGTGGGTACAAATTAAAGCTGCAAGATACAAATTTTGTATTTTGGCTAAGTATATTCCATAAAATAATGCCACATGTTGAAATTGTCTTTAACCAATTACAAAAAGTATGCACCGATTCTGTTAAGGTCAAAAATGATTTAGAGAATTTTGAAGCAGCAATTCAAACTATACGAGAACAAATGGATAGCATTATTGACGAGATTGAACGAGTGCAGAGAGAAACTGATGAACCGGCAAGAAAAAAAAGGCAAGTTGAAGAAGGCAGCAAAAAACGGGAAGCGTTAGAAATATGCGATGCAGTATTATCGCAAATAAGAACAAGATTTAACTTTTCTGGGCATTTAGTTGCTTCTAATTTATTTGTGTCTGAAAAGTTTTCTGTTTATAAACATCAGTTTCCTGAAGCACATTTAAATGACACATGCACACAATTTTCATTTTTAGACAAAAACAGGCTTAAAACTGAGTTACAAGTATTATATCGGAGAGAAGAATTGAGTACTACTTCTGGAGCTGTTCCACTATCCATTTTATTGAACGAGGAAGGATTAAATTGTACGTTTCAAGAAACTCTTAAGCTCTTAAGTATTTTAATCACTATACCGATGTCAACATCTGAAGCAGAACGCTCTTTTTCAATGCTGAAACGGATTAAAACTTTCCTCAGAAACACAATGAAGGAAGAAAGGCTTAGTGCTTTAGGAATGCTGTCTGCAGAAAAACATTTTGTTAGTGGCATTGAAAATTTTAATAATAAGGTAATCGAAAACTTTGCTACCAAAAAAGAAAGAAGAATGGACTTCATGTATAGAAAACTTTGAAGTTATAGGTACTTCTCCACACTTGTTTTATAATTTGGTGCGCGTGTGTAATTAGTTTTATTTTTGATTTTTTTTTGGACATATAGATTTATTGAACCTCAAGAACTTTGACCACTAACTATCAGGGGTAAGTTATAAGTTATTCTTTACAATTTTGAATCGATTCAAAATTATGGCTTCCATTCTGGCACTACCTCACTGAATTGGCACGAGCCGCCACTGTCGGTGATCAGTCTTGACTTCCTCAGCCAACTGGTAACGTTCTTATGTACGCAATCTATACAGTCAGCGTGTCAGTGACAGCTAACTGAGTAAACTAGGTCGTGACTTGTCGCCGACTATCAGTTTGCTTATTGTCAGCAAACAGGCTGTACGAACAAACCATATGCCGATTTTTTTGACATTATGCTGTTTTTTTTTTGACATTATGTAGGTTTTTCGCCAAGATGTTGACTTAGCACTTAGTTGTACGTGTTGCCTAAACGTCATGAGGCTTGTTAGCTATCTTTGGCTCTGATGTGATGTAAAATCTGCTTCTGAGATGGCATTGCTGGAGGTCTAAGCTGTAACTTGCATGTGTTGATGATAATTACATTGGGTTCGTGTCTCAAATACACTTAATTGATAATCTAAAGAGATTCAAAGCTATAAATTAGTTGCGCATCCACTTTTTCTTATCCATTCTGGAAATTACATATGCAAATTTGCTGAACTTCAAAAATGAGAGAGATAAGAAATAATTATATTCACTGTATACTGTCGAATTTCAAGCAATATATAGTACATGCTAACAGTAATTATTTCACATAACGCGGGCGCGGTGATGATTTCGCGTAAACCTCCTCAGTTTTTCGTAATTTATAACTTTGAACATAACCTCTCTTCAGAAAGCACAACATAAAAATAACCCACCGGGCACAGCCAATAGACATACTTCTTTGGCAGCATATGCAGAAATGATTTTCTCACACAGCAAATATCACTGATTTTATACACATGCAGACCAATGCACATAATCATCCAGATGCGATCTTGCTATTCAACCAACTTTATTCTCACAGATAGAAACTACAGACAATGACCATTTGGCCTCACAAATTATATGCAACCAATAATGCGTGTAGTTTAGTTGAGTGATTCCTCCTTAGATGGACGTTCACACCGATCCTTGTGAGCAAACGTGGAATGCCTGTTAGCGCCCTAAAAACTACCTAGTTTGCAAGATGACATCTTATGGATTTTTTTGTTGTGTTTTATAGGTTTTTTACATGATACCCATGCGGAACGGCTCTGTATTTTTCCAGATAAGGTATTTTTGACAAACCTCTAAATCAAGTCACTATGGACAAGGAGTTTAATGGTAACCTTGAATTTGGGTTATTTCAATGACAACTTTTATTGTTTGAATTGAAAGCCACCTTTTTGACATCGGCAATCAAAAGAACTGCTAATTCTACTTCGGAATACATATATAAAAAGGTAAAATGAGTGAGGCTAGAGGGAATCCCCAGAAGTTTAGTAAGATTAATGACGAAAAAAATTATTACTGGCAGGTCTTTAGTAAAATTTGAGAAGATTTTAATCGTGACCTTGGCTTCCAGCTTGAACACCATCTTGAAAATAATTCCAAGATCAACTTTATTTTAAAAATCGGAACCTCCTTTGGCTCCAGCAATGAAAAATTTTACGTTCTTCTACACCAGTATGTCTGACCGAGTTTTGCCTTACTAAACTTCTAGAAAATTTCCCTAGGCTCACGCATAGGATCGTCATTTGACCTTTTGATTTGACGTTCACGTTATATTTTATTACACAGTCGGACATAGGAATTTCGGTTCTTCCTATTGCCTCTGTCAAACATGGAACTCATCATTTAAAAAACAACAAGAGTTGACCTTGAAGCAATCTTGAAGGTGAGACTCAAAGTCAATTTCAAGGTCACCACTGAACTCAGACTTAGAAAACACCTGACCTTAACCTTTTCAAAAAATATACTTGGAAAAATACAGAGCCGTTCCGATAGTTTTGTTACACCCAGTATGAACAAAAATTTTTTCGAGGCATCAGTTTGACTTCCAGCACCTAAGTCCGCTGTCTGCAATGCAGGGCCTCGTACTAGTTCTGGTCTGATTAAAACTGAAATGGTCATATTTGCTTTCTGTCTCTGTAACCATGACCAATCGCAGACAACGCTGTTTCGAGCTCGTTAGAAACTCATCAGTGCAGGACTAGTCTTGGAGACAGACGCCCGGGAAGCAAGCAAGTTGGTAAGGTCTTTTGAAAAGCTCGGTGCGCAGATAGGTAAAAAAGTATGACGATCTTGGGTTGGAAATCAATTGGTAGATGGAGATCGTCAGGCTTCCCACCTACTTGCACACGCTGTGTTGAGCCCATCAGAATATATTTTTACTTGACTAACGTACTGGCATTATTCCAATATATTATTGCGATTATTGTGCTTAAACGTTGTGACATTTCAGTAAGATTTAATTGCATTGGAAATTGAATAAAACAGATTTATGGGTAGGATTTGGCCAGACAGCAGAATACCGATAGCTTCCGTTTATTGGTAGGTAAAGTCTTAAGACCAGTCCAAAATCAAAAGTATGCAGATTAGGTATTTTAAGGCAGAAATACTTCCTATTATTGTTGATGAACATGGATAAAATAAATACAGAAAAGAAACGAAAGTAAATATTCATTAACGGTACATCATTTAAACAATTATGGTTAATTCGTGATCTTGAATGGTAAAAAATACGTAAAATTGTGTTTACCGAACAATGATACTGGGATACTTTGCTTGAATTCTACTCGTTTTTTTAAATAGTTGTAGTTCGATTAAATTATTGACTAAAAGCAAATACCTAGTTGATCATAATATACAGGGTGATTGGTACATGAACCAACAAAATTATTTGGGCGATTGGGGACGCTATGTGATTATTTTTAATGGAAACCGCAATGCTCTGAGGGTTACGATTACCGAGATATGACGACGTTTTTCGTTTTTTTGCTAGATTACCTACAATTGTGCATAAATATCGTTATAACTTATTTGTTTCTAGAGATAATGACACAAAATAAACGTGTGTCTGTATTGTAATCTATATTCAATCGGATGAGATAAATCTTAATCAAATGACTTATGACCTTTGTTGAGAACTAGTTTTACTTACAAAACTTCTGTGATTTATTGCCTTTCCAACGATATGCTACACATCATAGAAATAATAAGTGTATAATGATGAACCACCTTGGAGAATCACCAGGTATATCCAATTTAGAAACTTGAAAGAACGACAATGAATTTGATATTTATAGCTTTTTCTAAGACCTTTGAAATTCAAAGTAAAAGTAAAGACTCGGTATTAAGTATACATAAAAAAATTTGGTTTACCTCCAATGTTTTGCATTTTTCAATGTTTTTGTTATGTATACAACTCTCTTAACAAACCTCAGATTGGAACTAAGCACTTAAAGAAAAAAGAAATGGAATGAAATAAATCAAAATTACCTCACAGGTGAAAGACCAGTTGAAGCACATGACCTTTCGAAGCGCATTTTCAGCAATTATCTGGAGCACTAGGATTGTATGGGACCCACGCACTTGTATACGTTTTTGTAGAAAAATGCGAATTAATCCGAACTGTCAAACTGGCGGCTTAAGCCTGATCGACTTGTAGTATTTAATGAACTTGCCATCTGACTGCTGACCAAGTAGTTTTGGTTCAACGCAAATAATGTGCTTGCTGCTTCTACTTAGTCCGAATTCGTTGGCTCAGATTGCTTGGATCAGCCTGAATAAAGAATGGCGTCAAGTAGCTTGCCTTTGTATTCCCCAAGCATACCTGGACAACTGAACATCGCACATGTCTGTAAGTCAACTTTTGCACATTTATCGTTATTGTTGATTTAAGAAAATGGAAACTGTGGACTCTGAATATGTATTTGAGTCTGAGTTCTAGAATAAATTGTTGATTTTTTTTGAAATCATCGGCTCATGGTGCATAAAGCTGAAAAGCTTTTGTACGCTTTGGTGTCATTACATCGTCGCGGATCGTCGACAATCTCGATCAGGCTGCGGTCTGGGGCTTATTTGACTGACTTGATCTGTTTAGTTTCTTTGCTATGCATGTAGCTAATCTTTTCTCAGAGAGGGTAACTTGTACCGGATCTTGTCCGTTATGACCTAGTGACAGCGCTGCGTGGGAAGGCTTGGTGTAATTATGGCAAATACATCACGAAAAAACATGTCACTGATTTCGTCGGCCTGTCTGTCGGTTTGTATGTCTGTTGGTCGGTCTGTCCGCTAATCCTTGGCTCATCTATAACTTGGAACGTACCACTCGAATTTTGATAGAGTTTTCTCACAAGGTCACTACTGTGCCAAGAACGAAAAATTTTTGTTGTTTCTGAGAATCGGGCCAGTGGCAGTGAAAGGAGAAAAAATATAAATCGCCAAAATTTAAGCTTTTGACATTTCAGAGGCTGCAAATCATTTCCAGAAAAATGTTTGTAAGGGTTAAAAATTGACTGTTAGGCATCGTAGGGGGTGGGCGACTTTACGTTAATATATTTCCCAGATCTCAACCTCGGTAACTCCAGACACCTATCAGGCGTGTTTTATCATCATAGATGTCTCAGCACATTTGCCCTTAAATCTGAAAAAGATAAATCTTTTCTATACACGCCTCAGATTCTGCTCTTTCGGTTCACCGGTGGCCGTGTCGGCCTCGACAAGTGTTCCATCATGGTGGCTCGTGGTTCCGCGCTGCCGTGTCGTGTGGCCAGGTATGACGGAGGGGCGACGTTGCCAGATGGACGGTACAACCGTAGGGCAGGAAAAGGATGTCTACGGACTATGAAACTGAGGGATCTATTTGATTTTTCTGTTATACATGTCCGTAGCCATCTTTTTTCTCAGAGGGTTTAAATTGTACTGAACATAATATTTTATGAACTGATGACAGCGTTACGTGAGAAGTGCAGAGTCAACCTATTTGACGCTGTTTTTTTCTTTGTGATACCACGTATAAACATTCCATAACGGTCCGAGTAATCAATCGTACATTCTCACACGTCTCATCTAAAGATCACAGTTACAGATGAAGTAACTCAACTTCAGTCTGCAGCGAGCTGCATTCTTTAAATGCACACATGCAATTCTATCATTTGCATCTGAATATTTACAAGGCATTCGGAATATCGTTACCTTCATCTTAAATTAGAATATTTTAGAAAGTACGACCATTGAAAATAAATTAGTGTACTGCTAGACAGTGAGTACGCACAGTTCTATTTTCATCTTAGCGCGCTTGATCTATCTGTGGTTGTTGCTTGTAAAGAAATAGTTCCAAGTAAGCTGACTGTGTAATTCCCACGCAACGCTGTCATCAGTTCGTAAGGGACTTTGTTCGATACAAATCAGCCCTTTTGACAAAAAAAATTGCTAGGGACATGTATGAATAAAAATTAAATGACTCGCTTCGTCCACCTGAGAGAAATTTTTGCAGGCACAAAATGATCGTTCCTATGACTAATCCCGCGTCGATGACTATGTTGTCTTTCTCAGCATACATCCCAAAACAGCACGGAAGCGTCTGCCAATTGCAGTGCACGATCAGGCGGACCACGGCGCACGTATCGACACGCGACTGTTGGAGCTATTTCTGAAGTTTCAAGGGTAACATCTATGATTAGTGGAATATGACGAATATGTGCGTACAAGTACTGGGGCATATAAATAAACCAACGTCAAAGTATTGAGATATAAATGGATAAAATTGCAGGACTTTAGAGGTATGGGAATTTATTGAAACTAAATTTTTGACTCACAGAAGGATCTTATTTTATATAACTTCAGATCTATATAAAAAAATCAGGTGATGCCCTAGCGAGGCATCTAAACGAGTAATAGAGATATTATTTTGAAGACCTCTTACGGTCAGGCATTCTTAGTGGCGGACAGTGTTTTGACACTGTTGACATATAAGCATGTTGCACACTGTTGCACAAATGAAAATAGTGGCTGCCTCTGATTAGGGAGAATAAGAAACTGGCACCGCCAAGTCCTCATTAGACGTTCTTGACAACTTTGACATTCCTGACAGATATCAACACTTTCAGCTTTTTTCAAGTTAATGGTTGTTTTGGATGTATTTGGTTGTTTGATTTTGGTTCTCATCTTCCATGTGATTTTTATTTTCAAACTTCTGGCGGTGGTTTCTGGTATTTGTGCCAGTTGGTACAAGGTACAGTATAAATAAATGATTAAGATTGATGAGCTGCCAGCTATCACTGAACGACATACAACGCTTAAGACCATGTCCAACTATAAAATAAATGTACTTTGTTGGTACAGCCTATTTGCTGACAATCAGCAAACTGATAGTCGATGACCAGTCATGACCTAGTTTACTTAGTTAGCTGTCACTGACTCGTCGCTGACTGGATAAATTGCATACATGAGAACATTACGAGTTGTCTGAGGGAGCTAAGGCCGATTACCGACAACTAATCCGCTGTAAGTGCAGAAACTGCCGACTGCTTGATGACTGTCAAATTAGTCAGCAGATAATTTTCCAGTAAATTGTCAAAGCTCGAAATCAAGTACAATAGCTATTCGAATGCAACATTTTTTAGAATGAAGTAGACAATTTTGGAAAAGTTTGCGTATGTTCATTTGCAGAATAATCTAGGATTTATCGTTCAACTGCCCCAATGTGCCCGAATTTTGCTCTAGAGAAGAAAACATGGGACACTTTCTAGAAAAAATAATAGCACTCAAAAATGTTAAGTAGATTTCCTCAGTAATTTCCATTCAATTTTCATTTAAAAAGTATAAGCATAAATTCGAAGAAACTATTCAAAACATGAAATGACAAGTTGACGAAGTAAATAGTAAGAAATCTGAATAAGCGTCTTCATTCATTTGTATATTCTAGCTAAGTCCAACCCAAAACAGATAAAAAAAAACAAAATAACGAATTCTGTAGATTTTGTGATACAACTCTTTTTCACGGGTGCCATTGGAGAGGGAGTGGCGGACTGTCTCTGCTGGGGTTAAAATAATATTTTTCTTATACAGGGTATTTCAAATTCGACCCTCACCATTGGGATCTTGGAAACATTAATTGATACGAAGTCGCTTGGATAGGGGCAAAGTTGCGTATTCAGATAATAGGCAAAATGCCGCTTAAAAAGTGTTGAAATGAAAAGTACTTTTGGAAAGAGACGTAAAAAACGAAATTTCCCAAAATGGTTTTAATTCTCTCCTGACGTTGTTTGTGGTGGGATATAAAAATATATTGCACGTCCACTCTGCCAAATTTTCTCCTCTACAAGATGGCACAATTTGAAATTCAATTTGACGTTTCGTCTCTTGTCCTCCAGCATCAACTTATTTTTTTCTTATAGAAGCCATATTGGATTTTTACACACACGAATAGAATTTTTATTATTTCCGGCTATATTTTCTACTATCTCTTGGTAACAACGATACACTTTTTAAAGTTTCTCTTCAGAAGATCTAGAAAAACAGGCAGCTTACATTATATCATATTAAGTAGAACTCCGATATTTCGGCGGTGTCGAACGTTTGAAGCACTATTTTTTACCACTCTATTATTACACAACTGCAAAATGACAGAGATAGCGATCTGATCGCCATTATTATCCACTTGGAACTATCATTTACTTCATGTCCACTTGTAGTAGCTATGTGTGTTCCCTAATCGCCAAGATACTTGAGCTTTATCCTGTAATGTCGGCTTGAAAGATGGCACTAACGGAAACAACTTACAGCTTTTGTGATCGAAGCTGTAAGTTTTATATTATAGGTTGTTATGTCACTCCTCCCTAGGTGAGCTTCACGACGTGTTGCCCAGCCTACTGATTTTTCGGTATTTCCACCAAAACGGGACCTTGTTTACCAACATACCGGAGAGTTCCTCGTTTTTCACGATTTCTTAACATATTTCCAAATTTTTGTACCGAGAAAATTACTTCTATGTAATATAGGTATGCAGTTTTATGCTCAATGCTATGACGATTTTTAAAATACTGATAGGGAATAGAGAATTTTGCGAAATACTGATGAAATTAAAAACTTTGATATAGAATTATTCTGGGATATTATGAGAAGGAACTCGAAGGTTCCCGTTATTACGAGACTTCAATAGTTTATCAGTACCGCATACATCCACTAATGTCGAGCAGATATTCTCAGCTATTCATTAACTTGATAAAAAATCAATGAACTTAACGAAAACAAAAGAAAGACACAGATTATCTTCAGAAACGATGAGTAGCGTGTTACATCCTCAAAAAGTCATAAGCGAATAAAATTGTTACAATTTCAACATTAATGACAGCATTATTTCTAGTATTTCCAAAGAACATTCGTATAATTCTGAAGACGATTGAAATGTTTTTATACTCCAATAGAGTTTTGTGCAAAATTCAGTCTGCTGTGTTTTCAATGTGATTATTTTTTTTTTTTTGGAAGTAAGAAATATCTTTAAAGTTCATTCCTTGTCTGAGAAGTGATTGTATATTAGCTTTTGTCGATCTTATAGTGGTAGTATAATTAACAAATTGGATCTAATCGGATTTTGAACCACATTCTGATATTAGCTCATATATGATGAGTTTATGTGCAATCGCTCAACTATTCCTAACATGACTGAAATTACCCTTTAAATCGTCGAGGCTTTATAGAATCGGGGTCAGATGGATGTAGTTTATACAGATTTATACAGGGTGGTCCATAAGTCCTTTGAAATTTCAAATTTGAATAAAATTTAACGGGTGAGCGTGAGCGGCGCGGGCGAGGTGGGGGCAGTATCTTCAGTGTCTGGGAATTCAGTCGCCATGGAGTGTTTCACTGGAGCGGATCGTGCTTTTTGTGTGCGCGCGTTTTATCAAAATAATGTTTCGGCAACCATTGCGCGGCGTAAATATCGAGAATACCACAATTTACACAATTTTACAAAGTGTCCAACAGCTCAAAAGATTAAGAACTGGGTTGCTAAGTTCGAAGAGACTGGTTCGACGTTAGATAAACAGAGGTGGGGTCGACCAAGGACAACTCGTATTGAAGAAAACATCAAACATTGTGGTACAGTCTGTTCGTCAAAATCCTACCCAGTCTACTCGTAAGCATTCCAGTGCACTAAACGTACCCAGAACATCTTTACAGCGGATTTCAAGGAAAGATTTACGTCTGCACGCTTACAAAATTCAGTTAGTGCAGGAATTAAAAGATTATGACGCTATTCAGAGACTAAACTTTGCGAATGAAATGTTGAATCGATTTTCTTCGCTCAATAATGTGTTGTTCTCGGACGAGGCTCACTTCCATTTAAACGGGCATGTAAATAAACAAAATTGCCGTTATTGCAGCCCCGAAGATCCAAGGCGTAAGCATCAGAAGCCCTTACACAGCCCTAAAGTTACAGTTTGGGCTGCTATGTCAGCGCATGGCATCGTAGGCCCTTATTTTTTTGAGGACGACAGAGGTCGCGCATTAACTGTTACTTCGGAGCGGTATGTAGCAATGATAGAGGAGTTTTTGACAACAGCGTTGCAGAATTTTCCAGGCTATAATACGCAGACCTGGTTTCAACAGGACGGAGCAACTGCCCACACCTCCAACACTTCTATGCCCGTCGTCTGTCAACTTTTTCCCAGCAAAGTAATTTCTCGAAGAGGAGACATTTCCTGGCCACCACGTAGTCCAGACTTGACCCCAATGGACTTCTTTTTATGAGGCTACCTTAAGAGTAAAGTGTACGACACCACACCGCGATCAGTTGATGTCCTGAAAGAAAATATCCGAAGAGAAATGGCAAGCATTACAGTGTTGACTTGCCGCGCAGTCATCGACAATTTTAGACGTCGTTTATATGAGTGCCGTGATCGTAATGGATTGCATTTAGACGATGTGATTTTTAAAACATAATTCCCATTCAATAAAGATGATAACAAAATATAATAATTCTTCATAATGTAACTAGTTTGGTTTTATTCCTTTTTTTCCAACTCAAAGGACTTATGGGCCACCCTGTATAAGGCCTCCGATAAGATTAGTCAACAAAGAATCATCGGTAAACTGCTGCATTTTGGCTTTAGCAATCATCTAATGGATTTCTTATCATCTTACGTGCATGATAGAACTCATTACGTATCGTACAATGGTTTCAGATATGCATCGTACTCGGTTACATCTGGCGTACCACAGGGATGATTAAATTTAGGCCCTCTCCTCTTTATTTTATCAATGGCCTTCCTAACTGTTTAGCTTGTCCTTCACGGCTGTTTGCTCAACTAACCTTTAGTTGAAAAACGTTACTGACTAGTTAATTATTAAAACACAACACTTCCAATCTTTTGACCACATTAGCATTTTGATTCTATTCAACTAAGTGAAATAGAAAACTTTTAATAATTAATTAATCAATGTGTTTGTGGTGTTCAGTTGATTTTCCAAAAATAAACTCATAAATCCAGTTTTTGATCGTTCTACCATGTGGTCTCATCCACATTTTCTTAAATCAATTTTTAACACCAATCTCGCTGATGCACTAATGCACTGTCGAAAGCTTGAGTTGTAAGTTGAAAGAGTACACTTTGCATAATTTGTCTATTTTCCCAAAGACTAGTTCTTCCACTTATATATATAGATATTATTATTATAGTGAGTATATTTGCGTGTGTTTTTGTAAGAAATGTATAAAAGCAGTTGTTGGTTTTTTTGAAACTTTTAATTTGCTGTATAACTATAGAAAAACGTGTACTACAAAAATATACTTTTTCGCTACGTGACCCAAAGGCCCTTGATCCGCGGCTGATGTTAGACCGGCTCTGATTTTTTCTTTCTACCGACTTTGTCCTTAAGTCTACCAATTACCTGTCTCTCGGTTCGGCAACACTCTTCTCCACATCTCTTGCGAATAAAGCTCTCTTGAACAAAGAATGTTCAATGAAACCTAATCCCATACATTACGCATAACGGTGCCACAACATCGTAATACATCGTAATTTTATTCATCTTTAATTATGTTATAAAAAGGCAAACACGGTATCGGAGAGCAAATTGCAGTGTTAATTGCAGAACGACTATTAAGGCGATGTTATATGATTTGCGGTTTTTTTCACATGATAATTAAATGGCTAGAGTTTTCTAGGCATATTTTCTAGGAAGCATTCCTTTTACCTATAACTTTAATATATGAAACGATAATTACTGCATGTGCTAATGCGTAATATATTTCTATCACTATACATTCACATTTTTTGAATACATGACATTTTATACAATCAGTTATTACATTCGGAAGAAAAAAGCAGCACTGCGGATATATTTTTCCACTCTTATGGCTCAATATGTGCACATTACTTGCATTTCAAAAAATTTACCGAAATCTCTTTAAATACGAAGTTAAGTTGTTTCCCAAGCTTGCTAAAAAACCTTATGTTTAAATGAATCTTCTATTGACAAGTGTATTTTTAACAGACACAAAAAGCCCGACTTATTTTACTGAGAAGACTGAATTCATGTTAGTGCTATCAAGATGAATCTAATTACACCTCAAAAGTTCACACCTTTTGGTCTGAGGCCCGTCAAATAGAAATTTTAAGGTTGGAGTTTTCTATTTACCATTTCGATTATGCGAAGTTTTGATATATTCAGCGTCACTCTGGCTAACAAGACATATCTGGAAACATATCGTATGTGAAAATACATAAAGTCGTTTAAGCTGTATAATTTTTGATTGAAATCCGCCATTTAGATTTTATAAAATTTTAATATAACCATTGTCAGTCGCACTGCTAAGACGAATCCAAGGACATATTTCAAAATACACCAACTCTAGGAATTTCTTGTTTGACTGTTTTGGCTAGGGTAAAACTCTATATAAGTCATAGAAGCTTCAATGCTAAAATGTTTATTATGGTCCGTACGCCCTATAACTTATTAAAACCCGCCATTTTTTTTTGATAAAATTTCAATATAGCCCATTGATTCCCAAAGTGGTCTATACTGACCCCTAGGGGTGTATGACAACCTGCAAGGGGTCTACGTCAGCGAAAAAAAGTTTGGGGATCCATGAAATGAATATGGGGGTCCACGATAGTGGATCTCAACACATACACTGATAGTACCTACCTATTTAGTTACATCATACTATCTTATAATATCAAAACATATACATTATTTATAAAAGTACCTATGCAATAAAAAATTTATTATATATGTTTATAAAATTGTGTAAGTTGTAGGATGTTGGTATTCGCTTTGTGGTCGCAATACATTTTGAACTTGTAAAAACCTGAGAGTCGCAGTCTCAGAGCTTCGCTACCTTGCACTGACTTGTTCAATTCGTCACTCTATAAATACGAATGTGGGACAAATACGTTTATTCGTTTCCTGAATCTTGAAAAGGAAAGTGCTAACAAAATATTTTAAAAAATATAAACAGATAATATATCACACAAATTATAGTAAGTCAGTGTTATTTTGTTTGAGAGTGCTGGAGAAAAGTAAGTACATTATTTTATATTAAATTTTAGTTTTGTACTCGTAGTTAGCAAAGATAGATAAATTACGCCAATCATGACTTTAGTTATTAGTAGTTAAATATTCAATCATGCAAAATTACACGGGTCCTCAATAGTTTCTTGTTGAAAGTTTTAGCAATCGGTAATATAATTACAGTGCAATCTCCGTAATTCGAGCTAATTGTTGCAAGAAGATGTTCGAATTATGGAATGTTTTCGGAAAAATCAAAAAATATTTTTAAGATACAGCTGCTGGATTTTCTGTCTTATTTAAATAATTTAATTTTGCCCACAGATGACTCATGCCATGTCCGAATCTAAAAAGAAGTGTAGACGGTACAGTGTTGATTATTTGAAATTTGGCTTCATTCCATCATTGCCGGACAAACAATCGCCTATGTGCCTTTTATGCAACAAAGTTTTGGGCAATAACGCTATGAAACTATCTAAACTGCAAGATCATCAGAGAAGATGCCACCCTGATAAAACGGAGAAAGATTTGAAATACTTTCAAACACTCAAAGATAAATTTTAGAAGAGACCTACACTGGACAGAATATTCGCTTCGACGTCACAAAGAAATGCTGATGGTTGGCGGGCGTCTTACAATATCTCGTTACTTATAGCAAAATCCGGAAAACCGCATACTATCGGAGAGAAGTTAATTTTGCCAGCCGTTGAAGAGGTTATAAAAACTGTTTTACACAAACCTGCGTCTGATATCTTTAAAAGAATTCCCTTAAGCAACAATACTGTTGAAAGACGTATTGATGAAATGAGTTCTGATACTGAAAGCTTCTTATGTAATTACTTGCAAACGACCCATTTCTCTATACAACTGGACGAGTCAACTTTACCTGATAATGCAGCATTATTATTGGCATATGTTCGTTTTATTATGAATCAATAAATCTACGAAGAACTGCTCTTCGCAAGAACTTTGATAACCGACACTAAAGGTGAATCAATATTTCATGTTTTGAAGGATTACTTCATTGAAAAAGCAATTCCTTTATCAAATATAATATCAGTAGCTACAGATGGAGCACCTGCCATGGTTGAACGTTATCGTGGATTTATAAGCTATTTAAAACCAAATGTGTCAGGGGTGTTAGCAATACATTACGTTATCCATGGACAACATTTAGTTGCAAAAAATTTGAGTGTTAGATTGCATGAATCACTTCATTCAGTCATTGATGCAGTAAACCGAATCCGAAGCAACGCGTTGAATACGCAGTTATTTGCGCAGTTGTGTGAAGAAAATGACGAACACTTTCATCAATTACTCCTTCACACTGAAGTTCGCTGGCTGTCGAAAGGCTTATGTTTGACAAGATTTTTTGCACTTTTTGAGACTATTTTGGAATTTCTGGATACTAAAGATAAAATTTTAAAAGAAAATTTAATGAAGAGGAAAACAGACATCGCCTATTTAACAGATTTGTTTACAAAATTTAATAAGGTTAATTTGCAATTACAAGGCGACAGTTTAAATTTGATTAAAACAAAGTCCATCTTATCAGCGTTTCTTGCCAGAGTTAAACTAATGAAGCAAAATATTGGACGGGCCGAATTTTCTCAGTTCCCCAATTTGTCACAGACAAGCTGCCAGGAAGACGACGTTTCCACTTACGTTCAACATTTAAATGCCCTCTATTCAGATTTTGAATCTAGGTTTGAGGATATTTTGACTATGGTAATACCACCGTGGATAATTAATCCAGATGGTGACATAGAAGAAACGAATGTCTTAATACAAGAGGAACTGACTGAACTAAGTACAAACGAAGAACTTAAGGTTCAGTTTAAAAACGGGTATCAGCAAATTTTTAATTTCCTTTCCATCGTCATACCTAGTGGAAAGGGGGTTCAGCGCTGTTACCAATCTCCTAACGAAAAAAAGAAACAGACTGGACACCATTAGCCGAGGAGATTTAAGATTAACCCTTACAAAATCGACGCCAAATGTTGATAATTTATTATTAAAGCAACAGATTCATCCTTCGTACTAAAAATATTGACTTATTGCTTATGTTATTTTATTTATAGTTTATTTTATGTTTATTGGTGTCTGACCAATAAATGCCCGCATTGGGAATAAGTGCCCGCATTGATTTTTTTAAAGAATATATATATATATTTTTTTAAATTATTCTGAAAATTCAAGGATAAGTACACACTGAAATTCGTTAATTTTTTGCCTATTTTTAGATAACTTAAACGTATAAGAAGCGGAATTTAATCAAACTAACAGTGAAATTATTGTAGAACATACGTTTATGTATAATTAATAAACGAACTCGCTTATTGTACTATTTTAAGTAAAAAATTTTTTTTTTATAATTTTTACTTTTTTTTATTTTATCCCTCTTATTTTTTTTTCAATGCGGGCACTTATTCTAAAGGAAGGCACTTATTGGTCAGACACCTGTTTATTTAATGTTGCGTATATTTTACATAACAGATACAAAATTTTATTTTGAGTAGTTTTCATTTAAAGTCAATTAATAAATGTATAAATTAACATGTGTTTATGCTATAAGTTTTTAACACTAAACTTCACTACAGTTAGAAATTTACAGGAAATCAATATCAGGTAGGTAGGGGGTCTACCCAACACGGAAAAACATGGGGTCTACGACACAAAAAAGTTTGGGGAACTGATATAGCCAATATCACACTACTAAGAGGAACTCGACAAAACCTCATATTTCAAAATCTATCAAGCCGTTTGGCCTGTAGCCCGTGAATTAGAATTGTTTGGGTACATATACGAGCACATAATCACGCGCAAAAGGCATTGTCCTCCGTCTGAGATAGTCGGGTAAAAAACCACTCAAATCCGTCCATCCGTATGAGAGCTTTTGCGTCGGCGATTAAAAATCATACAGAAAAGTGGTCTCACTTGTAAACGACCTGGTCGATTTTTATTTTTAGTCAAGTCATAGTTAGTTGTCAGAGTGGTCAATAAGACCCTAGCTCTTTTGTCACAGCGCCAGTTTGTAAGTCTGTCAGGTCTGGTAAACCACAAACCAGACCATATGAAGGAAAAATGGAAAGGAGGAAAGGAAAGAAGATGGTAAAGAGGAAGAAGAGGATCTCTTAGGTATTATTACATTCACAAATTTTTTATATTTGCAAGGGTTTAGTTAAAATGCTCTAATTTAGTTTGTTTTAAAGTCAAGAAATAATTTGCATTACGCCTTTTGCACTTACAAACTTGCTCGACTGTGAAGAGTTTCGTTGGAGGCATACCATGGGGCATTACCAATAATGCGCAAATTCCTGCTTTGCAGAACCTGCGGATTTCGCATGTGTGTTTTGGCAATAAAACACCAAGCTGCACAAGCGTAAAACAGTGCAGATCTTACCTTATAGAGCCGAATCTTATTAATCAAATTTATTTTTGAACGTGTACACAATAATGGGTGAAGATACCAAAACTTAATTTGGAATTTAGTTTTTAACGCTTCGATATGATTCCGTCAAGTCATCCCTTTGTCCAGAATGGCACCGGGTGGTAGACTCTCAGTACAGCTTTTTTTTTTTTTTTGGTGAGGGGGGAATGCATTTACGCACCATACCATAGCCCGAGCTACGGCGTGTGTGGGACTCCAGGGTCTTGAGGAGAGCACCTAATACCGACTAAACCCTAAACCTCCGAGTCGCCCGACTCATCAACGTCTCGGTAGACCATGTGTTGTGCGTGACCTGCGGTCTGCTACAACGTCTCCTCATGTGTTTCACTCTCTGGGAACGCCGGGTTGGTTCCCTTTACCTCGCACATTCTATCGATGTCGTTAAGCGATCATCGATAGAGGGTCTGCTGGTTCTCTTGAAACTCTTGTTTTCGAAAAATCAAGAGTTTCAAGTCCTCTTACCAATATGTTGTTCCTGGTCCTGGTCCTGAAGGGTCCTGGTCCTGGTGGGTCCTGGTCGTGGCGGGTCCTGGTCCTGGTTGGTCCTGGTCCCGGTGGTTCCTGGTCCTCTGCATCCACGCCGTGGGGGGGGAGCAATCGCGGGTCCTCCTAGTCTCCTAGTCAAGGTTCCAGTTAGCGGGTGCCAACTGGGACCTTGGTCTGGGGTACCTGGTTCTGCGGTTGCGAGGCCTCTCGTCCGGATCGTAGTCCATGAGGAATCGTAGCTGCTCGTTCGGGTGGTCCTGAGCTTTCTCGAAGGTCTTCTCCGCTTTTTTCCTCATGTACTCGTGGATGGTGTCCCAGTGCAGGTCTCTGCGCAAGGTTGAGTTTCTTACGTAGGATGGTGCACTGGTGGCGATCCGGAGTAGCGTCATCTCTAGAGCAGCAAGTCGCTTGCGGTAGCTGGGGGCAGCGTACCCCCAGACCGCGGAGGCGTAAGCGAGCTGAGGTCTGGCGATGGCCTTGATCAGCCGTAGCTTGGTCACTAGCGGCATCTGGCTGTGTCTGCCCAGTAATGGATAGAGTTGAGCCATGGCTGCTCTGGTCTTTGCGATGACAGCTTCTATGTGCGCTTTCCAGGTGAGGGACTTATCAAATACGATCCCCAGATATTTGACTTTGTCGCTCCACTGGATATCTTCGTCGAAGATGGATGCTTCGAGAGGTCTTGCAATCCTTCTTCGTTGAATGAAGATTGCCTGCGACTTCTGGACGTTGATGCGGATTTTCCATTTCACGCACCAGTCCTGGACAGTACAGCTACCGATTCGCCTACTCTAATACTTCCCCCACCACACTTTGCAGCCTGTCGTGAACTAAGACCAACTTAGTAATCTTCAAATTAAAGCGTTTCATCTACCGTCGCTTACTTGAGGTTGCTCACCCTAATGAATTTAGACTTGACAGAAGGAGTACGCCTACGATTTGTTTGTCACAAAAACGAGTCGCCGCCGGTTTGAAAGTTGTTGACATTTCACATCACCTTTTTGCGAAAACATATAAAAGTGCGTAGGTTCTATACATCCCTAGTGTTCCAGACAGTTGCCAAAAATGATGACGGGGGATGGCAAAAAGCAATTTAAACTGTATAAGAGCAAATCATTTTTTCATCAGGATTTTTTCCTAAAAACATTGAAAAATGCAAAATATTGGAGACAAACCAAATGTTTTGATAGTTACTGAAAAGGGCCAACCGAAACTTCTAGCTAAACTTAATTAAAATTTAACTTTATCTACTATTTTGAATCTGGCAAGTTACCTTTGCGTTACAAATGGTTATTTTACGATCTCATTTAAGTACCACGCGATTCTAAGAAGGAGGCTCAGTACACCCAAGAATAAACTATCGAATTAATCAAAAAAACTTCCAAATCTTTTTTCGATTTCTTATAGTGACAATGATAATATGATAGCGGGAATTTCAGTGTTATAATTAAGGTTTTTCCCTACTGGTGCTGTTTGGTATTGTTGACCCTCTAAAATCACGAGAAATTTTAGATTGTGAATAAATATTTACTTTCATTTCTTTGCATTATTTAGTTTATCCCTGTTCATTCAAAACAGGTGAGCGATTCACGTCACAACGCAGATAGTATTTCTGTCTTGATCTACGTGGGTGCACCCAGTACGAACAGCTACTTCAATATTCTTTCCAGAGAAAGAATGCCTACCGATATATTGGCTTGTCACTTTGGTAGGCAATGGTAGTCAAATTAGTATACGCTGAAAATACACAATTTTGGCGACAAACAATGCAATGTAAACATATTGACTCCTTCAAATCTATTCGAATCCTTTGGTTCACCCCCACGTTCACCCTCCGTAACTTTTAAAAAGCGGAACCTATATTCAATAAACAAATAAAAAAAAATCTTGAGAGACAAGACTTTCGATTAAAGAAACTATAAATGACAGTCAGACACACAGTTACATACACAGATACGCGTGTTAAGGAGTGTTAGCTTTGAAGGCCTCAAATACGGATACTGCAAATACAAAATCTGGAATCAGTGCTGTATATTGGACGGTCTTTAAAGCCAGGCATTATCTTCTTTAACAATCAAACGTAACTTCTATAAGTCCTAACGCAATTGCGAATTCAGCAATTGGGACAGCGGTGATGACTTAGTCACACTGGCGGAAACACTCTATAGGGGGGCACAGTGGTGGTCACTGGCTGCATCAGTACTTGTGAGACCGTATCCCTATTAAAGGCCAGGGGAGAAGCATAGGCTGATCGATGTAGATTCCCATGACCTCCTCCCCCTCTGGATTCACCCTTGACAAAATATACATTTTTAAAATTGAAACAACTAAGATAGCAAAAAACTATGTTAAATACGAAAAGCGGGAAGAAACACGGTCGCATCCTCCAGACTACAGATGTATCGCGATTATACCAATACCGTGTAGACCAAAAGTCAGACAGGAAGCATTTGGCGAGATAGCTACAAGTTTAACATGTTTTGATATCAATTTTTTTCAGATTACGATGTATCGCCCAAGACTGAGCCTCCCAGAGGTCCGTACGAATCACCGGAAAACAACCACCCACTCCAAGGTAAGACTAGACTATTCAATATAATATCTGAAACTTATCCTACGATTTCCTTGTTGAAAATTGAAACCACATATCGTTGCTTAAGTTCTAACACCGCAATGAGACAGCGCCATCTATCACATCAGAATCGACCACTGCGGAAAGAGCATAGCTGCTATCAGTTGGACCTGTTGGGGATCTGAATGAACGTTTGATAGCCCTGTAACTGATGCTGTTGTTTATCTGTCCAGAGACAAGAGACCAAGCCTAGACCATGCTAACGAGTAGCCAAGTAGCTCGAAACAGCTATCCATGGTTGGCTGTCTTTTTGCTCGGCCGGGCGAAAGCATCATGTTTAGTTTATTTCAACATTGCCTAACTGTGCGGTGCTTGTGCACATACCATAGCTTCTAGTTTGAGTGTTATTGCATATGATAGTCTAATCATATTAGCAAATTTCTTCGAAATAATTGTGAAGTCTGGTTTCATTGGTGCAAGTGGTTCAAGGGGGTACTTAAAACATGGACGCATAAAATGGGTACACCAATTTTTGTGGGAACACTTTTTGTTTGACAGCAAAGAATGAGAAAACGTGTTTTTTGGGATTCAATCAAGTGTTAGCAGGAACGAAAAAACTTTTCATACAAGGTTTTTAGGTATTTATGAGACCTACACAATGAGACTACACGTGAAACGATTCGACTGATAGCAAAAATGTTATGACCGAAAATCGAGGCAAAATGCAGGTTTTGGCACTTGTTGGTGATGCGACGATAACTTCACACGACTTTTCTTTTGTTGCGAATTACTCACAAATACGAAATGTTTGAATTTGTTTAGAAGAAAGGATGAAACCCATCATTTTTGCATAAAAATAACATTTTTATGGTTTGCGATTCATATCGGCCAGGTAAACTAGCGTATTTTGCTGTAAAATGCCCTTTGACCTAATCCTGTATATTGCTCAATAAGTGTAGTGTAGGGATGGCCGGAAAACAGGTGTATTGAGATAAACAGTTAGGAATTCTTGAAAACTACTTAACCAATGTACTCCAATTTGGTTGTGGTTATTTAGAAGTACGAATCCCACGAATTCAAGGAATTTCAAATAACTGCGAGAAACCATCTTCGCATTACCAACAAATGTCAAAACCTGAAGTTTGCCTCGGTTTTCGGCCATAACTTCTTTGCTATTAGTCAGATCTTTTTACATGTGATCTCATTTTGTTGGTCTCAAAAATACCTCAAAACTGGAATGAAGAGTTTTTTGTTTGTGCCAACCCTTTCGATTTAATCCCAAAAAACGTTTTCTCGTTCTTTGTTGTCGAATAAAAAGTTTTTTCACAAAAATTGATGTATCCATTTCATGCGTCCATGTTTTGAATACCCAATTGAAGAACTTGCAGCAATAAAACCAGACTTTATAATTATTTCGCAAACAAGGGGTACTCTCGTCTAATATGATTATACAAATATTTTACGTATCCAGGACAGTCTAATATGTCCACGGCTCTGCCGGTGTTCCTATGTATGCTGCATGACTGGTGCTCTGTGGACACATCATGCTTTGAAATATTGGGGAGAGGCAATGCCGTGCGGACCTGTTTGATGGGCTTGTTCCGTTTAATTTCTCTGTTATAGGTACATGGTCGTAACTAACTTTTTTCTTAAAGGGTATAACCTAAAAATGCTGCTTTCGGCTGTCCAGCCAAAGACAGCCAACCTCGAACAACTGTTTCGTGCTTTTTTGGTAACTCATCAGCACGGTCTAGGCTTGGTCTCTGGGAAAACGAACAAATGCATAGAAACTATCCTCTATTCAGGATATGAGGTTTATGGCGCTGCCTTATTTCGATTGTGCTGCTAGGGATTCATCAAGCCAGGTAGCTTGATATTTCACTACTTGACTTGTAAATAAAATTACTTGAGCAGTTGATGCTTGACTTAACTAGTTTTTTTTTTATTGTTAGACTTGACTTGAGGTCAAGCATTTTCAAACTATTTGATACTTGATGGCAAATTACGTTTTCATTCTACTAAAGGCATTCAATGATATTTATTTGTACAGCCGATAAGCCGTATGTTGTAATTTAATGCAAATAATCACGAAGAAAATCGAAAACCGTCGGTAGATTCAAGGACAAAATCGTTAGAAAGAGAAAATCGAGATCGGCGTAAAATCAGCGGCGGGCCAAGCCTTTTGGGCCACGCAGAGTTATCTATGAAAAGTATATTTCGGGCACACAACACAAATACACAAGTTTTCGATAAATATAAAAGCAAATTAAAAGTAAACTTCGCAAAAAACGACTGATCAAGTAATTTTACATGTTTTTACATAGAACAAAATGTTCATACATCTTTAGCTATTGTCCGGTCAGTTGTCAATTCCACATTTTTTATTTTACCGCCATTACAAATGCGTTAGACCCCTCATGTGCCTTAACTCGTGGTTAGCGAATGCAAAGCTAATTTAGGATTTTTTATTTTTGTTTCTATCAGCTGAGAAAGAAATACTTTTTTCAACCTGAGTTTACAGTTGTATCGTTCTGTTACTTGTTACACGATGAACAAATTCTTGTATTTATTGTTATCTCTGGAACAAACTGACAAATAGTATTTCACTTGTCTACTTATAATCTACTCATATCTATATAACAAAAAATATCGAGTAGTATGGAGGCTTCTTGAATTTTCAAACTCTTTCATAATAAATTTTTCAGTCACTTCATAGTTGACTGTGACCTGAAATACATTAATATGTTAGTCGTACATGCAAGAGCTAAAAGGTCTTATAATATTGTAAATAAATAATGTATATTTGCTAAAAACAAGTGTATAAATAAACCAAAACAGTGTCTTGTAGAAATAATAGTAAAGAACAACAAATAGATAAACCAACATAGTAATTCCCGGAAAAATTATAAAAAACAATCCCCATATAATTCTATGAATATTAAAAAATACACTAATAAATAAACTCAAGCGGTATTTTCAGATAAAAATAACAAAACATAAGGACATAAAATGAAACTGTATTTGGCCGCAGTTTATCTGCAGGTAATAGGTCGTAAGAGTGGTCCAAGTGGCCCACCATATAAATTGGTCTACGGTGGTTTAAACATTTTCAACTTCAGTCGATGTCCCTCAATTTAGTTTTTGTTTATTTATTGTTTATGTAGTTTACTTATCTATTTTTTTAATTTTGGAAAAGCATATTTTAGTTTCTCAATTTGCTGATTTTCCTAATATTTCTACAGGATCCAGGTTTAGTTTATTTTTACACTTATTTTCACCAAATATACATTTTTGGTTTATTTATCCCAAAACTTAGTATTTGCGTGTATGATTCACATATTCACATATTACAGATGACAGTCAACTATGAAGTTACTATAAACCTCTTATAAACGATGTTTCTGGACAGGCATGAACAATGTGTCGAAATATGGCAACGCCGCCCTGTCAAAGACTTGATCCATTCTTTCTTGCTGTGTACTGTGATCGACAATCGCTGTCATGGGTTATTTTCTTCAACGTCACTTGTTTTCTGTTGTTATATCACGATAAAGGTATTGCTGAAGAGTGGTATTTTGGAAAAACAGATCTCCATATAAAAAATGGCGTCGAGTATGTTAACGCTGTACTTTCACGCCACGCTGTTACCAGTTCGTAAAGTATTACGTTCGGTACTAGCTACCAGCCCTTATGAGAAAAAATTTAACTACGAACATGTACCTATCACAAAATACTAAATGACCTTCCTCCTGTCCCTGTAAGAAATTCCGTCGAGCGCACATGATCGTAGCTATGACTCATCCCGCCTTATTGACTTTTACAGCATACGGCCCTCAGCAGCGCGGAAGAAACTGCCGCCTGCGACACACAGCCATCAGCCGGACTACGTCGCACGTGTCGACACGCGACTGTTGGAGATATTTTGTTTTAAGAGTGTATGTCTCTACAGCTAGATGCTGAAGAGCTGCTAACTAGCACGAAACAATTGTCAATGGTTTGCCGTCTGTTGTTGGACTGGCAAGAGGTATATTACCAGTTTGCTCAATGGCGGGAAGACTGTCTATAGTGCTACAGTCGGCGGCATCTAGCCGCCGCAGGAGTGACCCTGCGACAACGCGAACTGTCATTCAGTTCCAACAGACTTCTGGTGATAGATGAAACTTTGTGCTGTCTCACTTCCATAGACCTTATACTCTAAATCTAAATAGAATATAGTTGCTCAGCTTTCGTTCGTTGTCCACCGAGACCAAACCTACACCCTGGTGAAGAGTTGCCAAATAGAGAGAAAGAGCTGTCCATGGTTGACCGTCTGTGGAGTTTCATTTAACGGCCAGAAAACGTAGAGAATATCAAATTTAGAAAAAAAATGCAATATAATTGGGAACTTTGTACTACTGTGTGGTTACTTAAAGCTGTATGAAAATTCTTTATGAAGCTTCGAAAACAGTTTTTTATGTAACACAATTTCTTAATATGCTGTTTAAACTATAGTTGATTTATAAAATTCAACTCTAGTAAAAAAAGCAAAACTATTCAGTGAAAATCAATAAAAAAACCCTTGAAATAAAAATCACAGTTGTTATGTCAGAATATATTTTACCAAACCTACGTATACCTTACAACCACATATAGTGTTCTACAATTCAATTAATATTGTTCGTCAATTCACTTTTACCAGTGACATCAGATATCATAGTTGTACTACTGTCCGTTGGCATAGTTTTCTTCATTATATGACAAACTCTTGCACAAAAACTCTCAAAGGAATATTGCTTATCAAACGTGTCTTTAGCCATATCACCCAAAAAGACCTGCAAGTGTGGGCTCATCATCAACTTCTTCAGGGCTACTGCAAATAGTCTGGCGTCTGGCTCTATTATAACACCAGAAAGCCTATGAGTCAGCATCTTCGAGGCTATCCCTTTGTTTGTAGCCACGATGGGCTTACCCAGGCTCATAGCCTTCAACAAAAAGTCTGAAGCAACGTCATTTTTGGCAGGATGAATCATAATAGCCGACTCCATGATAAGTGTCTTCTCATGGATGATAGGTAGTTGCTTCAAGAAAGTTACTTGTGACCCACATCTTTTTTCTTTCGCTAAAGCCATCATTTCATTGTAATAAAACTTCTCTTCTAGCGCCTTGCAGTTACCAGCAATAACTAGTTGGAACCTTTTGGTCACCGGATTGTCGTCTATCATCTCTAGCAGCATCTCAAATGCTTCCAAAGCTAGTTTAAAGTTTGATGATCTCCTGAATTTTCCTATTGTTAAAAAGATAATAGTGTTTTCCAGAAGATCTGGGACTATTCTTTGAATATTGATGCCAGGTTCACTCCAAAGGCCTATATCTATTGAAGGATACAATACTTTTGGGGATTTCGAGTATGATGGATAGGATTTCTTGAAGATCTCGGAAAAACCTACAGTTTCAACAATAACTTCTTCTGCAAGTTTTATCCATTTAGCATCTAGTAAGCTAGGAGTTATTCTAGAATGTTCGAAACATGCATCGGTGTTCCTCAAATCTTGAAAGGTCTCAACGAAGAAAAGTTTGTAATTTGTAAACCAATTCAGGAAGTATAAAGCGCAAAGGCTTACGTCCAAGACCACCAGCTCTGGTATAGGTTGAGGAGGGCAGAATATCAGCCTGAAAGCCATCCAGGCAGCCTTGAAGGCTGACATGTTGTTTCGGAATAGCCCTAAAATACTTCTGGGCATCCACCAGCCTGAGTACATGATGTGGATTCTATCTGAAAACTAAATAAAGTTACATTTGATCTGTAGATATCTTAATTTAAGAAAAATAAGGTGTGGATTATATATTTTCTTCAGTTAGGTAGAAGACATGCTACTACTACTTCCTAAAAATTAAGCATCTATCGGGTATCATAAAAGAATATTGTATATGACTTGACATTTTTTAGGCAATCTCAAAGCAAACCAAGCACTTTAGGATAAAGAATAAAGATGTCTTCCATATATACATTCTTATGATATTATGACCTCTCTCTAGCTGGAAAGCTCACTGCTGTGTTAAGGACAAATAACTTTTACAGGTATTGAAAATCCGTGGAGTGATGGTAAAATTATGAGCTATTTTTTCCATGTTTACCGATTCTTTCAATTTTCCAAAAAAGTATTGGTGCTCTACAAAAGTAGAAGCTTCCCGGTATCAGGCTTTTCAGGTTTCTGAATATCCCAAAAACGTTTCTGAGAGGCTCGAATTCTTCAGGCTTTCCGGATACCAGTAGAGATTTTGTCAAAGTATGCGTTTCCAATCTAATAGTTATATTGCTCTTCCAAATTATGGATATTTTTAGTAGCACTCGCACAATTCTTTTGTATAGAAATTTTGTATTTGAAAATATGTGTTCATAATTCAAGAATTTCACATTTTGCTGAAACCTACCATAATATCAGCCACACAGTCATCTTTATCATATTGCGAAGTCAACATGGTGACTTTATATCCAATTTTCTCATATGCTAGACCAATATTTATAATGTATCTATCGGTTTTTCTTTTGATCAGTTTTTCGTGTAAAATCACTACATGAGAATCTGTTGTTGGCCTCTCAAAGCCCCGACCTGACACGTCTGTTCTTTGGTCAATTTCCATGTCCATTTCCTCTCAATTATTCCATGAAGAACGATTTCACTCTCTTGTACTACTTGTAAAAGGTAAAAAATATAGGAAAGTCATTTTGATTGACACATCCATCACAAGGTGGAAGAATAAGGGTTATGGATACTGGGTGTTTTTTTGTCACATCAAAGGTATAGTTGTAGTCACCGTTCTTAGTGGGTCAAAGTAAGACTACCAGTATCCCTTTAAATATGTAATCGTATAATCATCTCATACATACACATGCAACCACCCCTGTGTGTGAACGTTTGTTTGGTAAGCTCAAAGACATTTTTTAGTTGTATGTGTCCGTCTCGAAAACTATTTCGTTAGGTATGAGTGCGCTTCAATCATATTTGTCAGAGTGACAGCTTACTTGACATCGGCGTGCAATTTGAGTTGTCCTGTTATCAATCTTCATTATAAAATTGTACAATGACCGGAAATACGATCAGCGGAGAAGGTCGACATCTCGTGCTAAGTTTATTAGAGTATCTCCATGAAGAGAATGAGAACAGCGGTCTCCTTTTACCCACTTCATGCCTACTGGAGAGAGTAGTATATGTGAAGATCCGCCCATGGTACGGAGTACCCAAGAACGGCGACTACACTTATAATAAAGTTCCAAAATGGTGAATTTCCGTCCGTTCACCGGTAACGAGCGAAATACATAGTGGGGGAAACTAATCAAGCTTTGTTTTTATGTCAATAGCGTAACTATGTGAATTTGATTTGTTCCAGATATTGAAGAGCAGTTAGAAATGGCCGAGGACAGATGCAATACGCTGAAAGATCAACTGGATTATATGAAAGAAGTATATGGTGTTAAGAAGACCACTACTATATCGAGAAAATTTTCCCTGCATCCGAGTAAACAACAAAAAGGTACGGATCTAGCGATAGACCTGGCGAAAGCTGAGACGCAGGGCAGTGCAAGTGAGGTGAAGCAGAGCAGTAATAGCATGGCCAAATTAGGGGTAAATTCGGATGTTTGAGGTTTGTGGCTGATTTAAAACTGGGAGCGTCCAGCCCATCCGAAAAGAAGGATCTAGGACCGAGCGTTTTAACTACAGATCTATAGCTCTGCTTCCTGTTATAAGTGGGGTGATGAAAAGGTGCATAAATCTAGAGCTCTTGAAGTACCTTGAACGTGACGGCTTGAATAACGACTGGCAATTTGATTTCGGCCACCAGAGGTTACCGGGGGAACTCCTATCTCAGGTCATCTGTGAAGTAAGCTGATCTAGTAATGTCATGAGGCGCATGCCATTGCCCTTGATATCACGAAGTATGTTGCCCTCTCATGCAAACTTCTATCCTATGGACTCCCAGAGAAGCTTTGCAAAGGGGTAGCTGGCTTCCTTTTTGCACACGAGTGTCGCCACAGTGAAAATAAAATACCTCCTTTCGAGTACGATCAATCCGATCCACAGCTTTGCTGAAGACAGCACTCTACTTACAGGATTTCTGAACTCCAGGCCAATCTCTACCGGTGAGCTGGAGAGAAGAAGACTAGCAGAGATCAATAATTGTGGACGCAAATATCTGGTATGATTTAATGATTTCAAAACACACTTTGACAAGAATCGCCCTAGTGCTCATCTGGTTTTAATAAATGACCGAGTTTCAAAGAGCCGTTCATTGCAGCGAAACGCAGTCCAGATTACCGATACGCGGCAGCCGCATGGAAAATGATGGGCCATCCTTTTGTTTAGGCCTAAGGATTACTTTTCTACACATAACCGCCTCACTCTGTACAAGATAAGATCTAGCTTGGAGTACTGTTCACATGTTTGGGGAGCTGCCGCCATGACTACATTTTCAGTCAGGATGCTGTTTAGTGGAGGGTATGTCCGATTGATCAATGACGCTTCTCTAACGTACAGTCTTTGGACCCTTTCGCCAATGAGCTTGCGAGACTGACCCAGCTGACTTCGGCCTCCAATCCTTACCGTGTCGAACTCCGTACAGCCAGAACTGGCCGGTATGGTCGCAACTGTTATGCAATCTACCATAGGAGGTTTTTGTCAGTTGTACTAGCCTTAAGCAGTCTGGAAATCAAAATAACAGGGTGTATTAAAACTCCACAGTCCGGTAAGAAGTTATTCAGGGGTGATTTTGGGCCAGTCTGGTACCACGGCCAACCCGTTCTGGTCCAAAATGACTCATGTGTTATTATTGTACATGAAGAATTGATCGTCAATGATCAGGAGTTCGTTACGTGTGTTAAAACATCCACCTATGCTACAGAAGAAAGTGATCGCCCACAAAGACTTATCAATGCCCAGAAGAATCCCACTGATCCCTATCTGTATACCTAAAAAAAAGTTAATAACTAAGAGGTTTTGTATATTGTGTGCTAATCGTAGTCATCATTGGCTGAACACAAAGCTCTTGTAGTCTGTTATCACAGCGTACCATTGGTTGTCGCAGAGTTTAAACTGTAGTACCAAGTGACCTGTGACATAATTTTTTCGTGCGCACGGATTTAAAATATTTACAGAAAAAAGTTGTCTGGTAGCGTGTGCTTTTTAACCCGTGTAGCACCGTATCAGCTATGCTGGTTAACCACGTTGATAATATGTTTCCGAATTGTGATAATTATATATCTTGATAATGTAACATCAGAAATTAATTCTGTAGCGTACATCTCGAAAATCCCCCATACTTGTGTGGTCAATAAAACCGCGTGTATTGACAGAATGACCTTTACCATAAGCGTTTCAAGCACAGGGTTAATCGTCTTCAGTACAATTACAATTTATTTTGATCAACTGTCTTCCAGGTGACAGTTTGTTGTTTTTCTTTTATTAGCACCTCCTCATAAAGTATGTTACTACAATAGTCTGAAAGTCCCGTAGCATGCTCAGTTTGTTTGCTATGCCTACGCGGCATCTGGGAGGGTGTCAGAATGAACATACTCCACGGTTCATCCTACTGCCAAATGAATGAATGAATAAAGTAAATCCCTAACTAAATTCGCAACATCCAAATTCATGTCTAGTTCGACTTGGATATTACCGCGCACATTATGTCACATAGAGGGGTCAAAGTAAGAAACAATTGCGCATAACCTTCGACACCATTGACCAGTCTTACACTACGCCACCATCACATTTCGCATCTCTGTCGGTGTTGTTTGCGTTATCATATCATATGTACTGTTTTATTGGTCGCCATGGCACTCAGTAAATCCGCCGATTGTGTGCGCTCAGTAATTCAGTCTTTGAACGCATAGCATTTCGTCCTGCAATAAATGCTAATAGGAGTACTGTCGAACATTATTGAAGCTTAGACGCTCTATTCAAAACCACCGATGGGACTTGCTCTCAGCCGACGTCATTCTGATTTACGGAAATGCTCACGATGCAAGAAAAGCAAAGACGCAACTGAACCAGTTTCGTTGAGAGAATCACTGGATCATACGCATATGGTGATGTAGGCCAGCATCAGACTTTTCCAATACTTAAGGAATTTCTTGGTGGAAAGCGTTTGGAAAGAGATGACATGTCAAAAGGAACAGTTACTACTGGCTTAACAGTCTATCAATAGATTGTGCTCGTGTTTTTGTCAAGTCGATGCTGAAAATTTATAACACTATATTGAAAACCGGATTTTTTCCTGGTGTTTGGAAGATAGCAAAGATGTGTCCGGGACTGAAAGATGGTGATAAATCTAAAGGACTCGACGATAGAGTTATGGGGCTTTTGAACTTTGCAACGGCTTTTGAAACGGCAATTTACTCTTTAAACTTTGAGATCGTTAAAACCCTAATTACACCATCACAGTATCGCTTCATACAAGGTAGATCCACTACATCAAACAGAATCGATAGACAATAAATGAGTGGATGTTATTTACATGGATCTTAGCAAGGCTTTTTATAAATTAAACTGTCATCTTATAGTGCATAGCTTTAACTAGTTCAGCCTTAATAGCTCATCAGTCGGTCGACTACGCTCATATCTTTCCAATAGAACGCAATATATTCATTATAATAGTTATTCTTCAGCAATATAACATACCCTCCCTTCTGGCGTGCCGCAAGGATCGAACCTAGGTCCATTGATGTTTTCATTCTTCATAAACAACCTTGCCGCTTCACTAAAGTGAGAAAATTTACTATTTGGGATGTAACAGTAGTTTTCTCTTCTTAGACATTTCCAAGTGTAAAGTTTGTTCATATAGTCGCAAAATGAGCTCAATTATCGTTGATTAGTCCATAAATAATACTTGGAGAGAACAGAGACTATAGATCCTGGTGTAAGATTTACCTGTAGGTTGGACTTCAAAGCGTCACGGAGTCTAGATCTTATAATGCGTAACTTCTGAGCTTTGTCCAATGAAGCAGCTTTATTTTGCTGGAGCGACCAAAATATGAGTACGCATCTTTGATTTGGACCATTTGTATGCATGTTATATAAACAGCAGATTTACAAATAAAATTTCTCATGTATTGTACTTATAAAATTGATGTATATTCAGAAAGGATCTCAGTCAATTTATTCCGCTGCGACATTTCAACTCTATGCCATTAAGACGTTTCATTGCTTTTATGACATTTCTCCACAAGCTTTTGCACGACAGAATGGTTGCACCAGAACTTCTCCAGAGGTTGAATTTTTGTATACCACGTTTAAATTCGAAGAAGACTCTTGCTTTCTACAGCAGTACCTTCCATAACAACCTATTATTTTATTTATTGCCATATTCTATATGCAATAGTTATAATTCCATGGCTTAGAGTCAAAACATTATTTTGGACTATATCAGTAAAATCTTGTCAAACTTCAAGGGCTATTAGCTTATTAAAAGAGATCTGGTTATGGTCTTGCTATAATATTTCGATAAAAGTATGACTCCTGTTGAGGCGATGTTAAAACCATACCGAAAAGTTTAGAACATTCGGAGCCAGCATTTATGCCAACATTTCTTAAACTGATTCTTTTTTCAGCGACTTTCGCGTCTATATCAGCTTGTTCAGTCTCATCTTGCGAAGCAAGGTCCAGCATTCCAAGACAAAACTCCAACGCTATTGGAACAGACACATCTGGAGCAGCTGTGAGAACCATCAACAACATTTTGAATGGCATTACAAACTCTGTGAACAGACTGTCAGAACTACATTTACAGATTTCTGAAACGCCTAGGACTAGGAGGTCTTCGAACACCCCCCGTATGTACAAGAAAAGTATTTAGTACTAGTCGAATTTCTTCAATTATATTCACTAAAATTTCAATTTTCAAGAACTACATATAAAACGTGGAATTATTCTCCACAATATTTTACTTAGCATGACTAAGAGCAAGAGATTTGACCCTGATTTAACATAACGTCTAACACGGATTTCATTATTGACCTTGATCCTCACCCTAAATACCATAGTATTATATGAAAACGTATCAGAATGTAAAATTTTCGATTGCCGGCATCAGATGCCGGTTTCCAGTTAAGAAAAGTTGAAATTGATATGACTTTGAAGGTGAAGTTCAAGGTTGAATCCAAGTTCACCATTGAAATAGCCATGTTCCTAATTGTTTCTTTAATCAATTATCCTGCTAAGAGCCACACATTTAACCATTGGAGGTGAACTTGATCTTAGATTTTAATATATAGCCACGTATAATTTTCTGTTCTTAAGATGTCGTTGTCAAAAAGAGGCTTCCCATCCAAAGTACAAAATGTGACCTTTGAATATATAGATAGATAAACGTATACTTGGATAAAATGCGCTTTGCTGTTTTAGATGCAGCAACTCTTCCCCCAGTCAGCTCCAAAACAGTAGGAAACCAGAAAGACTTCACACCACCTGCAGGAGGTACGAACATGTCTGATGCAAGTGTCAATGTTGATGAAAGGAAAAAACTAAAGGCAGCGAAGAGAAAATCGAAAGAAGGCAAGCAAAATGTGATGAAAGACGTTTACCCTCCAGGTGCTAGAAAACCAACTTCCTCTCCAGGACCTAAAAGGCCTACAAAGGTTGATAGGAGATCAAAGTACAGTCGGACTTCACTAGTGGAAAGGACCACGTCAATTGTACAGGTGAAAATTCTCACTTATTGTTTCGAGCATAGATCTTTTGAAGGCATTTTGATTAAACTGTCGTTCAAATGTTTGCTCATACGTGATGACAGCAATTAAAAATGAAATGAGAAATTGAAGTTACCTCAAGTAATAACTCTTTTGCAAGGTAATTTATACGACTGTTTGGTCTGAAAATCCATTTTTCACATTCATAAATTTTGCGATAGTTGGAAGAATTCTAGTCACGTTGCCTACAAAAGTAGACATTTGTAGTTGCTCTAGCATATTTTTCACATTGAATGCTGTTTTATGACCGCCCGACCAAGTTCATTTTAAAAAAATTCAATCGGATTGAGATTAGGGGCTGGAAAGAAGGAAATCCTGGTTTGCAATTGTCACCAATTCAATGTTTAAGCAAACGGTGTTAACGCAATTTTAATCAACGTTTCTGATCGTTATCTTGTTTGCATAGTGATTCCTGGTCCGATAACTCCTCTCCTTGGGGAAACCACTAGGAAACCAATCCTCATACATACGATCTTCCTCAGTTATCGAAAATATCCACTTTGGATTAATCCAATTCATTTTCATATTAAAAAAAAGTCAAAGTGACAAACGCTGCTTTCTTATTTCACAGCACAGGAAAATCTTCAACAGCAACAAGCTCCCCTGTTCCAAACCTGACAAGCTAGTAGAAATCTACCACAACGTCGCAGCCAGAAACAGCGATTCTGAAGAAACCAACTTCAACAAAAGGAACGCCAGGATGATGCTAAGCACAAGTGCCATTACTCGACAAGTGGATGTGGATGTTCCTCCTTTAAATATTAATGATGGTACAAGCTCTGTAGAGCCAAAAGTGAGCCAAACAGCTACGATTGGAACCAACGTTATTGTCCCTCAGTCTTTTAGCTATGATAGGTAATACATTCAGTGACAGAGAAAATAGAATGCCCTCTGAAAATGATTTTATCTGAGTGAATTTTTATATACATTTGGATGTGAGCATGAGGAAGTGGTGGTTGAATTTTGAAATAAAACATTTGTCTTCTCTTGCCTCTTCTTGAAGTACCTCATCCTAATCTAGCTGTTCCGACATGCTGCAAGTGATTGTGGAGGATGAGGTAACGAGGCAACTTTGTCTTCTATCATGTCTCAAACAAATTCATTGAGCAGAAGTTCTCGATATATAGAAGGCCAAAAAACGATGCTGACTTAAGCGTTGTTGAGGTAGTCTATTGTAGCTCTTGCAATACGGGGATAGGCATCATTTAATTGGAAAATAGAGTACCTATTCAAGCGTTAGAGGGTATGGCAAGAAAATGGAGTTATAGCATTTCCTTGATATACCGCTACGCCATCATTCATCCTCTAAGATAGTATGGTGCAAGTGACGTCATCTCTGAAACTTTACGCTACGTCTGACTCCTCAACGCCTTCTGAATCGTGCCCATCCATGGTAGATTCCTAAACCGAACCGCACGGATATCACGGATCTTGAAAAGTGACATTATGCCGATTCTTTTTGACGTTATACTAGTTTTTTTTGATATTATGTAGGTTTTTCTACAAGATGTTAACTTAGCACTTAGTTGTACTAACATCATGAGTCTTGTTATCAATCTTTGTGTGTCATAAGAAATAATTATATTCACTGTACACTGTCGAAGTACAAGCTATGTACATGCTAACAGTAACTACACACAACGCGGGCGCGGTGTTGATTTACCGTAATTCTCCTCAGTTTTTCGTAATTTATAACTTTGAAAGGACAACATATAAGTAACCCGTCGGGCACACACATAACTTCTCTTCAGAAAGCTCAACATATAAACAACCCGTCATATTCAGCGTATTTAGTTATGATTTTCCCACACAGCAAATATCACTGATTTTATACACATGTAGACCAATTCACCTAATCATCCAGATGCGATCTTGCTATTCAACCAACTTTTTTCTCAAAGATAAGAACTACAGACACGGTTCACTCAGCCTCACAAAACTCTGCAACCAATAATGTGTGTAGTTCAGTTGAGTGATTCCTAAATAGATGGACGTTCACAACGATCCTAGTGAGCAAACGTGGAATCACTGTTTGCGCCTTAAAAACTACCTAGTCTGCAAGTTGACATCTTATAGGTAGGTTTTTTTTGACGTTTTATAGGTTTTTTACATGATACCCGTACCGAGATCATCTCTAAGAACATGGCTATGCCATTCATTATCTCAATTTTCTTGAACCATACTGTAGGAGTCATGGTTTCAGGGGCCACTACATGTGGCGCAGGAAATATTAGATCCTCATCTTTTGCCATTGCTTCACATGTCTGAAAATGCTAATTTTTCAACAGTAACCATTCCCATACTATTAGAGCTGCATTGGATTACCAGAATAACCGTCAAATCAACCTCCTTATTCAGCCTCCGAGATTTCCATTCGATAATTGAACTTGTGTGGGATATGGTGGAAAGAAGACAGACCTATTTACTCTATTCTCCACCAACGTTAGCAGCTCTTCGAAATCAAGTACAGCCTTAAATCACCTCATCAGAAACATTCCACGACGACATAACGAATTTATAAAACATTATTAACGAATACTAGCGATGCCCAAAATGTTTTCACTTTAAAATTGAGTCACTATGGCCTCTTGCTTTTGAGTAACTGTATACATTCAAATCAAATCATGTTTCTAATTGTTATACTTTCTTTGTCATTGAGTAAGGTTTAAGACTTTTTAGTTTGTATCATCAAGAAAATTTATTTTTATTTTCACAAGCTACTCCCAACATTCAGAACACCCGTTACTGAAACACTCTCTCAATTTAAGGGACGAATATGACCCACCTGTAGCCCCCAGAAATGATAAATGCTACTACAAGAACTATGAGCTTCCAACAATAGCTTCAAGGATGAAGCAAGCTGCAAAGGTGTACATGAATACCTTCAACTTCAAGGCCATTCCATTCGTGACCGCCATTTCGACCACACCGAGTCACAATATCGGAATTAACATACAACAAGTGTTGAATATCATAAAGAACAGGCATCCGGTGAATGGAATTTCTCCAACATTGGCTCATAATATTGGTCTGGCAGCTGAAAAGCTGAATAGTAGACCGTTGTCGGTCTTAGTTTCTAATATCAATTCCAGGATAAGCTATAGAGGATCAAGGTAAGACATGAAATATTTTTGTGATTTTTAAAAAACTATTAACATCTGAAGTATGACGCTTATAACAGAATGTCCTTTGAGACGGTTTTTCACAGAAAGTAACTGGCGACCGCAACCCCACGGCAACCTCTCAGCATATATATATATTCAAATATAACCGTTCGCACTAAAGTTATGGTAATCTGATCAGTCGCTCAATGGTTGCTGGTACTACCAGAAGAAGAAGATGACATCTGTGGATGTTATTGTGACACTTGGGCTAACGTTCCGATCGTGTCATCATTGTGCCCTTTGAAGTGGTTCAGTCGGAGCAGCAGTGTTAAGAACATTCCAGAAAAGCTAAAATTGTTACAAGAAATGTGACAAGTTAATAGTTCACGAAGGGTTATAAGATTCAGAGTATGTTTTTCGCAAAAGTGTTACCTTCCAAAGATCGTTCGTTGCACACTGTATTTTTCATGTATGAATACGTTACTTATACGCTTTTCTTGTATTCAAAGTTTTCAATAATAAAATATTACCCATTCTTACTAGTGAGTATATACTTAGTTACGTTTCTCACAACCTCTATACCCAGTTATCCATCATATTTTTCTGACCCACCGAAATCACTTGTGTTGAAGAAATATTCTTAATTTAAACGTTTCAATCGCAACGCTGACCTTGTTTAGTAGAATGACTATTATCTCAGATAAATGAAATTTATTGTCAAAGTCATTATACTAAATAAGGTCGTCGTTGTGACCAATAAAGATATTTTAACACATGTGACTTGGATTGACCAGACAAATATTGGGGAGTATCGACATGAAAGCCACAGGATCAGTTTCAGAAGTTACATTATTAAAAGCCCGGCTGCCAGTTGCTTAGCAGTTGCTCTCGGTGAGAAATTAAAAGTCAAAATCATGTTGAAGTTACGATAACATCGGATTACTTTTGGTGAGAATAATCCCTTAGGGCTTCGCAGCTTAGGAGATCTGGCGTTACAATTGGCAATATCCTTGGAATAAATAATACTATCTGTGTCATAATACATAAGACCGACACATTTGGTAGTCATGATATTTATCATTCAGTGGCCATTTTATAAAGTGCTTGAAACGGTATTATACAGTTGCGATTGCAGAATTTGCACTAAGTACCAGTCTGCTCAGGTAGTCCACCAACTCATGGAAGAATGACACAACGTCCGTTTTGCTGATGTCGGCCTATATCGCTGCAACCCACATTTTGCAAGCATGTTTTGTGGATTGAAAGATTGTAGGATACTATAATATGATGTATAGCTTTGAAACAAGATCAGCCAGGATAAAGATGAGATTAAGAATAATTTATTTATGCATCTTCCGCTTTCTTCCTAGAAATTACATACTTAGTGACTTTTCCACAACCTCAAATCGAGTCCACCAGTGGCCTAGCAGTTGCTTTCTGTGAGAAGCAAAAGCATCGAAACTGAAGTTGAAATCAACACCCGTATTACGTAACTTAAAGGGTGACATTATATCGACTTTTTATGACAATACATAGGCTTACCTATAAAATGTCACCTTTCAACTGGCTAACATTGACTCACTTCTACCAGGCGTAGAATGAACGAGCGGAATACTAGCGGCTACCTAGTGCACAAAGTGACATTCTGATGCTATATATAGGCTTTTTCGTAATAGTCTTGCGGGTTGAAATAGAGTTGCCGTTGAGTTGGGTTGCTTCTGGAAAGAGTTGCTGCCTTCATGTAATGGCAACCTGAGCTTTAAAATTAGGAACAAAATCTAAATTATTCATTCAGTCATTCGCTACAGGTGCCCTCTATCGAACAACATGATAAACTACCACCAGCTGCAAGACATGGCCAAGACAATTCCTGAAGAGTCCGCTGAAGAGGCCGAGGCGGCAAGACAAGACGACGGAGACTCTCCGGTTACTCGAACCATTATTGTAACAGGGCCTACAGGTGACATGGAGATTCGTACCAGGGACATGCCCAAATGGGCTGCGGATCCTACAATGTCCCAGGAGCAGTGCACTTGTGCCCCCAAGTCGGGTATGGACTTCCAAGAGGTTGTTAGACGGTACAGCAGGAATTGTATGGTACCGTCTTGTACTACAGTTACGAAGGTATATTTAAAATTAGTTTATTTCTATATAAGTGCCCAAATTGGCAGTACGGTATGAGGATCAATTTATTTTTTTAAAAATGCTTCAATGGGCAGCGGACCTCGCAATGTCCTAGAAATAGTGCGTTTTTGCCCCTAACTCGGATATGGTATTCAAGGTAGTTATTAGTCGTACAGCAAGAGTTACTTGTTACGGTCTACTATGACTGTCACATAGTTAAGTTTGAGATCATTGCATTCCTAAATAAGTACCACAATGTCCCAGAGACAATGCACTTGTACACATAAATGTGGTACGGACTTTAGGAAGATCATTTGTCGGTCACACAGGTAACTTTGACAAATAGGGTAGTCTCTTCTCATATTTCATTTTCATCTCTCACCTTAAAATCAACAGGACTTCTGCTACATGGGGCAAGGAACACTGAATTTCTCTCTGAAGAGTATATGTAATTGGAAGAATACATTTTTTGGTAGGACTCATTATTATCGTTGTTCTCAGTCGTCATCGACATGGAGAAATAAAAAGGTCGCTCAACCAAAGAAAGCACAAAATCTAAATCAGAACAGAAAAGAAAGAAATGGATATACAACCACACAGACTGCGGTAGGAAATGAACAAGTAATGGAAAATCCTTTACAAGGAAAAGAGAAAAACCTGAAAGAGGTGCTTACGAATCTTCACAGCGACTTTGAGAGCCTAAATAAGTAAGTTTTGCTTCCCACGACACTGATAAGTTTAATAATCGTCAAAAAGTTCGGATGCTATATAACCTGCACATTACGACATACTGGGTCACCCATTTTCGTCGACCAGTCTGTCAGTCTATCAGTCCACCAATCATACGCTATAAACTTACCGGTGGGATGTCGATGAAACTATGACACAAGCTTTGCAGTTTTAAAAAATCGTTTCGGTAGTGCTGAATCTACAGGCAAAAATTTAAAGAAGCAAAAGGCACATGTTGTGTTTTTCTAATATTTCAAAGACTCCTGATCATTTCAAGAAAAATTTTCACCCTCGAGATATTGCTCTTATAATGAATGAGCAGTATTTTCAACACACGCGTCTCTAGACACACATGCATCGCGTGTTGGGGTATGACGTATCTATAATTGATGGGTGGCTGGCGAATGACGAGGTCAGTCAAGACGACGTTGACAGATGGTTGATATTGTCGGTAGGGCAAGGCAGAAATTTCTAAATCGCAACATTGCCAAATGGGTAGAAACTGTGAACGAATTATATAGGCATGTTTGAATGGCTAATCCATTATTTCTTTTGTTAGACATGTTCGTAGCTTACTTCTTTTATCTGAGGGTTGAACTTGTGCCTAAGAACATCGTTCATAAATTGATGACAGCATCTGAAGGGTGACATATGATTGCCTTTCTGATATGTAGAGCTAGTATTATTTGACATTAAAACGGCAAAAAATCTGGAGTATTTTCGTAAATTTTATCTATCCAATATACAGGATGACTTTGAAGTTGAGTCATTAATTTTCAGATAATGATTGTAGAAGGAAGATAAACCAAAATATGTGTGTAAAAATAAAAAAAGATAAAAAAAAATGTTACCTTGTTTTATAAAGTATCCTCCCAACAAGTATTTCAGCGCGGACCTGTATTTGATCGTGCGATCTTGGAGCACCGGCATGCCCTCCCCTGTGAGGTCTTAAGTCACCTGATTCACGAGCCCTTTGTACTACATTAACAAAGCCACGAGGAGTTGGTTGCACTCGATTGGGAAACCGATCCGCACAAATCCGTGATGCCGCGGCAGCATTTTGTAAAGACTCCCCTCCCCCTCGTAAATAATAATTATGTCCACAAGTTCAGCATTTTCGCAAACATGTGCCATTTTTTATTTCGTTTGAGCCACGCAACAAACACCACTATTCACTCACGCTTTACCGACTGACACATTGACTGAATACAACTGAATAAAATTGTAGTAAAAACATCGTGATAAGCGTTTCAAATTCTTTTTTGTTTCCAATGCGATGAACCGATAAGGCGGATTATATCCGTTGTTGCCAAACCCGAGCACATAATATTATTATTGAGACAGGGCGGTCCTCAAACTTCTAAAGGTCTATAACTTTGTTACTTTAATTTTACCACAAAAATGTTAAAGGAAAAAAACATTTCTTTTGATCAGATCTACTCACTGTTAAAATAAATGACTCAACTTCGAAGTCACCCTGTATATACAGCAGCATCTGCAAGTTGTCAAAATCAAAAGAATGAATTTGTTTATTTGATACATTAATAGCAGGATTTTGAAGTGAGACTCTGAGTATAACTGGATGTTCTCAATAGGCGCTATGGAGATCTCTCTCAAAAGGCTACTAATGAGGACGAAGAGACAATCAAAGAATTAGAGAAGCTAGAGGTAGAGCTCAACAAGAAAGAGGAGGAAATTACTATGGTGATGACATTGTACAAGGAGGTCCTTGCTTTAAAACAGCAGGTGAGTGTAGACTTGAGCTACGTTTATTCGATTGTGATTTTTGCAAGATTTGTAGTGCACACCTTAAGTCAGTGACTTGCACTAGCTGTGTGTATTTCCTACTTTGCGATTTCACCACCGCACTACAGATGATACCCCTTCTGCTGACCCTATCAAATCCTCTCCGGATCATGTTGCACTGATCATGTACATACCCATATGCCCGTTGCTTTGCAGAAAAGCAGCTAAGCGCCATCTTTATACTATGTCATATTTCCTCCACATCTTGTACCACAACCAACAAAGCGGTAGGGAGCATGCTAACGATATTCGGCTTGCAGTATTTTAGGCGAACAGTTTAGACAGCTTAGACAACCTGCCAGCAGAAATATCGGTTGATACTAATAAACCAACAAAGCATTACAATATGTGAGTGAAATAATAAAAACAGGGCTTTGCGATATAAGCTATAATTGTTTTTATATTATTTTTGAACGGCTGTTGTAACGTTAGTAACAAGCCCCTACTCGCTGTCCGCTGACTGTATTTTGTAAATCACTTCTACGAAATCTCCAGGCAATATAAAGTCGGGATGACACTTTTGACGTTTTAGAATTAAACAGTCAGTTAGTGGTTTACCAGTCCAACATCGCGCTGTTAACTTATCCATGACTTTAACAGACCGTTTGCTATGGTGAATACTAAAAATGGATTTAACAATGTGTTAAACAATTTAACAGTCTGTTAGGGAATGGTGAATACGGCCGTTAATGTTACAATGATTTCCAGTGGCGGATTTGCCATAGGCGCTGTAGACCCGGGCCTAGGGCGGCCAGATATTAGGGGCAGCCAATTGTAACCAAACATTCTCTGATGATATCAAGAAGTAAGTGAGTACCTAGATATTCTAAAGAATCAGGCACATTATGGCGGGCCGCATAATAATCTCACTAAATGACACACTACAGAAGAGGGCCATTATATGCGAAGCAAGAGGTATTCGTCGGGAACTGGAACGTTTTGAAACAGCCACCATGACTGTGTTTTGGGGGTGTTTACCGAGTCGTATTAGCGCCACAAGTAAAAAACTTCAGAGTATGGAAATTGACATTACCATTTTCGTATGAGGCATTGATACATTTTATTGGCGAAATGCGGGAACTTCGATTATTTCGAGAACAAATCCAAAAAATATTTGTTCAGGAATATGAAAGAGATGTTGGACGTAATCGCAAACGTAACCTACTTCCTAGCGGCACTAATGCAGTTCACAATTTCAGAATCACCACTTTTTTGGTAATAATTGATACATTCTCAGAAGAGCTCAAAAGCGACGAGATGCTTATAAACTACTTTACAATTCATTTAATTTTATTACTAACTTGACGAAACTAAGTCGAAGAAAAGACCAAAGCATTGCAAATGGCTTATTCTATTGACTTGGAAGACAACTTTTCAGAAGAATGTCTCCATTTTCATGCTCACTGCAGTGTAAAAAAAGAGAATCGAAAAAGTGCTATCAGTTTTTTGAAATGGTTACGAACCGAAGGTCTTCAAACCATTTACCCAAACGTGGATATTGCTCTTCATAATGTGTGTGTGTGTACTCCCGCCAGTAACTCTTACCGAGGACGATCGATTGTTGTTTGCAACGAGTTAAAAATTATTTACGCACGACAATGACGGAGCAACGGCTGAACGATCTTGCTTTGCTTAACACAAAAGCAGATTTTTTTAAGTAAGTTGGTCTGTGAATACTTAATTAATAATTTTGGAGCGCCTAAGTCTAGACGAGTTTGTAATATTGTAAAACACTCATTTTTATTGTATGGGAATGAACTTGTAGTTAAACTAGTTGAATTAATAAACCCTAAAGCCGTTTTAACTGTTTTATTTAAACGTGTAATTATCCTTGAAACCTTGGAAGATATTACAAATTAGCAGCTATCATACTTAATTAAATTTCTGAATCAATTTCGATCAAATTATTTAGTTTATAGGTATATAATGAATACTGAGAAAGGGGCGGCTACATGGCCTCGGGCCTAGGGCGGCCAAGACTGCACATCCGCCACTGATGATTTCGTTATTTGTTTGTGGTAGTTTTTCACTTGAAATTTGAGAAATCCTTCGACGCTACCCTTAAACTTTTCGATTGTCGTCAAAACCATGACAACAACTTGTAAAGGATTAGCCACTGATCACGTGGTTATGAAAAATAAATTAATAGGTCAGACAATTAGCAGCAACAAAGTATACGTGATGATTTTGGAACAAACTGGGAAGGGAGACTTAAGGAGTTGCAAAATATACATAATGCCACGATTGTGCGAAATATAATTGAGGGTTTGGAAAATATAGTTATGTATAACCAGTCTATGTCCATGTCTATGTCTCCATTAATTGCAGATGAGGTTAGTTTATAATGAAAAAAAATTGAGTGAAGTGGGTTGATTTCTCACGTAACGACGTCATCAGTTCACAAAGGATTATGTTTGGCACAAGTTAGTCCCTATCAGCTAAAAACATGCATAACAAGGAATATAACGGATCAAGTCAGTCAAACAGGTCCATGCAATTAGTCGATAGACATTATTTCCCTGCATTACCGGTAGTCCAGCTGGTAACGTCGCCTCTACACGATAGCCGATAAGGGTCAGACGCGACAGCGCAGTAGTAATATCAGAACACTTACCAAAACCAGCATTATAAGTTTTAAGGGCAAATGTACGAAGAAATATATGATGTGTGGAATATGTCTAGTAAGTGGCTAGGATTACCGAGGTTGGGAGCATATATTTTTAGTAACATCAAATAATGTAAATATACCCTACCCCACCCCCTACAACCAAAAACGATCAGGATCCTTTTGAAACATCAAAAAACGAAGTTTTAGCGATTTTTTTGTGTTGACTTTTTGCTTCGCCGCCACTGGACCAATTTCCAAGAACCGACAAACCAGCAGGTTATGTTGACATTTTTGAGGATGGAACACATCAGGAATAAAGTGATACGACGTAGTACAAAAAGGGTATATTCAGCACGGGTATAACTTAACTTGAAAAGTGACAGTTTGTCGATTTTTTTTGACCTTATATTATTTTTTGTGACATTATGTAGGTTTTTCTGCAAGATGTTAACTTAGCACTAGCTGATGGACACGTTGCGAACTTGTTTTGTAGTTGTACGTGTTGCCTAAACATCATGAGGCTTAAGTTATCAATGTTTGGCTCTGATGTGATGTAAAATCTGCCTCAGAGATGGCATTACTGGAGGTAACGGCAATGCATAGGTGCATAGTGAGGCTTTGTGTTCTAATAATATGTGTTGATGATAAACCCATTGAATTCTCATCTCAAATACACTTACTTGAGATTCAAAGCTAGAAATTAGTGCGCATCCACTTTTTCTTATCCATTCTGGAAGTTTTTGAAAACACAAAAAAAAACGTAAAAAAATCTTAATTTATAACTTTGAACTCAACCTGTCTTCAGAAAGGACAACATATAAATAACCCGTATAACCCAGCATATTCAGTAATGATTTTATACATATGCAGACCAATGCACAATCATCCAAATGCGGTCTTGCTATTCAACCAACTTTCTTCTCAGAGATGAAAACTATAGACTACTCGGCTTCACAAATCATATGCAACCAAGAATGAGTGTAGTTGAGCCATTCCTCCACAGATTACTTTAGATTATTTTCCTATTTTTTATTATATACCTTTTTCCGCATGGTCATTTTCACTTTGTAGATCATTTGAGCTTGAATTACCACAGCATGTGGCTATAACGGACCGCGTGGTTGTGGTTAGATGTCGCCTTGAAAATTCGAGGTCTTCTAGCCATTTTATACTACCATGTGTAGGTTGGCTCTTGTTGGGGACTTCGTGTGCCATTTGTTTCCCTCTTCATCTTAGTTTCCTAAGGTTACACCCGTATCCGGATGAACGGACATGTGTATCTACTTTTGTGGTTGCATATGTGCATTCATTTCAGGCCTGATGAAGCCAACAAGCAGAAATATGTATTGTTCAGGTTACCTATCCTTTTTTCTGCTCGAATCCACCTTCCTTCTTTCTGCGGATCTAGCCCATTATTTTCCTATTTTTTTGTTATAGGTATACCTCCGCATGATCATTTTCTCTTTATATATATATATATACAAGTATGCCAAGGACACAAAACCTTTATAGTTTTTTAAAATCTGTCCAGTGGCAGAAGAAAAAAAAAGGCAAAACCAAAAAAGAATAAAAGTCGCTCATACTTCGTTTTAAAACGTTTAAGATTATCTGATCATTTTTGAAAGAAAATTTAGAGGTAAGAAACCTTGGGCTGGGTGGGGCTTGTAGGGGGGTGGGGAGGGCTTATCTTATTTTTTAATGTTAGTACATCTATTTCCTCCCAACCTTGGTAATTCTAAGCACCTACTACACATATTTCTCACATCATAGACTTCTCCGTACATTATCCCTTAAAACTTAAAAATATTCTCAGCTGAAGAATCGCGTACCACCGTGCCGGCCTTGGTGAGTGTTTCCTATGCACTGTCATATCTGACCGGGGAATGGCGACATTTCCAGATGCACTACCGGTAGGGCAGGGAAAGAATGTCCAGAGACTAATTTGGACCTGTTTCGAATCAACCTACTTGACACCATTTTTGTATTTTGGAAGGTTAAATCATTGAAACAGAAGGCGAGCCAAGGAAGTATGTCACAGGAATGCAAAGAGGCGGCAAGCAGTTTCAAGGACTACAACAATCCCCAGATGGCGTTTCATTTGACCAAGTTGCTACGGCAGATACACACGTACCAAAAGAGATACAAACAGGATGATATTGCTCTTTAGCATATCTTATTAAATTATTGTATACCAATACCCGAGTTTCATTTGAGCGAAACCTTTGAAGTTTTCGAAATAAAGCTAAGGTAACCAACTCGCTCAGAACTGTATGTCCCTCTCTGCCTCATCAACAATTCATCCAATCACTTGAATTTGAAACCTTCGAGGTAGTGAAATGGCAGATCGACTGGTTAAGGTAGCCGTCTTCTCTGGACAAGAAAATCACTATATATATATATCAATATGGTTTTGTAGCAGAAAAATCTACCACAGATGGTATACTAAGTCTAGTGAATCAGATCACCCAAAACCTTGATGAGAAAATTCCATAGGTTTGTGCATTCAAAATTAACTCAGCAGGTAAAATAGTCAGTTTTGCTAATGATACGGTAATACTATATAAAGGGCCAGACTGGTATGATGTAAAGAGAATAAGTGAAAATGACTCTTGTAAAATCATTGACTTTTTCAACTTTCGAAACTCAACCGTGAACTTTGGAAAACCCAGTTTCTAGTCTTATCATCGGTAAGCCACCTATCTGATTATTCAAGTCTGTCCTTCAAAATAAGCAATACAAATTTGAAAATTGACAGAGTGGATAATATCAAATATTTAGGAATTTTTTGGACCAACATTTGAGATGGGACAGTCATGCAGCCTACATTTTGAAGAAAATAAGATTTGTTTCATACAAAATTAAATTCTTCATAGGCACATTGACAGAAAATCATATGAGTACTATAATATCATTTCTTAATGGAGCCGCGCCTAATGTATGGCATATGAGCATGGGATACCGCATGTCCAGCGTACTTAAGCGACAAAGAAGTTTTACCGAGAACTGTTTTAAAAACCATGTTCCAAAAACCAAAATTATATACAACAAACGTTTTATTATATAAATATTATAAACTATCAGCCATTATCACAAAGGTGTCAGTGAGCGCGATAAAATCACACAAACTCGATACTCGACATAAATTACATGCAAAAACTGTCCCTAAACCTCGTAAGTCCATAATGAAGCGATCGTTTCTTCTATTTGCCTCCACAATTATATACTAAGTGACATACGCAAAGAGCAAGGGGCACTGGACGCCGCCGTAGAACAACAGACCGTGAAGATCGCCACCTAAGATTATTGGCCTTAAGGGACCGTTTCTCCACTACCAGGTCCATTGCAAATGAATGGTTTGCAGAACACGGAAGACCTATTGGCATGCGAAGTGTTTACCGACGAATGAGAAGTTTTGGCTTGTTTTCATACTGGCCACACTGGGTCCTCCCTTTAACTCGAGAACACCGACGTAATCGCCTTGAGTGGTGCAGACAACGGTCACTCTGGGATCAGGAATAGAACAGTATTGTCTTTAGTGCCGAGTCTAGATTTTGTTTAGGTATGCACGATGGTCGTGCCAGGGTTAGAAGGCGACGTGGTGAAAGGAGGAATCCCCAGTTTTTTGTTGAAAGACATGTTCATCACACTGTTGAAGTTATGGTTTGGGGTGCTATAGCTTATGGTTCCAGGTCACCTTTAATCTTCATCAGAGGTAACATGAACGCGCAGCGTTATATCCACGAAGTTCTAGAACCCCATCTTTTAGTCTATCTTTACACCCTGGCAGATCCAAGTTTCCAACAAGATAATGCCCGACCACATGTTGCAAGAGTCACAATAGACTTCTTTCAACATAATGATGTCACATTGTTACCATGGCCACCAAGATCTCCCGACTTATCCCCAATTGAGCACGTGTGGGATATGATGGGTAGGAGATTGCTCAATTTGCAACGTCCTCCTCAGACTCTAGAAGCACTTCGAGAGGAGTTGGTGGTTGCCTGGAATGAGATACCATAGGAGGACATTGACCACCTGATCAGAAGCATGCCTAGGCGCGTTGGAGAATGCGTAGCACATCAGGGTGCATCCACACATTATTAAAGGTCAAAGGGCTTTAAAGCAGTGCAATTATTTTGAAATTTTTATCATTTACTTATTATGCTTCATTAAGTACTTATACCAAATTTTATTAAAATAAAACCATTTAAACTAGGTGTTCGGATTTATATGTCACTTAGTATATGAACATGTACCAAAAGACTTAAAACTATTGGCAAACACGCGTAATTTTGTGCTTTCCGGAAGGCAGCATGGTTCTAGAGTTGGCGATTCAACTATTGATGCCATTTAAGAAGTGATGGATTATACCAACTCAACTTGGACAGGAAATCATAGGACGCGAAACTCCTGCGTGCTGGTCACCCTAGACGTCAAAAACGCCTTCAATTCTGCCAGGTGGAAGGACAGCCTTGCCGTACTTGAGCATCAATTCAAGGTGACAAATGTATCTCCTGAACGTATTAGCGGATTAAATCCATGACAGGGAATTGATTTATCAAACAACGTAGGGGTTAGAAAGAAGGCAAGTCACAGCTGTGGTTGCGCAAGGATCTGTTCTTGGTCCCGAGCTCTGGAACATCATGTATGACGGAATACCGAGAATGGAGCTTCCGGACTGGGCGAGGCTCATTGGGAATGCATATGATATCGTTGCAATCGTTCAAGCGAGGGACCCAGGTGCAGCTGCGTGACTGGCTCAAGCTTCATGGTCTACAGCTAGCAGTTGGTACAACAGAGCTAGTAGTGCTGACAAGATAGAAGAAATTGATTGAATTGAAAGTTGCTCTTGGTTGTGTGACCGTTGAAGCATCTGACACGGTTTAATATCTAGGAGAGATAATCGACGTGAAGCTGACGCATTCCAAGTATATTCAAGCAGCTAAAATAGTCGCATCGCTATCCGAACTCATGCCCAATATAAATGGACCTAGGGTGAGCAAGAGACCAAGAGACGAACGCTCATGTGTGTTGAGCATTCGATTTTGTTGTATGGCGGTAAAATATGGACAGATATTTTAGACTTGCAGAAGTATGGGAAGAGTCTGGCGTCAGTACAGCGGGTAGCCGCACTTCGTTTAGTCAGCGCTTATCGGAGAGAGAGGACGCGGTACTGGTAGTGGCGAGAATACAGCCAATCGATCAAGCTACTGTACAATACATAGATGCAAAAGTGGAGACCCAATTACTAACGCACAAACTAGAACCATCACGCTACGTAAATGGCAAGAACATGTAGCAACATGGAACCATTTGCTCATCCCGGACACAGATGTGTCGTATGACAGGCTCCATGGAGAGGTTAATTTTATTCTCTCTCAGTTTTTCACTGGCCATGGACTTTCTAACGCCTACCTGCATCGTCTCAAGCAGATAAACACACCGCAGTGCGGCTTCTGTGCGGAGGACGACAGCCTAAGGCACACATTCTTTGACTTCCCCAGATGAAATTCCAGGAGACAGCTTTTTGAATTGCAAGTAGGTGAGAGACTGATCCCGGAGAAATTGTAAAGCTGATGGTTAGGAACGAGAGGTTTTGGAATTATATTGCAACGTATATGTGGAAGAAATCCTTAAGGGAAAGAAGAGATTGCAAGCTAGTACATAGGTGCACGACGTGAGGCTGGCAGCACCGTTTCTGAAGAAATGCGAAAGCGGTACCAGAACGATGTTACCAACGAAGAACGGCACTATATTCAGGAGGCAGGGGTTTTCTACTGGAGTGGGATCCTCCAATCATCGCAAAGAGCGGCGCGTGCAACTTCACCTCCGCAGCTCGGCTTTTCAAGAAAGAACACCATCACGTTTTTCCTCTGACAATAAAAAAACTACCACTACTACTACACAAGTAGGCGTGATATAGTCTTTTCGAGGAAGCTTGAAATGAAACAGCTGGTCATATGAAAGGGTTGATTTCTGTATTAACAGTAATAACCAGTACTGCAAAATTTATCCAAGCCTCCCTGATACCACTATTACATTCAATGTACTCTACTCGTGGATGTATTGTTGGATAAGCTACAGCAAAAACATATCTACACCGTTTTCGCCTCGAGGAATCTGATACATGCATCTGTAATGGGAGTAAGGATGATATTAGTCATTGGTTGTCTCAATGCAAATTCAACTCAACTGCTCTAGTTCCTATGAGAAGTGAGCCGGCTGCACTTGGCGTTCCATTTCCTCAAAATCAAACCTCCCTTCTGTACCTAAGCACTTGAAGTTGATCATTTCGAAAAATTCTGTGGGGCATCTTCAAGACAGCCATACGTAGAATTTGATCAACGACTATCAACTATTTATAATCCAGTATCCGAAGCTACAGTTAGATTGTTGTGTGATTGGAGTCGGTTTCTACCTGTGTTCTTATATCTACTACCCGTTGCCTGTGTTGTTTGTTTAAAAAAAAATTAATGCTTTTCGTTGAAAATTCACTCAGTCTTCAAATGAAATTGATGCTCTTAGTCAAGGTCATCGACATACTTGAGCAAAGAGTTTGTTGCTCTTATTGCTTCCGGTGTCGAAAATAGGGATTTCCATTTCAGAAAAGCGTCTTGGCCTTCAAATGACCTTGAAAGTCATAATCAAGGTCACGTCCAAGGTCACCGTTATTGTTTCAAACCTCACAGCTTTATCCCACAACATTTTTCTTGATGAAACGTATTTTTTGAAAATCTTGTCCTTTTTCTACCTTGTCTTTGGAGGTCGTAGTCAAGGTCACGTTCGAAACCACCATTAAGTGAACATTTTCCAACCTTACGACTTTGTTTTGCAAAATGTTTCTCTGGGAACTGTACTTCTTGGGATATTTTGATCGATCCACTCCTTTGAAAACGCTGTATATTTGCGCGGATAGAACCAAGGCTATAGTTTTCCTCGGAAGTTTTAGATTGCAAAGTACTATTTTTAGTCGAAGATTGCATAACAATTAACCGGTGTGTTGCGACAAGGGCTCTGGGTAGGATTTCACATTTTCAGATGACTTTTGGTGTTTTGGGAAGGATGACCGACGGTAACGTGTCTGGTACATTTAAAAATGTTAGATAACGTCATGCTCGCTTGTCCCTTTGGGTGGCTGGACTCCCTTTCGGGAGCGGGAATGCCCACCACTGGTGATCCTGGGTGCTATCTTAAAATTACATTGAAGGAATGGCGCAATCTCATCGTGTTACAGGACCGTTCAGACTATTATAGTAAGACATTGTATAGGAATATGAAAAAGGGAAATAGGAACAAAATGTCAACTGGAAGACCGAAAACAAAATATGTTGTCACAGAGTTGTCAACTGTACTAGAAGAAGGCCACAGTGGTGGTCGAAACATCACACAATGATCAGACATCGGAACATTCATGTGGTATTGGTTTGGTCAGACAATGGAGTATCATGAACATGAAAACCACGGGATAAGTTTTAGGAGTTACATTAACGTTAATTAAGTACCGGAAAAAGATAACTCCCAAATGTACCACAAGCTCAACCAATCAAAAAATGTTTATTGTTACTATAACGAGGCGTTTATGACAGCGGATGAGAAACCCAAAATAAGCAATTTCGGGCGCGCAGTTTTAGAATAATTCGGTAAAGTGGACATGAAGGTCGTCCAACAAGTCTTAACCAAATTGTCTGTTATTGAGGATCATGGTCCGCTTACCAGCTTTATCGATTTTTTTTCATATTATTAAAACATGTACAATCAACCATTAGTATTAAGATTTTAATAAAAGTTCATTATATCGTTGATCAGGCGCAACACATTTTTTTCTCAAAACTAATGTTCCGCCCGTTATTCTTGCAAGATTCAAAAGTATTGGCAAGAACACCATTTATGAATCAAATAAGCCCTTAATTCCTTTACCCAACCCACGCTTTCTTCCGATGCACATTCCAAAGCACATCTGCACCAAATCACTCGCTAATATTCAAATCGCCACGCAGCTAATGAATACGAGCATCACTATGGAATGAGTCTCTAATTGCAGCTTGTGAACCCCCCTATTGTTCCAGCATCAAAATGATGACTGTAATAACACCACGCACTTTGTGGGGTCCTCACTCGATGACACAACGGTGGGTCTAGGGGCCCTATCATCACCATGAACAACTGGTAATTATATCAGTTGTTGCCCAAACGTATGGTTAGTTTAATGGATCTATTGAAAGCAGCGAGAATTTTTGTAACGGTTTTGCAACGAAAAATAGTAGTGTGCGGGTGTTTCGACAGTAGATTGTTTCGTAAAAATGTACATTCTTGCTTTGGATGAATGTTAGTCTTTGTTTTATTATTATGCAGGTGTCTTCACAAAAGTAGTTACGAATAATGAGGTATGCCGGCCATCTCAGTGGCGTTTTTGAAAGCACAGAAACACCCTTTTTTTGAACGAACGATCAGTGTAAAAAAATGACCTGTGTTAGTCGCGCCATCCCATTTGAGTATATTTTGACTATACAAGCAGCTGTATATATTTTTAGTATATGTTTCTTTAGGTTAGGATAAAAAATCGGGTTTTTCAACTACATATATCGATAGAGCTGTTTTTGTGATATCGTCTGTTCTTACAAATGAATTAAGGAAGCGATAGTTGCATAGATACAATCAATAATAATAAATGCCTTTATTAATACACATACGCATCAGTTTAACCAAAGGGCTACTCTTACACTTAACCTCACAGTCTTAAACTTCACCTCACAATTGGCATTGATCGTCGTACATTGCGTTGTGAAGAGGTGCTTTAATATGTTCGTTTTGCTATTTTCAACAGCTTAAGCGAATTTGATAGAGGGTGAATAGTGCACTTGTGTGAGGCTGATTGATCTTTTAGAGAAATAGCCGCCAGAGGAGGTTGAATGTGTCAGTAACCCGGACACTACCAGTGGTCCGATAAATGTTATATTATTGGTACTAGCTATTATTTTATATTAATATTTGAAGTCATATACTTGCTGGCAATTGGTACCAGATTTATCAACTAGTTTGTGACAGTTTACAAAAATTGCACATCCACATATTGATAACATTACTGGCGCGTCAAGAACAGCATGCATTCCCCAATGTTTGTCATTTGTGTAGTGAGTGACATAAACTTTAAATGCAAGTAGAATCGTCAGCTGACAATATTTAAATATTGTACTTATTGCGTATGCAGAAGACATTCAAAATTTATGAAATAAATTAATCTTAATATTTTATTTTAACATTTTGAGGTCAAATTGGAGTGGCCGCTGACGGGATCATCATACTAGTTAAAATCATATCCAATCCAGTGGCGTGATCTATCTTTTTCTCTTTAAAGATGGAAAGTATCAAGCTTTTCTCTTGGAATTAAACAAACAAAAATACGACTGAAGCCCTAGCCAGTGGACAAACGGCGAAAGATAACAAATAACGTGGATTATGGCCAGTGGTATTGTGTCCTACTACTGGAATGCCCGAATTTTCATAGCATCCCAATAACCGACCACTTCTACTTTCCCGGCATTTTTTCACAAGACCGTGAAATAAAATTTCATATTATCAAGAAAAAAATAATTCTGTATTATATAGTGAAAGCAGGCTAAAGGAGTGAGTTGAAGCTATGAGAAATGTTGGGAAATTGCTCGAAATCTGTAAACAGTATGGTACTGTCGAGCAAGACCGGATTAAAGGAAAAATTAGTTTCTTGTTCATTTTTACCAAGTTTGGATGTATTTTTGATAAAATATGTATCTGTATTACATGGACTCGGTATGAGTATGCTCAAAATTTTTATCTTAAAGTCTTAGGGCCGCATCGTACAATTGTAGGCCGCCTCCATGGCCTCCTTGATTTTCATTGTCCTTCTCTCCTTCAGAAAGGCTGGGGTATTCCTAGATTTATACTGTTCTGTGTCAGCGCTCTCCTAGTTAAATTTTCTTTTTGTATTGTAAGAAATTTCAGACCGATAAGACAGATTATGAAAATCAAAAGCATGGAACAATTTGATGCATATACAGGGTGTCCCGAAAAAAGTGTGCAATATTCTACCAGCGGTTTCTAGAGCTTAAAATAGGAAGAAAAGTTTATATAAACATAGGTCGACAAACGTTCCCTAAGGGAGCTACGGCCTTTTAAAGGGGCTCCACGGAAGATGATTTTTTCCTTAATATTTCCGAAACGTGTTGAGATAAAGACATAAAATTCGGTATTCTAGCCTAGTATTTTATGCTGGATTTAAAAATATTAAAAATTTTAGACAGTTTTGTTTGGAAGCGTATGTCACAGGGACGGACTCAGGTTATTTTAGCTCCAAAATTTTTGTGTGATTAAATTTTTGAAATTCAATTTTAGAATTTGAAAATTTAGGGTTTTCTACATAAAAAAGGTACTCTTATTGAATATCGACAAATTGTGCCATTTTTTGAATAAAATCATACTAAAAAAATTGTCACATGATAGGAAATGTACTGCGAATTTAAATGAATTGTTGCGTAATTAGCCATGGCAACGAAAAAACTAATTTAATAATTGGTAAATATTACATAAATACATATTTCTATTGCAACATAGCTAACTAACATTTAGGCAAAAACAAAAGAAATTTTTTCTACAAACGAAATTGAAATTTGTTTAAAAAAGAAGACATACAGTTGAATATACTTAAAACTAGCTTTACAATAAGTGTTCAAATAAATTCCCATTTTGTTGGATACAGAGTCTCGCTCGACGAACTAATGATTGCATAGCCCGAAAAGTGGAAAACCTTTTTCTTCTTATTTCATTTGCAGCCTGATGGATTCTTTGAAGCAAATCTTCTTGAGTATTTACTTCAGTCGAGTAAACAATATCTTTTAATGACCCCCAAAAATAGAAATCCAATGGATTTAGGTCAGGTAAACGTGGAGGCCACGCTATAGGACCTCCTCGGCCTAACCGCCTGTCTGGAAAATTGACATTCAACCAATTTCGAACATTGCGTCCAAAATGTGCAGGGGCGCCATCATGTTGAAAAAACATATTTTCTTGAAACTGCTGGCGCACATCGAATGGTGTTATATCCATGAGCTCATTCTGAAGAAAGTTCAGATACACCTCTGAATTAAGACGATTGGGAAGAACAAAAGGCGCAATTACTTGATCCCCAATTACTCCTGCGTCCTGCCCATAAGTTCAATGAAAATCTATGTTGGAAATTTGTACGGCGAACAACTTTTGGATTTTCATCTGACCAGTGATGCATGTTATGGAAATTAAAAGCACCATTCCTAGTAAATATTGACTCATCCGACCATAATATTCTAGGAATAGTGTTTTCATTTGCTAATATCCACTGGCAAAACTCGATTCGTGGTAAAAAATCTGCCTCCGTTCCATGCTGCACTCGTTGAAAATGATAAGGATGTAATCCTTGCATCCTTGTCATTCTTCATATCTGAAATTATTATTTTTAGGATAAAAATCAAATAGCTATTCATAATTGTTTCTTACTATTGATCGAGGTATATCCATAATTTATGAAACATTTCGTATGCTTATTTGCGGATAATTTTCAAACATACTTAAAGCAATATCCATACGATGATTTCCCAGTGGCCTTCTTGAGCCCTGCATGCGCTGAAAACTTCCATGGTTTGACAAATTCCGGTGAATATCAGTAAACATTCGACGTCCAGGTACTATGCGATTGGGAAATCTTCTTTGATATTCTCTTACGGCTGCCAATGAACTGCCATTGCAAAACCCGTACACAAAATGCATGTCATTCAGTTCCCTGTCTGTAAATCTTGACATTTTAAATCGATTTAATAAAAATTTTGATTTTAATCTAGTAATTTTACACTGCTAATGATGTCAGCTTAACGTCAAAATAAGTCATAACAAATCAAAACAACTTTTGTTTGCAGTCATGGCTAACTATGTATAATCAACAATTCATTTAAATTCGCAGTTCATTTCCTATGTGACAAATTTTTTAGTTTGATTTTATTCAAAAATGGCATCTGTTACCGATATTCAATAAGAGTACCTTTTTTATGTAGAAAACCCTAAATTTTCAAATTCTAAAATTGAAATTCAAAAATAGAATCACACAAAAATTTTGGGGCTAAAATAACTGAGTCCGTCCCTGTTACATACGCTTTCAAACAAAACTGTCTAAAATTGTTAATATTTTTAAATCCAGCATAAAAAACTAGGCTAGAATACCAAATTTTGTCTTTATCTCAACACGTTTCGGAAATATTAAGGAAAAACCATCTTTAGGGGAGCCCCTTTAAAAGACCGTAGTGCCCTTAGGGGACGTATGTCGACCTATGTTTATATAAACTTTTCTTCCTATTTTAAGCTCTAGAAACCGCTGGTAGAATATTGCACACTTTTTTCGGGTCACCCTGTAGATATTTGTAACATAACCTCCAAATAGTCCGGCTTTCCGAAGGACAGGAAAAACTATGAAAATCAAGGAGGAATGACTTACGGTAAGGCTCTTAATGACAGGTGATTTGATATTTCTATTCTACTATCGCCAAATTTTAAATACGGTTCTGTCTAGAACTGGCCACTGCTGTCCGACAACTTGAAACTAGCCGGCCGACTAGTAGAACCTTCTGTCCCAGTACTGGCAAAATAGCGTCTTTTTGATTAATATTTTTTTATAAAATTACAGGAATATCGATAGGCAGTGCATTTGTTGTTGGCGAAAAGTTAACAACGCTATATGATCGCCTCCTTTGTATTCTACTTTTGTCTAAACTGCCCGACAACTGGCACATTCACTCTACACAGACATCTGGACACAGTGGTGTAGGGTATGTTAGAAGAACGGCCTACACCTAGATCGCCACCTAGGCTTTTGGCTGCACCATGACTTAGAAAACGACTTTCTGAAGGGCTTGGTATGCAAATATTGCCCAGACATTATTGCACTAAATGAAATACTTGTAAGCGGTAGTAGATATACAGGACAACATTAGGTTATTGCCAGATGGATATTTCCCTCAACAGTAGGACGGGACCAAAAAAAGGGGGAGATGTGCCTATCCTAACGGTAGATTTTAATACATATGTATATTCTTTCATAAAACTTTATAAACACAAAGAAAACTAAATAAAACATACATGAAAGTAAATAAATATCACGTTATTTCGTAAAAAACAAAATATTGCATAAAGACAGGTAAATAAAAATACAGCAATAATATATAAAAATAAAAATAAACTTTGGCGATAAAACTAATAAAGACTAATTTATTCAAATAAAAATAGTAATATACAATAATAAAAATAAACTTTGGCGATAAAACTAGTAAATACTAATCATTTTAAATGTGAATCAGTCAGTTCGGAGTTTTTCCTATGCATCTCCGAATTATGTAACTTCAACAGCCCTCCGGAATCAAAACAATGGCACGATTGGTTTTTTGATCTCAAAAAGGTTTTGCCATGAAGTCGCCCTACAATACTAGAAGTAGATAACCTATCTCGCTCTTTCGTTTTCAGCAAATTAACTTGTGAAAATACTCGCTTAACATTTGCAGAGGAGTGAGGCAGGCATAACAAATTAAAAACAAAATCAGTTAAAACTGAATACATAGGAGAATTGTCTTCAAATCGCATATTTCTAACAGAAATCCAAAATTGCACAGTAATCGCCATTGATTATCTAATTTTTGTAACTCAGACTCCTTGACTAGATTTGGAAAATGTTCAGCTAAGTAGTACATTATGCTAGAGTGATGCTAGCGCTTGATTTGGTAAACGTAAGTACGTGATTCACCTAGTTTAACATCGGTTAAATTGATGGCGAGACCGATATCTCTAGCTATTTTTAGGTTTTTCGAGGAGTGGAAGGTGAGAAGTATAAAAAACGTTTTATAGTAAAAACACAACAGTAGCATCTATGTAAAAACAGTAGATATCCTGTTAAAACAGGTGATCTGGTAGCACTGGGCATAAGTATATTATATTAAAGATATCACCTGGGATTTAGTGGGTACAAGAATGTATATTTCAAATGCTGTATCCTGGCACCAGCAGCAACTTTTCCTAGAGGAAAACCGCAATAAGATTGAAGGCGCCCGTGCCCGCATCTAACTAAACCAGGGACGCTCACTTCAGGTTTTGCAGGTTAACTTTCTCACTCAACATATCACTTGCGTAAACGATGAAATAAAACAACTTCTTTTTAAAGAAGATTCAGTAGTATTTGGTGATCTCAACGCCAAACACCAAATACGTGGTGCTAGTAGGAATACTGGAGGCCCCATAATTACATCGACCACAAGGAATGGTAGTATTTTGGCAAAGCATAACTTAGATCCAAGATCACTACACCTTGTCAAGGAATACTGGATGCTGCTGTAATAAAGTGGCCTCATATACAAAGATGAAATGCAATGCCACTCGCTTACCGTTGCTGCCTAATCCAAATTAACATCATAAAGGCCACACCAGGTGCGAGACTATTCAAACTTCTAGCTATCAGAGCTCGCTATACCCACAGATCAGTTGAATGTGTTGTCGTAATTGCACATATCGAAGCCTCTCTTTTCCAGGCATTAAGACGAGATGACACATCTTAGGAATATATCATACGATCAACTTTTTCCGCAGAGAAACCGTCTTCGTCGCTCAAACCAAAAATCCAATATCCACGGCGCATGTCAAGAAGCTAGGATAGAAGCACAAAACGCAATAGTTCAGCGAAAAGAGGAAAAATTGGTCAAAGCTATTGAGCCATAAGACGATCAAACAACTGTAACGGATCCAGCGCAGACTTAAGCAAGATTTTATGGTTTCTCTCAATCATCAGTTGCTCTAATAAACAGCTTTTTAAAAAATAGATCGCAAAGAATTGTCATCGATATGAACACCTCCCCTGAGGCTTTAGTTTCATCGGGAGTGCCTCAAGGGTCGGTTCTTGGGCCACTTCTTTTTATTTTATTTTATATATCTGCGATCTTGACAAGACTATTAAACACTGCAATATTCAGTTTTTTGCAGATGACTCGCAGTTATACAATAATTTTAATACTGATAATATAATAATTGCTGCGGCTCAAATTAATGAAGACTTGAGGTCTATCGACAAGTATGCAAAAATTCATAATCTTAAATTACATTCAGAAAAATCAAAAGTAACTATATTCACTCCTAAATAATTTAGAAATAAAATTAAGAAATATTCGACAATATCATTAAATGGTGAAAGTATAAAAGTATGTGAAACTTTAAAAAGTCTAGGCATATCTCTTTATGAATGTGTGAATTTTATCTCTCATGCGATCAATGTTACAAAAAATTGTTTTTTAATACTTCGGCAATTATACTTGAACAAACAAATTCTCGATTAAAAAACTAAAAAAATTCTCTGCGAGTCATTAATTATTTCAAAAATTACATACTGCGACATTGTTTATCATCCGTTTTTAGATTCAGTATCTGTCAAGCGCTTACAAAAAAAACAAAATTCATGTTGCAGGTTAATCTGTAACTTGAAAAAATATGACCACCTTACCTGCTCGTTCATAAAATTGGAATGGTTATCTATTCCTAATATATTTAAATTGCATTTACTATGTTATATTCACAAGCTTTTACTTACCTCAATTCCCCCATTTTTGAAAGATAAGTTAAAATGTCGTGGTTCTATGCACTCACAAGATATTCGCTTTATTGATACAATAACAGTTGCTCCTCACAGAACTTTATTTTTTACTAAATGTTACCCTCTGATACTAAAACTTCAAACTTCAAGAATTTTAAAAATTATTTAAGAAAAATAATTTCAGAGCAATCTCTACTTCTGCTCATAATATATGCATCAATATGTATGTATAATGTTATACTTTTATCCAATATTGATTTACCTATGTTTTACTCATTTAATTTATTATTTTTTTTTATTTTGAAACTCTGCATTTTAGTGGTTGGTATATATTTTTTTGAATGGACATTTTACGGGTTAAGTGGTAGAATAGCTTATGCTAAACTTCGCCCAATAAAGACGTTTTATTATTATTATTATTTTTCTCAGCCGCCTTGCTTCCTAACACCTAAGAAACCATAAGAAATCGATGAATGTTGCCTTAGTAACCGACATCTCAATTCAAGAATAGTGTCAGTCCAGTTACGTAAATTCACCACTCCAACCTCTGTGTAACCACACTGAACTGCATAAAGCAATTCACCTTTCTAAAAACCAACCCAACTAACAATTATCACTCCTATTAGAGTTGCAATGATGATTATACAGTATTCCTTACACAGCATTGTATACTGTAAGAACATTGGCAAAACCCTCTTAGAACACCTAATAAGACACTTCAGTCATTTAAGAGGTTGTATAAGGGCTGCATACAACAAAAGTGTAAGCCTCTTGCAGCCGCTATAGGACATTTGCGTCAGTGCAAGATTCAGTTTTTGTCAACTATACAACTATTCTGTTACGTGATTCTACTTTATTGCAACCAAACTACTTCTTATGTATTGTATAGACGAAGTGAAGAATATATAAGTAACACAATACAGTCATCTTGTTTACTTACATATCGGCCATTGTGAATTTCATACACAGGTATATGTTAAACTTCTACACTGTGATATAGGGCTATTTAATTACTTGCGCAGCAAATTTTATTGTGATTATCATGCAAAGTGGTTACGCAATTTCTATGGGCTTCGTATTTGATTCATATTTTGATAATGATCAAAAGTAAGTAAATCCTATATTTAGAGACAATTACACTAATGTTTATCACTTTATATCTGTAATTTCGAACTGAAACATAATTATTTAATATCAAATAGAGGTATAAATGTTTTCCCAATATGGCGGGTGGTTGTGTATAATCATGGCATCGTCCATGTTGTCTTTAGTTTAATAGAATATTTTGGTGTTGCCTGTAGTTATACAACAATTTAAGAAATGTCAAAAATGAAATACCGACAGAGTCGAATGATTTACCTAGAATTTGTACCAGATCTATATCTTCTGTTTGAACAGTTGATAAAACCTTTTTAACCAATATGCATGCGTTGTTTGTCTAAAAACATTGGTTATGGCATTTTAACAAAAATATGACAGCAGAAAGTTAGGTTATGGTGAAGTTGTATACCAACATATTTAGCATATGTACAGCTTTTAACAGTTACTAAACAACAGTTGTATAAGTGCTTCCGTTGGGAGCAATTTGTTGACTAAAGTAGTAAATTTGCACAGCAAAACCACAAGGCTCTGGTTTGTTTTATAAACGTTACCATGGATGCCACAACACAACCATTTTGACTAACCTGCAAATATGCCGTATAAAATAGTTGTATAAACGTTTATGCAACAGTTAAAAATTGGTCCTATAAGGTGTTGTGTAACTATGCTATAAGAATATTTTAAACACCTCATTTTAGAGCAAATATGTTGCAGAAAGCAAATTTGCATTCCACACAACATTAAGCCAGCATTTTGGTGTTCAGGCAACAATAACAGAGAGCTTTTATGGCTGAACGGTTCTTTTACCAAAAGCTTATAGCACTACTTTGCTAGTTGAGAAATATTATCTGCAGCTGATGGAATCCGTACAAGCCCTTTGTATTACATCCATGTGTCTAGTGGTGAAAAGGCATATTCTGCATGTGATCAACTTTATCAACGACTTTATCCTTACTACAGGATAGTTACCAATATGATGGAAACAAGGATATTGCATTGGGTTAGTGAATGTGCAAAAACAAACTACATTGCGAGAACTATTTTCTCGCTCAAATGACGTGTTAAATCGTTCCTCAAATCCATATCGCGCTGTTATCCTTACTATTACAATAAGTGGGGACTGAAATTTAATGCGCAAAAGAGTGACTGTATCCAGTTTTCCACGGAACCACCGAAATATCATTAAAATCGGGAATAAGACGCTGCCAATACGTGAAGGAATAAGATGCCTTGGAGTTAGTCTTAACAACAGGCTCTCAGCAAGGTCTCACATCAACGCTCGCTTACGTAAAGCTGAAGCAGCACCTGAGATGTTGGACCCCATAATTGGATGGAAATCAAATGTCGACGTTGATGTAAAGGTGCGAGTGATTGACGTGTGCTTTGTTCCCATTTTTGAGCATAGATCTGTGCAACTTCTACCAAGAATAAGTCGCTTGAATTCACCTGAGGTCGGCTTGAAGAAAGCCTATCAGGTTGCAGGGAGGTCTCCGCATTGTCCCCAACGACACAACTTTGGGGAAATGCTCGGCAAGATCGTACTATTTCATGGTAGCAAAACACAAGGACTGAATTTCTCTGGCCTCGGCACCCCCCTCCGCCCGTAAAGGAGGCATCATAAAACCAAACGGACATAGCAGATCTTATGGTAGCTGCCTCGCGACCATGGATGCTCGTACAAATACAACGAGATTGCTTCTGGCACACAAATTAATATTTCTCTCTCTCGGAGATCTTAATGAAGACTGATTTAAGCAAAGAAGTAGATTGGCATCAAGCGAACGGCCTCGATGTATTATATTTTTTATAGAAAAAACTGTAATATTAAATATCTATGATAAATAAATTTTGAATGATTGATTGGTTTGCGAGCATGAAAAGCCTATTACAATGAATTGTTTATCGATGTATTAACAGGTTTGACTTACTTCATACGTCTTCAGTTTGTCTTACCTCGAATGGAATAAGCCTTGTTTTTAATAATAAATCCAGTTTCTGTTCGGGTATGCCGTAATAGCTGTGCAAGGGTGAGAAGGCGACGAGATTCTCAATTTTCTATGGAAACGCATGTGCACCAAACTGTTGGAATTATGGAGATTAGCGCTATTGTTTAAAAGATCACCGCAGATTACCTTTGGGAGAGGTAACATGACCGCTGTGCGTTATATCCAGGAAATCAGGGAACCACATGTGCTGCTTTTTATACAGACGCATACGAACACACTTTTCCAACAATATAATGTTCGACCACATATAGGCAAAATTACGTTTATCCATTTTGAAAAAAAACAATTCGAGTTGATGCCTTGGCCGCTTGAGCTCTCGATCTTTCACCCATTGAATACGTCTGGGACATTATGAGAAGAGTATTACTAATTTTACCATATCCTCCACAGACTTCTGAGGCACTCAGGTACGGGGTAAAAGTAATTAGGGATAAAATACCTTATGAGGAAGTCGATTATTTATCTGATTAGGAATATGTCCAGACGTGTTTCTGAGTGCATGAGACATCCTGGAGGTCCAACAAATTATTGTTTGTGTTGCCCATGAGACAAGCTATCAATATCTCATCGAAACTATAAACTAAACTTGTGAGAATAATCGAATCAGCTTGATAAATTTCTTCGATTTGACAAATCAGCTCATTACCGTTTCCATAACACGAGCCTCGAACTCATAAGGTCATAATATTTTAACAACAGAAAGCAATATAATGTGCTTTAGAAATAACGAATCATTCACAATGCTTGTCAGAAATGGAGTACATCAGGGATCTGTTCTAGGACCTGTATTATTTTTGATTTGTATTAATGATTTACCAAATTGTAACTAAACAAATAAATTAAGATTGTTTGCTGATGACACTACGATGATAAAAACACACACACACACTTCGTCTAATTCACTTCTAACAGAAAGTCTAAGCCAAAAGGAAAACTCTACATGGTGTTTCAGAAAGATTTACTAATATTTCTAAGGTAGAAGTTTTATCCAAAAATAACGAAAAAGTTCCTATAAATATGGGTCCAAAGATGCTTCCCTACCGAAATACAGAATGATGAAGCTTTATTTATGAAATTGAACAAATACCAGTATATATGTACAAGGCGGGTAAAGATACCGAGTTAGGATTTCAGACGTTCATAAGCAATAAACACACAGTTTTCCAGCCTAAACTAAACCAGCGACGTAGAAACTGGGGCACCTGGACACCTAGTAGGAGATGTTTTCTACTCCACTGACCTTTTCGGGGGGCTCGGGGGGCACTTTATAAAATAGATACCATCCAATTTTCCATAAATATTGTTCCTTACGGAAATCAGATCACTCGTGTTGGAGATATTTAGGTTTGAATATTTGAGATAAAATCCTATAAATAGGCTCATTTTGAAAACATACTGAAGGCTTTCAACACTGTTCGTACTACACGTGGACAGGAAACGTGTAATAGATGGCAAGCTACTAATTGAGGATAAGACACGCATATTATTCAATTAATTTTGTAATGAGGTTCTAGCGCTTTCTTCGCATGCGATATAGTATTTCCAGCATCAAGCTTCACGGTGATTTCGGAATAAGCTAAACTTTTTATAAGAATACTTTAGGATTTTATTTCAAATATTCAAACCGAAGTGTCTCCAAAACGAGTCATCTGACAAAAATTCCGTAAGAGACAAGATTTATGGAAAATTGAATGGTAAAATGCACTTATTTTCTCCAAAAAAGCCAATGGCATAGGAAATATTCCTAATAGGGTCCAGGGTTTAGTTTGTCCCAAAAAAATGTGTGTTTATTGTTTAGGATGTACTCACTGAACGTCTAAATTCTTAACTCAGTATGTTTACCCGCTTTGTAGATATATTTTTTAAATTTCATGAATAAAACTTCATCACCCTGTATATCAGTACGGAGCATCTTTGCTCCCATGTTTATAGAAACTTTTTTTTGTTATTTTTGGATGAAGTTCCTACCCTAGAAATATTGGCAGCCCTGTATAGCGTTCGTTATTTTTGTTATACTGAAAACTCTCTAATAATCTTATGCGAGTATTCTTTCGAACAGAGCTGATGTTTCCACCTTGTCTAGTCCGGTGTCATTCCGTTTCCTGAACCATTTAGCAACCTCCACCTTCCCCTTTTTTTTTTCGACCCCTGGTCACCCTCAGACCAGTCGACCACACGGCGTTCGCGTGCCTCATCAATCTGCATTACCACTAAAAGCCTCCTTAATGAATTGACCGAGGCACGAAACGTGCTGAACGTCTGCCGCCGTTTTCGACTCAGTCACACGGTTATCACCTTTCCTAGCTTATCGCGAGGGTCATTTTTTAAGTTTCAGACGGAAATTTCAGAAGGTTTTTTCAACTAATCACAATAATACATAATATGCCTAGTTTGGGAAGTGGACGATTCTTTGGCGAGCACTCTCACAACCCAAGTCGCGTAGCCCCGAAGGATATAACGTGCGATTTTTTTCACTGCTAACACTGTATCCAGCCCATTTCACAAATTCTTTAATTCGTCTAGTCGCCTGATGTCACACTGAAAAACTCAAATTAATGAGTGCAACAGATAGCCGGTTTGGTTTGGACTGGTCCATCCAAGACAACGAATTTCAATAGAGCTAAGCCTTCGAGTATGTTTTCATTGTTTATTGCCAAAACTGCGTAGTTGAAGTGCATACTTTTGAGTTAGGCTTGTAGTGCCGCTCTTTGCAAATTATGTGAGACGTACCATGTGTTAAAACCGTCTACACCACAGTTATCTGCAAACCCTCGCATTTCTAAAAAGTAACACTAAAAACAGTAATTTATTGACAGTCTATGACGATTAGACGACAAACGAGTCTTTCTGGCTCCTTCCACCTAGTCTGGATTCGTTGATCCAAGAAGTATGCGTTTTCTTTTTGTCAACGTTGAAAGTCATTTTCAGACAGAGCTTTTAGTACTTACTCTTGTTTTGATGCTTCGGTATGATCTTTCTCATTTCGATTTAGCGTAGTAGCGAGACAATCTTCCGTTATCCGTTATCAAGATAAAAAAGATCCGCTGGCTGCGAAGAATAGGGCTTATGTTTGCCGGAATTTGTAAGGCTGAATAACCTTAATTAAAATAATTTCACGTTACAAAAACATATTGTTTAAAATATAATAGAAATATGAGTTTCAAATCACAGATAAAAATAAATGCCTGAAATAGGCAGTGTTCTAGATAAATAGAATTGTCTTGATTTTCATTATATACAGGGTGTTTCAATTTCGACCCTCACCATTGGGGTCTCAGAAACTGTAAGATATACGAAGTCGCTTAATTTAGGTAATCAACAAAATGCTGCTTAGAAAGTATCGAAGTTCAATGTACAAGGTGGTCCCCGGAAGTGGAAAGATTTAAATACTTTATGATTCTAAAGGCAATTTAATTTAAATAAAATACAATATAACATCAGCAAACTAGTAATATGCCATTTTTATTTCTAAAAAATAATATCGCGTCATAACACGATGCAACATATCCATATTAATCTTAGTAATTTCTTCAATAATGTTTCTTTTAAGATCCTGAATGGTTTTTGATTTATTAATACCTTTTGCTTTAGGTGGCCCCACAAATAGTAATCGCAAGCCGTTAGACCTGGCGCCTTGGCGGCTAGTCAATGTCTCCTCGTCTGGAAATAACATGTTCCGGAAACAATCCTTGCAAGGAACTTGTTTGTTCAAATTTACGAACCCATTCCTTCATAGCATTGGGAAATGTCGCTGAGCAGCAACACAGTTATTGTTTTTATAGTACGACTTAATCACAAATGAACGTTGCTCGCCAGACTACTGCTCCATGATTTCTAAAAGGCGTACAGTGACAAATAATTTCAAAAAACTATCCATAACCAACTATGCATAGCGGAATAACAACATTATGAAAACTTCCCGCTCCCGGGGACCACCTTGTACTTCAAGAGAGACGGAAAAAACGGGGATGCAATATGGCATAATTAGAATTCCGATATGACATTTCGTCTCTTGTCCTCCAGCATTTTTGTTTGTTCTTATCCATATTGAATTTTAGCGCGGATGAATAGAGTCTTTAATTCTAATTTCAAAAATTGATAATATGTTATACATTGACATTACCAAACCTTAGTTATTTCAGAGAAACAAATATTCCTAGATAGGCCTTGAAATTTTTAGATTTGTTTGTTTCGTATACCTCAAATTGAACATTGCACATTGAACGAGTTTGCAAGACTGAGAAGAAACAAATCAAGCAGGTAACAATGTACAGAGAAGATTCAAGCTTTGCCTACAGAATGACGGACATTTTGATTATCCCAAATTCACTTTCACTTTTTCCTAATTTTATTTGAGAAGATATTTCAAAATAAATTGCATGTAGTACAATTATTACTTAGTGCCGTATCGCCAGTTGTAGGACGCCTTTATGGCCTCCTAGATTTTCATAGTATTTTCTCCCCTTTAGAAAAACTGGGGTATTTCTAGATTTCTATTGTTCCATGTCAGCGTCAGCAATCTCATATTGTAAGCTTATGTTTTCTTTTTGAATCTTAAGAAATTTTGGCCTAATAAAACAGATGATAAAACTCAAGTTTTATCACCCTGAAGCACCTTGGAATTCAAAAAGAAAATCTAACCTTAAAATACGGGGCTTGCACGAAACAGTGAAACACTGGAAAACCAACGAAAATCAACAAGGCCATAAAGGCGTCCTACAATATTGTCGGAACGACTGACGATGAGGCCCTAAGTAACAATTATACTACATGCAAGTTAGTTTGACATCCTATCTCAAATAAAATCAGGAAAAAATAAAAGTGATTTTGAGATAAACCTGGTAGGCGAATTAACTGAGTTTTGGTATTGTCAATACATGACGTGTTATTAACGTGACCATTTATTTTTCTGCCAGAGCGGAATTGTATAATAAAAAAAGCTTTTAGTGTTTTACAAGTTTTCTACTATACAAGAGGGAATATCACAAAATAATCAAGACAATAAACACAAAATAGTTGAGTAGGCACGACTTACTAGGCCCCAGTAGTGGCGTGACCTTTAAGTCGTATTTTTCTATATGTCAGCTGAACAAATTTGTTTCAAAATATCGGGTCTTGTTTTAGATAAGTGTGGAACTCAGTACATGATTTGTGTATATTTATCTTTGTAATCAAAACAGCTCTCATTACTGCGACACTCAACTGTGTTTTATCACTTGTCCATTGCCACGCCTTTTTTATAAATAAGAGGAAACGGTGATGTGGTTCCTCTTTCCTTCTTTTTTTTAATTAATTTAATTAATGAATTAATAAATTACTATAAATGAGATCTAAAGATCGGCCAATGCAAAACAGCTGTCAATTTGCGTACAAATTTAGGCACTAGCTCAATAAATCGGAGAGTAGGGGGAGGGTTAAGGACGCCAGTGACTCAAGACGGATTAAGTCACAAATCCCCGAGTTGTTGGTCGAAACTTGTTTTGCCTGACCATCACACAATGAAAAGAGTCTAATAGTAATGACGAAACCTAATTAACTGTATACAGAGAACCAAATAAAACAAGATATTAAAAACGAATCACAATATATTGCCAAAACAAGCAGCACATATACTCGCCCACTGGAATGCAAGTTAAAAGAAAAGATGTTATTCAATACTACTTGACAATAAAATTATTAGACTGTAATAACTAACCCTGCAAAACGTTTACCATGATACACATGCAAAGGCTTTACAAATATAGGCCTTACAAATAGTTTAACGCCTAAACCTAAACTTATCTGGATAATGGTCTTCTTCCAGTTACAGCTCTAGGTACAGCTGAGATGTCCACAGCTTACAAAGGTCAGGTCGTCAGGTCAAAGACCAGTGGCCAGTAGTGAGCAGTGACGTTAAGAACGTTACAAGGTAGGGGCTGCTTGGCTCGTTCAAAAAATTTACGGTTTAAAAAAAACCAATCTACTCTCTACTCTATGTCTGAGACAGAACTACACATTTAACAGACTCAAAAGTTGAAGAAAAATCCATGTAAATTTTCTTTTACAAGAAAACTACTTTTCTTTCTGCAAGGGCAAGAAAATATAAAAATTTACAAAGTGATACACACTCAGAAACGTATACCTATTTTGTTCTAAAATAAGTTATGGCAGCTCAAAATTCAAAATCATGATTAATGTAATACAAACAGCCCAAAAGACAGTGACATGTAGACACTACCCTATATTTGAATACGTAAAATGCCAAACAAAATCAAGAACACTTTAAGAATTTCAGTCAGCAACAATCAATATATTAATATCTATAAAATACCCAATTAAAATGATCTCTTACCTGTTCACATCAGGGTCTTTTATCAAGGGGAAGAGATGGCTTCCAACAAAATCGGCTCCGAAACAGCTACAAAGCAGCTACAAAATAAAGCTGGAGGCGTTGGAATGGTGGTACTCCACAATGGCTTTCCACTAAAAGGAATCAGATATTGAACAAACTTCTTCAGGAGAAGCATTAATGGACATAGTCCGATGGTATACAAAAGAAAACTTACCGCTGGAGGTTAAAATCCCATTCGAAGATGGACGGGGTAGACCCAAACCAAAACAACTAAATGTAAGGTACAAAATAAAAGAGTACTACTCCATAAACTGGTGCTTGGGGAGTTAGTATCCCAAAAAAGGTCACGTGACTTTAGCACGTGACACCATATTTTGTTCATTTCGACAGGTGCGTTACTCCCAGGTAGACGCAAAACGTACTCAATAACTGTGAAAATGTTTGTTAAATGAAGATTGTTGGTACGGAAGTCCTGGAATAATTCGACCCAACGGTTTTCAGTAGAAACATGCTCGGCATTTCAGCCAGAGATTTTTTCATATGTCGCAAAGTTGAAAATATTAAATTATTGTTTGGTCTATTTGCGAAAACGGGACTAAGTCGGTCTCGCTGGGGACACCGGTTCAGACAGCCTGAAAGCTGGGCTGTCCCGACAAAAGCGGGACGTATAGTCACGTTACGTATCGTATTATACATTTTTGGAATTAAAAACTATTCAGCTGAGGAAAAATCCAATACGTCGTCCATAAGAAAAAATAAACTTGATGCTGGAGAGGAGAAAAAATAACAATGTTAATGTGGAAGTTATTTTGAAATCCCGCCACAAATAAAGTCAGGAAAGAATTACAGCCATTTGGGAAAATTCCTTTCTTTCGCTTCCCTCCGGCACTTTGTTGATTGCCTAAGTGCGGAACTTTTCCCCATTTGGGCGACTTAGTATATCTTACAGTTTCCGAGATCCCAATGGTGAGGGTCTAATTTGAAACAACCTGTATATGCAACTTACCATGGCTACCTTTTATTGGAGTGCTGCTGGTTTTGTAGTCATTTGTCCTTCTGTGGTTCTATAATTCTAACCATATTTATGTTCCAGCCTGGACACAAATACGAATATTACCAAAATGTTTCTAGAAAAAATTGAACAGAGTTTTTTTTGGCTTCACCTCAAGTTCGAAACAAATAAGCAACCTGTTATGACTCAGTAGTCAAATGTCAAATTTCCACGACTCACTTTAGAAGTCATTAAAGCTCTTTTTTCGCCGACATTCAATAATTGGCTCCGTAACGAAAGGCTAATGATACCAGTTCTATATATCAGATGTATTACGATTTCAGATTTATGCGTTTTCAGATATTTTTGTTTTATATATGTCTTCAAACACTAACTGATGGGTTATGTGTAAGAGTAGCGAATGCTGAACTTCACCATTCAGTTAGTTTGTTTCTAAATAAAGACGACTACTACTACTACCCGCAGTCGCATAATACATGCATAAACCACTTAGGTCCCGGACTTACGATGTAGTTACTTACGACGTGTATACCCAGAATACGCACCTACCTTTAATGAAGCATTTTCAGTAAAAACACGTTGGATAAAAGATATCTTAAGTGGTTTTTGAAACGACCGTTTCAATTGCGAGTACTGTCTGATGTCCTATAAGACAGTTACCATGTGTTGGCAACGTATGCATCACACATAAACGAATTACATCACGTAACACGTAGTTACCTATATCACGGAGCAGGAGACTCATCCTCAGATAAGGATCATCATGTCCTGTATTGTGGTTGCCGGCAAAGGCTGACTCATCGGTCTACTGTTCCTCTATGCGTCATACTGCTGCATGGTATTTGGTCTGGTCATGCTACGTCAGCTGGTTCAGACGAATTACTTGCAAAATGTTCAAATAATGTCACGGGGGGGCATAGACTTTACACACGCCAGTTCTCTAGGTTACGAATGGATATCCTAAACAACGTCCGCTGATTATGCATAGTGTCAGCATGGGTGGACGCTCTAATAGCACACTTGGTTCCTGGAACGTCCAATTTAGATTCAATTTTGGTCGGTAGTCCCGTTCCTAAATTGCTGCTGTAAAAAAGCAAGCCTGTTTGTTTAGGGCTAAGAAGTGGTTTCCTCAATCTGTACAAGACAGAGACAAGACCTAGCCTCGAGTTTTACTTACATGTGTAGGGTGCTGCCGCCCCGACTACATTATCCATACTCGATGCTGATCAGAGGAGGGCTGTCCGAGTAATTGAGAACTCTTCTCTAATGGACAGCCCGGGGCCCATTCGCACCGGTGGGCCGTCGGCGACCTAGCTGTCTTCTATCGCTACGCCAATGGGCTTAGCTCCTCAGAGCTCTCCTCCATGATACCGCCGCGTGTTGTGCCTGCCAGACAGACCCGCCTGACTTCGGCCTCCCATCCTACCGTGTCGAACTACGTAGGGGAGACCGGGGATGGTTGACTATAGGGGTAGGGAGACTAACCGCCAAAAACTCGTCAACGATATGAGTATTACGTCATCCAGGCCCAGTCGCGCATTACTCTCCGACCCCCGCTCAGTCGTCCGGAGCGCCACGTCGCGGATGCATGCCATCTTCGAGCAGTGACACGTGATTTGTTTTTGTATCATGTAAGTAATATTTTTATATTGCATATGTTTCCATCTGACACATACCCATTTTATGTTAACCATTTGCCTATTAGTCAGAATGTTTCGTGAGTGCATATTGATAATATTTCAAGTATTACTTCTTAAGTTGATGGCAGTATAATATAATTTGAAGTTTAAAATATCTCGTAAATTAACTTTTATTCGTGTTTTAATATTCATTTTGTTACAGTACAATGAGGACCTATAAAAGAAGGACTGAACGAGCTGATACACCAAAAGATGTCCTAGAAAGAGCTTGTCATCTAATAATTTTTGACACGAAAAGTATTGATGCAACTTCGAAAAAATATAACATTCCCTATAAGACATTACATCGTTATGTGGCGAAACGAAAGGAGAAATTGGAACGTAATCCGAACTTGACGAGAGCAGAATTAACTTTGGACTCAGTGGGATATATTAAAAATAGGCAAGTTTTCACTGATGAAGAAGAAGAAGAAGCTTTCGTAAGTTATTTAAAGAAAGTCGCTGATATTTATTATGGATTGACACCATATGAGAACCGAAAATTAGCATGTCAGTTCGCCATAAAAACTAACAAAGCTATGCCTGATTCTTGGAGAACAAAATTGTTAGCTGGCGAAGATTGGTTAGGCTTGTTTCTCAAACGTCATCCGTCTTTATCCATAAGGACACCTCAAGCAACAAGCCTATCAAGAGCTACATCATTCAACAAACATAACGTCAGTATGTTCTTCGCTAATTTAACTGCTGTTTACCAACGTTTGAATTTAAGCCCTGGTGATATCTGGAACGTTGATGAAACAGGTATGACAACGGTGCAAGTACCTAATAGAGTAATAGCACGACGTGGTGTTAAAAACCTAGTCAAGATGACATCTGCTGAGAGGGGTACACTGATGACAGTTGCAGTAGCTGTTTTTCGCATTCCCACGCGTCCATAATAAGTCCCATTTTGTTAGAGGTGGCCCTAAAGGATATGAAGGTGATGCTAATCCGTCTGGCTGGATGAAAGAAGAGAACTTTATGAAGTACGCCAAACATTTCGTGAAACATGTTAAACCTAGTAAAGAAAAAACTGTACTTCTGTTGTTGGATAACCATGACTCTCACTTATCAATTAAAGCGTTGGATTATTTTAAAATTAATGGAGTGACAGTTTTAGCATTCCCTCCACATTGTAGTCACAAGCTACAACCTCATGACAGATCTGTGTACGGACCATTGAAAAAGTATTTCAACTGAGCATGTGACAACTGGCTGGCTAGTAACCCGGGAAAGACTATCGCAATTTATGAAATACCGGAGCTGGTTAAAACGTCACTACCATTGGCTGCTATAATTGAAAATATTCAGTCAGGATTCAGAGTATCCGGGATTTCACCATTGAATGAAAACATGTTTCCTGACTCCGAGTTTAGGGTCTTATGTGACAGATAGGCTCACTTCCCCTGACGGTGATAATCCTTCAGCATGTGACGTGAGCACAGTGTCTGTTCCATCGACTTCCGATGCATCTAACAGGTTGTCTATCGTAGAAGAGGTTCCAATTCCTGATCACCATACAATAACTGAAACTCACTCTCTGGCACCGCAATATTTATCTGTAAATACAGACCAGATTACTACCACAACACCCTCTCCTACAAGATCTTTGAGGACTGAATGTGAGTCACCTTCTCTGTTTGATGAACAATTCTGTATTTGAACCGGAACTGAGAGAAAACTTCAAAACACCAGTAAACGTTCATTCTACAGAAGCAAATGTGCCCCCATCTTTATACAATCTAAACCTTTTCTCAACTTCATCAGCAACATTTGAAGAAATAAGACCCTTTCCAAAATCGGCACCACTTTTAGAAAATAGAAGAAATATTCGGAAACGTAAAGGTACTATATATCCCGACACCCCGGAAAAACTGAGTCTTTTAGATATGAAAAACAAAAAAGAAACATATAAGAAGAAAAAGCAGATACAAAGGACAGAATAGAAAAAGGAAAAGGGAAGGGCAAAGGAAAAGAAAAGGGCAAAGGAAAATAGATAAAGTTGATGAGATTGCTGATGACACCGTCGATGAAAATGACGTAATGCTGTAGATTCAGCTGACGAGAGTACGATTTGTTTAGAGTGCATTGAATCCTACGTCGATAGCATTCAAGGCGAACAATGGAATCAGTGCATAACTTGTAAGTTATGGGCTCATTCCTAACGTGTAAGACGTGATCTAATGTTTTTTAATGCAAACATTGCGTTTCTAATATTGAAGACTTATAAGATATAAAGGAACAAACTAATAAATGTTTAAATAAAAACTAGGAGTTTTGTTAAAGACTTATTGTAAGATAATGTCTGTAACTGATTGAAATTGGTTTTGAATAAAAAGTCTTGTTAAATTATAAAAAAAGTTTCATAACTTGACTCTTCTCATAATTTGTCACTTATTGATACGTAAGTCTACTTACCCCGGGCATAGAAGAATTGGTGTTCTGTAAATGCACCCTGTGCTCGTATGACCGCATGGCTGGTCTTTTCGATCTAGAGTTATAGCAGCGTTGCTAGATAAATGGTGCGATATGCACATACGAGGTGGGTGCGATATTACCTATATATACGAGCATTATGTTTGGAGAGGCGCGAGAAGTAAAATTAACTCAAATGTGACATATACGTAATAACATTAAGGGTTGTTTGGAGTTCAAGTTCGAAATTCAAATAGCTGACATTCTAGGTCAGATTGCATTTTGTTTTCATCATTGTATTCTAATTTGACTGGACTACTGAATTACTAGAGATCACGTCCAATTCGCATTGGCTTATCTGATTGGGTTTATAACATCGTTCCTAAGAAATGCTTTTATTTTGGGAATTTTGTGTTGGTTGGATACACGATCGATATCTGAAACCACAGCAGATGGCAATAGCGATGGAACTGCCTAAAAAGTAGGACAAACTGGATCTAGTGCTGTGAAAAAAAAAAACAAGTCTTTCTCACTTGCAGTCAGGTCAGCGTACTACAAGAGGCGACGAGGCGACGGCTTGTCAAAACTAGAGTCCCACAACGCCAACTTGAGTTCTGTGTGTTTGGTAGGGTTTCCGGTGCTGTTATCCCTGTTACTGTTACATTTAGGGATATTCGACTTACTTACTCCTACTGGTTGGTTATATTTAATATAAAAAGCTCTCCAAAAAGTAACATGCCTAGATAAATGTGAGTAAATTACGAAGACTAGATATAAGATGTTAAACCGCGTAAGAGCGTATTCGTATGAAACCAATCCTGTCGCGCGAAGGATGGTGTGGCTCTCGGATATCTACTATAGTAGGCGTAGAACATGCCGCAGAGCGTCTACGCATCGAAAAATGTCAACATAACTACATAAGCTCCCGCAAACTTATCTGTATTTCACTCACGTTTTTTCATGCTTTGTAGATTTTGTTACCTCCTGTTTATAAATGTTATCCATCATTTTTGCTCGCAACTCATAAGGTATACCAGGAATGTGCCGGGGATTTTGTTTGTTCATAATTTTAAATCTGCGGAAAATGATATTTCCGATATTGAAGGATTACTTCATGAACTATCCCCAATAAGGGTAATACGAGTATCTCTTCCAACAGCTGGGAACAAGTTTAAGAATGATAAAATCTAATACTAATTATAATGAACAAAATACATTTATTTTCAACAAATAATTACATGTTGTAAGCATCTTTTTTGAAATAAGTATGAAATTGTATTACATGAAAATATAGATAAATTTATCTCAAATTCATGTTGTTGTGTTGCAAAGCACAGGTGTCTCACTTTATTGAATTGCTTCTTGATCATTCCGCAACCATACAGAAATCACTCAATCTGTGTAAATAAGCCAGTCACTTTTAGTTTGCTCACTTCTGAGCCTTAAATTTGTTGGCCTAAATGGTCAAAGTTTTGCTTTACTCGACTTACAGCTTTGTGATTGTACTCTGCTAACATTAGCATGCCTTATTTAAATATTGGTGTCAATACAAAAAAGCGTTCGTACTTTATATAATATAATAAGGGTGTCAATTATAAGGATTACAAAGAGACAAAGAAACTGATTCCAGATATAACTATTCCATGTAATTTTAAATAAACTACCAACTACACCACGTCATTATCAAGTTCACACCCTACCTGTAACACTTCATGATAGAGTATCCTGAATCTCCTGCAATAGTCACAAAACGTTCGGCGTGTATCATCTCAGCTACTGATAGTGTTGCTTTATATTTTATGCTCTAAATATCTTTAAAAATGCATCAGCGTTGAGAATCTGAACCATAACAAAGGCCATACTTGATATTTTTACATATGTATAAAGACAGGGAATCCCGGCAACCATCACGTAACTCGATGCCGGTAATGCGGTTTCCTTGATTTTGCCTGAAGGTGATGACCTTGGCGTCGTCAATTCGCCCATAAGACGTTTCACTCACCTGTTTGCTGCTCCGTGTAACAGCTCTCTTCATCGTCGATATTTTTGGCTACATCCTCACCCCCTCTATATCTAGTGTTTATGGGGTAAATGATAAATTTCTTAATTCTATAGTTTGACGTATGACATGCCTGATGCCATGGCATCGGGTATAGGGAACGCGCCAAACAGTTGGAGATACGATATGACAGGGTGATCAAAGGGACCGACCTCACATCTGTATAATCCGTGACACAGTCTGTGATCAGATGTAAATCACGGGGAAACTACAGTACCCAGTTAATGCCCTTTGAGACTTCATAATAATCAACCGTTGAACTGAGGGATAATGGCTATCAACTTCAAGGTGAATGAGCTTTAAATCCAGGGTCTATGGCATTTGACTTCTAGGCCGGTAATGTTTTCTTGTAGCATTAATTATTGGAGCCATTTGAATATAAAAATAAGAGGGGCCACCATATATTGAAACAATTTTGCTTGTCTCTTTTGGGAATAATATGGTAAAATTCTCTAGCTTAGCTACTAAAGCCTTTTTTGTTTCTCCGTCCGAATAAACAAAAGGTTTGGGTTGGAGATAAATAATGGAACTGATAGTAAAAATTCCCGCAAATGGGTTAGTTGCAGAATATTGTTGATATAATCTAGGTTTTAAAAGATATAAACAATCATGACATTTGTAAAATAGGATATAGATCCTATACATACGTGATATTGCTATATTGAAGAAATATAAGAAAATGTCTACCCCTTAGACGTTATGTGGTGCTGTGGAGTTCGAAGTCACCCATACAAATGTAATTATTAAAAATATCGATCATCCCGCAAGCCTATGAAGTAATGAAATCTGGCAACATGGCACAACCTATAAAAACATTCAATATATTATCATCATTTTATCATTTTCAGTCCCATTTCTTTCAACTACACCCTAAAACTATACAGGGTGGCCTATCCATGCGTGGACGAAATATTACTCATAAACAAATATATTTTGGGAAAATCGATTTATGGCATGATATACATGACATTTATGGGCACATCTCTAAAATATTGGCAATTATACAGGATGTCCCAGTTTTGACCTACATATCAAAGTTGTGATTTTTTAAATGGAATGCCTCATATTTTATTGCATATTTGAATAAACCAATTTAAAAGAAGAAGATTGATATAAAATACTATGGAGTTTTGGTAATTAGCTACTGAGATGTAAGGTGTTTTGTTCAGAAAAACCGTCCACGTCGGCGACCCCTCAATCCGCTATTTTGAAATTTGGAGAGCTGAATTTTGTATCAAAAAAAACTTAGACACCTCAGCCTTTATGTTATTTGTTACTTGTTCGAATTTTCATTTTTGCTCATATAGGGTGGTCAAAAACACGAATAGTCCTTTTTCTCAAAAATTTCAAATGCATCACCCTATATATTTGGGCAAGTTTGGATTCAATTTTCTATAAGTTTTTTTTGTATAGGGTTTGATTCAGATAAAATCACTAGATTTTGAGTTATTAAGCTTTTAATCGAACAACACACCAAAATTGAGGAAAAAATCACATTATCCATGGAAACAAAAGACAAACAGTCGGCTAGTTCCATATTGCCACTAAGGGTACAGATTTGAGGTAAAAACTAATATCAATCAGAACAGTATAAATCAGCTTCAAGCGTAATAGAGAAAAACAACTATAACAACAATATAAAAAAACAGCTATCACTACTCAAGACCTAATCTACAAAAACTGATCGAAAATGTTGAATACACAGCCATAGCCTTTGGATAAATGACCGTTCCACATCCCTCAGCATGTGTACCCTTATGTTCAGAAAAGCATCCTAAATCCTTTCCTTCATATTTTCCAGGGTAAATGGTGGATATCTATAAAAATCTTGCTTAACGTAGCCCCATAGAAAGAAGTCCATCGGTGTCATATCTGGTGATCTAGGAGGCCAAGATATAGGCTCACCACGACCGATCCAACGATTGTTACTCCAGGTGTCCAAATAGTTACGCACACGATTATGATAATGCGCAGGTGCGCCATCATGTTAGAAGTACATATAGATCTGAGTTTGAAGGCTAACATCCTCCAAAATCAAATCTGTACTCTTAGTGGCGATATGGAACTAGCCCACTGTTTGTCTTTTGTTTCCATGGATGATGTGATTTTCTTCCTTAATTTTGATGTATTGTTCTATTAAAAGCTTAATAACTCAAAATCTAGTGATTTTATCTGAATCAAACCTTATACCAAAAAAAGGCTTATAAAAAATTGAATTCAAACTTGCACAAATATACAGGGTGACGTATTTGATATTATTGAGAAAAACTACAATTTGCGTTTTTGACCACCCTGTATGAGCAAAAATTAAAATTCGAAAAAGTAACAAATAAGATAAAAACTGAGGTGTGTAAGTTTTTTTGGTTACAAAATTCAGCACTCAAAATTTCAAAATGGCGGACTGAGGGGTTGCCGAAGTGGGGGGTTTTTCTAGACAAAACACCTTATATCTCAGGAACTAATTACCAAAATCCCATAGTATGTTATATCAATTTTCTTCTTTTGGGTTGGTTTATCCAAATATGCAATAAAATATGAGGCATTCCATTTAATAAATCACAACTTTGATAAGTAGATCAAAATTGGGACACCCTGTATAATTGCCAATATTTTAGAAATGTGCCCTCAAGCGTCATGTATAACATGCCATAAATAGATTTTCCCAAAATGTATTTGTTAATGACTAATATTCCGTCCACACATGGATGGATGGATGAGCCTGAAATCATTTTTTTGTCAAAAATGGCTGGTGTAGCTAAGCTAGAAAATTGCTAATAATATTAGTAGTACTGTTTAATATGTCAGATATGAAACTAACTGAATTTCAAAAACAAAATGATTTGCTTTTTTTTGAGAAATTTTGTTTATATTGAAGAGAAGCCGAATCCGCCTCTGTCCTCGTTAATTGTAATTCTCGCACTAGCTAGGGGATATATTTCGGACTGCATCTGTTGAAACTTTAAGATTGTATAATTTTCTTTATAGTTTACATTTACGTTTACAACTAATTTTCGTTCAGCATTTCGACAATAGATGACGCTGCCAAAGATTGAAGTGGCGCCGTAAACTGTAGCGCTGGTTTGAATTGCAGGTGTATTCAGTGGCGCGTTCAGATACTTCTCCCAGCGTACGTCGGACAAGCTCTTCAAGTTCAGAGGTGCTTGCCGGGGCATCGTTTATAATACTCGGAGTAACTCGGAGCTACCCACCACCTGTCAATACCGTTCCAGTGCTCTAAAACGTCATGAGCTACTCAGTTTTGAAATCCCCTGCCCCCACATGCACCAGCTTTTTATTAGGTGTTATACGCTACTAAATAGTGGGGATAACAAAAATGACATTTGTGTCAAGATTGATATGTTATGTATTTTCATAGTTTTTTTTTTCATTAAACTCACATTAAACCATACCGGACAATGGAGGATGGTAAAAAACTGATAATGTTATGACCAAGAGTCACAACGTACATTTGAGATATTCCTTAATAATAAAGATCACAGGATAGTGCAAGAATGCAGGTTCGTATATTTCTTATATATTTATAAAATATTCATTATAGATGTTTGTAGTATATATAATTCATATATTTTTGCGATATTTTTTCCAAATATTTAGAAAATATATGGGGAAAGATTTTTAAATATGAATTTTATATTTTGATGAAATAGGTATCTAATATTTTTTGTAAATATGTATGGATTTTCAAGCATTAATCTGATATATATTTTCAGTGTAGGTAGAAAATACTTCATTGGTTATTTTAGCAAAATCTGTAGGAATGCTTATATAAAATTGGGTTTATAAAGAAAATTCATTCTAGATATAATGGTTTAATTTGCTAGAAAAATATTATCAAAAAAACATTGTAAGCCTCTTCTGCATCTTGCTAGTCCACTCATCTGAAAAAAAAAACTTACTAATTATGAAGTATTATTGAATACAAAAGCTGTTTTCCAGTGTATTTATTGGTGCTGAGCATGGTGAGGTACTCCGAGTAGCTCAACTGGGTCACTGAAAAGCAGCTCTATAATGCACCTAAAAGGACCCCACATGTTATGACTATGATAGTTCGAGATTTGGTTAATTTTTAAGAAAATGTGATTTTAGATATCTTGATGAAAAATGCCCATGGGTACAACTTGATCCTTTGCCTAACACTTATTGATTTTGTTGAAATGTTAGTTTTTTTTAGTAGTACACTTCAAGGCTAGTTATTTATGTCTCATGAATATGTTTATAATCAGCTGGCACAATAATGTTTACTAGTCAGATAAATTAAGCTAGGTATGCAATTATCGAAAAACTTACCCTTTTCCACAAAAAAAAACACTCAAATAATGAACCACTTGAAGATAGAAAGGAAGTACGACGCTATCATAGTGAAAGTCACAGGTAAAATGGCTGCCCGTAAACGGGTCGTCTCAGGCCGACTTGCTATTATCCCATTGGTCGCTCGAGGTCACACGCACATGCGCCGTAGCCGAAAATATTTAATGAATATTTTCTAAATATTGGAGATTTAATATTTTCCATTGATTAAAAAGTACATATTTAATGAATATTATAGAAGAAATATTGTATTTAAAACTTTTAATTGATTTTGAACAAATATTTAATAAAAATATTACATTACAAATATTTATTAAATATTTGTTTAAGAAAACAAATATTTAAGTATGATACAAATATTATTAAATATTAAATGAATGTTTAATGAATATTTCGAGCTATCGGGGGACACTTTGAAAATAATTTCGAATGTCTACACTAAAATATGAATTGGACACATTTATCTAGAAGCTGTACAATAAAAATGCAGACCGCTGACGTGTTGCGCCTTCATTCTAAGGCCCGTATCGTCAGTCGTCCCTACGTAGGGCGCCTTTATGGCCTCCTTGATTGTCATAGTTTTCTACTTCTCCGTGTCAGCGCTCTATTTTGAGAATATGTCACAAACATCTATTTGCATCAAATTGTGCTTGCTTTTGAGTTATATCATATTTTATCAGCCTGAAATTTTCTGCAATTTAAAAAGAAAACATATCTTCACAATAGGAGAGCGCTGACGCTGACACGGGACAAGTGTAATCTAGAAATTTTTGAAGGAGAGAAAGTAGTATGACAATCAAGGAAGCCATAAACGCGCCCTACAATTGTAGGGACGACTGACGATACGGGCCTAAAAGCATCATCAAGCTTCAATTGGTTAGATGGCAATGCTTCTGAAAATAAAGGTAAAACCTCAACAAACGTCGCGCATTTGCTAGAGTAGTTCGGGAGCGTCACACTCCGAGTGCATACAACTCTCAATTCAAAAGCACTGAAAAGCACCTCAGATACGCTGTTCAGGTGATTAGTCTCGCTGATTAGTGACCCTTCATTCCTGTTACCATAAATTGAAAATATAAGTAATTATAAGATTTATAATGGTTTTATACATGTTTGTGTTTTGTGAATTTATAATCAAATTCAAGCGGATAACCAAATGGAAATGGTATTTACCATTTTGGGTTGGTATTTACCAATCCGTTCAAGCGAGTGTAGTTATCAGTTTGGTTATAAGATCCGTGACGTCACGAATCAGCTGTTATATGTCATAGTTATCACCGCAAAATTGTGGTATTTACCCAACTCAAGAGTAGTTTTATATTTCTGGTTATTATTTGAAATGTGACAAGTTAGAATTTTGCCGGGTATTGGATATTGTTATTGTACTTCAGCTTCAGTTTTGAGAAAAATGATACAGGCTGACTTCAGTTTTACCATAAAGTGGGGCACCTTATTAGTTATACTCATTACGGTTGTTGGGGACACTTTAAATGTAGTTCCTATGCTTAACAAAGTATCCTGTGTAGCCATATACCACAAGAATATTAAAATATGACAATATAAACTCACTAGATGATATCCACCTGTATACGGTTTTGCTAATTTCTTTTTTCATCATTTCTGCTGAATCAATAAATGTTTTCTTTGACATGCGGAAAAATTTAGAGAATTGAAAGTTATCATAGCTACAAAGCCATGGTTCCATCATTAAATAAAAATCTGAAAAACACATTTCTCCCATGAATATTGTGAAAGGTTTCTTATTTAAACCTTCCATATACAGTTGTAGACGAAAAAGCACCGATTATTAAGTGATAATAAAAATAATCAGAGATTATATGCATTTCTAAAATAAACAACTTGCAACAAAACCGCGGTTAAAACCAACGCGTTCAAGCGATTCGTGTAACTGACGTCATCAACCCGTGTGTCATCTTGAACCATATTATAACCGCGGCACATAACACAGAAATTTTGGTTATCCGCTTGGATTTGATTAATTGACAGTGAACAAATTTTGACATTTAATAATGACGACACTCAGCACAGCACTCAACCAATCAGACAGGTCTTATTCACAAGTGTAGCAGGTTTAGAAATCACACTAGCGATGCCTATAACGACGTGACAATTGACAGTATCAATGTCAAATTTGAAATCAACACAACGGAAAAACGTTTTTGGGTGTTAAGAGTACACTTTTTGAGGAATACGAGCTTATTACCCGTATTGCTGCATTGTAAACTCAAAATGAGTGATTACGATTTCAACAGCACCGGGTGTTTAGAACGCATCAAAGAGATTATCAAAGACTTTCCTAGTGGGATGACTCCAAGGATGTTGAAGTCAATTCTTAAAGTCAGCTACGTCGATGAGATTTTGCTCAGCATGGTGTGCCCCCTGACCAACAACATGATTAAGTGTCTTGAGTACACGTGGAAGGAATTTGATATCCCATCAAAAATGATGCATTTGAAACAATTAGCGGAAAATTCTCCCCAAGAAGAGGCTTGGCGACCAACGACTGGACAAACCAACTCAAATTCCATCATAGCCGAAGCACTACTAACAAGAAAAGCAGGGCTAGAAAGGCTGATAGCATTAAAGAAAGCAGAACGTGAAGAGATTGTAAAGCTCATTCAAGAACAATATGAAACAGTGCATCAGCAGTTAAACAATATAGATAAATATGGGCGTGAAAATAATACAACAGAACTGAAAGAATCAGAGTCCCCTGAATTGTCATTATAACTGTTCATTTCTTTTATTTTTTGTAGGCAGTGGCAAAATTGCATTGTGCGAAAATAAAATTTCATCAAAATCTGAGCAGTATTTCTAATGTTCTAGGCAGTTATACGTGGACTGACGGAAATGAGTGACATGGTTTTTTGTGGTGACCAGTTGGGGAATTAGCAAGAAATTTAGGCATACTTTTTGATGTGAATCTAAAACTTATTCACTATATAAATAATCTAAGCAAAAGTTGCTATACAATTCTGAGATTGTTGTATCCAAGTAAACAGGTACTTTATGTAGTCCAGAGAATATTGTCCAAGTCTTTGGTATCTCTGCTCACATATTGCCTTTCTTGTACTGTGAAGCAGTAGGAAAACTCGAAAAAATGCAAAACACCTGCTGAAGATTGACTCAGAATCTTAGAAAGTTTGACCATATCAGTGCTGCTTTCTGAGGACTGAATCTGAGACAATTATATGCTTTCAACATGCTGACACACGCATACTTTTAGATAGACCTGTGCCCCTATATTTGAGAAAGAAACTGATTGTGCATAGATATACAGGGTGTAAAGTTAGTAGTGGATCAATGGAAGTCTGGTAATAGAGGGCCTCAAAACCTATCAAATGAACCCCTATATGTGTGGTCTGAAATTTTATTCTTTGGAGTAATTTGCAATTTTGTGAAATTTTGAAAAAATGGGATAATGAACTTTCAATTGCAATTACAACTAAAGCATTACTTTTAGGGTTGTGATTTTTTTTCCGAGATGAGGTAAATGTTTTGTTTTAGAAATCGTTATGTCACTTTTTAACACAACTTATTAGAAATCAACACAAAAAATCTTAAATTCCTTTTTTTGTGAAAAATCTCTTCCATCTTTGGAGGGCGGTAAACAAAATTGAGGTTATTCATTTTATTGCAAAAACTATTTCAATCCATGTAGAATAAACCCTGAAAATTTCAGCTTGCTACAATGAGTGTATCATGTCACATTCATTATTGTGATGTGATAAACGTAAGAAACGCAATATAATCCTTAGCACCTACAAGTACAGAACCTATTGTGTTTAGCCATATTTATGGCAATTTAATGACAAATGTGGAAAATAATTTAATTTAACTAACTTTTAAAGAACATCTTCGAAATGGCCTTCATTATTTTCTATACACAAGCAGCACCTAATAAAATTGTCCTTTCGTCTTTGAAATGAATTTGTTTTCCATTTTTATTTTTGCTTCATCAATTTTCTGGCGCAGTTGGTTGACATTTTTATATTCAGATGTATAAAACCACCATATAAAAAAAATCTAGAAGATTTAAATCGGGTCACCTTGGAGGCCATCGTATGTGACCACCTCTTCCTATCCAATGCCCAGGAAAGGCACAAATTCCGTGCTGGACCATTGCCCGACTTAGTGATGTCGGTCGGACCGAAGATTGAACGCTCCCGCGATTTGGCTATTTGCGTAGAAAATCCGCCATTTTGATTTTACAAAATGTGAATACACACAGTATCACTCGCACTGCTAGGCAAATCTAACAGTACCTCATATGTCAAAATCGAACAAGTCGTTTGGACTGTAGCTCGTAAAATAGAATTTCTTGTTTACATGTATAGATACCTGCGTCAAACACAGATTTTTTAAGGTGAGGCACTTATAGTAGCAAGCTAAAATTTTCAGGGTTTATTCTACATGGATTAAAATAGTTTTTACAATAAAATGTATAATGAAATACAACATCAATTTTTTACTGCCCTTCAAAGTTGAGGGATGGAAGAGATTTTTCACAAAAAAATGAATTTGATTTTTGCGTTGATTTCTAATTAGCTCTGTTAAAAAGTAACAACCATTGCTAAAACTAACCATTTAGCTCATCTCAAAAAAAAGTCACAGCCCTAAACCTAATGGTTTAGTTGTAATTGCGATTGAAAGTTCATTATGCCGTTATTTTTTTCGAAATTTCACATTATTGCAGATATCCCCTGAACTATAAAAAAATTTCGGACCACATATATAGAGGTTCATTCAACATGTTTTGAGACCCTCTATCACCTGACTTCCGTTGATCCACTACTTTACACCCTGTATCCATTCCTGAAATATATGATACAATAACAATGCAACTATAGGACTGCTTTCTTTCGGAATAGTTTTACATACAATGCCATTAAGTTGTATAACTCTGCCAGATACCAATAAGTCATTGTAAGAAAATAAATTTAAACCAGAAGTTAAGATGTATATATTGTGCAATAGAAATGCTGACATAATTAATACTGTTTTGTGGTGCATTCTCATTGTTTTCTACTATATTTTATAGTGTTAGTGTCTCGTATTTTATATTGCTAGAGCCTTTTATGAACATTCCTAATTTTATCCAGTTTGAAGAGTTGTAACTGTATGGTTGCTATTACTTTTATTGTATTTGTTTCACCACCAAAAGAAATTTTTCTGTTTTAAAAGGCCTAAGTGGAAGGAAGAATAGCTTGTGGCTAAACTGCACCCTAATAAGAGCCAACTATTATTATTATATAACATCCAAAAAACAATTCTCATTTTCGAAAATGTTCGCGATTACAATACTTTCCCGCCAGTAGGCGTGGGAAGTGAAAGCAATATTCTAACGCAACAAAAACATTTTCTGATAGACATGTAGAGTTTTATTATCCAAAATCTTCCTATTCCCTCGCCTATCGGCCGGATCGCGACGCGCTTATATTCATCTATTGGAAATATTTCTCTATCATTTTGAGGACAAATGTACGGGAAAATCTGTAACTTTTGAACTATATCTAATTAGGTGCGTAGAATTACCGGGGCTGGGAGCTTATACATATACTAACATCCAAAAATTGAGGTAAACAAATTCTGAAAATGGTCCGTAGTAACAAAATAAATCAGTGCGAGCATTTGTGACGGGAGCGGGGGTGTATGACGTTCTGTAGTGCGAAAGGCATGGTATCAAATTTTTTAAAATCAATATTTTACAAAATCAAATCTATAGCCAAAATCGAATATGAACATTTAGAGTGAAAGTAAGTTTTCCGTGTCTCTACCTCTCTGACAGTGAGGAAACAAGTTCGTAGATTCATGTTAAAATTTTAACAGCACCCCTTCCACACAATATTCACTAATCTGACTTAGACATTCAAATTTTTTTTTCTTCAGCAGTGTTGAAAACGTTTTCAGATGGATAACACGCTTTATATGCTTCCTCCACAACTGGCATAGAAATCAAGTCGTATATGGGAACATTACAGACGCTTTTTGGTTGAATTGTTGCTTAATAACACGAAATGCCCGTCTAACGAAGGTCGAGTGTCAATGGAGAAAATGTTTTGCATCTCAGTGTTTTGTTACAGATTTAAGTAGGAAATGTTAGAAAACCAATATACAGATATAAAAATCTCTAGTAAGTTATAAATTCAAATAATGAAAGATACATGTGGGAATACAAAAATTCATAGCTTGTGTTCAACTTAGTCCAGTTATCTTCATGGCCTAAAAAACCACTTATGAACAATTATCCTTTAGTAGTGGTGGTGATCTTTTAAAATATTGGTGCTATTGACTGATTACACATTACAAACTGAAATTCTGTCGAAGGTCTTGAAACGAAACGAAATGTAGACTTTTTATAAGTTTTATCCAATATCATTAACTTAATCATAATAAACAGTAATTCAAACAGCTTGTTTTTGTTGTTCCTTTTTGGTAGCCTCAATAGCAGCTTCTGACTTCTCATATTCTGCAATTAATTCTTCAACTTCCTTGTTGCTGAGGATATTTATGACTGTTTTGTCATTTATACGCGACAAGGTAGCCATCTCGACTAGAAAAAAATAAATAAAAGTAGAGACATTTCCTTTAATGATAAATTATTTAATGTAACATCCCTCATAGTTTAGCATTCGCGTATGGTTATAGATGAAAACTAGCAACCTAAATTGAAACCGAAGTATTTGGATATTCAGTGCCAACTAAGAAGATAGCTTATTTTGTTTTCACATTCATTATATCGCAGGACGATATGTAATACATATTTGACGGAATTTTGATTTAGACAAAATTTATAGGTACCAAGGGAAAATGTATAACCAGTGGACTGAAATTTAAACTACGAAAAAACAACTTTGAAAACATGATACAAATGCCATTGAATTAATGAAACATGAAATTAGAGGCAAACCGACCACCATAATGAGCCAGCGCATAGGCCGCTTATGCACCTCTACATTCCTTAGATCTCTAGCCTCGCCATTCTAGCGAAGATGAGTATGGCCTTCATTCCAAGCTCCTTAACGTACTGGGGTCCAAAGTGATGGATCCCAGTATAGTCTGCCAGTAGTAGCAAAGTGCCGAACGGCGACACAGAACGTGCACCGAGGTCTCTTCCTCGACCCCTCGGCCCTCACACAAGGGATCCTCAGCTACTCCCATCACGTGCAGGTGGCGCCTTAACGTGTTATGGCCAGACAACAGTCCCACCAGCAACCTCAGGTTGGCTCTATCCAAAGATAAGCAGAAACGTCCATCCTTAGCGCTGGGTCCTACAATGAGTTCCGGTGCCTGACGGAGATGCTCCTCCATTTCTGAGAGTGTTGTCTTGCAATCCACTTCTTCATTACTCCTAACTCTTTACGCGGTCCAACGACCTTGCTGGCTGATCTTGACTTCGCCAGAGCGTCCGCCGTGTCATTGCCCTTTATCCCAGCGTGCCCCGGTAGCCACGCTAACAATACCGGATGCCTCGCTGCTAGACAATCCAGAGTCTCCCTGCATTGCAATACAAGGCTCGAAGTAATCTTACAGGTACTTATTGCCTTCATTGCAGCCTGGCTGTCGGAGAAGATTGTTATTATTCTCCTAGTCCCCTCCAAAATTAGGGATACACAAGCCAAAATCGCAAAAGATGCAGAGGCAGAGATACCCTAGTTCTAGGCCCAGAGACCTCAGCGCCAGATCCCTTTTCGGTGACTGAGCAGTCCGTGTACCAGACTTGCCTACTCACTCCGGCAACCGGCGTCCCACTCCTCCCTCGTTGGATACTCCACATTAAACTTGCAGTTGAAGCGATAATTAAGGGTAATTAGATCATCCTTGGTCAGAAGGACGGGATCCTCTCTTTGCAGTTCGACTAAGATGGGAGTATGACCCTTGACAGGATTCAAGAAGGCCCAGCTGCCCTGACTCCACAGTCGTTGTGCGACTACTCTCGCTTCTCCGCGGATCACTAGATCCAATGGTGAGAGATCCAGCAGAGCTTCCATTGCGCTTGTAATGCTGATACAGGCCAAACGCTAAATTTTATTGAGTTTGGCCTTAGTCGCCACAGTTTCAATTCAAGGCCACCAAACCAAGGAGCCATACAAGAGAGATGGATGCATTATCGTCATGTAGAGCCAGTGAACCACTTTGGGTTCAAGCCCCCACCTTGGAACGACGACGCGTTTACAAGCCCACAATGAATTGCGAGCCTTGTTAACCTTGAGTTCAACGTGCTCCCTTCAGTTCAGTTTGCAGTCCAGGATAATTCCTAGTTATTTTACTGTTTGGGATAGAACTAATTTACTCCCAAAGAAGGTCGGCAAGACTAGCCCGTCAAGCCATCTTCTCTTAGTGAATAGGATCAGCTCGGTTTGTCCAGCGTTGGCAGAAAGATCGACTTCCCTACACCACGATTCCACAGTGCGCCCTGCATAATCTCAGAGACTGTTCTACAAAAACAACCTCTAACTGCTATGCTTGAGGCATCCGCCCTGCCCTGCGGGCAGCCTCGAGCTACGCTGACGCTGCATGTTACCTCATTCAGCATAGCTGTTGCTACCCGACCCTTCAGATGGATACGACCCAATCTACTAGGATTGATCCAACCCCAAGGCAAGTCGGTTGTAGTGCAATTAACTTCAATGTCCAAACATGCCACCAGTGCCACGTCTCACTGATCTAAAGTCTTGTCCAGCCTGCCGACCAGACTGTGTAAGCCCAGATCAGTCGATTTCCCAGCTTTTTTATATATATCGAAGCAGCCGCGTAGGCAGAAGCCTAAATGCCGGAACACCGCGGCTGCTATAATGATCCTAAAAAAATTTTGTTAATACGATTTTTGAACTGCCTAAGGTTAGTAGAACTGGGAAAAGCTTCCCCTTGTAGATTGTTCCACAATCTCGACCCTCGGGATAAAGGAGCGGTCGTATCGGCCAGTTCTGGATGCACAAAGTTCGACACGGTTAGGATGGGTCGCCAAAGTCAGACGGGTCTGTCTGGCAGGCACATCGCGCTGCGGCATCATGGAAGAGAACAGCGGTAGAAAAGAGCTAGATCGCCGACGGCCCGCTGGTGCGAAAGACTCGCGAGACTGTCTGTTAGAGAAGTGTCGGTCGAACCGCCCTCCTCTGGACAGCATCGAGCGTGGATAATGTAGTCGGGGCGGCAGCATCCCGAACGTGTGAGCAATACTCGAGGCTAGGCCTTATCTGGGCCTTGAATAGAATGAGAAGGTCGTGCGGAAAAAAGTACTTCTTAGCCCTAAACAAATAGCCTAGCTTTTTCCCAGCAGCTGCAGCTATTGACGAGACGTGTTCGTGCCAGATCAGGTCCTCGGGACTCCGACCAGCCCAAATGAATGGCTCTTTGGCAGAACTCGGCCATCCATCGAAACCGGATGAGCGCTAGGACGCTTTTTGTTCGACAAAGTACAGTACTGTGTTTTGGAAGCATTGGACTGTACCAGATTGTTGCTTCCCCAAGCAGTGATAGCCTCCAGGTCTCTTGTCAGAGAGGAAGTCGTCGCTAGTCTTCTTTTTTCCATCTCAAGGCAGAGATCGGCTTGTCACTCTGTGGGATGAAGAGGAGAACCCGTCAATTACGACGGATATCGTGCGGCCAGAGATAAAGTCAGCCACCCATCTGCAAAGCTTTTCTGGGAGGCCATAGGATGGAAGTTTGCTTAAGAGGGCAGCGTGCCACAGCTGATCGAACGCTTTCGTGATTCAAGAGCGACGACATGAGCCCCACCATAAGAAGCTCGTGATTTATGCACCTCTCCATCACCTTACTTATAACACAAAGCAGAAGCTATAGGCATGTAGTTGTAAGGGTCGGTCTTAGATCCTTTTTTGGGATGGGTTGCACATGAGCAAATTTCGAGTTTTCTGGGAATGTTCCGGATTCATAAGATATCTGGAAGAGACGCGAAAGAACTGGAGCAAGCTCCGCTGCACACTTCTTCAGTACAATGGCAGGAATCAAGTCCGGACCAGAAGCTTTGTTGATGTCGAACCACAAGAGCACTCATCTTACGGTCTTATGCCTGAATGTTACCTCGGGCATAGTGTAGGGAACCCTTTGAATTGACGGGACTTGGGCGTTGGGGGGACGTGGTGGAAGGCTGTGCCTAACCGCTTCGTTATATTTGTTTCTGGACTCGACGTCGGCTTGTCTGTTCTCTACAGTGGGGTTTTGTAAGAAGGTTCTGTGTGCCTTGATCTTCTGCTGTCGAGCACTGTCACACGGCATGTCCGTAATGCTAAGTTTTGCGGCCTGTACGAGGTTCTGCTGCCACAGCGGGTTCTCACCGCAACCCATCCTCAACACCGCGGTTTGAGTTACCCAGGGGGACAGGGCTGTAGTGCTGTAAGGGACAGGATGCGTGGTCAGAAAGACATCCAGCAGGCTACTGGCGTGTGACGAGACGCGGGGGAAAAAAGTAGGGCTCGTCACCAGCTAGGTCAGCCCTTGAGTAAGAGCGAACGCTTCGACCTGCTCCATCAGTCTTGTTTGATAACAACCAAAGCTCATTATGGACATTGAAATCACCTCTGAAGCGGGGTGATTGATGTTGAGGAAGTCGATCTGGACGGCGAGGTATTCGAGTAGGTCATCCCAGTTATGGTACGAGGGAGAGCGATAAAAGCAGCAAATAAATTTGGGTAATATTTTGGAGTTGAGGCGAAGCCACAGAATGTCCGGTCTGATTCCATAGAAACATCTCTGGGGCAGAAAAGACTGCTGCGAACAAAAGCCACAACTCCCCAGTTCTTTCTCAGATTGGAGTGTACCTGGTAGTTTGGGAAATTGAGATGGTCAATCGGTGCAGACTCTGACAATTTTGTCTCCGCCAAAAAAAGCACGGCGGGACGATTGGATTGCAGGTAGTGATGAACAGCATCAATGTTGCTGTTAATCCCGCAGATGTTCGAAAAACAAATTTTATCCTTCGATGTTGTTCCCTCGAGCCCACCCTCCACCCGGACATTCCGAGAGTGGAGTCAGTTTACGTCCGGAGTTCTTAGTGCTCGAGGGATCCATCATCATTAATTTCTTTGTTTTGGAAGATAACCGACTGCATGCTTAGGTGTGGAAACATGCGAACATTTAAGATATGGGAAAAGCTAGCGGGTGATACCGCCTCGGTCGACTGGTCATTGTCTATCTTGTCTTCTTGCATGATAATGATGTTAAATAGACCTAAAGTGGTCCGTTGGTATGCAAACTGATTGGAATGAATGAAACACCTCTCAAGCGGACCATCCCTCAAAAATCTGTCAACTAAATACCATTTAGCTAAATAAATTCAATAGTTCTTTATTGAAAATAACAAGTATTCAACTCTATCGGTTTTGAAACAAGAGAGTCAAATAGATTGAAAACTCACAGACCCTAAGGCTAACGGTTGTGTTTGAGTAAAGTGTAGAAAAAGAACAGTAGTAAAAACAATATTAAAACTGCCAGAGAAGTGGCACCAGAGTAGTCACAAAAACGTACATGATCTAGAAAAAACTAAGATATAATAGTTATTGTATGTAATTCAAGATTTTTGGATTCAAGAATCGTTTTTTATAAAGTTCCAGTAATGTACCATTGAAATTTACAAAGATATAATTACCAGGGTAAATAGTGGAACCTCTGGCAAAACGGTTTTTAGTTTCAAACTATCATGCTTGACATACTGATCAAATAAGCATTTTGAATTGCACAAGGTGAGGGCGACACAATTTTCAGGAAGCACTAAAACCGTGTTTTTATGCTATAATACAAATTTTTAGTCTCGTTTCATGCAAATTGTTATGTACCAATATAAAAACATTCGTATATTGTAATACCAGTTACATATACAGAGATTTGTTAATGTTTGTAGTGAAGATCAGGAATGGAACACACCAGAGAAGTATACATTCTGTTAATTTTCAAGCATGACTTTATTGCTTGGTACTCTTCAATTCAAGGAGTCAGTACAAACCTTTTTCAGAGGTGAGTTTTGCCATATCCAAAGTTTTCACCAAAACCTTAACAGCCAAAGCTTTAGCATCTTTCAGAGTCATTTCTCCCTCTTTATACTCTTGCTTCAAACTGGAAATTGCTGCCTAAAACAGATGTGAATGTATTCCCAAAATTTTATAAAATAATTTGTCATACTGAGCTATTGTTTCCTATGCAAGTTGCTTTCCATCCACTGTAGTTCCCACTTGGGTCAGATTGGTACAGTTGGTAGCCATAATGTTTATCCCAACCCATGTAGAGAATAGATACACCAAATGGTCTTTTACCTAAAATATTACACAATCTAGAAATTTCAAAAAAGTGTTTTTCAAAAAGAAACAAATTTCATTAACTCAACAACGCGCAATAGTCAGATCCATTTTTCTCATTATTTTTTCAGCTACTTGACAGTTGATCAAAGATGTATATCACTGAGAAAACAAGTAATCATCTTACAACTCCATCTTTATATGTAAATATCTGGACATTTACCTCCATATTGTGTATAAGCTTGCTTAACATCACAAAGCCAAGAAACTAGCTGTTCACAAGGGATTGATTCTCCATATTGGAACAAATATCTCTGTCCTATCAATCTTAATTCATTTGTAAGAACATTTGCATCTGAGGTAATTCCTGCGACACTACATACCATGTCACTGCAATGAAATATTTACATGTCTTAAAAACTAGAGTTGTGAAACGTTAGGGAAAGTCTGAACTAGAAAAAAAAGATAATCTTGATCATAGTCTATACTGTTATTTGCAGCATCACAGGTATTTTATATCTGTAGTTACAACTAGTCCCCCAAGGCTACCCAACACTTTATAAATAATCACCCAGCTCTCAGGTAATTACTCAGCCTGAATGCAAGATACAGCTTCTATAGATCAAAGAATTGCTGATGTGATGTGCAACATCTGAGTTCCTGATGGGTTCTCCATGAAATTAACACACTGTCAAGAAAATAGCCAAGCTAGCAACATATTTTTGCCAGAATCAGTTGCCTGACTTGGATGATATTTTAGTCAATGTCAACCTCCTTCTCCAGTAAGATAGTGTGTTTATGGTATTTGGTGCAGCCTATTTTTTTATATACAAGGTGTTTTATGTTTTTATAAAATATATGGTAGTCCATGGAGCAGCTACTATAGGAGATTTAATTGTGCCTTTTTGTATTCATTATTTGCTCTTTTCCCTTTCATATGTATACTCAAAGACAATACAAAACAAAATAAAATAATGCTGCAAAAGTCACCAACCAAATAAATAGCATCCTGCATTTCTGCAAATAAACTTTACTCATATGTAATTTAGGTTTAGTCATTATATATTCTACCTGAAGATAGCCAACTTAATGGTATATTAATTATAATTTGTCACAGCTGTTTCTCTATTTATTAGATATACTTTGGAAAGGTTAGGGACCCATAGATAGTGCTGTCTATAGTCTTTTTCACCAGTACCATTATCGTAGAATGACAGCTGATTACTTAGTATTATTTCAAAATTCCGCATATTGGCCAAGTACACATAATTCTGATGGATCTGTCAATGCCAAGTAGACAGAAGTATTTTGAGGCCCGAAGGGGAGACAACCAGCAGGAATACGTATCGCTCTGGTTACCTATCCAATTTTTTGCTAGAATCCACTTTCCTCCTTTTTGCGGATTTTGCCCATTATTTTCCTACTTTTTTTTATATACCTTTCTCCCCACTTTTTTGTTTACATGTTTAAAACATCTTACTTGGGAGATGTATACTTTTAAGCTTAATGGCAAACTACAGGGAACCCAAAAATATAGGTCATAATTTAGGAAATATTAAGCATTTTCTAAATTATTGTCCCAGCGGACTGATGACTGATGACTTATGACCATAAGCATAAGTAGTAATTACAGAAACAGCTGTTAATTATTTGGATGTGGAAGTACAGCATTAGGTTGGCAATCTTCAGGTAGAGTATGTTCATCAATGGTCTAGCCCTGGATGACTCTGAATTGGTCCTAGCAGTTTTGTTTTTTATAATCTCTTCATAAAGTCAGCTCAGAAACCTATGAGATTTAATTTCAATGTTTGTGATAGCCTGGCACCAATTTTTTCGAAAATTAAATACGTTAGGGCCTCACAAAGCCCAACTTCAACAAAATGTACATTCAAGATGAGGACCTTCTACATATCTTACAAATAAAGACAGCTCAGAAACTTATGAGATTTAATTTCAATGTTTGTGATAGCCTGGCACCAATTTTTTCGAAAATTGAATACGTTAGGGACTCACAAAGCCCAACTTCAACAAAATGTACATTCAAGACGAGGACCTTCTACATATCTTACAAATAAAATACACTAACCTGTGACAGTTCGCTCATACAAAAGTTGTGTGTCTTGTATTCAGACTGAATAATTACCAAGTACTTGGTAAAATGGACCAAGTATGCTTAATACTTGGTACAAACTGAGCAAACTGTTTTAGTGCATCACTACAAGAAACTATCCCAGAACTATTCTGATTCCATGCAATTGGTTCTCACGATTTGAAACCGCATTATTATTAGTTAATGGTGGTTCAGAGTGGCTTTCGGATTGTTCCCTCTATCCAAGTGAAACTAATAAGAACATCAACTTACTCATTTAGCTTGTAGATTTTTTCCGAGGTAAAAACCTCGTCTAGCAATTTGTTGGTATTTCTTCTTTCAGCAGCCAATAAAATACCGTCTTTGGCGAGAATGCCTAAGCAAGTACCAGCATGAGAAATAGCTTCCATCGCATATTCAACTTGGTAAAGTCTCCCTAAAATCATTAGTCGCCTATTAGAAATGCTCAATATTTTGTAAAATAATAACTCACCTTCTGGGGAGAAGATTGTTGTCCTTGTATCATATCTACGGGCCTAAAATAACAGAAAATATTCAATTTTTGTTGACGATGACAGTGCATCAAATGACAACATAACCACCAAACTGAATCATTGTAGATAAGTGTAAATGTATATGTGCTCCATATATTAATAGTTTTGTACCTACCATATTTCGTAATTATATCTGGTGTGATATTTATTCTAATGTACCGTTTATGTAGAAAAATATTTAGGAGAATCTTAAAAGATGACTTTTAATTTTTCGGGTGGATCTCGACAGGTTTGACAGGTCAGCTTGACATTACAGACGACAAGAAAAACGAAAGTGTGGTGTGATTCCGACTTGTCAAGTTAAAAAAAAGGCGTGTCTGATGAGCACCCTCTTTTTCCCCACTGGCACAACAAAACGTGCCACATGCTCCGCTGTTCGATTTTCGTCCGCCGGCGCGCATGACGTCACGCGGAGAGTGATTATCATTTGGGTTGATATGGATAAAGTGCATTTTTTCACCTACAGGCCAAACGGCTGGACGGATTTTCACAAGTGACGTGTCGTTGGATTCGTCTTAGCGGTGCGAGTGACACTAGATACATTAAAATTTTATACAAAACAAAATGGCGGATTTTAATAAAAGATTTCAACCTTGTACTTCATATTTCATAGGCTACAGCTCAAACGGCTTGATAGATCTTCACATATGAGGTGTCGTTGGATTCGTCTTAGCGGTGCACAATCTACATTAAAATTTTATACAAAACAAAATGGTAGATTTAAATAAGAAAAGATAAAAAGAGAGAGATAAAAAAAGATTTCAACCTTGTAATTCCCATCTCACAGGCTATATCTTAAACGGCTTTCTAGCTCCTCAATAGCGCGTGTATCGTCACTTTACTGTAAAAACAAGATTTTTCTACATTACCTTTATTTTAGTATGTTCTGTGGAGCAGGATTAACATGCTCATGACGTTAATACTGCACTACATTTATTCATCCTTATTTCACAGAACATAAGTACTAACTACATGCAAGTGTGAAAATGTACGCACCTCGAAAAATAGAAAAGTGGAGTTATCATCTTTTTGCAGTAAGCTGGCGGTATAACAATACATGGAAAGGACTTAGTCTAAGCCACAATTTTTTGTCCATTTCCTTTCACGATTTTTCTGGTCTTTCAAACTTTTATTCAGTTCTTTGATCCGAAAGAACATCCTTGACCTGAAAAATAAATAAAAAGCTTTTTCAGGGCAGTCAATGTTGCTGCTCTTCCCCATTGACTGTAGTAAACACCTTATTAAGCTTCTCAATTTGATTCATGAAAGCTGTGGAAGATTTTGATAATCCACTCTCACTAAGATGGTCTATCCAGGACTAAGTTTCATTTGAGGAACTGTTCAACCTCTGATCCTGCACTTTATAGCAAACAAAGCCGGCCAAATTTTTCAGCCCATCATACACGAGGTCATCCATTTCTTCCACTAAAACTTCCTCCTTATAGTCAGGTGATACTTCAGGTGCATTCAGTTTATTCGTTACCTAATGATGCGGTTAGTGGAATGTCCGGAGTATTCTCTTCCTCTACGCTGCAATACTCTGAATATGCGCCTTCGTTTCGCCCCAAAATATATGACCTTATTCTATACTTAAACTCTATGGCTTAAGTTGAGCCCTTTGCCTCTTTTTGTAAGCACTTTTCCGCTTTTCCCCATCAACAGATGTAGATGGTTCAGGTGATGATAGAGACTTGGGTAAATTTTCCATAGGAGTGGCATCATCTTTTAGAGCACGGTAACTTTTAGGGGTGTAACCCAAGAAGGTATGTTTTAAATTGACCTTATAGGCACTTTCACAAAAATGTTTCGAGCAAACCATTAACTTTGTCTTTTCTTTTTGTAAGATGTAGCCATTTTTTGCTAAGGTTTGGGTCTTGAGGAAATCTGTAGAACTTCATGTCTTTGCAAGGATTCCGTTTAGACTGGTTGTCGGACTTACATCCCACAACAGCACACCGCATTTTTAACAATTTATCAACCACACAGGATATATAAAGTATGTATAACTAATACAACATGTTACAAAACGACGAAAAAACACCAACAAATCGCACTATATAGTATTAACCACGATGCACGTGAACTGCAATAACGACAATCCTACCGCTGGTAACCACGAGCCGACAACTCTCCGGGTGTCGAGTGTATGTGTATCGTGCCACGAAACCCATAAGACTAATGCGGGTCCCAAACGATGCTTCCAGCGTTGTATAAAACGTTGTTTACAATGTTTGAGTCCTCTAAATTGGCAAGTGTGTCTCCTACACGATGGGATGAACTTTTTAGTCTCGGACGTTAGACGCATGGTGGTGCCAACGTCTATTATCGGTGTCAGTGTCGCGCTTGAACCTTTACAACTGGAGGAAAAATTATACAAAATAAACGAATAAACAATTATTTTGAGCGCCGGAAAATAATTTCAAATCTGTCTTCAGCGACCAAAACTTAAGTCTGTCAAAAGCCTCAAATATGACGAAAAACGAAGTTTGTCCGTTTTTTGTTTGTTTTTCGACGATAGCTCCACCGCCAGTGTACCGATTTTCAAAAACTGCAGAGCTTTTTCGACATTTTCATAGCAGAAACCTAGGGTCAAAATTTCATCAAAATCGTGGAAGTACTTTCAGAGTTATCGTTTATTTAATCTTTTTCGTTAGTTATGAAATGGAAGTCAATACATTTCTCAACTAGTCTCGCATTGCAACAGGACATTATAATGAAACAACTGTAAGCACTTGATAATTCATAATTTACTAAAATACAAATCCTTAGGCCAGCCATAACTAATCTGCGAAACGTACAAAATATAGCAATATGAAAAAAGTGTTGTTATGGCAGCCTATGGTTTGTTTATATACTGATTTAATCCATTCTCGTCAAAATTTAGTTAAGGAACATACATTATTATGAAGAGGTAGGTATTCAAATCAAAATACTTCCCACATACCACTACTTCACCTCAATCACAGCAAACAAATAAATAATGTTTGTCGCCGCTACTGATTCTAACCTAAAACCATCAAACATATGGCATCTCGTGTGGGAGCGTAACGGACCATGCCTCCAACGTTGTAACGTTCTTTGACGCGGGCCAAATTTACCGACAAGAGCCCGAACGTGCCATGTGGCGTGGTGATCGTTGGACACATGCCGTCAGCGCTCTTCCACACGATGTGGCGAATGGCCATGTGTCCAAAGTTGTAAGGCATTCGCCACATCGTGTGGGAGCGGTGTAATTAGAATTACCACATTATTATCACAGTGAACAAAAAAGTTGCTTTAGAACTTTTCTCTAAATTTGATTGTTTTCGAGATGCATGGGTATTTTAAAAAGTACAAAAATATGTCATTTTCAAGCCAGGACAAAACAAACATTTCAATGTTACTAGTATTCCTAAATATTCTTCAAATATGCATTAACAAGATCTAAAAGTATTTTAAAATGTATTTTTGTAACCCTTTGTTTTTTAATTGTTAATCAATGTCCATCATAGAGGCTTGCGGCAACTAAAATGGCCATTAGACAAACCTGGAAAATACTTTCAAGTTCCTGAAATGGCCGCTGGGGGCGTAACTGAAATCGTGAATCTAAAAAAGTGATGTTTCTGTGACTTCCGCTATATTAACCTAACAAAAAAAAAACTGAGCTCTAAATTCAATTTTGCTGGATGTCTAAAAAAAAGTGGTGGGGGTATTCAACGGTTTCCGTAAAAAAACATCCTGTATCTTCGAAACGGTTGAGTCGATTTTAACAAAGTTGGGCTAGTTGAAAAGAGATATTCTTGGGCTACAAATTTTATAATATTTAAAGTTTTGTTAGTTTATAACCTAAAATTTAGGCCAAAGAAAATTTTATACGGAAATCTTTTAAGTAATTAATGCCCCCATAAATGCTCGAAATGCTGACCATCCCGCTCTATGCATTACTGAAGCCTCTCATAGGTAAACAAAACTGCAGCTTCAATTTTGGCACTCGGTACCTATGTTACGTATTGCATTACGAATCCGGTTTTTCATATCTTTTCTGGTTATATAGGTTGAGCCCCATGTCCATGGAAACAAACTTTTTTATCAATCCACGGCTCTTGAAATACTGCATTAATATGCTCTCGCACAATAATACCAAAATGTGCTGGGCAACCATCCAACTGCAAAAACAAGTTTTGCCGTGGCTCCAGTGGCACATCTTCCAACATCAACGATAATTGATTGTCCAAAAATTCATGACGAAAAACATTGCCATTTAAGGATTGCTCGAAAAAATATGGACCAATAATTCGGCATTCCAGTATGCCTCACCGCACATTTAAACTCCAACGCCCTTGGAGCTGAATTTCACGCAACCATTGCGGATTTTCTGCAGACTAGTAATGCATATGGTGCAGATTGACTCTCCCGTCACTATGGCTTCATCGATCCAAAGAATCTGAAATGAAAATTCTCGTTTTTCGCGTATCGGGGAAGAATCCCTCATATCGCATAGACGCGGATTTGGATATGGAGTCCCGAACTCTTTTTGTTACTGCGGTATTGTCAAGACATTAAAAATAGACTGCAAGCATACCAAGAGCTTCATCGTTCGTAAAACGCATTTGGTAAATACAAAAATTGCTGAAAGTAACGCGAAACTATGGATAATATGAGGATTATTTATGTTTTGATTAGATATTTGTTTTGTTGTACTCCAAGCCCCGCTTCTATTAATTGTCTTTTTTGTATACCTATACCCATAGTGAATAATATGCAACAAAAATTGTGTTTTTTTAATTAGCATTACTTATTACTTATCTTTTAGCGATATTTTGTAATGTTTTCAAAAGGGTAATTTTGGTCTGATGAATAAAAAAGAATTCCAGAAAAATTCGTTTAAAAAATAAAAAGTTTAATGATTTTCCATATAAAATCTTTGGCCTAAATTTTAGGTGAGGAACAAGATATCGAGATGATGTTTTCGCGAGCTCTTTTAGACATCGTTTAGCTAATTTTTCATAAAAAAAACATTTAATTTTCCTGAGATAATTAAACCATTTCTGTCGAAATGTTGAAAAAATCCCTCTAGCGGCCACATATGAAACTAACAAAACTGTTTTTAATATTATAACATTAGCTCAATGACAGCTTTTTTGAACTAGCCCAAGTGTGTTAAAATCGGCTCAGCCGTTTTGAAGACGTTCTTTACGGAAACATTTGAATACCCCGCACCACTTTATTTTTAGAGATTCAGCAAAAATTGTCGACTTAAAGATGAGGTATTCCTTTGTTAGGTTAATATAGCGGCATTCACAGAAACATCACTTTCTCAGGTTCAAGATTGCAGTTACGCAGCCAATTCAGAAACTTGAAAATATTTTCCAGGTTTCTTTCTTGGCTATTTTAGTAATTAATGTTTTTGCCGCAAGCCTCCACGATGGATATATAGGTTTCCAGATACAGCACCTCATATTATTAGTTGGCCACTCTGTACAGAAGCATCACGAACATTTATATATATATATATATATATACGTATATATATATCAGGTTCCAGACGACTACGCTGAAGCTTACGTATTTTTGACTATCCCGCCACTATTAACGGTGGCTTCATCGGTCCAAGGAGGAATTTGAAATAAAAATTCTCTATTTTCGCGTAAATGCCTAACATCCAATGGCAATAGTCCAACCTCCGATCAAAGTCTTCATCTTTCAAGGCCTGTCGTAAAACGACATGATATGGGGGCATTCTAAATGTATTTAAAAAAAAGTTAAATTCAAATAAATCTCTATATTTTGATTGCCATTAGAACCTACCAATTATGGTCCTTCAAAATATTTTGAACCGTTGTTCGTGATATACCCAACTCAAGGGATAATGCCCTTGTGCTAACATGAGGATTTCCTTCAATACGCGGTTACTATTTTCTTGTGTTCTTCCAATTTTTTGCCATTGAAACGCAGACCGAAAACAACCATTGACTCGTAAGCTCGCCACTAATCTGGAAAAAACTTTCACATCGCAAAAACGCCGATTTGGATATCGAGTCGCGTAAACTCTTTTTGCTATTGCGGCATTCTGAAGACATTAAAAATAAACTTCAAGCATACTAACAGCTTCATCAAAATATTGGCAACTATTGATAATTTGAGGATTATCTATATTTTGATTAGGTATTTGTTTTGTTGCATTCCATGGCCTGCTTCTATTAATTGTCTTTTTCGTATAAGCATTTAAACAAGAATATGCCTCTTGTTATTAGCGTTACTTACCTTTTATTGATATTTTGTGATATTTTCAAAAAGGGTGACTTTAGTCTGATGAAAAAAAAGGAATTCCAGAAGAATTAGTTTAAAAAATAATAATTTAAGGGACTTCCATGTAAATTTTCTTTGGCCTAATTTTTGGGTTATAAACAAGATATCGAGATGCGGTTTTCGCGAGTTTGTTTGGACATCATTTAGCTACTTTCTCGTAAAAAAATAATTTCAATGCATTTATTTATTTATTCATTTTGGCCGTTTTAGTAAGAGCTTTTTTGTCGCAAGCGTCTACGATGGATAGGTTCTCAGATACAGTACCTCGCATTCTTAGTTGGCCTCCCGGTACAAAACTCTCCGTGAGTGCGAGAGATACAACCGGCTGCCGCCACTATGCTGCATCCCTCTCGCGCTGAGTACCTACAGTACAAAATATTGCTCGATAAAATGCTCCATAAATATCGGAAAAATAATATGATAGCGATACTTATCTCGTGAAATGTTCCTTTTGTCAAGAGCTATCTGACCTTGAAGCAGTGTAATCAGCTGCCTATAATCTGATTATAATATCATTTTATACTTCATATCCGGTACTTTTGATGCTGGTAAAACTCCATGTTTTTCTGCCCATTAAATACAACCACATATGCAGGAATAACTCTTCATACTGACATTTCCGCCACCTCGGTAGCTTTTTCAAAGTACAAATTAAAAATGATAATATTTTGTCAATGTCATTTTTAGCACGTATGTACCTTGAAAAAGGCTACGGAGGTGGCCAAAACGTCTGTAAGAAGTAATCCCTGTATATACGAGTATCTGGTTTCATTTAGCAATCAGAGAAACATGCGAGCTTTACCAAGAAATAGCATTACCACTTCTACTAGCTTCAAATCAATCACCAATTTTGGGCCTCAATGAAAAATTTCATTTTTATTTGAATACAGAAATAGGAGATATGAAACTTATCCTGTGATTTACAAGTCAATAATCTCCCATGTTTGTGTGGCCAATAAAACCACGTGTATTGACAGAATCTTCGTGACTGGAAACGTTTCAATCACAAGGGTGATCAATACAATATCAATATAGAAGATCACTTTTGTGATTGAAACGTTTACAGTAAAGAAGATTTTGACAATACATGTGGTTTTGTTGGTCAGACAAGCAGGGGGGATTATGTATTGACAGAATCTTCTTCAATGTAAACGTTTTAATCGCAAAGGTGATCTTCTATGACAAATTAAGGCTTTCGCGGCCAGTTGATAAACTGCTGTCTTGATGCGGGTCTAAAGACCGTCGTCGGTTGGAATTTCTTCCTAACGATTCGCTAGCACGAGTGGCAAGCTTCTTTAGAGGTCCTTCTATTTCCGATGCAGGATGAATGGAAGGACCTCAGAAGAAGCTTGCCACTCGTGCTAGCGAAACGTTAGGAAGAAATTCCAACCGACGACGGACTTTAGACCCGAATCAAGACAGCAGTTTGTGATCTTCTATATTGCCATTCTACTGAAGAAGATCGCCGTTATGTTTCAAACTTCCCAGTAAAAAAGATTCTGTCAATACATGTGATTTTATTGGCTAGACAAGTATGGGGGATTATGTTTTGACAGATTCTTCTTTACTGTAAACGTTTTAATCGCAAAGTTAATCTTCTATATTGCCAATGTACTTGCAACGTTTCCAGTAAAGAAGATTCTGTCAATACATGTAGTTTTATTGGCTAGACAAGTATGGGGGATTATGTATTGATAGAATAAACGTTCTAGTTAAAAAGGTGAATCTTCTATATTGTCATTTTTCTGAAGAACATCACCTTTGTGATTGAAACGTTTACAGTAAAGAAGAATCTGTCAATACTTGCGGTTTTATTGACCAGACAATCATGGGGATTATAAAAATAATGAAGTTTAGAAAATATTGTCTCTTCCTTGTTTCATATTTATACAAAAAATCCATGATGCAGTAATTTAAACTATTTCCAGCAAGCTCTAGTCCTAGGCTATCCTAAACTATTCAAATTCAATTTAGATTGTATATCATCAACCACCCTTCCAGTCGAAGCATTAGACACGTTTTTAAAAGACAATGAATGTTTTGGTAAAACCACTTTACCAGCTTATTGCGTTATAATATACATAAATAATCCAGCACCTGTATCATCTATACTCATAGAAAAAATAAGACATAGGTGTAAGCAGGTAAGTACTGGTACTTGAAAAAATCAGTACATATGACAACTACACTGAAGATTGATAAGGGACATACACATATGTATATAAAACGGAATCAGATGACATCTGGTCTAGTTTCTCTGAAACCACCATGGGTTTCAAGTCAGTTCTCCTTGTTACCCTGGGCTCTTTGCTCTCTTTCTGGTAAGAACCTGCAACTTTATTTCGCAACTCTGCACTCTTGTGGCAAAGCATATTAGTGCCGAATCTTTTATAAGAAATATAATGAAACTCCAAATATTATTTAATCCACTCATGTTTCCACCGTTAATACTAAGACGGACCTTGAAGATCAAAAAACGGTCCAATAGGTTGATGCTTTTCACGAAGGTATATTCTGAGAGAAATTGTTTTTTTTTTGTCAATGATATTCTGTATATGCAATGATTTTCATCATAAACCGTCAAAATAATAGCCTCCACTAGGTTGACTCTGCACTTTCTACTTAACAATATCATCAGTTCATAAATGACTATATTTGGCACATCTACAAACATGTAAAACAAATATATTAAATAGATCGAGTCAGTCAAACAAGTCCATACAATTAAAATTTGAGACATACCTCCAACCCACTGCAACATTCCACTCCCCAATTTTTGACCACAATATGTTTCTGAAAATGGGCAGGAGTCTCTCTAACGTCAAAAAAAATGAGATATTTTAAATTTTTTCGTGTTTTGCCCGTTGCTGGGCCGACTCTGGATCTATCTTCAAAAATTATAAAGATTTTTCGTCCTTGGCATAATGGAAAACTTGTGGGTTTCATCAAAGTTCGATGGGTACTTTCCTAGTCAGAGAGGGTCAAGATATTAGTGGAGAGACACACATTCAAAATTTTTTTGCGGTTACAATACTTAATAAGTTAAATAGATGGAATACCTAACCCTAGCTGGACGAGCAATATTGAGTCAATTGATTCACACTCACTACATTGCTTGAATTGTATATTTATAGTAACACATCGTATATGTTTTCTAGCTCCACAGCCAAAGTGAACAAGCACTTCTTTCCACCAAACTTCAAGATTGGAGTGGCTAATGCAGCAGCCCAGATTGAAGGAGCGTGGAATGAAGATGGTAAAGGCGAGACCATCTGGGATAGGTTCGCCATGAGTCACCCAGACTGGATCTTCGATCATTCATCTCCACAAGTAGCTGCTGATTCTTACCATAAGTGGAGAGAAGATGTTGAAATGGTTAAAGAGATGGGCGTGGACCATTACAGGCTCTCAATAGGTATGATGTATTATATACTAGCTTAAGCCCGCGGCTCCGCCCGCATGGAAGTAGTAAGATGTACCTATAGGTCGTTCGTTTTTATTCAACATTTTAATGCAACAATAAATTGGTAATAAATGTGCAATCATAATCACAATAAATAACACGTGAAGTACCTCAGAGACAATTACTATTTATTATAACATACAAATTTTCTCATTTATAATATTAAGTACGGATTGATTAAACCTTAGCGGAATCTCGTCATTAGATAGGTATCGTCAAGCTAGTATTTTATTTTATCATGACCAGCTGACAAATACTGGTGGTAAAATATTCCGTGTGATATTTGATGGTACATTTTAAATTCACTAGTATTAACTCAATATTAGAGAGTTAACCCTTTACTGCATGAATTTTTTGTTTTCATCGAAAAACATCCCAGGAATGGAGAAATATACGTTATTTATGTAAAAAATACCAACAAAAATTTTGTACAATACATACTTTATTTATTTTGAAAAAAATGGAAAGTGACATACATGGAACATTATGCAACAACATTGTCCTTTATTCAGTGTGGAACCTCAAAAAACAATTTCGCTCTTTATTAAAACACAAGGAAACTTTGCATTTCGTACAAGGGGTTTAGATTGACACAATGGAAACTTGCATCTTGATCTTTGTTGTTCACTCCATTCTGGTAAATGGTCCATACCATCAAGACGTACCTCTTGTTGAGGAATTTCTTTGGTAGGTCCACGTTTCTTTTTCATGGCATATAATGTCTGAACCTCTGCTGAAGGTCTTCCTACTCTTCTTTTATGTTCTCTATTAAGATTGCATAAAGAATCAGCGATGGCCAGCTTGAAGTCTTTTAGGGGTAGATCAAATTCTTTATTGCTGCGTCTCCACAACAACCAAGCATTTACGCAACATATATCCAACACCACTTTCAGCATCGTCGCCAGATAAATCTGGATCGTCACTCTCATCGGACTCTATATCTATACGATAATAAATATTATACCATTATGTATTTAAATTTTCAAAAGTAATTATATTTACTTTAACTACTTGACCCTGAGCATGAGCTCCTTTAACTGCGGAATATTTCTATTGGAAATAGTACTTCAAATAAAAACTGCCTTTTCACGTTAGCGGAAACGTATGAAAACATTTAATTCATCCCTAATGAAGTCTTATAGACTGAACAAAAATCGAGAATGGGGATTACACCCGAATGCCACATACTCCTAATACTTCAGGGGTGTCGCAGGAATTAAATTTAGAGATCCTATTATTCATAATATACATTCATGACCTGACACTGCAGCTACCTAAATTGAAGCTATTGTTAGCAGATAATTTGGAAATATTCAATGAAATTGAAAATTACAGTGACTGTATGGAATTGCAACAAGCCCTGAATAGGTTGAGTAAATGGTGCGTTGGCAACAAACTTACCTAATATAAACATAGCAAAATATAAAATTTTACTTGCAAGCTTAATCCTGTCCTGTTTACTTACTACATTGATATTACCAATCTAGAGCGATGCCAGACAATCAAAGTTCTAGAGGTAATATTTGACGGTAAATTAACGTTCTTTTACCTTATAAGTGATGGTCTCATGAACAAATAAAATATTAGGATACTACGCCTGAAACTGCTCCGGTTTAAAACAATGTATACATAATTAGGAGTAAACAGGAATATGCTGCACTGATTTGGTCGCCAATTTATCAAAATGGAATTTCACCTATTGAATCTGTCCAGCGTAAGAGTCTGAAATAAATCCATTTCAAAATTTATATCATACGAGTATATCCTGGAAGAGGCTTCTCACACAATATGCTATTTCAAGTTATGACTTTTAAGATATTTTTACCGTCGTCAATTTAATTACATTGCAGTACTTCATAGTCTGGTTAATAACAAACTTGGTTGCCTGGAATTATTATCTAAAATAAATTTTGTGGTGCCAAAGAGATCAACTCGCTCTAATGCAACTTTTTAGAGCACTAGGGGTAGACCCACCATATCGGACATGTCTCCTGTTAAAAGGATGTGTGATGTGTTTGACACTTATTGTCAAGAATGCGATATCAGTAATTCCATTCAGGTGATTTTAAGCAGTTTTAAGCAAACATATGCAGTGCTTAACCAGTAATGGTTATTTTTGCAAATGGAGCCGCAATATACTTTTTTGTGTCAATTTTACTGTTATTCATGTTTATGTTTTTTATTTATCTCTGATGTTTTATGTTTGAAATGCATTTTGTAAAATGAACTTTTATACACGAGCTTAGAACTTGATGTTTATTGTTGGATGTTCCTGTGATTGGATGCAAATCTGTTGGAATAAAGATTATTATTATCATTCAAAGATCTACGATAGATGCATTTTCTGAAACAAATTTCATTATTTCAATTTCCTTTTCCTACAACAGCTTGGGCAAGGATCTACCCAGACGGTTACAAGACAGAAGAACCTAATGCCAGGGGTGTAGCATACTACAAAAATCTACTTAGGTCATTGAGAGCATTGGGCATTGAACCAATGGTCACCCTCTACCACTGGGACTTACCACAGAAGTTGCAGGATGATTTTGGAGGATGGCTGAGCCCTAAAATTGTCGATATCTTTGCAGACTATGCCAGGTAATCAGAATTGAGAAATATTTCATAATCGCATAAGGTTTCCATAAAGTTTCTCTACTGCGATTTACAAAAGTGTTATGAGTCATCTGCATTATATCGCTGTATCGCCGGAATCTGATGAAGAAGCATAGTTGTTAGTGGCGGGGTATGGTACTTTATTATGAGCATTCACTAACGCATTCCACCTTAAGATATTCAACCATACAGTAGCATAACACAAAAATGAATTTAGAAATCTACTTTAAAAATATTTAGAGTGTTTGAGCGCTAGAATACCCCGTTCTGGCGCCTTTATAAGCGACAGCTAAGAACGAATGGCAAAACCAAACACTAACTCTTTGGTAGATTTATAAAGTTATGTTCCTGTTCTGTACGTCTTATAGATGACACCACTATCTTCCAGATCTCTTTTGGGAAGCTGGAACACAGTATATGGTTGCCTATCTTCAATTAGAACCAATAAACTAGTAATAAAGCATTCATTCGTCCGACCACAGAACGGCCACCCATGAACCGCTGTTTCTTGCTATTTGGTAACTCCTCAGCGTGGTCTAAGCTTGGCCTCAGGTAGAATAACAAACAAAAGCTGGGCAACTATCCTCAACCAGACTATAAGGTCTATCGGAATGTCTGTACAAAGTGATATCTATTACCAGAATCGGTCACTGCGAGAGTGAAAAGAGCAAGAACTTGGAACTATATCCTAGTTCGCATTGTCAACTGGGTGACCTCTGTGGCCGGTAGATGTAGCGGATTTTGGTGCTATAGTAGATACGGTCTACTCGCCATTCAACAAATTAGTAACATAACTTTCGTCCGCCCGACTACATGGAACCATGGAAAGCTCTTTCGTGCTTTGTGGCAACTCCCTAGCATGGCTAGGTCTCAGGTAGGACGACGAACGCAAAAAAGCAACTATCCACTAACCAGAGTACAATACGAAAAATGGTCTCCATCAAATATGGCAGAATACCTAATATTAGAAAAGTTGGACACGGATTTTCTTGATTGATACTTGCTTAAAAGCACATACCTAGTTGAGCATAATATGGAAATTTCTGTTGTTATATCATTGGCACTATATTTTTTATCGATTAAAGAGACTTGAAAGTAATTTAATTAATTTGTTATTCATAGTTCCTTTGGGGCCTACTGAGTTTCGTCACTAGAAGCTCGTGCCAATAAAATGAGAACGTATAATTACTATTTATAACGAGTAAATACCTTTCCTAAAGACTTTTAGATTCAAAGTTAAAGTGGATAAGTAGTAAGTTTCAGTTGGACGTTTTAAGTAACCTCCAATAATTTTCATTTTTCAATGATATTGTTAGGTGTGTACAGTCCTACAAACAAATCTTAGGTTTGGACTGCGCACTCAAGGAAACAATGAGTGGGCTGAAATAAATCCAAATTACCTCACAACTGTCTAGGTAAAAGACCAACGTTGAGGTACATGCCTTTCACAACGCTGATGACTAATAATATATTAACACTTATCGAAGGATGATTCAGTTCGAACGACACAGAAACCTCCACCATTTTCGACATCTGTCTTGAGCACTAGTACTGTATGAAACTTTCATGAACTCTCATCCTGACTGCGAGCTATAACATTTGGAGGTCGAGCAAATTCTAGACTTGCTCCTTCTACATAGTCTGAATTTTTTGGTTCCAACTGCCAGCTTGCCCTCTCGCAGTGGTCAATTTTGGTAATAGATGGTACTTTATGTAGTCTTATTATGTCAATCCGTGTTATGAATAATTTTGACTTCCTCAATATATTTTGAAGCCAAAAAAAGGTTCAGTGATTTTTCTCCGTGTATGACAGTAATCTAGAAATGTTATTTTCAAATTCACAGGATATTTGACAGTAGCTGTCATGCCTAGTGCATTTATTTAGAAGTGACATAATTTGCTAAAAATGCACAGTTTAAAATACTGTATGCCTAGTTTTGGTAACAATAGCAACCACTAATCTTCTATTCGTGAGAATTATTATATATACATATTTTGTATTTTTTTCTTAGAACTTGCTTTGAGCTTTTTGGCGATGAAGTAAACTGGTGGATTACAATCAATGAGCCCAAACAGGTAAATTTACTTAAATCTAAGAATCCTTCGACATATTAGTATGTCTTTCATTTTTTTAGATATGCGAAGCTGGATATGGATCAGGAGGCTATGCACCAGGCGTCTTTAGTCCAGGAGTAGGAAACTATAAATGTGCTAAAAACGTACTTTTAGCCCATGCTAAAGCATACCACATTTATGACAAAGAATTCAGAAAAAAAAACCAAGGTACGTCATATCCATTACATAACACATTAGCACAAATTGAAACAGTTCTGCGGTTAGGATTTTAGAGAATATCTTCCTCAAGAAAATAAAATAGTAACTATTTTTTAGGAAAAGTCGCAATTGTGATTGACAGTAACTGGTTCGAACCTGCTTCTGCTAAACCCGAAGACAAAGAAGCATCTGAAAGGTCACTACAATTCACAGTGAGTATAACACGGTATAATATACACGAAAAATTAAATAAAATCACTGATTAACGTATTCAACCTGATAGAATACGTGCCACTTTAGGTCTATTTAACATCATTAACAACCAAAAAGAAGGTGGTAGACAAGGACCAGTTGACCGACGCCGAATTACCCGCCAGCTTTTACCTGAGTGTTTTGAGAATGACCGCACGACTCCACATCTAAGCTACACAGTCGGTTTTCTTCCATTTCCCTACACAACAAAGAAATTAATGATGACGGATCGCTCGAATACTAACAATTCCGGACGTAAACTCACCTCATTTTCGGAATGTACTGGTTGAGGGTGGATTCGGAGGAACAACGTCAATTATAAAATCTCAACGAATATCTGCGGGATTAACAGCAATATTGATGCTGTTAACCACTTTCTGCATCCTAATCGTCCCGCCATGTTTTTCTTGACGGTGACAAAAATCCCGGATTCTGTCCCGACTAACCACCTTCGCTTTACAAATTACTATGTGCACTCCAATCTGGGGAAGAAAGGACGAGTTGTGGTTTTCGTACGCAGCAGTTTTTCCTGCCCCAGACACGTTTCTTTGGAATGAGACCGGGAGGATGTTCTGTGGCTTTGCCTCAACTCCAAACCATCCTGCAAATTAATTTGCTGCCTTTATCGCGCTTCCTTATACCATAACTGGTATAACCTGCTTGAACAGCTTGCTGTCAAGATCGATCATCAATTACCCTGCCTCAGAGATAGTTCTCCATTGGCAGACCATCCTTCCTATACATAGGAGATACAAAAAGATCATTCTCGGTAAGAAAGAAGGAGTATACCTACTCGTAAATCCAATACGGAACGAGGAGAAACGAACAAATCTGGAGTAGCAGATCACGCTTGGACATACCACACAAAATACTTTGGGATCAGGCTAAGATCTTACACAAAGAACGACACTGGCTTTGGAGAAAATGCAAGGAAATGGCCTTCCACTGTCAGCGAGAAGCCGGCAGCAGCATAGCCAGTCATCGCCCCATTCAATCTGTGGCAATCAATCAATACAGACGTTTTATTTTTCACTAGCTGTTAACCGCAACTTCGTACGCTTGAAACTGTTACTATTATAAAATATGATTTTTAAGTAACGCTAATAGACTTCCGATAACGTTTTGTGTTTTCGATGGCATGTATATGTGTATCTGGTTGCTTTATTAGTGGCGCCACGTTCCTCGGTTAAAACCACGGCAGAAAGCTGGTCAATGATAAAATATAAAAATGCATAGATTCTCAGTATGATACAAACTGTCAATTAAACGTCGGCTTAGCATGGCTGCCTTTTTGGTAATTCAACGCACATGTTCACCATTTTCGAACAATTTGTAGATGCAACACAGCAAATACTGGGAGTCCTAAAATCTTCCTTAAGTCCTTAATCTTTGCATTTGAAATAACGAAACTAACGTGCGGTAAAATAGCAGCAAAAATGTAAGGAAGAAATGGAAATGTACTCATTATTCAATTAGTCAGAAAATTCAAGTACTGTCCTGACACATATGTTGTTCCTTAAATACTTTTTCCTGAATTTGCAGCATTTTGGGATGTCAAGGCCTTCTACGGTATCCACCTCGACGGCCTTTGCACGATGTAAACAAACGTACCAAGCTCGGGACGGAAAACATCCATAAAACAATCTGAATACACTGGAGTATCAGTAGGATATTGAAGACTAGTCCAGATCACCAACGACTTGATCTGGCACGAACACATCTCGTCAATCGCGGCAGCTACTGGAAAAAAGCTAAGCAATCCCCTGAGAGCCTTACGTATTAACATACTTTTTTCCACGTAAACCTGATCACTCTGTAAAGTGCCTAGCCTCGAATACTGGTCACATGTTTGGAGTTCTGCCGCTCCGACTACATTATTCATGCTCGATGCTGTTAAGGGAAGGGCTGTCCGACTGATCGATGACTCTTCTCTAACGGACAGACTCGGGACCTTTTGCACCGATAAGCCGTCGGCGATCTGGCTCTCTTCCTGCACTATGTCAACGGGCTTTACTCTCCACAGCTCTCCTCCATGTTACTGCGCGATGAGCCTACCAGAAAGACCCGCCTGACTCCGCCCTCCCATTACAACCATGTCGAACTTCGTACATCCAGAACTGGACTGTACGACTGCTCCTTTGTCCCTAGGGTTTCAAGATTGCAAAATAATCTTCCTGAGTAGGCTTTTCCCAGATCTATTAACCATAGGCAGTACAAAAATTGGATTAACAAAGTTTCTTTAAGCTCCTTATAGCAGCCGCGATGCTCTGCTTTTAGGCTTCCATCTACGCGACTGCTGTGGTATAAAAAAAGGCACGCACCCTAAACTTACATCAAATCGATAACTTCTTTAGTTCTATGGAAATATGCCAATTTCAGTTATTTCAAATCCGTAAATGGTTAACCTGCCTTCACACCGCACGGCGTATGATTTGAACACTCAAGTGCCGTATCGGGAGTCATTCCTACAATAATTGTAGGACGTCTTTATGGCCTCTTTGATTTCCATTAAAACATCTAGAAAATTTCTAGTATAAATAATTAAAATTATATTTCTTTACTCTTCCGTGTCAGGCTCTATTTTGAGGTTATATTACAAATATCTATTTGCATTAAATTGTTCATGCTTTTGATTTGTATCATCTCTTATATCAGTCTGAAATTTCCTACAATCTAAAAAGAAAACATAGTCTTACAACAGGAGAGCACTGACACAGGATAGTAGAAATATTTTATGATTTGTCCATTTCACAATATGTTGTAAGATTTATTCAGTAAATAACAGGTGCCACACAGAAAAGGATCTGCTTCTTCTCCGAGCTTTCGGGCTTTTCCTTGATAACAGGAACTTTCGTTACAATATTATGTTTTCTGGTACTTCCGTTGTGCACCATATATGACGGTTTCTTCCAAACAAATACTTCCTCTCATCCACACTTTGTTGTTCTCTAACTTGTTCATTCTCGTCACTACTTTGAGATAACTCACTTCTACTATCATGATCGAAAATTTCAAATTCCTCGGTTTAACTCACTAGAATCACTACACATTGCGTCATCTTCTTCATACCAACGCTGAAGAGTTTCCTCAAAATCTTCATCGCCGTAACGTACACGTTTTTTGACAGGCCTGCCGTGGCTACGAGTTGCAAGAAATTCTTACGTAAATCGTAACGTGCCGTTTCACAGGCTGCGCTGAACTAAGAATTACAACTGTCTTGAAGATGATTTTCCCACATTTACGACTGTTTATGCGGTAGACAGGGCACCAATAGGAGAAAGATTACATAAGGGCCGCGGTCCGGCGTTGGCGTTGGCGGCTTGGTCCTATTGGTTTGCGGTGTGTTTGCCCATGTGGACGCTACGACTTTCGGACCGCTAGATTTGCAAGCGCTTGGTTACAAACAAAAAACCTTTAACCGCAATTGAAAAAATTTGGTACTTTTGTTTATTGTATTTAGTGAAAATGAAAGGAAATCGTGCTTTTGCCATTGTAAGTGCACTCCTGGAAGCACTAGATTCATCGTCAGATGATGAGGAAGTCATCAGTTTAATTTTCTCGTCATCTTCTAGTGATGAAAGCGATGGGGTTGAAGTATATGAGGGAGAGAGAAGAGGAGCGATGCAAAAGAGGCCTCGCATAAGAAGAGTTTGTAGAACGCACAGTGCCGGGTTTCTACTCAGAAGAATTCAAATCGCATTTTAGAATGTTGCCAGAAACTTTCGAATTTGTTTTGGGACATGTTGGACCATTGTTAAGCACAGCTGGGCCTAGTTCTCGACCACAAACTCCTGCAAAGACTCAACTGCTACTGGTATTATGGTTAATGGCAACTCTCGATTCATATAGGTCTGCTTGCACAAAGTTTAATGTAGGGGAAGCAACCTGTCTACGTTCAATGCGAAGAGTTTGTCGAGCTCTACATACCTTAGCTCCTAGATTCATAAGGTGGCCTGAGGGACGCTCAAGAAGTGATAGGAGAATTTGTACGTGCTAGTGCTTTCCCTGGAGTTATTGGTGCAATAGATGGGACTCACATTGAAATTAGAAACCCAAAGATGATGAACATAATGCATATTGCAATAGAAAGGAATATCCATCAGTCCAAGTGCAAAGCATTTGTACTTACAAGCTAGTATTCACTAGTGTATAAGCTGGACATGGTGCCCTTATCAAGAATATCTGATTATATGGCAGACCCAGCACGATACTTTCCAAATGATAGCCACCTTGTTGGTGACTCGGCTAATCCAATCCATCCCTATATAATGGTGCCATATAAGGACAATGCTCACTTGACATCACGACAGAAAAACTATAATTTTTGTCTGTCATCTGCCAGAACATCGATTGAGAGAGCATTTGGTGTGTAGAAAAATCGCTGGAGGAGAATTCTTGACAGACTTCCCATGGTCACGATGGAACAAATACCTGAATACCTATTAGCAGTTGCAGTATTGCATAATATTTGCATTCAAAGAGATGACTTGTTTGTCCTTAGTGAACCACAAATTTTAAATGATACCCCCCTTGTCCAGAAAAGAGACATGCTAATAGATGGTGCCACAAGGAGAGCTGCAGGTAGTGCAAAGAGAGACCGCATCATGAATAAACTTTCTGTTAGAAACATTTAGTAAATGTGATACTATTTTTGTAATACAGTCTGATTTGAAAATATTTTTAGTGTATTTGTTTTAAAAGTGACATTGATTTAAATATTTTTTTTTAGGAAATGACACATCAAAGCTTTTAAAATTATATTCATAATTCAACAAAACAGAATTCAACAAATATTATCAAAACAAACAGAAATAAAATGAAAACATGCAAAAATTGACCAAACCCGAATACACGAAGCCTAGTTTCCATCTTCAAATAATTTACGCACTGCCAAAGCCTTCTTTAGAGCATCCATTTTTTCTTTATGGTGCCTTTCCTTCATTTACATCAATTCCTGCAGTGCCTGCATACGTTTATCTTCTGTGGCTATACTTCGATCCTCTTTCTCTTTCCGTAATTTTAATTTTTCTAGGGCAGTGACATCTGTTTTCTTCATTTTTCTGCTAATGGGTTCTGGCTGCTATTTCGTCAGCAGTGGCTTTGGGATTGGCCCATGCGCAGCGACCAAATAATTCTTCCATCCGCTGTTGGTACGGCCATCTAATAGTGCCAGTGCCAGATCTATCCTTCCTCGCCAATATTATTTTGTAACGGTTTTTGAGGCCATTTGACTGAAGTTGACTATGGGAAAGGGTAGATCCAGTTAGCTTTTTAATAGCTTCGGCAATTTGTAACCACAATGACTTATGGGTTTTCTCCCCCGCATTAAATTGTGGCCTATACTTTTCGAATTTAGACAATAGCAGAAAAACCATTTGTGTAGGCCACAAAAACTTATCTTCCTCATCTGCATTTTCTACTCCAGGTGAAGCAGGACCACTGATAGCTTCATCTGCTTCTTCAAGTGGATGAGGAAATGCAGGGGGAAGAGTAGAACACGGAATAGGTGCAGCAGTCGGCGAACAAGCTGATGCGCTCTGGTCTGGATGACATTTGTTTTCTTCCTCTATAACATCCTGGTACAGACGATTTAACAGAGCCTCATGCCTCATCTAATATAAAGACAAAGAATAACTATTATTAATTGGCCAAGATTTGAAAATATAAATGAATGCAATTGAGTCTTTGCAAGTCTCTATATTTCATCAGCAAGCTGGTTCTATTTACCTCCGGAATAGATTTTAACGCGGCATCAGCTGCAGTCACTATTAATGATAGCAGCTCTTGTCCTTCGGCCTCAACCGGAATTTCAACTTCAGCCATAATATACACAAAAGGTATAAATAATTATTTATTTGTTCCCGCCTAACTGCTTGGTTGTGGTAATACGCGCGTATTGCGCGGTCCGATAGCCGCGAACAGCGCAAGCGCTTAACCCGCTCGTGCTTTGCAGCATGTACTCCGTGAACGTCTCATAGACGCTATCCGTGACGTCACGCGCTCACACCAAAGTGCTCACGGAGGCTTTCGGACCGGCCTTGAGTGCACTGTCAACGGTGTGAACGACTATCGGACCGCGGACCTGGAAATACAACAGCCTTTCTGAAGCAAAAAAAATACTATCAAAATCCAGGAGGCCATGAAGGCGTAATACAAATTGTAGGAACGACTGACGATACGGCCGTAACGCATGTGGTACCTTTCTACCTTTTCACGATGGTTGTAGGGCTATAATTTAATAGATTAGTTGTAATCACCCATGTTTGTATGGCCAATTAAACCATATGTGTTTAAAATTCTTCTTTATTGTATGCATCTGTCACAACGGTGACACTGCGTTTGTTTTTTCGCTCGCTTGTCCTGGGCTACGTTGGCTTTGCGTGGTGCCTTATTTAAATTTGGAATGATGGCTTCGCGCCATCTCAGCATGTGACGAACCTTTCATACTGCAACACGATGTTTAGTAATGTGAAAACGGAAAGAAAAAATAAACGAAGTATCACATGGAAGACAGATAAATAAATTATTGTCAAGAAGGTCACGTATATAATACAGAAGAATTTTAAACACGTGGTTTGATTGACCAGACAAACATTATCGACATGAAAATCACGAGATAAGTTTCAAATGTTATATTGGTGATCTTAAGGTAGCTATAAGGATTCCTTGTGTTGTGATCAAAGGACTTTACCTTTACCTGGTTCTATCCTCCAGTATGGTCTGTACGGCAACCCAGTATTCAACGGCGACTGGCCCGCAGTGGTCAAAGAAAGGGTTGCTCAACGTAGCAAGCAAGCAGGTCTGAAGGAATCTCGTCTACCAGCTCTTACCAAGGAAGAAATCAAACTGATCAAAGGCACCTATGATTTCCTGTGCATCAACCACTATACCTCGCACAAGGTCAGTGCTTGGTATGAACCGCCTGTTACAGATACTAGCTTTGGAGCTGATATTGGGGTAAATGATTGGATGCCCAAGGAGTGGCCCAAGGGAGGAGAAGGTTGGTTCTCGGTAAGTATAATTGATCTCCTGAAATATGATTGTAAAAACAACAAATAGTGAAAAGTAGATTCACTCTGTACTTCCTAGGCAATTATGTCATTGTTAGATTGTTTATTTCCAGACTTAACGCCATGTAAACCACGATTAAAAAGAATTCGTTCGAAGCAATTGTATGCGAGATATAAAAGTCAATCTACTTGACACAAAGTTTATTCGGAAGCCTGCTTCGTTAAATTTACTGAAGATACAGAAAAGCGAAAGCGATGTATAAAATATTTCTAACGCCGCTACTGAAATTTCCACCAACCCGTCATAAGATATACGCCATACACCGGCCTGTACATATGCTGCCAAGAACAGTCAATTTACTGATGTCTTTGGATGATGGGCGGTTGCAGCACCGAGAGCGGCGAGCGAAACTCGAGACGTCTGGCCGTGAATATTCAATTGGCGTGATAGGCATTTTTTTAAATTTGACTGATAATCAGAAACGTCTTTCGCTGATACCACAAATGCAATATTTACACCCCCCCCCCCTGCCAACCCCCAGTTTTCAATAACTTCGAAAATTCTTCTCAAAGTGATCAGCAGTCCTTGTCACGTTAAAAAACGAATATTCGGCATTTTTATTTTTTTGTATTTTGCCGATAGCCGATAACTAATGGTGTGCATGTAAGAACATAAAACGAATAAAAAAAGTAGTGAGAGTAATAGTCACTAAAATGTGACAAAATCTCACTGATACCATCGAAACTGTCAGAACGGTCTGCTAAGAAATTATAATCATTGCATATAGAATACAGGACTGAATAAAATAATACTCTAGTAGTTTTAAATTTTTCAAAAGCGTTTGACACAATCAACCAATTTTTATTGGCAAAAATGGAATATTCATGGATGTCTCAAAAAACCTTAAATTTATTTCTACTTAAACCAATTTAAAGACATGTCGCTAATTAAATTTGAATGTAATTTAAAGTATCACCTTCTGCACATATAGTAGTATAGTTGTTTCTGTTTTCACAATACTTTTATTGTTATTGTATTAACTTTTTACTTACCTAAATTCGTAGTATCACTACTTGAAGGTTAAGTGGAAGAATAGCCGTGGCCGCCCATTAATAACTTATTGTCGGTTTCATTTATATAAAAAAAAAACTTTACCCTTGGAAATGTTTAAGCAGAGAAAGTTATTGTGTCATAGTATGTAGATCCCCCTGAAGGGGAAATACCGTTCTAGGAATTTTGGTGATTTGCAGATCGGCAAATAGTATATTGTGGCACTTCTGTGAAGCGTTTAGGCTGTCGATGTAGAATAGAAACACCGAAGGGCCAAGGTTTGATCCTCTCGGAACCCTATAGGAGACAGTATAATTTGCTCGGCAATAACCATTATACGGGGTGTTAGGGAAATAATGTTCGTAACTTTAAGAGGTGATTCCTTGCATTATTCTAAACAAAAAAGTTCATTACAATTATGTCCGAAAATCAATCGTTTTCGAGGAAAGTGAGTCGTAAATAAGTAAATTGTCACAAACATTTGGCAACGCAACTGCGATACGAGCGCACGACACCATAACTGAATCAGTTGTTTACGTTTGTGTGATATTTTTGTTAAAAATATGCCTTGAATTATTGAATACTTTTACGCAATTTTTTGTGGGTAATATTGTTTATTTAATAACGCTTTCAGTACGGTACATTTACTTAAAAAATGACAGAATTTACCGGTACGTGGCGATACACACCACCAATTCCCACGATTATCAGTCACTTATTTGAAACGGTGCGATGCACGAAAAAAGAAAAAACCAACATCCGTAAATCACATAAAGTTACAGTTAAATGTATTACTAATCACAACAACACGCGATGATACATGCAGTGCAGGCGGAGTCCGACGTTGCTAGTTGTGTGAGGGATTTTCTTTGTATGTTTTTTCTTCGGAAAATTGTATTTAATAAGCAAGAAAATTATATACATTTCACGCTATTAGGTATATGAATTTAAATTATTAAGGTGCAAAATTAATTTATTTCATGACTAAAAAGAAATAAGTTCAGCATTTTTTTGCTCCGCACCTTTTTTTTTCGGACACAGGTTATAATGAACTTTTTTGCTTAGAATACCACAAGGAATCGCCTTTTAAAGTTGCGAATATTATTTCTCCAAGACCCTGTATAAGAAACGTTGTGTGAAAATTTCATTTAAATCCGCGACTGGTGAGAGTTGGAGCGGGGCCAAGGATTAGCGGGTTTACAGACCTAGGGAATGAGTGACATGGTTTTCGTGATCTATACGCGATGTAACATAAAAAAAAATATATCTCATTTCCGGAACTTTTCACGATTGCAATACATTAACGCTCATGTTACTTATGTTTATATTGAACCGTTTTCAAGGTTTGGGCTCCAGGAATGAGAAAACTGTTGAACTGGTTGAAGGACACCTACAACAATCCAGAAATCGTGATAACAGAGAACGGTTTATCTGATAATACAGGGACTCTGGAGGATGACCACAGAATTAACTACTACAGAGTACGTATTCACTGAACATTCGAAAGACGAAAAAACTTTTTATGATGCATATCCGTATTATTTTTTTTAGGACTACCTAAGTAACTGTTTGGATGCGATCTATATCGACAACGTGAACCTGACAGGATATACTGCTTGGAGTATCTTAGATGATTGGGAATGGAGAACTGGATACCAGTACGTTATTTTTCTATATTTTACGGTCAACTTTTCATACAAGACATATTCCAGAAAGATTTCCATTTTCCCATGTTTCTTGCTTTTGGAAGAAATAGAGTCCTTTAGGGCGAGTTTGTTCATCACGTTTCAGATGATGCAAACAAATATGTTAATCATACAAACCTCTATCCCAAAATTTCTAAGTTTCTTAAAAGCATTATACTATATATACCATTGATTAACCTAATCTATCTCAACATAGCCAACTTAATTCATTATTTCCGTGTCCAAAAAATTCTCCGAGATAAAATGTGATACGGTGGCGTCATCTATGAGAATTTGTCATAGCTATGTTTCTCAACTCCACACTAATAAGAAATCTCTTTGAATAGTTTAGTGTCTTATAGATGGCGCTGTAGCAGTATATTAGCATATAGCATATCTATGAAGATTAGTGTGGAGAGGAGAAACAAAGCTGGGACAAGTTCTCATAGATGACGCTTCGGTATCTCCTTTTATCCCGGACAATTTTTTGAGTGCGCGAATATAGCATTAGGTTGGTTATATTTACGTAGAATACGTTAATCAATGGCATTATTCAAAATAGCAAGAAAAAAACATGTGACACTTTAGGAAACCTGAAAAATAATTCCTTCAAGTGATACTGTTCTGTTACAGCTCCTTAATTGGAATGTACAAAGTAGACTTCAACGACCCCAACAGGGCTAGGATTCCTAAGAAGTCTGCTGCATACTTCACCCAAATCGCCAAGAACCGCTGCCTGGCAGAAAATCCTGCAGAATGTATACATTAAGCAAAAAATAAATATAAACTGTAATCACATAACTTTTTGAGTATTATTTACTTATCTATCAGCGACCCATCAACATTTTTGGAATAATGGCATCAATTTTGTCTTATTCTTACGCTTTGAAAAAATCACAAAACACTAGGAATGTCAATATATCATATAGATCGCAGTAGTTGTTTACGTACATCCCAAAGGGACATACTAAATAGAACAAGATAATGGTATACAAAAGGAGAAATAAAACATGTAATGCTAAAACAAAAAAAGTCAATCAAAATAAGTTATGGAATATGGCGATACAACTTACATCAATTTCCGAAAATAAATAAATCAAAATTAATAAGCTTTATATACTTGTATTCGAAAGTAGTAGGAATAAAAAAAACATAAAGTAAAAAGTGAAATAAATCTCATTTTCAAAAAAAATCTAGCTTAGAATTTGTATTTGAAATTCAACTTCACCAAATATCTGACGTTCTCTTGAGCCACATCGTAGACGATAAATCTGAAACAGATAAAAATTTTTTTTTTCGAAAAATAATCTTGCATTATCCATGACCAATGTCACTCCCAAGAAGATTCTTCCGTGGTTAACCTTTTTTAAAATGTAGGCAGGTGAAGGTCGATAGAAAACTAAAGGTCCGCAACATCGTGTTGAACGATAGGCATATGCAGGTGAGTAAGATCGCTAAAGCCGTGGAGATTTCACAAATGGGAAACACCTTGCATAAAAAACTAGGGATGGTGGATGTCGAATTTGCAGAATGCCAGTTAAAAACGACTTTCGCTTAATATGGGAATTCCTCAGAGATACCTTTTAGGGCCATCACTCCAGAATGCCTTTTCCTAAGGCTTCCAACGTTGTAACGTCCTTTGACGCTGGTTAAATTTACAGACAAGAACGTTGGACACATGTAATCCGTCAGCGCCCTCCCACACGATGTGGCGAATTGCCATGTGTCCAACGTTGGATTCGCGGTTTAATTAGAATTACCACATTATTATCACAGTGAACAAAAAAGGTGTCTTAGAACTTTTTTCTAAAGTTGATTGTTTTCGAGATGCATGGGACTTGGTATTTTAAAAAGTGCAAAAATATGTCATTTTCAAGCCACAACAAATCAAACAGTTCAATGTTGCCAGTATTCCTAAATATTCTTCAAATATGCATTAACAAGATCTAAAAGTATTTTAAAGGGTATTTTTGTAACCCTTTGTTTTTTAATTGTTAATCCAGCGCGCACAAAGTACATCATAGAGGCTTGCGGCAACTAAAATGGCCATTAGACAAACCTGGAAAATATTTTCATGTTCCTGAAATGGCCGCTGGGGACGTAACTGAAATCGTGAATCTAAAAAAGTGATGTTTTTGTGACCCGCTATACTAACCTAACAAAAAAATCTGATCTCTAAATTCAATTTTTGCTGTATCTTTAAAAATAAAGTGGTGGGGGTATTCAACGGTTTCCGTAAAAAACATTCTGTATCTTCGAAACGGTTGAGTCGATTTTAACAAAGTTCGGCTCGTTAGCTATTCTTGGGCTACAAATTTTATGATACTTAAAGTTTTGTTAGTTTCACATGTGGTCGGTAGGTGCCTTTTTTTTGTCATTCCGAGAGAAATGATTAATTTAAAAAAAATTAATAAATGCATTGGTATGATTTTCTTCTATGAAAAAGTAACTAAATGATGAATAAGCAAGCTCGCGAGAACCGAATCTCGGTATCTTTTGTTTATAACCTAAGGTTTAGGCCAAAGAAAGTTTTATACGGAAATCCCTTAATTTTTTATTTTTTAACTAATTTTTATGGAATTTCTTTTTCAGTTGTGGCCCTAAGAAGGACAGATTTAAAAAAGAAAGGTTTATAATGCCCCCGTAAATGCTCGAAATTCTTACCATCGCGCTCTATGCATTACTGAAGCCTCTCATAGGTAAACAAAACTGCAGCTTAAATTTTGGCCCTCGGTACCTATGTTACGTATTGCATTACGAACCCGGTTTTTCATATCTTCTCTGGTTATACAGGGTGACTTCGAAGTTGAGTCATTTATTTTAACAGTGAGTAGATCTGATCAAAAGAAATGTTTTTTTCCTTTACCATTTTTCTGGTAAAATTAAAGTAACAAAGTTATAGCCCTTTGGAAGTTTGAGTACCGCCCTGCCTATTATATGCTCGTGTTTGGCGACAACGGATATAATCCGCCTGACCGGTTCATCGCATCGGAAACAAAAAAGCGAAAGAATTTGAAACGTTTATCACGATGTTTTTCGTCAGTCGATAAATCCTGAGTGAATAGTAGTGTGTTGCGTAGCTCAAACGAAATCAAAAATGGCACATGTTTACGAAAATGCTGAGCTTGTGGACATGATTCTTATTTACGGGGGGGCAGTCTTTACAAAATGCTCCCGGATGCATCACGGATGTATGCGAATCGGTTTCCCAATCGAGTGCAACCAACCCCTCGTGCTTTTGTTAATGTAGTGCAAAGGGCTCGTGAATCAGGTGACTTAAGACCTCACAGGTGAGGGCATGCTGCTCCAAGACCGCACGATCAAATACAGGTCCGCACTGAAATACTTGTCGGGAGGATACTTTATTAAACAAGGTAACATTTTTTTTTTATTTTTTTTTTATTTTTACACACATATTTTGGTTTATCTTCCTTCTACAATCATTATCTGAAAATTAATGACTCAACTTCAAAGTCACCCTGTATAGGTTAGTTAAGTCTGGTGATCGCGAAGGCCATGGAAACAGACTTCCTTTATCAATCCACGGCTGTTGAAATATTTCATTAATATACTCTCGCACAATAATACCAAATATGTATGTTTTGCCGTGTTTCCAGTGGCACATCTTCCAACATCAACGATAATTGATTGTCCAAAAAGTCAAGATGAAAGACATTGCCATTTGAGGATTGCTCGAAAAAATATGGCCGAATAATTCTGCATTCCAGTATGCCTCACCACACATTCAAACTCCAACGCCTTTGGTGCTGGATTTCACGCAACCAATGCGGATTTTCTGCAGACCAATAATGGATATTGTGCAGATTGACTCTCCTGTCACTATGGCTTCATCGGTCCAAAGAATCTGAAATGAAAATTCTCGTTTTTCGCCTGTCGGGGAAGAATCTCTCACATCGCTTAGACGCGCATTTGGATGCTACTGCGGCATTCTCAATCCACTCTCGGAATGTCCGGGTGGATGGTGGGCTTGAGGGAGCAACATCGAAGATAAAATTTGTTTTACAAACATCTGCGGGATTAACAGCAACATTGATGCTGTTCATCACTACCTGCAATCCAATCGTCCCGCCATGCTTTTCTTGGCGGAGAGAAAAATCTCAGAGTCTGCACCGATCAACCATCTTAACTTCCCAAACTACAAGGTGCACTCCAATCTGAGAAAGAACGGGGGAGTTGTGGGTTTTGTCCGCAGCTGTCCTTCCTGCTCCAGAGATGTGTCTTTGGAATCCAACCGGAAGGACATTCTGTGGCTTCGCCTCAACTCCAAAACATCGCCCAAATTTATTTGCTGCCTTTATCGCTCTCCGTCGGACCATAACAAGGATGACCTACTGGAATACCTCGCCGTCTAGATCGACTTCCTGAACATCAATCACCCCGCTTCAGAGGTAGTTCTTCTCGGTGATTTCAATGCCCATAACTAGCTTTGGTTGGGCTCAAACAAGACCGATGCAGCGGGTAGTACAGTCGAAGCGTTCGCTCTTCCTGAGGGGCTGACCCAGCTGGTGACGAGCCCTACGAAGTAGCTGCTCTTTCTGACCACGCATCCTGTCTCTTACAGCACTGCTGTCTGTCCCCCCTGGCTAACTTACGTTTCGGTCAGAACCCGCTGTGACAGCAGAAACTCGTACAGGTCGCAAAACTTGGCATTACGGACATGCCGACTGGGAGGGGCTCAGAGACTTCTTCTCTATCTTTCCTTGGAGAGCTGTCTGTTTCACTGACGCGGATGCGTCGGCTGTCTGTTTCGATAACCGATATTATCCACGTCGGAATGGAGGAATACATCCCTCACACAGTGAAAGTGCCTAAACCAGGGTCCAACGGCTGGTTTAAAAAATCGTGTGACACTGCTCGCCAGCAGAAGATCAAGGCACAGAGAACCTTCTTACAAAACACCACTCTAGAGAACAGACAAGCCGACGTCGAGTCCAAAAACAAATACAACGAAGCGGTTAGGCACAGAGTAATGTCGCAGCGCAATGGCAGTCGGTCTTCCTGGACGCTGGCCAAGCAGATTGAAAAGAATTTCGCACACAGTTGCCTTCCATCATTTACGTGTCAGGATGAAACGATTTTATTCGACTCAAAGGCCAAGGCGGAAGTGCTAGCCAAGATCTTTGCTGCCAACTCCACCATAATATATTGATTAGTAAGCTCCGATACTTAGGTTTTAATAGTACGAGTACTTATATTGCGATTTTGACGTCCTACCTTTCTGAAAGAAAACACTATGTTTTCTACAATGGATACTATTCGCATGTTTACATTTCTACCAGCGGTGTTCCTCAAGGCTCTAACTTAGGACCCCTACTGTTCATTATTTTTGTTAATGATTTATGTGTATCTTTGGACTGTCTGAAGTTGATGTTCGCTGACGATTTAAAGTTTTTCTCTACTATTTCCTCGACAGAGGATTGTGTTGTGTTGCAAGAACAAATCAACATTGTAAAAATAACAACCTTTTTCTAAATATTTCTAAATGTAAAGTACTCACTTTTTCTAGACAGACTAAACCTATATTTTACAACTACACAATGGAGGATTCTGTCTTGGAGCGTTGTGAAACTGTGAGAGATTTAGGTGTCTACTTTGACGAGGAACTCACGTTCAATTATCATATAAACCAAATAATTTCTAGTGCATCGAAAACGTATGGCTTCATAATCAGAAACTGTAGGAACTTCGACAATATCTGTACATTGAGATCTTTTTCAGCCTGATAAGTTCAAAACTTGAATATGGATCTCTTATATGGAGCCCTATTTATAAACAATATGTTCATGCTGTTGACAAAATTCAGAAAACATTTTTGAAGTTTCTCAGTTTCAAAGAGGTTCCGATTACAAAGACCTTTTGCAAAAGTTTGAGTTTCAATCTTTAGAGCAGCGGCGGAATCAATTTTCTGTATTGATTTTATATAAATTGTTGCATGGTCAAGTAGATTGTCCCCAAATTCTCTCGCAGTTGCAATTTCTGGTGCCGCGGTTAGCTCCTCGAGCTAGTGTTCCTTTTTTATGTCAAAGAGCACAGACTAACTTATTATCAAAAGCAAGAGTTAATATGATGACTAACAATGCCAATAAAATTGCTAACGATTGTGACATTTTTGGTTGCAATTATAATGAGATAAGGAATAAGACACGTTTTCTAAGTTAAGACTTACCATTTTATATATACACATATACTTAATACCTTCATTTTTATAAATTGCTCTGTCATTGGCGATAAGCTGTTGGGCAATAAAGGCTTATTATTATTATTATTATTATTATTATTATTATTATTATTATTATTATTATTATTATTATTATTATTATTATTATTATTATTATTATTATTATTATTTTAGTGTTTTCCTCTTGTCCTATTGTGACAGTCTTAAGCGAATCCAGATCTCTACCCGAGATCAAAGCGATTCACCCTAATACCTTGCGGATAATGTGAGCAGTGCCCAGTAGTGCTATTTTCTGCACTTCAGCAACAGATGGTTTTCCTGGTAGTTGTGAGAGGTTGGTCTGTAACCCCTTTCTAAGGGTCCCTAGGGCTCCTACAATGACTGGAACTGTTCGGGTCTTAACGTTCCACATTCTGCTTACCTCTATTTCCAGGTCTTTATAAAGGGTGTCCCAAATTTAACGCAAGATTTGAATTTGCCGCCATTTGTGCAGTGAAGTGTTGGCAACCCTGAAAAAAAGCAATTTGACAGCTAACAGTATAGGGTTATGAAAAATGGAGCGTTACACGATAGAACAACGTGTCTTCATTATTAAAGAATATTTTAAAAATAGTGAAAGCTTAGCGGCTGCAGTTCGAAAATTTCATACAAAATATGGCCGGAATAGTGTTTTAACTTCGTCAACTGTGAAGAGATTAATTGAAAAATTCATGGAGACTGGATCCGTTGGAGACGCCAAACACACTGGTCGTCCAAAAACAAGCCGTTCAAATGTGAATATCGAAGCAGTGCGTGAGAGTGTTGCGGACAATCCAGGAACCTCAATTCGACGTCGTGGACAAGAATTGCAAATGTCAAGAACCTCTCTACAGCGTATACTCACCAAAGATCTGTGTCTTCATGCTTACGCAGGTATGGTTCCTATCAGTGATGATGGGAACATCCCACATGATTCGAACATCCTCATTGTTTACAACTTTATTATTTTCTGGAGTGTGCTCATAATATTTATCGCAGACCTCTATACCAGCCCCTTTGCTCATTAGCCAGTGTAGATACCTTGCTACGTTGTTGTGCCTTTTTGTGTATTCAGTAGGTGCGAGTGTGGAACATCCAGCCACGATGTGGCTTATGTGCTCCTCTGCTTGATTGCACATCCTGCACTTACTGTCCACTTCGCAACCAAGTATGCGCTTTTGGTGATAGCGTGTGTTGAGGGCTTGGTCCTGAGCAGCAATCAAGAGGCTTTCTGTTCCGCCCTTCAGACCAGAACTACGGAGCCATGCAACGCTAGCGTCTTTGTCTACGCCTGGTCTACTAAGGTTTCTGTAGAACTGGCCGTGTAATGGTTTATTTTTCAACATTTCCATTCTGCGCTTAGCAATGCTGACCTTGATTTGGACCTTTGTGTTCGACGTCCTAGAGTTGTCACTTTGGTAGTTTGATTTTATACTCGCTGCTTCTCTCTCAAGAGAGTATTTACGTTTCTGGGCATCGTGGATATTTATTATTATTATTATTATTATTATTATTACTATGCCGGAGGTAACATTCAGGCATAAGACTGTAAGAAGAGTACTCCTGTCGCTCGACATCAACAAAGCTTCTGGTCCGGTTCCTGCCATTGTACTGAAGAAGTGTGCAGCGGAGGCTGCTCCAGTTTTTTCGCGCCTCTTCCAGATATCTTATGAATCCGGCACCTTCCCAGAAAACTGGAAATTTGCTGATGTGCAACCCATCCCAAAAAAAGGATCTAAGACCGACCCTTACAACAACTTCAGGCCTATAGCTCTGTTTCTGTTATAAGTAATGTGATAGAGAGGTACATAAATCGCGAGCTTCTGGACTACCTCGATCGTCACAGCTTGATTAGCGACAGGCAGAATGGTTTCCGGCACCAATGGTCCACAGGGGACCTCCTAGCTTAGGTCACGCAATTGTGGGGTAAACTCATCCAGTCTTATGGTGAAGCCCATGTCGTTGCTCTTGACATCACGAAAGCGTTCGATCAGCTGTGGCACGCTGCCCTCTTAAGCTATGGCCTCCCAGAAAAACTTTGCAGATGGGTGCCTGATTTTATCTCTGGCCGCAAGATATCCGTCGTAATTGACGGGTTCTCCCCTTCATCCTACAACGTCAACGCAGGTATTCCCCAGGGATCGGTCTGGGCTCCGACACTGTTTCTCTTACATACCAACGACCTCCTTTCCTGCACGACCGACCCAATCCACAGCTTCGCTGCTGACAGCACTCTACATGCAGGAATTCAGAGAGACAAGCCGATCTCTGCCGCTGAGCTGGAAAAAGGAAGGGTAGCGACGAGATCCTCTCTGACAAGAGACCTGGAGGCTATCACTGCTAGAGGACGCAACAATCTTGTACAGTTAAATGCTTCCAAAACACAGTACTGTAGTTTGACAAATAAAAAGCGTCCTAGCGCTCGTCCGGTTTCGATGGATGGCGTTTTGCCAAAGAGCCATTCATTTCGGCTGGACGGCGCCCAGATCACCAAGGACCTGATCTGGCACGCACACATCTCGTCAATAGCTGCAGCTGCTGGGAAAAGGCTAGGCTATTCGTTTAGGGCTAAGAAGTACTTTTCTCCGCATGACCCTCTCACTCTATACAAAGCCCAGATAAGGTCTAGCCTCGAGTATTATCACACGTTTGGGGTGCTGCCGCCCCGACTATATTGTCCATGCTCGATGCTGTCCAGAGGAGGGCGGTCCGACGGATAGATGACTCTTCTCTAACAGACAGTCTAGGATCTCTTTCGCACCGGCGGTCCGTCGGCGATCTAGCTCTTTTCTACCGCTACATCAACAGGCTTTGCTCCTCGGAGCTCTCTTCCGTGATGCCGTCGCGCGATGTGCCTGCCCGACAGACCCGCCTGACTTTGGCCTCCCACCCTAACCGTGTCGAGCTTCGAACATCCAGAACTGGGCGATACGACCGCTCCTTTGTCCCGAGGGTGTCGAGACTGTGGAACAATCTACCAGAGGAAGCTTTTCCCAGTTCTACTAACCTTAGGCAGTTCAAAAATCGAATTAACAACATTGCATTGGGATCATCATAGCAGCCACGGTGTTCCGGCATTTACGCTTCTGCCTGCGCGGAAAGATTAGTTTAAAAAATAAAAAAATTAATGATTTTCCATATAAAATCTTTAGCCTAAATTCCTTCAATATACGGTTACTATTTTCTTGTGTTCTTCCAATTCTTTGCCATTGCCGATTTGGATATCGAGTCGCGTAAACTGTTTTTGCTACTGCGGCATTCTGAAGACATTAAAAACAAACTGCAAGCATACCAACAGCTTCATCGTTCGTAAAACGCATTTGGTAAGCACAAAAAGTGATCAAAGTAACGCCAAACTATTGGCAACTATTGATAATTTGGGGATTATCTATATTTTCATATTAGGTATTTGTTTTGTTGTATTCCATGGCCTGCTTCTATTAATTGTCTTTTTCGTATATGCATTTAAACAAAAATATGCCTTTTGTTAGCATTACTTACCTTTCATTGATATTTTGTGATATTTTCGAAAAGGGTGACTTTAGTCTGATGAAAAAAAAAGAATTCCAGAAGAATTAGTTTAAAAAATAATAATTTAAGAAACTTCTGTAAATTCTGTAAATTTTGGCCTAATTTTTGGGTTATAAACAAGATATCGAGATGCGGTTTTCGCGAGTTTGTTTGGACATCATTTAGCTACTTTCTCGTAGAAAAAATCATATCAATGCATTTATTTATTTATTTATTCATTTTGGCAGTTTTAGTAAGAGCTTTTTTGTCGCAAGCGTCTACGATGGATAGGTTCCCAGATACAGTACCTCGCATACTTAGTTGGCCACCCGGTACAAAACTCCCCGTGAATGCGAGAGATACAACCGGCTGCCGCCACTATCCTACATCCCTGTAGCGCTAAGAGTACCCACAGTACAAAAATATTGCTCGATAAAATGCTCCCTAAATTTCGGCAAGATAATATGATAGTGATACTTATCTCGTGAAAGTGACTTACATCACTGCCATTTTTATCAAATATACCTGGAATATTATCAAGAGTCAAGTTGTTAAAAATATTCCTATTGTCAAGAGCTATCAATTTTCTTTTATCTGACCTTGAAGCAGTTTGATCAGCTGCCTATAATCTGATTATAATATTTTATACTTTTTTACTTCGTAACCGGTACTTTTTATGCTAGTAAAACTCCATGTTTTTCTGCCCATTAAATAAAACCCCATTTTCAGGAATAACTCTTCATACTGACGTTTCCGCCACCTCGGTAGCTTTTTTCAAAGTACAAATTGAAAATGATAGTATTTTGTCAATGTCATTTTTAACTTGTATGTACCTTGAAAAAGGCCACGCAGGTGGCCAAAACGTCTGTAAGAAGTTATTCCTGTATATACGAGTAACTGGTTTCATTTAGCAATCAGAAAAACATGCGAGCTTTAGCTTTAGCAAGAAATAGCATTACCACATCTACTAGCTTCAAAACAATCACCAATTTTGGGCCTCAATGAAACATTTCATTTTCATTTGAATACAGAAATAGTAAATGTAACATCTGAAACTTATCCTGTGATTTACAAATCAATAATCCCCCATGTTTGTCTGGCCAATAAAACTACGTGTATTGACAGAATCTTCTTTACTGTAAACGTTTTAATCGCAAAGGTGATCTTCTATATTGCCAATGTACTGAAAAAGATCACCTTTGTGATTGAAACGTTTACAGTAAAGAAGAATCTGTCAATAGATGCGGTTTTATTGACCAGACAAGCATGGGGACTACAGAAATAATGAAGTTTAGAAAATATTGTCTCTTCCTTGTTTCCTATTTATACAAAAAATCCATGATGCGGTAATTTAAACTATTTCCAGCAAGCTCTAGTCATAGCCTAAACCATTCAGATTCAATTTAGATTGTATATCATCGACCATCCTTCCAGTCGAAGCATTAGACAAGTTTTTAAAAGACAATGAATTTTTTGGTAAAACCACTTTACTAGCTTATTGCGTTATAACAGACAGTGGACCTCCGATAATCCGACAAACATTATGCAGAGCAGTTCGGACTATCGAATTTGTCGGATTATGGAGCACTGCATAAGACCCCCTATAGTCCAGAATTTTTTACAAAAGAGTACCTTGTAATCCGACAAATTACATATCCAATGGTAAGATTATATATGTTATGTATATGTATGTACTTTGACGTACAAATCATACATAGTTTATGTATGTCGAATTTAGTAAATTAAATAACAATAGAAAGCTTACGTTTTATTATAAAATTAAGCATAAATGCACATACATATGTACCAAAAGAATCAAGAATTATTAATCAAAATCATTAATGAATTTATCAAATTATGAGGCTTGGAAATATTCATACATTTTTTTTGTTTAAGGTTGTTATAACGCGAGATCAGAGCTTTGTCCCTCAGTCTTTTCAAAAGTAAAAGTTCGTTGTAGGCTGTACCATTCTCTTCAGCCCATTGTAAACCTAACTCAAAGGCGTTAATTGCAACTTGTGCTGTGACTTGTGGAGCAGTTGCAATCACGTCGTCGTTATTTTCCTGATTGTTTGTTGTATAATTAGAAACCTCTCTCATAATCTCTTCGTCAGGCATTTCATGAAAAACATTTTCCTCTTTATCCATTCCACGGCACCAGATTTCCAAATCTTCCGGACTTATCTGTGTTTCAGTAGTGACTTGTTCTATAACTTCCGAAGTTACACTGATTTGTGGAACGTTGCTAGGAGTGGTGACTATATCTGGCCATAACTTTTTCCAAGACGATTTAATAGTTCATAACGGTAACGCATTCCACGACTGACAAAGAGCAAAAACAAAGTTTTTCATATTAAATTCTTTAAAAGTTTTTTCTATTGGTTGGTCTTTTGATACGGCTCTCAGAAGTAGGTTTTTCTTATAGTCTTGCTTGTCAAACTGAATGATATTCTGGTACATTGATTGAAACAGTGCAGTGCAATTTGGCGGAAGAAACATCGCAGTGATGCATTTATCCTCAGTTGTTAGTTCTTATTCAGACGGATGACCGGGAGCGTTATCAAGAAGCAACAACGCTTTTTGAGGAAACTTATGATGTTTCAACCATTCTCTAACTTCAGGTACGAAGCATTCATCAAACCACTTTTTGAAAGGGTCTTTTGTCATCCACGCACTTTTTTGTCCGTAACAGAGTACAGGTAAATCAATGTTTTTGAATGCCCGTGGTTTATTAGATTTCCCAATAACCATCATCTTAAGCGCGTGTGTGCCCGCAGCGTTAGCACATGGTAGTATGGTTACACGCTCTTTACTTACTTTTCGTCTAGGTACGGATTTTTCGTTACAAGAAACGAAAGTTTTGTTAGGCATCACACGCTAAAAAAGCCCTGATTCGTCCGCATTGTACACCTGTGACGGGTCAAGATTTAAATCGTTCAGCTTTTGCAGAAATCTTAATTTAAAGGGCTCTATGCAGGTGGCATCGTTAGAAAGTTTCTCTCCTGTAACAGTCATTAAACGTATGCCATGACGACTTTTAAAACGTTCTAGCTATCGTTTGCTGGCCATCTTTTATTGTTATTTCCTTATACAAAAACCTAGCTTTCATGGCCAACATGGGTCCTGAAATTGGTGCATGCCTATTTCTTTCCCAAAGAGACCACATGTACACAGCTTCTACCACTTCTGGATGTTCAGCTTTCTTGAGTGTCTGTCTCTTGCCTGGCCCGCAGTCAGTACTTGACACGAACTTCTTGATCTTCTCGTGGTTTCTTTTAATGTCAAATTGTAGATCGGCCTACGCCGTATTCACTTGCTAAACTACTGAAAGTTTCATTGCGATTTAAGCGGTCTGAAATATCACATTTTTCTTCAATGGTCAATGTTTTGTGCTTTCGCTTCTGAGTTTGTGATGACATTACTAGGTACTATACTTAATACACAATGAATAAATAGTAAACAATGAACGCACGCTAGGCCGTACCGCTATCACCAGTAGTCAAATTCAAACTGAGTAAAACAATGCTTACGCGTCGAGCACGATAGCGGTGGCGCGTACAAGTTGTAACCTGTTCAAACCTGCATGATCTACATTAGCGAAGATTGTCAAATGCGTATGTATGTAATACATATTCAAAGACATGTCGGATTACAGAGGGCGCCGGATTAGACAGGGGCCGGATTATCGGGGGTCCACTGTACATAAATAATCCAGCACCAGTATCATCTATATTTATTGAAAGAATAAGATATCAGTAGGTAAGTACTGGTACTTGAAAACATCAGTACATATTACAACTATACTGAAGATTGATAAGGGACATACACATAAGTATATAAAACAGAATGAGATGACATTTTGTCTAGTTTCTCTGAAACCACCATGGCTTGCAAGTCAGTTCTCTTTGTTACGCTGGGCTTTTTGCTCTCTTTCTGGTAAGAACCTGCAACTCTATTTCGCAACTCTTCACTCCTGTGGCAAGCCACATTAGTGCCGAATCTTTTATTTAATCCATTCATGTTTCCAACGTTAATACTAAGACGGACCTTGAAGATCAAAGAACGGTCCAATAGGTTGATGCTTTTCACGCCGGTATATTCTGAGAGAAATTGTTTTTTTTTTGTGAATGATATTCTGTATATGCAATGATTTTCATCATAAGCAGTCAAAATAATAGCCTCCACTAGGTTGACTCTGCACTTTCTACCTTACAATATCATCAGTTCATAAATCCCATACAATTAGTCCTCAGTCCCTGGCAAGGGGCATTACTATCAGGATTGCGACGAGTACAGCCAGCTGCAGGCTTACTTTATTTTACTTTGCGCTCAGTACTTGTATCGAAACTATTTGTATCTTAAGTATTACCGGCCAATATATGAGGAATCTATGCGTGAAATATGTCTTGTGGATGCATATAATTATATTGGTTAGAAGAGTATAAATATATTAATGCCAAAAATTTGAGACATACCTCCAACCCACTGCAACATTCCACTCCCCAATTTGTCACCACAACAATAAATTTCTGAAAATGGGCAGGAGTCTATCAGACGTCAAAAAAAAATGAGATATTTTTAATTTTTTCGTGTTTTGCCCGTTGCTGAGCCGACTCTGGATCTATCTTCAGAAATTATAAAGATTTTTCGTCCTTGGCATAATGGAACACTTGTGTGAAGGTTTCATCAAAGTTCGATGGGTGCTTTCCCAGTCAGAGAGGGTCAATATATTAATGTACAGACACACATTAAAAATTTTTTTGCGGTTACAATACTTGACAAGTTAAATAGATGGAATACCTAAACCTAGCTACACAAGCAATATTGGGTCAGCGCGTTGATTGGCACTCTCTGCATTGCTTGAATTGTATATTTATAGTTACACATTGTTTATGTTTTTTAGCTCCACAGCCAAAGTGAACAAGCACTTCTTTCCACAAAACTTCAAGATTGGAGTGGCTAATGCTGCAGCCCAGATTGAAGGAGCGTGGAACGAAGATGGTAAAGGCGAGACCATCTGGGACAGGTTCGCCATGAGTCGCCCAGAAAGGATCTTCGATCATTCATCTCCACAAGTGGCTGCTGATTCTTACCATAAGTGGAGAGAAGATGTTGAAATGGTTAAAGAGATGGGCGTGGACCATTACAGGCTCTCAATAGGTATGTATTTTATACTAGCTTAAACCTGCGGCTCCGCCCGCATGGAAGTAGTAGAGTGTATAGGTCGTTCGTTTTTATTCAACATATTAATGCAACAATAAATTGATATCAAATGTGCAATCATAATCACAATAAATAATACGTGAAGTACCTCACAGCCCATTACTATTTATCGCAGTATCATATTTGTAATGAAACAAAAGCCCAAACAAGTCTATATCAAGACAATCGATGCCTCGAGATCGCTTTTTAAAAAGTTAATTTTTGAAAATACAAAACTCACAAATGTACTTTTACAAAATTATTACAATGTTATTATGATGTTAACAGTACAAAGGCTTAAGTCTGACTGACTATAAAATGCGTTGAGAACAATGAAGTAGACTCTAGATCTTCTAGGAAATTAGTAGCATCGTCGGCAGTATTCCTGGCATATCAGCAGGAGCGGCTGATATAACTCACGCTAAGAAAACGATTTTCGAAATACAGTAAACACATAATGAAAATTCTATATTTGTGTACTATTAGTCATTACGCTCGGACCAACGACTGACCACTTTCGCGGACCTCATGTCAAATTCCATTAAGCCGTTTGGTCTGTAGCCCGCCATTCCAGACCATGATATCTGTACTAATTTCATCCAGATCCGTGCAGCCATTTTGGCGTGATTATATATTATTATAACACACACATTTTCTCATTTAGCGGCCTGTTGGTCCTTTCGGATGACTACCAATAGTTTATACTCAATTTAGTTGGCTTGTAACGTTACTAAGGCAATAACTGGTTCCTGTATTTTAGGCTTTTTATAATTAATGAAAGTTGAAGTTAGTAAAGTTAAGCGCTGAATCTCTTCAATAGATATGTATCGTCTAGCCAGTATTTTATTTTATCATGACGAGCTGTGTAATACTGGTGGTAAAATATTCTGTATGATATTTTAAATTCACTAGTATTAATTCAATATTAGAGAGTTAATATACCATTATGGATTTAAATTTACAAAAGTAATCATATTTACTTTAACTACTTGACCCTGAGCATGAGCACCTTGAACTGCGGAATATTTCTGTTGGAAATAGTACTTCAAATAAAAACTGCCTCTTCACGTTAGCGGAAACATATGAAAACATTTAATTCATCCCTGGTGAAATCTTATAGACTGAAATCGGGAATGGGGGTTACACCCCAATGCAACATGCTCCTAATACTTCAGGGATGTCTCAGGGATTAAATCTAGGGCTCCAATTATTCATAATATACATTCATGACCTGACACTGCGGCTACCTAAATTGAAGCTATTGTTAGCAGATAATTTGAAAATATTCAATGAAATTGAAAATTACAGTGACTGTATGGAATTGCAACAAGCCCTGAATAGGTGGAGTAAATGGTGCGTTGGCAACAAGCCTACCTAATATAAACATAGCAAAATATAAAATTTTACTTGCAAGCTTAATCCTGTCCTGTTTACTTACTACATTGATATTACCAATCTAGAGAGATGCCAGCCAATCAAAGTTCTAGAGGTAATATTTGACGGTAAATTTACGTTATTTGACATTATAAGTGATGGTCTCAACAAAAAATAAAATATTAGGATACTACGCCAGAAACTGCTCGGGTTTTGCTGATGCGAACAGTCTTAAAACAATATATACATATTTTATTAGGAGTAAACAGGAATATGCTGCACTGATTTTGTCGCCAATTGAGCAAAATGCAATTTCAATCTGTCCAGCATAAGAGCTTAAAATAAATCCATTTCAAAGTTTATATCATATATCCTGGAAGAGGCTTCTCACACAATATGCTATTTCAAGTCATGACTTTTGAGATATTTTTACCGTCGTCAATTTAATGACATTACAGCGCTTCATAGTCTGGTTAATAATAAACTTGGTTGCCCGGAATTATTATCTAAGATCAATTTTGTTGTGCCAAAGAGATCAACTCGCTCTAATGCAACTTTTTACAGCGCTAGGGGTAGACCCACCATATCGGACATGTCTCCTGTTAAAAGGATGTGTGATGTGTTTGATACTTATTGTCAAAGATGCGATATCAGTAATGATACCATTCAGGTGTTTTAAGCAGTTTTAAGCAAACATATGCAGTGCTTAACCAGTAACGGTTATTTGTTCAAATGGACCCGTAATTTTTAGATATATTTTTTTTGTGTCAATTTTACTGTCATTCATGTTTATGTTTTTAATTTACCTGTGATAATGATTCATGTTTCAAATGCATTTTGTAAAACGATCTTTTATACACGAGCATAGAACTTGATGTTTATTATTGGATGTTCCTGTGATTGGGTGCAAATCTGTTGGAATAAAGATTATTATTATTATTCAAAGATCTAAGCTAGATGCATTTTCTGAAACAAATTTCATTATTCCAATTTCTTTTTCCTACAACAGCTTGGGCAAGAATCTACCCAGACGGTTATAAGACAGAAGAACCTAACGCCAGGGGTGTAGCATACTACAAAAATCTACTTAGGTCATTGAGAGCATTGGGCATTGAACCAATGGTCACCCTCTACCACTGGGACTTACCACAGAAGTTGCAGGATGATTTTGGAGGATGGCTGAGCCCTAAAATTGTCGATATCTTTGCAGACTATGCCAGGTAATCAGAATTGAGCAATATTTCAGAATCGCATAAGGTATGGTACTTTATTATGAGCATTGACTAACGCATTCCACCTGAAGATATTCAAACATACAGTAGCATAACACAAAAATGAATTTAGAAATCTACTTTAAAAATATTTAGTGTTTGAGCGCTAGAATATACCGTTTTGGTGCCTTTCTAATGCCTGTTAGCGACAGCTAAGAGTATAAGGTCTATCGACATGTCAGTACAAAGTCATATCTATTACCAGAATCGATTACTGCGAGAGTGAAAACAGCAAGTTGTCTGTTGGAACTATATCCCAGTTCACACTGTCAACCGGGTGACCACTGCGGCTGCTAAATGTAGCCGACTTTGATTATAAAGTAGATACAGTCTACTCGCCATTTAACAAGTTAGTGATATAGCTTTCGTCAGCCCGACCACAGAAAGCTCTTTCGCGCTTTGTGGCAACTGCTTAGCATGGCTAGGTCTCAAGTAGGACGACGAACCAAAAATGAGCAACTATCCGCTAACCAGAGTATAATACGACAAATTGTCAAACAACAGCAATGGCAGAATACCTAATATTAGAAAAAGTAGGACAGCTTTTGACTGAATTCTATTCGGATTTTCTAATTAGCCGGTGTGTTCTAATCAGATTCTTGCCTAAAATCATATACCCAGTTGCAGCTGGGCGCTCCCACTGATATAGCCTGTGTTTTTAATGAATATTTTGTTGATATAGGTGAGCAAATAACAAGTCAGATTGATCAAAACTCAATTCTTGATACATCAGATCTTCATGTCGTCAACATTGCTCACTCTATGTTTCTAACTCCAGTGGATAACATAGAGTTACAGCAAATAGTTTGTAATCTGAAAAATAATACCGCACCCGGAAAAGATGGCTTTCACACTAAAACTATCAAGATGATCATGAATTATATCAGTCACCCTATAACTCACATGATCAACCTCAAACCCTCAGTAATTCTTCGCCAATTTAAAGAAGGCATAGTGACAGCAATATTTAAATCTGGAAGTAAAGACAATATAATATGTTCAATTATACACCTATTTCAGTTATCAAAGTATTTGGGAAGATTTTTGAGAAGTATTTGAATAGCAGACTTTGTTCTTTTCTTGAGAAATATGACATAATATCGAACTGTCAATTTGTGTTCCGCAAAAATTGCAATACAGAGCAATCTCTGTAAGAACTTATAGGACAAGTGCTTGAAAATTTCCAAGAGGGAAATAAGACTGTTGCAGTTTTCCTAGATCTTCAAAAGGCTTTCGATTCAGTATCCCATACAATTTTACTAAAGAAACTAGAAAGTGTTGGAGTGCGTAGTGGAGTTCTGAGCTTATTTGGCTGATGGATTAAAACAAGTTAAGGTAAGGTCAGATTTAAGCAGCATTCAAAATAAGTGTGCCTCAGGGGATGACGGTTTTGGGACCAACACTGTTCCTCATATACATAAATGAACTACTTCGATGCAATTTTAACTGTAAAATGATATCATATGCAGACGATACTGTTTTAGTTTGCACTGGTCATTCATGGGATGACGCAATACGGAATGTCGAGTTGTCATTAAATAAAGTCAAATGCTGGTTGGATAACAATTTACTTAAACTTAATATCTCTAAAACTAAGTATGTGACGTTTTCTCCAGCCAAAGCAGGCATGCTATTATACCACCGAACATTAATTATAAATGATAGTGCTGACACTGTTGAAAGAGTTGAAGTAATTAGATACTTAGGAATTGTTGACAGTAATTTAAAAATGGCAGAGTCATGCCGAGCTTTTGGCATCGAAATTAAGGAGAATTATTCATAAGTTTTTCATTCTTATGAACATTTTAAGCAGAAAAAGTCTTCTCTCAATATATAACTAACTTATGTGATAAGTACATGGGGAGCCGCATACACTAGTACTTTAAAAATATTACAAACCACGCAAAACTATATTGTCAGGACTATTTTTCGTATCCCATGTAGGTCAAGTTGCAGATTTGTTTACATTGAAAATGATCTTTTCAATGTTAGAGGTTTATATATTTTTTCTGCTCTGAAATTTGTTCACTCTAGAAACAACGTTCCAACCAGCCACGCTAACGAAACAAGAACTAAAATAAATAAAAGTTACACTTATACCAGAGCGAATAAATCTGTTTGCCAAAAATGCATAAAGTTTGATGGTATTAGGTTGTATAATAAATTACCCCTAGAATATAAAATCCTCTCTAAGTATAGTTTCAAAATAAGAATTAAGAAGTTCATCTTAAATAACTTTGATATGCTTGCATCGATTGTAGCTTGACTCAACCCAGTCATTTCGTTTCTATCTAATGTTTTTATTTCTTTTTTTTATATACATTTGCTCACTTTATGACCATTAGCCATGCATTGAATTTGTATATTGTGTGACACGCTTATAGCTTATAGCTTAGGTGTCTATTCTGTGTAGTAAATAAGAAATAAATTCCTTTTAAAAAAATGAATATAGAAATTAATATTATATAATTAGGATGAGTAGCTGGTATAAGGTATAGCTGTAGTAATATTAATGTTAATATTGTAAAATTATTATCATTGTAATGGAGAATAAACATGTTGTTATTAAAAGTAAAAAAAGTTGAGCATAACATGGAAATTACTGCCGTTATGTCATTGGCATTGCATGTATCGAAAGATTTTGAAGTAAATTAATTAATTTGTTATTCATAGATTTTTTACGTAATTTAATTAATTTGTTATTCATAGTTTTTGGGGGCCGTACTGAGCTTCCTCACTAGAAGCTCATGGCAATAAAATGCTACCGTATAATTACTATTTATAGCGAGTAAATACCCTAGTACTGTATGGCACTTTCATGAACTTTCATCCTAACTGCGAGCTATAAAATTTGAAGGTCGAGCAAATCATAGACTTGCTCCTTCTACATAGTCTGAATTTGTTGGTTCCAACAGTCAGCTTGCTGTTTTCACTCTCACAGCGGTCAATTTTGGTAATAGATGGTACTTTGTGCAGTTTTATTACGTCAATCGGTCTTATGAATAATCTTGATTGACTCAATATATTTTGCAAGCCCAAAAGATGGTTGAGTGATTTTTCTCTGTGTATGACAGTAATCTAGAAATGTTATTTTCAAATTCACAGGATAGTTGACAGTAGCTGTTATGTCTAGTGCATTTATTTAGAAGTGAAATAATTTGCTAAAAATTCACAGTTTAAAATACTGTATCCCTAGGACTGAAAAAAGTAGTTTTGGTAACAATAGCAACCACTAATCTTCTATTCGTGAGAATTATTATATATATTTTGTATTTTTTTCTTAGAACGTGCTTTGAGCTTTTTGGCGATGAAGTAAAATGGTGGATTACAATCAATGAGCCCAAACAGGTAAACTTACTTAAATCTACGAATCCTTCGACATATTAGTATGTCTTTCATTTTTTAGATTTGCGAAGCTGGATATGGAACAGGAGTCTTTGCACCAGGCATCGTTAGTCCAGGAGTTGGAAACTATAAATGTGCTAAAAACGTACTTTTAGCCCATGCTAAAGCGTACCACATTTATGACAAAGAATTCAGAAAAAAAAACCAAGGTACGTCATATTCATTACATAACACATTAGCACAAATTAAAACAGTTCTGTGGTTAGTATTAAAGAATATCTTCCTCAAGAAAATAAAATAGTAAATATTTCTTAGGAAAAGTCGCAATTGTGATTGACAGTAACTGGTCCGAACCTGCTTCTGCTAAACCCGAAGACCAAGAAGCATCTGAAAGGGCACTACAATTCACAGTGAGTATAACACGGTATAATATACACGAAAAACTAAATAAAATCATTGATTAACGTATTCAACCTGATGGAATACGTGCCACTTTAGGTCTATTTAACAACCAAAAAGAAGGTGGTAGACAAGGACCAGTCGACCGACGCCGAATCACCGCTAGCTTTTTCCTGGGTGTCTTGAGAATGACTGCATGTCTCCACATCTAAGCTACGCAGTCGGTTTTCCTCCTTTTCCCTACACAACAAAGAAATTAATGATGATGGATCCCTCGAATATATGCGGGATTAACAGCAATATTGATGCTGTTAACCACTATCTGCATTCTAATCGTCCCGCCATGCTCTGCTTGACACTGACCAAAATCCGGATTCTGCCCCGACTAACCATCTTTGCTTTCCAAATTACGATGTGCACTCCAATCTGGGGAAGAACGGGGGAGTTGTGGTTTTCGTTCGCAGCAGTTTTTCCTGCTCCAGATACGTTTCTTTGGAATCAGCCCGGAAGGAAATTCTGTGGCTTTGCCTAACTCCAAACCATCCTCCAAATTAATTTGCTGCCTTTATCGCTCTCCCTCGGAAGCTCCCTCAGAGATAGTTCTCGTCGGTGACTTCAAAGGTGAACGCGGTGATCTCATTGGCAGACCCTCCTCCCTATACATAGGCGAAACAAAAAGATCATTCTCAGTATAAGAATAAAGGGGTATAAATCCAATACGGAACGAGGAGAAACGAACAAATCTGGAATAGCAGACCACGATTGGACACACACAAAATACATTGGGATCATGCTAAGATCTTACACAAAGAAACATACTGGCGTCGGAGAAAATGCAAGGAAGTTGCCTGCCACCGCCAGCATCAAGCCAGCAATAGTGTGGCCTGCCATCGCCCCATTCAATCTATGACCATCAATCAATACAGATGTTTTATTTTTCAATAGCTGTTATCCGCAACTTCGTAGGCTTGAAACTGTTACGAACGTAAAACATGATTTTTAAGTAATGCGAATAGACTTCCGGTGACGTTTTGTGTCTTTGAGGGCATGTATTTGGTTACTTTAATACTGGCGCCACTTAAACGTTCCTCGGATAAAACCGCAGGACAAAGAGCTGGTCATTGATAAAATATAAAAATGCATAGATTCTCAGTATGAAAAAAACTGTCAACTGAACGTCGGCTTAGCATGGCTGTCTTTTCGGTCATTCAACGCATGTTCACCATTTTCGCCCAATTTGTAGAGGCAACACAGCGATGGCAAATATAGGGGGTCCTAAAGTTTGGTATTTCAACTTTTGGTTTGAAATAACCGAACTAACGTGCAGCGAAAACGTAATGGAGAAATTGAAATGTACTTATTATTCAATTAGTCAGAAAATTCAAGTACTGCACTGTGACATATTCTGCTCGTAAATACGTTTTTCTCAATTTGCAACATCTTGGGTTGTCAAGGCCTTCTACAGTATCCTCGAGAGCCTTTGCACGATGTAAACAAGTCTACCCATCTCGGAACGGAAAACGTCCAGAAAACGATCTGAATAGACTGTAGTATCAGTAGAATATTGAAGCCTAGTCCAGATCCCCTACAACTTGATCTGTCACGAACACATCTCGTCAATCGCGGTAGCTACTGGGAAAAACGCAATCCCTTGGTCTTACGTCTTAATGTACTTTTCTACACATAAACCTGATCACTCTGTAAAGTGCCCAGATAAGACCTAGCCTCGAATACTGCTCACATGTTTGGAGTTTGTCTGACTGATCGATGACTCTTCTAACGGACAGTCTCATGACCTTTTGAACCGATGAGCCGTCGGCGATCTGAATCTCTTCCTTCGCTATGTCAACGGGCTTTACTCCCCAGAGCTCTCCTCCATGATACTGCGCGATGAGCCTTCCAGACAGACCCGCCTGACTCCGGCCTCCCTGTCTAACCATGTCGAACTTCGTACTTCCAGAACTGGACTGTACGACTGCTCCTTTGTCCCTAGGGTTTCAAGATTATGGAATAATCTTCCTGAGTAGACATTTCCCAGATCTATTAACCTTAGGCAGTACAAAAATTGGATTAACAAAGTGCCTCTAAGCTCCTTATAGCAGCCGCGGTGACCTGCATCTGGGCTTCTATCTATGCGACTGCTGTGGTATAAGAAAGAAACACACACCCTAACCTAACATCAAATCGATAACTTCTTTATTGCTACCGAAATGTGCCAATTTCGGTTATTTCAAATCCGACTTGTAAATGGTTAACCAACCTACATGCCGCGCGACGCATGATTTGAACACAAGGCACGTGGTACCTTTCTACCTTTTCACGATGGTTGTAGGGCTATAATTTAATATATTATAATCTCCCATGTTTGTCTGGATAATCAAACCAAATTCTTTTTTATTGTATAAATCTGTTACAATGATGACACTTCGTTTGTTTTTTCGCTCGCTTGTCGTTTTGGGTGGCTAGACGTTCTTTTGGGATCGTTAATGCCTACCCCAGCCAGTCCTAGGCTATGCTAGTTTTGAGTTGTGCCCTCTTAAAATTTGGAATGATGTCTTTGCGCAATCTTAGCATGTGACGGACCTTTCATACTGTTGTTGTAACGCAATGTGAAAACGAAAAGAAAAAACAAGTACAACCTGGAAGACTGAAAAATAAAATATTGTCAAGAAGGTCACGGTTGTGACCGTGTAAAAAAAGAAGAATTTTACACACGTGGTTTGATTGGCCAGACAAACATTATCCACATGAAAATCACGAAATAAGTTTCAAATGTTACATTGGTTATCGTAAGGATTCCTTGTGTTGTGATCAAATGACTTTACCTTTACCTGGTTTTATCTTCCAGTATGGTCTGTACGGCAACCCAGTATTCAACGGCGACTGGCCCGCAGTAGTCAAAGAAAGAGTTGCTCAACGTAGCAAGCAAGCAGGTTTGAAGGAATCTCGTCTACCAGCCCTTACCAAGGAAGAAATCAAACTAATCAAAGGCACCCATGATTTCCTGTGCATCAACCACTACACCTCGCACATGGTCAGTGCTTGGTATGAAGCGCCTGTTACAGATACTAGCCTTACAGCTGATATTGGGGTCAATGATTGGATGCCCAAGGAGTGGCCCAGGGGAGGAGAAGGTTGGTTCTCGGTAAGTATAATTGATCTCCTGAAAACAACAAATAGTGAACAGTAGATTCATTCTGTACTTTCTAGGCAATTATGTCATTGTTAGATTGTTTATTTTCAGACCTAACGCCATGTACACTACGATTCAAAAGAATTCGATTGAAGCTATTTTATGCGAGATATAAAAGTCAGTCTACTTGATACAATGTTTATTCGGAAGCCTGCTTCGTTAAATTTACCGATGATACATAAAAGCGAAAGCGATGTATACAATATTTTTAACGCCGCTACTGAAATGTCCACTAACGCCTCATAAGATATACGCCATACACCGGCCTGTACTTATGCTGCCAAGACCAGTTAATTTACTGATGGCTTTGGGTGATGGGCGGTTGCAGCACCGAGAGCGGCGACCGAAAATCGAGACGTGTGACCGTGAATATTCAATTGGCGTGATTGGAATTTTTAAATTTGACTGATAATCAGAAACGTCTTTCGCTGATACCATAAATGCAATATTTACAAGCCCCTACCCCCTAACAACCCCGAGTTTTCAATAACTTCTAAACTTCTGATCAAAATGATCAGCAGTCCCTGACATGTCAAAAAACGAAGGTTCGGCATTTTGATTTTTTTGTATTTTGCCGGCAGGTCTTTCGCCACTGGCTCGATTTTCAAAAGCTACAAAGCTAACATTCTAATCCAATTACAGGGCAATATAATGGTGATTAATGGTATACATATGAGAACATAAAACGAATAAAAAAAGTAGTCACTAAAATTTGACAAAATCTCACTGATACAACCGAAACTGTCAGAACGGTCTGCTAAGAAATTATAACTATTGGATATAGAATACAGGACTGAATAAAATAATACTCTAGTAGTTTTGGATTTTTCAAAAGCGTTTGACATAATCAACCAATTCTTACTGGCAAAAATGGAATATTCAGGGTTGTCTCAAAAAACATTAAATTTATTTCTACTTAAACCAATTCAAAGACATGTCGCTATTAAATTTAAATGTAATTAAAAATATCACCTTCTGCAGATATAGTAGTATAATTAACATATTTCTGCTTTCACAATGCTTTTATTGTTATTGTATTAACTTTTTACTTAGCTAAATTCGTAGTATCACTGCTTGTAGGTTAAGTGAAAGAATAGCCGTGTCTAAGCTTCTTGTTATTTATAAATAAAGACGTTTATTATTGTATCTTTAATCTTTGTTGTTAATCCAAAAAAGCATTATTTCTGATATATTCTAAGATGATCGGTGATCGGGTTGATTTTCATTTATACATAAAAAAAAACTTTACCCTTGGAAATGTTTAAGCAGAGAAAGTTATTATTACATCATTGTGTCATAGTATCTCGATCCCTCTGAAGGGGAAATACCGTTGTCGAAATTTCAAATTTTGGTGATTTGCAGATCGGCAAATTGTATATTGTGGCACTTCTGTGAAGTGGTTAGGCTATTGATGAAGAATCAAAACAGCGAAGGGTCAAGGATTGATCCTCGCGGTACCCTTTAGGAAACAGTATAATTTGCTCGGCAATAACCATTATACAGGGTGTTAGGGAAATATTATTTTAAGAGGTGATTCCTTGTATTATTCTAAGCAAAAAAGTTCATTATAACATATGTCCGAAAATCAATCGTTTTCGAGGAAAGTGAGTCGTAAATAAGTAAATTTTCTCAAACATTTGGAAACGCAACCGCGATACGAGCGCACGACGACCATAACTGATTCATCGATTTGTTTACGTTTGTATGATATTTTTGTTGAAAATATGCCTTGAATTATTGAATGCTTTTACGCAATTTTTTGTTGGTAATATTTTTTATTTAATAACGCTTTCAGTACACTACATACTACATATTTGAAACGATGCGATGTACGAAAAAAAGAAAAAACCAACATGCGTAAATCACATAAAGTTACAGTTAAATGTATTAGTAATCACAACACGCGATGATACATGCAGTACAGGCCGAGTACGACGTTGCCAGTTGTGTGAGAGATTTTGTTTGTATGTTTTTTCTTCGGAAGATTGTATTTAATAAGCACGAACATTATTTTGTTAGAGACAGTTAACTGATAAATAGATGTATTGATATTCAGGTGCAAAATTAATTTATTTCATGACTAAAAAGAAATAAATTCAGCATTTTTTTGGCTCCGAAACGATTTTATTTCGGACATAGGTTATAATGAACTTTTTTGCTTAGAATAATGCGAGGAATCACCTCTCAAAGTTACGAATATTATTTCCCTAACACCCTGTATAAGAAACGTTATGTGAAAATTTCATTAAAATCCGCGTCCGTGGAGAGTTGGAGCGGGGCCAAGGATTAGAGGATTTACAGACCTAGGGAAATGAGTGACATGGTTTTCGTGATCTATACGTAATGTAACATGAAAAAACAGATATCATTTTCGACACCTTTCACGATTGCAATACATTAACCCTCATGTTACTTATGTTTATATTGAACCTTTTTCAAGGTTTGGGCTCCAGGAATGAGAAAACTGTTGAACTGGTTGAAGAACACCTACAACAATCCCGAAATCGTGATAACAGAGAACGGTTTATCTGATAATACAGGGACTCTGGAGGATGACCACAGAATTAACTACTACAGAGTACGTATTCACTGAACATTCAAAAGTCGAAAAAACTTTTTATAATGCATTCATATCCGTATTATTTTTTTTAGGACTACCTAAGTAACTGTTTGGATGCGATCTATATTGACAACGTGAACCTGACAGGATATACTGCTTGGAGTATCTTAGATGATTGGGAATGGAGCACTGGATACCAGTTAGTTATTTTTCTATATTTTCAGGTCATTTTTCCATGCAAGACATATTCCAGAAAGATTTTCATTTTTCCATGTTTCTTGCTTTTGGAATAAATAGAGTCCTTCAGGGCGAGTTTGTCCACCACGTTTCAGATGATGGAACCAAATATGTTAAACATACAAACCTGCATCCCAAAATTTCTAAGTTTCTTAAAAGCATGCAAAAATAAATAAATAGAGGGCACCTATACAAGTTTATACTATTCCATTGATAACCTCATCTACCTCAACATAGCCAACTTAATTCAATATTTCCGGGTCCAAAAAATTCTCTGAGATAAAATGTGATACAGTCTCGTCATCTATGAGTATTTGTCACAGCTATGCTTCTCATCTCTACACTAATAAGAAATCTACTTTGAAAAGTTTAGTGTCTTATAGACGGCGCTGTAGCGGTATATTAGCATATAGCATATATTTGCTTACGGCGCCATCTATGAAGGTTAGTGTGGAAAGGAAAAACTTAGCTGTGACAAGTTCTCATAGATGACGCTACGGTATCTCATTTTATCCCGGATAATTTTTTGAGTGCGCGAATATAGCATTAGGTTGGCTATGTTTAGGTAGAATATGTTAATCAATGGCATTACTCAAAATAGCAAGAAAAAAATATGTGACACTTTAGGAAACCTGAAAAATAATTCCTTCAAGTGATACTGTTCTGTTATAGCTCCTTAATTGGAATGTACAAAGTAGACTTCAACGACCCTAACAGGGCTAGGATTCCTAGGAAGTCTGTTGCATACTTCACCCAAATCGCCAAGAACCGCTGCCTGGCAGAAGATCCTGGAGAATGTATACATTAAGCAAAAAATAAATGTAAACTGAGATCACATAACTTTTTGAGTATTATTTTATTACCTATCAGCGACCCGTCAACACTTTTGGAATAATGGCATCAATTTTGTCTTATCCCCAAGCTTTGAATAAATCACAAAAAACTAAGAATGTCAATATATCATATACATCGCAGTAGTTATTTACGTACATCCCAAAGGGACATACTAAATAGAACAAGCTAATGGTATACAAAAGGAGGAACAAAACATGTAATGCTAAAACAAAAAAAGTCAATCAAAATAAGTTATGGAATATGGCGATACAACTTACATCAATTTCTGAAAATAAATAAATCAAAATTAACAAGGTTTATATACCTGTATTCGAAAATAGTAGAAATAAAAAAAACAAGGTAAACAGTGAAAAGAATGGAATGGAATCTTTAAAAAATCTCATTTACAAAAAAAATCTAGCTTAGAATTTGTATTTGAAATTCAACTTTCACTTGAGCCACATCGTAGACGATAAATCTGAAACAGATGTTATGGAAATATTTTGTTCGAAAAATAATCTTGTATTATCCATGACCAATGTCACTCCCAAGAAGATTCTTCCGTGGTTAACCTTCTTTAAAATGTACTCTAATTCAACGTTGTCTTTCTCTCTTGAAGATTATCCATGTGAAGGTCGATAAAAAAACTAAAGGTCCGCAACATTGTGTTGAACGATAGGCATATGCAGGTGAGTAAGATAGCTAATGCCGTGGATTTTTCACAAATGGGAAACACCTTGCATAAAAAACTGGGGATGGTGGGTGCCGAATTTGCTGAATGCCAATTAAGAACGACTTTCGCTTAATATGGGAATTCCTCAGAGATCCGTTTTAGGGCCATCACTCCAGAATGCCTTTTCCTAAGGCTTTCAACGTTGTAACGTACTTTGACGAGGGTTAAATTTACAGACAAGAACGTTGGACACATGTAATCCGTCAGCGCCCTCCCACACGATGTTGCAAATTGCCATGTGTCCAACGTTGGATTCGCCACATCGTGTGGGAGCGGTTTAATTAGAATTACCACATTATTATCACAGTGAACAAAAAAGGTGCTTTAGAACTTTTCTCTAAATTTGATTGTTTTCGAGATGCATGGGTATTTTAAAAAGTACAAAAATATGTCATTTTCAAGCCAGGACAAAACAAACATTTCAATGTTACTAGTATTCCTAAATATTCTTCAAATATGCATTAACAAGATCTAAAAGTATTTTAAAATGTATTTTTGTAACCCTCTGTTTTTTAATTGTTAATCAATGTCCATCATAGAGGCTTGCGGCAACTAAAATGGCCATTAGACAAACCTGGAAAATATTTTCATGTTCCTGAAATGGCCACTGGGGACGTAACTGAAATCGTGAATCTAAAAAAGTGATGTTTTTGTGACCCGCTATACTAACCTAACAAAAAAAGCTGATCTCTAAATTCAATTTTTGCAGTATCTCTAAAAATAAAGTGGTGGGGGTATTCAACGGTTTCCGTAAAAAAACATTCTGTATCTTCGAAACGGTTGAGTCGATTTTAACAAAGTTCGGCTAGTCAGCTATTCTAGGGCTACAAATTTTATGATATTTAAAGTTGTGTTAGTTTCACATGTGGTCGGTAGATGCCTTTTTTTCGTCATTCCGACAGAAATGATTAATCTAAAAAAAATGAATAAATGCATTGGTGTGATTTTCTTTTATGAAAAAGTAACTAAATGATGTCTAAGCAAGGTCGCGAGAACTGAATCTCGGTATCTTTTGTTTATAACCTAAGGTTTAGGCCAAAGAAAGTTTTATCATCCCTTAAATTTTTATTTTTTAACTAATTTTTATGGAATTTCTGGACAGATTTAAAAAAGAATGGTTTATAATGCCCCCGTACATGCTCGAAATGCCTACCATCGCGCTCTATGCATTACTGAAGCCTCTCATAGGTAAACAAAACTGCAGCTTAAATTTGGGCCTTCGGTACCTATGTTACGTATTGCATACGAACCCGGTTTTTCATATCTTCTCTGGTTATATAGGTTAGTTAAGTCTGGTGATCGCGAAGGCCATGGAAACAGACTTCCTTTATCAATAAACGGCTGTTGAAATATTTCATTAATATGCTCTCGCACAATAATACCAGCAACATCGAAGATAAAATTTGTTTTACAAATATCTGCGGGATTAACAGCAACATTGATGCTGTTCATCACTACCTGCAATCCAATCGTCCCGCCATGTTTTTCTTGGCGGAGAGAAAAATCTCAGTGTCTGCACCGATCAACCATCTTAACTCCCCAAACTACGATGTGCACTCCAATCTGAGAAAGAACGGGGGAGTTGTGGCTTTTGTCCGCAGCAGTCCTTCCTGCTCCAGAGATGTGTCTTTGGAATCCAACCGGAAGGACATTCTGTGGCTTCGCCTCAACTCCAAAACATCGCTCAAATTTATTTGCTGCCTTTATCGCTCTCCTCAATCACCCCGCTTCAGAGGTAGTTCTTCTCGGTGATTTCAATGCCCGTAACTAGCTTTGGTTGGCCTCAAACAAGACCGATGCAGCACGTCGTACAGTCGAAGCTTTCCCTCTTACTGAAGAGCTGACCCAGCCTGTGTCGAGCCCTACTTTTTTCCCCCGCGTCCCGTCACATGCCAGTAGCTGCTCTTTCTGACCACGCATCCTGTGTCTTACAGCAGTGCTGTCCTGTCCCCCCTGGGTAACTCAGACTACGGTGTTGTGGAGGTTACGTTTCGGTCAGAACCCGCTGTGACAGCAGAAACTCGTACAGGCCGCAAAACTTGGCATTACGGACATGCCGACTGGGAGGGGCTCAGAGACTTCTTCTCTATCTTTCCTTGGAGAGATGTCTGTTTCACGGCTGTCTGTTCTTCGATAACCGAAATTATCTACCGCGGAATGGAGGAATACATCCCTCACACAGTAAAAGTGCCTAAACCAGGGTCCAACGGCTGGTTTAAAAAATTGTGTGACACTGCTCGCCAGCAGAAGAACAAGGCACAGAGAACCTTCTTACAAAACCCCACTCTAGAGAACAGACAAGCCGACGTCGAGTCCAAAAACAAATATAACGATGCGTTTAGGCACAGGGTAATGTCGCAGCGCAATGGTAGTCGGCCTTCCTGGACGCTGGCCAAGCAGATTGAAAAGAACTTTGCAGACAGTAGTCTTCCACCACGTGTCACGATTGTATTCGACTCAAAGGCCAAGGAGGAAGTGCTAGCAAAGATCTTTGCTGCCAACTCCACCATGGACGTCCCCGCCAACGCCCAACTGCCGTCAATTCAAAGGGTTCCCTACACTATGCCGAAGGTAACATTCAGGCATAAGACCGTAAGACGAGTACTCCTATCGCTCGACATCAACAAAGCTTCTGGTCCGGTTCCTGCCATTGTACTGAAGAAGTGTGCAGCGGAACTTGCTCCAGTTCTTTCGCGTCTCTTACAGATATCTTATGAAATCGGCACCTTCCCAGAAAACTGGAAATTTGCTCATGTGCAACCCATCCAAAAAAAAGGATCTAAGACCGACCCTTACAACTACAGGCCTATAGATCTGTTTCTGTTATAAGTAAGGTGATGGACAGGTGCATAAATCGCGAGCTTCTGGACTACCTCGATCGTCACAGCTTGATTAGCGACAGGCAGAATGGTTTTCGGCACCAATGATCCACAGGGGACTTCCCAGCTTAGGTCACGCAATTGTGGGGTAAACGCATCCAGTCTTATGGTGAAGCCCATGTCGTTGCTCTTGACATCACGAAAGCGTTCGATCAGCTGTGGCACGCTGCCCTCTTAAGCAAACTTCCATCCTATGGCCTCCCAGAAAAATTTGCAGATGGTTGCCTGACTTTATCTCTGGCCACAAGATATCCGTCGTAATTGACGGGTTCTCCTCTTCATCCTACAACGACAACGCGGGTGTTCCCCAGGGATCGGTCTGGGCTCCGGCACTGTTTCTCTTACATACCAACGACCTCCTTTCCTGCACGACCGACCCAATCCACAGGTTCGCTGCTGACAGCACTCTACATGCAAGAGTTCAGAGTGATAAGCCGATCTCTGCCGTTGAGCTGGAAAAAGCGTCGACATCATCTCTGACAAGAGACCTAGAGGCTATCACTGCTTGGGGACGCAACAATCTTGTACAGTTCAATGCTTCCAAAACACAGTACTGTACTTTGACAAATACAAAGCGACCTAGCGCTCGTCCGGTTTCGATGGATGGCCGAGTTCTGCCAAAGAGCCATTCATTTCGGCTGGACGGCGTCCAGATCACCAAGGGAATGATCTGGCACGCACACATCTCGTCAATAGCTGCAGCTGCTGGGAAAAGGCTAGGCTATTCGTTTAGGGCTAAGAAGTACTTTTCTCCGCATGACCTTCTCACTCTATACAAAGCCCAGATAAGGCCCAGCCTCGAGTATTATTACACGTTTGGGGTGCTGCTGCCCCGACTACATTGTCCATGCTCGATGCTGTCCAGAGGAGGGCGGTCCGACGGATCGATGACTCTTCTTTAACAGACAGTCTCGGAACTCTTTCGCACCGGCGGGCCGTCGGCGATCTAGCTCTTTTCTATCGCTACACCAACAGGCTTTGCTCCTCGGAGCTCTCTTCCGTGATGCCGTCGCGCGATGTGCCTGCCCGACAGACCCTCCTGACTTTGGCCTCCCACCCTAACCATGTCGAGCTTTGTACATCCAGAACTGGGCCATACGACCGCTCCTTTGTCCCGAGGGTGTCGAGACTGTGGAACAATCTACAAGAGGAAGCTTTGCCCAGTTCTACTAACCTTAGGTAGTTCAAAAATCGAATTAACAACATTGCATTGGGATCATCATAGCAGCCGCGGTGTTCCGGCATTTACGCTTCTGCTTGCGCGGAAAAATTAGTTTAAAAAATAACAAATTTAATGATTTTCCGTATAAAATCTTTAGCCTAAATTTTAGGTGAGGAACAAAATATCTAGATGCAGCTCTCGCGAGCTCGTTTAGATATCGTTTAGCTAATTTTTCAAAAAAAAAATCATACCAAAGCATTTAATTTGTTTGAGATAATTAACCATTTCTGTCGAAATGTTGAAAAAATCCCTCTAGCGGACACATATGAAACTAACAAAACTTTTTATAATATTATCACATTAGCTCAACGACTGCTTTTTTGAACTAGCCCAAGTTTGTTAAAATAGGCTCAGCCGTTTTGAATATGTTCACTTTCATAGGTTCAAGGTTGCAGTTACGCCCCCTAGCAGCCATTTCAGAAACTTGAAAATATTTTCCAGGTTTTTCTCTTGGCCATTTTAGTAATTACTGTTTTTGCCGCAAGCCTCTACGATAGATATATAGGTTCCCAGATACAGCACCTCACATTCTTAGTTGGCCACCCTGTACAGAATCATCAGTAACATTTATATGTATTTCAGGTTTCAGACGATTACGCTGAAGCTTACTTATTTTTGACTATCCCGCCACTATTAAAGGTGGCTTCATCGGTCCAAGGAATTTGAAATAAAGATTCTCTATTTTCGCGTATAATGCCTAACATCCAATGGCAACAGTCCAACCTCCGATCAAAGTCTTCCTCTTTCAAGGCCTGTCGTAAAACGACATAATATGGGTGCATTCTAAATGTAATTAAAAAAAAAAGTTAAAATAAATCTCTATATTTTGATTGCCCTTAGAACCTACCAATTATGGTCCTTAAAAATATTTTGAACCGTTGTTCGTCATATACCCAACTCAAGGGATAATGCCCTTGTGCTAACATGAGGATTTCCTTCAATATATCCCAGTACGCGGTTACTATTTTCTTGTGTTTGCCGATTTGGATATCGAGTTGCGTAAACTCTTTTTGCTACTGCGGCATTCTGAAGACATTAAAAACAAACTGCAAGCATACCAACAGCTTCATCGTTCGTAAAACGCATTTGGTAAGCACAACAAGTGATCAAAGTAACGCCAAACTATTGGCAACTATTGATAATTTGAGGATTATCTATATTTTGATTAGGTATTTGTTTTGTTGTATTCCATGGCTTGCTTCTATTAACCCATTTATGCCTAATGTTGTACTATGAATAGTACAGCCTAAACTTGTTTGTTCCTGTAGATGTCTGTACGATTTGGGTAAATTGAATAGCTCGCGGCCACAGTTTGCGGGTGGATCTCGTACAGTACGGAGTAATTTTGCGTATTGTGCAATATTTTGCATGTGAAATCAGTTTTTGTATATTGTTAAATAGAAGATGAATGAATATGGCGTGCGCTTTGCAAAGTAAGTAGGTTTTTTATGACATAAAATAAAAAAAATCTAGTTTATTTTTATGAAAATATTATTTCCTTAGTCGCGGCTTCTAGATTTTATGATTTGTTTCATTTATGCTTTGTGTGTGAGGTTATGATAAAGTTAGGTGTACTATATTTAGTACATCAGGAAAAAAGGGGTCTACGAATATGTTCATAGTCAAAACAAAAATAAAATGGTTTTAGGTAAATTATTTTTGAACTAGTAATTATTTTGAGAAGGAACATTTGTTTCAGGGGTTTTTATTTGCATGAGGCGCTAGCAATGATAGAAGATGACGACATTGAAGCTGAGTCTATCACCTTGTTACCTCCCACTAATGCATGCGGTAATATAACCGACGAGGATTCTGGAGACGAAGAAAGACTGGATATCAACAACTTGCCAGGAAGCTTAATGCAAGCTGAGGTCGAAGTAAATAAGAATCAAAACGAGGATATGTGGAGTTCAGAAGATGAAATACCACTCAGTGAAATCAGGGGTAATAATAATAACGAAAATCAAAATGACAAGAGCAGACCCCAACCGAAATATTTTTTAGTTTTTTTGATGAATGTTTTCTAGGCATATTGTTGTTGAGTGGCTACAGTAGTGTATCTCGCAGAAGTATGTATTGGGAAAAATCCAGTGATTCACACAACTCACTTGTTTCTGAAGCTATTTCTCGCAATAAATTTGAATTTATAATGTCTCACATTCACTTAATAAACAATGAAGCTCTGGATGCAAATGATAAATTTGCTAAACTAACGCGTCTTTTCAATCACCTAAATAAAAAATTTTTGGAATACGCAGTACCAGAAGAGCATCATAGTATTGATAAGGCGATACAACGGGCGACATGGTTGTGAACAGTATATCCACGGGAAACCAATACGTTATGGGTTCAAATCTTGGGTTGGCGCTACTACTCTTGGTTACATCTTATGGTTTGAACCTTGTCTGGGTGCTTCGACGTATGTGAACGCGGTTTACAAATTTTTAGGTGTTGGCGCATCAGTTGTATTGAGCTATGCTGATAGGCTAAAAAGCAAATGGGCAAATCTTAGGTTTCATTTTGTATTTGATAATTTTTTTCTTCGCCAGCTTTGTTTGAAAGCTTGACTGAAAAAGGCATATGTGGTAAAGGAACAATTCGTGAAAATCGTATACCCACGTCTTCTTTGAAAAATTCAAAACTTATGAAAAGGGAACAACGTGGAGTGTGTGATTATACCAAAGTAAAAGATAAAAACTTAATTTCTGTAAAATGGAATGACAACAATATTGAAACTTTTGGGTCTACAGCGATTAGAATTGAAGCAGTAAATTCAGTAAAGCGGTATTCTCAAAAAGAAAAAAGTTTGTGTATGTAGATCAGACCCAAGTTGTCAAGCTGTATAATAAATGTATGGGCGGGGTGGATAGGTCAGACCAGAATACAAATTCGAGGCAAAAAATGGTATTTCTCGTTGATCTCTTAATGTGTAGATATGGCCCTGGCATATTTATAAAAAGAGAGGAAATAACGTGGATCAATTACAATTTTGAAGAAGTGTAGCTAGAGGAAATAACGTGGATCAATTACAATTTTGAAGAAGTGTAGCTACAACTACCTTGACTCAAAATAAGAAGACTTATACGTACCAGCAAGGTAAATCAAGAAATTTTGGTGACATAAGGTATGATCGCTTAGATCATTCCACAAGGCAAAGAAATAAGGTGTGCACACTGTCATGAGCACACGACTACTAGATGTAGAAAATGTGATGTCAGCCTTCACGTGAAATGTTTTGTTCAATATCATACTCTTTAAAATTTGCAATATTGATGTGTTTCAAAATATTTGTACCAGTTTCAATATTTTTTTTATTATTATTCTTATAGCTACCTTTATTCCTAATGTACTATGTATAGTACATCCTAAAAAACTAACTGTTTATGTATTTTTTTCAGAATAAATTGAAAATACCTCCAAAGTGTCGTCTTTTAATAAGGTTTTTTTAAAAAATAATAAAAAAAACTTTTTTGCAACTCTCTAGGCATAAATATCCCAGTACGCGGTTACTATTTTCTTGTGTTCTTCCAATTCTTTGCCATTTCCGATTTGGATATCGAGTCGCGTACACTCTTTTTGCTACTGCGGCATTCTGAAGACATTAAAAACAAACTGCAAGCATACCAACAGCTTCATCGTTCGTAAAATGCATTTGGTAAGCACAAAAAGTGATCAAAGTAACGCCAAACTATTAACAACTATTGATATTTTCAAAAAGAGTGACTTTAGTCTGATGAAAAAAAAAGAAGAATTCCAGAAATATTAGTTTAAAAAATAATAATTTAAGGAGCTTCCGTGTAAAATCTTCTTTGGCGTAATTTTTGGGTTATAAACAAGATATCGAGATGCGGTTTTCGCGAGTTTGTTTGGACATCATTTAGCTACTTTCTCGTAAAAAAAAATCATATCAATGCACTTATTTATTTATTCATTCTGGCCGTTTTAGTAAGAGCTTTTTTGTCGCAAGCGTCTACGATGGATAGGTTTCCAGATACAGTACCTCGCATTCTTAGTTGGCCACCCGGTACAAAACTCCCCGTGAGTGCGAGAGATACAGCCGGCTGCCGCCACTATGCTGCATCCCTCTCGCGCTCAGAGTACCTACAGTACAAAAATATTGCTCGATAAAATGCTACCTAAATTTCGGCAAGATAATATGATAGTGATACTTATCTCGTGAAAGTGACTTACATCACTGCCATTTTTATCAAATATACCTGGAATACTATCAAGAGTCAAGTTGTTAAAAATGTTCCTATTGTCAAGAGCTATCAATTTTCTTTTATCTGACCTTGAAGCAGTGTAATCAGCTGCCTATAATCTGATTATAATATTTTATACTTTTTTACTTCGTAACCGGTACTTTTTATGCTGGTAAAACTCCATGTTTTTCTGCCCATTAAATAAAGCCACATTTGCAGCAATAACTCTTCATACTGACGTTTCCGCCACCTCAGTAGCTTTTTTCAAAGTACAAATTGAACATGAAAATATTTTGTCAATGTCATTTTTAACTCGTATGTACCTTGAAAAAGGCCACGGAGGTGGCCAGAACGTTTGTAAGAACTTATTCCTGTATATACGAGTATCTGGTTTCATTTAGCAATCAGAAAAACATGCGAGCTCTGCCAAGAAATAGCATTACCACATCTACTAGCTTCAAAACAATCACCAATTTTGGGCCTCAATGAAACATTTCATTTTCATTTGAATACAGAAATAGTAAATGTAACATCTGAAACTTATCCTGTGATTTACAAATTAATAATCCCCCATGTTTGTCTGGCCAATAAAACTACGTGTATTGACATAATCTTCTTTACTGTAAACGTTTTAATCGCAAAGGTGATCTTCTATATTGCCAATGTTCTGAAAAAGATCACCTTTGTGATTGAAACGTTTACAGTAACGAAGAATCTGTCAATAGATGCGGTTTTATTGACCAGACAAGCATGGGGACTACAGAAATAATGAAGTTTAGAAAATATTGTCTCTTCCTTGTTTCCTATTTATACAAAAAATCCATGTTGCGGTAATTTAAACTATTTCCAGCAAGCTCTAGTTATAGCCTAAACCTAAACCATTCAGATTCAATTTAGATTGTATATCATCGACCACCCTTCCAGTCGAAGCATTAGACAAGTTTTTAAAAGACAATGAATTTTTTGGGTAAAACCACTTTACTAGCTTATTGCGTTATAACATACATAAATAATCCAGCACCTGTATCATCCATATTTATTGAAAAAATAAGATATCAGTAGGTAAGTACTGGTACTTGAAAACATCAGTACATATGACAACTACACTGAAGATTGATAAGGGACATACACATAAGTATATAAAACGGTATGAGATGACATTTTGTCTAGTTTCTCTGAAACCACCATGGGTTTCAAGTCAGTTCTCTTTGTTACGCTGGGCTTTCTGCTCTCTTTCTGGTAAGAACCTGCAACTCTATTTCATTTCGCAACTCTTCACTCCTGTGGCAAGCCACATTAGTGCCGGATCTTTTATTTAATCCATTCATGTTTCCAACGTTAATACTAAGACGGACCTTGAAGATCAAAAAACGGTCCAATAGGGTGATGCTTTTCACGAAGGTATATTCTGAGAGAAATTGTTTTTTTGTCAATGATATTCTGTATATGCAATGATTTTCATCAGAAACAATCAAAATAATAGCCTCCACTAGGTTGACTCTGCACTTTCTACCTTACAATGAATCCCATACAATTAGACCTCAGTCGCCCTGGCAAGGGGCGTTACTAGCAGGATTGCGAAGAGTACACTGCCAGCTGTAGGTTTACTTTTATTTTCGTTGTGCTCAATACTTGTATCGAAACTATTTGTATCGTAAGTATTAGCGGCCAATATATGAGGAATCTATGCGTGAAATATGTCTTATAGGTGCATATAATTATAGGGGTTAGAAGAGTATAAATATATTAATGCCAAAAATTTGAGACATACCTCTAACCCACTGCACCATTCCACTCCCCAATTTGTCACCACAACAATAAATTTCCGAAAATGGGCAGGAGACTATCAGACATAAAAAAAATGAGATATTTTCAATTTTTTCGTGTTTTGCCCGTTGCTGAGTCGACTCTGGATCTATCTTCAAAAATTATAAAGATTTTTCGTGCTTGGAATAATGAAAACTTGTGTTAAGGTTTCATCAAAGTTCGATGGGTACTTTCCAAGTCAGAGAGGGTCAAGATATTAGTGGAGAGACATACATTTTTTTGCGGTTACAATACTTAATAAGTTAATTAGATGGAATACCTAAACCTAGCTGGACAAGCAATATTCATTCAGCGTTGATTGAAACTCTCTACATTGCTTGAATTGTATATTTATAGTAACACATTGTATACGTTTTTTAGCTCCGCAGCCAAAGTGAACAAGCACTTCTTTCCACCAAACTTCAAGATTGGAGTGGCTAATGCAGCAGCCCAGATTGAAGGAGCGTGGAATGAAGATGGTAAAGGCGAGACCATCTGGGACAGGTTCGCCATGAGTCGCCCAGAAAGGATCTTCGATCATTCATCTCCACAAGTGGCTGCTGATTCTTACCATAAGTGGAGAGAAGATGTTGAAATGGTTAAAGAAATGGGCGTGGACCACTACAGGCTCTCAATAGGTATGTATTTTATACTAGCTTAAACCCGCGGTTCCGCCCGCATGGAAGTAGTAGGAGTAGGATGTATAGGTCGTTCGTTTTCATTCAACATTTTAATGCAACAATAAATTGATATCAAATGTGCAATCATAATCACAATAAATAATACGTGAAATACTTCACACCCAATTACTATTTATCGCAGTATTATATTTGAAATAAAACAAAACACCAACCAAGTCTAAATCAAGACAATCACGAGTTATAAGATCGATGCCTCGAGATCGCCTTTTAAAAAGTTTATTTTCGTAAATACAAAACTCAAAAATGTACTTTTACAAAATTATTACAGTGTTATTATGATGTTAACAGTACAAAGGCTTAAATCTGACTGACTATAAAATGCGTTGAAAACAATGAAGTAGACTCTAGGTCTTCTAGGAAATCGTCGGCAGTATTCCTGGCATATCAGCAGGAACGGCTGATATAACTCACGCTAAGAAAACGATTTTCGAAATACAGTAAACACATAATGAGAATTCTATATTTGTATACTATTAGTCATTACGCTCGGACCAACGACTGACCACTTTCGCGGATCTCATGTCAAATTTCATTAAGCCGTTTGGTCTGTAGCCCGCCATTCCAGACTATGATATCTGCACTAATTTCATCCAGATCCGTTCAGCCATTTTGGCGTGATTATATATTATTATAACACACACATTTTCTCATTTAGCGGCCTGTTGGTCCTTTCGGATGACTACCAATAGTTTATACTCAATTTAGTTGGCTTGTAACCTTACTAAGGCAATAACTGGTTCCTGTAGTTTAGGCTTTTTATAATTAATGAAAGTTGAAGTTAGTAAAGCGCTGAATCTCTTCATTAGATATGTATCGTCAAGCCAGTATTTTATTTTATCATGACCAGCTGTGTAATACTGGTGGTAAAATATTCTGTATATTTTAAATTCACTAGTATCAATTCAATATTAGAGAGTTAATATACGAGAGTAAATATTATACCATTATGGATTTAAATTTACAAAAGTAATTATATTTACTTTAACTACTTGACCCTGAGCATGAGCACCTTGAACTGCGGAATATTTCTATTGGAAATAGTACTTTAAATAAAAACTGCCTTTTCACGTTAGCGGAAACATATGAAAACATTTAATTCATCCCTGGTGAAATCTTATAGACCGAAATCGGGAATGGGGGTTACACCCCAATGCAACATGCTCCTAATACTTCAGGGATGTCTCAGGGATTAAATCTAGGGCTCCTATTATTCATAATATACATTCATGACCTGACACTGCAGCTACCTAAATTGAAGCTATTGTTAGCAGATAATTTGAAAATATTCAATGAAATTGAAAATTACAGTGACTGTATGGAATTGCAACAAGCCCTGAATAGGTTGAGTAAATGGTGCTTTGGCAACAAACTTACCTAATATAAACATAGCAAAATATAAAATTTTACTTGCGAGCTTAATCCTGTCCTGTTTACTTACTACATTGATATTACCAATCTAGAGAGATGCCAGACAATCAAAGTTCTACAGGTAATATATGATGGTAAATTTACGTTCTTTGACCTTATAGGTGATGGTCTCATCAACAAATAAAATATTAGGATACTACGCCAGAAACTGCTCGGGTTTTGCTGATGTAAACAGCCTTAAAACAATATATACATATTTCATTAGGGGTAAACAGGAATATGCTGCACTGATTTGGTCGATTTGGTTGTTCAACGAACATGAGCTGCTAGGTTTGGCTATTCAAGTCGAAGTTCAAAAGAACTCAAAATTCATCCGGCACTGTCACCGCTGCAAAAAATATGGGCATGCGCAATCTTACTGCACTGCACCACCTAAGTGTCTAAAATGTGCTTCTGACCACATGACCCACTTATACCCTCAAACAGAACAAGAGGAACGAAAGTGCGCGAACTGTGGAGGGGGCATCCTGCGAATAGCCGAACTTGCAGATTTGCCCCTAAGAAAAATCTGCAAGTGATAGCGCAAAGGCGCAATGTAAGTTACGCGGATGCAGCTAATGATGCAACCCGAGCTGCCCCCTCTGTGGGATCTTCTGCGAACACGCAAAATGTGGACCTGGCAACAATTCTTTTTTGGAATTGTTTGGGTCTAAAGAATATTCCCAAAAAACGGGAATTTCATCAAGCTGTTGTGGACGAAAGTATAGATGTGGCCTTGCTGCAGGAAACATTACTTAATCCGGGAGATCGTCTAGCTTTCCCGAATTACGATGTTATCCGGGCTGATAGATTGACTGGACGGGGTGGCGGCTTGGCAGTGCTAGTGAAACGCGGTATTGACTACCACAGAACCACAAACGCTGAGATGCAGAGCATCGAAGTGGCTTCCGTGGTGGTCAATATGACGGGAGGTGTGCCGTTAAAAATCACATCGGTATATGTCAGGTGTGGTATCAGGCTGCAAGAGGCGGATCTGGAAGTCCTTTTAGAATGCTCGGGTCCACTTATTGTAGCAGGGGACTTCACCTGCAAACATCGAGCATGGCATTCTAGGCTGAATTCCACCAGTGGGATCCGACTGTACAACCATGTGATACGAAATGGCTACCTCATACATAGTACTGAGGAGCCGACGCACCACCCATTTAGTCACCTTCAGGCACCTGATGTTCTTGATTTTGCATTGTCCAAAAACTGTATATACAGTATCACTTCACGAATAATGTATGACATCTCAACCGATCATCTTCCCGTCGTTTTGGAAGTGGGTAATGAGCAGATCTTGGGGGCTGCAACCCCTCCAAGGAAACGCATTGATTGGGAGCTATACAAGTCGCTCCTCAGAGAGTTCCCCAATATTCCGATCATAGATGATGAGAACGGTATAGATGCGGCTCAAGCACAGTGGACAAGTTTTATTCAGCAAGCTCTGCAGCGTGCAGCTGTACTTCCCGTGCAGCGACACGGCAGACCTTTTCTGCCAGCAGACATTCGTCAGAAAATTTATGATAAAAGGGCTGCAATTAAGCAAGCGAAAAGGTCTTGTCATCCTGATGACATTCGCAGAGCGACGAATCTTGTTCATGAAGTAAGAAATGCTCTTCATGAATTCCGCAATGAGTAATGGAACGACTTTCTGGCGGGGATCCTTGACTCAAGCATTCCTCTCTGGAAGGTGGCGAAGTCGCTCAAAAACGGAAAGCTTGAACAAATCCCACACATTCACGGTCCTGGAGGCATTGTCTTCAGGACAGAGGAGAAGGTTGAGGTTTTCGCCGATGCCATGGAAAGACAGTTCTCTCCCAACTATGATCTTGATAATGACCTCGACGAGGAGCAACACATCGTAAGATCTGTCAGGAGATATTTTAGGGCCAACGGCGTCAGTGACAGTCGCGCTATCATTGGTGATTTTTCTTCATCAGAAGATTCTTCTTCAGAAGATTCTTCAACCGAAGATCTGCTTAGCACATCAGCGGCATCTCCTGAGATCCCGCATTGCACACCAGCAGAGATTCAAGGTCATATTAAAGACTTTAAAGTGCGTAAAGCACCTGGGGAGGATCAGATCACTAATAAGGCGCTGAAGCTGCTTTCGCGGAAGTCCTTAACTTATCTCGTAGCAATAGTCAATGCCATGCTAAGGATCCAGTACTTCCCATCCGCGTGGAAGACCGCTGAAGTTATAATGATTCCAAAGAAGGTGGGTTCGATATTTCCCTAGGATTATCGTCCCATTAGCCTGCTGTCAGCTCCGTTTAAGCTCGCTGAAAAGGTGATTCTATGTCACCTTGACATTTTCTCGTCAGATCACCATGTGATTCCTGACGTGCAATTCGGTTTTCGGTCTGAACATAGTACGGAGCTACAGGAGGTTAGGCTGGTGGAACGTGTAACCAGAGGATTTACCCTTAACGAAAGTACTAGCATCTTGCTTTTGGATGTCTCAAAAGCATTTGACAAGGTGTGGCACGCGGGCCTCTTGTATAAACTAATCCACATGGGCTTCCCCTTTTGGTTTCTAAAACTACTGTAATCCTTCCTTGGAGGTAGGAAATTTCGAATCAAAATTGACAATGTCCTGTCGATAACACGGCTGATTACAGGCGGCGTCCCTCAGGGTTCGGTCCTTGGACCTATCCTTTACTCACTCTACATCCATGATGTCCCTAGTCCCAGCAACTGTGAAGTCTATCTCTATACTGACGATACTGCATTGGTGGCTCAGTCATGGTCTGGTAACCTAGTCCATGACAGGCTACAAAGTGCGGTGGAGGAAGTATTAGATTGGGCGGATCGGTGGCTAATTAAAATAAACCATTCGAAAACGCAGGCAATCTACTGTACAAAAAGACATCGCGGCGTTCAACGAATGGACTTCGTATACCATAGGAATCCTCCGCTAAGTATCTCGGTGTCATTCTGGACAAAGGGATGACTTGGCGGAACCACATAGAAGCGCTAAAAACTAAATTCCAAATTACGTTTCGACAGCTTTACCCATTATTATGTAAACGTTCAAAACTAAGTTTGATTAACAAGATTCGACTCTATAAGGTGGTCATAAGACCAGCAATGACTTACGCATGTGCGGCTTGGTGTTTTATTGCTAAAACATACATGCGAAATGGTGAAAGATTCTGCAAAGCAGGACGTTGCGCACTATTACTGATGCCCCATGGTATGTCTCTAACGAAACTCTACACAGAGAGTCCCTTACCTAAAGAACTACATTAAGCAACAGGCGCAGCGGCGCTATAGCCTGGCGGAATCGCACAGCAACCCTCTGTTGCGTGAGTCAGTGGACTACACAGTCGAGCAAGTTTGCAAGCACAAAAGGCCGCGGCTCGCACTGTAATCAAAATTAACTCGTGAACTTAGAACAACCAAATTGGAGCATTTTGACAAAATCTTTAGAAAAAATCGAATATTTTTAGACCATATCAAAATCTGTGAAGTGATTTTAACAATGCCTAAACGCTGCCTATCCTAAAAGATTCTCTTCTTCCCCTTTTGTGGTGCCAAAGAGATCAACTCGCTCTAATGCAACTTTTTACAGCGCTAGGGGTAGACCCACCATTTCGGAAATGTCTCCTGTTAAAAGGATGTGTGATGTATTTGACACTTATTGTCAAGGATGCGATATCAGTAATTGTGATTTTAAGCAGTTTTAAGCAAACATATGCAGTGCTTAACCAGTAACGGCTATTTTTTCAAATGGAGCCGTAATTTTCAGATATATTTTTTTGTGTCAATTTTACTGTCATTCATGTTTATGTTTTTTATTTACCTGTGATAATGTTTCATGTTTCAAATGCATTTTGTAAAATGAACTTTTATACACGAGCATAGAACTTGATGTTCCTGTGATTGGGTGCAAATCTGTTGGAATAAAGATTATTGTTATTATTCAAAGATCTACGCTAGATGCATTTTCTGAAACAAATTTCATTATTCCAATTTCCTTTTCCTACAACAGCTTGGGCAAGAATCTACCCAGACGGTTACAAGACAGAAGAACCTAACGCCAGGGGTGTAGCATACTACAAAAATCTACTTAGGTCATTGAGAGCATTGGGCATTGAACCAATGGTCACCCTCTACCACTGGGACTTACCACAGAAGTTGCAGGATGATTTTGGAGGATGGCTGAGCCCTAAAATCGTCGATATCTTTGCAGACTATGCCAGGTAATCAGAATTGAGAAATATTTCAGAATCGCATAAGGTTTCCATAAATTTTCTATACTGCGATCTACAAAAGTGTTATGAGTCATCAGCATTCTGTCGCAGTATCGCCGGAATCTGATGAAGAACCAGAAGCACAGTTGTTAGTGGCGGGGTATGGTACTTTATGAGCATTGACTAACGCATTCCACCTGAGATATTCAAACATACAGTAGCATAACACAAAAATGAATTTATAAATCTACTTTAAAAATATTTAGTGTGTTTGAGCGCTAGAATATACCGTTTTTGCGCCTTTCTAATGCCTGTTAGCCACAGCTAAGAGCCAATGGCAAAACCAAACACTAACTATACACTAACTCTTCAGTAGATTTCTAAGTTTATGTTTTTTGTCTGCTACGTCTCTTAGATGACAGCACTATCTGCCAGATCTCTTTTAAGAAGCCGGAACACAGTATATGGTTGACTGTCCTCAATTAGAATACGTCAACCAATAAGCTAGTAATAAAGAATTCGTTCATCTGAGCACAGAACGGCCAACCATGAACCGCGGTTTCTTACTATTTGGTAACTCCACAGCGTGGTCTAGGCATGGTCTCAGGTAGAACAACGAACAAAAGCTAGGCAACTATCCTCTACCAGAGTATAAGGTCTATCGACATAAGTCAGTACAAAGTGATATCTATTACCAGAATCGATCACTGCGAGAGTGAAAACAGCAAGTTGTCTGTTGGAACTAAACTGTATCCATCGAAGAAACAAAGTAAAATCAAACATATACACCCGTATTGCACGTGATCAAGAACTTAACCGTAGGAGACGCTACAGGGCCGTATCAAGCTATTGTGAATGATCTATCAAAAAATGTCGTACAAGATATGTGTTGCTGTAAATTCTATCAAAAGCATAGTAAATTATCAGGAATATACCACGCCTTTCTAATCATATTTCGACATTAGGAATCAGCGCAAAAAATTCTGTATTCACCATTTCAGCAAAATGTTACTAAAACGCACACGAAAAAAACTTGTGGACCATCTCAATTGAAATTGTTCATATTTTATTATTAACTTACATATATACCCAATAATATTTACAAATCAACCTATTCACAATGCAGAGCAAATTTTTTTGAGCAAATAGAAACTACAGACGTAGTAGTAGTAGTACAAAAGTTTATTACAGACTCCATAAAGTTTGTTAGTTTGATTGCTATTAAAATTTACATGAGAAATAGGAAGAAGGTCAAAATGGCACTATTATGCTTTGGAACTCCTAAATTAACAATAATTTTGTGTAATTAAAAATTTGGAATTTCCACATTAATAACTAGAAACTTACACTTTGATTGCAGTCTATAATGAACTTACCTGTCTTGCCAAAAAGCCCGTTAAACTGCCAGTCTTAATGGTATCAATCGATTTATATGCTGTATTCCGAGGAGCTTGAATCATCAGAATTGTTGATGTCAATTATAAGGGGTTCAACTTGGGTGTCAATGATATTGTCCATATCCCACATTTTGGTTTCAACCTTCTCTTGGACATGGTCAATACATGTTCTCCATTTTGCTGGCGTAATTCTATCGACAGCAACATCAAACAGTTTTTTAAGGTCAGAAAACTTAAAAGTGCTGTTATTTGACGCCACGTATTGCTTGATGTCGGCCCAAATCAACTCGATAGGATTCAGTTCGCAGTGATAGGGAGGCAGCCTGAGAATCGTTTTAATTTGGTTTTTGGCCATTTCGTCAACAATTTTTAAATCATATTTATACTTATGTCGCTTGACTATATTTATCAGCTCAGCTTTGACCATTGTTTGGTCGAAGTCGATCTTCTTTGAGACAAGCCACTGTTGAATGTCTGCCTTTTTGGTGGCCATTGTTGGAATTTTTTCCAATTTTCTGGAGTGGTACGGGGCATTATCCATCACAATAATTGCGTTATCATCAAGTGTCGGCAAAATTTTTTTGAACCAATTTTCAAATGAGTTACCATCCATTTCTTCGTGATAGTCTCCAGTTTTTTTGGATTCAAATGCCCACAATGCTTCAGGAACAAATCCATCTACGCTACCTATGTGGCAAATGATCAGGCGTTTTCCCTTGCCTGAAAGTAATTAGTTATTTTACTTCTCAGCGAGCGCACTAAATGACGAAATTAAGCAATTTACTCTTTTTAGGTTAGTGTAGGATAGGGTCTTAGATTAGTTTTTGGGTGAAGGAAATACTCAGAAACTTGGATGAGATAGCAAAACTGAGTTCGGAGCTTCCAAATCATTGATTCGATCAGAAAATGAATTATCTGCATCCAAAAAAGTTCATATACTTCGAAACTTACCTGCAGAATTTTTAAATCCCGTCGAAAGGCCATCTAAAAAAGCCTGCCTTGAGGACCTCACAGATCTGTCTACCCAAACCTTTCCCTGCGTATGCCCCGCGTTCACCCATGTTTCGTCTAAATAATAAATTTTTCTTCCTTCAGCGCGGAATTGCCTAATTTTTCTAAGATATTCTCTCCTCCAGATAACAATTTCCTCCTTTTCTATCAATAAACTATTCCTTCCTCTTTTCAAAAATCGAAAGTCTAGTTCTTTCAACAGCTTATGGAACGTAGATCTTTTAAAATTTGGCAGGTCCTCATCATCATTCACTTGCTTCAATATTTTATCTATTGTAGGTATTTCATTCCTGAAGAAAAAGTGATGTAATGGCACTTTTGTCAAAGTCATCTATTTTTTCGATGATTTTTTTTCTCGCTGGATATGTTTTTGGCTCAGATAGTGAGTGATTTTGTCTATATTCCTTCAAGATTTTGTAAACACTTGATCGACCTACTCCAGAAATTTCAGCAACCTTACATACGATATTTTCTATAGCCAATTCACTATTCTCTTGCATCTGGTTCTTGTAGATATTTAGAATAATTTGTTTTTCACCTGCGCTAAGATGAAGCTTTTTAGCCCTTTTGCTGGGTGGCGTTAAGCTGATTTCAACCACTTCATCAGCTGTATCTGTGTCAGACATTTTAGACTAATATTAAATTTCCGCAAGAAAAATCAAGTCAAGACGTGCATAAAACGTTCGCGCTCATAAACGGGTATCCGTAACTGATTACAATCCTGTGCGTGGTGACGAACCATCAACGTGACGCTGAGACTTCCCTCTACTATGCAGCGTTGCCAGGCTTAATGTCACAATGATCATGTTTTATTGGGAAAATTGTCAGAAATCGCCGAATGTTGAACAGAAACATTACAAGAAGTCTAACCTTGAAATGTGAGGCTACAAATCGATATTCTTATAGGGGGGAAGGGTAGGGAGCTGTTATGGTTCCTATTAACCTTGGTGAAAGTTGGAAACGGTAATATATATGGCATACATTCGGTTGAAGGTGTGTGCACGGAAAATAGATTGCGGATAGGATTTTAATAGATAAATCTGCACAAAAAAAACACAAAAGGAGATTTTTGTATTTCCCTGAAGAATATCTCAAGGTTATTTCAGATGTACTCATCGAAACATTATGAAAGGATTATCGAAACCTTATTTTCAATTGCGATAGGGCCACATACCTCGACATCGCATTAATGTGAAAAATAAGACAATAGAAAAAAATTCCCTCACTGATGCTATCTCTTAGGAAAAATTTAACTATAAAGATTGCACAAAAATTTTCTTCACCTTTTTGAGCTTGTTTTCGCATCTCCGTATATGCCGTTCATAATTTGCTGCAGATCAAATTGGAATATACCTTTGTGATGCCATTTATTGTTATATAATGTCCTTTACAACAGTTATTGCACATATTGCACCAACAGATTGATTTGTGATCCATGCGAATGTGATCAACCACTCTGGCGAAAACTCGCCGAGCGTGGCAACCGTGCGACTTTGTCTGGAGGCTCGTCGCTACAAGCCAATCAGGAAGAGGCCGACAGAGCGCCAGGGCTACCGATCACGCGTTGATCACGAATCAACTACTGTTTACGATTACTTTGTAGCTTCGTTAGATACACTTTAGATCCCAGTTCGCACTGTCAACCAGGTGACCACTGCGGCTGCTAGATGTAGCCGACTTTGATGATATAGTAGATACAGTCTACTCGCCATTTAACAAATTAGTGATATAGCTTCCGTCAGCCCGACCACAGAAAGCTCTTTTGTGCTTTGTGGCAACTGCTTAGCTTGGCTAGGTCTCAAGTAGGACGACGAACGAAAAATGAGCAACTATCCGCTAACCAGAGTATAATACAAAAAATTGTGTTCATCACACAGCAGCAATGGCAGAATACCTAATATTAGAAATAGTAGGACACCTTTTGACTGAATTCTATTCGGATTTTCTAATTAGCCGGTGTGTTCTGATCAGATTCTTGCCTAAAACCATATACCCAGTTGCAGCTGGACGCTCCCACTGATATAGCCTGTGTTTTTAATGAATATTTTGTTGATATAGGTGGGCAAATAACAAGTCAGATTGATCAAAACTCAATTCTTGATACATCAGATCTTCATGTCGTCAACATTGCTCATTCTATGTTTCTAACTCCAGTGGATAACATAGAGTTACAACAAATAGTTTTTAATCTGAAAAATAATAACGCACCCGGAAAAATGGCTTTCACACTAAAAATATCAAGATGATCATGAATTATATCAGTCACCCTATAGCTCACATTATCAACCTCTGTTTCAAATCCTCAGTAATTCCTCGCCAATTTAAAGAAAGCATAGTGACACCAATATTTAAATCTAGAAGTAAAGACAATATATTTGGGAAGATTTTTGAGAAGTATTTGAATAGCAGACTTTGTTCTTTTCTTGAGAAATATGACATAATATCGAACTGTCAATTTGGGTTCCCCAAAAATTGCAATACAGAGGAATCTTTATAAGAATTTATGGGACAAGTGCTTGAACATTTTCAAGATGGAAATAAGACTGTTGCAGTTTTCCTAGATCTTCAAAAGGCTTTCGATTCAGTATCCCATACAATTTTATTAAAGAAACTAGAAAGTGTTGGAGTGCGTAGTGGAGTTCTGAGCTTATTTGGCTGATGGATTACAACAAGTTAAGGTAGGATCAGATTTAAGCATCATTCAAAAGATCAAAATAAGTGTGCGTCATATACATAAATGAACTACTTCGATGCAATTTCAACTGTAAAATGATATCATATGCAGACGATACCGTTTTAGTTTGCACTGGTCATTCATGGGATGACGCAATACGGAATGTCGAGTTGTCATTAAATAAAGTCAAACGCTGGTTGGATAGCAATTTACATAAACTTAATATCTCTAAAACTAACTGACGTTTTCTCCAACCAAAGCAGGCATGCTATTACACCACCGAACATTAATTATAAATGATAGTGCTGACACTGTCGAAAGAGTTGAAGTTATTAGATACTTAGGAATCATTGTTGACATTTGCAAATGGCAGAGTCATGCCGAGCTTTTGGCATCGAAATTAAGGAGAATTATTCATTCTTAGGAATATTTTAAGCAGAAAGAGTCCTCTCAATATATAACTCGTTTGTGGGGTCTCTACTAACTTATGGAATAAGAATATGGGGAGCCGCATACACTAGTACCTACTTTAAAAATATTACAAACCATGCAAAATTATATTGTCAGGATTATTTTTCGTATCCCATGTAGGTCAAGTTGCAGATTTGTTTACATTGAACATGATCTTTTGAATGTTAGAGGTTTATATATTTTTTCTGCTCTGAAATTTGTTCACTCTAGAAACAACGTTCCAACCAGCCACGCTTACGAAACAAGAACTAAAATAAATAAAAGTTACACTTATACCAGAGTGAATAAATCTGTTTACCAAAAATGCATAAAGTTTGATGGTATTAGGTTGTATAATAAATTATCCCTAGAATATAAAATCCTCTCGAAGTATGGTTTCAAAAAAAGGATTAGGAAGTTCATCTTAAATAACTTTGGTATGCTTGCATCGATTTTAGCTTGACTAAACCCAGTCATTTCGTTTCTATCTAATGTTTTTATTTCTTTTTTTATATACATTTGCTCATAATACACTTTATGACCATTAGCTATGCATTGAATTTGTATATTGTGTGACACGCACAAGCTTATAGCTTAGGTGTCTATTCTTTGTAGTGAATAAAAAATAAATTAGGATGAGTAGCTGGTATAAGGTACAGCAGTAATAATATTAATGTTAATATTGTAAAATTATTATCATTGTAAAGGAGAATAATCATATTGTTATTAAAAGTAAAAAAAGTTGAGCATAACATGGAAATTACTGCTGTTATGTCATTGGCACTATATTTATCGAAAGATTTTGAAGTAATTTAATTAATTTGTTATTCATAGATTTTTTTACGTAATTTAATTTGTTATTCATAGTTTTTGGGGGCCTACTGAGCTTCCTCACTAGAAGCTCATGGCAATAAAATGCTAACGTATAATTACTATTTATAGCGAGTAAATACCTTTCTTAAAACCTTTTAGATTCAAAGAAAATTCTTTTCATTTTTCAATGTTATTGACACAACTGTCTAGGTAAAAGCCTAGGTACATGCCTTTCAGAACGCTGATGACTGTAATATATTAACACTTATCGAACGGTTATTCAGTTCGAACGACACATAATCCTCCACCATTTTCGACAATTGTCTTGAACCCTAGTACTGTATGGAACTTTCATGAACTCTCATACTAACTGCGAGCTATAAAATTTGGAGGTCGAGCAAATCATAGACTTGCTCCTTCTACATAGTCTGAATTTGTTGGTTCCAACAGTCAGCTTGCTGTTTTTACTCTCACAGCGGTCAATTTTGGTAATAGATGGTACTTTGTGCAGTCTTATTACGTCAATCAGTCTTATGAATAATCTTGATTTCCTCAATATATTTTGCAAGCCCAAAAGATAGTTCAGTGATTTTTCTCTGTGCATGACAGTAATCTAGAAATGTTATTTTCAAATTCACAGGATAGTTGATAGTAGCTGTTATATCTAGTGCATTTATTTAGAAGTGAAATAATTTGCTAAAAATGCACAGTTTGAAATACTGTATACCTAGGACTGACAAAAGTAGTTTTGGTAACAATAGCAACTACTAATCTTCTATTCGTGAGAATTATTATATATATTTTGTATTTTTTTCTTAGAACTTGCTTTGAGCTTTTTGGCGATGAAGTAAAATGGTGGATTACAATCAATGAGCCCAAACAGGTAAACTTACTTAAATCTACGAATCCTTCGACATATTAGTATGTCTTTCATTTTTTAGATCTGCGAAGCTGGATATGGAACAGGGGGCTTTGCACCAGGCATCGTTAGTCCAGGAGTAGGAAACTATAAATGTGCTAAAAACGTACTTTTAGCCCATGCTAAAGCGTACCACATTTACGACAAAGAATTCAGAAAAAAAAACCGAGGTACGTCATATTCATTACATAACACATTAGCACAAATTAAAACCGTTCTGTGGTTAGGATCTTAAAGAATATCTTCCTCAAGAAAATAAAATAGTAACTATTTTTTAGGAAAAGTCGCAATTGTGATTGACAGTAACTGGTTCGAACCCCTTTCTGCTAAAGACGAAGAAGCATCTGAAAGGGCACTACAATTCTCAGTGAGTATAACACGGTATAATATACACGAAAAACTAAATAAAATCATTGATTAACGTATTCAACCTGATGGAATACGTGCCACTTTAGGTCTATTTAACATCATTAACAATCAAAAAGAAGGTGGTAGACAAGGACCAGTCGACCGACGCCGAATCACCCGCCAGCTTTTGCTGGGTGTCTTGGGAATGACTGCATGTCTCCACATCTAAGCTACGCAGTCGGTTTTCCTCCTTTTCCCTGCACAACAAAGAAGTTAATGATGATGGATAACTCGAATATATGCGGGATTAACAGCAATATTGATGCTGATAACCACTATCTGCATTCAAATCGTCCCGCCATGCTTTTCTTGACGGTGACCAAAATCTCCGATTCTGCCCCGACTAACCATATTTGCTTTCCAAATTACAATGTGCACTCCAATCTGGGGAATAACGGGGGAGTTGTGGTTTTCGTTCGCAGCAGTTTTTCCTGCTCCAGACACGATTCTTTGGAATCAGCCCGGAAGGACATTCTGTGGCTTTGCCTCAACTCCAAACCATCCTCCAAATTAATTTGCTGCCTCTATCGCTCTCCCTCGGACCATAACTGGTCTAACCTGCTTGAACAGCTTGCTGTCAAGATCTATCATCAATTACCCTGCCTCAGAGATAGTTCTCGTCGGTGATTTCAAAGGTGAAGGCGGTGATCTCATTGGCAGAGGCGCTCCGCCCTATACATAGGAGAAACGAAAAGATCATTCTCAGTATAAGAATAAAGGGGTATAAATCCAATACGGAACGAGGAGAAACGAACAAATCTGGGATAGCAGACCACGCTTGGACACACACAAAATACATTGGGATCATGCTAAGATCTTACAAAAAGAAACATACTGGCGTCGGAGAAAATGCAAGGAAGTTGCCTGCCACGGCAGCATCAAGCCAGCAATAGTGTGGCCTGCCATCGCCCCATTCAATCTATGACCATCAATCAATACAGATGTTTTATTTTTCAATAGCTGTTATCCGCAACTTCGTACGCTTGAAACTGTTACGAACATAAAACAAGATTTTTAAGTAATGCGATTAGACCTCCGGTGATGTTTTGTGTCTTTGAGGGCATGTATTTGGTTACTTTAATAGTGGCGCCACTTAAACGTTCCTCGGATAAAACCGCAGCACAAAGAGCTGCTCAATGATAAAATATAAAAATGCATAGATTCTCAGTATGACAAAATTTGTCAACTGAACGTCGGCTTAGCGTGGCTGTCTTTTTGGTAATTCAACGCATGTTCACTATTTTCGCCCAATTTGTAGAGGCAACACAGCGATGGCAAATATAGGGGGTTCTAAAGTTTGGTATTTCAACTTTTGGTTTGAAATAACGAAACTAACGATGTAAACAAACCTACCCAGCTCGGAACGGAAAACGTAGAGAAAACGATCTGAATAAACTGTAGAAGTATCACTAGAATATTGAAGCCTAGTCCAGATCACCAACGACTTGATCTGTCACGAACACATCTCGTCAATCGCGGCAGCTACAGGTAAAAAGTTACGCAATCTCTTGGCCTTACGTCTTAATGTACTTTGCTCCACATAAACCTGATCACTCTGTAAAGTGCCCAGATAAGGCCTAGCCTCGAATACTGCCCACATGTTTGGAGTTCGTCCAACTGATTGATGACTCTTCTAACGGACAGTCTCATGACCTTTTGAACCGATCAGCCGTCGGCGATCTGGCTCTCTTCGTTCGCTATGTCAACGGCCTTTACTCCCCAGAGCTCTCCTCGATGATACTGCGCGATGAGCCTTCTTACTTCCAGAACTGGACTGTACGACTGCTCCTTTGCCCCTAGAGTTTCAAGATTGTGGAATAATCTTCCTGAGTAGACATTTACCAGATCTACTAACCTTAGGCAGCACAAAAATTGGATTAACAAAGTGCCTTTAAGCTCCTTATAGCAGCCGCTTTGCCCTGCATCTGGGCATCTATCTGCGCGACTGCTGTGGTATAAAAAAGAAACACTCACCCTAACCAAATCGCTAACTTCTTTATTGCTATCGAAATGTGCCAATTTCGGTTATTTCAAATCCGACTTGTATACGGTTAACCAACCTACACGCCGCGCGGCGCATAATTTGAACACAACGCACGTGGTACTTTTCTACCTGTTCTCGATGATTGTAGGGCTATAATTTAATAGATTACTTCTAATATCCCATGCTTGTCTGGATAATCAAACCATATGTGTTTCAAATTCTTCTTTACTGTATACATCTGTCACAACGATGACACTTCGTTTGTTTTTTCGCTCACTTGTCGTTTTGGGTGGCTAGACGTTCTTTTGGGATCATTAATGCCTACCCCAGCCAGTCCCGAGCTATGCTGACTTTGCGTGGTGCCTTCTCAAATTTTGGAATGATGTCTTCGGGCAATCTTAGCATGTGACGGACCTTTTATACTGTTGTTGTAACGCAATGTGAAAGCGAAAAGAAAAAACAAGTGTAACCTGGAAGACCGAAAAATAAAATATTGTCAAGAAGGTCACGGTTGTGACCGTCTAAAAAAGGAAGAACTTTAAACACGTGATTTGATTGGCCAGACAAACACTATACTATCGACATGAAAATCACAAGATAAGTTTCAAATGTTACATTGGTTATCGTAAGGATTCCATGTGTTGTGATCAAATGACTTTACCTTTACCTGGTTCTATCTTCCAGTATGGTCTGTACGGCAACCCAGTATTCAACGGCGACTGGCCCGCAGTAGTCAAAGAAAGAGTTGCTCAACGTAGCAAGCAAGCAGGTTTGAAGGAATCTCGTCTACCAGCTCTTACCAAGGAAGAAATCAAACTAATCAAAGGAACCCATGATTTCCTATGCATCAACCACTACACCTCGCACATGGTCAGTGCTTGGTATGAAGCGCCTGTTACAGATACTAGCTTTGCAGCTGATATTGGGGTCAATGATTGGATGCCTAGGGAGTGGCCCAGGGGAGGAGAAGTTTGGTTCTCGGTATGTATAACTGACCTCCTGAAATATGATTATAAAAACAACACAAGGTGTCAAGTAGATTCACTCTGTACTTCCTAGGCAATTATGTCATTGTTAGATTGTTTATTTCCAGACCTAACGCCATGTAAACTACGATTCAAAAGAATTCGATCGAAGCAATTGTATGCGAGATATAAAAGTCAATCTACTTGATACAATGTTTATTCGGAAGCCGGCTTCGTTAAATTTACTGATACATCAAAGCGATAGCGAATATAAAATATCTTTAACGCCGCTACTGAAATGTCCACCAACCCGTCATAAAATATACGCCATACACCGGCCTGTACATATGCTGCCAAGACCAGTCAATTTACTGATGTCTTTGGGTGATTGGCGGTGGAAGCACCGAGAGCGGCGAGCGAAAATCGAGACGTGTGACCGTGAATATTCAATTGGCGTGATTGGAATTTTTAAACTTGACTGATAATCAGAAACGTCTTTCGCTGATACCATAAATTTCACATTTACAAGCCACTGGCAACCCCCAGTTTTCAATAACTTCCAAAATTCTTCTCCAAATGATCAGCAGTTCCCGACACGTCAAAAAATGAACGTTCGGCATTTTTTTTGTTGTACTTTGCCGGTAGCTTTTCCGCCACTGGATCGATTTTCAAAAGCTACAAAGCTAACAGACTAATCCAATTACAGGACAATATAATGGTAAGCAATGGTATGCATATAATATTTGACAAAATCTCACTGATACAACCGAAACTAATGTCAGAACGGTCTGCTAAGAAATTATAATTATTGCATTTAGAATACAGGACTGAATAAAATAATACTCTAGTACTTTTGAATTTTTCAAAAGCGTTTGACACCATCAACCATCAACTTTTATTGGCAAAATTGGGATATTTAGGGTTGTTTCAAAAAACATTAAAATGTATTTCTACTTAAACCAATTTAAAGACATGTCGCTAATTAAATTTAAATGTAATTAAAAGTATCACCTTCTGCACATATAGTAGTATAATTATTTGTTTTCTCAATGCTTTTATTGTTATTATACGTAGTCATGCCATAAGTTCTGTCCCTCGTTTTCAAACAAGTGTAGACCTGTTAATACTTGTCCGATTGTTTACATTGTGGTGTCAGTTGATTAAGCGCTTTTCGGGTAATTACATATACCTCAGTTTGTATTGATCTCTCGAAGCATAACGATGGAGTGGGGCAAGGCAGAGAACCGTATTGCAGTGATAGCTTTACATAAGTGTAATCACAGTGCTAGTCAGATTTTTGAACTCTTACGCGGCCTTCAAATATCGCGTAAATTTGTGTCTAGGACCATTCAGCGGTACAATGAGACGTCCTCTGTTGATGACAGGCCAAGAAGCGGAAGACCTCGTCAAGTAAGGACTCCAGCAGCCATCAAAGCCGTAGAAGCCAGGATTCAAAGGAATCCACTCCGGAAGCAGAAGATCCTATCCAGGGAAATGAAGATTCCTGTCCGGACGATGTCGCGCATCATTAAACAAGACCTAGGGCTAGGGGCTTACCGGAGACGTACGGGCCAGCGACTTACGGCCACCTTGCGACACATCAGGGCGACAAGATCCAAGAAGCTCTTGGAGAGGTACGCAGCTGGGGGATTCCGAAAGATTTTGTTCACGGATGAGAAAATCTTCACCATAGAAGAAAAATTCAACCGACAAAATGACAAAGTGTATGCAAGGAGTTCACAGGAAGCTTCGGAGATCATTCCGAGAGCTGAGAGAGGCCACCACCCTGCGTCAGTCATGGTTTGGTGGGGGGTGTCCTACGAAGGGGTCACTCAGCTCCATTTCTGTAAACAGGGCGTGAAAACAAAAGCGGCAAACTATCAGAGCGACATACTGGATCCTATCGTCAAGCCTTTAAGTGGTACAGTGTTTGCCAACCAACACTGGGTCTACCAGCAGGATTCCGCCCCCGCTCACAAGGCTAAGAGTACGCAGCGCTGGCTGGAAAGCAATGTGCCAGAGTTCATTGCTGCGGAAGATTGGCCCTCAGGGAGTCCGGACCTCAATCCTTTAGACTACAAGTTGTGGGACCTGCTAGAGCAGTTGGCCTGCTCCAAAGCCCACCGTAATATCGAGTCCCTGAAAGCGGATTTGATCCGATCAGCGGCAGCTATTCCTTTGGAAGCTGTGCGTGCAGTGATAGATGAGTGGCCCGCGAGATTGAAGCAGTGTGTGAAGGCCAAGGGGGGACATTTTGAATAAAACTGTTTGATTATGAATTCTAAAAATGTTGTCGAATAAATAATATCTTTCATATAAATATATCTTATCTTGTTTCATTTTTATCATGAGATTATCATGGGACAGAACTTATGGCACGACTACGTATTAACTTTTTACTTACCTAAATTCATAGTATCACTGCTTGAAGGTTAAGTGGAAGAGTAGCCGTGTCTAAGCTTCTTGTTATTTATAAATAAAAACGTTTATTATTGTATCTTTAATCTCTGTTGTTAATCCAAAAAAGCATTATTTCTGATATAAAGCTGATCGGGTTGATTTTCATTTATATAAAAAAAAACTTTACCCTTGGAAATGTTTAAGCAAAGAAAGTTATTGTTACATCATTGTGTCATAGTATCTAGATCCCCCTGAAGGGGAAATACCGTTCGCGAAATTTTAAATTTTGATGATTTGCAGATCGGCAAACAGTATATTGTGGTACTTTTGTGAAGCAGTTAGGATGTTGATGAAGAATAGAAACAGCAAAGGGTCAAGGTTTGATCCTCGCGGTACCCTATAGGAAACAGTATAATTTGCTCGGCAATAACCATTGTACAGGGTGTTAGGGAAATAATATTCGTAACTTTAAGAGGTGATTCCTTGCATTATTCTAAGCAAAACAGTTCATTATAACTTATGTCCGAAAATCAATCGTTTTCGAGGAAAGTGAGTCGTAAATAAGTAAGTTTTTCAAACATTTGGCAACGCAACCGCAATACGAGCGCACGTCGACCATAACTGATTCATCGAATTGTTTACGTTTGTATATTTTTGTTGAAAATATGCCTTGAATTATAGAATACTTTTACGCAATTTTTTTATTTAATAAAGTAGTAATTTAGTAAAGTAAATTTACTTAAAAAAAATGACAGAAATTACCGGTACGTGGCGATACACACCACCAATTCCCACGATATCAGTCACTTATTTGAAACGATGCGATGCACGAAAAAAGAATAAACCAATATCAGTAAATCATATAAAGTTACAGTTAAATGTATTAGTAATCACAACACGCGATGATACACGCAGTGCAGGCGGAGTACGACGTTGCCAGTTGTGTGAGGGATTTTGTTTGTATGTTTTTTCTTCGGAAGATTGTATTTAATAAGCACGAACATTATTTTGTTAGAGACAGTTAACTGATACATAGATGTATTGATATTCAGGTGCAAAATTAATTTATTTCATGACTAAAAAGAAATAAACTCAGCATTTTTTTGGCTCCGAAACGATTTTATTTCGGACATAGGTTATAATGAACTTTTTTGCTTAGAATAATGCAAGGAATCACCTCTTAAAGTTACAAATATTATTTCTCTAACTCCCTGTTTAAGAAACGTTATGTGAAAATTTCATTAAAATCCGCGACCGGTGAGAGTTGGAGCGGGGCCAAGGATTAGAGGATTTACAGATCTAGAGAAATGAGTGACATGGTTTTCGTGATCTATACGCGATGTAACATAAAAAAACATATCTCATTTTCGGAACCTTTTACGATTGCAATACATTAACCCTCATGTTACTTATGTTTATATTGAACCATTTTCAAGGTTTGGGCTCCAGGAATGAGAAAACTGTTGAACTGGTTGAAGAATACCTACAACAATCCAGAAATCGTGATAACAGAGAACGGTTTATCTGATAATACAGGGACTCTGGAGGATGACCACAGAATTAACTACTACAGAGTACGTATTCACTGAACAGTCGAAAGTCGAAAAAACTTTTTATGATGCATTCATATCCGTATTATTTTTTTTAGGACTACCTAAGTAACTGTTTGGATGCGATCTACATTGACAACGTGAACCTGACAGGATATACTGCTTGGAGTATATTAGATGATTGGGAATGGAGCACTGGATACCAGTAAGTTATTTTTCTATATTTTCATTTCAATTTTTCATGCAAGACATATTCCAGAAAGATTTCCATTTTCCCATGTTTCTTGATTTTGGAAGAAATAGAGTCCCTCAGGACGAGTTTGTCCGCCACGTTTCAGTTGGAACCAAATATGTTAATCATACAAACCTGCATCCCAAAGTTTCTTAAAAGCATGCAAAAATAAATAAATATAGAGCATCTATATAAGTTTATACTATACCATTGATTAACCTAATCTACCTCAACATAGCCAACTTAATTCAATATTTCCGCGTCCAAAAAATTCTCCGAGATAAAATGGGATACGGTGGCGTCATCTATGAGAATTTGTCACAGCTATGTTTCTCATCTCCACACTAATAAGAAATTACTTTGAAAAGTTTAGTGTTTTATAGACGGCGGTGTAGCGGTATATGAGCATATAGCATATATTTGCTTATGACGCTACGGTATCTCATTTTATCCCGGATAATTTTTTGAGTGTGCGAATATAGCATTAGGTTGGCTATGTTTAGGTAGCATAGGTTAATCAGTGGTATTACTCAAAATAGCAAGAAAAAAAAACATGTGGCACTTTGAGAAACCTGAAAAATAATTCCTTCAAGTGATACGGTTCTGTTATAGCTCCTTAATTGGAATGTACAAAGTAGACTTCAACGACCCTAACAGGGCTAGGATTCCTAGGAAGTCTGTTGCATACTTCACCCAAATCGCCAAGAACCGCTGCCTGGCAGAAAATCCTGCAGAATGTATAGATTAAGCAAAAAATAAATATAAACTGTGATCACATAACTTTTGAGTATTATTTTATTATCTATCAGCGACCCATCAACATTGTTGGAATACTGGCATCAATTTTGTCTTATTCCTAACCTTTGAAAAAATCACACAAAACTAGGAATGTCAATATATCATATATTTATTTTAACTGGTAACATGCCAGAAGTTATTTACGCACATCCCAAAGAAAATGGGAGTAAGGCGTAATAAACAAGCTTTAGGAAATATATGTGTATTCAGAAAACTTACATACTAAATAGAACAAGATAATGGTATACAAAAAGACAAACAAAACATGTAATGCTTAAACAAAAAAAGACAATCAAAATAAGGTATGGGATATGGCGATACAACTTATATTAATTTCCGAAAATCAATAAATCGAAATCAACAAGCTCTATATACTTATATTCGAAAATAGTTGAAATAAAAAAAAACATAAGGTAAAAAGTGAAAAGAGATGGAATACATAAAAAACCTCATTTTAAAAAAATGTAGCTTAGAATTTGTATTTAAAATTCAACTTCACCAAATACCTGACGTTCACTTGAGCCACATCATAGACGATGAATCTGAAACAGATGTTAAGGAAATATTTTTTCAAAAAATAATCTTGCATTATCTAGGTGTATAACCAATGTCACTCCCAATAAGATTCTTCCGAGGTTAACCTTTGTTAAAATGTACGCAGCTGTCGCCGGCAGTTGCTGTTCATATTCGGTGCATGTCGTCTACGGGATACAGCAGATGAAACATGCTTCCTCTTCAGTGATGTCTCGTCCCCGAAAACGTGACAAGAAGGGACATTTGAATATCCAGGCAAAGAAATTGCCCTTAACGTTTATAAAAGCGAAATTTTAGAGCATTCTGAAACGAAAATTCATGATATTGAAAGAAGCGTGCCTAACAAAACAGGCTTATGTCCTAAGGCAATTTTCAACATTGTTAAAGACTATAAAGAGAACAAAGAATTGTCTCCACCACACAACAGGCTGCATTACACGAAGCTGTTGGATACAGTTGATAACTTTGATCGGAATGCCATCAGACGCAAAGACTATCAATTTTTTGAAAGGCATGAACTTTCCACCAGAGATAAAGTATTACAGGAGGTTGATAGTGAAGACTTACCTACTTTCAAAATGACTACATGCTATACTTTACTCAAAGAACTTCATTTTGAGTATAGAAAACGGGGCAGAAATAGTATTTTGATGGACAGCCAGAAGATTATTTTATGGAGAAGAAATTATTTAAAATCAATGTAGAAACACCGCAACCAGGGCAGGAAGATTTATTACTTGGATGAAATCTGGATAAATGTAGGACATACAAAACCTAAAGTATGGGCGGACCCTACAATTAAATCAGCAAGACAAGCCTTATCAGATGGACTAACCACTGGCCTAAAGAATCCGTCAGGTACGAGTATCTAACCAATTCGTCATTTGTGTTGTAAAAATGGTGTCAAGCAGACTGAATCTATGAGCCCACCCTGAAAACTTAGCTGAACTAAACTTAGCTATATCTGGTAGATTTGGAACCAACACCTGTTAGATACTTGTATTATTATTAGTTTTATTGAATATCATATGAAATAATTATTTGCAGGAGAAGGAAAACGATTTATCTGTCCCATTGGCAGTGAAGATAGCTTTGTGCCCACTTCCCCATGGGCATTTGAATCAAAGAAAACGGCTAACTACCATGAAGAAAGGACGGGAGTTCATTTGAACGATGGTTTGAAGAAAACTAAAAAAAAACACAAATGTCCACAAGAAACGCAGAAATTTAACAATGGCTCTCTTATCAAAAGACATTAGTTTCGCGTTGCGTATCACCATCCAAAGTAAATAACAGGTATAAGCGAAACCAACTGCTTTTGTATGCTTCAGAGGTTGCGCTTCCACTTTTTTTCTTAGAAACTTTTGTGTGTTCCTTATGGAAGTATGACCTCCAGCTCTTAATTTTGTTCAAGACTTGCTTTGGTGTTATACTGTATTTTGTACACAATTCCTGAACAGCATCTTTTCGTATAATCCTGTTTTTGTAAGTGGGGTCCTCACATCGCCACAAACAAGTGAAATTTCTATAGGAGTCGATAAATTCTATAGTTTTCTCATTGTTCCATTCCATTTTGACGGAAAAATGCGAAGAGGCAACAGGCAATGCAAACAAATTCCCAAAAGTCGTCTTTGCCTTTTGACGCAAACGATTGGTGCGCTTCGAAGAGTGCATGCAGAGACGCATGCGTCATAGTTGCGCTACGACGCATGCATCAAGTTGCACGAAAAAAGGCACCGTCTAAAGCTAGCTTTAGAATATGCCTAGGCCTACTCTGCGTGACGTCACAGGCTTTTCACAGCCCAGTTGTTTGGCCTTGTGCTCTCGAAGGTAACGGTTCAGCACGGGTATTACCTATCTTGAAAAGTGACATAATGCCGATTTTTTTTTGACATTATATTGGTTTTTTGTGACATGTAGGTTTGTCTACGAGATGTTAGCTTAGCACTATCTGGTGGACACGTTGTGAACTCGTTTTGAAGTTGTGTGTGTTGCCTAAACGTCATGAAGCTGAAGTTATCAATGTTTGGCTGTGATGTGATGTAAAATCTGCTTCAGAGATGGCATTACTGGAGGTCTAAGCTGAGGCATAGCCAGTATTTGTGTGATAATGTGTGTTGATGATAATTCCATTGGATTCTTGTCTTAAATACACTTTTTCTTATCCATTATGGAGATTATTAAATAATTATATTGACTGTACATTGTCGAATTACAAGTCATATACATGCTAACAGTAATTACACACAAAGCGGGTGCGGAGTGATTTTTTGTAATTCTTCTCAAAGTTTTTGAGAACAAAAAAGAGAAAAACCGGAAAAATCGTAATGTATAGCTTTGAACATAACCTCTCTTCAGAAAGAACAACACAAATAACCCGTCTGGCACAGCAAATAGATATACTCAATTGGCATATTAGTCTGTAATAATTTTCTCACATAGCAAATATCTCAGATTTTATATACATGCAGACCAATAAAATCATCCAGATGCGGTCTTGCCACTCAACCAAACTTCCGTTCTTTCATATTTTAAACACTACAATTTTTAGTCTACAAAGTGGCTTTTTGCAACCAACAATGCATACTTGGAAAGAGGCGAGCGTGTCGTATCGTTCAGTCATTCCTCCTTGGATGGACGCTTTGGATCGAGCTCACAACGATTCTAGCGAATAAACGTGGAATGACAGTTTGCACCCTAAAAACTGACAGACAAGACACTCACAATTATATACCTGTATTGTTGCATTAAAATGTCGAAAATAAAATACCTATTACTAAAGCAGCTATTGAAATTGCACTTCTTTCTTTGGAACTAATCTCGTTCAAACTAATACAAGACCTATTTTTTATACTACTTCCATGCGAGCGGAGCCACGGGCTAAGGCTAAAAGTAATAATTTTCATTAAGAACTATTCGTACTGCCCTCGTAGAAGAGAGGCAATCAAGTAAAAGGATACTCATTATACAGCAAACTGGATTCGACACCGGCAGGATTTGCCACTCCTTTGCCCAACGGCACTCCGATCTTTTCGTCCAGGTATTTCACGTGAGAGGGATCAGGATGGGTCCTGCCCACACCTTTGCAACTATGCTTTCCTGATGGCAACTTTGTGATGTAGTCCGCATGTAGCTTCTCATACGTCTGAAACAAAAATATAGAGAAACTATTTTTGAAGCTCCATATGACGTGTGCCAATGAGACTCCACAGATATTATCTGAAACAACAGGTGCAGCGTGGTTAAAAGTAAACATTCACTCATATCAAAATCGAATTTCAAACTTGTGCCCAACAAAAATTCGTTTTCCAACTTACCTTTAAGGGACACATTTATGGACGTTCTTTGATCTTGGATCCTAGGGTTTTAAATAAGCAATAATGCTTCCATCAGGAACGTCCAAGGGATGATATAACATTTGCATGTCACATTAGGCTGTAAAAGATGTCATAAAAATTTTCAAAACTGACATAATTTTCATAATTTTCCACCGTTTCACTGCTATCAATATTTTGAAGAATTTCAGTGTTTTTTAAATCTTAAAACTTATCGAAATTTCAAATCTTGCAACTTTGAGTTTTAAAATCCACCAAATATTGAAAATTTGTGATAACTGTTACAGCTTACTGTGAACTGCAGATGTTAAATCCTATCCCGAATGTTCCTCAAAGAAGCATTACTGTTTGTTTAAAATCCAAGGAGAGATCGTTGCTCAAACAGCATTCAATCCTCAGGGAACGTCTATAAACGTGACCCTAAAATACCCACTCGTATGAAATGATATGGTGTTGTTCAAGAATAGACAAAATAAATGAAAAATATTGTTACGAACAGTCTCTTTTTCTCGTACTTGACATCGAATATTTTTCGCCTTTTCACGGTTTATTCGCCAAGCTTAAACTTAACCTACAACTCAACAATCCTTTATATACCCCAGTAACACATGAAGATCACTTCCTAGAAAACTCAAGAATTCTACAAACTTTGTGAAGCATATCGAAAGATAATAATGATAATAATAATAATAATAATAATAATAATAATAATAATTTATTCACATCAATTACACATTGTGAAGAAATGCATACGCCACAAAAGGAAAATATCTTTGTATGTGGATATCATGCTAACACAACATGCATAATATAACCAACTGAAAAAAAATCTATATAATATAAGAGTAATATATACTTTAATTTTGGATCGTAGACTGGCAATGAAGAAAAGATATGTGTTAGTTTTTTTATAAAGTTTTCAAAAGCCACTCGTATCCATCTATTTTTAATAATGATATTCGGTTTTTTCTAATATATTTTGGTAAGTTATGATATAATTTTGGACCTAAGTATATAGAAGATTCCAATATTACTTGTTTTTTTTGGTTTTGCAATAATTATTTGCTTATTTTTATTTCTAGCATCATATTAATAATTTTTATAAATGATGGAATGTTTGTTTTTATGGACATTATACCAAAATAATTTTTTTATATCTAAAAGTTTTGATTCTATAAACAATGATTTGGAGGGGTATAGTAAAGGTTTGTTATGAATTGTTTTTATGAATAGTTTTTGTATTACTTGTAAATTTAGATGGTTATTATTCGTGGATCGTGTAGTTTTATTGAAAATTTGTCTGTAGTATCTGAATTTATATAATAGAAATCCAAGTTTCTTTTTGATGTATTGGATATGTTAATCCCAACGAAGATGACCGTCTAAACCATTCTGAGATATTTATGATTTAGTTTAAGTGATACATACTCATTTTTGAGATTTGATTTCTTTATATTCAGCTGAGTTTACAGCGGTCATTTATTAATGTAACAGGTGAAGGGAATAAAGTAGCTTTTTTTATAATTAATAGTTAATAATTGATTATCAAAGCAGTCTGTTATCTGAACTAAGTCTTTTTCAATTTCTTCTTTTAATTTTGTACCAGTTCTGGCTTTAAGGATGATAGTGGTGTTATCTGCAAATCCTATTTTTTCACTTTTTGTTGATACATTATATGAGACGTTGATATATACTATATATTAAAGAGAAGGGGCGCAAGTATTGTTCCTTGTGGAACTCCATACATTACAGTTATTTCTTCACTAAGTATATTTTGAATTTTAACCTTGTTTTCTGTTATGTAAGTAATGTGATCTAATTTACTCAACAGATTCTCGTGATCTATAGTGACAAACGCTTTTTATAAGTCGATGAATACAGCCAGTGTTGGATTGTTGTTCAGTATGTTAAGTTAAGATACAGAAATAAACAAAACTGAACACTGACTGACAACATACCTAACCTATACAATTTGACAACACATGACAGACCTCGATCTGTGGCATACCGCACTAAACAGCGTGTTACAATATCATTCAACAAATTCTTGGTGAATAACAGAAAATCTTGAGTTAACAGTCTAGAATGAAAAGCAAAAGTAACATGAATTCTATATACTCACATTCCCCAGAGCAACATCACAAAGCAGTAGGAGACCTTCAGGATGGTTGACGCTGGTATTACAGTAGTTTGCCGACTTGGATACCATGTCGGCAAAGTATATACCTTTACCGAACATGTAACCCGTGCTTGGTGCTTCAGGTGGAGCGATTCGTAGACCCTAAAAAATAAAAACACCACCAGTTCATAAAGGATTGAGCTCAGCACAAGTACAAAAATAATTACGAAGATGTACAATAGAGAAATTAAACGGTCACCAAGTCAGTCAGACAGGCCAAACAATTAGTCCATAGACATTTTTCTTGGACTATCGGTAGTTACCGTCCATGTTGCAACGATGTCCTTTCCCTTATCGTCAGACTCGGCAGCGCCCACCAAAGCACCGCCCAGACGAGCAGAACTATCAAGCAGACCGTGACTCCGGGCGCTGAGCTCAGATATCAGAAAGAGACGCGTAGATAGCAGAAGCAGCAGATACAGAACAGAATTAAAAATGGACATTTCCCGTTAAAAACTCATTTGATATTCAAATCACCTTGATGGTCGTAATCAAGGTCATAAACTTGAACATAATGTTTGTTGCTCTTTTTATTTGTTAAAATTAGGGAGTTCCATTAAAGAAAATAAGCTTGAAGGTCATAGTGAAAATTACGTTCAAGGTCACCATCATCAGATGAATCTTTTCAAACCTTAGAACTCTATTACGCAACATTTTTCTTTATAAGACGTATTTTTTGAAATATTTTGTCCTTTTCCTATTTTCTGGACATCCTCAAATATTCAACAAGATCATGGTCAAGGTGAGGGACAATTTAAAATTTCCAAGACTGTAATCAGGGCTCCGAGTTAGCCAAGGTATGATAGTGTTTTAGCTTCTTTCTAGAATCTAGATGATCATCAACTAAAATGTTGGCCCAAAATGTCCATTATTTACGTTTGAAATCTTGATACAAATTGCTGATGCTTTAGTTTGTGGGAGGAGTGTATACGAATGAATAGTTTTACACAAATAATTACCTAACCTTCTGAAATAAATAAGCCAAATCATATACGACCTATATAATTTTCAAGCATTTTTTTACCTGTGACAATATTCCAGCAAAGTTGGTAACTCTGGAACCGTGCCATAACAGCTGACGATTATGAAGTTTCTTGAATGGCTTGAATCTCTTATCTTCACCTTGACGTTTCACCTAGAATCATTTGTTAATTATTGCTAACAAGTATCCCAAATTGTAACAATAACTTTTTAATTTCACAGGCTGACAAAACTTTTACCTAGAAACAAAAGTATACATTTCCAAATGTTTTTGATGCGCTGATCCGAATCCGTGGTCTAAATCTCTCAATGGCTCAAAAGGTGAAAAAAGCGATTTTTGTTTATATCTGAGAAAACCATAGACATTTCAAAGTACAAACGTTGCCCTTTCAAATGCTATTGAGCCTGATTAAATACCTTTTTTTCTTTTTTTTTTTATACTCCAACTACCACGAAGGCCTAAGGCCTAAGCACCCATTGGGTACCGTGGGGCTATGGGGGATACATGGGAAAGGGGGGACGCCACACGGACTCTGGCGAGGGAACACGTGTGCATGCAACATGCACACATTCTGGCTCCGCCTACGAGAACCGCCGGGTGGTACCTCCGCGTTCGACAGTCAGAGACCATCTACCACCTACGGACAATCACAACATCCATGGCCAAGAGAAACATTTCTCCTGGGACGGGAATCGAACCCGCACAGCGCACGGCGACTGATCAGGAGACCGAAGAGTCTACTACTGCGGCCACCGCTGCTGCCTAAAACAAACACACAACATCCATGGCGAAGGCGAGATTCGAACTCGCGGCCCGGCCGGCCGGCTGATCAGTAGCACGACACTCTGACCCACGCGGCCAACCGAGGTCATTTGATACTCTACAAGTTTGGATTATAATGCACTAAACATTCAATAGTTAATGTATTTTTATGACATGAGACCTGCCAACTAAAAAACCCATGAATGCTCAACACTAAATCCATGGAAAACCAAAAACATTGCCAAACCAAAGAGTAGTTCTATAGGGTGGCCAACATATAAGTGACTGATTTAAATCGCGTGCCATTTTCAGTAGGTGGCACCGTAGCAGTTGTTCAAAGCACATGTATAAAATTCATCATGGAGCGCTACACGATCCCACAACGCGTCCCATTGTCAAAACGTTTTACTTAAATAATGAGTCGATTGTTGCAACGATTCGGAAGCTACGACAAGATTTTGGTCAAAATAATGTGCCCAGTGTCAACACCACTCGCCAGTTGGTGCGGAAATTTGAACAAACAGGTGAAGTTCAAGACTTGCCAAGGTCGGGCCGTGTACGAACTATTCGTACTCCGGAATATATCGACAGAGTTCGCGAGTGTAGTGGAGCGCCCTGAGACGTCTACCAGATATCGTTCTCAAAAACTGGGTATTCGTCGCACGTCATTATGCACTGTTTTAAAAAAAGACTTGCATTTTCTGTCATACACAATTCAGTTAACCCAAGAACTACAGCCTAGTGACCATCAAAGTCGCCGACAATGCAGTCATGCAATATTGCGGCTTATTACCCAAAATAACGATTTTTACTTAACTAAAAATGAGCGATGAAGCCCACTTCGATATGAGCGGAGTTGTTAATAAGCAGAATTGTCGTATCTGGGCATTATAAAACCCTCGTGTCATCCATCAACTACCACTATATCCTTGTCGAGTCACAGTTTGGTGCGGTGTTTGGTATTGAGGTGTCATTGGACCTTACTTCTTTAAAGACGTTGCAGGTAGGTCTCTTACTGTCACTAGTGAGCGCTACCACGATATGGTGCAAAACTTTCTGAATCCAACAACTCAAACTTCAAAATATGTGGTTCCAGCAGGATGGAGCAACTTGTCACACAGCTAGGGAAACAATGAATCTTCTCCAAACAATATGTCCGGGGCGTTTAATTTCTCGATTTGGTGATGTCACCGGATTTAACGACCTCCTGTCTTTTTTATGTAGATTTGAGAAAAATAAGGTTTATGCCAACAAACTAAATACTGTAGAGCAATATTACAGGAGCGATTGAAAATATTCCTCCCGCAACCTACCAAAAAGTGATGGAAAATATAATCAAGAGGGTTCAGATTGGCGCGGCTTGTAGAGGTGAACATTTGCTTGATATTATTTTTCATACATAAGTTTCAATAAAAGATTAAGATGAAAAAAATGGACGTATTTTATTTCATTTCACAAATATTCACGATACAAACCAGTCAGTTACATATCGGCCACTCTGGATAACGAGAAGATAGACAAGGCGAATAAAATTAGAGAGACATAAAAGATCACGCCAAAACATGGCATCCACAAAATAGATGATAGCGACTAAATACGTGCTGTTATTTAGTCTGAGATAAATAAATGCGGGGTTGCCAGACAGATAATCATTTTTGAATGCATTCATTCCCCATCACTTGTACTGAACGCATTTTTTGTTCAAATTTACGTTTGTACATTTATTCATGATGGGATGTTTATCATCCCTTTGCAGCCTAGGAAATATATTGTTCATCCGATAAAGTTATTCTCAAAACCCGCTGTAAGTTATCGCTTAGCTATGTAAGATTTAGTGCCTTACACGGAATATTATACGATTTACATTGATAACTATATAATTATAGGGTTGAAACGTCGAAAATCAAAAAATCCTTTGGACAATGGAGGTTCGAGAAACAACAATTCAATTATCCACATTGTCAATATTTCAAACAACATAGATCGCTGTTATTTGTAAGCAAGTATTGGTCCAAGAGCCAACCCCAAAGTTTTGGTTGCATTGCGTACTTATATGGAATACTAGCTTACTAGATGAACCGACAGACGTTATCCTTGAAAAATGGTGGCCTTGGTAACATTATTCACTAATTCTTCACACCGCAAGCCGAGTGCCATTGCAAAGACGTGGCCGGTTTATGTTCTGCAACATAATGATTACCGATCCCACTTTTAATTGCAGTTTATGAGGTGGTAATCCGGGCACTTCTAGCGAATTCAAAAATTCCGTTAGATAGTTGACTGCATCATCTTGGTTAGTATTATAGTATAGTATAGATTTGTGTGTCCTTAATTCCCCAGCTATCTTATTTACCAATAAATAAATTAAAAAATTGTAGTCACTATCCGGCGTTGGCAATAAGGAACCTGTTCGATGATATATTTGGCCCTGAATTTGAAAGAGTAAATATATGGAATATAGATAATTGTATAGCGAAGTGTTTATACCGCCATGTGGCTAGCAAAATATGTTGGCGGCACTGCCATTCCCCCATCAACTTACTTTGAAAGTAGGCACAAAACCATGACGAATGACTTTTGTTGCGCCAAATGACGTAATTTACAATTATTGTATTGCTGGATATGCGTAAAAAAATGTATAGAATCTGACACATTTCTGGAAACCAATAAATGTAGTGGCTCTGGTGGTGGTACCAATGGACTCAATTTGACTTTTCCATTGGAGCAACATAATCCAGAAGCTTCATTTTTAAACTTAAAAGCCTTGCAATGAGGACAAACAACGTTCATTGGCCCAATAGTAATGACTTATGGTGAACTGTAATCGACTGCCACGTCATAATTGAATGCAGCTCGATTGGAATTAAATCCGACACTTCTACGTTGTTGAATTTCAGTCCTTCGATCCCGTTCAACTTCATTTCTCGCTTCTGGATGCTCGTCAGTTTGACTTCTTCGTATATATCTTCGACTCGCAGCATTGCGAGTTCTGCGACCTAGGTTGGTACGTCTAATTGATGAATTGGAGAATCACATTTTTAATATAAGGCGTGATTGCGGTGAACTAACTTCCACCCAGAACAAATACTTCTCAAAAAAACTCACTGAACAATCTGAATACCGGATAAAAGCTCAAATCGAATGGGCTGTGCACTACTAATTAAGTAAAAAAATATGTTTTCATCGATAAAACTGTTCAAGATGATAGATTAATGAAAGTCAATTAAGCATAAGAAACGTATTTTCATCCGTCATTTTTATTTTTAATCTATTTATTCTAACTGAGAAAGATAACAATTAGGCAACACTGCAGTTTCTTTTGAAGAGGCAAGCACAAAGTACGGATGGTAAAGAAATGAAAGTCCAAAAACGAAAGCACCGTGTTTCCTCTCACACAGTTAACTGTCCATAGCTGTTGAAAAAAAATGGCGGAGAGTATTGCCCGCTCTTCTGGTACTTGAAATATTTCTTCTGAACACGCATAGCTCAAATAATCATTAGGTTTTCAATGATTTCCTAATTTTCTGCGCAATTTTCTTGATTTTACTTTCCGTAAGAACCTTCTACACAGTATTAGGAAAAACTTAAATAAAGAAAGATAAATAAAATGGGTAAAGTCATTCTCAAGTTATGGCGTGTCCACGGGAAATAGGGATTCATTTATATATATACAGGGTTATCCAAATTAAGTGTCCACCATTAGTAACTTTGTTATTAGTGAAAATACAAAGTTGTTTGAATTAGCAAACTAGTAGCATTTTTAACGCTGGTAAAAATGAGAAATAAAAAAAAAAACAATTGAGAGTCGTTATTTTGATTTTTTTCAGTAAAATAACATTTTTTTAAATGGAAACCCCTGTATATTATATTTTTTTCTGTTAAAGCATCGAATTTTAAACAAAAAAGCTTACAATAACTTTTCTCCTAGGTTACAAATTGTTGAAGTTATGGCCTCCAATCTGAAACAATTAAATTGTATCGACAAACTTTATTTTCAACATCAACTTATAATCTTACAAAATACAATAACAATTTGTTTTAAAGAAGATGCTCGAAAACACCACCTTGTTCTTCAATACATTTTTGGGTACGTTTTTCAACTGCTCGAACTGTCTTAAGTATGGTCCTACCATCTATCTGGGTTATCTTTTCCCTAACTGCAGTCTTTAACGCGTCAAGGTTATCGTACCTTCGCTTGTAAATTTGGTTCTTTAAGTAACCCCACAAGAAGTAATCAAGTGGGTTTAGATCTGGTGATCTGGGAAGCCACTGTATTGGGCCATTTGTTCCTATCCACTGATCATTAAAAGTAGTACTTAGAAAATGATAAGTACCTCTGGAGTTGTGGGCAGGTGCGCCATCTTGCTGAAAATGCAGATGATGTCTACTTATAAGATCCAATTCGTCTAAGAAATTAGTCAGAATTTCTGACATAAATTCCACATATCTTTCACCAGTTAGGGTTCCCTCATAAAAGAACGGGCCAACAATTTTTGAACCAATTATACCGCACCAAACGTTGAAACTGAAACGGACTTGTGGGCCTCTTGGATGTACTAACAAAAGATTTTCTCTTGACCAATAATGGTGGTTTTTTCTATTAAACATTCCAGAATTTGAAAAATTTGATTCATCTGTCCATAAAAGGTAACGAAAGTTATTTACATTTTGGCGACAGAAGCTAAGATACCAATGGCAAAAAACAAGTCTTCTCTCTGGATCCCCTGCCAAAAGCGTTTGAACTGGTCGGTACTTATACGGAATAAATTTGTATTTTTTTAAAATCCTTTGAACAGTACCATAACTGAAATTAGAGTCCTTGAGAATATCTGCTATTGAATTCTCACGATAAGCTTCAAAATATCCAATAACTGCAATTTCCGTGGCCTCGCTTATTATGAATTCTTTTTTTGCCCTTGTTTTAGCAAAAACATTTTCGTTGCCCCTAAATTTTCGATAAAGTCTCAGAAAATATCGTTCATACGGTTGAATGCGAGCGGGATATAATTCACTGTAGTATTCTCTTGCTCTCAAGGAGGATTTTCTGCACACTAAATAGCATTCTAACATATCACACTTTTCTTCATGGGAGAACATTTTTCTTTAAATTAATGACACAATAAAGCTTATAAACAAGTATTTACACTAATGTTTGACATTATTTGATTTTATCATTGTTTTCCAAAGCCTTCTAGTTGCGAGTATGTCCAGTTTAACAATTTGTCGCTTATCTTAATGCTGTCAAATCGCGAACGCCATGTTGTTTTCATAGCCGTCTTAATATTATAATACTGCAAATAATTAAAAATATTTATCGTTATTTTGACTTTATTTTTGACTTTAGCGGAAAAGTCATTATGAACTTTTTTGTTTAAAATTTGATGCTTTAACAGAAAAAAATATAATATACAGGGGTTTCCATTTAAAAAAATGTTATTTTACTGAAAAAAATCAAAATAACGACTCTCAATTGTTTTTTTTATTTCTCATTTTTACCAGCGTTAAAAATGCTACTAGTTTGCTAATTCAAACAACTTTGTATTTTCACTAATAACAAAGTTACTAATGGTGGACACTTAATTTGGATAACCCTGTATACAGGGTGTCCGCAAAGTTGGGGTTTTCCTTTTCAGAAACAACTACCCTTGAAATAACAAAGGTAATGTGTAGTGAAACGAGGGCGACCAAGTAAAAAAAATAAAGGAAAAAGTACTCACTCTCCAGTTGACGAGAAGGGCTAAGTACGTCTCTGCCCGAAATCATACCCCTCCAACAGAAAATGAAATCAGCTGATGCGCTACCGAGCAGACGCAGGCAAACAAGGAAGGCAACATGTTGCGTAAAAAGTCTAGGTATTGCATCTCGTCCAATCGATTTGGGAAAATAAATGGTCCAATGAGGATACCGTTCACCATGCCAGCCCCAACATTCACCGAAAATGTTTGTTGAAAATGTGCCCGACGGACAGCGTGCGGATTTTCTACTGACCAAACATGAGTGTTGCGAAAGTTATTCACCCCATTACGCGTGAACGTAGATTCGTCTGTCACCAATACGCACTTCAAAAAGTCCGAATTATTGTCATGTTAATGCAACAACCACTCACAAAACCGCACTCTTGCTGGAAAATCGTCAGGTTGAAGGGCTTGTACACGTTGGACGTGAAACCGATACAGCCCCTCTTCACGCAGCGTTTGCCACACTTTAGTTTTTGATACTTGCACTTCTCTAGCCACGTCTCTAGTGCTTGTTGAGGGATTCTCGTCTACGCGATTACCTCTACACGCGTGACCCCGACCCAGTTCTGTCGTCGGGTTGAGCTAGTGTCCTAGTACCACTCGGGGATGTCGCGGCTACAGGACGGTATTCAGATATTTTTGATGTTGCAGAGCTCTTTATCTCGGTTCCCTTAAGACATTGGTGTATATGGTACTAAGAAAAATTGCTTATGTTTTCAAGATCTACACGTCGTGTAAAGGAAAACCTCAACTTTGCGGACACCCTGTATATATATATATATATATATGTATATATGTGAAAAATTAAAGCTTCCGCCTTTTGTTGGGTACTTCGACAAAATTGAAGCAAGGAGGACTCTTTATACTTTTTTTATTCTGTCTAGCTCTCAATGGTCTTTGCCATCATCATCAGGAGCTGCAATTTCATTGACACAGTAGCAACAATAGTGTAAGATGAATTTAAATTAACTTACAGTAGTATATGAGGATGTTGCTAATTATTGTTTATGTTAAGGATGAGGGAAACACCCAGTAACATGGTGAAAGCTGGATAAATGGTACAATGGTCAAAATTATACAAACTACACACAGGTATGACAAGAACAAGTTAAAAACAGATTAAACAATATTTAAAACGAAAGCATTACATCGTGAAGCCACTTGATGATTGCACAAAATGGTGGGCATGGGATTATGAGTAAGATGAACCTTTTGACAGATGGCCGAAGGTTAGCAATGTCCTTGTAGAATGATGGAACGAAAATTCTTTTGTAGGCGTGTGCTATGTTGCCAAATCATTTCAGATGGTGTGATTGTCAAGATATGTTGGGTAAGAACTTGTCAAACCGACCAGAGGCAGTTGAATTACTATATTATTATTAGATGGGCAATTGAATTAACAGTTACTATTTAATTATGAGGAAACAGTTATTAAAATTTGAATAGAATTGAGTTTTTTGGTGGAATAGACCAAAAAACAGATTCCATTCACGGTTGTGAAGTGTCAAAATTTGGAGAGATGTGTAAGTGCTCCAATTTTTCGCAGTTTAGCAAATATGAGTAAATGACGCTCAGTTGCTTAACATCTGTCTTCTTATTGATACAATTGTCATTCATGAAAATGTGGGACATTTCCAGGAACAAACGTTTGGATAGGTGTTTTTCTTTATCGAGAACTTTGATACTTGTGTAGTTCATAGAGTGCCCTATTGAGTTGACATGAGATGCTAGAGCACATCTTTCAGGATGAAGCCTAGAATCACTTTTGTGTGATGTAATCCTTCCTTTAAGAGATCTGGAGGTCTGACCTATGTATATTTGGTTGCAATTATTGCTATTGATAGAGTAGACTGTGTTGGTTAAGCCAAGCAGCGGGACTCTGTCTTTCATATTTGAAAAAATGGAGTTTATAGTGAGGACGGATTTGCAAGCAATTCGACAGTTCAACGGACTGCATAATCTGATCAGCTTAGGGGTCAGTTCCTTGATATAGGGCAGGACAGCAAAACCAGATCTGGAATTTGGGATGGTGGTTGTACTGTTTGAATTGGTGTTGTTGTTGGGAATTCTATCAGTTCTGTTATTAGGAGTTGTGAGACTATTGCTTGTATCGTTAGAGTTTGGTAAAATACTGGGAGGTGAGCTGAACAAGATCTTGTTAATCAGACACTTCGGATAACCATTGTTAATGAACAGTTTTGATAGTTTCCGTAAATTTGATGTGTGGAAAGTATTATCTGAGATGCTGATTACCCTTGTTTTCATCTGTTTTACCAAGTTGATTTTAATCCCTAGCTTATGGTATGACATAAAATTGAGGAACCGGCCTGAGGCCATGGGTTTCTGGTACCAGTCTACCAATAAACTATTGTTGTTGGTGCGGATGAGTCTTGTGTCTAGAAAGGGGAAAGACAGGTTCTCATCTTCTTTTTCAATGGTAAATTGGATGTAGGGGTCATAGCTGTTGAATTTCTCCGACAATACCATCCACACCTCTGGAGGGGAGGCATAAAATAATGTCATCTACGTATTTTTTATGAAGATTACACACATTTTCATGAATGACAGATGTTAAGCAACTGAGCGTCATTTACTCATATTTGCTAAACTGCAAAAAATTGGAGCACTTACACATCTCTCCAAATTTGACTCTTCACAACCATAAATGGAATCTGTTTTTTGGTCTATTCCACCAAATTTTAATAACTATTTCCTCATAATTAAATAATAACTGTTAATTCAATTGCTCATCTAATAATAATATAGTTAATTCAACTGCCTCTGGTCGGTTTGACAAGTTCTTACCCAACATATCTTCAAAATCACACCATCTGTAGTGATTTGGCAACGTAGCATATGCCTACAAAAGAATTTTCGTTCCATCATTCTACACGGACACTGCTAACCTTCGGCCATCTGTCAAAAGGTTAATCTTACTCATGATTCCATGCCCACCATTTTGTGCAATCATCAAGTGGCCTCAAGATGTAATGCTTAACTTTCCTTTTAAATATTTTTTAATCTGTTTTTAACTTGTTCTTGTCATACAGCTGTGTGTAGTTTGTATAATTTTGACCATTGTACCATTTATCCAGCATTCACCATGTTACTGGGTGTTTCCCTCATCCTTAACGTAAACAACAATTAGCAACATCCTCACATACTACTGTAAGTTAATTTAAATTCATTTTACACTATTGTTGCTACTGTTATCAATGTAATTGCAGCTCCTGATGATGATGGCAAAGACCATTGAAAGCTAGAGAGAATAAAAAAAGTATAAAGAGTCCTCCTTGCTTAAATTTTGTCGAAGTACCCAACAAAAGGAGGAAGCTTTAATTTTTCACCTAACTGGTCTAGACAATGACCACGTCTTAAGTTATATATATATTAAAAACTAGTCAAATCTTAAGTAATTTGATGCTGAACAGCAAACTTGCCGAGTTTCTTGCTGAGTATACAAAAAAAAAACACTACAAGCAAGTTACAGACTAATACAAAGAAGCCACTTGCAGTTCAGCTGTTCACCTCAGTCGACGTCAAAACGTGATGGATAGTCGTGAAATAGTGTCAATTCAGAGATTCAGCGCATCAAAAACCCTCGGGAAAGTATACTCTGGTTTCTGGATAAGAGGATCGGCTCAATTTGGTCAAATATTCGAAAAGGAAAGACGGTATGTACCTCAAAGACATCCTTAATCTCTAGTTCATATGACCTATGGGTTTCAGCATGAGTATTCTTCACATATTCCTGAATAATACCAAACTGTTCCGATTCTTTCTCCAATGGTTGTATCTCTGCATTCAAGGTCTTGTAGTAGCTGTCTACTGTGTGTTCAGATCCTGAAGACTTCATCAGATTGTATGCTATTTCTATTTCCATCAGATTGTCTAACATCTCTATCTTTGCCTAGAAACCATAAACAGATAAATGTGCTTTAACAACGCTAACTTAAAACAAATATATAATTAATTAGAATATGATGCTCTTGAGTAGGTGTATTATAGAACTCATACAAGGTGTAATATGATTTATTCATTAGAATGTTTTTCACGGTGGGATATGTTTAAATTTTTTATTCTTTCGATAGCATCAGGGAGGCACACGTAAATGTTCAGACCATTATTATGAATTATTCACAAGTGCTGATTTAGGTACTATCAATTTAAGATATTGTTTTCGTCTAATATCATAAAATAATTTTGAGAACCGACACACCAAAAGAGAATGCTGCGTCTTAATCTACTTTTTCCTACGTTGCAACTAACTGTTCTCATAATATGGGAAACATTTTTTAATTGAGTAATCAGTTCCAAGTATTAAGTCACTCTTTAAATTTACTGAATCAAGAGAAAATTTAACACTTATAAATTTTGTCTTATTTATTCACTAATATAAAGTTTATTGTAAAAATATGTCGAGTAATTCTCCCGGAGCTTCCGAAAAGTACGAAAAATTTTGCAAACCAATTGTTGACCTCATTTAGGCAACTTCAAGATAAAATTGACATAACAATACGTTTTCATGAAGACCATATCAAAATACTACGAATACTGCAGAATCTTGAAATCAGGTGGTTCATCAGAGAGATATTTTAGACTGGACCTCAGAACTCTTACTTGCCTTAACTTCGTCCATACTGTTCAGGAGAGGTGGTTCATCAACACCAAGAGAATGTGGAACAAAAGTGTAAAATCTATTTGAAGCATCTATCAATCTTGCTTCAGGAGCATTGTTGTTCAATAGATTTTGGATTTCAGTTAGCACACCATAGGCTTTTTGGATCTGAGCCTTGCTCAATTTACCTAGAACAGATCATTGGTGAATAAGTTATGTATTTTTGGCCTACATTCACGATGCAATTTTGTTACTCGGAACTAGTTTAGAACTGTCAAAATGAACGATTGTTTCTTACAAGAGTGACAATTTGAATAATGCAAATCTATAGTATGCAATTTGGACGAATAGAAAAAAATAAATCTTTTGCCAGTACAATTTAACCATCCAATTCCCAAAGTCCCATTGAGGGATTCCATTTTCAATAGTTTTCAAAAAGTTGATGCGGATCGTTCTCATCACTAAGATGGAAGGAAACATCGATTTCCAGAAATGAAATTGATATAACTTCCTGAGACTGGTAGAGACGTGAAACACGTGGTTTGAGGTTGCTGTCTAGACTTAATTTGGCGAGAGAGACTAGCTTCATTTTTGGTTACCATGGAAACGAAAAGGTAGGTTTTGTTTAAATATTCAACTTCCTCAATTCTGTTGCGTGTAATTATAAGTTATTATTTTTTAAATTTGTTATCTCATGTCTGCTTTAAGGGACCTTGGGCACGGAGATCGCTACACGTTGATGTAGTTGTTTTTATTGAAACATGACTGAGTTGAGAGATATTTGTTTGTCAATAAACACCTAATTCTAAAATATTGAACAAAAATAGAATTATTATATTACTATCATCAATTTTATTATAAACTCAGAAGAAAAAAATCTAAAACCAAGTGCAAAAAAATAATTTTTGAAGTTACGATAAAATATATTAAATAATGTTCATAATATATGTAAAACTGTACTCTAATTGGGTCCTCCACTCATTTCGCATTCCCAACATTCTCTATATGGGAGCATGTTCCGGTTCACATCCCAATGTTGTTATTTTAAAAAAATACAATTCACATGTGTCTTGTTTATTAAAAATATTATTTAACGTCCCTACGCTTTGTAGTTTTTCAATGATTTTTTAAAATCCGCTCAACCTAACGGCCTACCCTGTATTGTATCTAATTAGCCTCAATAGACCCCATACTAACAAAAAAATCATTCAAATATATATTTGCAAAGTTATGGGCATTGGAGAGTTAAAAAAAATTGTTCCTAGAATATTGAATAGAGTCATTGATTGATAGATATCCAATCCTAAACCGTGCCTGCGCCAAAATATGTCTACAAGCACAAGGCTCTTGAGGTAGCATCCACAACATGAAGGAATTCAAGTGAAATTTTTTTTCATTTTTCCCATGTCGAGTTTTATATAATAATTGTGTGTCAATTTTGATCAATTAATATATGTATCATCAACAATCAACTTACAATGTTAGTCTTCTTTCACGACAAGTAACCCAAAACGGAGAAATACTATAAATCATTAAGAGACATCAAAAATGTACAATTTTAAATATAGATCGATAGAGGCACTTCATTGAAAAAATAATTGAAAGGCATGCTACATCCATAGAAATTTGAAGAGAAAATTAAATTTTCAACGGTATTAAAGTATTTCTTTTTTTTGAAGTTTGATGTTTTTTATTACAATTGCTCTTTCTCCATTTTATTTTCATTACTATTCTCAAAATAAGACTTCAATGATATATTTTCAATGATATTTTAATTGATCATGATTGTTCTACAACATTGTCTTTGTACGACGTTCTGAGGAAGAAAACATGTTTGAAAGCTCTACAAACTTTCTGGCTTGAATTTCTTTGCGTGAGTGACAATAGAAATTGTACCCAAACGTCAAAATTCAGCATGATAATCGGTGGTATTAGTTTACAATAAATATGTTTAAAAAACCAATCAAGTAATCAAAATACTACAGAGAATAAATATTTGCTGCTGATGAATTGAATCAAGGCAACCAGTTGGATTTTTTTTTGTGTGTCGGCATCAACATTATTTCTCAAAACTGAATGGAGTGTCATATCTTCTTACCCAACGGCATTTTCTCAGTATCCAATTCAAACTCCAACAATGTTTGCTTCATAGAATCCACATCAAAGATCATTTTCATCAATTTTGAACTGGTTTGGGTAGTTTTGATTCTGAGTCCACGATGTCCAAGTTCTCCATACCATTCTCTGATAGGAAAAAGAAATCATAACTTTGCTGTTAAACAGATTGAACTAAAAATAATAGCTAATAATAGTTTGAAACATTTCAAGAGAGACATTAAAATATTTTAGAATAATTATTACCGCTTCCATAGTCCAGCTCAACAGGCATCATTTTTCCAGGAACCTTCACAAAATTGTGTCTGAAACACCACATGTTGCCACTTTTCTCCTCATAGAGATTCTCAAAGTGATGTATGGCGCTGTCTAAGTCCGGCATATCCTCTACCTTGTTACCTAAAATGTTCAGAGAATATTAACGTACTGAAATTGCAACTCATATCCACTAGAACTGAAAACAATGGCGTCAACTAGGTTGACTGTACTTCCTACGCACTGCTGATATTCATAAAGGATTATATTCGGCACAAGCTAGCCCCTCTTATGCAAAAGATGTCTATGAACATATGACAAAGGAATTAAATGAATCATGTCAGTCAAACAAGTTCATACAATTAGTCCATAGTCTCCACAGACTTGACAACATTGCGGTCTGGTCTACCGCTCTACCGACAATACCGACCGTCAGCAGCGTGACAAATATGCCAACCGCGGCACTCACAAACCCAGCACGGGGGCAATGCATACATGGTCGCTCAGTTATCCCTCAATATTCGAGGAAGACAGACGTACGCTCGCTGATTTGTCTGGCACAAGTATAGCGAAAATATATTTCTATCGTCTTAAGGACAAATGTACGGGGAAATCTATGCTGTTTGAAGAATGTCTGATAGGTGCGTAGAATAACTGGAGTTGAAAACCTATAAATTGCTAGCACCAAAAAATAGTTATATACTCTCCTCCATCCCATACAAGCCCCAATTTTTAGCCCGTATACATTTTTTTCTGAAAAAGATCAGGACCCTTTGACACGCCAAAAAACGAGCTTTGAGCGATTTATGTCCTTTAGTTTTTTGCCTCGTAGCTCCGCCGCCACTAGGCCGATTTGCAAAAACTACAAAGCTTTTTCGTTCTTGGTATAATAGAAACCTTGTGTGAAAATTCCATACAAATTATACAGAGACCAAGGATTAGCAGACAGACCGGCAGAGTGACATGATTTTTCGTGATGGCCAACTAAGAACGCGAGGTACTGTATCTGGGAACCTGTCCATCATAGAAGCTTGCGGCAAAAACAGTTATTACCAAAATGGCCAAGAGAAAAAACTGGAAAACATTTTCAAGTTTCTGAAATGGCCGCTAGGGGGCGTAACTGCAATCTTGAATCTGAAAAGATATGTTTCTGTGAATTCCGCTACATTAAGCTAACAAAAATATCTGATCTTTAAATTCGAGGATAATATGATCCTTTTTTTTAAATGTTTGCTGTATCTCTAAAAATAAAGTGGTGGGGGGGGGGGGGCAGAGGTTTACTTTAAAGAACGTTTTATACGGAAAACGGTTGAATTTTTATTTTTTAAACTAATTTTTCTTGTTATTATTAAGTATTAGAAGGGCCGATTTAAAAAAGAGAGGTTTTTAATGTCCCCCTGAATGCTCGAAATGCTGATCATCACGCTCTGTGCATTCCTGAAGCCTCTCATGGGTGGACAAAACTGGCTTTTAAATTTTGGTTCCCGGTATGTTACGTATTGCATTACGAATCCGGTTTTTCATATCTGCATTTCATATGTCCTTTAACCGTCCCCATAAATAAAAATCAAGACAAATTAAGTCTGGTGATCGCGAAGGCCATGGAAACAGACTTCCTCTTCCAATCCATTACTGTTGAAAGACTGCATTAATATGCTCTTGCACAATACATAATAGCAAAATGTGTCGGGCAACCATCCAACTGCAAATACAAATTTTGCCGTGCTTGCAATAGCACATCTTCCAACAACAACAGTAATTGATTGCCCAAACAAGTCAAGACAGACATTGGCATTCAGGGATTGCTCGAAAAAATATGGCCCAATAATTCTGCATTCCAGTATGCCGCACCACACATTTAAACTCCAACGCCCTTCGTGCTGAAACAATGCGGATTTTCTGCAGACCAATAATACATATTGTGCAGATTGACTCTCCCGTCACCTTTTAAAGGTGGCTTCATCGGTCCAATGAATTTGAAATAAAAATTATCTATTTTCGCGTATCACGCCTACCATCCAATGGCAACAGTCCAACCTTCGATCAAAGTCTTCCTGTTTTAAGGCCTCATGCAAAACGACATGATATGGGTGCATTCTAAAGGTAACTAAACAAGTTAATTTAAATAAATCCTTATATTTCTATAGCTATTAAAGCTTACCTATGGCCCTTCAAAATATTTGAACCGTTCTTTGTGATATGCTCAACTCAACGGATAATTCCTTTGTGCTAACAAAAGGATTTCCTTCAATATACCCCAGTACGCAGTTAATATTAAGTTGTTCCAATTTTTTGCGGTTGAAACGAAGGATGAAAAGAACCACTAATTGGAGAAAAACTCTCACATCGCAAAGACGCCGAGTGGATATTGAGTCTCGTAAACTCTTCTTGCTACTGCGGCATTCTGAAGACATTCAAAAGAAACTGCAAGCAGATCAGCTTCACCGTTCGTAAAACGCATTTGGAAAGCAATAAAATTGTTCAAAGTAACGCGAAACTATTGACAATTTGAGGATTATTTATGATTTTTTTTTTTTTTTTTTTTTATATCGAAACAGCCGCGCAGGCAGAAGCCTAAATGCCGGAACACCGCGGCTGCTATGATGATCCCAAAGAAATTTTGTTAATACGATTTTTGAACTGCCTAAGGTTAGTAGAACTGGGAAAAGCTTCCTCCCGTAGATTGTTCCACAATCTAGACACCCTCGGGACAAAGGAGCGGTCGAATCGGCCAGTTCTGGATGTACGAAGCTTGACACGGTTAGGATGGGACGCCGAAGTCAGGCGGGTCTGCCTGGCAGGCACATCGCGCGGCGGCATCATGGAAGAGAGCTCTGAGGAGCAAAGCCCGTTGGTGTAGCGATAGAAAGAGCTAGATCGCCGACGGCCCGCCGGTGCGAAAGAGTCCCGAGACTGTCTGTTAGAGAAGAGTAATCGATCAATCGGACCGCCCTCCTCTGGACAGCATCGAGCATGGACAATGTAGTCGGGGCGGCAGCACCCCAAATGACGGCACTTGGGCGTTGATGGGGACGTCCATGGTGGAGTTGGCAGCAAAGATCTTGGCTAGCACTTCCGCCTTGGCCTTTGAGTCGAATACAATAGTTCCATCCTGACACGTAAGTGGTGGAAGGCTACTGTGTGAGAAGTTCTTTTCAATCTGCTTGGCCAGCGTCCAGAAAGACCGACTGCCATTGCGCTGCGACATTACCCTGTGCCTAACTTTATATCATGCTGGTTTTTGGCATTGCGAACCGCTTCGTTATATTTGTTTCTGGACTCGACGTCGGCTTGTCTGTTCTCTACAGTGGGGTTTTGTAAGTAGGTTCTGTGGGCCTTGATCTTCTGCTGGCGAGCAGTGTCACACGATTTGTTGAACCAGCCGTTGGACCCTGGTTTAGGAACTTTTACTGTGTGAGGGATGTATTCCTCCATTCCGACGTGGATAATTTCGGTTATTGAAGAACAGACTTGATTAGGTATTTAAATAAAAATTTGAGAGATTTGCGTATAAAATTTTCTTTGGCCTAAATTTTAGGTGAGAAACAAGATATCGAGATGCGGTTTTCGCGAGCTTGTGTAGACATCATTTAGCTACTTTTTCATATCAACAATCATACCAATCCATTTAATTTTCTTGAGAAAATTAAGCATTTCTGTAGGATTTTCGAAAAACTCCCTCTAGCGGCTACTTCTGAAACTAACAAAACTTCAAATATAACATTTGTAGCCCAAGTGCAACTAACAAGTTTGTTAAAATCGGCTCAACCGTTTCGAAGATACAGGGTGTATTTTACGGAAACCTTTGAACACTCTCACCACTTTCTTTTTAGAGATACAACAAAAACTGTCAAACAAAAAAGTTCACATCATCCTCGACTTTAAAGATGTGGTATTTTCTCCTTTTGTACGATATCCACTTACCCTTAGCGAAAAAATGCGCGCTAACGGTTTTTGCAAAAACAAGTGTGATTTTCGCAAACTCATCATCCTGCTTGTTTGCGATAAAAAAATCGCGTTAAGTAGAATCACTCTATACTTCCCACGTCTTTATTTAAAATTATCTAGTTTCAAAGTAAAAACGAAATCGAACCCGAGTCCGTTATATCGTAAATCTCTATATATCAAACTGTATACAATTTATCATATTTCTGTGTGATTAATATGCCTTAACAGGTGTATCATTTACAACCTTCCACCCCCTACAACCACCAATTTTCTCTGAAAATGATCACGAGGCTCTGAAAGTTAAAAACTGTGTTTTGGCGATTCAGCACTGTAGCTACGCCTCCACTGGACCGACTCTCAAAAACTACAAAGTTTTTTCGTCCTTTTCATAGTAGTAACCTTGTGTGAAATTTTCATCAGAATCCCAGTAGTACTTTCAAAGTTATAGTAGACAGACAGACCGCCGGAAATAAATTACATGGTTTTTCGAGATGTACATGTCATATAACATCAAAAAAACAATAATCTCGACTGAAATACTTCCTGGCCAGTTACGTAGGAAGTAAAAGTAGAAAGAAGTATACCGAGTTCGCGGATGCTAATATATACTCGAAATCACGAAAGATTACTATTAGGTTATACCATAAATTATACCGAAGTAATCAATGGACGTACGTCGATGATAAAATCACGATCTCAGGAACATAATGAGTTAGGTTATTTCAATGATTATTTTTATTTTCACTTTATTTCATGGTTTTGAGTGATACCTTAATAATAATTTTAGTGAGGAGTTTTTGTTTCGAAAAAAAAAAACAGTTAAGAGTGGAATACCTTAAGACAGGAACACCAAATACCAAAGTATTATTCGAAAACCACCTAACCTGCTTTAACATAACCTAACTATTCATCTTTCAAATATGATCGAACATGCAACATGAAAACATCGTCTGTCTTTGTCGGATACATGCAAGTTAGCAATACAGTTTATTTAGGCAATAAAATCATGTTTGTCTCTGTCTAACATATCTGAAACTTCATTAAAAATATTCACAAATCGCTGTCGTTTGTCTTTGGCACAGACTAAAATGATGACGTAATCGTCATCTTTGGTGATTTCGATTATATCGGCCGTTCCTTTTTATGAGTCACCATCAGAAAAGTATATCCATAAAACTATCAACCTTGATATATTTCAAAGAGAGAGAAAATAGATCAAGTTTTTTCTGAGGCGAGCAACACTTATGATGCGAAACAAAGCATGTTAACCCCTGATGGAACAAAGACTTTGTTATTCTTACACCGAAATTTGCGTAAATCAAATTTTGAATGTTTTAACCACATTATCTCAAACGTTTAGGTCACAAGTTCATTTTAAATGTTTTTCTTAAAATAGACCCAAAAATCACCCTCATAAATATTGACATTCAATTAGAAAGCACCATGTACTCGTATATATCGGTATCGGCCGATCTCTACTTTTTCCCTATTGCAAGATGCTGAATTCGTCTTTCGATTTTCCAGACAGCACTTTTCAACGTGTCGTACAGATTTCTTTATCTTATCAAATTTGAAAATATTACATTTTTGAAAGTGACAGCTAATTTACGAAACGCTGATTTAATTTTGTTATAATTTTTTGTTATTTTCACCTCCAATAGTAGTTCCAATCCGTCCCCAAGCCCTGAATACCCAATACTTCTTATGCTTGTCTCCTTCCAACAATTGCAACTTATAATAACTATTCCTCTTCGTCTGTATATCCGTGAGTGACAGCACTGCCGAGTAGATGTCATCTTTGCCTCTCTGGTAGACATGCGCCTTGTGCTCTAATCCAGAGTCCGGATCGACGGCGGTGCCCCCTTTTATCTGGATCTTCATCTTGTCTGGAACGGACTTGGTGTAGATGCTGGCAGACTTTGATTTAGATTTTGATTTGAGGCTGTGTTCGGCTGGGAGTCTGGTTGACGGCTGAAAACAAAGAAAAGTATTTTGTAGAATGGTTCTTTATCCCTCACGACAATCGGGGAGGAAGTAATGTACTAGCAAAAATATTCAAAAAAATAAGATATAATAATAAAATAATGTTTATTGTCACAAAGTATAGGTAAACATTAAATATTGTGCACAGTAAACATAAATCACCCAGAAAATTTTGCACTTGGGTTTGGGTTTGTTAGAAACAAAACCTAAAAGTTCATTGTTTGAAAAACATAAATACTAGAGAATTTGGTGGATTGAATTATTATGGGGATCTCAGGTAAAATATCCAGACAATTATAACTAAAGTAAAAGTATGGATGTTAGTGCAAGTAAAATATTATTGATTTTGATAATGATTTTTCACATCTACAATTTCATAAATGGAGCATCTTGGTTGTTGTAAAATTCATTTTCTGAGTTCTTTTTTAAATGATCTAATTGATTTAATTTCTTTTAATCACTCTGGTATGAAGTTATAGAATTTTGGTCCCAAGAAAAACAGAGATCGTTGTGTAATGGTTTTTGATGTTTGTGAAATACACTTTGAATTTTGATTCAATCTTGTTCGGTAGTTGTGAATGGTACGATTCAAGTATTTCCAATATTTAGTAAAATGTATTAGACCACAATAAAAATAAATTTGTCTGCAATCTAATAGTTTAGCCTCCATATATAGAGAATGACTCGAATAAGTAATCTCCTTATAGAGGATCAATTTTAGAATTCAAGTTTTTTAAATTGTGGTGAAAGCCTATTATTACAAGAAAATGCTATATACGAGCCCCTTCCCACTTTGTACCAAAATATGTCTTTATCAGCTAAACATGACGAAACTATTTACTTCTAAAACAACATTTTCTCAAAAACATTTTAGATACACTCTAGTCGTAAAAAATACATATTTGAAATCACTTAGACCTATAACTAATAGAACATCTGAACAAATAAAAATGTGCGAATAAATGCGCGAAGTTAACAAAGCAACAATTGAAAGATTACCATTGGGTAACATCACCTTTATTTTTTATTACGGCTGAAATTCTTTGTTATCCAAGTTTTGGTAAAAATTTGGTGTAAAACAATCCCATATTTCTTGAAGCTTTTGTCTCAGTTCGGTGATTGTACGAGCAGGATGTTGTCGTAGAACCTTTTTCATCTCGTGCCACAAAGTTTCAATAGGTGACAGATCTGGACTGCTAGAAACCCATTTCAAAAGTGGTACATTATTTTCTTCCATCCATTTTATAGCCTTTTTTGAGGTATGGCACGCTGCACCATCTTGCTGAAACACAAAATCTTGGCCGGATGTCAAACATTCTTCCATCACTGGTAAAAGCGATTCTTCTAAAATTGCCAAATATTTGGTTGTATCCACATTTCCATCAATAAAATGAAGTTTTCCTACTCCTTTTGATGACATACTGCCCCAGACCACAATGGATGCTGGAAATTTCACTTTTCTCTTCAGACAGTCAACATGGAATGCTTAATTTTTTTTTGCGAATAACTCTACTGCGACTGTCACCAACACAAACTTCGAATTGGGCCTCATCACTTCATTGTATTGCACACCATTGTTGAGGTGTTTATTGTCCATGTTCTTTAGCCCATCTAAACAAGTTGTGCAACTTTAGGGTTTTTACTTCACTTTTTTTTTATAAGAAACTTACCTTGCAAGTGCTAAATCCCAGTTTGTGGGCCTCTCTACGAGTTGAGGACCTCGAAATTCTCCTTCCAACAGCGTCACTCCACAGAGCACTTAATTGTAAACAAGTGGCACGCCTGTTTTTAACGATTATTCTTCTTAATGCTCTTCTGTCGGCATTTGTGATATTACTTTTTTTCACATATCGTGGCTTAAAATTTAATTACCAGTAACCGAATTTTCTTACTAATAATCTTTCCTCTACCCATTTTGAAAACCTTAACTACTTAAACTATTTTAAACGTATTCTGACAGCTGTGATTAATAAAAACAATTGTCATGGCTTTTATTTTTCACAGCCACCTATGCGTTATAGACTTATTTTGCATAGAAATGAAAATAGGTTAATATGCTGTAATTGCAACATGTGTTATTTTATGCTGCAAATTTGATTAGGGAGTGATAAAGTTGGTGTTTTCTACTATATATTATCAAATATTCATTGTTAATATTTTAAACCTATACATTTTTATTATTTGTGTTTGATAAGAAAAAAACTAAGGTTTCAATAGTTGGTAAGGGGCTCGTAGTGTATTTTGTTGTAATTAATTGTCATATATGTTTTACTTTCTAGGATAATTCCTAGAAAGTAATGTAATCACTAAATATTTCGAAAATGATATATGTTTTTGGATGATACATGCCATGTAGTCTGCGAAAACCAAAAGTTACCCACCTTTGGCCGGAAAAACAAGGTCGAAATCACTTTAAAATTAGCTTATCTCAAACTACACTTCAAGGTCTTATAAAGCAATGTTTTTACTTTAATTTAGATAGTTGACGACCTCACAATATAATTTATAATCGAGTTTTTAAGCATTGAATGTACCCGCACGGTAATTTAGATCAAATTTGTTTAAACATTTTTTTTAAATAAATCACATTTGCTTTCCCGACATATTTATCCAGGTTTTTTGGATAATTTTGAGTGGAAAATGCGTCCATTAAATTTACTCTAAAGATGACCATTTTCGACTTATAAGCGGTTTAATGTCTAGGTGGCGTTCACAGAGAAAGCTGGGTTGTTGACTATAAGACTGGCTATACCCTATTCTTAGTCCATTTTCGCCCCGACACAACAAAGATGCAGCACGGCAAAGCTGCAACCGCCTAAGCGTTGAAATAGCTATTTTCCATTCGGCCATAAAACTACGAACAAGTGCAGGATTCGGCAGGATAGAACTCAGGCTCGTGGCATCGCCGACGCCGGCAGTTGCTGTTCATATTCGGTGCATATGTTAGCATTTCGTCTACGGATACAGCAGATGAAACTGAGAATATTTCTCTCAATGCTTCCTTCAGCCATGCTTCCTCTTCAGTGATGTGTCCTCCCCGATAACGCGACAAGAAGGGACATTTGAATATTCAGACAAAAGAAATTGTCCTTAACGTTATAAAAGCGAAATTTTAGAGCATCCTGAAATGAAAATGCATGATATTGACGGACGTGTGGCGAACCAAACAGGCTTATGTCCTAAGACAATTTTTGTTAAAGAATATAAAAAAAAATTGTCTCCACCACACAAGAGGCTGAATTACACGAAGCTGTTGGATACAGTTGATAACTTTGATCGGATTGCCATCAGATGCAAAGTCCATTAATTTTTTGAAAGGCAGGAACTTCGTACCATAGACAAAGCATTGCAGGAGGTTAATAGTGATGAAGACCTACTTTCAAAAGGACCACGTTCTATAGTTTACTCAAAGAACTTCATTTTAAATATAGAAAACGGGGCAGAAATACTATTTTGATGAACAGGCAAGAGATTATTTTATGGAGAAGAAATTATTTAAACTCAATAAAGAAATACCGCGACCAGGGCAGGAAGATTTATTACTTCTATGAAACCTGGTTAAACGCCGGACATACAAAACCTAAAGTATGGGCTGACTCTACAATTAAATCAGCAAGACTAGCCTTCGTAGATGGACTAACCACTGGCCTAAAGAATCCGTCAGATACGTGTATCTAACCAATTAGTCATTGATGTGGCAGAAATGGTGTCAAGTAGACGAAATCTTTGAACCCATGCTGAAAACTTATCTACACTAAACTTAGCTATATCTGGTAGATTTGGAACCAGCACCTGTTAGATACTTTGCTTGTATTTTTATTAGTTTTCTTGAATATCATACCAAATAATTATTTCCAGGAAGAGGAAAACGATTTGTTATCTGCCACAGTGGCCTTGTGCCCACTGCCCTATAGGCATTTGAGTCAAGAAAACGACCAACTACTATGAAGAAATGGACGGGAGTTCATTTGAACAATGGTATGAAGAAATGCTCCCAAACCTTGACGACATTGTATTTGATAATGATGCATACCACACTAGAAAAAATTCTCACAATGCCCACAAAAAAAACGAAATTCAACAATGGCATCAAAAGACATTAGTTTCATTGAAAATATGGTCAAAGCAGAAGTCATCCATCTGGTCAAGCAGCACAAATATAAATATAATCTGAATGTTATTGACGAAATGGCTAAAAGCCAAAATAAGCTACCCCCTTATCACTGCGGATTAAATGCCATTGAAATGATTTGGGCAAATATAAAAAACTATGCGGCTTCAAACAACAGAACATTCAAATTTTTTGACATGAAAAATTTGTTTTAAGAAGCTGTCAACAGAGTGACGGCAAACCACTGGAAATATTGCATCCGTCACGTTCGACAATCGAAACAAAGATGTGGGATCTGCACAATATGGAAATTGAACCTGTAATAATTAATATTAGCCATTCGCACGATGATTCAAGTACTTCCAGTGAATAAACTATTGTGAAAAGTATGTGCAATTCTTTCTATAAAAATAATCATTTATTTTGTTAGATTATTCCAAGACCATTCAGAAAAATACGGACCTGTATAAACTCGCTTTTGGGCATGTTGTGTTTTGTCTGCCGAACAGTAAATATTTTTCAAGTTATTTTTGATGATATTCAAGTTATCATATGGGCTCATGTAGATGTTATATGGATACTCTCAGGAACTAAACTGCAATTATCAATAAACTTCACAGAAACATGTGTCAATATGATATCTTGAACATATAAAAATTCCAGACATGTTAAATTAAAAAAAAAACTTACATCAGAGCCCCAATTGCATATACTCTTCTGAATTATCAAATCTGGAATTTTTCCTGTATTATTTTTAGCTTCATCTACAAAATCTTCACTAACAACATGAATCTGATCCGCTTCGGCATCCGTCATTTTGGAACCTGAAAAAATCCACCAGTAAAATTAAAAAACGTTTCGAATGTCATAAAACCATCTATTTCATTTAAAAATAAGCCTTGATTACGAATTGGAAATTAAAGCATTTACCCATTTTTTCAACATCACCAGGGGTAGATATCACAGCCATAACACTCTTAGAAATTTTATTCACTACCTTTCCACCAAGTGAAGTAATTTCCCGCTTGATCTCATCTTTTTCTTTGGACAGCTTTCCCACAATCACAAATTCCATGTTGTACAGAGCTGGCAATTCTCTTTTTACGCGAGGGCTGAAGAAATAAATGATTATTTGAATCTGATAGTTAAGATCACATAAGGTTTTACATTTTGAGCAATTTTCAAGTGTTTCTAATTTGAGCTCATGTGTATCATTATTAGACATAACCATATAAATTATTCTGATACAACTTTGGACTTTTGAGGTTTTTAGATTGGCTGGTTTTATTAAAATATTGTTTTTATATAAATCTCTGTTCAAATATGTAATGCAAGCAAATATTTTGATAAGTACCCATCAGGTTCATCATCCTTCTTAACTACAACGCTTGGTTTAACTTCTCGGATAACTCTTGTCATTGGTTTGTATTTATACTTTTTCAAAAATGAGTAAGCTTCAGCGTAATCGTCTGGAACCTGAAATATATATAATGTTCATGATGCTTCTGTAAATAAACCTCGCGTTTCTGTAAGTTTTTTGTCACAATGCATAAGTATTGTTTGCTTACGTGTTTTTGGGGCACTAAGCAATGTATAAATTGAGGATGTTCAACTGAAACTCACTTTAAATGGTACTCGTTCAGGAGTCTTTGTAATAGTGTTACATTTACTCCACTCAGTTAGGTCACCAGTACAGATGTAACCAAGCTTATTGAATACCAACTGTCCTCCTTTGCAGACTGTACATGGCTGGAGTGCTCCAAATGTCATTATGTCAGATAGACGATCCAATATCTAAAAGCAAAATACATTTTCTCGAGTCATCTTTAATTTTTCAAATTCGACGTTCAACGTTGGAATCTTGGAAACAGTAAGAAATACAAAGTCGGTTAAATGGGGGCAGAGTATTTCCGGAGATAGATGAAAGAAAACGAATCTTTCCAAAACAGTTTTCATTTTGTTCTGACTTTATTTTAGGTGGAATCTCAAAATAATTGCACACCAAAAATATTAGAAGGTTGACTTTGCACTCCCACGCAATGCTGTTATCAGTTCATGAGGGATTGTGTTCAGCACTAACTAGACCTTCTGAGAAAAAAGTAAGTCAAACAGGTCGATACAAGTAGTTAATAGATGTTCTTTCCCTGCCCTACCGGTGATGGATCTGGAAATGTTGCCTGTCCGTTTAAACGTGGCGCGGCAGAAATTCGTGTGATACCATACCATAATCAACAACACAGCACTCACGAAGGCCTTACTGCTGAGAATAGATTTACGGACTAATGTAGTCCATGATTTGTGAAAAATGTCTAATATGTGCGTAGAATTATCAAGGTTGAGAGCGGATAAACGTACTACCATCACATAACTGAGATCCACTGAAACGTGAAAAAAAAAACGAAATTTAGGTGACTTTTAATCTTTTTCGTTTTTGAACTTTTTCTCAGCCGCCACTGGACCAATTTTCAAAATCTACAAAGCTTTTGCGTCATTGACAGTGATATTGTGTAAAAAATTCATTCATCGAAATCCGAGCGGTATTCCTTGAGTTATAGGCGGTTCTAAGATTAGCAGACAGATCGACGGAAATGAGTGACGTGGTTTTTCGTGATGTGCATGTCAATAACATCCAAACAACATAATTCAATACTTTTCCGCAACTAGGCGAGGGAAGTAAAAGGCATAAATTGAATTTCGATATGACGGTTCGTCTCTTGTTATCAATCATCGACTTTATTTTTTCTAATAGACGTCATAATGGATAGCTGAATAGTTTTTAAATCTGATACCAAAAATCTATAATGTCATACTCATTCCACAGCTTAGATAACAATCAGCTATGAAACTCTCATGTCAGTGTCAAAAACGGCCGTCATTTTGGCGGAAAAAGTCAAATATAAATTCCTCCAGTACAACGATGAAAGAGGTTCTAGTGCTCAGTAGCAGCCGGTGTTGCCTCATATCATGCCAGCGGCCGCATATATTATTTGCAATCTTAAAATGATAATATTTCGATATGATATAGTGTACCAGCTGCTGCTGAGCACTAAAAACTATTTCATTGTTGTACTGGGGGAGTTTACATTCGACTTTCTCCGCCGACATGGCGACCGTTTTTGACACTGACAGGAGAGTTTCATAGCTTATTGTTATTTAAGCTGTGCTCATACATTGACATTGCCAAAATTTAGGAAAAAAAAACGGAATTTCCTAAGTAGGCCTTGAAATTATCAGAGTCATTTGTCTCATAATATTAAAGGCCTATTTATATTCAACCGTGACGTGACAGTGTTGTGACCGGTACGTGATCCGCCCAGCGAAAAACTAATTGAATTTGTGCGCGCACATCTTGTGCTGTAGAACTAGTCAAATTCAAATTACATGAACTTCCGTTTTCTTCTCGTTTCTTCTTCAAATTTTGCCATTTCGACCGATCTCACGTGAACACAACTGCACTGTCAGAGCAAGGAGAAAAACACTGACCGGTGTGAATTGAAAACACGGTGAGCTCACGTCAGCGAGAATCACTGGCACGTCACGGCAATGTTACGTCACGGCTGAGTGTGAATGGACCTTTACAGCCAAGCACTCCTTCAGGTTTTACTAACTAGGCATAGATGAACAGTCCCTATTATCACTTTTTACTATGTGATTGTACATATCATGAAATTGATTGGTATTATACAACTTCATGACTAAAAAAGTAATCTTCCTATAGTTGATCTTAACTCATTGAATAAAGAACAACAATGCTAAAACATGTTTGTATTATTTAAGAGCAGTATTGAAAACATTGAAAAATGTAATATATAACTAACAAAAATAAGGGGAAAGCTTCGATGATAAACACCTATTGCATTCAAATACTATTAATTTACGGCTGATGTGTCTTTTAGAGCGTGCCCATCGTGCTAAAATAATGCTTTTTATAATCCATAAATGGACAAATCATCTGAATGCCCTTTAAACACGCGTCTCAGAAACTGAAGCGTTAGTGATTTAATCAGACATGCGATGAGCTGTCATTTTCAGGGCTAACTAGGAACATACTAGTTTAATTGAAGTAACCTTTTAATGTGTGGCATGGTTAGATGGTAGAATAGATATATTATCTAAATCTCGCCTCCTGTAAGAACATTACAAATAAAAGACGTTAATTATTAATTATTATTTTGGAATCAAAATCAAAAACTCTATTCACTTCTGCAAAAATCGAAGATGGCGTCCATAAAAAATAAAGTTGATGATTGAGGACAATAGATGGAAAGTCATATTGAAATTCTAATTAATCCTTCTTATCCACAAAAAGTGGCAATTGTAATGAGTAGTGTATTTTGATATCCCACCTGCAATAAAGCCAGGAAGACTAAAAACGATTTTGAAAAATTTCTGTTTTTTCCGCCTCTCTTTGGAATAACTTTGAATTACGAAACTTTTTGAGTGCCATTGTGTTAGTTACTTCATATATCTTACCAGTTCTGAGATCCCAATGGTAAGAGTTGAATTTGAAACACCCGGTATAAATAAAAAAACCGATGGCTCCAATGATAGTGTATGAGGGTTCAAAATATAGTAAGACAAAAATCTACCATTTAAATATATATGAGTACTAATAGGGAATAATATGCATGTGATTCAAATATTGCCTAAATATTTTTATTTACTGTCTATATTGCTACAGTATGACGTCTTGAACCGTATTTCATACTTGAGCGCTATAAAATCACACCAATAAAAAATTTAAAAAAATACGCGGTGAATTTGAAGTATCGAAACGCAACGCTATCGGCTTCATGTCACGATTTGCGACCTGTGATCAGCCAGCTCTATGTTGATTAGTTTAAAATGACAGGAGTTTATTCTCACTGTTATTGATTGTCAATTTTTCTGATTGATGTTCAGCTTTTCAGCGTAATTTGTTAAAATAAACATAACATATAAATACTTTGCAGTCTTACGCGCAGATGGAGAGTCAAAAATTCGACAGTAACCTAACCAAAAAACAATCAAATGGCAGGCCGGCAGGGGTATGATGTGAAAACCCCGAAACCCGTAAAAAAAGTTCATTCCACGTTTGCCCGCAGTGAGAGCCATCAAAAGCGTCCATCTACGGAGGAATGACACCACGTCGCGACATGCATTTTGTTGGTTGCTTCCGGAAAGCTGAGTAGTCTGTACTGTTTATCTCTGAGAAGATGTGAAAGAAAGTAGGTTGAGTAGCAAGATCGCATCTGGATAATTATGTGTATTGGCCTGCATGTGCATAAAATCAGTGATATTCGCTATGTGAGAAAATTATTAATGAATATGATGTCAATGAAGTATATTCACTAGCTGTGCTTGACGGGTTATTTATTTGTTGTACTTTGTGAAGAGAAGTTGGCCCGAGTAAAGGTAACATGGCCACACAAGACAACTATTGAAATATACTCTACTAGGCTCTACAAGACTATCAGGCACGGGTATTACGAATCCTGAAAAGTGACATTATGCTGATTTTTTTGACATTCTGTAGGTTTTTCTACAAGATGTTAACTCAGCACTAGGTGATATACACGTAGTGAACTCGTTTTGTAGTTGTACATGTTACCTAAACGTCATGAGGCTTCAGTTATCAATGTTTGGCTCTAACGTGATGCTTCAGAGATGGTATTACTGGAGGTCAAAACGAGTTCACAACAAGTGTACAACAGCCAGTGCTAAGTTGACATGTTGTAGAAAAAACAAACAAATGGTTAAAAAACGACAAAATGTCATTTTTTACGTAATACCTGTGCGGGGATGATGACGACAATGAGAAGCGTGCCAAAAATGCGGTATATAAATCAGCGTCGAGGGAATTGCAAATATAAAATGTGATAAGTACACATAACTTACAACATGTAAAGTCAATAAGAATTCAAATAACAATAGTTATGCGTTACTGAAATCTCTCTCTGATCTCTGAGTATATACAAGCAATTTTTGACCCCTCATGAAAATTGTACTCTATTAGACATAGCAAGTTGGTGTCATCAACAAAGTACTTACTCTATCTTTTCCAGGTGGTACCTCTTGATCATTGTACTCCAAAAGATAGGACATCTCTTTATTGTCCAAATGCTTTGCTAAAGCATCTCTATAACCAAACATAATTTTATTCTGCTTTCTATACTCCTCTTCTTCTGGGCCTTTCTTTACACTATCCACCTGATCTTCTGTTTTTATCTTCTTCACTTCGGGAATATTTTCTTGCTTTATTGGCCTGAAAGTACCCAACATCTTGAAGAAAAAACATCATATTTTATCCAAGTTTGGCTGAATCAAACCGCATATATGTTTACAATTCCTTATGACTTTTTGGTCCCAGCTGTGGCATTTTTCAAGTACAATGTGTTGATACCACAATGTCATAAAATAAAGACGGATTTTAAACATTTCCGGTTTGATTCGGCCAGACAAACATAGAGTATTATCAGCTTGAAAACCACAAGGATAAGTTTCGGATGTTACAGCATTCTTTATACTACACCTCACTATTTTATTCTACAAAATCTCTCAAGTCTCAGAACATTTGAAGTCAGTAGAGATTACAGTAAACTCCGGTTATAACGTACCATCTAGGGAGAAAAAAATGAATACTTTATAACCGGAGGTACGCTATAAACGAAACCCATAAAAATAAATATGTAAATTTTGGTTCAATTAAAGGACTGAACTAACTAAACATACATTCTAGGTATGTAATATAAAAAGCATATAGCAATATGAATATATGTAACATATATCATTGAAATAGGACAAAATCAAATTAAATATGTACAATTACACATCTAATTACGCATAGAGTTATGATTTTTCGAGAAGATAACTTATTTTTGTTTGTTGATTTTTTTTACACACTTTTATATTCTCGGTGTGCTTCTCAACTTTTAATTAATGAGGCTTGTAAAATTTATCGTCAGATCCATAATCAGTAAAAATTGTAAGAAATTTGTAACAGTTTTAATTGCACAAAGTGCTTCAGAATAACTTGGAATTGGTTCGTTCACTTGTCCATCATCATCGCCGCTTTCGTTATCTGAACTTAGATCATTCGTTGAATAATTTGACTCTACAACTTCAGCAATAATGTCACAATCCGTTAAGGTTTCCGCTGCTTCCAAATTATCGTCGATGGTCGTAAAATTATATAGTTCAGGAAGACATTTTTCCACAGTAGTTAAGTCTGGGCAGTAACTTCGCAACCAATCACTTAGGGGGACGTTCCAATCATCATCAATACTTTTGTATTGCTCGTACCATTGATTCAGAGGCAAGTCATCATCTGAATCAAACTCGTTGATCGATTTCACTAGACCAGCATGTTGAAAGCAGTTTCCAATAGTGTTTTTTGAACGTCATTTCATGATTGTGCAATTAATTTTATCGAGTCTAAAATTGTTATGTTGAAAGTTTTCTTATTATCCAATGCTCGGATTAGACGATACATAAAATATCTACGATATGTTTAACGCATTTTATCATGTCTTGCTCCATTGGTTGCACGACTGAGGTGGAATTGGGAGGCAACAATTCTAATCCGATATATGTCAGATCAACATTCTTATGATGAGCTGCACAATTGTCAACTAGAAGCAATATTTTTCTTTTTTGACGTCTTAGTTTTTCATCTCACTCCAATGAAATAAGTGGGTATTTCTCAGCAAATTAATAAAAAATATATATACAATCAAATCTGCTCATATTCTTATAAATTGAATATTACTAAAATATTTGGTAATAAGTATGGATTATATAGTCAAGCTTTCATTGATATAAAATAAATATGCCTATAAAAAAATCTATTTAAATTATGTCACTTGAAATGAAACCATTCCCTCACCCATTATAAATATTTGATTTGTGGATATTTTTGAACGCAGCTGTTAAGTATTTAAAACTTTGGCAATACTGCTAATAATGTCAACATGGCGGATTTTCTTAATAGTGAAAAGAGTTGCTGCAAAAAAATATTGGATTTCAATAATTAGAACATTACATTTCTCTGTGTCATTACCTCACTGTCTATATTAAAAGGTAAGTCATTATACTGTTCGAATGGCTTAATAATTTTTTTCTTGTTTTGGGGAATGGGGAAAACAAAGAAGTTAAGTGAAGAAGAAAAGAAATTAAAAAAGAAGGAGTACGACACAAAGAGGCGGGAATAAATGAAAATTAAAGCTAAGTCTTTAGAAGCTTTGCGTGAAAAGAAAGATTAAAGTATTAAAGAAGAAGTCAAGTTAAGTCAATAAGTTGTATGAGTGCAAGAGAAACTAGCCAAAACAAAAACAATGGAAAAATAATACTAAAGTTTTTAGGGTAAAGCGAATTATATTACAGAGAATAGTTGAAGAAACACCCCCACCACGTCCTGCACTATCTTTATAGCACAGAGCAGAGAATTTGTCGGCTCTCAATAGTAGAATGCCCAAGCGGCGAACTATTCTAAGCGAAGATTAAAAGTTTGGAAAATAAAGTAAGCAACGCAGTCAAGCTTAGCGAAAAATATAACAAGAGGTGTTTGAGATTGAAAACTAAAAATACTGACATTGTAAGAAAAATACTCATTTCGGAGAAGCACTGTCAACGGACCTCACGAATATCTATGAAGATTTGGAAGTAACATGGAGAAAAGAAAAAATATTACAAATGTTGAAGCTGCAATTAGTACAAAAGATAAAAATTGCTATATAGACCGAAACATTTTTTCAAAAACGATACATACAAAAGAACTGTACTCGTAAAGTTAGCTCCAAAATGCTGAAAGTTAAGGGTGATGTTCATTTCTTAGAGAAGGATGAAAATACGAGGACGTGCCCAGGGAAGGACTATCTAAGCTCTCTAAAGTATAAAACAAATCTCAATACATCTATTAATAAATTAACTTATGTTTTTTATTGAACTTTAGCATCAAATTGTTGTAAAAATCATTCCCCCATGCTATAATTCATTCATTTCATAGTTTTATAAAAGTCATTTTTCCTCATGTTATACACAAAAATATGGAGGACCTTCATTTTCAATGAACCTCACTAAAGTAAAACCTTATATTTCTGCAAAAAAAGGATATAATTTCATTATTTCTTTTTTTCAGAAATGCAAAATGAAATTTCTAAATTCGTTGAGAAATACCCAAGTACGAAATAACCGAAAGTATGTTATATCCCATGTACGTTATAGACGGAGTATCCTGTATATGCAATGATTAACCAGAAAAACTATAATGTACATACTAATCCAGACATCTAAAAGCATATTGTATGGTAGATTCAGTCTGCATAAAGCTTGCACAGTGAATCTTCAAAAATTCAAATCTTACGGAATTTGTTTTTTGACTTCAACTTGATCCTTAGGGCTAAGTCCTTTGAATCCAGGCAGCTTGTCAGCACATTCAAAAAAGCCAAGATCAGCTCTTAACTGGGCAAAACATTGAACATGATGCCACATGTCTTGACCTCCATATTTGGCACCAACATCTGTTTCATAATCTTCTTTGAGATTCGAATCTGGAACATAAAAAAAAATAAAAAGTGGGTGGGTTTTTCATATTAAAGATTCACATAGAAGAGCTGCAAGAAAGGAAAAAACAGAGATGGAGGAAGCCACAAAAATGGGTTTTCCAAATGTGTATAAATGTTTGATCTAGATGTTATATAGAAATCTATTTCATCATAAAATCTGCTCCCACACAGAAACCTCATATTTTGTACAACACTTGAGGATTTCTTAATCACAAACATACAATAATCCTTTATGATGCAGAATCAGAATCTCATAAAGATATAGGAAAATTTGATCATACCTATAGTGATGTTTTCCAAACTTGTGAATCTATAATTTATTTATTTTGTTGAAAGATCTATTAGCTAGTTATTATGAAAATTACCTCATCCTTGAGTACTTTTTGTTCACAACCTCTGCACATAGCTCTTCCAGACTTAGCATACTGAATCGTAAAATCTTTAAGTGCCTGTTGCTTCAATTTGTCAACAGTCCTTTTCTTTCCCTTTTTATCTGGTACAATGCAACAGCAGATAGACCAACACGTTCCTTGATTTTATCTTGATCTGCAACTCGGATAGATTCATAGTGTTCTATATCATCTACTGTCTTTGGTCGTTGCTTCTCAAAGAAACATTTGAAGTGGTACCAGTTTGGGGTCTTGCCATCAAAGTGACGAGACTAAAATGTATAATGATAAAGAGAATCAGAGTAAAGTACTATAGTTTGTTGTAGTCACAGTTCTTGGTGGTTACGTCATCAACGCCTCACGAAATAAGTAAACAGATCGAGTCTCTGTACCATGGGCACAGACTAATAGCGCATCTGTTACTCTCTCCAGTACGCATGAAGTAGGTAACAGGGTACCTCTGTTTTCATTCTCTTCCTGGACATTTTCATTTATTTATATATTTATTTTTAAAAATTGATCGTATTTCTGGGAATTGTACAATTTTAGATTGAAACGACAATGTTTTCGAGACGGAGACACAGAACTAAAAAACGTATGTCTTTGAACTTACCGAAAAATGTTCACATACAGGGGTAGGCTGCATGTGTATGTATGGGAGAGATGGATGTATGAAAGCAATTCCTGCAGTTTTACTTTCAACCACCAAAAACCGTGAAAATAACTATATCTAATCTGCAAAACTCTAGTTTCTTTCAAATCCATGAAATCCATTTAAAACTGTAGGTCATGTTCTAAATCATAAGTCCCTTTCAAAATGAGAGGAGAAACAGTTACCTCAAAAGCCAAAGATAGATTTAACTGGGGCAAGTAGAGGAATAGCTGCAAAAGCTAAACTTCACCCTTTCGTAATGTAATCATTATAAATAAAGGTGATGATTATTATTATTACTTAAATAAGATAATATATTACAGTAATTTATCTGATACATAACCTGAGAAGTTCAGTTATCATGCATACTTCCACAGTAGAATAACTGCCCATTCTGGCATGGGGTCAATCTTCACACATGCCTAGAATTTTTGGCTTACAGAGAAGATGTCAAATTTGAATGTCAGGGATCCTTGCAGGAATTAATTCATTAAAATGAATATCTTGACACTGCCTTGTATATACATCTATGCTTGCTTCATGCATGTTAAAACTCACTCTCACAATTATAAAACCCATCAAGATATTCATAATTACGACATCAGAAACAAAGAATATTTGTATCCGCAAGTTAAAATTCTGCAAACCATTGACAAATAAAATAAAATCTCTCAATGTTGAACAATTTGGCAAAATCATGGAATGCTTCCTACTATCTGAAGCTTTTTTTTATGTTGATGACTTCCTTAACAATTTTTGGAGCATGAAATAATTTTTATTAGGTATATATAGTCTCTTTTATGATTTTTTAACCATCTATATTTATTGTTCATCTAAATATTAACTTTGGCTCTACTAACTTTTTTACCCCTTATTGCCACTTTGTGCTTCATGTTTGTCTTACTTACATATTGTTTGATGTTTTTATTTACTCTTTTAAGCAATAAAGCAAACAGTGCATGTACAGAATATACTGTAAGATTAGTGAACAATATCAATGTTCAAAATTTCAAACAAAGACTATGTAGAGAATCTTGGAATGTTGATGAGAGCAATGACATAGACACAGCATTCGGAGTTTTCATGGAAACTTTTTTATGGCACCTCAATATAACTTGCCTTCAAAGGACAGTCTCATAACGCAAAAAAACACACCAATGCATGGGTAACAGATGCAGTAAATACAGTAAACATTCTAGTGAAACGCTTCAAGGACTCCATGACATATTGAAAAAACATAAGTATGACGAATATCTAAGGTGTAACTGGCGGTAAAGAAGGCCCACAAACAGCTGATTATCAAGTCAAAGCGGGACTATATTAGTGATCAAATTGATCGCGCCGATAACATGCCGAAAACAGTCTGGGAAGTAGTCAACTCTGAGCTGGGACGCAAAAAACAACACTCACCTATTTCTCTTACCAACGAGAACGACACAGTGATTGACACTCCATCATGTGTATTGGAGGAGTTTGGTAAACACTTTTCCACAGTTGTAGGAAGCAAATTAAAGAAAATTTTGCTATAGGTATACTTGTGTTCAAGAAATGCGATCCTCTGCTAATCGACAATTACCGACCGATCTCTATTCTATCTGAATTTTCTAAAATGTTTGAGAAAATAATGCACACCAGAAAAACCAATTTTGCAGACTATTCTCATTTATGGCATTTGTATTTGTCAGCCATGTCAACAAAGAGCTAGACCATGGCAAATATGTAGCTGGTATATTTTTTGATCTATCAAAAGCCTTCGATATTATGAGTATCAGCATATTAGAGGAAAAGCTGTACTTCATGGGAATCAGGGGCTTTTTATTGAATTGGCTCTTGTATTTTTTGTCTGAGAGGCACTTCCAGTTAAGGTGAATGGTACAATTTTGAAACAGTACAACATAAATATTGGAGCTGCTTAAGGATCACTATTTGCACCTTTGCTATTCATTTATTTGTCAATGACTTGAGCCTATCTGGCTTTGTAATAAGCTACACTGATGATATCTCAGTTGTAGTAAGTGGTACTACATTCGAGGAACTTGTTCGTCATATTACCCTAGTGAAAAGTGAAATGCAGCTTTGGTGCCAATAGAATCGCTTGATTTTAAATACTGACAAGACTGTTATCATTCACTTTATTACAAGTAGGTCACAGCTTCATGTCATCGACACTGACTCAGGGATTTTTTTGAGGATTATGATGGATTCCAAGCTTACTTGGCAAATGCATATTGACTCAATATGTAAAACTCTCAACAAGTCATATTTTGCCATCTTAAACTGTGTAACACAAGCAGTATTGTTTAATGCCAGCCATAATAGTTTGGGGACAAGCTCATATTGTGAACAGGCCATTCACAATTGAAAAAGAAAAGTGACATAAATTTTTAAGATACCCAGGCGTGAATATCGTAGGTCTACATTCAAGAGTTATAATCTACTAACACTCTGGCACTCTAGATCATTAACAGCACTCTATATGCATTCCATAACAAATATAGGTTTGTTAAAAATAAAAATGCAAATGTTCGTTACAGCGCAAGAGCTGGCATGGATTTGAGCATACCATCACATGCATTAACAGTGTTTGAAAAGTCACCTGAGTATGCCTGTATAAAAATCTATAATAAGCTTTCCTCTGAGCTTTAAGGACTTTAGAATGTCATAATTCTTAAAAAACTTCTGAGGAGCTATCTTGTGGAGCTGTGCCCCTACTCAATAACAGACTTTTTATGAGTCTGTTATTCATTCTTTAGAATGTCATAATTCTTAAAAAACTTCTGAGGAGGTATCTTGTGGAGCTGTGCCCCTACTCAATAATAGACTTTTTATGAGTCTGTTATTCATTCTTTATTATACATTATACATACTATATTTTAACATGTCTATTGTTTCATTGTGCTATTGTAACTGTTTGATTTAACAAAGCTCTATACCTTTTTGCATACTCGTATGGATTACATCTTAGTTATTTATGCAATTATTGACTTGTATAAACAGAGTTTGTGTAAAATGCCAATAAACAACTATGACTATGGTTTACATTAATTGACTTGTGTGATCAGTATTTCTCATAGGGGCAATACAGCCATCATAAGCTAGAATGCAGTAAGTGTAAAAAATGGATTATAATATGAAAGGCATGTAGAAGAATATTTTAATGGTAAAATACAGTATATATGTCATGATATAGAAAATCTAGAATTTTTCTTTTACAGCATCTAGCATTTTTACGATCATCTTAAATGACACCTGCACAATAATAAACTAAAACATAGTAAACATCCCATACTTACTCTATTCTTGCTTAAAAACCATACAGCTACTGTGTTTTACTTTATAACTAAAGCAATTGCACCAGCAGAAACTTTAAAAGGCACTTACTCTGAATTCATAATATTTTTTTAATTACTTTTCATCGATCGTTTAGTATAATATATTTGTAAAGATACTGTAATAAATGTATATGGGTTTCATATACTAAGGATTATATATGCCGAGAGTGTGACAAACAACATGGCAAAGTACTTACTGTACTATTAATTAAGAAACAACAGTTTAGACAATTCTGAGTTAACAGTATATGCTTTTTCATTAATAGATAGGCATCCTCTGTAAACTCGATGAATTCATTAGAAAATATTGCCAATTTTGCCCAGGTTCAGACCAAAAACATTATTTTTTCTTAAAACGTTACATCATTACAGTAAAATGTAAAATTAGCAGATACTACCGCCCCCCCTGTGGGCATTAGGGTCCTACTGATGAGGCTGTAAGGAGCCTAGGGAAATTGGGGGTGACGATTAATTATTGGTTTGGAGAGGCAATGCAATTACTAATTAAAATCTTTGTAGCAACTGAAAACAAAAATTGAAATTTGTGTACCTAGACCAATACAACCTATGCGGTCCCCAAAAGTAATGGCCATGAAAAATTTCAAGAGTCATGTTATATTACAACTGGGATAGGAGAGGCAGTGGAAATCTCTAGAATATATTAGAAGACGTATTGGTTGATGAGGTATTATTAAAACATAATATCCTACCTGGACCATAACGGCAAGTCTCAGATCGCCTTGATCTATTCCCATTTTGCATCCTCTACAACTTGCTCGACTTGATTTCGCATACTCTACACGATAGGGCAGATCCATGGTAATATTTTTACACAAATGTCACTTAAATTCACACCAAATTGTGGTCTATATCAAAATATTACGCTAATAAGCGACAGTAAAAAGGTAACAAAAAACCCGCCAAAATTGCCAAATAGACAATTGACAGATGAAGGCTTCATGCTTAATAAAGACAGTGGAAGATTTCTCTACAAACGTGGTCACTCTTTGTTTAAAAGTCTTTAAAAGTTTTCCCACAGATGACGCCAAGAGCTGAGGTTTGTGGCGCTATCTAGTAGAAAGAAGTATTACTTCTAAAATAGGAACAGAATAAAGGAAATGACCTAAAGATTCAGCTACTGTTTCACAGATGACGTCAAAAGGGTTCTAGTAGAGATAATTAGAAGGGTTTATCTCTGGAGAGAATCCATAACTAAATTGATAGGAAAAAAATCAATTCTTACAGAATTGAGCTACAGAGGTGTGTTTGTAAATCACTTGGTAATGTAACACCGTGCATAGTAATGGAATGTAGATTGACAGATCGAATCTTACTTTGGAATACTGTGAAACTTTATTTTTCTAGAACGCCTAAATTATTACAGTCATGTAATGACACTACTTGATGACAACCGACTAATTGCTAACCACGTTCTTTGCGACCATTGTAATTATTATAAGAGACCCTGGGGATACGGGGTAGCATTTATCAGGAAAAATATATATTCTGCCAATTTTGAGCATTTTTTGACAACCAAACAAAATAAACAAACAATGAACCATGATAATGACCAGTGACAGAACTCTTATTTCCAAGGTTTTGAGCTCGGGAAGAAAAGCACACTTAACGTTTCAGGATTACGATGTTCTATTTCCGAACGCAAGACTTGCGTTACTTAGTAACATGTACGTGTACGCCAGACAATTACCAAGTACACTCTGTAACAATTTACGATCGCAGCCCCCACGGATTAAAACATTTCAAAACGAAAAGATATCCTGATTTTAAGTTTGTTGATCGCGACTATTGTATGAGCGACCTCAATTAATCTGTGCCGGCGCCGCACACGTGCCGCAGTCACCAATGTACCAAACAGCTTGGCGTATCTAGTTAAAGCTGCTGCAAGGAGTGCGCGGCCTTTCGATCTCAACTAGCGGAAAGGGACAAGACCATCCAGAAGCTCACAACTGTTAAACCCTCTCCAGACTCACGCGCGAATCACGGCGTGAAGTCGCGGCTCGGATCGTGGTGCGAATCCCGAAATTTCTTCCTACAGTTCCACACTCGCAGATGTTCGCGCCTGCTTCACAGTATAGTTCGCGGTCTTGACGAGTATGGATGGTGAAATTGCTACTGCTGCTGCAGTGCTACTTTGCGCTTTGGCATTTTATAATTACGCATATATAAGTAAAACTAGACCAATTGAAAATAAGTGGAAAAAACACAACCACTCCCGACACTCGCTATGAGGCAACTGAACCACCAGCGAATGTGGAGCCTAGTCATGTTCGCGCCTTGCGAACCCTTTGTCGCGGGACAAAAAATCGACAACAAACGGGAACAACGCGCGAACGCGACGTGAAGCCGCGAAGAATACGCGAATGAGATCGCGGGTAGTTCGCGCGAATCGCGCGTGAGTCTGGAGAGGGCATAATACAGAAACGGACAAATACGAGTATGCTATCAGAGCTGATTGAAAATAAAAGAGGCCGACGGGTTATGCCTTCTTCTGCGTCTTCTCCAAACGTGGGATAGGACATGTTTGTCAAGCCTCCCGTACCTTGGTGACATTAAGTAGGCTTTTCTACGAGATGTTAGCACTAGCTGACGGACACGTTGTGAATTCGTAGTTGGACGTGTTGTCTATACGTCATGAGGCTTCAGTTATCAATGCATGAGATAGCGCAAAGCGCCATCTATCGCACCAGAGATAACAGACCAAGTCCATACAATGCTGATGAGTAGCTAAGAAGCACGAATCAGCTGTCCATTGGCTGTCTTTTTTTTTCTGGTCGGACGGACGAAAGCATCTTGTTTAATTCAATTTTGGCTGTTTGACTCTGATGTGATCTAAAATCTGCTTCAGATATGGCATTACTGGGGGTAACGGCAATGCATATGTGCATAGTGAGGATTTGTGTGCTAATTAATATAAATATGTTGATGATAATATTGGATTCTTGTCGCAAATACTCTCTACACTTTTTCTTATCCATTCTGGGAATTACATATTCAAATTTGCTGAGTTTAAAAAATGAGAGAGATAAATAATTATATTCACTGTCGAATTACAGATTATTTACATGACAACAGTAATTACACACACCGAGGGCGCGGTGGTGATTTCCCGTAATTCTCCTCAGTTTTTGAAAACACAAAAAAAACGTAAAAATCATAATTTATAACTTTGAACATAACCTGACTTCAGAAAGGACAATATATAAATAACCCGACGGGAACAGCTATAGATATACTTCATTGGCAGCATATTCAGTAATGATTTTCTCACACAGCAAATATCACTGATTTTATATACAATACGATCTTGCTATTCAACCAACTTTCTTCTCAGAGATGAAAACTATATAGACTACTCGGATTCACAAAACATATGCAACCAACAATGCGTGAAGTGATGTAGTTCCTCCATAGATGGACGCTCACAACGATCCTAATGCGTAAATGTGGAATGACTGGTTGCACCCTAAGAACTACCTGTGTAGTTTGCAAAATGACATTTTATAGTAGTTTTTTGACGTTTTATAGGTTTTTTTACATAATACCCGGGTTGAGCTCGGCTCAGAATCAGTGGAAGGGTCTGTATAGAAGCCAGAGGAACAGTAAAACTAGAAAAGTTAGTGTTAGTACAACAACAGCTGCTACAAACACGTCAGAAAAAGAGCACAAAAATTCACACAGTATCTCAGTGGATCTTTCAACAGCGATGGTACATACCAATTCTGACAAGAAGGTATGATTTGTGTTGAGGGGTCCTCAGAAATGGGAGATATCGCAAAAACTTTGGTATATATAGTCTTTTTACGGTTTTTCACAGGAATTGCTTTCATACATCCATCTCTCTCATGCATACTCATGCAACCCAGTCCGGTGTGTGAACGTTTGTTCGGTAAGCTCAAAGACATACGTTTTTTAGTTGTGTGTCTCCGTTTCTAAAACTTTGTCGTTACGTATAAGTGCCCTTCAATCATATTTGTCAGAGTGACAACATACTTGACATCGGCGTGGAATCTGAGTTGTCCTGTTATCAATCTTCAATATAAAATTGTAAGATGCCTGGAAATACGATCAATGGAGAAGGCCGACGGCTCGTGCTAAATTCATTAGAGTATTTCCACGAAGAGAATGAAAACAGCGGTCTCATGTTACCCACTTCTTGCGTACTGGAGTGAGTAGCAGTACGCTCATGGTGCGGAGACTCGATCTCATATCGCGTTGATGACATAACCGCCAAGAACGGTGACTACAACTATACTAGAAAATAAAAAATTACAATCCTGTCAACATTGATCTGGGCATCAGTATATTGCCTGCTCACGTTGATGATTACAAAGCGATTGTACGCCTTTTTAAAGATTGATATGATGATACGATATCAGTTACCACACTTTCCCCTTGCTGGAGGAGAGAAATCTTCACATATAGGTAATTCGGCATTCCTTAACATGCAAATAAGGATGCGCTTTTACAAATAAAATAACGCAGACCGGTTTTCCTTAGACTGCGGCGAAGTGCCCATGCCACTATACTGCGTGGTATTGCAAAAAAAAATAGTGAAACCCATAAGGTGTACTTCAGCTTGAATAACTTTTTGGTCTTGATATTTCAGTTGAGGTTCAAACTTCGACAGGCCCGATTGGGCAGTATCACCGGTGTCAGCGATATGGGCATGCTCAGAGTAACTGCACGGCTAACCGAAAGTGTATCCGCGGTGCAAGTGAACATTTGAGTCTCCGTTGCCCACGTAAACTGGAGGAGAGCTCACAATGCGCAAATTGTGGGGAAGACCACTCTGCTAATGCCTCCGTCTACAAGTTCTTCCCCAAAAGAAATGCTCAAATCCTTGCTGAGAGAAGACATCTTTCAAATGTTGCATCTGAGCGATCTCGAATCTATCTGCCGACAATTATTAATGCTATCCTTCGCTTGCAATAGTTGCGTCATGCTTGGAAGCTTGTAATAATGATTCCAAAGAAAGTAATCCGTAAGAATACCGTCCGATCAGTAAATCTTCTATTCCGAGTAAGCTCGCTAACAGAGTCGTTCTTGAATGAATGCAGAGTTTTTTTGAGGAGAAATCCTTCCACAGAAAGAGTGCAGCTTTCGTAAAGAACACTCTACTGAGATGCAGGCAACCAGACTGGTAGAGACGGTCACTTCCGGATTTACTCGGAGCCAGAATAATGGTGTCATATTGCTAGATATCGCAAAAAACATTCGACAAAGTATGGCATCCGGGTCTCATCTACAAGGTTATTCACCTAAATTGCACTTTTAGGCTATCTAAATCTAAATGATCAAAATCCTTTTTGGAGGGCAGACAGTTTTGAATCAGAATTGATAGTTATCTTTCATCATTAAGGAGCATCAAGGGCGAATTTAGAATTTCGCCTAGTGGAACGCAAGCGATAGTTGGGGCTGGTAATTTTTCAACCTCAGTGGAACTTCTAGAATTTATCCTATTATTGCTCCTTAAATCCATTGTGTTATATCTGGTCAATGCCAGCTTGAAAAGAAAACTTGGAAAATGCTCAGAAATCCTCAGAAAGCAAATATTTTATTATATGAGAACAAAATAAGTATGGGGCATCTATAATTAACTAGTGTAATAATATTAAAGATTAAAATTTAAAAAACTTCATTGCTCTGTTAACTGAAAAAAAAAACATTCTGAGGCATCCTGAGACATATCCACACAAAACAATGTCTTTGATGGCGAAAGCGAGCATGAGACCGGAAAATTCACATTATCGTATGGACGCTAGACGAGACGAAGAAGGATGTCTATAAAAAATATATAGATCTTGTCTTCAGACCGTCTCCAGACTGCCCATTAAACAAATCAAGTAATTGGTGCAAATACTGTCACCATCAAGCACTTCAATTATATCAGCAGGTATAATCAATTATGTTCCGTCCTCGTCGAAGTAAATATTTAGAATACATATTGTAGTACCCTCGTAGTTGTACAAAACCCTCACGATTTCAAAGCGCGCACACAGCGAAGGAAAGCGGCACCGCGCCCCTGCCCCCTACCTTATTTCCCTCCGGACGCCTATAAATATTAATTCCTTGTTCTCGTGTCAAACCGTTAACACGTTAATCGGCGTGCGTCGTTTCTACGTTTTCAGCAGTGTCGAGGAACCTCTGAACATTCAGAATTAGAGAACAGGCCAGAAGGTTGGCCTATAGATGTGCATTGTCGAACGAGATACAGACCGACGGCGACGGTCGCCTCAAGGTTGCTTGCGTCGCGGAGCAAAATTAGAATGTGGCGTGCAGGCCCCTTTTTCTGAATTGGCATCACCATCAGGTGACTCTCGACTAACCTGTCTGTTTTAGGTGCAAGTTAAATGAATATTAGTAAGGACGAACAAAGACGTTTGGGATAACGCTGAAACATTGGACTCGGTTGCTTGGGATAGCAACGTGGACATAGCTTGTGATAGCCAACTCCATACCAAGGACGAACAAAGACGTTTGGGATAACGCTGAAACATTAGACTGGGTTGCTTGGGATAGCAACGTGGACCTAGCTTGTGATGGCCAACTCCATACTAAGGACAAACAAAGACACGTTTGGGATAACGTTGTAACATTGGACTCGGTTACTTGGGATAGCAATATGGATCTAGCTTGTGATAGTTAGCTCACACCAAGGACTAATGAAGATGTTTGGGATAAGGACTTAGTACTGAACTCCGTTGCACAAATAACAACATTGAAAGCGTTTGGGACAACGTAGCAACAAGGTATGGTCAACAATCTCTTCTAAATTGCTTGTGATAGCAAATTTCATCTCGTTTGTGATAACCATGGAACAGGACTGTAAGTTTGAAAATGGCAGGTTAGGAAGTCGTTAAGATATATTTTTTTCTTATTACCAGATAGAGATTAGGTATCTTATGCGAGGTCAGCGTTACATTTTGCTTGTGATGGCAAATTCCATCTGGTTTGTGATAACCTTGGAACAGCATAATAAGATTGCACAAGACAGTTTAGGAAACCGCCAAAGTACTACCTTTCATTAATAACAAATAGAGATTAGGTTCATCTATGCGAGACTAGCGTTACATTTTGCTTGAGATAGCAAATTCCATCTGGTTTGTAATGGCAATGTCGCAATATAGCATTCTTCATTTATAACAGATAGAAATTGGGTACATCTATGTGAGACTAGCGGTACATTTTGCTTGGGATAGCAAATTCCATGTGGTTTGACATAACTATGGAACAATATTGTAAGGATGCACAAGAGAAGTCAGGAAGAAGCCGAAGTACCATTTTCCATTAATGAACGACAGAGATTAGGTACAAATATGCCAGACTATCGTTACACTTTGCTTGTGATAGCAAAAAATACCATATGGCTTGGAATAGCCATCCAACAGGTCAATAATATGCACATGACACGAAACAGCTGAGGTACTTTTTTTCATCAAGAACATATAGAAATTAGATACATCTATGGTATATAGGGTTACATTTTGCTTGGGATAGCAAATTCCACCTGGCTGATGATAACTATGAAACAAGACTGGATGTATGAACATGACCGGTTAGGAAACCAGCAAAGTTCTAATGTTCAGTAATAACGGAGGTTAAATATCATTATACCCGATTAGCGTTACATTTTGCAGAGGTGGCACTCGAACAGCAGGGCGCTCTGGATTGTCTTGAAGGGCATGTAGTCTGTTTCAGGCTAACATTTGGAGGGCAGGTCTTGTTGATGAAAATAGATGAATAAATTCTGTTCTATTCTAGCCACCTAAGGTGAACCCTGAGGTAACGGAAACCATAATAGAAATTGTCGCCCGCAGCGATGCGTGCTTGGTCTGTGTACAACAACATGTGAGCTGTTCATTAAGTGCAAGTAGCAATACTCTATCCTCTAGGTTCAAAGAAGGAAGAGGAGCGCATGGCAGCACATTAAAGCAAAGAACTCAGGAGTACTCTGACAGCGGCTTCCATTGATATCTTGTTCTTCAGTGTAGGTAGGACCAAGTAAGTTAATTCTAAATAGAAATCAGATAAATATGAGCAACAACTGAAGGCCAAAAGGACAGAAAATGTACTGACAACATCACATATCACCCATTATTGCAGATGAGGTATGTGGACACTGACGCGTATTCATCATCAATGACAGAGCTTTAGGAGTGGCGCTAAAGTCCTGAGTTGGACTCAAGACTGGTTCAGCACTTTGCCATATGTGAATCTCATTAGTCCATCTATGAACTACCGACCTTCGACAGTCTCTTAATTGCTTGACTGCGGTGCTATCAGTAAAAAAGTTGAGCTAACTAAAAATTATCACAGCACCTATCCAACTTTTTCTTGCTCCACAAGTCTGATCGGTCAACACGTTTGATTCCTTACCTCAAGATACTTTGTCTGTTTATAGGGATAGAACACTTAGTTCTGGGCTATTGAACTGGGATCTGACTTCTCCGTAGAGATAATTTTTTAACGTATCTGGAGTTGGAATATGCAGAGATTTTGGTATCCGTTATGGAGAGTCATAGCATGTATTTCAGATTCATATTCAAGGGACAGCTCTTCCAGTACAATGTTGTACCGTTTAGGGTAAATTGTGCCCCTCATGTGTTCACAAAGTTAATAAAACCATTTCTGGAATTCTTAAAAAAAAATTGAGCACTTTCAGGCTTAGTATTAAATTGTGACAGAAAGAAGGTAACTTTACTATAGCGGACGATGCAGACATTACTAAACCTAGTTAGGGCAGTTATGGACAGCAGCCAAGACAGAGTCCGAAACTTCGCAGTGAACATCGGGATCTTGGTGTCGGCTTGTCTTCCATTTCGCTACAGCCGACTATACACTAACGAGTGAAATTTCCTGCCTTGTAAAATGTTCAAGGGAATTTTAACGCTACTATGCCACTAACATAATATAACTTAAGGTCTATCTCGGATGGGGCTCAAAGACACTGGCAGATGCGGCAGAGGTATTGAATTATCCAATTTTTAGTTGTAGGTATAATTTCTCGGACTGGGCATTCGTTGGCCCGGGAAAAGTCTCATAGTTTTTGGTCACCCGAGAAGAAGATCCCGCATGCTAGTCATCAAGAACCACTGGTAGTTTTCTTTTGTGGTGAATGCTTTGCTACTTGCTACATCAGTAGGATGGAGAGCTTCTAGTTTCCACGTCTAGACCAGGTTGCGGGAAAACTATGGCAATTGTGTAAGAGAGAAATCTTGCTTCCCTCGCGTCAAATATAAAATCTAGGACAAATACTGGTACAGATGAGCTTTTGCGTCAGTGGGATGTGGAAACACCTGTCACCGTCCTGATTTTGGTTCAAGTATTCGGGGTTTAACTGAAATTTCACTTCTAGAAATAACGCAAGGATCTGATTTAGGGACCCAGGACGCTACTCCCACTAATTCTGAAGCTTACCCTGGTTATCGTCACTGGAAAGCTGTCATTCCAATGAGCATCGATAATACATCATGTACGAGTATTGTGAGCTGAGATTACGCTAGGACCTTTGTCGGGAATAAATACACACCTGGTTTTCTACCTTGAAATTTTTTCCTTGCAATGTGATAAAAGATCAAGATATAACTGTTTGAGCTATCAACAAAATGTTACTAACGATGCAGACATAAGATGGTTTTTGAAGGGCATTTACACACTGTGGCCATCTCAACTGAAATATTGATACTGTGCTTGTTCTCCACCAACCAAAGTGGTAGCTGGTAAGCTCTGTAGATATTTGGATGAGGAAAACTAATTGAAACAGACAACATCCGGATTGGATTAAATAATATTGATATTGCGATTTCTCAGTTTTCGGGGTCACTCATGTAGCAACCACTGCTAGTTTTACCGTATTTTACGTCCAAATATCTATACAGTCAAAGTATTTGTTTGTCACTGTTCAGTAACTTTATCATGGTGCCCCTGCTCCTAGATGGATGTTTTAGCAGAGAGTGTCACAATTCACAGCCCACAGTACTTGCTACATGAAGTGCGTGTACCTCTCCGCCTGTTAAATTATAGTAGTCTCAGGCTCGCGGCGGGCTGGAGTGCGTTTTCTGAGATAACCCACAAATCTTTTATGCCAAACAATAGCTGCTCAAGCGGCATTTGAGGTGAACCAAGTCTCCACACCTTAAACATAACTATGTTATTATGTTATTTGCCTATTACTATGTAACGGATGGTAATTTTTGAAACAGGTACGCCATATAACCTGTTGCTAAAAGCCCTAACTTGAGTTGTTACAAAGGAAATGTACATTTAGTTGACGCTTACATTGCGTAAAATTTGTGCTGTTGTGTACAACCTATCGTTTACTATTGCAGAGCGTTAGTAGTATGTTGTTGCCACTAGCTTTCCTTCGCTGTGTGCGCGCTTTGAAATCGTGAGGTTTTGTACAACTACGAGGGTACTACAATATGTATTCTAAATATTTACTTCGACGAGGACGGAACATAATTACCTGATCAAACAAACTTATCTGTAAGTGATGTTCGATCTTAATTATGTGAAGTCCTCGTCGAAGTGAATAGCTCCCTCCTTCCCTATGTATCACCGAATTGTTGAAACAACTTGGCTTTGAAGAAAATGAATTTTTATGAGCGGCCAGAGGGAAGGAAGTTAGGGGGAAGGGACGCGGTGCCGCTTTTATTCGCTGCGTGCGCGCTTTGAGATCGTGGGGGTTGGGTATTACTACGAGGGCACTATAATAAGTATTTTAAATATTTACTTCGACGAGGACGGAACATAATTACCTGATCAAACAAACTTATCTGTAAGTGGTGTTCGATCTTAATTATGTGAAGTCCTCGTCGAAGTGAATAGCTCCCTCCTTCCCTATGTATCACCGAATTGTTCAAACAACTTGGCTTTGAAGAAAATGAATTTTTATGAGCGGCCAGAGGGAAGGAAGTTAGGGGGAAGGGACGCGGTGCCACTTTTATTCGCTGCGTGCGCGCTTTGAGATCGTGGGGGTTGGGCACTATAATAAGTATTTTAAATATTTACTTCGACGAGGACTTCACGTAATTAAGATCGAACATCACTTACAGGTAAGTTCGTTTGATCATGTGATTATTTTTTGAGATTCAATATAGATGTTACAGTTATTCTTCAGAGTTTCGTTGTTGAGCTTAGATTTATGACATAGTTGTTGTTTTCTCAGTTTTCAAATCGGTGTAACAAGTACAAGAATACAGGGCTGACAATATTCACGTGTAGTGCAGAAGGTCTGTGATTTAAACGAATTCAATATAGCAACATAAATAGGCACACATGCGGGAAGAGATGCGGGACGTGGTATTCGACTTTTAGCATAGATCGACGCATTTTCTAGACAGGCTACAGGTGCGCAGCTAAACAAATCTCGTAAATGTCTATTTCCAATTTAGGCGTTCATCTCAAGCGGCCTGTAGACGTTCAATATTATTGTGCAATATTTTGGTTTATGCAATATAATTGATTGTATGTGGGCAATATTGAAAGGTTGTGCAATATATTGTATGGTGTCGTGAAAATATATTGTGCAAACGGGAATATATTGTGCCGTCTGTTAGCAACATTGCGCAATATCCCATCAGTTGGTCTCAATTCATTCGAATGAGGAGTTCATCAAATAATTCTCGGTGCATTCTTCAAAAGTTGCGGAAATCATTTGGTTCAACTATTCTCAGTTCATGGAGTAATGTTTCGTGGGTGTACTTTTTCCTGTCAATAAATCTAAGCCTTTTTTCTTTTATTTTTTTGAACTTGCGGCCACAGCAATTACCACGCAATACAAGTCATTTTCATGCAACATGTAAGTGCATGGAATTCTGACGAGGGCTGTTTGCACAATGCGGTTTTACGTCTGTGCTCACGATTGCGCCATATGCAGGATGCGCAATAAGTACCACGACAAACTTGAGGAGAAGGTAGGCTTTGAACTGACCTCCCAAATAACAAAAACTTACCTACTCGTATATAAAAGTGTCACCATTTTTGAGATATTGAATTCTTTCTTAGATTCTTAAAAAACGAACCTTTTCATCTGTGGTCTTTAGCTGCATGCACAAAAAGGTTATACTATGTTCATTTTTTCTATAAAATACTTCTAGATAGTTGCTTTATCCTATACAAATGCAAAGTAGTTAAAAGATATTAAGGAACTATGATCAAATAAGAACTAGTTTGGGATTTATAACCTTCTGATCTTTTTTCCTCAACACACAATCTGTGGTGAAACAAAAATGTACTGCGCTATAACTGCATGATATTGAATAAAACGCTTGCTCATTGAATACGGATTTCAGAAAGGCACTACACGTACTATTTGGAATAGAGAAAAATGATAGCTGTTTTTATAAGTGACTGACACACACTACAATGTAATTATTGGATTTAAGTTCAAGTTGCACCGGTTACCGATCAGTGACATGCTAAATAGTACAAGCTACATTATTATTACCTGTGCCTGATATGATTTTATGAAAGTCGAGGAAACAATATCAGAAGGTTATAAATCCCAAAACAGTCCTTATTTTATCATGGTTCCTTAATATCTTTTAACTATATTGCATTTGTATATGATAAAGCACTATCTAGAAGCATTTTATAGAAAAAATGAACAAATTATAATCTTATTTGTATCTGCAGCTAAAGACCATAGATGAAAAGGTTTGTTTTTTGAAATTTAAGAAAAAATTCAATATCTTACTTTTATATAGGTAGGTTTTTATTATTTGGGAGGTCAGTCCAAAGCTTACCTTCTCCTTAAGTCTGTCGTGGTACTTATTGGACACCCTGTTATTTATTATATGTACAACCTTCAATATCGGCTCCATACGGTACAGTCTTTTGTACAAACCAAAATATTGTTCAATGATATTGACCGCCTATGTGCCACCGTCAAGATATTGTGCAAGCTACATTGCGCATAAAATATTGAACGTCTACAGGCCGCTTAACATAGTACTTCGCTGCAACACCAACCTCGAACAACACTTTTCAAATTACTATTGAGCAACAAACAGAACATATATCACTCTTTAAGTGCAACCTGTATAGCTATTATACAGGGTGGGCCATAAGAGTATTGGCGATTTAAATCTTAAATTTTTCGTTTTCCAAAATCCGCAGCTAGGTTTCAAGAGTGCCAAGCAGTCGAAGGAAGTCATTTGAACATTATTTCGAAGACTTAAACATTCCTATCTTTCTACTTTTTGAACATATATTTATTTTTCCTTTATATTGCGTAGTTATTTTTTAATTGAATATTGTAATTTCCAACAACTTTATGGCCCACCCTGTATTACTCAGACTTAAAATTTTCCACAAGTCACGATACTCGTATATACGTATTAATCGTAAGAATTGTGCTGTAAACGTAAGTGATGTCAAAGACGACTTTTATTTCCTCTAAATCAGGGTTCCCCAACCTTTTTTCTTGTTGAGGCTCCCCGAACTATAAATTATATTTTCATGCTCCCCTTTACTATTTCAATCAATACAAAAAAAACGCACATTATATAGGTACACAGACTTTTATTTTAATTCTAATAAAGAAACGTTAAAAGTTTAACACGTTAAGAGCCAAGCAAAATATTAGAAAAATGTCCATCCGGCCAAAGCGCCAAAGTCTTGTTTCCAATAATTAATGTGTCTAATCTACCGTCTACGTCAAAAGCTGACACAAGACGGGAACGACATGTACTGAAAAAAAAAAACAAGAAGAATCACATGAAGTCAGATGGTATTGTAAATAATGTTATAATAAAAAAAAATAATGGGTGAAATACCAAAATATAAAATTCCAAAAGTTACTACACATTGTGACACTTGTGAAGGAAATCCCCACTTTTGCATTGACTTTTTCGGAACAAGTCATAAATAAATGAAATTATTTTATATTTTGTATCCCTATATCATAACCTACTTTATACATATATACGCATTTTCACTGGAACCTTGTTTGTTTTTGTCAAAGTTGTTGTGTAGCGTACTTCTGTATGGAACAGAAGAAATTTATGATCAGAATCGAGATCCTCGCAAAGTAAAGTAAATAACCGACTGTTCAAAGCGCTGCTTTTGATGTAGTTTACAATCCTTATAGCCGAGTCCAAAGTCTGGCGTAATTTCTGTAGCAATGTTTTGGAAGCCAAAGCCAATGTGTACTAACCATTGCGGGATTTTTTCCTTGAGCTGTTTAGCTAAGCCCGATCGTACACCTATCATTGCAGGTACGCCATCTGTGCAAAGTCCAATGAGTTTCTTCCAATCCCATCATTTTTTTCAACAAAATTTGATATTGAATTAAATATATCTTCAGATGTAGCACCTGCTGTCAGTACAAAACCTGATATCTCCGCCGATGCCTATTAACTGTGCACAATTAACGATGTCGGTGGATTTATCGCAACTAATGGCAAAAAATGGGGATAATTTTACTTTGTTAATTATTTGTTATTTTATGTCTGTTGCAATGTCATCGATTCTACGCTTGACTGTGTTATTGGAAAGAGAAGTATACTTCATTTTTTGCTCTGCATCTTCTCCTAAAATTATCTTCGTCGCTTTTAGGACACATGGTTTTGTTAATTCTTGACCGATAGTATGAGGTTTCTTTTGCTTTGCTATCATAAAAGCTATTTGAAGTGAAGCTTTGAGATGCTGCGATACACCTGTGTGATAACTTCTCGATTTATCCAGTTTCATCCGCTTGAGTGATTCTACTTTAGAAGAAAAAACTCTTTCGTCTTCGAAACCAGAGTACCATGTTGTTGCTTCAAATGCCTTTCAAGGCAATTGGGCTTCATGCTATCATTACTTGAAACTTTCATACATATCACACACTGAGGCAATTGTAACCCGTCTTTTTCTATGAAGGTAAATCCAAACTTAATCTTCGGAAAAGTTAGTTTCTTTCGCTGCCATTTTGCACCGGTATTAATAAAACAAATAAGTAATAAATAAATAAGCAAAATACTTAGATGTAATTACTAATTACATGCCCATTATTTTATTTTAATAGCGTATAATGTATTCAACAGTATATTGGCCACCGGGAGATTTATATTTTTTGTAGGCAGGTTGACGTTATAATAGTAATTTTAAATACATTTGGAATCAATATTAGGTACTTAAAGTTCGTTGTTTCAAAATTATTTCGCCACGTTGGTTTGACTGTGATGTGGTAAAAAAGTCCCAATGGCCGATCTATGAATGCATCTCCACTCAATCAACCATGTAGTAAATTAAATAAAAATGGTAACTGAAGTTTGTAAATACACAAACTTACCTTTTAATAGTGAGACCCAATAATTTGACACACTCAAACAGATTTCTCAACAAAACATGTACATCGAAACGTCAAATTTTTCGAAAGTTTGTGGTAATGAATGCTACAGATGCTCATCCGCGTGTGTTAGGTACACATTTGTTTTCAAATGCGCTCTCCAGACTCCCGCGCTAAGCCGCGAACTACCCGTGACCCATGAGTGTGGATCCCATTCGCGTACTCTTCGCGGCTTCACCTCGCGTTTGCATTGTTCCCGTTTGTTGTCGATTTTTTGTCCTCCCGCGACAAAGGGTTCGCAAGGCGTGAACATGACTAGGCTCCACATTCGCTGGTGACTCGGTTTCCTCATAGAGAGTGCCGGAAGTGGTTGTTTTTTCCACTTCTTTTCAATTGTACGCAAAGTAGTCCTGAATGTTAAGTTAAGCGGAGTGCGGCCGGGGTGCGTGCGGATTTCATGGTGTGACTTGTCGAAACTTGTATAGACTGCGATTGACGACGCCGGGTTTTGAAACAGTGGTTGACAGAATAAGTGAATATGATATTTAATTTCTAATTCCCTGATTGTAAATTAAACATTGTATTGTAATGGTATTTGTTAATGTTGTTTGTTTATTATTTTGTTTTTTCTTTCTAAAATGCAAGCGCTTTCCGCCCCCCTTGACATCTCTCTATGTCCCCCTTGGGAGGCGCGCCTCCCTGGTTAGTAACTCCTGCTCTAAATGATCAATTTTGGTCATCTTTCCGGCAACATCGGCGACGCGGAAACGCCACCGCGTACCAGTCCGAAGACCTCACTGAATCATTCAATGGGTAGTAGCGACGGGCGGTGTCTACAAAGGGCAACACGAGCTTATGACACGCGCTTACTGGAAATTCCTCGTTCATGGGGAATAATTATTGCAAGCCCCAATTCGTAACAGGAAGGAGGTTCAGCGAGTTACGCGGACCCCTCGGCTAGAGAGGACACGTTGATTCCTTCAGTGTAGCGCGCGTGCGGTCCAGAACATCTAAAGGTACATTTATACTAGAGATTTATATCATCATAGATATCTCAGGTATCGAGAAATAAATTTCCTTGCAAGTTTACGTACCTTTAGGGCATCACCGACCTGTTATTGCTCAATCTCGTGCGGCTGTTCTTCTAAGAAGAATTGTTTGTACACCGACAGTAAAAACCGCGCATGAAGAGGGCAGAAACCCAAACCGGCGGTTCTTTGGGATGTTGAAATACACCTAGTTAACAGGCTAGAGTCTCGTCCGTTATTTGAATTAACCAGACAAATCGCTCCACCAACTAAGAACGACCATGCACCACCACCCACCGAATCAAGGAAGATCTCGCAATCTGGAATACGAAAGGGTACCAAAAAATCGAAATGCTAGCTAGCTATAACTTATAGTAAGTAGGCCTCTGTCGCCATGATGTGTCAGAAAGTAACTCAATGGTGTTAGATTACAAAAGCATGTGTCAGACGTCTGTGGGGAGGGCGGCCCCTGCGCCCCTCTAAATCCGCAACTGAGGAGCATCAGTGCAGGAGTTCCTCGAGGCTCCGACCTTACTCCCTTCCACTACGCTGATGATACCGCTCTTGTGACTAAGTCAATACATGCCCAAGAGGTTCTAGGTGCGGTCAACCCAAGCTGTTTTCCTAACTAAACGTAGGAATTGTGTACCTAAGCAGTTGAGAGTATTTATTCGAAGCTTACTATAGCAATTGGAGGTAAAGTGTTTAGGGTTGATAATCGACAGGAAATTAATCCGTAAATGACTATACCCCCTGCTAAGATGAAATAGTTGATTATCAACCTCAAATAAATTACTCTTATACAAATCCATTATAAGGCCTCTTAGGTTTCGAATCACACATTACTTTCAGACCTGATTATTTTTTTTCTCAGTGCGTTTATCAAAGAACTTCGAACAAGGAAGGTTGTGAATTACTCTGTGGCTGATGTTCAAAATCACAAACGTCCAAGGCTAGCCCTACAATAATAAGTGCACGTACACCACCCACCACCTTTCATTGATGCTGCGTTTCTATTATATATTAATCTCGTTAGGTTAGATTTGCGCTTCCAGTGCTGGGACCCTTCCATTTGGAAAAACGATCTAAAGATCAACGGTCTGCTTGGTATGCAAGGATATCAAGTCAAGGCCAGGGTAGGAATACCGCTATCCGCCCGGAATTCCAAGAGATTTGACCTAATTTAAGAGGCAACCGGGATCCGTCCGGGAGGCGTCTTCAAAAAGTGTCAGGGGAATCTTGTGAAATGGAAGACGTACTATATGAGAAAAAGGTGTTTTGTTGCACAGTCTGCGAAAACCACAAGTTCGCAAGGTTAAAAATCGCTTCAAAAGTATTATCGAAATATGCATCGGGGTCTTGTGAACCAAGATTTGAACTTTAATTTAGATACTTGGCGATCTAAAAACTTGTAGTTTTCAACAGAGTTTTTAAGCGTTGAGTACACCCATTTTTAGGGATTGAATATATAACTCGAAAATGGCTAGCTTTTAAGGACAAGTTAATAAAAGCCTTTTTTGTTAGAAGAAACCTGGAAAAACTTGTCCGGGCAAAAATATATCAATTTATTTAAAATAAATTGGTTCTGGATTACCGTTTGTGTATATTCAATGCTTGAAATATCAGTGCAAATTAAAATTTTTAAGTTCACCAAGTATCTAAATTAGAGTAAAAACTCTGCTCTACAAAACCTTGTAGAGTATATTGAGTTCAGAATATTTTAAAGCGATTTAAACCTTGTTTTTTAGGTCAATGTTGGTTTTCTCACACGATACACCTCGATATAACGACCATGTACCAGCACATTCGCACCGTCCTGACGTATAGTTTAATCTAGTCCGGTGAAGAAATGAATCTGAGCCACTTTCCAGTGCTTTTTAATTGAGAGCCGTGTGCACCAGCAATAATCTAATAGGTAAAAATTATAAATGATTAGCTATTACTTAAAACAAGTAGTCTTGTAGTTATTGATTCATGTATATGTTAGGATGAACGTTAGTGAGTTACTGGGGACTACATGCTTTTTCTTCAGAGAGGTACCCGAATCGTGCACACCACCCTGAACTTGCAACTTGGTATTAGCAAATCCTGAATCATTCAGGATAATTAGTGATAGATTTGATGCCTCCATAGAATTTTAAGAGTCAATAACTTTATTCTATGTGTACGGAGTGAATATAACAAGTGGCCTGGAAATGAAGAGAAACAGCAAATAAGTGTTGAATTCCAAAAGAAACAAGGCCCTAAGAAAGTTACAGGTTGTATAGATGGAACACACATAGAAATCAAAATACCTGGAAATGATGAAGAAGTCTCCAAGCAGTGGTAGACTACCGAAAATTATTTATTGATATTGATGAATATTGTAGTCAGCCGATCTGCCTGCATGATGCCATAGTGCTGAGGAAATCATAACTATATAAAAAAGCAACTGAAAATAATCAATCCTTTGACAACTACTATTTGTTATTTCTAATATACATTGCCGACTTGCTTTATATAGTAGCTAACTCTACAATACAGTCATTCGCAGACGATACTCAGTTGCTCTACCATTTTGATCCACATGATCAACAAGCAGCCGTCGAGCTACAAAAAGATATTGATGTAAATTATAGCTATTCTATAAAGCACAATTTGATGGTAAATTCCTTAAAATCTAAGATCATGCTATTCTGCTCTAATACTAAACGTGAGCGCATCTTCCAAACGTTTCAGCCCAAAATTGGATCGGAACGAGAATGAGTCTAAAATACTTGGCGGCATTTTAGATACTAACTTAAGATTTAAAAGTCATGTTTCTAGCATACTACAAAAATTCTATTGAAAATTACGTGTCTTATATACAAATAGACGTGTTCTGTCATCTGCATTGCGAAAAAAAAATTAGCTGAATCCCTAATTCTCTCAATTATTAAATACTGCAGTATTCTTTACCAGAACTGTTTGGGTCAGCCCACTAAAAGACGTTGACAAGTGATTCAAAACAACTGTATCAGATTCGCGTGTGGTTTAAGAAAATATTACCATGTTAGCCATGCTTACAACACCCTTGGGTGGATGAAGCCCGACTGTTTGACTAATTTTCATTATTTGGTCTTCCTCCATAATCTGCTTGCAGCTAGTAAACCCAAGTATCTCAGAGAAAAACTTATTTTTTATAGTGAAATACATAACAAAGCTTTTAGATATACATTAAAGATTAGAAAACCTCATCACTGTACCTCGCTTTTTCAAGGCACATTTTCTTATAATGCTGCTAGTAGCTATAATAATAATATTCCTGATTATTACAAAACCATGAATCTGTCTTGTTTCCGTAAGCATGTTGGATTATACTTACAGAGCTCTACGTTATAATGTTTCATTTCTTTGTTCAATTTTTGTCAATAATACATATAAGTATTTGCATAAGTTAGTTTATGGGCACATATGTCTCATATTGTTAAGTGTAAGAATTGCTTTAGCTAATCTTCGCCATAATGAATCACACTTCTGTACCTTGGTAAATCAAGACGATATTATTATTATGATTATTATTATTACTACTATTTTTATTATTATTATTATTATTATTATTATTTGTTCATTCAATCATCTCCTCTGAGAGGGTTTGATATGCTTAGTCCAGGTTTGCACCAGAGGATGTAAGCATTTTGAAGGCAACTACCAATTTTGCAGGTTACAATGTCGAGTTTTCGCCTACCAGGACCCTAAGGACTGTTCTGCATGTCCCCAGTAAAGCGGCTTTCTGAATTTTTTTGTAAACATGTTGGTCAAGGTCTAGCTTTTCAAGACTTGTGTGTAACTTCTTATGGACCTCACCTGTGGCGCCAATAACTATCGGTACAATCATAACTGTATTTATTCCCCACATCCGCTTTATTTCTTCTGACAGTGGTAGATACTTGTTGATTTTTTCTGAGTAGGTACTTTGAAGGTTGACAGGGAGCGGAACCGCGATATCTATAATGTACGTAGTCGTGCCATAAGTTCTGTCCCATGATAATCTCATGATAAAAATGAAACAAGATAAGATATATTTATATGAAAGATATTATTTATTCGACAACATTTTTAGAATTCATAATCAAACAGTTTTATTCAAAATGTCCCCCCTTGGCCTTCACACACTGCTTCAATCTCGCGGGCCACTCATCTATCACTGCACGCACAGCTTCCAAAGGAATAGCTGCCGCTGATCGGATCAAATCCGCTTTCAGGGACTCGATATTACGGTGGGCTTTGGAGCAGGCCAACTGCTCTAGCAGGTCCCACAACTTGTAGTCTAAAGGATTGAAGTCCGGACTCCCTGAGGGCCAATCTTCCGCAGCAATGAACTCTGGCACATTGCTTTCCAGCCAGCGCTGCGTACTCTTAGCCTTGTGAGCGGGGGCGGAATCCTGCTGGTAGACCCAGTGTTGGTTGGCAAACAATGTACCACTTAAAGGCTTGACGATAGGATCCAGTATGTCGCTCTGATAGTTTGCCGCTTTTGTTTTCACGCCCTGTTTACAGAAATGGAGCTGAGTGACCCCTTCGTAGGACACCCCCCACCAAACCATGACTGACGCAGGGTGGTGGCCTCTCTCAACTCTCGAAATGATCTCCGAAGCTTCCTGTGAACTCCTTGCATACACTTTGTCATTTGTCGGTTGAATTTTTCTTCTATGGTGAAGATTTTCTCACCGGTGAACAAAATCTTTCGGAATCCCCCAGCGCGTACCTCTCCAAGAGCTCTTGGATCTTGTCGCCCTGATGTGTCGCAAGGTGGCCGTAAGTCGCTGGCCCGTACGTCTCCGGTATAAGCCCCTAGCCCTAGGTCTTGTTTAATGATGCGCGACATCGTCCGGACAGGAATCTCATTTCCCTGGATAGGATCTTCTGCTTCCGGAGTGGATTCCTTTGAATCCTGGCTTTTACGGCTTTGATGGCTGGCTGGAGTCCTTACTTGACGAGGTCTTCCGCTTCTTGGCCTGTCATCAACAGAGGACGTCTCATTGTACCGCTGACTGGTCCTAGACACAAATTTACGCGATATTTGAAGGCCGCGCTAAGAGTTCAAAAATCTGACTAGCACTGTGATTACACTTATGTAAAGCTATCACTGCAATACGGTCTCTGCCTTGCCCACTCCATCGTTATGCTTCGAGAGATCAATACAAACTGAGGTATATGTAATTACCCGAAAAGCGCTTAATCAACTGACACCACAATGTAAACATCGGACAAGTATTAACAGTCTACACTTGTTTGAAAACGAGGACAGAACTTAGGCATGACTACGTATGTTATCTTTGCTCTTTTAACGTTAGCACTATGTCAGGGATGTTATTTGGTATTGTGCGGTCTGTGATTATTTTCCTGTTCCAATACATTTTGTGTGACCCAGTCTCTTTAACTGAGAGGGGCGTGTAGCGATAGTATGGCTCAGTAGGTCCTTCATTGAGATAGCGCTTGACCAGCTTGACTGTTTTGGGGCGAGTGTGGAACAGCTTGCGATAATGTGGTCTAGGTTCTCGTCTTTATCTCCACAGATTCTACATTTGATATTGTCTATATTTCCTCCCATTATTCGCTTTCTGTAGACTTTCGTAGGCAGCACTTGGTCTTGAATAGCCATCACAAACCCCTCTGTCTCCACGAACAGATTACTGGAACGCACCCACTCTTGGGATGCTTTGGTGTCTACGGCCTGGTCTTCAATTCGCGTTCTATAGCGTCCATGTAGTGGCTTGGATTTCCACTTCTCGATCAGTTCGGGGGGCGATGACACCATCGCGGATGGATTGAGAGCTAGGTTGGCTAGGTTCAGTGGGGTAATGCCCTTATCTCTGTTGGCTAGTGCCTGATGCATTCTGCTACTTCTCGCCTTTTCCAAGAAGTATGTCCTTAGATTATCAATTTTCTGGTAATGTCTGGACCCCATACTGGGGATTCATCTTCCTCCTTCGCGCCGTGCTAAGTCTAAGCGCTCTATTGCACTTTCAGGATGATGCGCCCTATACCGACGGAATTCCTTCTTGGTACTTATATCTAGGGCTTTCAGCTCAGTATCAGTCCATTTGAGTATACCGAAGGTATAGGTAAGCGTTGACGCTGCATAGGCGTTCACTGCAACAGACGTATTTATAGCATACAATTCAGATTTAAGAATGATCCTTAATCTTCACAAGTATTCGTCGGTAGATCTTTGCTTCGACAGTTTTTGGTCTATGTCTGGTGCCTGGAGGTAGCCTAAGTATTTGTAGCGTTCATCGATTTGCATATTGATGATCTCCCCTTGCGACCCTCTTACTTTATACCCTTCTGTCCACTTACCTTTACTCATGCAACTTATGCGGCCTTTATCTAAACCAAACGTCATTTGCACATCTTTGCTAAATCTGCTCACACAATCCAACAGCGCATGTAGGTGATCTTCCTTCTCTGCAAATAATTTCAGATCATCCATATACCAAAGATGAGATAGTTGTGTACCATCCTCGACAATCTTTACGCCTTTTTCTTGACTGTTTAACAGCGATGTTAGTGGGCGTAAAGCTAGGCAAAACCATAGCGGGCTTAGACAGTCGCCCTGAAAGATCCCTCGTTTTATACTGTCTTCTCCAGCATCTATCTGCGAGTCTGGGGTGTTAAGACAGAGACGCGTTTTCCATTTGGACATTGCATAGGTCAATAGTTTCACGATATGGTTTTCTATGCCATAAAGGTGTAGCACTTCCGTTAACCATGAATGTCGAATACTATCAAATGCTTTCTGATAATCGATGTATGCAGTGAACAAGGGCGACTTCTTTTTTCTGGCACTACCCGTTATTATTTCATCGATTATCTGTTGTTCTTTACAACCTCTTGAGCCCTTACGACATCCCTTCTGTTCCTCATCCAATAAGTTATTACGTTTCAAATGAGTATGTACTTTGTCAGCCAATATAGCAGTAAGGAGTTTATACGCTGTATAAAGGCAAGTAATTGGCCTGTATTTTGCGGGATCAGCAGTATATTGTTCAGTTTTTGGCATCAGGTATGTAACTCCTGTTGTTAGAAATTCTGGGATAGTTTCCGGCCTCTCGAGGAATGTTGAGTAGCATTTCGCAAGTTGTTGGTGGGTGAAAGTAAATGCCTTTATCCAGTAATTGTGAACACCATCTGGCCCTGGAGCTCTCCAATTGGAAGTCCTACCTATTGCTTTCACTACATCATCCTTAGTTATGGTCCAAGACAGCATTGCTTGTATGGAAGTTCTAGCCTTCTCTTGCTGATACCAATGCGCTGTTCTGTGTTCTCTGGGGTTGCTCCATATACCGCTCCAGAAGTGTTTTATGTCTTCTGTGTTAGGAAATGATGTTTCTCCTTGTAGTGTACGATCTGATTCTTTGCCCACAGATTTATAAAATGCTCTCTGATTTCTATGAAATAGGATGTTTTGTTTACGACGTTGGCTGCTCTTCTTATATCTCTTCACTCTTTGAGGCTAATAGTCTCTGCTTTAAAAGGTCCAAAACTTCGACTATGGTTGGGTTTTCTTCCGATATATCGTCGCATTATTGTGTCCCCTTTCTTTTTCACTCTCTGGCTGTATGTCGGTTTTTGGTACTGCGTTAGGATAGCTATATCGCTCCTGATATTATCTATGTTCTTGCTTAGCCTCCTTTCCCAAGCTGGCTGCCTTTTAGTTCCGTTCCGACTTGTAACATCTGTAGGTCTCTGACCGTTTAGCTTTAGAACCGCGAACGCCCCAGCATAGATCATGGCGTGTAGGTCCTTAAAATCTGTTTGGTCGCTAATCTCAGCAGCGATAATTCTGTCCATTTCACGAAGGTTTTTAGCTGCCGTTGGGTTGCAAAATAGTTTAGGTAGCCGAGGCTAGAGATCTATACCGTCATAGCTCATTATAATGGCTCTAAATTCCTCCTCCAGCACTGATGGCGAATAGCTTGGCGTTTCAGTCTGAGCGTCATTTGCTTGCTCTTGACTCTGCCGTGCATTATTTACCATGCCCAATTCGGTTGCTACTTCATGCCTAATTATATCTATTCTCTCCGCTGGCAATCTGCTGTTCACAAATATAGATCTGCGCTGGTCTAGGATGTTCTGCAGTGTCTTTTGTCTTAACTGGGGAAATTTTTCTGTCACTAATTTATGCAATTCAGCACCATAAGGTTCCTGTGAAGTTTGCAATTTGGTAATTCTATAGTAGCAGCGAACCACGTACTCATTCATTTCTGTCGTCCAAGTGGTTCTCTGCCGTCTACTATGGGCTGGTAACATGGGCTGCGGCGATGCGTCCACAGCAACATTATTACCAGCATTGACCGCTTGGTGGTGTTGTGTTAGGTCATTCAGTGAAGTATTTGTATATGTGGTGATGTTGGGGGGATTTCGCTGGATGACGACCGGGTGTGACCTTCCCCTACGCTCCCTGCCGGGCCCGGACCTCGTCGCATAGCGACGAGTCCCGATTACGTCGTTACATTCCGAGGCTTCATTTTGTTCCTTCTCCATTTCTGGGTAATTTTGTTCTCTTTTTATAAGTAGGTGTAATTGTTTACCTAAAAATGTTAAAACTCAGGCGCGGAAGAGAGACAAAAACCACGCCTGGATAAATGGAAGGTGTGCTGGCCGTACTGACTATCCTTCGGTGTTAATATCAGTAGCTTAACTGTTGGGTTAAGGCCAGACGTTGCGCTGCTGGCTGTACCGTCTACGTCGTTACGGTAGCGGGTTTGAAACTGCTGGCCGCAGTCCCATTACCGGCCAGACCCCCTTATTTTTATATTTATTATTATTATTATTATTATTATTATTATTATTATTATTTCTTTTAAATTTCTCAGCTCTTGATTGTTGGTGGCTGGATTACTTTCTTCGTCAAAACCGGGGTATGCCTCACCCCTTAGGTTAGACGTTACGTTATGACCTTTCTAATAATGTGGGCTGTAACGAATATGGCTACAGTTTGAAGTTGGTAAGGGTTTAAGGTACCTGAGATTGCCTTTACACGTGCGACAAAATTCTTAAACACGGCACCTGTGGAACCTATTATAATTGGTACTATGTGCGTACGCATTTGCCACATTCTGTTTATCTCAATAGACAAATCCCGGTACTTTAGAAACTTTTCAGCCTCTTTGTCTTTCACGTTGTAATCTGATGGTACTGCAACATAAATTATAGTGCATAACTTACTTTTATGGTATTTGATAACGATATCCGGTTTGTTGGCAGCAATTGTTCGGTCTGTTATTATAGGCTGATTCCAAAGAATGGTGACATTAGTTGCAGTTACAACCTGCTGTGGTTCATGATCATACCAACGCTGTTTAACGTCAATATCGAAATCTTTGCAGATGTGTGAGTGGTGCAAGATCTTGGCAACTCTGTCGTGTCGTGTAACGTATTCGCGCTGAGCGAGGATAGAGCATGAAGACATTACGTGAGTTATGGTTTCATCGTTCTCTTTGCATATCCTACATTGGGATCGTTGTTTCTTCCCAGTATCCGGTTTGAATGGTAGTTGGTATTTAAGGCTTGATCTTGTGCCGCTGTTATGAGACTTTCTGTTTCACCCTTTACGTTTGCTCTTGTGAGCCATCTCACTGTGTCTTCTTTGCTGAGGTTATGGTGGAAGTACTCGGGTAACATATTGTCCATGCAGGGCCTTCCCTTGCCATTTCTCCCTCAGTGCCGACTGGATACATATTTTGTAGGTCACCTTTCTTTTCTGCAAGTCTGGCCCTAAGTATAGATAACTGGCGACGGAATTTTGTTGCAGTTTGTATAAGGGACTTAGTTACTGGCAGAGAGAGATCTTAATTTCGGGCAATCATCATCATTCAGTCTGGGCTGTTTTCACAGTAGTCGCTTATACTGAGTATTGCTGACTTGTAGGCTGCCTCCACTTGCTGTAGTCCCCTGCCTCCCTCTTTCCTGGAAACGTAAAGCCTGTTGGTGTCCGCGCGAGGATGTAGCATGCCATGTAATGTTAGCAGTTTACGCGTTTTTCGGTCGATTGCTTTTATTTCTTCCAATTGCCAATCGATTACGCCAAAACTATAAACAAGGACTGGCAATGCAAGTTGCCCTAGCGCGCGGATCTTATTTCTGCTGCACAGATGACTATTGAGTAGCAGCCTGAGTCTTCTAACGTATTCCTTCTTGACCTTCTGTTTGATTAGGTTATGATTTATCCGTTCTCCTTCGTCAATACCTAAATATTTATAAGTATCAGCATCTTCAATTTGATAGAACTGTGTCTCTTCCATGTGATTCTTAATTTGCAGCTTTCCTTTTCTGAATATAGCCTGCGCGCACTTATCCAGCCCAAACTTCATATGGATATCATCGCTGAATCTTCTAACTGTGTTGATTTGTTCTTCTAGATCTGTCTCATTTTTTCCAATCAGTTTCAGATCATCCATATAGAGAAGGTGGTTGACTTTGGAACCATTTAAAATGTAGCCAGCTATCATTCTATTCAGTTCAGCAGACAGAGGAATGAGTGAGATACAGAAAAGAAGAGGTGACAGGGCGTCCCCTTGGAAGATGCCTCTTCTGATATTAATTTTAGATGTGACGATCTCAGTATTTTGACCTTTAAGATGAACCGTGGTACTCCAAGAAATCATCATTCGTTTGCAAAGCTCAATGATTTTGTCGTTCACACCGAAAAGTTGCAGACCTTTTAGAATCCATGAGTGGAGAACTGAATCAAAAGCTTTCTTGTAGTCAATCCAGGCTAAAGTTAGATTTCGTTTACGTCATCTGCAGTCGTCTAAGATATACTTTGAAAGCATGAGTTGGCCTTTACATCCCTTGGATCCTTTACAGCATCCCTTCTGTTCCGGCGGCAGAATGTTGTTTTGTTCGATGTGGGCATAGATTCTTTGGTAGAGAATTGAAGTAAAATTCTTATAGATTGATGGTAGGCATGTTATCGGTCTATAGTTTCTTTCCATAGCTGTGTCTTGGTTTTTGGGTATCAGAGTGGTTTTTCCTGTGGCTAGCCAGCTAGGAAAGTATTCTGAGTTGATCAATTCATTGTATAGGCGAGCTAAATGTCGATGCGTTGCTTTCAGGGATTTGTACCAAAAATTGGGCATCATATCATGACCAGGAGCTTTCCAGTTGGCAGCTGATTGAAAACTTTCTGTGACTTCTATTTGGTCTATTTTGCACCATGTCATGCTGTAGTTGTTTTCGCATCCAAACCTGCCTATCCATTCTGCTGTTTCGTAATGTGATGGTTGCTGTTCCCACAGATCTTTCCAAAAATGCTGGACACGGTCCTTTGATGGAAGCTATACCAGCTCTATTTTTTCTTGTGATAGATTTCTGTAGAAACCCTTAGTGTTCGTTTCAAACCTCATATTTTCGGAATACTGTTGTTGCCGTTCTGTGTATCTTCGCAGTCTTTGTGCCTTTGCAGAGATCTTTTGTTTGAGCTCCTCTTTCCTTGTCTTCAGGTCTTCTATGCTCTGGATTTTGTATGCTCTGACCAAACTGTTCATTTTGCGATTACGGATATTTGTTACAGATCGCAGTTCCGAAAGCCGAGACAGGTCATTCCTTAAGTTCTGGATGTTAGCTTTTAGCCTGTCTTTCCATCCCTTACCGTTGTTTGATTTTCTATTAGTGCTCGTTGTCGCTGGTCTTTTTATGATGGTTTCAGTTATTTTTCTTGCTATGACATAAATAAGGGTATTCAACTCAAATAGGCTCAAACGGTGTTTATCCAAGAATCCTTCTAGAAATTCATTGTATTTCGATATCTCTGCCTTCAATTTGTGGTCCAACCTTAGCTTATTGAGTCTTTGTTTCGTAGTCATGCTATCCTTCAAAAGCAACTCGTACTCTCTTAAGACCTGTTCATATTCGCGGCTGCATTGTGCAGAGAAGGATTGCTCGTGCATGTTTTCTTCTTCATGTGCAACGGGGTGCACACTTGGCGAGTGAGTTTGAATCTCCTCCGCATTTGTTATCTGTGTTCCTTCATCTAAAGCGTTACCTTGCCCCTGATGATCTTTTATACTTCTTTTGATGCCGTCAATTCCGGTAGGAGATACTTTGCTATTCTTGATACAGTAGTTCACTTGATTTAAAAGCTTTTTCGCATCGATATGAGGCCTCACATTAGGGTTGGGGTTTCTCCAAAGGTGGTATACTTCTTTATAGTTTGCATGGGATGTTTGATGGCAATATAGGTGGCACCACATCACCTCCCTTAGTTCTTCTTTAGTCCATCTAATCCTTTGTCTATGTATTTGTATTGTGTTGCTAGATGGTTCTCCACACGTTTCCACTGAGGGTCCAGGATGAGAATCCTCGTTCTGGTCACCCCCAGAAGGGTCTAGGGAAGGGTTGGAATTCTGCCTGGGCGGTGCAAGATTCTGAAGCTAAGCCTCTACTTGCCTGGGGTAGCGATACGTTTGTTTTATTTGACATTGTGAGGGTTATTATTATTATTACTATCATTATTATTATTATTATTATTATTATTATTATTATTATTATTATCATTATTATTATTATTATTATTATTATTATTATTATTATTATTATTATTATTATTATTATTATTATTATTATTATTATTATTATTATTATTATTATTATTATTATTATTATTATTATTATTATTATTATTATTATTATTATTATTATTATTATTATTATTATTATTATTATGATTATTATTATTATCTAACTCGTTCACAGGCTTCCCTGGGTTAACAACGCTGGCACATCGGTTTTGAAACAAGATGGCCCGTTCGAGGATCATGTTAGAAACATCTTGTTCTAGTTGCCGCCTAAAACTCTACGGACTACACTGCATGTGTCCAACACGACCGACTTTTGCATGGGTAAGTATAATTCAAACGGTAATCCTAGTTGTTGCAGTGATGTTTTTAATTTTTTAGGTATTTCTCCAGTTGCTCCGATCACAATGGGGATGATGACTACTGTTTCCATGTCCCACATTTGGCGGATTTCATCGCTCAGGGGTAGGTGTTTATTGATTTTTTCTCCATATGTCTCTTCTAGGTTGGCTCCCAATGGCACAGCGCAGTCTACTATTTATGTTTTGTTTTCATTTTTTAGAGTGAGTACGATGTACGGTATGTTATTACTTATCGGTCTATCAGTTATAATTTTTCGATTCCAATTGAGCCGGGTTTGTTCATCTTCGCACACAGCAGGCGGCTCGTATAAATAGTATGGCACCATTTCTGTCAATCCCATGTACTTTTCACGAAGGCTTTGGTGGATTATTTTTCCGACTCTGTTGTGCCTGTCTAGGTAGGATTTCGGTGCCAACATTGAGCAACCAGCGGTGATGTGATCCAGGTATTCATCTTTTTCACCGCACACATGACATCTGATATTGTCTTGTCGTTCCCGCATTATGTTTCTTTTATATACTTTAGTTGCGATGACCTGATCTTGGATTGAAGATATGAACCCTTCTGTCTCAGCAAACAGGTTTCCAGAGCGGAGGTGGGCCGTGGACGCGAAGGTATCGATGTTATCGTTCTCGAGTAGGGCGCCGTATTTACCATGAAGTGCCTTACTCTTCCATTGTTGCAGTTGTTGCTCGGGCATGAGCTGGTCTACGCTGAGGCTGAAGTTTTGGTCTGCCAGACTTAAAGGAGTAGGTGTCACTTACTGTCTGCTTTGCTGCTGTATCATCTAGGCCTCTTGCTTGCAGATAACCAAGATATTTGTACCTTTCTCCCTCTTCCATTCCGGCGATGGTTTGCCGCTCAGCAACTTTATATCACGCGTGATGTACCCACTGGCCCTTCTCCATCCCGCTGGTCCTACATTTGTCCAGCCCAAATGACATTTTTATGTCGTGACTGAATCGGGTGACACAAGTCAGAAGGTCGTCGAGGTGTTTTTTAGACCTTGCGTAGAGCTTTAAATCATCCATGTACCAAAGGTGGCTAGTATTGTTGTCTGAGTGTGGCAGTATATAACCTTTGCGCTGCCTATTCAACACAGTTGTCAGGGGTCGCAGCGACAGACAGATCCATAGCGGACTTATTGCGTCCTCTTGGAATATTCCCCTTTCTATTGTAATGTTGCCTGCATCTACACTTTTTTGATTGGTGTTTAAAACAATTCTGATTTTCCACTGAGACAGCGTAGTTCAGTAAATTCAGTACATGGGGCTCGACTTTATAAAGCTGTAACACCTCGGTTAGCCTAGATGTTGATGACTGACCTTGAATGGTTTATACCAGAATTTTTGTATTTTATCCTGTCCAGGTGCCTTCCAATTCAAGGTCTTGTTTATAGCCTTGGTTACTTGGTCGGTTGTTACTTCCCATTCCAACATAGTCTGGAGGTTAGATGTAGACCTCTTCTCGTCAAACAGCCATCTGGTCTTGTTGTGAATCACACGGTTTCCCCAGATTGATTCCCAAAACGTTTTCGTGGCCTCTGGTGTGGCGACCTTATTTTCTTGCAGGGTTTGAGGCTCGTGATCTTCTGACTCTAAATTTTTATAAAAGCTTCTTTCGCTCCTGCTAAACTGACTATTGTGTTGACGTCTTGTGTTACTTGCCTTATACTGTCGGAGCTTTTTAGCCATAGCCTTGAGCTTTTGTTTAAGGTGATCCAGTATTTCTGTTGCTGTTGGATTTTCGAGGCTTTGTTCCGTTTCAAGAATGGCTTTGGCTTTCTTAGTGACTGAGCTGCTGGGGTTCAAGCTTTGATTTTGTGTCAGAATTCCTATGCCCCGCCTGATACTATCGATTTTACTAGTAATTCGGCTCTGCCATGCTGGCGTGACTGGGACATTTTTAACTTGTGTGTCCGTGGAGATTTTCTGCTTGTTTAGTGTTAGCACCGTTACCGCTCCACTATAAATAAGGCTGTGTAGATTTTCGATGGGTATATCAGTTGTTATTTTGGAATCCAGAATTTTGTTGATTTCACTCAATATAGATTTTGTCTTGTTATTATAAATTAGTTTGGGAAGTCTAGGTTGCATCATAGGGTCCATTCCATCATAAAGCAAATGAATCCTTTCGAATTCCAGCTCAGCAGCAGAGGGTGGTCTGTTGGCCTCCGGTACTGGGGCCACTGGTTCATCGTCAGCATTGGGGAGATCAGCAGATAAATTTATAGATAGTTCTGACGCAACTTCGCGCTTTATTTGTGTACTAATATTTGGTGGTAGGCGTCTATTTATAAATATAGATCTTCGATGGTCTATGATATTTTGTATAGTCTTATGACGAAGCATTGGAAATTTTTCAGTTGCCAGTCTATGTAGTTCTCGGCTGTATGGAGTTTTGGCGGTTTCTAGTCGGGTTAATCTGTAATAGCAGCGAACCATGAATGCATTGATTTCTTCTGTCCACATGGTTCTTTGCCTAACTGTGCCTTGTGACGTGGTGGGCATGGGCTCTGATGGCCCAGCAACACCGACATCTTGGCTTGGTACGTTTGGTGGTGGTGTACTCGACTGGGTTGGTAATCTGGTTGGTCCTTGTTCATTGCCGCGGTAGGTTGCAGGTAAATCTTCAAGACGGTTCCGACCCGGCTCCTGATGCGCCAGCCCGCCTGAGTATCTCTTATTTCTCGTTTTAAGAGCATTTAAATATACACGTTCTAGGAGTGCTAACCCATAGAGCGGTGGTGCTAGTTTTTGTCCACCCCGGGTAATTTATTTCCCCGGTACCCTCCATATCTGGAGAGCGTTTCCTAATTCGCACATGGAGGCGCCCGGATGGGAGACTAGCAACTCCACACGGATTATTATTATTATTTACTTGGCGATCCTATTTTAGATAGGCTGGTACCTCCATTCAAAGATAATGGAATGTTGTCAAATCACTAAAAACAATTTAATTTTGAACTTTCATCTACAAGAATTATTGTTGGTTTATCAGAAATGCTATTCAAAAGGTTGGGACATTTTGAAAATTTAAAAATAAACATAAATGGCAACAAGTGTTTTGTGAATGTCACACGAGTAATTTGTTGTGTTTCATTCATCACTTGATAATTATATTTTATTATATTTATTGACTAACTTTTTACTAACTTGTAAATAAAAGGAACACTTAATTTTAAAATGTGTTTTATCAACATATTTCAAACCAACCATATATTAAAAAAAGATGTTTCAACAAACAAAACAATTACTTTCTTGTCCAGCAAGAAAATAAAGAAAACACTACTCACGAATAAGAGAAATTATAATCCTTAGCAATAATATATCACATGTTAACATAAGAAAATCCTCTAGAAACAAACAAAACAAATGGATTCTTCATGAAAACTCAAAAAGCACCACTCAAGAACAAATAAAAACCAAATTTTTTCGTTAGTCGTAATAGCAATTTTATCCTTCTCAACTGCTAGTTTTTCTCTTTCCAGGTCCATCTTTTCATGGTGCCTTCTCTTTTTTTCTTCTTCTCCTTGTCTTCTTTTATTGACCTCAATATTTCCTTTACCTTTCTTTTTTGATATGTTTTTATTTCCTTTTTGCTCTGTATTTACCATATTTTCACTTATACTGTCATTATGTAAATCGGTATCAAGCGGTCTTTCTATCTCAGCTGTACCACTTGACCCCTCTTCACTGGACTCTAATGATTTTGACATTTATTAGAGGGCTTGTTGCCAACCAAAAAAAAATGAAATCTACTAGGGCCTCTTCCAGTTTTATTCTTATTATCTTTAGTAGCTGTGTATGTGCGTACCAAAGACTTCCATTTTTGTTGGCACTGGGTATTCACATAATATCCCATACTAATAAGTTCATTGGCAATATTCTTATATACATGTTTTCCCTTTTATGGATGAAGTAAATCATCTTGATACTTAATAACTTTCCATACCTCGTATCAGTGCAAATATTTCCTTATACTGCAACATTTTATGTTGGAGGTTTTCTTTCGGTTCTTCAGATGCAGAGTTTGTTTGATTATCAGGTTGCTTCTATTAAAACTGTTGCATAAGTGCTTCCTTTAGAATGGTTTAGTTAACAATAAAAAGCTCTAACAATAAAAATGTGAAACACATTTGGCCTTTATTTTCAGAAGCCTTGTCAGACCATGCAATTGATGTCTGATGATGGTTTTAGAATGGCACAACACATCAGAGGTCTGAATTTTTATTATAAAGCTCCTGTGTAGATGACTCGAATTCATATTCTAGTTTAGTCATTGAAAATTACTTTCAAAGTGTCTAGTTATAGATGAAGCCACGTACAAGCCGCTATGAACTTGCCTTCTTGCGCTCTTTCGTAATCTTCATTACTTAGGCATACTTCGAATGTCTTCTAACTCTGGGTCATATATTACCACTTTTTCTCCCTCTGTTGTCTGATACCGATATAATATTTTAATGAGACGTTAATACAAAAATGGTGAAAAAACATCAACTGACAATCTTGACACATTGTTTGTCATTTTCGTTATCTCCGCTATTTCGCACCGTTTAACACTGAATAAAAAGCTGGTGTATGAGGGGGCAGGGGATTTAAAAATGAGTAGCTCGGGTGCATGACACTAGAGCACTGGAACGGCATTGACAGATGGTGGGCAGCTCCGAGTTACTCCGAGTAACACAAATGAGGCACTGGATAGCGGCTCTGTTGTGTCTGCTAAATCATTAACACATTAACATCTGAGCGTTTGTCACGGTCAATCAGCTCGTGCATCCGGTGATCGATCACGCAATCGATGAACGTAGTAGAATCACTCACTAAAAGCACACATGATTTCTTCGAGTTTAACTTCAAAGACCTGAGTTGCTCCGACTTTTATGAATTTCTGTTAGAAAATAAAGCCATGCTAAACTTCATCATATAAGTCTTACATTTGGTTATACTATAATGTTATTGTAGATAAATAAAGACGTCTACTACTACTATTATTATTAATATTTTTAGTATCGAGTTACATCTTTTTGCGTGTACACTTCTGAGTAAAATAAGTAATTGGCGTAACTATGTAGTTATACGTTTACATAATAACAAATCCATGAATCATGTGGAAATTTTCAAGTGCCAACTTCTCTTAACAGCATTGTAAATTGAACATCATTGACTTAACGCTAATTTACTTATAAATATAAACATCGTAAATTGCAAGACCGCAGAGTATATCAACCGTGAACTACCTATGAATGCGTTGATTGAACGTATTGTAAATGGTTCGTTAAAATTTTTCTTTAAATCGATCAAATCTCAAGCTTTGATTATCTACTATGTATGTATGACAAAACAAAACTATAAAAAAATAAATTGCATACAACTGATTAGTTGTGTTATACAGGGTGATTATCCTTATAATATTGAAGAATCATAACTCTACACAAAACTTCTCTATTGAAATCGGACAACACAAAATTGACCACTGCAAGAGCGAAAACAGCAAGCTTTCTGTTGGGAGTGTATCCCAGTTCGCGTTTGACAGCCGGTTCACCACTGTGGCCGCTAGATGTCGTCGATTCTGGCAGTATAGTGGCATCAACACATCTCTTCAACCAGAACAGCTGCCGGTCCAAAGCTAGGTTATTTATTTATGTCTAAAAAGTACTTTGTACAATGCCCAGATAAGACCTAGCACTGCTTACATGTCTGGGGTTCTGTCGTCCCGACTACATTGTTCATACTCGATTCTGTTCAGAGGGCTCTTCGACTAAACAATGACACTTTTCTGACGGATAGTCTCGGAACCCTTCCACACCGACATAAGTCTGAAAATAAAGAAACAACAGCACGCATATTTTTTGATCTCAGTCGTGCATTCGATACAGTTAATCACTCTTGTTGTTGAATAAGTTGGAACAGTATGGAATAAGGGGGTGCGCGTATAATTGGATTAAAACGTACCTACAGGATAGGATGCAATCAGTAAAAATCACTAATAACTTTCAATCATATAAATCTGATGCCAAGATAGTATCAACAGGGGTGCCTTAAGGGAGCACTTTAGGACCTTTGTTATTCATTTTGTTTGTCAACGATATTTCGACTTCTTGTCCTGGCGTATTCAAAACACTTTTTGCAGATGATACTACATTCAGTACTCATGCTTCCTATCCTCACTCATTGGGTACACTTACAAATAATGCTTTCTGTCAAATGAGAAATTATTGTAACTCCAATGGCCTTATCTTAAACTCACAAAAAACTGATGTAGTTCTATTCAGAAATATAGATTTAAATTTCAGCCTACGTGTTTATGGTGAGGGATATAACTTAAGACAGAACAACTACACAAAATTCCTTGGTATTTATTTAGATACTAAGCTAACCTTTGGTAAACATATTGAGTGTTTGATCAAGCGATTGTCAACCCAATCATTCATTATATGGCAGCTTCGACGTCACGTAAGTACTGAAATATTAAAGCTTTACTACTTCGCTCACGTCCATTCCACACTAAGCTATTGTATTGTTGCTTGGGGTGGTAGTAACAGGGTTGGTGAATTATTTATAGTACAAAAAAGGATTATCATAACCATGTTGCTTAAAAACTCCAGGCATTCATGCAGAAAATTATTCAGTTACCTGAAGATCATGACAGTATACTCCTTGTATGTTTATAAGTTTGTCGTTTATGTTAAAGAAAATTACGAATGCTATGTCTCCAGAAATGATGTGACTATCAGGTCTGGTTATAACCTCCGTACAAACCACAATGTAGTTATACCTACTCACAGCCTTGCCTCTATCTCCAAAGGAGCTTCTGTCATGCCTGTGAGATTGTTTAATCACTTACCCGTGTCGATTAAGGGCATAGTATCTATTTCAGTCTTCAAACGCAAAGTACGAGATTTGTTGCTATATCCATTTTACTCTGTTGACGAGTACCTCAACCATCAATTTTAATTTACATTTTATCGTGCTCTTGTCGTGCTGTTTATGTACTCTAATATTGTTAGATATCCTATATGTTTTTAATAATGTGACGTGATTTATTTATGTAAATTTAAGATGCGGAAGTATATACATATATAGATATACATATCTATATGTATATTCAACCCATTCAGTGAAATGTTTATTTATTTATGACACTTTCCCATACTTGTTTGTACAAGTCGAATGGAAATATATTATTATTATTATTACTTCCCCGCCAGTGAGTGTGAGAAGTAAAATTACCCTCGTACACGTCATGTAACTGCAAAAAAAAGCATAATTAATTTTAAAAATTGGATACTAATGCTAATTTCTTGTCCACCATCTAAGTGCGTATCCAGTAAAATAATTATGCGCAAGCCGTGTAAACACCCTATACAAACATTGCAAACGGTCGAATGCCATCAGTAAATCCCCAGATAATTACTAATCCATGCTTCTGGGATGACACCGGCGCGGCGTCATCGACCAATATCCGAGTAGGCCTTGACATTACTCTGCAATATTTTTGTGAAAGTATAAATACACCTGTCTGAGGAAAAACCATCCATCTTCTGGCGAAAAGTGCTCACGAAATTGCGCTATTTTCTGATGAGTTACATCGTTTACAAGTGTAGTGTCAGCCGTTTTGCAATATGAAGTTGAGGATCTGCCTTCTGGTGAGCGTTCAGTGAAAGTGAAATTGATTGAATATACAGGGTGTTAACAAAGTAGCTGGCCGAACTTCATGAGTTATTCTAAGAAAAAAGTTTATACAGGGTGTTCGAAACGCCTGTTTCATCTTTTTAAGGGGTGATAACACTGGTGAACAAAATTAAAATAATATTTTGTAACATGGACAAAACAAGGTCGTTATTATCTAAACGTACCCAAAAAGCAGGAAATAGCATTCGATTTTTTCTATCACCCATGGTTTTCTTGCAATAAGGCATTTTGTTTGCTGCTTATACTCGTAAAATATAAGGATATGTGTGTAAGAGTACTAATAAACACTCGAATAAACGTTAATCTCAGGATGTTGTTGTCGTTATTTTACGGCGATTTGTTGCTCCTGAAGTATCTCTTAACAATGTCCAGCAATAATCAGCAAACAAATTCACACTCCATTTGCCTTGATACCGTTTTTCTATAGCAGAAATGTCTTGACGGAACCGTTCACCATGTTCATCACTTACCGCGCCTAAATTTCCCGGAAAAAAATTGAGATGAGAATCTAAAAAGTGAATTGTTAGAGACATGTTACATCCCATTCCTTTATAAGCATTAATTAGTTCACTCACAATATCTTTATAATTGTCGGCCTTCACATTGCCTAAAAAATTTGCAGTAATTGACTAAAAGTATTCCAAGCTCGTAATTCAGTTTAATTTAGAGAACTGTCAAATACATCATACTCCATGATTTTCCGTATTTGTGGACTCACAAATATGCCCTCTTTAATTTTTGCTTCACTAAAGTCTCGGAAATGTTTTGTTTTAAACGCAGAAACCCTCTTTCATTTCGATTCATAGATTTCACAAAATTTTTCATCAGTCCCAACTTAATATGCAAAGGTGGAAGCAACACATTTTTGGGATTATGAGCAATGTCTTTGAGGCGAGATAATACTTGACGTAGTGGCCATTACTACTGTTCATAATGACGATCTCGCGCACGACTGTCCAATTCACAAAGAAAACAACAATATTTGTTATATCCCAGTTGCATTTCCAAGAAGAAAGGGTATTACCTTTAAATCTGCACATATGGCCCATCCATATTCATTATAACGGATATGTTCTCACAGAACTCGCATATTTTTATATTATGATTCCTTGATATGAGCTGCGTGCGCTATAGGTACAGATGGATATTTATTACCGATATGTACCAATACCGCTTTTAAACTAAGCTTAGAGGAATCAATGAACAGGCGCCAATCATTTGGATCATGTTTCTCTCCTAATGCGTCAAAGAAATTGTTGACATCGGAGCAATATATCAACTCCCTTTTTTGACGGAAACAGTGTCTGAGGTCTTGTTGCCGATTTCGTTAAAAAGTAATGTTGATATCACCGTGGAGAAGATTCCATCCTTTTAATATTGACGCTAAAAGTTGACTGGGATTTTGACAGATTTAATTCTCGAACTAAGTGATCAAGTTGTGCCCTGTGTGATCAAATGCGGCGCTGTTGAATATCCTGGCAGGTCAAACGAAGGATTGGAAATTTTTACGCTTTCTGTACCATCACTTTCAGAATCAGTGGATTCGACCTTTTCTTCCAAAGATTAAGATTCCGGTAAAACCGGGACAGAAAGTTCATCACTATGCTTAACGGGCCGCAAAGCTGATGGTAAATTAAAATACTTAACTCTATGTTTCGATTTTGATGCAATACTTCTAATGTTTGTGAGGCAAAAATAGCAATCAGTTGTATGGTCTCTTGGTTCTCTCCAAACCATTGGTACCGCAAAGGGCATTTTACTATTGTCGCCTCCCAACCAACCTGTTAACAACGTTACACAAGTCTTCATATATGAGTGGTCCATAGTTTATCTTGGTCGCCAACTTTAATTCCAAAATAAGGTTCGCATGCCTTCAACACAAGGGGAGTAAAAGTACGTTTCTGGGATTTAAAAGTTAGCTCTCCTCACACATAACAAAAAATGTTCGCACTATTTACACAATTTCTAGGCATTGTCCATAAAGCTAGTCTCGGTCACAATAAACTAAAAACAACACACCGTTTTAACAAAAGTTAACAGTACTCAGAACATCTCAGTACTCTTCAAGACAGAAAACGTAACTGACTCGGCTGCTATTAGTCTACTAATAAACGCAATATGCTCTCTAAACATAGAGCTCGCATATAATAAACAGGAATAGACAGGTCTTAACATTTTACACCATGTGAAGAAATGCAGCAATATGAGATGTTACGTATTGTAATTCATAAAAGTAGATGTTACCGAATATCTGTGGGTGATAAAAAAATTCTGTTTTTAGATTTGATTTAAGGGTCTCAAAATACATAAGATACACCCAAAAATTGTCATGTCACAAATCCTGTGTTTATCAGTTTGATACACCCCATTTGGTAGATTTGGCCAAAATCATGTTGTCTTAAACCATCGTTTGTTCAATATCGAGAAGAGCATATCCCTCGATTTGTTTATTTTCATCATTTATCTTAATGTATAGTCTCTCTATACAAATATTTTTCCAAGTTATCGAAATATCGCGTACACTTTTCAAAAGTAAAGTTGGCTTACTGAATGTTTAGATTTAGCAGTGCTTTGCGACTTTTCCAACGAATCTGTGGAAAAATGGTAGTGTAGTTTAAAATCAACGAAAAAACTTCTGCTCTTCTGTATGGTGCCATATGAAGCAACATAACCATATTTTTTCCTTAATGACCCAATCTATTAGATCAAGCAGAATGACATTGAAGTTACAAAAAACACTTTTCGTGAAACAAAGTACTTGACAGTGGCAAAACTATTAATTGACCGATAACAAATAAAAATTTGCATTCGGTTATCGAATATAATGAATATTTTTGTCACTGTTAAGTGCTTTGTTTCACGAAAAGTGGATTTTATGCTTTTTGTAATTTCGAGGATGTTTTGCTTGATCTAATATTTTGGGTTATTATTGGAAAAGTCATGGTTGTATCCCCTTGTATGGCATACCATAAGGAAATCAGAGATGAAGAAAGTTTTTTCATAGATTTTAAATTACACCGTTGCCAGATTAGGCAAACCAACTTTATTTTTAATAACGTTTATGCGATATTTCCGTAAGTTGGAAACCGTATAGGGAGACCATACATTAACATGACTGATAATAATGAGAGAACAAAGGAGTTGCTCTTCGTTGTTAATCGAGCGTTTATCGCATGATTTTATTTTTTTTCTAGAATTCCATAAAATTGTAACACAAATACGGTTCGACTTTGTACTAAGGTAGATGTAGTATTACCCCTTTAAAAGATGGCACCGATCTTCTGAACACCTGTGTATGTACAGGGTGGCCGATATGTAACTGACTGGCTTGTATCTTGAACATTTCTGAAATGGAATAAAATACGTCCATGTTTTCATCTTAATCTTTTATTGACACTTAGAAATTATGTATGAAAAATAATATCAGACAAATGTCCGCCTCTAGAAGCCGCGCAAACCTGAGCCCTATTGATTACATTTTCCATCACTTTTTGGTAGGTTTTTTTTATTGTTCTTCAGCTGCTCTACAATATTTCTTTGTTGGCATAAACCCTATTTTACAAAAATCCCCAAAAAAGAGTCAGCAGCCGTTAAACCAGGTGGCCTTGGTGACCAGTTGGCATCACCAAATCGAGAAATTAAACGTCCCGGAAATATTGTTGGCAAAAGATTCATTGTTTCCCTAGCTGTATGACAAGTTGCTCCCTCCTGCTGGAACCACATGTTTTGCAGGTTAAATTGTTGGATTTGAGGAGCCAGAAATGTTTGCACCATATCACGGTAGCGCCCTCCAGTGATAGTAAGATAATTACATGCAGCGTCTTCAAAAAAGTAAGGTCCAATGACACCTCCATACCAGACACGGCACCGAACTGTGACTCGGCGAGGATGTAATGGTCGTTGATGGATGACACAAGGGTTCGCTAATGCCCAGATACGACAATTCTGCTTATTTACAAATCCGTTCATATCGAAGTGGGCTTCATCGCACATTATCAGTTGTCGGTAAAAATCGTTATTTTGGATATTAAGCTGCAATATTGCATGATTCTATTGTCAATGACTTTCATGGTCACTAGGCTAGATATTGTGTTAACTGAATTTTATATGGCCGCAAATTCAAGTCTTTTTTTAAAATAGTACATAATGAGGTGCGACGAACAAAAAGTTCTTGAGAATGATGTCTCTCTCGATATTTTCCGGAGTTCGATCTTGGCAAGACTTCACCTGTTTGTTTAAATTTTCGCAAAAACTGACGAATGGTGTTGACACTGGGCAAATTATTTCCACCGAAGTTTCCGAATCGTTGCAACAGTAGATTCATTATATATGATGAATTGGACAAATGTGCTTTAAACAACTAATACGGTGCCACCTACTGAAATGCGTATATCAAAAATGGCGCGCAATTTAAATCAGTCAGTTATATATTGGCCACCCTGTACAAAAGGTGTGCCATTTAAAATTTGAAATTTGTATCGGCTATGAAAAGGAAACTATTATTTCTTACAAATTTCTGGTTTTGTCAGAAATGTGGAACTGTGACGTCTAACAATGAAATACAGTTCCTTCAGATTCCCAAGTATCCGACAGCATCGATAATCCAATTTTTTATTTTAGTATTTTTCTGATGGTTTGCTCTTGGATCTCCTGAACAGCAACTTCGATTCCATGTTTTAAAGCATCAACTGTGTCAGCATATCAATAAAAGTTAGTTCTTATCCCGTTAGGCGAAGCACGTTAATATTTTGGGATATAATGCTCAATGAGGCACTTAACTCATAAAGCCGACTAGCCAACATTTATTTGATGTATTCACGGGACTACAAAGTGCAAACGATAAATTTCGACAGAATGAAAAAGTACCAAATAAGGTGAAATGTCGCAATTTTTTGGTGTAAGTATATCAATACACTTTCACTCCCGGTAATTCTACGCACTTATCAGACATATTTCGAACATAAAAGCGGTCAGAACGATAAAGATGATTCTGCCACGCGTCCTGCAACTGCTGTCTGGCTTCATAAGAGTCCAATCAAAGTCAGCCAATCTAGTAAATATCCTCTATCCAGGATATAAGGTCTACGGCGCTGTCTTATTTCGATAGTGTCTAACCTGTGCTGGACAAATAATAATGATAATAATAATATTAAAAACGTTTATTGAGGAACAACGCAAAAGGAGAGAGTATTGTATAAACATTTTTCAGCCCTTCCGTAAACATTAATGGAGAAAAATAGATAAATTAGTTGCGAAATAATAGATTAATATAATATAGTTAAGTAACATAGCGAACACATTACAGCAGATATATAAAAGTACATTCTAGACAACTGTATTAGGCAATGGACAAGTAAATAACTAGAGAAAAATGTACATACCACTGAAACAGTACGTCGTATTAATACACACCCTTGTGCTTGTTAAGAAGATATAGCCTGTAGTATTTTTTCAACCTCTGAAAGGAATTTTCCTGAAATAGTTTAGCCTCCCTGTTCAAAATAGTTGGAGCCATGTAGCTATAACTACTTTTAAACTTGCCTGACGAATGCTTAGGAATAACATATAAATTTGAGTTTCTCGAATTTAAATTACGGCAGAAAGCTGTGTTAAATTGTTATAAAGTTATAATGCTTTTTCTTATTTAGATAGCTTATACAACATCGTATTGTATTGCAATTCGGCCTTTGAATCATATTTCAGATAACCCAAATTATTGTAATATGGTGATATATGTTCAAATCTGCTGATAGTGTTGTAACTTTACAGTAAATAACAGTTTTGTAGAACCTGAACCCTGTGTTTCAAGTTAGCAGTTAAATATATGTAATAAACAGTTCAACCCTATCCCAGGTTACATATTATAACAGCATGGACAATTTTCCATTTTAAATCGGCAGATTGAATATATCCAAAGGCTTCTAAACTTGAAGTTATAGCTACTAATTTTACTGGTTAACTGAGATTCAAATGCTAGATGGCTGTTTAATAATCCGTAAATTTTTGACATTGTCTGCTATATCAATAACCGACTTGTACGGACCATTCACTCAGATCACATAGATATTTGAGGATGCTGGTTAGATCTGCTGTGTCCTTTCTCTAGATAGTTCTTGATTGAGCTTCACTATTTGCTTCCTATTTGTTAAGTAACTTGTAATCCGCTGTAACGCTGTTGCTTCCAAAATTATGATAAACCAAGTCGAACGATTTACTAAGATCGAGTAATATCAGTAATGTCACTTCTGAGTTATCGATGGACTCTGTCATATCGTTAGTTATTTTCATCAACGCTGAAGTGGTGCTGTGATGCTTTCTAAAACCTGATTGAACTTCAGGTCGAGTATTACTGATATTTATATGACATAACCATTCTGCTTCAACATTTTTTTTCAATAAGCTTGGAAATAGTTTGAAGTATGTCTATTCATTGCTCGGATGTCATTTAGTTGTGTCGCTGTAGCTACTTTGGCTAACAGTAGAACAATCGAGCGTTTTCATAGGTTCGGCATGATTGACGAGTTGAAAGAACTATTGATTATATGGCATACATCGTGCTTGATGTAAGGGAATATAATTTCTAACATGGGCAAGTTGATGCCATCAATAGGGTTTGCATTAGACTTGATTAATTCTAAAACTTTCTCCACCTCTTCAACAGATACAACGACAAACCCATTCATAATTAAACTTTGGCATTCGTTACTGAGAAAATAATTTATTGTATTTTTGGACGTGTCAACACCTGCCAATGACGGGATTAAATGATCATTAATGCTATTAGGTTCACATATTGATTTACTAATCTCGAATCTTAGCTTACTAGGCACATTCAGATTAGACAGACATTGCCACAGTTTTGCCGAGGAGTTCCTATATATCCTGATTTTGTATTGGATGAAAGATTTCTTTTCATTCCTCATGGCAAGTGATACCTAGTTTCGCAAATCCTTGTAATACTCTAGATAAACTGAGTTATTTCCCCTACAGTACCTGCGATAGGCTTTCCACTTCAGTCGAATCATTGCTTTGATTGTGTGTGTTACATAAGGTTGGCAATAATTCTTCTTCAAGACAACTGTTTTTAGTGGAGCATGTTTGTTATACAGCTGAATTATGGCATCATTCAGCCATTTTAGTTGCTCGTTAATATTACTGAAACTATCGACGTCTTTCAAGTTGACATTAGCAGCATCCTGTAGTAGGTCATCCATACTGACAGTAGAGAAAGATTTGTATGTTATGATTTTTGAATCGACTTTAGGTGACGGAAGATCTAAGCTACACTGGACTAGACGATGATCAGACATGTCGAGCATATCAAGGGTGTTAAAGTTCACACTGTATGCTTAAACCAGATACCGTTGTTGGTTCCGTGACAGCTTGTTGCACATCAAAACAGTCCAAAATGAGATTTAGTTGCCTGTATCCAAATCCTTTATGAACTAATGACGGCGTTGCATGGAAGTGCTGTCAACCTAACGCCATTTTTTTCTACAACGATCACAATGAATATGGGCATCCCGGATAGCCCTTCCCCGCTTTTCTTCAATTTTTAATCGCCGATAGCTATCTCCCCACTGAGACGAATATGTCCCTAAGTCTCCCACTCTTTTCGATTAACTGCATAACCGGTTGAACTTGGTTCGGTTAACCGGTGCAGGTTGAAGTTAGTGAAGAAATAACCGGATAACCCAATACCGGTTTTTTATCAATAAAACCTCTCATCCCTAACTATTTATCAGTCCACTGCACTGGGCGAACCAGAAATGCATTGGTCAATGGGGTTCAGTTTTTAAACCAATTGAACTTTATAAGCTTCCATACCGAGGTGGTCATGAAAAGTTCTTCTAAGAGAAGTGCGACAAATGTTCAGTTCCTGATAACAATGTAAATTTGATGTTGATGGGTGCTCATGCTCATGCAATTTAACCACAATTTGGTGGTGCTACCGGCAAAGTTCAATATGGGGGTCTTAGGAGCAAAACACACCACTGTTTATCATGATCTCCATGGTAAATCGAACCCCGGATTATTATTTTCTGAACAAATCGGTAATTCACCCAAACAAGAACCATATTTCAAGGATATATGTCACGACACGTATCACATTTTCATCAAAGCTCTTCCGTATTATATACCTATTTAGGATCATTTTATTAAATAATGGATACCAGTAAAAATGCGTGAAATGGATTTAAATAAGGGTTGCGAGCAAAGGTCAATAATAAATTCAGAACAAACAGAAAACACGACATAGTCCATGATCGCAACCGCTCGGAAAAATATTCTGTTTCGGTTTTTTGCATAACCCCTACTAATATAACAATTCCTACTTTCATACTAAATATTATAAATGAGAAAGTGTGAATGTTTGCCAGCCAATCACACCAAGATGGCTGAACGCTAAACGGCAAGGCAATTATTTCAAAAAATTGGTAAAATCTTAACTGCACTAGGTAGCCACTGGTGTGCTACCATAATCTATCTAACCTGTATATTCTTATTTCTATAATTTTCTAAAACACAGGTAACAAGCTTATAGATGTTTAAGTTCAGTACTATTTGATATTTTAGAAAAGTGTATACTATTAAAATCAGCTCCGATAGTTTAGGATGGTATCCATTTTCTAAACAAAACGTTTTATCTGAGTGACTCGAAAGAAAGTTATAGAAGGACTTATTTTGATTATAGTTCGTGATAGTGTCAACTTCATTTGAAGCTCAAATTTGGCATGATCGACAAATTAATTCTGTTATCCTAAGACCCTTTTTACCAAAAAATGCGCGGTTGCCTTTTTTCGGGGTGGTCGGGTATTTCAAGGACACCCTGTAAATATTGGCAAGTTCGACGATCAGTTCGGGGATAAGACCATGTCTATAACTTGCTTCCGGTATAAACTAGTAAGTGTACATATTTTCACGTCTCTTCGTGTTGTGGTTCAGACGTGATGCTGACAGATTGGATAGACATTCATATTATATTAAAGTAAGTATTGGATTTCCTTTTCCGAAATTAATTCCTTCAAACTACAGCAAGCGAAGCCGTGGGTATAGGCTAGTCTTATTCATAAAGGGTAAGCTCCTTGATGAATCTGCATCTTGCTAGGTACAAAATTGCATAAAAAATTACTCAATTTTCAAAATATTCCAACAATTTTCGACTTACTTCCTACACCACTGGCGATATAGAGAGTGTTCGAAAAATAGACGAAGATATTTCAGAGGGTGATTCCTTGTTAAAAAAATATGAAAAAAGCTCCTACAAGCATGGGTCCTGAAATGCGGAGATTTCAAGATACCGGGTGATAGATTTGATAATATAATATCATAAAAATATTTACTTGATTCTGTTGAAATTTGGGAATATTTTTTGTTGTATTAAGAGGCTAATTTAGCCATAAATTGATCAAAATCACTAGGTCCAGTGGCATCCCAGGTGCACATCAACGAATATTATTTACAAAAAAATGTACGTCACTGCCGTTTTTGTAACCTTAATATTGGTAGTTTGATTAAGCATCTAAAATACAGCTTCTATGTATGTATTTTGTATCTTACTTTGTTTTCGAGAAAAAAAGTAATAAAAACCGTTTTATTCCATGTCACTGGACAAAATTGGTTCATTAATTCTTGCTAAGAACATCACAAGTGCATTGGAAATCAAAAAATCAAAAAAACTCTAGGAGATAGTGTTATTGCAACTTTAGTAATATTGCCTAATTTCAACAGAATCGAGTAAATATTTTTTAAATATTAATATTTTTTTAATTTATCATCCTGTATCTTGAAAACTCTGCATTTCTGGACCGATATTTAGATAAACTGTTTCCGTATTTTTTGACAAGGCATCACCCTCCAAAATGTCTCCGTCTATTTTCGATATACGAGTTGCGGACAACTCATTGTAGCTGGAGTCTGTTTGACTGACATGATCCATTTAATTACTTTGCGATACATGCTCGTAGTAAACTTTTTTTGACTTGTGCCGAATAGAATCCTTTATCAATTGATGTCAGCGTTGCGTCAGAAGCGCAGAGTTAACCTACTTGGCTCCATTTTTTTCATATTATTTTTTGTACTTTTAAATATTGAATTGCTTGTAATCTATCAACTTTAGAGAAAATTTCTTAAGAACTCTTTTGGTTCAGAATGCCGTGCTTTGACCGGAGCGCTAATAGCACGAGAAACCACCATTATTGACCGTAATACCTCATTGAGAAGTAGCCTTTATCCCAGATAAACTATCTAAAAGATACCGAAATAATGATGTCATTTGAAATTTCCAAAGAAGATGGGTTCGATATTTCCTCAGTATTACCGTCTCATTAGTCCGCTGTCAGCTCCTTCTAAGCTCAACGAAAGGGTGATTTATCGTCACCTTGAGAATTTTTCGTCAAATCACCATGTGATTCCTGATGTTCAATTCGGTTTTCAGTCCGAGCATAGCACCGAGCTACAGGCAGTCCGGCTGGTGGAACATGTACCCAGAGGGTTCACCCTCAGCATGAGTATTGGCATCTTACTTTTGGATGTCTCAAAAGCCGTTGACAAGATGTGACACGCGGGACTCTTCTATAAACTAATCCAAAAGGGTTTTCCGTTTTGGCTTCTAAAATTACTGAAATCCTTTCTTGAAGGATCAAAATTAACAATGTTTGGTTAACAACACGGCCAGTACGAGCTGTTGTTCCTCAGGGGTCGGTCCTAGGACCAATCCTTTATACGCTTTTTATCCATGATGTCCCTTGCCCCAGCAACTGTGAAGTCTACCTCTATGCTGACGGCACTGCGTTTGTCGCTCAGTCGTGTACTGGAGATCCGGTTCAAAATGGGTTGCAGAGTGCGGTGAACGAGGTACTAGAGTGGGCGGAACGGTGGTTGCTTAAAATTAATCATTCGAAAACGCAGGCTATTTATTGGACAAATTCTTCCCTTGATAAAGGCATGACCTGGCAGAAATATACAGTCTTGAAAACAAAATTACAAATTGCGTATCGGCAATTATATCCTTTGTTATCTAGATCCTCCAAATTGAGTGTGATAAACAAAGTTCGACTATATTAAATGATTATTAGTCCAGCCATTACTTATGCATGTGCGGCTTGGTGTTTTCTTGCGAAGACACGCATGCAAAGTCTTCAAGTTCTGCGAATCAGAACTTTGCAAACAATTTGCAACACTCCATGGTATGTCTCAAATGAGACACTACACAGATACCTTGACATTCCTTAATTGAGGGATTATGTCAAGCATCAGGCGCAGCGACGTTATAGTCAAGCGGAATCGCACCCTCTATTGCGTGACTCAGTGGACTACACAGTGCAGCAAGTTAGTAAACATTCAAGGCCACGGCTCGCGCTGTAATCAAAAATTAGCGCGAGCTTTAAGTAAACTCAAAATTACACTCTAACAAAATCTGATTCAAAATTTGCTTAGTTCACCTCAAAATTAATCGGTGTACCAAGTCAAAAATCCTAGGTGTCGCCTCTTAATCTAAACACTTCCTCCTTTTCCTTGACATTGTCTGGTGTCTGGGCAACCAGGACTGACAGATTAGACCCGATTTTACTATTGAACGGCGGGAATCAGAATTTGCGCCTATGGTACAAATTGAACCAATGAGAATGTGTATTAGTAATAGCAAAGAAACGGACCTAATGAATTTGGTCGATTTCTTTTGAGATGTCTCTCAATCTATCTAATAATTATTCAACTTGTGTAAGACGGGCCCCGAATTTCCATATTAAAATAAAAATGCTTGATAAAACACCTAGTTTAGCTACAAGAAACCTATTTTTTCATTTGTGTTCGAACACAAAAGTTGACGCAAATTCCGTCAATCAAAGATTTGTGACCTACTTAAACATGGGTCAAACTTGATATAAAATATTGACATAACTTCATTACTGAGCAATTTATTGAGATAACAGTGTCTCACTATTGCTGCACAAAATTCTATTTGATCAATTCTTTGAAGATATAAATAAAATTACACAAAGCGTAGTCTTTGACAAGCATCAAGTTAATAATCAACTTACTTGCCAACTGTTAACAGGAACTTGTCGCGTACTCTGCTGAACAGTAGAACGATTACTGACACGACTAGGCTGACATCCGTATGCACCAAATAAAGAATAAGCATTCTATTTAGGCACTCAAAGAATTTATCAAGCTACTGGGATCCCGTCGTTTTCAATAACATGCATCTTCAGTTATTTATTACTGTTACATCAATCTAAATATTGTATCAGATTTGTGTCCATGCTTTGAGTTTGGCGCAAATGCTTATTTTTCATTGGTGCGTTATCTGATCATGGCTGCTAATTTAATGTTCGGGCGTGAATTTGTGTACCACGCGCTTTTTTCGTATCTTCAAAAGTGACGTTATATCGTTTTTGATATTACACTGTTTTTTTTTGACATTATGTATGTATTTCGACAAAATGTTAACTTAGCACTAGCTGATGGACACGTTGTGAACTCGCTTTGTAGTTGTACGTGTTGCCAAAACGTAATGATGCTTCAGTTGTCAATTTCTGGCTTTGATGTGATGTAATATCTGCATCAGAGATGGCACTACTGGAGCTAACGACAATGCATAGGTGCATAGTGAGGATTTGAGTGCTGATAATGTGTTGATGATAATTCCATTGAATTCCTGTCTCAAATACACTTACTTCAGATTCAAAGCTAGAAAGTAGATGCGCTGGATATGCGTTTTTTCTTATCCATTCTGGAAACCACATATGCGAATTTGCTGAATTTCAAAAAGAGAGATATAGGAAATAATTATATTTACTGAAGACTATTGAATTACAAGTCATAAACATGCTAACAGTAATCACACACAACGCGGGCGCGGTGGTGATTTCCCGTAACTCTCCTCAAAGATTTTGAAAACACAAAAAAACGTAAAAAATAATTTGCATCTTTGAAAATAACCTGACTTCGAAAAGGACTACATATAAATAATCCGTCGGGCACAGCTAATAGATATACTTCATTGGCTGCATATTCAGTAATGATTTTCTCACACAGCAAATATCACTGATTTTATACACATGCAGACCAATGCACACAATCATCCAGATGCGATCTTGCTATTCAACCACCTCTCTTCTCAGAGATGAAAACTATAAACTACTAGACTTCACAAAATATATGCAACCAACAATGCGTGTAGACGTGTAGTTTTTGACTTTTTATAGGTTTTTTGCATAATACCCATGCGGGTCTAAGTATAACTACTCATATAGTTCTCCTTCTTGTATACTCCAGCTTTAAAAGCTAAAAAAGAAAACATTTGTACCTCGCTGCCATTGACGTCGGCACAGAGTTTGTAATTAGTGCGGGAGTTGAGGCAAAACAGCTTTTAATTTAAGGGACACTTTTTAGTAAACAGCAGCGTTGAGGGGGTGGCATATTTCTGTTAAATTAGGTGCTGCTGAGCCTTGTTAATTTGATGAACGCGCAATAAGCATTCAAATTGGATTTAAATATAAACCGTTTAAAATGAAAAATTAAAAAGAAAATGCGCAATTCTTATAAATTCTTTATTATAGTAGCATTTTCATTAGGGTGTTCAAATGAATCGGTCATTTCAAAAATCACCTACGTCAAAATTTTCCCAAAATGCTTTCTTTTGCTAGAAATGCTTCCCTCCAAATTTGCTAAATTCAAAGATGTGAGAGATTAAAAAAAATACATTCCTGGTTGGTACAGTAGGAATATTACAACAGGTGAGAAAATATAATAATAATTTTTATTTTCAGCCACTTAAATTTTATATAAATTTATTTTGTCGTTAAAAAATACAAATCAGCACCCAGATGTGCGGTACTGCGAAAATATTTTGTGACTGATGCGTCATTATATTTCTCTGTGATGTGGCTTAACGCAGGCGAGGTGATGATTTTCCGTAATGCTTGAAATCAGAAAAAACGGGAAAAACCATAACCTATGACTTTGAACGAAACCTCTCTTCAAAAAGGACAACACATGAGTAACCTGCCAAACGCACAGCTAAAAGATATACTCCTTAGGCATCATATTCAGTAATCATTTTCTCACAGACAGTGATGGGCGCATTGTATACACCATGTATTGTATACGCGTATACAATGGTGAATATACATATACGTCTAGATATACAATGTATACTAAGTGACATATAAATCCGAACACCCAGTTTAAATGGTTTTATTTTAATAAAAGTTGGTGAATGTATTTATCTTACTGTAAATAACAAGTGAAAAAATGATCAGCCTTATCAGTTGGACATTCCGGTTTTTATACTGCTTTTTTTTAATTCATTAACGCTCAAAAAATGAATATTTCAGCCGCAGTAAAGAATCAACGTTGGCGGATTTTGGTTGTTGACATCCTTTACGATCGGTTACGATGCCTAGAGTACGGAGACCTGTACGATTTCGTCAACTTAGTGAGTTTGATAGGGGCCGTATAGTGGGACTTCGGGAAGCTGGACTTTCTTTTCGGGCAATTGCAGTTAGAGTGCAAAGAAGTGTAGACACTGAGGTTAGGTGTTGTCAGGCATGGCTTCGAGAAGGCCGTACGCAAAGAGCAAGGGGCACTGGACGCCGCCGTAGAACAACAGACCGTAAAGATCGCCGCCTAAGATAATTGGCCTTAAGGGACCGTTTCTCCACTACCAGGTCCATTGCAAACGAATGGTTTGCAGAACACGGAAGACCTATTGGCATGCGAAGTGTTTACCGACGAATGAGAAGTTTTGGCTTGTTTTCATACCGGCCACACTGGGTCCTCCCTTTAACTCGAGAACACCGACGTAATCGCCTTGAGTGGTGCAGACAACGGTCACTCTGGGATCAGGAATGGAATAGTATTGTCTTTAGTGACGAGTCTCGATTTTGTTTAGGCATGCACGATGGTCGTGCCAGGGTTAGAAGGCGAGGTGGTGAAAGGAGGAATCCACAGTTTTTTGTTGAAAGACATGTTCATCACACTGTTGGAGTTATGGTTTGGGGTGCTATAGCTTATGGTTCCAGGTTACCTTTAATCTTCATCAGAGGTAACATGAACGCGCAGCGTTATATCCACGAAGTTCTAGAAACCCATCTTTTACCCTATCTTGACACCCTGGCAGATCCAACTTTCCAACAAGATAATGCCCGACCACATGTTGCAAGAGTCATAATAGACTTCTTTCAACATAATGATGTTACATTGTTACCATAGCCACCAAGGTCTCCCACTTATCCCCAATTGAGCACGTGTGGGATATGATGGGTAGGAGATTGCTCAATTGGCAACGTCCTCCTCAGACTCTAGAAGCACTTCGAGAGGAGTTGGTGGTTGCCTGGAATGAGATACCACAGGAGGACATTGACCACCTGATCAGAAGCATGTCTAGGCGCGTTGGAGAATGCGTAGCACATCAGGGTGCATCCACACATTATAACAGGTCAAAGGGCTTTAAAGCAGTGCAATCATTTTGAACTTTTTATCATTTACTTATTATGCTTCATTAAGTACTTATACAAAATTTTATTAAAATAAAACCATTTAAACTGGGTACTCGGATTTATATGTCACTTAGTATATAAAATGTGTATAATGTATGTAGCAAATCATAGTTCAACTACTTGCAATAGTGCTGGCGAAAGTTCCTTTCCCATTTATATTTCCATGTGTACGAGGAAGAGAGAGAGGGGGAGAAGCGGGCACCACTTGTGTAGAAAGAGTGCGCCACACACCACGTTGCCTGGCACAACAGTGATGAAGGCCACAGAACACAACTGTAACTTGCTGTAACGCCTTGTTTTTTACGCTCAGATACACATTTCTGTCGAATCTGTTCGGGATCAATTCCAGATCTATCCTAATGTTTCTCCGATTTTAGGTGGAACAGAAAGTTCCGGATAGATACAAATTCTGCAACATTGCATTATTGGTTTGACTGTGGTAGCAGTTTATAAATAGGTAATGAAAAAATATATAATATTTATTTATTTACGTATACAAAGATACAGTTTTAAATAAATTAAGAACAACAAATGAACCCTAGATCATCGATTTGTTTGTTCTTGGAGCCTCCAACCATATTTATTTTAAGTTGTCAGATCACTGTTTACCAACTTTCTGACGTTTGCTAATAACCCTAACCTCACTTATGCTATTCTATACATTGTCTTCAGCATTGTATCCATTGTATTCATAGTATACGTATTGTATACATCGATACGTAGACAATTAATGTATACACGTAAACGCCCATCACTGCTCCCAAAACAAATATCATGATTTTATGCTCACGCAGACCAAGGCACACAATCATCTAGATGCGATCTTGCTACTCTGCGACTTAACACATTTTCTTTCTGTCAAATCTTCTCAGAGATATACTATACTCTACAAACTATCTCAGCTTACTGCAGCCAACAAAGCAAGCTGGCAAGATGACTTGCAGCATGGTCGTTGAACATGTAGTACAGTCATTCCCCCATAGGTGTACGCTAATAGCGCTCTCAGCGAGAAAAACCGGAATGAACTATTTATACACATTCTTTATAATTGTAAGTTTTAAGGGCAAATGTGTGAAATATTTCTAGTAAGTGCAAAGAATTACTGGTATTGGGAGCATATAAATACACAAACCTCAAAATAGCCAATTAAAATAGGCATTGAAGAAGTGCCGAGATGCCGAGAACGAATTGAATGTTCTAGCGCCATCCTTGAGAGAGTAGCAGAACCAAACACGCTAACACGTTTTAAAATAAGATTTCTTATTTATGTTTTGTGTTCTGTCATTGTATCATAGATGGCGCTAGTATCAGATACCTTCTTGTACTCCGGCTATCTTCAGGCAGAATACGTTTATCAATGATGTAGACAAGGATGATTTGTTATTATTACTAGGGATGCACCAAGCACTCGGTTTGTTCCTGGTACTCGGCTTACTCAGCCTATTCTACCGAGTACGTGGTTTTGTCTAGTTTTGAATAATTCAGCCAAAAATTGTAATGTCTGAGTTCATATACATTGCCCTTCCCGATACGTTCTCCAAGAAATTAACGTTCCGGCCAAAAATGGCTAAGTTTGCAACATTTTTTGCCGGAATCAGTTGCCTCATTTAGATGATCTTTAGTGAATATCGACCATCCTTTACAGTAAATTTGTGTGATTACAACATTTTATATACAAGGTATTTTTTTTATAAAAAAATATGGTAGTCTATAGAGCAACTACTATAGGAGTTCAAATTGAAAGAACACAAATAACAATATGAAATTGATGCTGCCGCTAAGTTGAAAAGTAACAGGAATATACTTGACGAAGGGAGGAATTAAGGAGAAGCGTTTAAGACTTCATTTCAGTATTCCTGATGACTCTGACACAGCAGCGACTTTATTAGTCAATTTGACAAAAATTCAGCAGCTTGGAGCCTGCGTTGCTTATCTTCAACATAAATGTTCATTTAAGATATTGATCTGCTAAGTATCTTATAAATGTGCTTCTTTTGTAACAAGAGTGATTGAAAAGTATATCAAAAGCAATTGTAACACAAAAAAGTAATGTCAAAATTTGGTATCAAATTTACCTCAAACGCTGCTACTGCCGAATTCCACAGTGAAAAGCATGTCTGACTGTTGCAAGACAATAATTTATGTATTTGAAAAAACAACAAAACTGTAGGTAATACTTACAGTACACTACCCAGCAATGGTTCACACATGAAGGGTTGTCTAATCTGCACAACAGTGTAAAAAAATCAATATTTAGAATAAGGAGACCTTTCAAAAACGTAAACAGAATCTTAGTATCACTAACAATAGATGAAATAACTCATAGCAAATCACTCCACCGAGTACCCGGTACTAACTACATAACTATTATAACTACGCTATTTTTCCAGCAAACCGCTACGATCCTCCTAATAACCGTCCTCACATCGACGCTTGCAGCACCATCACCATGGGGACACTATGGAGGAGGACATAGAGTGACCTTGGTGAAAGCGTGGGGATACCCAGGCCACAGAGGAGGTGGATGCTGTCCGGGAGGAGGACACCATGGAAGAGGAGGAGGTTGGGGAGGCGGAGGAGGATGGGGAGGCGGTGGCGGTTGGGGAGGAGGAGGCGGAGGCGGTTGGGGAGGCGGCGGAGGATGGGGACACGGGAAATAACTGTGCTAGATGTAAATAGCATTGTGAGCTAAGAATGAAAAAATTAATAAATGTTAGGTAGTAAAAAAGAGCTTACTGTCCTTCTTAACAACCCTAGTGGAGGAGGATGCTGTCCAGGAGACGGACGTTATGAAGGAGGTTGGGGATGCCGGGGAGGATGGAAAAGAGTATTTGAAAGATGGATGTGTATGTAATGGATTAAAGTGCTTTAATTATACAGGGAGTTACAAAATGCTTTACGAGCAATTAAAGGTCAGATTAAGGATGTTACGGTATGGAAACAATGCTCATATAAACGTAATCGGTTTGATGATACGGTGTTTTTAGTACGTGTGTCGTATTGTATGTCCTTTCCACCCTGTATATTTGAGTAACATACCTTGTTTCCCCTTTTCTCGAACCAAATACATACAGTGCTTTTTAAAAAGGTCTCCACACTACTTGTTTTAAATAATACGTTCTTGCGTTTAAGTGACAGTTGAAGATGGTGTCCGGGCGACATCTTGGATCCGTTTTTTTGTGGGATGAGGGGTCGTGTGTTACCTCACTGAGGTTCTGCATTGGTGCTTGATGACCCTAAAATGTATAATCACCATCCGTAAAAATGACGTCCTGGCAAGCTGACAAGTTAAGCATTTTTGTATATTGATTCGCTTATATCTCAACATTTTTTCATCAAAATGTTATAGTATGTCATATCAGTCTTCGTCTTTTGGAATGGTCTATCTGCATTAGTAATAAAGTATGGAACATTCCATTAAAAAAGCTTGTCAAGATCTGCCATTTTTTTAAACAGAATGTCCGATTTATTATTTCACATGCAGCTATACCCAACCAAGAAAAAATATTAATATGATTATTTGTTCACAACAGGGCCTACCAATCCATCATTTTGAATGATAGTACTTTTATACGCTAGGTCAGGCTTTCCCAACCTTTTTTGGTTGAGGCTCCCCGGACTATAAATTATATTTTCATGGCCCCCTTTACTTTTTCAATAAATACAAAACACGCACATTATATAGGTACAAAGACTTTTATTTTAATTCTAATAAAGAAACTTTAAAAGTTTAAATAAACTCATAAATGTTTTTTTATCGAAAAACTTGAATAAAATAAGAGTAGATACTAATGAGACCCTTGCGATTGCATGTTCTGTACCAGTTGGTTGTTTCTAGGTTCTGTTTTTGCTAGAGCTATCATCAGGTCGCTATCGACATCAAGACGATTTCGCTGTTTAGTTTTAATTGAAACTAGAGCAGAAAAGCCTGCCTCACATAAGTAAGTTGAAGAAAAAGGAACTAGTATTCGTAAAGCAAGAGAGGCAAGTGTCGAATTAACAGGCAATCTTTTGATCCAAAATTTCTCCAATGCTAAAAGATGGAGGTCATCTTTCCTGGACGGATCAGCCTTCCCTTCTAGAAATTCTTCCTGAACTTCTTCTGGTAATTGTGACACAACGACAACAAATTTCTCACAAATAATGTCGTCTAGCCCAAATGTTTATTGTTTGATTGCCTTTTTGACTGGCGGGGATATCTATCTGTCACTCGCAGGGTTGCCAAGTCTATCGACGATAACGTCCCGTGGTGAACCTTTTACATTTGCTGGCTTTAAGTAGGAACACAATCATGGTACTTAAGACAGTTCGAGCTAGACTGATATCACTTCTTGAAGAATATTTGAAAAGTGTGAACACCATCGTGGTATGTTGTATCTTCAAATTGCAAATGAAGTATCTGAAAATTCTTACATATAGTGGACCTTCGATATAGTTTACTATCCTGAGTATGATCATCTTTGGCAGATGTGTTGTATCATCAAATTGATGAACAAATATAAGAAAGCTCTGACATACCTACGTACAGCGGATTTTTTATGAAAATTTACTAGGTATCATGATTATAACCATCTTTGGAAGATTGTTCGATCTCCTATTTATGAAAATATTTTTGGTATCATCTAACCGTTGCAATCAGTGCACAAAAACTGTGAAATATGATTTATAGCATAATCCGCTGCCCTATCAACACAAATTTAACATACAGGTCGCCTAGCCGTGGAGATCCAATGTCCGGGATAAATATCACGGCTGCAATCGATGATTTGAGCATGTCTGGTAACAACATATGAAGTGAAACTCGCTAGCTGGACAAATTTGAAGATTTTGTACAATTTCGTTGAAAAGGATGAAAGATATGTCTGATTTGGCAAATTAATGTCACAGCCAAATGGCAGTCAGTTTTTCTGGACGCTGACCAAGCAGATTGAAAAGAACTTCTCACACTGTAGTCTTCCACCACTTATGTGTCAGGATGCAACGATTGTAACCGACTCGAAGGACAAGGCGGAAGTGCTTGCCAAGATCTTTACTGCCAACTCCACCATTTACGCCTCCCAACAAAGCTTCTGGTCTGGACTTGATTTCTGCCATTGCACTGAAGAGGTGTGCAGCGGAGCTTGCTCCAGTTCTCTTCCAGATATCTTATGAATCCGGTACCTTCCCAGAAATCTGTAAATTTGCTTATGTCCAACTCACCCCAAAAAAAGGATCTGAAACCGACCCTTACAACTACAGGAATATAGCTCTGCTTTCTGTTATAAGTAATGTTATGAGAGGTGCATAAATCGCGAGCTTCTGGGCCACTTCGAAAGTCTCGGCTTGATTAGCGACAGGCAGTATGGTTTCCAGGACCAGCGATCCACAGGGGACCTCCTAGCTTACGTCAAGCGATTGTAGAGTAAACTGAACCAGCATTATGGTGAGGCTTATGTCGTTGGTCTTGATATCAGGAAAGCGTTCAATCAGCTGTGGCACTTCCATTTTATGGCCTCCCAGAAAAGCTTTGCAAATGAGTGGCTGACTTTCTCTCTGGCCGCAAGGTATCCGTCGTAATTGACGGGGTCTTCTCTTCATCCCGCGAGGTCAATGCCGGTGTTTCCAAGGGATTGGCCTTGGCTTCGATACTGTTATTCTTGCATATCAATGACCTACTTTCCTGCACGATCAACCCAATCCACAGCTTCGCTGATGACAGCACTCTGCATGCAGGAATTCAGAGTGTCAAGCCGATCTCCGCAGCTGAACTGGAAAAAAGAAGATTAGCGACTACTTCCTCCCTGACGAGAGACCTGAATGACTCGGCATACAAGTGATTTTTCTCATTTACCAAAAGGAACTAAGAAACAGTCTAGTAAGAATTCCATCTGACACACATGACACATGTGTCGAAATCAGGTTTAAGTGTTGTATGAAAGTGTTTTATTGTTTTCGATGAATTTCTAGAGCATCCAAAGGTCTGAAAAATGTTTGAAAGATTTGTAAATCCCCAGAAAATATATAAACATAACCAACAGTCAAGCGAGTCAAAAATCTTTCGAAAACAAGTATCGAGAACCACAAGCTCCAGGGGCGCGGGGGAAAGTGGAAAATCTCTGACATGTAAGGCAACTTGAAGTGACATGAGATTATAACTGAGAAAGTGGCCAAAATAGAAGCTACTGAAATCAGCCTTGTATGGTTTAAACTGTTAAATATTACCAAGCTATTCAATCGCGTTTCCTTTCAGTGAAACCAGTGTTGGACTGGTGCATATTCCAAATTCTTATAACAGAACCAATTTATATATTCATTTTTTCTTGGTGCGCATTTTGAACTAGTTTTTCACTCATTGTAGAAACATACAGAACTTGAAGCAACTCGGGCTCGTGTTGTCTTCTGCGTTGATTTCCATCTTTGAATGCAGCCGTGCTGTTTGCTCGTGGTTTACTATTATTTTTTTTTCGATGATTCATCATAGTACGGAGAGTTGTTTAATTTTGTTTTGGAAACAAATTTAGGATCAACGGTATTAACCAAGGTAGAGTATTTTAAACACAAAAACTGCGCTAGTTTTATCAGAAGAAAACACTATATCTCTGAGCCACAGAAGCAAAGCGAATCTCAGGCTTTCGATTTTCCCATCACTAGTGTGATGAAATGACAATTTGTCCCTCCTTGGATTACTTGAAATAGTGATGTGCTTTCTAGTTCGTTTCATTAAGTTGCGTTCAGTTCTAGGAACTGGTTCGTGAAAAAACTACTTTATGCAACAATACCACAAAAAATATATGTACAGAAACAGAGCAGATATTACAGTCTGTCAGTCGGGATAACTTAAAAACGATTCAGTTCATATTTTTTAACCGTTCCAATGCATTTCACTGATTGCAAATGTATTCTCCCATCACTAACATTGTGAGACACTAATTTCAAATGTCAATTCTTCTTTGGTCTATTCTCCTTGTCCAATGTTACTGTAGGCTATGTTTTGTGGTCACTTGTTGTTTTAAGCTTGTTGTGTTTTCTGTGAAAAACGGATTTTCCGTATAAAAAGTGCTCCCTCCAAGATCTTTCTTGTACAGAATTACATATTACACTGTCGTGTACACGTTAAATCTGCACTAACCCCCACCTTCAGCTAAACTGAAAAAAAAAGGATTTTACTCAGACATCAAGCGTCTTTAAAATTTTGGCTCAGTTTTATATAATTTCATAATATTTAATAAAATGAAAACATTTTAATGGCAAGCTGTCACCTCATATATTACAGTGTTTTGTTTTGAATACTTTGATGGTATTTGCTGCCAAAAATTTGATGAAGAGATCTTGAGGCTGATTGGTTATATTTTTCGAACTGTTTGGTACTCGTATTGGTGCAAAATAATGATTTGTTAGATTGTGAAATCGGCCCTCCTGCTCTAGGGTATAAAATACTCATCAGGAGCTTACAATTATTATATCGCATGACCCCACATTTGATTAAAAGAATATTGAATTGAAAGTTTTAATTGTTATTTTTACGTTAAAATATATTATTCATGCATCAATTTCATCATCCCGAATTCCATTTCGCTAACTAGATCCATTTAAAAAATAAGTAGCTGAAAATTTTATACTGAATGAAACCTTCTTTGTATCAACGTCGGTGTTGCATCCAATAACCTTCGGAATGAAGTTTGCTCTCGACCTGGCCTTACACTTCCATAGCAAATCACCTCTTTATCCGCCCGTGTAATCCTCTCAGAGAAACTTCCGGTTTTGTTCTGATGCCAGCTTTGTGTCAGAACTTCCAGAAGTTGAATTTATCATGTAGGATAGTTTTTCTAAAGTAATCTCTATCTACGAGGAAATTGCGGTTTGAACCTTGAAATTAGTTTTGAGCATTCGAATGGTTTTTTACAAGATGATATTTCTATGAAATAAGTAACAAAGATCTTCTCGACGAAGAAACGGAACTAACGACCCAATCCATACAGGTGTTACAAGCTTGCTTATCGACATGTGAAATGATTGGTGGGATGGACCGAGGTCTCTACATATCTGAAACTAAAAAAGTTCTAAATTAATTTTTTATGGATATATAGGGTGATTTGTCTAACCAGGCCAAATCTTTGATATCACATATAAAGGAATTATTGGACCGATATTGATAAGATGTTACACAATAACAAACTTACCTAGGAGTAACGTGAAACTAGCCACACGATTAAACTGGATATTGAAATGTCTGACCATGGAAACTAATGATATAGTATATGGCAAAGCTCTTGTAATATACCCAACTTTCCTTTTTCACTAATTTTTTAATGGTTTATAACTACCAACTGATGATATACAACAATAAGGATTCTGCTTAAAATATAAATGGGATTTGGTATGTAACATGAAACTAAGTTGAAACTCCACAAGGCGTAGGTCCATGTCCAGACCTGACATTCTTTTTTTCTTTCATTGTTTGATGTGCCATGTGTGCATTATGTAACTAAAACTAATGCAGGATTCTGGTGAGGAGATGTAACACATACAGTGTTATCCAAATTAAGTGTCCATCATAGGTAACTTTGTTATTAGTGAAAATACAAAGTTGTTTGAATTAGCAAACTAGTAGCATTTTTAACGCTGGTAAAAATGAGAAATAAAAAAAACAATTGAGAGTCGTTATTTTGATTTTTTTCAGTAAAATAACATTTTTTTAAATGGAAACCCCTGTATATTATATTTTTTTCTGTTATGGCATCAAATATTAAACAAAAAAGTTCATAATGACTTTTCCGCTAAAGTCAAAAATAAAGTCAAAATAACGATAAATATTTTTAATTATTTGCAGTATTATAATATTAAGACGGCTATGAAAACAACATGGCGTTCGCGATTTGACAGCATTAAGATAAGCGACAAATTGTTAAACTGGACATACTCGCAACTAGAAGGCTTTGGAAAACAATGATAAAATCAAATAATGTCAAACATTAGTGTAAATACTTGTTTATAAGCTTTATTGTGTCATTAATTTAAAGAAAAATGTTCTCCCATGAAGAAAAGTGTGATATGTTAGAATGCTATTTAGTGTGCAGAAAATCCTCCTTGAGAGCAAGAGAATACTACAGTGAATTATATCCCGCTCGCATTCAACCGTATGAACGATATTTTCTGAGACTTTATCGAAAATTTAGGGGCAACGAAAATGTTTTTGCTAAAACAAGGGCAAAAAAAGAATTCATAATAAGCGAGGCCACGGAAATTGCAGTTATTGGATATTTTGAAGCTTATCGTGAGAATTCAATAGCAGATATTCTCAAGGACTCTAATTTCAGTTATGGTACTGTTCAAAGGATTTTAAAAAAATACAAATTTATTCCGTATAAGTACCGACCAGTTCAAACGCTTTTGGGCAGGGGATCCAGAGAGAAGACTTGTTTTTTGCCATTGGTATCTTAGCTTCTGTCGCCAAAATGTCAAACGTGCCCAAAAATGTATTGAAGAACAAGGTGGTGTTTTCGAGCATCTTCTTTAAAAAAAATTGTTATTGTATTTTGTAAGATTATAAGTTGATGTTGAAAATAAAGTTTGTCGATACAATTTAATTGTTTCAGATTGGAGGCCATAACTTCAACAATTTGTAACCTAGGAGAAAAGATATTGTAAGCTTTTTTGTTTAAAATTTGATGCTTTAACAGAAAAAAATATAATATACAGGGGTTTCCATTTAAAAAAATGTTATTTTACTGAAAAAAATCAAAATAACGACTCTCAATTGTTTTTTTTTATTTCTCATTTTTACCAGCGTTAAAAATGCTACTAGTTTGCTAATTCAAACAACTTTGTATTTTCACTAATAACAAAGTTACTAACGGTGGACACTTAATTTGGATAACCCTGTATAGGATAAAACGTGGCAATGTCGATAGTTTTGAGCTGTTTACCATCCAGTGATTCTATAGCTATTTTTTGCATGTTTTGGAAATATCACTTGACGGGCGTTTCTAGTGCGGTGGATGAAACCTCCTTTGGAGGTGTGAGTGACGATACATTCAGAAATAAAAGTTTTCTGGCCCCAAACACGTCTGTAAACAAACTAACGAACCTTCGGCAATTTCGCAGATTTGGTGATGGTGACAAGTTTCCTCAAAAACAAAAAACACATTTGAAACCCAGAGCCAGACTAAGCTTATGATAATATTGTGAATTTTCACTTGCTACTTGCATCTCTAATAATACTCATGTCAAGTCGCATACAATACAACACAAGAAAAATATTTCAAATTCAATTAGCTCAAAACTACTTGTCTGGCTCAGAGGTACAGACATGTGTTAACCAGTGATACAGTTGAAAGGCGATGTAATTCCCTGCGAAGTGTCAAACACTCCTGATAATATGACTTGATAACAGACCAATGACAAATGTTGGTCAGCACCAAACAGGCATCAGAACTAGATGATGTCTAAAAGTGCTCCAATGATGAAAATGAGAATAAAACGCGCGATCCGAATTAAGTCCAGAGGCTTAACTGGAAAACAGCGGCAGCTCGGAACAGTTGCGTCTATTATCGCACCTACCCAAATAGTTGCTCGCAAGGCAGAAGCCCTTGGAACCCTTGATGGCATTGAAAAGTTTGAGGAATACAACATATGTGAGAAGTAAATTGCAGACTTTTATTAAGTATTAGACACTACAAACAAATTTACAGCTGAAAAACGTACAAAGACAAGTGGAAATAATTAAAGGCATGGAAGACAAACCCCGAAACTCAAAAGAACAAGGATCCCAAAGAAGCAATGAAAACCGTGAAGCAGAATGACAATGTCAAAGAATTAGGGGGAGCATTCAAGAACATAAAGTAGACTAAAAGCGGAAGTAAATTGAAGTAGTATTTTAGACAATTGTGGCCGATAAAGTTAAAGTAATCACTAAAACACAATGTAGAAACCCTAATAAAGGAAATTGGATCTTACAGGCTCCACCGGTAATCGCAACGTGGTTCTTGAAAGAAGGTGCTGCTTATTTGGATTTGTTAACAGTTTAAGTGAAAGACTATCTCAATTTGGCAATATGTTTTAAAAGTTCAAGCTTTGACCATGTGGCAAAGTATTGCTGGTTAGGAATGTTACCGTAAATGTGACGAAGAACATGAATCAGTAGAATGTACTGAGGATATCTTAAAATGCCCAAATTGTGTTAAAAAGAAATTGGAACCCACTAACCACTCAGCCAGAGATGCGAGAATGTGTCCAGTACACCTAAGTAAACCTGCAAGATATAGTAGCACTATCTCAACTATAACGGGGACTTTTCATAGAGAACCAAGCATACGCAAAGCTGTCTGAGAACATAAATGTTATTTATAAAAATGTGCAATCCCTTGGAAACTTGATAGGCATAATATGTTCACGTTCTAGTTCCTGTACCGATCATATTTTTTTCAAAGATCTGAATCTGAAAGTAATACACTTCTTACCATGTATGTATAATATAAACAGATAGTGATCATTTCTGTACCGTATTAGAAAAGTAGCTTTTGGGCCGTATCGTCAGTCGTTCCTACAAGATTATACAAAGCCTTTATGACCTCCTTGATTTTCATAGTATTTTCTCACTTTCACAAAGGCTGTGGTATTTTTAGATTTCTACTGTTTCGTTTCTGCGTTAGCGCTCTCCTGGTTATGATTTATTTCTGAATTGTATGAAATTTCAGGCTGATAAAATAGATGATTAAAATCAAAAGCATGATCAATTTGACGAAAATAAATATTTGTAACATAAACTCAAAATAGAGCAACTTTCTGGAAGCTATAAAGGCATCCTACAATTGTAGGAACAACTGACGGTACGGCTCTTAGGCCCGTATCGTCAGTCGTCCCTACGATTGTAGGGCGCCTTTATGGCCTCCTTGATTGTCATAGTTTTCTACTTCTCCGTGTCAGCGCTCTATTTTGAGGTTATGTCACAAACATCTATTTGCGTCAAATTGTGCTTGCTTCTGCTGACGCTGACACGGGACAAGTGTAATCTAGAAATTTTTGAAGAAGAGAAAGGAGTATGACAATCAAGGAGGCCATAAACGCGCCCTACAATTGTAGGGACCACTGACGATACGGGCTTTAGTCAAAATAAATCTATGCATGATGCTATCTCACAACAGTCTCGAAGTCGCGAAAGGCGATACCGGTTCGGGAATTTAGTAATTGTTTTAGTTTTTTGTAGCTGAAAGATTGTTAAACATATTCAAAATCGATGAAATTTAAAAAATCACCAGAAATTGCAATTTTTCAGATTATTCATAAAATCACCAGATCTGCTGAAATTTCAACAGACCTGGCAACACTGCTATAAACTTGCTTTCCTCTAAAATATGCAAAAACGTTGATAATAATATCCCATGGCTTGGAGTTTTTGTGGACGTGAAAAGGGCTTTTGATACAGTTAGCAGCAGTTTTGAGGAGAGTTGGGGTAAGAGGAGTTGTCAGTGAGTTTTTTAAGAATTACTTAAATGACAGAATACAATATGTAAATATACACGGCAGTATTAGTAAATCTCCAACTGATAAGCAACGCATTCCACAATCGACCCATTAGGACCTCTCCTAGCTAAAATCCACCTAAGTGGACTATACAATACACCAACGGTAGAGCAAATAATCAGCTTTGCGGACGACACCGTCGTTATTAAATAAATTTTATCAGGCTGAGAAGTGGGATAAATTAAACTGTGACAGTGAAAAAGACATATCAAATCTGGATTATTGATAGTCAATTACGAAAAAACTTATTTTCTGCCATTCTCGTCGAATGCAAAGTGATCACTGCCTTGTAATCTCTTAAAAATATCATCAGGGAGTGCTTCAAAAGAAATAAAATGGAAAAAAGCACTAAATATACAGACACATTATTTGAACTGTTACATAAAGTGAGGTTAGGAAAAACTTGAATTTCAAACTGATTACTGCCAAGCTAAAGTGCATAATCTCCCGCACAAGGTCATAAAAGCTAAGCAGTACCTCTCCACCAAGGTATATAATGTACTATTTACCCAATGACTTGAAGTGCAAGATTTAATTACACTGGGTATGTATTTCCATGAAATTACATTAATTAAATACTTCAAATCGTGACGCATCTCGTTTCATTCAAGTAGTTACGCCAAATTGTAATGAGTTGATTTAGGTTTCTGTGAAAAAAAATGAGCACTAATGATGCTTATTTGGGTGATACTTGTTTTCCGTGTAGGGAATAAATTACCAGAGTTTCTTCAAAACTGTCAAAAGAAAGTTTCGGTTATTCGCTTCATTGGATTTCCTGGGTTTCCTTTATCGTGTAAATTTTCCTTTGTTTTGGATCCTTTACAAGGACACCCGTATAAACTCACTTTTACTCGATATACAGGGTGACCCTTAATGATCTGCGAATATTTAAGGGTGTGAAGCTACATGAAAAATTAATGTTAGTTTGCTTTATAAACTATGGTCCAAAAATGTTTCCTTACAAAAACTCGGGGTGTTGAAGTTTTAGGAAAAAAATGGAAATTAATTAATATCTTCAGAACCGCTTCAAATATTTCACTGATACTAGGTACGTAATGGGAGTTAATAAAGTTGCATATTTTTCAATACAAAAATAATTTTTAGCTTTAACAGTGGCGTGCGTACGGGTATTGACTTCGATATTTAAAAAAACAGTACGCCAATAGTTTTTTGCCAAGTGAAAATTATTTTTGAATTCGCCGTTCAATTTAAAACAAATGATATCTCCTGAATTGTTTTTCATCGATGCGCCATTTTTGAGTAAAAAAATAGAAACCGTTCTATTGTCTAACTTGCAAAATTATTATTAATTTAATTGGGAAAATTAAACACATTAGGGATAATGAACAACAACAACTGACAACATAAACATAACATTAAAACCAACGAAATGATTACAAAAATTGTTGAAAATCGTACCCTTCACTTAGTATACATGCTTCCTACCTCCTTCTCATGGAATTGCGCACTCGTTGAAATATCCCTGGAGTGTTTTTTATTCTATCACAAGCTGCAACTATTCTTTCTCTTAATTCCTCTACAGTGTTAATGAGACTTGTGTACACTAGTATCTTAAGATAGCCCCACAAAAAGAAATCTAAACTGTTGAGGTCTGGGGACCTTGGTGGCCATTCTTGGGGCCCACCGCGGCCAATCTAACGATTTGGATAAACAGTTTGTAAATAATTGCGAACCGCTACACTGAAATGCGCTGGTGCAACCATTCTACGTGTACCGCAATTGTTTCTTATTACCAACGGAACATCATCAAGCTGCAAAGGCAACTGTTGAAGAAAATTGAGGTAAGTCTGTCCGTCAAGTCGTCCCGGCAAGAAGAAGGGGCCAATAAAGTGGTTGCCAATAATTCCTGCCCATACGTTAACCGGTGTTGGAAATGGGTTTCGGTTACCGCATAAGAATTTTCTTCTGCCCACAAGTGATTAGTGTGGAAATTCTGAATGACATTTCGAGAAAAATTAGCTTCGTCCGTGAACAGAATCATTGATTCAAATTGCGGATTTTGTGTAATTTTTTGAAGTTACCACTGACAAAAGGCCACATGGCTTGGAAAATCAATGGGAACTAATGCCTGTACTCTTAAAATATGGCAAGGATGTAACAAAAAAACCACTAAAATTCTCCAAACAATTTGATGGCAAATATTTAAGTGTCTAGCTATCTTCCTCGTGCTCATTTCAGGATGTTCTTCGACTTCGTGCAGCACTGCTTCCTCAATTTCAGGTGTTCTCACACTTTGAGGTCTACCTTCAGATGTTCCTTTTCGGACAGAACCAGTTTCAACAAGACGATGATGAATATTAGAAAAGGTTCGACTATGTGGCAAAGCACGATCGGGATATCTTTGGTGATAAATCCGTCTGGCTTGCTCACCATTACCGTCGGCAAGGCCATATACGTAATGCATTTCCGCCATTTCTGCATTTTAATAATTCACCATTATTAACAAGATTGTAAACACTAAATAATGAAAATGATGTCACAGCGAACAGATTTGAATAACAGAGACTTGTCAGATGTCAAAAGCCAGTGACATATTCCAGAGCAACTAGATATTTATTGCTAAATTGCATTCTTCAATTACTACATTAATTTTCTCGGACAATAGGACGGTTTTAATTTTTTTACTCAAAAATGGCGCATGGAAGGAAACAATTCAGGAGAGATAATCTGTATTAAATTGAACGGGAAATTCAAAAATAATTCTTATTTGGCAAAAACCATTTTCGTACCATTGTTTTCTTAAAAAATATTGAAGTCAATACCCGTGCGCACGCCACTGTTTAAGCTAAAAATTATTTTTGCATTGAAAAATATGCAACTTTATTAACTTTCACTGCGTACTAAATTTCAGTGGAATATCTGAAGCGGTTCTAAAAATATTAATTAATTTCCATTTTTTCCTAAAACTTCAACACTTTTTTTGTAAGGAAACATTTTTGGACCATAGTTTATAAAGCAAACTAACATTAATTTTTTTTTCATGTAGATTCACACCCTTAAATATTCGCATATCATTAAGGAACACCCTGTATAAAGGTTCCACTTTATAGAGTGAGTTTGAGTAGGTTAGTCGGCATTAAAAGAGCTGTGATTTAGAAGAAATAGGTATATTTTTTGCCACGACAACCAACAGTTGTGTGTTTATTTTGTTAGCCTTTTCTGGCAACTCAAAGCCTTATAGGATTCAAATTTAGTATTTGTGATGGCCATGAATGTCATGGTAGTAATTCTGTTAGGTAGATTTTTGAAATAGTGTTTGATGCTTGAAATATGCGATTTTGAAGATTAGGCGTGCTTAGGTAAATCACTCTATATTCATAAGAACTGAATTGAGAACTGGATAATTTTCAGATATGAGATGGTCCCGGGCTATCATACTCGTACCTATCATTTCACTATGTCCCATTAAGTACGCAACACGCTGTATACAGACAACACGACCAAAAGACATTGCTATCTCTGATTAAAATTTTTGCGATTATTTCTTCCAGGTTGATGGGCTCGAAGAAAAAAGTAGTAAAATATATGCACATATTTATATAATTAAGCACATGCATATATCACAAATAATAAAGATAAAGAGTCCATTTAAATTTAAATTTTGCACACCAAGTGCTGCTTGCTGTTATCTCCAGTAGACGAAAAAAAAAATACATGACAGGAAATATTACGAGTAGGTGCAGTCGGTGTGAATATAGTCATTATCGTCAGTCTTCTTTGTCTACTCATTCACTTGCAGATATGTGCGACCTTACCAAGCTATTTTGGATATTTTACGTTTTACATTCCACACTGCAGGAGTACTCATATTTTTCGCTACAGTGGCAATTCCATGAAGGATTACGGCCCGAGTATTTTCATGTGCCGTGTTCAAGTAGTGATTTTGCTGCACCATCTCTTGAGTCAGCATGTAATGCAATTAGGAAGTTTCCTGTAGTCAAAAATTAAGCTAGTATCTCTTATGAATAACAAAGGACTTTTGCTATATCTTCAAATTTGAGAAATCTGGAGCGACTTGTTATGCGCTGTAGCCCGTCGTGTTCAACTGGTCAGTTCCAATCGTGACGTCATCACCCTGACCACTGTATCGCCACGGGTGAGCGATCCGAATACTAAATTCGTGTTGCTAAGGTAGCGGATTATACTTTGATCACGCTGATAGGTCACATGTCACAGTTGTTATATACGCATTAACAGCAAGGTCAGATGATACCAAATACTAGCACAAATAATCAAGTGCCGTAATCTTTAGTTTTTGACTTCACGTTGAGATTATCGTGGAATTGCTCATTATGCTCCGTCCTATCTAGAGGCAATACACAATGCAATTGGTAAGCTTCCTGCAGACAAAAATAGGTACTGCTAAATTTAGCAAGTATCTATCTCTTATAAGTCACAGGTTCGAATCATTATGATCAAAAAGGGTTTCTATGAGCATGCGGCCACATTTGATACTTTTCGAAGTATGAGGAAAACGCGTGAAATATGCTGTTTCCGACTTGATATGCAATATTCTCCAGATATCAATTCAAAAAATCCATTTTAAATCTTGGTTTTCTTATGGTCTAATCATATTAACATTGTTCACCGAAATAATTGTAATGTCTGGTTTTATTGGTGCAAGTTGTTCAAGGGGGTATTTAAAACATGGACGCATGAAATGGGTACACCAAACTTTTTATTTGACAACAAAGAATGAGAAAAAGTGTTTTTTGAAATTCAATCGAAAGTGTTGAAAAGAACGGAAGCCCTACAAAATGAGACCACACGTAAAAAGATCCGACTAATAGCAAAAATGTTATCGCCGAAAACCGAGGAAAAATGCAGGTTCTGTCACTTGTTGGTAATGCGACGATAATTTCATGCAACTACTTGAAACCCATCAAATCCGTAGGATTCATACTTCTAAATAACAACAACAAAATTGGAGTATATCGGTCAATTAGTTTTTTGAGAATTTCTAATTATATATCCCAATATACCTGTCTTCCGGCCATCACTACTAGTTTATTGAGCAATATACAGGGTTAGTTCAGACCTTCAGACTGGGACCTCGGTTGGCCGCGTGGGTCAGAGTGTCGTGCTACTGATCAGCCGGCCGGCCGGGCCGCGAGTTCGAATCTCGCCTTCGCCATGGATGTTGTGTGTTTGTTTTAGGCAGCAGCGGTGGCCGCAGTAGTAGACTCTTCGGTCTCCTGATCAGCCGCCGTGCGCTGTGCGGGTTCGAGTCCCGTCCCAGGAGAAATGTTTCTCTTGGCCATGGATGTTGTGATTGTCCGTAGGTGGTAGATGGTCTCTGACTGTCGAACGCGGAGGTACCACCCGGCGGTTCTCGTAGGCGGAGCCAGAATGTGTGCATGTTGCATGCACACGTGTTCCCTCGCCAGAGTCCGTGTGGCGTCCCCCCTTTCCCATGTATCCCCCATAGCCCCACGGTACCCAATGGGTGCTTAGGCCTTAGGCCTTCGTGGTAGTTGGAGTATAAAAAAAAAAAGAGAGCATTTAATAGCAAAATACAGGTGTTTATCTTGACGATATGAGTCACGAACCATTCCGGAAGATAATTGCTATTTTTATGCGACAAACAAAGGTTACGTTTTTCTCTTCTAGGCAAACTCAAACATTTCGTATTTGTGAGTGATTCAACAAATGCGCTACGATAATCAAAAACATACATTACTATACACATTTTAGAACAAAGCGGATGTGTCAATCATTTTTTGTTGCGAATTACGCACAAATACGGAACGTTTGAATATGTTTAGAAGAAAAAAACGTAGCTCATCCTTTTTTGCATAAAAATAATATTTATCTTCCGGACTGGTTTGCGACTCATATCGGCAAGGTAAACTAGTGTATTGTGCTTTAAAATGTCATTTGAACTAACCCTGTATATTGCTCAATAAACTAGTAGTGATGGCCGGAAGACAGGTATTTTCGGCTTAACAATTAGAAATCATCAAAATCTACTTGACCAATCTACTCCAATTTTGATGTGGTTATGAAGATGTACGGATTCTACGAATCTGAAGAATTTCAAATCTCTGTGAGAAACCATGGTCGCATTACCAGTGCGGTTTTCGGCCATAACCTTTTTGCTATTGGTCGGACTTTTTACGTGTGGTTTCATTTCGTAGGTCTCATAAATACCTAAAAATCCTATATGAAGAGCTTCTTCGTCCCTGCCAACATATTCGATTGAATCCCAAAAAAAAAAAAACAAATTTTCTCATCCTTTGTTGTTGAATAAAAAGTTTTTCCACAAAAATTGATGTACCCATTTTATGCGTCCATGTTTTGAATACCCCCTTGAACAACTTGCAGCAATAAATCCAGACTTTACAATTATTTCGCAAACCAGGGGTATTTTCGTCTAATATATGTTAATTATTAGACTATAAAGCTGGCAACGGACGGTGGGCGATAATATAATATACGTATATATTATAGTCGTACAATACGCTATGATATTATATTATATTATGACTGCACCGGGCTACAGAATATATATTTTCATATCTTTCTAGCAGTGTTGCCGAACCTACCGATTTTTCAGCATTTCTGTGCGTAGGCTAATCTGTGGTGTACACAGTGTATTTAATTAACAAGGTATCCCCATATGTTAATCTGCCGCGCTTAAGTAAATCCTAAAATCCCCTCTTGGACTTCCCTAATATTAGCTTTCAAACTACCTATGTATGTATATAAAAATAAATATTTACAAGTTCATACCGTCGGATATATCGCAATCAGCCATGATACTCCTCCAAGATGCTTATCTAATCTCATTATTTTCATACTCGTTCGAGTCTACCTTCCATAAACATGGATGTTTTCTTACACTTTCAATAAAATACTCCATTTTGTCTATTGCGAATTCCAAAGTGCAAGAACAAATAATAAAATAGCAACATCGCGCCAAGCCGGCTAAAAGCAAGAGCGGTTCGTGGGCATTTACGGGTGACGCGACGCAAGAGGGGAATAGATATAGCGCGATACAGCGCAGAATATCGCTCGGTAAGCATAATCCCGACAGATACGTAATATATCGCTGGGATGTAAATATATCTTATAGCGTCCGTGCGTGGCGTCTCAATAGGTTTACACATATAGCGCTATTTCTGTAATTAATATGCAGGATATAATATATATTATATTATCGCTCACCGTCCGTTGCCAGCTTCATTGCTACTCAAGCGCGCGCTCAATGCTTGAGCGATAAAGAGACGCAGCTGACAGTCACTCCTATTTACAATTTATGGAGTTAGCGTTAAAAACATGACGTCAACAATGTTGACACTATATACGTACTTTCCACGCCTCCAATAAAAATTTGCTAATTGCAAAATGAAGATGGGATCAAGCGTTGAGATACGCAGGAAAAGGGAGTTTCAAAATAATTGTATTTGAATGCCTGATAATTACTGAGGTAATCTACTGGACTAGGTTTCCTTCTTATATGGCGTATCTGAGAGTTATTTTCCTGTCCACGGAAATATGTAAGTACCAACTTACAACTGCACTCCTAACCCCCAAATCCTCGCTGATTATGAATATTCGAGCTCATCCTACCTCTCTTCCTAACTCTTCTCGTGAACCGCGGTCCACCGACGCTCATTACACCCTTGCTGCTGGCTTCCTGGCCGAGGCGGTAACCGCATCAGTACGAGTATATCAGTGTGAACCCTGTTATCACGAAGTGCATCCTGCGATTGTAGGTCCTATTTGGAATTGTGTCCACATTATTCGTCGGAGCTTTATCATTTAAATTATCTGTTGTTACCGGGACCAAAAGCTTCTCAACGATAGATGGTATTTCACTAATATCAAAGATGCAACATTTACCCCCTCCCATGCCCTATAACCTGTAACAGTTTTTTTTCTGGAAAAGCTGTGGGGGCTCTGAGAGGTCAAAAAACCAAGCGTGTACAATTTTTATTATTTTAAGGCCTGTAGATCCGCAACCACTGGAGCGATTTTCAAAAACTACAAATCTTTTTCGACCAACAAACGGCGAGATTTAGCTTAAATTTATTTTATTTATTACTCTAGATGTTCATGTCGGTAGTTGATTAAGTTCTAAAGCAAGAGAGTTGAAATTCGTGATTGATACATCATATCTCATTTTTAAAGTTTTTCTCGATTACAACACTTCCTCACGGCTGGCGTAGAAAGTAAAATTGCTTATACAAATTTTGACACCATTTCTCTGGTAACGTAGAGACTCGTTAAAAGGGACCCTGTTAGGATAAGAATACCTATACAAGTGGAACTTCTTTTAATTACCGAAAAGCATCGAAAATTCCGATAGCTGTCACTCAGGAAATCGAATCGCGTGACTGATAAAATGTATTGCGCTGTGTCACGTTGTTGGTAGTGTTGGTGCGCCGTCCATCCATCGCAATAATTATCAATAGATGATTAGCATTTGAGGGCGTATTCAGCCAATTATACGAACACTACTGATAAAGTGATTAATGTGGAAACACTTAACACTATCGCGCTTGTTTCATATCCGAAGGGGAATCGACTGTGTTGCTAAAACCAACTTGGATTAAGTTGGATAATGTTGACGTTTATTTATCTATTCATTTTTTCCAGAATTTGGTAATTAACCGTTAATAGTATTTCCATTGGCGTGAAAAACAAGGTAGATGAGGTTATAAAAATTGAGGCATCCAAAAATGTATTAAAATTTGTCCTTTCGGTATGTTTATTATAGTGGTTTTAGGCTTTAATCCAGGTCCAGGTTCCCTCCTTTCATAAACGATATATAATACTTTTAACACAATCTTGATATTTTGAGTGAGTGGTGCGTTGTCAATCAGCTTAGTTCAAATGTTTCCAAAAGTCACGTGTCGTCAGCAGTAGAAATGGAAATTTTGAATACAAAATGAATGCAGTCACTACAGAGAAAAAATGCCTAGTCAAAGATCTTGGTGTATGGTGTGACACAAGTATCAGCTTCACGTATCATATCCAGCAAATTCACAATGAGAAATTACAAATTTTTCACCAGTGTAGAGTATTGCTTGTTTGTTTGGAAGCCGTATTACATATACCATAAGCACGGTGAACAGCTTTTATGTAGTAAGTTCAACTAGGGCGGTTGCCGGAATTCATAAAGCTGGGTGAGCAAATTAAAACAATTACACGTTATAAAAACATAAAATTTAATAGAAATTTGAGTTCTGGATCGCAGAATAAAAAGAAATGCAAGAAATTGGTGTTTTAAATGTCACTTGTCATTTTTGCAGTTTTATGATTCTAAGGCGGCGGTATGTTCGGTATACGCCGTATCGAAAACTTACAGAGCGCATGTATTTCAATGAGTACTTTCTGATTAGCACGGATTGTGCGGTAGCGGGGAGGGATCCGTTCGGTTTACCGCGTCTCGGCATGCTCGTCCAGGCGGCGCTCGGGATAAACCGCAAGTATACGCACATGCACTGCAAAATGGCGAAAAGCATCCCGTGTTGTTTTATTATTGGATTCAAAAGCTGTTGATATGTTTCTTTTGACATTCTATGCATAGATAAAAATTTTGTATCATTATGTGAAAGTTCTTTTTCTGCAACAAATAGTCGACAGTTAATATTATTTTCGATGTAAGGATGACGTCAATAAAGTTTTCTTTATTTACGTATACGGAGATACAAATAACACGTCAAAATATCATCATCTCTCGAAATCGAAGACGACATCTTTCCACAAAACGAGCCGTACTGCAGAATTTCATACCGAGAATATACCGAGTAATGCGTAGATGGGAGCAATGCGGTAACAGAGCATACCGCCGCCGCGGCGATACCGCACCGACATGTCAGGAAACGGCCTAAGCATATTTATTTTTTGTCTGGCTTGGATACAAATATTATCGAAGCTTTTCCATGAAAAAATTTAAGAAAGTTTTGAAATTTTGAAGTTACCTTCACATCAAATTCGAAAAAACGACCAGCCAATCATGGCTGTCTGTAGTCAGAACTGTCAAATTACCAAGGTTCACTTTAGTGGTCATAGAGACTCTCTAAAAACTCTATTATTAGTATGGTAAGATCACATTAGTCTATTGCTACGAATTGCTGATACTTTGAATGGTTAATATCATCCACCTGATTAACTTTCTTGGACCTCCCCCACAAATTCTGCACAATAAAATAGCCATTATCCTATATTTTTGAATTTTGAGATTTTCGACTCGCTAAATCTGTCGAAAGTCATGCTGAATTCAAAACGTCTTTTAGCATTCTGTTCTTCAGCGGCGAGGGCAAAAAGCAAAAGAACAACTTGATAATGCTGGTATAGTTTTGACCAACAGTATTTGTGTGCCTAAAAATATCTTGTACCTTTGATTAACGTATTCTACCTGAAGAAAATCAATCGTATAAAAATGGATTTAAATAATTCTAGCACCATCGATTATTCCTATTTTAATTGGGTATCTTCAGGTGGAACACGTTATTCAATGCTTGAAGATTAGGAATCGAAATAGACATTAGAGAGGCGTCAACAAGGTTCTAGCGCTAACAATAATAGAACCAAACACTCTACCTTTTCCAGATTCAATTTTGTATTCTGCTACTATCTCACAGATGGTGCTTGGATCATCAGCCTCAGAAAACAGAATATGGCTTTCCTTCAGTTTATAATAAGTTACCAGTGTCTATACACAAATGTGGAAGAACATTACATACCCCGGATATCATTTCAGAACTACGAGCCACCACAATAGCATCTGAACATAAAAATAAATGGCTCCACCAGGATCTTGTAGAAGCATACCATTAACGTACATTACCTGGATAGAGATACCGATATCTTCTTTCGGTATTGTGGTCGTGACACGTTTGGCTTCCAGAATTCTAGTTCGATAGTGGTGTCTGGCATCGTCTTATCGCCTTATTCTAACGTTCTGATGCCTCTATTTATGAATACGTGAAACTATTCGCCGCGAGCTTGGAATCGCCTTCCCAGAGGCGGGCTACTATATTAAAAGGACGAATAGGTCCATCAAAAAAATAAGTTGTAAGTGTTATCAATTCTACTTGAAGCGTTCTACATGTCTGTTTGGAAAATTTCGAGCTTCCCAGCAAACTTTTAAATACGTTTTAGAGTGGTCAGATGCAAAAAACGAGATTTGAATTTTTCAAAAAATAAACGGTCTTTCAATAAGGACGCAATATTTCAAGGTTCTATCAAACATGGTATTTCGTAACAAACAACTTAAATATTTATTGGATTATGGTGTATATACTTGAGAATTATGTCTGAAAAGCACATCAGGTAAACCTGCCACGGCTCCCCTGCGTTTGAAACGGAATACATGGCCTTTGAGACAACACAATCCAGGGCGCCCTGCTGTTCGAGTGCGACCTATACAAAATGTGACGCTATGTTTCGTTCACAATTTAAAAATACTTTGAAACATCCAGAAGGCTGGCTAACAAACTCAAATAAATGCAATAGTAGGTAGATTTGGTGTGCGGACTGGTTCGATTCAATTTCGGGGGGGGGGAGCTGTTAACGTTTGTTAACTGTGCTTTAATTTTGCAAACACAACAACCCGTTTTCTAATATTCTGCCGATTGTTGAAAAACTTAAATGTAGCTACATGAAGGTATGCATATTACTAGAGATTTCTTGATCATAAATATTTCGGAATATAAGGTTTGGTTGTGAAACAGACCTAAACAAGTAAGCTGCATATAATCCTTAATGATATTATTAATCACCTAGAAGTTTTTTGTTATCGTTTTTTACCAGCAAAAAAGCTTCCTCTAGAGAAAAGATTAAATTACTTATGCTCAGTTTAAGGTCAAAACAGAAAAGCTGTTGTACACCACTAGGATGCCAAATTCCCTCTTCAATTTGATTTCTGAGCTTTAAAGTTTCCTATTTTATTAGTACTTTGGCGAAGCAATAAGGGAGCTTTTGAATTTTGTAAATAGCAAGACATTTATCTTGTACTTTTTAGTTTTCTCCGTTTTTATTGGTAGCACTGTTTTGAATCAGCATAAACTTCAACAATTCCAGAGAAACCCATCTTATCTAAATGAGTTTTTGTTGTTTGCAGTGCACATAATTGCTAACTAATTGTATATTCATCATCAGCTCGTTTAAAAACACCTAGAGATCAACAACAACAGAACTGGCAAATTATTTGATCGATTTAACCTTAGTCTGGCAAAATAAGTGATTTCATAGAAGTACTCGTATTGCTAAAACCTGGTAATTGGGAGGTACATTCAATTTTGCAATTATCAGTTAGTCGAAGTACGATTATTTTTAAATTATTGGCTGATGTGATGTGATGTGATGATTTTCTGATGAATGAGTTGACATGATACAAATAGATATAAGGGAAAACAAAGGAGTCCGTTGTCTGGCCGAATCAAACCACATAAACGTGTTTATTGTACGACGTTTCGGTGGCATTTTTCAAGTACAACAACAATTAATGACATTAAATTATAGGTATTTCGTATGGTTTGTTATTGGATCTCAAATACGCAAATGTCTTACTTCGCGATCTCATGGATAAATTGCACAAAAGTTAGCCGGTATGTTGCGACAATGGTTCTGGGAGGTTCTTTTCGCATTCTCGGAGGGTCCTTAGCATTTTCGGGACGATGGAAAAGGATGACAATGACGTGCCTGATAGATTAAAAAAAACGACAGATATCCTCATGATCGCTTGTCGCCGTGGGAGGCTGGACGTCCTTTAGGAAGTCGGAATGCGTACCCCCGGCGGTCCTGTGCTTTGCTACTTCTATGCGGCGCTATCTTAAAATTGCAATGACGGCTGCGCGCAATTTAAGCATGTTGCTCGACCGTTTAGATTGTTGTGGTACCACATTGTATAGGAGTGTGAAAAGGAGCAAAACAAACGAACTGTCACCTAGAAGACAGATTGACAAAATATACTGTCATCAGAATTGTCATTTGTACATGAAAAATTGCCACTATGGCAACCGAAGCGACGTCAAGACGCACATGAAGAATTAATGTTGTCATGATTCATTTTTATCTTTCTGAAATAAAATATAGTGTAAAAATAACAAGAACTTTATTTTTGCTAAATATATTGGTATACCGTAAGTGCTCGCTTTTTTCCTGTGAAGGGCATATCCTCCAAGATAACAACCATATACCGGGTGATTCTCTAGGGTGGCTCATCCCTATAACTTTTTTATTACTAAAGATAGAAAAACGAAATTCAACGGTTGCATATTATAGAAGAATTTACATCTTTTGACATATTCACTTACTTTGACGTACTTCCCGTTTGACCGGAAACGACTCCAACTGCCGACTTTTAAATGGAACACCCTATATATTGTTACTGACTCAGATCCAGAATGACATTCTAAACTCAAAAACGCCCCACTTGTCAATATTTGACTAGTAATGTTATTTTATTTCAATTTTTATTTTTCTATCTAGAATGCCATGGATCTTGTAAATCGCTTAATTTTTTATCAAGTAACATGGGAAAAATACAATTTTGAGGCGAGCAACCTTCGTTTTAAAGAATTTTTAAAAGTTGCAAGCAGTAGTTTTTTCACTGTACTTGATTCTTTCTAATAGAAGGGGGATAGCTCGTCGGCTTTTTTTATGATACCATTTTCTTACGAAAAATTTGACACAACACACTCTTCTTTTATTTTTACTATTTTTCTGAATAATTGTAAAAAAACGATCATACATAACAACAAATATCACGTATCTGCTTTCAGTAATATCTATGCACTAAGTCCTATTATTCTAGTTATCCGTGACAAACAATTGAAGGTGTTGCTTTCGAAATACAAAATCTGCAACGAACCGGAAGAAAATGCGAATAACATTATCGTCAGTCAAGAAAAAGGAATAGACGTGTTGGCCTACGTCGCGTCGGAGTAAACTATACAAATGAATTGAGTACATATCCTATCATTACTAAAGGGTGGGCCACTCGTTGGTTTCTTTTTTAAATTGGTATTAAAACTACACTCTTCAATAACATGTAACTTTCGATACTTTATTCAAAACAATACACCTTCCGATTAGTTATGAAAAACAATTTCAGTTAAATGGCTGCCGCGTCTGGCCTGGCAGTAGTCTATCCTTAACCCAATTTTGAAGCCCATTTTCGATAGTTTGTGGGTCTATTTCATCAATAGCTAGACGGACATTTTTCTTGAAAGTACCAGTTGTTTGAGGATCGTTAGTGTAACTGCGGTCCTTAACAGTACCCCATAGGAACTAATCAATGGGCGTCGAATCACAGCTGCGAGCTGGCCAATGAACGTCTCCAAAACGGCTGATAACGCGATGACCGAACTTAGTGTGTAAAAAATTGATTGTTTCAGGGCTGGTGTGACATGCTGCGCCATCCTGCGGAACCCGAGAGTGTGCAAGTGCATGTCGTCTGATAGTGACCACATAAAACTCAACATGTCTCTATAGCATTCCCCGTTTACCGTCACGCTGTTATCATCTTGAAAAAGGTAGGAACCAATAATCCCACCACTCCAGAAGCCACACCAAACAGTTACATTTTTTGGTGCATTGGCTTTTCTATAACATGTGGATTTTCAGAACCCCAAACCCTATAGTTCTGCGCAAATTGCACCTTGTAAGAAAATAATCCGATGTCGTTATGCAATATTTTCGGCACAGAAGTGCGACTGCTGCCCACTTGTGCTTTGTGACGAGTTGACATTCTTGCGTTTTCACAGGCACACAGCGGCAATATTTTCGGCTGTAGTTACGGGTCGAATACGCTCATACCTTCTGTTATCCACATGCAGGTCAGGTTCACGAACCTTCACGAATTTTCGTTTACCAGTCGCGTAGGGAGCGTCATTCCGACCAAATCATCTTCTCAATTTTCGCAAAGCTTCAGCTACTTTGAAAATAGTTTTTCAATATTTCTCGCCTTTGTTCAAGATTAAAATGATCCATTGCTCACAGCGGACGTTTGATACAATATATCTGTCAATATGTTTAGCATGGAAGTGTGACCGACTGTTTTAATAATACCAACTTGAAAAAACCAACTGGTGGCGCACCCATAAAACAAATAATCAGATTCAAAAATGTGTCTCTAAGGTTCCAAGTGTTCAAAATAGCATCTTTCTTGATCACGACAAAGTTCAACTTCATCAGTTGTTGCTTGCACCATATCGAATAACTGTTCCGCAGGATGCTCCGCCCTTACTTTATGTTCCAATTCTTCACGACTAGCTGACGTAGTTCTATACACATGATTTTTAATTGTCCTTCAAAGAAAACATCTAGCGGAGTAAGATCTGATGATCTAAAATATGAAAAATAAATCAGACGTTCTAAAAAAATATGATATCTTAAAGATGTACCTCGGAGGCCATTGAATAAGTCCATTAGTGCCAATCCACTTTTCTGAGAGAATTGTGAGGTGGAGCCCCGTCTTGTTGAAAATAGATATCAACTGGGTTAGCCAGTGCAAGTCTTCAATGGAATCACTTATTTCATTACTTAGAAACTCTTTCCGCAGTAAGTTGTCCATCGAAAAAGTTTTTCTCCGATAATACCCATCCAGCAGTTGAAACCAAATTGATCTTGAAAATTTCCTTTGCTTATGATCAGTAACCTATTATTCAGATTGAACATACCCAAGTTGGTAAACCGCCTTTCGTCTGAATAAATAATTTTAAATGGAAAACTTACATCTTCTCTACATTTTGTCAAAAACCAATTGCAATAAGTTAATCTTCGGCTGTGGTCGTCAAAGTAAAGATGTTGGTGTAATTGGTACTTGAATGATTGATAATTATATTTGTGAAGAATTTTCCAAGCAAATGAATAACTTATCTTATTCTAAAACAATTTGCCGAATTGTCGCTGAACAATTTACTTCAACATAGGTCAACACGTCTATTTCTTTCTTTTCTCTTAGTAGCTAATTACCAAAAACCCATAGTATGTTATATATATATATCTTTTTTTTTCTTCTTTTGAATTGGTTAACCTAAATATGCAATAAAATTTTAGACATTCCATTTAAAAAATCACACTTTTTGATATGTAGGTCGAAATTGGGACACCCTGTATAATGGCCAATATTTCAGAAATGTGCCCTCAAACGTAATGTATAACATCCCATAAATAGATTTTCCCAAAATGTATTTGTTTATGAGTAATATTCCGTCCCCACATGGATGGGCCACACTGTATATACATATATGGGGTGTCCCATTTAATTTAAAAATCGGAAGTTGATGTCGTTTCCGGTCAAACCGGAAGTATGTCAAGGTAAGTGAATATGTCAAAACATGTAAATTCATCTATAGTACGAGTACGCAACCCCCAAGTTACGTTTTTTTATCTTTAAAAGTGAAAAAGTTATAGGGGTGATACACCTTGGAGGATCACCCGGTATATAGTATACTGTGAATAGCAAATCGGGAGATTGGAAGTTAAGTTACTGGCTGAGTCTCTGTATTGGGTAGGCATTATCGAACCAGTGTTGTCATTTGTACAACATACGGTTAACCAGCTGTGAAATGCTAGTGGTAACTTACTTTGTGACATTTGCGCCTGCAACTTGTTGCATTGGAAACAGACCTTTAGCACAACCTCTGAGAGGCAGTGTACTCATGCACTAATATCCATAATTGCCAGATGACCTTTTCCAGATCTGTATTACAGCTCGCTGGCCGGTCCGGCGTCGTGTTACAAATCACACTAACTTGATTGATAGGTACCGTGCAATGATAGTGATACAGCTGGTAGTCTATGTATACATTATTGATTGCACGTGCAGTGATACACCGAATCATGGTTTCATTACTGTTTTTGCTGGGTGCAGCTTCCAGTCCAACTTTTTACGATCCACGCCTACCAGCGAGGAAGTGTTATATTCGCGAAGAATTTTGAAAGTACGTACATCACAAAAAACCATGATACTCTTTTCCGTTTGTCTAAATGATTGTCGGTCTCTCCGCAAATCCTTAGCCCGCTTGGAAAGCACTGCTCGGATTTGGATGATTATTCCATATAAGGTTATTACTATGCCAGGAACGAATAATCTTTGTAGTTTTTGAAAATCGGTCCAGTGTCGGCAGAGAAAACGTCAAAAGCGAAAAAATGAGAATCGCTCACAACTCGTTTTCTGAAGTTTCACAAGATCCTGATTACTTTTGGAAAATTCTTAGGTGAGGGGTGGTGATTGTAGGGGGGTGGGAGAGAGTGCATCAACACTTTATGGCTGCAGTATATTTATAAACTTGTAACATCGGTAATTATATGCTCTTATGAGGCACATTTTACACATACAGGGTGTTGATTTGGAAACTTACCACCCCGGATTTATCAAATACCACTGATTAAAAGAAAAAACGCCGAGACACGTCAAAAGATTTGTCAAGGGGGACAACTTTTTAACCAAAAACTACTCCACCCCCTTCCACCCTCGGCCCCCCTGGATCTTTACCTTAAAAATTTAAAATGACAAGGGCATCGAGTAATACATTGTCAATCAAAGCCCTTTATTTTGACGTTCGATTTTTCAAAATCAGTGAATTCGTTTTTAAGAAAATTAGAAAAATCTTTATTTATCTTAATTTGTTCAGATAGAAAACAAAAACATACGAAAACATCACTTTTTATTATCAATAAGTATTCAAAATGTTGCCCGTTAGGGTTTGACAAATCTACTCGTATATAATTTAAAACGGAAACCACCAACATAAAAAGCAATTCGGAGGATTAGACGTGGCAACAACCAAATAACAACCCGAATTTCCGCATTCTTTTCATCAACACAGATATCCTGGGCGATCTGTATTTATTGTTATACCTGTTTAGTTATTTGCTGCTAAGGGGAAGAGAAAATTTAATTTGCTATCATTTACCTTTGTGACAATATCGGGATAGTGAAAATTAATTTATTGATTCAGATTTTACTTCCAAAATGGTTTACACACTAGCCGGAGAAGTGGAGATGTTTCTAATGTATGGTGCCCAAAATCAAAGTGCTCGGCAAACTCCGTCACGTTTAACGTTAGACATCCGGGGAAGATAACTTCGCATAGGTATGTTGTGGACCTTGTTACTAAATTTACTCAAACTTTATCTGTTGCAAAGAAAAAACGGATGAAGCCGTTCAAGTTGAAGTTTTGGTCATTTTAGACTAAATCCTAATACTTCAATATGTAAAATTGTTACTGCGAGTGACATTTTATTCGGCTCTGTACACACAGTTAATAAGCTCCATAAATTTAGAGATAACCGTAGATGATTTTGATAGGCGAGTTGAGTTTTGTGAACAAATGACTGCAGCGACAAATGATAATACCATTCATCTAAAGAATATCTGCTTCAGTGATGAATGCACATTTTATCTAAATGGATTTGTCAATAAGCATAACTGCAGATATTGGAGCAATGAAAATCCTCATGTTTTAGATGAAGTGCATACCCAGTACCCCCAAGAAATGAATGTAAGGGCAGGCATTTTAGAAAACAAAGTTATTGGGCCATTGTTTATTAATGGAAATTTGTATGGAGACATTTATTTGGATATGTTGAAAAATACCACCAATCCGCTAATCACTGAAACCATTGAAAAAAAATCGAAGAGGATGGAAAGCCTATACTTTATGAGCTGAAATATATTTCCAGCAAGACGGCTCTCCTCCTCATTATGCTTTTCCGATTCGGCAATGGCCAGACAACGAGTTTCTCAACCCACTGGACAGCTGTAGACCAGTATTTAAAGATAATAAAATTTTAACCGTCATTATTGATCTACGAGTCATGCTTATTTGTTAAAGAACACACAGATTTATTCCTCTAGCTCAGTGAAATGTATGCCTACAATACCTACTAGATATAATACCCATATTCATATTCAAAATTTTAACCTTAGTGCTTATAAAAAGAGTCCGATGTATTTATGTAGTGCCATGTATAATAAATTGGCTTTAGATATTCAGCAGATTACCAGCTTATCTTTGTTCAAAAGTAAGCTTCGGAACCTCTTAATAAATAAGGCATTTTATGGTACCAATGAATTTTTGAGCGGGTAACACCTTATTTTTATATGAGTTTCTGTATCCCAATTCTTTCATGTCATGTATTAGCTATCCACATCTTTTCTTTTATTGTGACCTTTTGTATCCTATTTACAGGCTCACACAAATAAAGCATTCTATCTATCTATCTACGCAAAATTGTTGGTGCGACTGGTATTTTATCAGGCTCTGTACACACAGTTGCTACACTCCATAAATTTCATTCAAAATGAAAATATTGCAAGAATTAACCAAGGATGATTTCGATAGGCGCGTTGTTAGTTTTGTAAACAAATGACTGCAGCGATTAATGATAATACCATTCATGTAAAGAACATCTTCAGTGATGAATGCACATTTTATCTAAATGGATTTGTTAATAAGCATAACTGCAGATATTGGAGCAATGAAAATCCTCATGTTTTAGAAGAAGGGCATGCCCAGCAACCACAAAAAATTAATGTAAGGGCAGGCACTTTAGAAAACAAAGTTATTGGGCCATTGCTTATTAATGGAAATTTGTATGAGACATTTATTTGGATATGTTGAAAAATACCACCAATCCGCTAATCACTGAAACCATTGAAAAAAAAAATCGAAGAGGATCGAAAACCTATACTTTATGAGCTGAAATATATTTCCAGCAAGACGGCGCTCCTTCTGACTATGTTCTTTCTTCCGGTTCGGCAATGGCTAGACGATGAGATTCCAGATAAATGGATAGGGCGAAGAGGGCCTGTAGAATGGTCTGCTAGATCTCCTGATTTGACATCATTAAACTTTTTTCTATGAAGCCATTTGAAATCTATTGTGATTACTCCCCAACCTGAAAGTTTGGATGAATTTCGTCAACGCACCATTAAAGCTGCCATGATATACCACAACGTTTTTTTGAAAATGTCCGTCAGGAATTTGAACATCGCCTATCTTTTGGTCAATAACGGACAACATTCTTGACACTTATTGAAATAAAAAGTGACATTTTCGTGTGTTTTTGTTTTCTATCTGAACAAATTAAAATAAATACAGATTTTTCTAATTTTCTTGAAAACGAATCGACCGATTCCAAAAAATCAAACGTCAAAATAAAGGATTTAAAAGACGTTTCAAACCAATTATTACTCGATACCCCTTATCATTTAAAATTTTCAAGACCATGGGTGGCAGAGGGTGAAAGAGAGTGAAGTAGCTTTTGGTTAAAAAATTGCCCCCCTTGACAAATATTTTGACGTGTTTCGGCGTTTTTTCTTTTAATCAGTGGTTTTCGCTAAATCCGTGGTGGGAAGTTTTCAAATGAAGACCCCGACGATTTATCCACCTGGAAAGAGGTCAACGATGCCCTGGCGGTATAACCGTTGCGACTACCAGAGCAATATGGTTTGTTGAACATATAATAAATAACCAGTTTTTTTCAAATATGAAGATACTTTGTGGAACGAAGAATCTCATCCATTTTTAGTACTTTTTTCTCAACAAATAATGCCAAGGCGTATGAAAGTTATATTCGATGATTTTAAAAAACTAAACTAACAATAGTTTTCTCGAACTATATTTATTATATGACATGACCAGCTGCAATGGTTTTCATAGCCGACCAATAATAAACCTACCCGCACTTCAAAAAGTTGAATCGGATGTTTATGCTCTTCTATGGCCTTATGCAAGAACCTGGATTATCATAGCCGGCAAACAATAAAGATACCAGAGCGTGCAAACGTTGATTCAGATTGTATTCATGATGCAGACACAAAGTCTTCTTGTCTAGAATTTCGTGGGAAGTACAAGATCGACCTGCTAACGGGATTTTTGATTTGTAGTGCACTTTGCATTCAATTCTTATGTACCTGTACTAGGGTTGTCCAATAATAATAAGGTTTTTCCAGCAGTGGAAAAGATCTAACAATGGTGTTATAGCTTCAGTGCGATTCCTAAAGCTGGAGACGTTTAAGCCTCGTGATTTGTACTTTTTACGCCGACTGGCGAGGCAGTATTGTAACTACCAAAAATTTAGAAATTGAGATATTATGTTTTTTGGATGTTATATGACGAAAACCCATATCACTCATTTCCGTCGGTCAGTCTGTCGGTCTGTCCACTAATCCTATAACCCCCTATAACTTGAAAAGTACCGCTTGGCTTTCGATGAAAGGTTTTTGTATTTGAAAATCGGTTCAACAGCGGCGGAGCTAGAGGCAAAAACACGGAACCAATAAAATCGTTCAGACTCCTGATCATTTTTACAAAATTTGTTTCAGGGTTTGAAACTTGGGGGTTGGCGTTACGTGCACGGCGCGACTCTGCATAGTCGTTGAGGCCCCTGCCGACTGTTGTCAATGGGTAACAAACGCCAACTGGCTAGAATACTTTATATATTCTAACAATATTTGGATATTAGGAGTACGTACCACTTCAGCGTTCTGCGATGCTTTTGTAAATGATGACTAAACTGTTTTTCTATCTATTCATACGTTTTTCTGAATTTTAAGATTCTCGATTTCACCTAATCTTGGATTTGTGTTACTCCATCTATGATGGTTCTGTGAATATTTCGTCAAATACTTATGACACATTGATGTACAGATATAACTGAGAATCACGTACTTGTGTGATGCAGATATGTTCAGGCAACAAAAAACTTGTGAACTGAAGCTTGAATGTTATCGCAAGTTCAATATTTCGATCGTTTAAGTAGTCGCAGATTTTTGAAACTGATTCAGATGCGGCGGAACTGCGGACAAAAAAAACCGCTGTTACGTTTCAGAAATTCCTGCTCATTTCTGGGTATTGCTTGGAGGGCATGAAAACCGTAGGTTGGAAGCTGCATGCGGTAAATGGTTGTAAATTGTTGCATGTTTGTGTCACTGAAAGTGACACTATGTACCTTAGACATAACTCACATGTTTTCCCTTACATCTGCCATTGAAATAGAAATATGATAAAATTTGCTTTGAAGACCTTGACAAGTAGAGGTCGAAGATTAATCGTACCTAAGTGAACCTAACTAATCACGATTCTATCTCGCCCGTTGAAACGATTTGCCTTTGAAACCCTCAACGACGGCGTGGGAAAGACAGGGTCAATCTTCTTGATGCCATTTTTTATTGATGAGAATCCACAGTAGATAACCTGTAGGCAGAGAGGTGGAAGGTATCAAATTAAGATAGATACGGGAGATGCCATCGACGACGAGGCAACAGTGCTGTTATATTTGCCGATTTTCCTCTAGTTTGTACCTTTTGGTATTTTCTGGGCATTTTAATGATAATGCTAATGGCAAACAACAATTCCAGCTTTTACAGCTTATACAACCTACTCAAATGGCATTTATGTCACGACAAACAAACAAACATGGATTCTCGGTAATACTAGTATTGATCAGTAGACTAGGTGAGGGATAGTACGGCAGTATAAAAGAGTGAGTATTAGGTAAATATCTGAATATGGTGTGATTATATGCTTTGATTCCAACTGACCCACCTGAGATTGAGAATGAACAGCATAATTGATAGAAGAAAGTTATTGTGGAACTAGTGAAAAAAAATGGAAGCTAAGAAAGTGAATGGAACTACAATTTCTACAAGCTCAATTTTAGGCTTTGCAATGTTTCTATCCGTTAGCTTTTTTGTTCCACTGGTTCCTTCAAGTTCTTTCAAACATAACTTTTAACTGCTTTTCCTGCTTCTAACTTTTGTCAATAAATACAAATACGCCAAAAACTGTAGTAGAACCAAAGAGTAGTTATATCAAGAGAAGATAGTTAAACAAGGCGAATAAATTAGAGGCAGATAAGAGATATAGTATAACCAAAAACATGGCGGCCACAAAACAGCTGATGCTGTTTTTATATAAGTGCTATGCTCCCAGATAAATATAATCTTTTCTGGATGAATTTCTTGTTCATCCAAAGCACAGTGCTGTACCTTGACTAACAAGAAGCGCCCTAGCGCTCATCCGATTTCGATGGAAGGCCGAGTTCTATCATAGAGCCGCTCATTTCACCGGTCGAGGTCAGGATCTCGGTGATCTGGAAAAGCTACGGTATTTGCTTAGGGCTCAGAAGTACTTTTCTCAAGATGATCTCCTGAATCTGTATAAGGCCCAGATAAGACCAAGCCTTGAGTACTGCTCACATTTTTGGAGTGCTGCGCCCCGACTACATTATCCATGCTGCTCAGAAGAAGGCTGTCCGACTGATCGATGACTCTTCTCTACCGGAAAGTCTCGGGAACCTTTCGCACTGGCGACTGCCTGATTTTGGTCTGCCATCTAAACCGTGTCGATCTTTGTACATCCATAACTGACCGATTCTTTGTCTCTGGCGCATCGAGATAGTGGAACAGTCTACATGAGGAGCCGTTTTCCAGTTCTACTAACCTTAGGAAGCTTAAAAATCGGATTGACAAAGTTTTTTCAAGCTCCTCATAGCAGCCGCGGTACCTTGACATTTAGGCTTCCGCCGGCGCGGCAGCTTTGGTGTAAGAAATCACTTGTGATGAAAGTATTTTTTGTTGAAATTTACTTTTGATTGGACAATTACTCATGGTGAGGATATCTATCATTCACTTGCAGTCAACAGAAAATGCTTTTCGTTCAAAAAAGTTATAAATCACACTTTTCGCGAGTGCTCCCGCGTTATGTGAATAGAAGGTATTCTCAAAACTTGTAAGCTATCACATAGCTGTTTAACTGTTAGACCCTACGCGGAATATTACACGATTTAGTTTAGTAACAAAAGAGGAACGACAGGTTGGAATTCAAATTTTATCTAACCTCAAATTGCTTATTGTGTATTTGATATGGTGAATGCCTGGCCTGAAGACCATATGTTTACTTATTTCAAATTACTTTTTGACGTAACCAGCAGAAACCGTGAAGAATATTGAGCTCAGTACAGTTCAGTGTGAATGTAGCGTTTCTTAAACATCTTTTCTCAGTTTGGCAATACCGCCCTGGTTACCTATGAGGGGAAGTACACGGATATTTGGCAGAACGACGAGCCATCTATGAGTGCCAAACCAATGACGGTCCGTTCATAAATCGCTATTTTTTGTAAGCCAGTAGGAGTACAAGAACCATCCGCAAACTTTTTATTACATTGCGTAGTGATACTGTATGTTAAAAACTAGTCAAATCCTACGTATAATGATGATTAACAGTTTGCTATTTACCATCAAAATATGTAACATTCGACCAGTTTTTATTGTATATCAATACGCGATGTTGCAAACCAAAAATTTGCAGTCGGCTCCCCGCAGAAGGAATCCCAGATCAATGGAGCCGACCAGCGGATTATAAAGAAGTGTCTTCTCTCAAAATAACTACTCTTTGGAAGAACTCTTATTTCAGACAAAAGTTACTACATATTCCTATAAAAAACCACCTCATGGACGATCTCAGTTAGGTCTAGTACTAATAAAGGGTGTCCCAAAATTAACGCAAGATTTGAATTTGCCGCCATTTGTGCAGTGAAGTGTTGGCAACCCTGAAAAAAAGCAATTTGACAGCTAACAGTATAGGGTTATGAAAAATGGAGCGTTACACGATAGAACAACGTGTCTTCATTATTAAAGAATATTTCAAAAATAGTGAAAGCTTGGCGGCTGCAGTTCGAAAATTTCATACAAAATATGGCCGGAATAGTGTTTTAACTTCGTCAACTGTGAAGAGATTAATTGAAAAATTCATGGAGACTGGATCCGTTGGAGACGCCAAACACACTGGTCGTCCAAAAACAAGCCGTTCAAATGTGAATATCGAAGCAGTGCGTGAGAGTGTTGCGGACAATCCAGGAACCTCAATTCGACGTCGTGGACAAGAATTGCAAATGTCAAGAACCTCTCTACAGCGTATACTCACCAAAGATCTGTGTCTTCATGCTTACAAACTTCAATTAACACAACAATTGAAGCTTAATGACCATGCAGAGAGAAGAGAGTTTGTTGAATGGATTATTGAACATCAACAAATGGACCCTGATTTTTCAAGCAAAATCATCTTAAGCGATGAAGCACATTTTCATCTTGATGGCTTTGTCAATCGCCAAAATTGCCGCATTTGGGGTTCGGAGAACCCACGTGTGATTGTCGAAAAAGAAATGCACCCACAACGCGTGACTGTCTGGTGTGGATTTTGGGCTGGAGGCATAATTGGGCCATATTTTTTTGAAAATGATGCTGGTCAAGCAGTGACTGTTACTGGTGCTCGATATCGCGACATGATTACACAGTTCTTTCTGCCAAAATTGAATGATATTGATGTACCCAATATGTGGTTTCAACAAGACGGTGCCACATGTCATACAGCCCGTGAAACAATTCAATTACTGCATGAGACATTTCCCGGTCGTGTACTCTCTCGTTTCGGTGATCAAAATTGGCCTCCTAGATCGTGTGATTTAACACCATTAGACTTCTTTTTATGGGGTTATTTGAAATCACAAGTCTATGTCAACAAGCCCACAACCACCCGTGCATTAAAGGAGGAGATTCAACGCTGCATCAACGAAATTCAGCCACATTTATGCAGAAGGGTCATGGAAAATTTCGACAAAAGAGTGCGCATGTGCATGCAAAGCCGTGGAGGCCATTTGTCCGATGTGTTATTCCATACATAACCCTATCCTATGTACTTTATGAGTCAATAAAAATATAACTATTAAAAGACTAAAAATGGCATTTTCTATTTAATTCAAATCTTGCGTTAATTTTGGGACACCCTTTATATGATTGATGTCAGAACATTTTTGATAAACTGGAAAAAAACAGAAAAATGTCACATCTTTCTTTCCGACGGTCTGTTAACGTGAATGCAACAAAATCAGTGTGTTAGTATTCAATGGTTAAAGAAGCAGAATAACAAGATATATCAAATGACAGATGATTTATCAATATTGAAAAACGATTTCTATTAATCATAATAGATGTATTTCAAGATGTGGTTGATAAAAACAATAATTTTATGTTTTTGTGATTCTACATAATTCATTAAGTATCTGGACTCCGAACTTTATTCTATTAGTACCTTATGTGAACGTAGATTGAAAATACCTCATATTGGACGATGTATGAATCAATTATACAGAAGAACCTTGTTTTGGGTGAAATCCTTTCAAAAACGATTCTTAACTCTTTGAATTATAATGTTATTTGATATAAACAAACTTAGAAGATGACCTAGCTTAATTGAATAAAAGTGTATGGCATTTTACCAGATAATGATAATTATATAAAATGACTACATGAAATCCATCAAAGTGATTCTCAATTAATGAAAATTTTCCACCAGAATGAAATTTTGTACAATTATGCAGTACAGGTGGTTATAGGTACATGAAAATATGAACTGAGAAATTATGATATTTGTTAAATATATTTCGAGTATGCGGATCTGTCTGTAAAGCACAACTGATAAGCTAGATATTTCTGATAGGATAGAAGATATCTTTTTCTGCTTTTTTGTTGGCCTGTAAGTTTGTTGCTTGAAAAAGGTGAATGTGTCTGAAATCTAGGTATGGTGGTTAGACCATGATAATTGTAAGGCAAATTATTAAAAAGTCTATTATTCTAATGTAAAAAATTTATTCTACTGACACTTACATCCATCAAGCCCTAGGACACAGATGCAGCTGCGAGTCACTTGCATCCCTATTTTGTCAATGTGGGCCCTCGCTTTAAGATATCGGTCGTTTACGTTACAATTACAATCCAACCTCACAGCTAATCGGAAGTTTTCAAGTAAATAAAGTACTTTTTTTCTTTATTTTTCAATTGTTGATTTCTAACGCCATATGAAACATTTTGTTCTTACATAAGGCAAAAATCATATAATTGTAGTTGGCAGCATAATATAAAGCTCATTAAAATTATTCTGAAAATGTCTTCATGGACACATTCTTAGTTTTCCAGCAGCGTTCAAGTAATGTTGATTGAGTATTTTTTGTGGACATTTTATTGTAAGTATACTAAGGGTGGATTTCACCAGGATTGTCAAATCAACAGTCCGTTATTCTCCACCTATAGGGTAACAGTCCATCAAATACAGCGAATGAGCTTTATGTTCCAATCAAGAAATTTTAGCAACCAATAGCTATGAAATGTTGAAAACAAAATGCTGTCAGTATGAGATGACAGCTTGTCATTGAAACATCACAAGCTTATTGAATTTTAAGAAATTACATATAATTTAGTCAAAATTTAAAAAAGTGTTCGATTTTTGAATAAAATTAATGTTTTTATTTAATATTGTCGATTGTTTATTAATGTTGATATTACTTTCTTTAAGTGATAAGCGATTTTACTGATTCAACATCCCCTACCGTTTGTTTTTTCCTGTAAACCTCTTGCAGATAGCCATTAAGCACCTACTTGATGACAGGCTTTACCAAAAATTTCATAGATATTGCTCGTTTTCAAACATTCATTCATTTACTTGCTGTTCATCAGTACCATTACAGCACCGTCGATTGATATTCCCACAAAACCATTCAGGATTTTTGATATCCATAAATCCATAAAGTCAAATATTTTTTGTTTGATCTGAACAAACATCCACAGTATATTTACAGCCATTAAGAAGTACTCAAATATGTATATTTATATTCGACATGCCCCGAATTGATTTTTGTACACACAAAAGGGACAGACTGGTAGATTACCGGCATTACCTCATCACCGGACAAGCAATAAAGAAACCGAAACCTGTCTGTTCTCAAAATAAATATTTAATTAAAATGAGAGGTGAGTTCATGAGTTCAGGGGTAAAACAGAAAAATATTCACAATCAAGAATCGAAAAAGGAGTTTCCAGAATGGTTGCAAAGTACTTTGAAAGAGCGACCAGTATGCACATTGTAGAATCGTAATATAGAACTATGTCTTCAAAAAACATGTTGTGTGCGCGCCCAATACAATAACATACGTTTTTCGTGACTCAAAGGTCCTTAATCTACCACTTATCTTGGGACGGCATTTACATTATACCGAATTCAACGACATTATTTACCGATTCCGTTTTTTTCCGGTTCGGCAACACTGCAGATGTGCAGATCACTTTAAAAACCATTGATATCCCAGACGTCTTATAATAATAGAAATAATGAGAAAATATAACAATGTTTGGAGATATATTTTCATGAATAGGTATTTTTGATTCTGACTTATAATACTAGACGATGAATAACAGGTGGATGCGGATACTTTTACAAATATCGATGTTTTGGGACCCAGAAATGCTGTTTGTTTACATTTGGTGTAGACTTCTAGATCACAAATTGTAAAAAATTGTTTTTGATGTAACAAACGGTGATGAACCAGTTGAAATACGTTTTATATCCTTTTTTTTGCAAAATAACAAAAATCGGTACATTTCTACAGGTACGTATTATGTACAACACCCTGTACGTGATATACAGGCAAAACTAGATTGTCATGCGTGAACAGTTGTCAAAAACAGTGACAATATTCTACTAAATATAATATCTAGAAAATCCACCTATTATTTATCTCATTTTCATTGGTCCATTTAAATAACTGACCGTCTTCTATGAAAGTTATCCTAATTCTAAAGCACAAAGACATAATATTACATCTATAATGTACCCTTAAATGACCGTTAAATATTAATGTTGATGAAATTCGCCTTTAGGGCCAGTTTCACCTAAAGGTCAGTTATTATTTTCAACCAATCACATTAAACAACCCACCGTCAAATTGTAGTAACCAAGGGCATTTGAAGCATGACAAATAACAGCTATCAAACGATGATATGACAGGTTAGTATTAAAATGTTTTGGAATTGATTGATTATCTTAAAAATCATATCAACATGATTAATGTTACTCAGAATTATATAAACTACAGTTTTGTCATTTTGGTGCATAATCTCGAGCCATTTCAGCATTTCCAGCAGCTAAATTTGAAAAAATGTTAAATGTTTCAAACGACACAGCCTTCTGTCGTTAGAAATATATGCATACCTGATAGTAGACATTCTATGAACATTTCTACACATGAACAGATGCCCAATTAAGGATCTGTTTAATGAAACAGGTAAGGTGCTCCACCTTACATGATGATTTTTTTCAGAGTTTCAAAAGATAGCTAGTGCTAGTAGGTGGCCAGCTATAACATCCTTCGCTGCAAAACCTTCTCAAAGTCCAAGAGCTCCAAAAGTGCTTCAAAGTACAGCAGTATAAGAGACACATGCATGCAATACAACTCCACCAAATTATTAATCTTCAGTTTAAAGTAATTACAATAGTCAATCATAAATCTAAAATTGCTGAAATTATAAATTTGTTTTTGTTTTCTTCAGTAGGCGAAGGTCATCATAGTACATAGGACAAAACATATACACTCAAGAAGGTACAGTACTACAGTTTCGTGCTATCTATAGGTTGATTTATGTCAGTGTCAAGCTCCATATCTGGAAAATTGTATAACGTCATGTGTTATTAAATTATTTTTTGCTGTTTTGACTATCACTTATCTGTTAAAGTTGCAGCGTCAATAACACAGGTCAATATTATAATATAAAATATGCACAAGTGCGGCACTGGTTTTACTGAAAGATTCGCTTTTTCACTCACTTGACTGTTGGTTATGTTTATGTATCTTCAGGGGATTTTTAAATTTTGGTCCAAGATTTTTCAAACCTTGAGTTGTTCTAAAAATTCACCGATATCAATAAAACAAAATCATAAAACACTTAAATCTGACATCGAGATACATGTTCCTATTAAAAAAAAATACCGTGACAGATGGAATTCTCATTTGATCGTTCTGGTTAATACATGAGAAAAATCACTTTCCCCACTTGCAGTGCGGTCAGTCAATCAGTTATTTTTGTCCACCGATCAGTATGACTAAAATGTCCTATTACTATCCTAGTCGTGACTCAGTGTTATTGTTGTGTGTTCTGTGGTTGTGATCGCACAGTACAGCAAAACATCACGGTTACCAGACCAGTCCGCTGGTGATTTTCAGCAACATTTTTGGCTACATTGCAAATTCGCCTTTTTCACATTTAAAGTACTTTCAAGTGCAGAGCCAACATGCAATGGAAGAAGGAAGCTTCACCTGTAGTAAAAAAATTTGCCAAATCAAACATCTTTCATCCTTTTCAAACAAATTGTATAATATCTTCAAATTTGAGAAGTTTGTAACGAGTTTCATTTCATGCAATGTTACCCGACATGCCCAACTCGTCAGCTGCTGCCGTGACTGCATGCCCACAGCTGGGCGACCTGTGAAATTTCTGCTGATAAGGCTTAAGTATTATATGTCACAGTTGTTATGCACTGATTGCAATGATTAGATGATACCAAAAATAAACATAGAAATAGGAGAGGATCTTTTCCATTCTGGAGCTAAGAATCTACCTAAGCTGGTTATAATATTGAAACTTTCTTGAAAAATCTGCTGTGCGTAGGTATATCAGAGCGTCGTAATATTTCTCATCAATTTGATAATACAACACATCTACCAAAGATGGTCATAATCAGGATAAAAACTGTGACCAAGGACCACTACAATGTAAGAATTTTCTGATACTTCATTTGCAATATGAAGATATAACATATAACAAACAATGGCAGCTTATACACTTCTCAAATAATCTTCAAGATTTGATATCAGTCTAGCTCCACCTATCATAGTTACTATGGTTGTGTTCTTACTTCAAATTGAAAACCAGCAAATGTAAAAGATTCTTTTTAAAGCACCTACGCACATTCCACCTCGGGACGCAATCGTCGCTGGACTTGGCAACCCTGCGACCTGCGAGTGACCGATAGATATCCCCACCTGTCAAAAAAGTCAACCAAACAACAAACATTATTATCATTATTGATAATTTTTGGTTTATGTCTATAGTAATTACGTACGTAAGTACATACTTTCATGATTGCTTTGAAAAAATTCATTAACCTTTAAATTGACAATAAATTGTTACTATTATGATGTAAAAAATGATGAGGAATTGGTTGGAATTCATTTTATATTCAATTTTCTTGCAAAATACAGACACATGCGCACATTTCAACCGGTATGCAGGTATAATGATAACATATACACACTCAGTAGTCACAACTAAACAGATTTGAGATTGCCATGCATTAACAAACGTTCACACATGCTATTAAATTTAATAGCTAGAAAATCGACTTATTATTTCTTGCACTTTCATCGGTTAATTCGTGAATTGATTAGGTATTCCGTTATTTGTAAATTGATAAAAAATAGCAAAATACATGAAAGTTTACATCTTTTCTATACACAAAAGGATCATGCTAGAATCAAAAAGTGCTCCTGTTTATAATACAATCGCTTTTTCACGATTTTATTCAATATTTCAATAGAAATCACTGATATTCAGACAGCTTTGACAGCTTTCGTCAAATTGCATTTCAGTAAGGTCTTTTCTCATTAGTCCAGCTGACCGTTAAATGTTAATGTTTATTAAATCCACTCGATTATGATGAAGACCCTTATATTCAGAGTACCTAAATACTTATTCTGATCATAACGTTAGTTTTAAGTTAAACGAATAATTTATTAAACTGACCCTGAATGGTGTCTTGTTCCTTCGAAAGCTATTCGGAGGAGTAACATAAAACTTAAATTAAATAAATAAGGATTAATAAATAATAAAATATTTTACAAGTTACATAATAGAACAAACTATTACTTAATGATTTACTTGTTTAATTTACAGTGGCGAAGCGTCCATGTAACCATTGTTACCATTGGTAACAGTTAAAAATCTTAAAAATAAATATTTTATGACTAAGTCCTGTGCAATAATTTCATTTATTTGTTTACCAACAGTGATGTGTAATAGTAATTCAGTAAATAGCAAATTAGCCCCACGAAAATAATGCGCCCTATAGTGTCAAGGTTTTGCGAACACGATGAAGCTGACTCGCCTAGACTTGGTTGTGAGTTGTTACCATTTTCATTTATGGATACACTTGGTAGTCCGTCGGGGACCGTCGGAACCGCCTCGTGTCTGATCGCGGTCGCCCGAGTGCGTGGGGCATTGCGACTATTATGTGGGCTTGTTACCATTTTTTGATTTGGTTACTCACTTCTCACTCGTTAGTAGCCGTTTTGGTTACCGGCTGTAGTGTGCGTGAAATTAAACACGGATGAGTGTCACTGCGTAATCGATCAACTACTTGAAAAGTCATTCTCCTTGTATAATTTTTAAGAAAAAAAGGAGATCATTGAAAATGGAAGACCAACACCTATTTTAGATAATTTTATAAAGGAATAAAAAAACGTAGTTTGATATTTTAAATTAAGTTGGTATATGGAAACTTTTGGTTACGTGGTTGCCAAAAAACAGATTGTATTGTTGGCGATTTCTTCTGTTTTATACAGAAAAAAATGGGTGGACCAGCAGCGGAGTCGACGATTTAAATAGTTTTAGGGCTCTAAACAGGAGACATGAAATTTCTCCGTTACATGTGAGATGTGTAGCCAATTTAATCCAGCTTAGCAAAACAAGAATCGAAAGATGTCTTACCCAAGTTTTTAGGCAGCACACTTCTAAATACCGTATGTTTTTTGGCAAAACAGAAATTACCGTTCATTTTGAAGTGGATGACTCTGATAATAGAGGAAAGTACAAGGAATTGTTAACATTCATCTAGACGATGAGGTATATCAAGTGCCCCAGACGCTCAGCCCAGGAATGTTTACCTTAATTTAAAAATAGTTTAAATAAAATATCTAAAATAAACAAAAACTTATATTTGGGAGGTTCAAAATAAACTGTTTTTAATAAGATTTTTCACATCTGGTTTTGGTAACAGTTTAGGAAAAGGCACGCGTCGCCACTGTTAATTTACCCAGTAAGCAAAAGACTAATAACTGTCTACTTGTTAGCGTTCATGGCCTCCTTGATTTTCACAGCTCTCTACTCTTCCGTGTCAGCGCTCTATGTTTAGGTTATGTTACATACCTATTTGCATCAAATTGTTCATGTTTTTGATTTATATCATCTGTTATATATCCTGAAATTTCCTACAATTCAAGAAGAAAACGTAGCCTCACAATAGTAGAATAGTAGAAATCTAGAAATATCCCAGCCTTTCTGAAGGAGAGGAAACACTATGAAAATCAAGCAGCCTCATAGTTGTTTCGTATACCAATAAAGCAGAGTTGTGTAGCTTCGGTATTGGAAAAACATCTTATCGTTCACATATAGAACACCCAAAGTTGCCAGTTTTATACATTTTCAGCAACATACTTATTTTACGTTTAAGTTAGCTTGGTTGGTGCTCACCACCCTAAAAATATATATACTGCTTATAACAGAGATGCGGACAGTCATTACTGGTCTCGATCTAGAGATTGCTTTTCCGCACAATGGAATGCCGCATCTCCACAGGATCCCATTTCACTTGCGGGCTCCCAATCCTTGAAACGTGCATCCACTATTTTCACAAGTCTAAAAAGGTGTCAAGTAGGTTGACTACACCTCCCACGTAATGCCGTCATCAGTTCAGCACAAGTAAGACCCCATCGAAAGAAGACCTCATGTCCTGGATAGACGATACCTATGATTTCGTTCGTTGTCTCAGAGAACAAGCTGATGAGCTGCCAAAAAAGCATGTAACTGTTCGGTGATACTTACCGATAAAAAATGACGTCAAGTAGATTGACTCTGGACTCCGCTGTTTTGGACAAATGCTCCTTGAATAAGCATCACGTAAGGTATCTAAGTCGACCTTTGCACGGTCTGATATCTTTATTATTCAATGGCTATGAAAATCATTGTACCTTTACATGAAGCCGGACACATTGGTGGCATTACCTCGTCGCTCGATGACGTTGCGCAGCTGGATCTCGCCTATTTCTGGGTAGCTGGACGATAACACTAGAACTACATGGAAAATTATGCATAACCAAGTATCAGCAACTGTCAAATAGGTGGCTTAAACCTGATCGACTTAGAGTATGCCATTGCAAGCTTGGATATTGTGGATTATAACAAATTCTTCTACCTATTTCGAATTCGTAGGGCAAAAGTATGCGATGGTCTGAGCGTTCTCCTTTCTTTCATTTATTCATTAATTTTCGGGAAATAAAAAATGATCCGGTTCGGAGTTTCGCCTTTTCACCTTTCAGAGTTTTCCTCGATTATCTCTCGGTCCGCCAGTCATTGGCGCAGCGCTGTCGACGCTCTACCGCGTCGCGATGTCTACCGACGCATCGCTAATTTGACAGTTCACCGCCAAATTCAGCCGGCTAAAGCTCGAGCGCTCAACTCCAGGATACTTCGCGATCGCTTGCGTGCGGAAGTTTTGGCGCGAACCTCCCGTCGGAGTTTCGATCAGCAGCGCATTAACTTTTTTGACAAGAGGTAATTTCGGCTAGTACTTTCAGTTGAAGCTTCGGGCAACTAAATGTAATTATCGCTAAACTTCGCGGCTGCAGTAGGAGCGGAAGTTTCAGCGTTAAGAGGTTTAAATAACTCCAGATCAACTCTGGTAATTTCTGTGACTTTTTTAAGAGCGGAAGTTAGAGCGCCTTCCTTAGATTGGGGTTTCGGAATTGAAGGTATTGTCATTTAGTGCTTTCTTTCTTATCGGAGTTTCGAACAATTCCCGATAATTATAATTGACGTTGGATAATCAAGTGACGGTGTCAAGTGACTATGGATACGGATTTTTGTGGATATGTCCTGCATGGGATAGTTTGGGGATGGTGTTGAGACGGTGGAGGTTTTTTGTGTAAGTTGATACTGATCATAATTAAAGAAATGAGTACTTCCCATGAGCTAATACAAACCCATTTTTTTTCACAAACATAGTTTCCAAAAAAGTTATTGTTTTCTTGAGGCTGCACAAAAGTTGTGTGAAACGCATCAAGAGATATACAGGGTTATTTAGAAAAGCATGGCAATATTTCTAGGGCATAAATAGATGGAAAATAGCACGGAGTTTATCTAAAAACGGTTTTTCCTTCTTGCTCTTAAAACGTAACATGTTTTCATTTGGAAACTCTTTATGAAGCAGCTTCAATATTTTTTAAATGTTGAGGCGTATAAAGTGGCATATTTCCAATCGGAAAATACTATTTCCGAATTTTTAGTTCGTTTTAATACCTAAATAAAAGCTTCTGATTATGAATGAATTTTTAATTTTATTTTTTAGTTTTTAGTAATCAGGTTCAATATAGTTTTATAATCTTTTATGTAATTTACATTTACACTTATTTAATAGGACTTCATAAAAATTCTCACTTTATTTATATTATAAAATATCCATCGATATAAATAATATATTACGCAAATGTCTGAGACGTACTTATTAACTCTCACTGCCTAATTGATCGAAGAAATAAAGCGTACCTATATTTTAATATATTAATCATTGGAAACTAGGGAAAAATCAAACGATGCATTGCGTCTAGTTATTACTAAGTTTCCATGGCCGCCTCCCTGCTTCTTCAGATCAGCTCCACGTCATAATAAAATCGCATTGTCATATTAGAGGTCCGCCAAATTGAATTTAGAATGGCCAGATACCAATATCATAGCAATGACTATGGAAACTATAAATCGCAATATTGCGGCGGCCGCCATTTTGGATTTAGGATTACGCCATTCTGCTTATTGTACTTCTCTCGTCAAGCCCTTTCATCTGATACCTATGTTATAGGGGTTACTATGAAAAGATAAATCGCGATTTTTCAGCATCCGTAATATTGGATTCAAAATGGCGACATTTCATTTATTTTGTATTGTTACGCGAACCAAACGTGTATAGTTGTAGTAGCAGTAGTAGTATTTTATTCAGCCAAAATATGGTTATGGTTCAAATGGCTAGTCTCAAAAAAGGAATGAAGATGAAAAAAAATGTGTTATCCGAAGATACATTCATTAGGTATGCAATAATGAATTGAAATTTGACATTGTACGAATATAATACGATAAAATAATTGACAAAATTGAAAATTGTGTGGAAAGTAATATTCAATAAGAATCATTTTCAACGATAAAAACATCCAAAATTTAAGAACTCTTTACTAGAACAAAAGCACTTATCAGTTAGATAATAGAAAACTGTTCATTTTGAATCTCCAAGTTGTTAATGTTACGTTTAACATTATACAGGGTGTGTGCGAAAGGTTGGGAAGTCTCAAACCTGAAGATACTACAGACCAAAATATGTGAATTGACCTAAACATGCTTTAGTCCAAAAGTTGATAGTTTGCGAGATACAGGGTGTCAAAGTTACAATTTTATTTACTATTTTTCCTTGTTGCTTGTTGAAAACAAATATCTCGAAAAATATTAGCTTTGGACACTTCTAACAAGTTAACCTTTTTTGTTGTGAAAATACGAGAAAATAGCATTTTTTTGGTCAGTTGTTGTATCCACGATAGCACAAAAAAGTTATAATAAGTTATTTACCGAAATAGTGCAGTAGGTGGCGCGCTCTACAAGTTTGGCTATAAAAAATAACGGATTCTTGTTTTTCATACTAGAAAACCTCCTTGTACCGAGTTTCATGGTAAAATCTGTAATACTTCTTAAGCAATAAGGAAAAATAGAAAATAAAATTATATCTCGCAAACTATCAACTTGTGGACTAAAACCCGCATCGTCAGTCGACCCTACAATTGTAGGGCGCATTTATGGCCTCATTGATTGTCATACTCCTTTCTCTCCTTCAAAAATTTCTAGATTACACTTGTCTCGTGTCAGCGTCAGCGCTCTCCTATTGTGAAAATTTGTTTTCCTTTTAAATTGTAGGAAATTTCAGGCTGATAAAACATGATATAACTCAAAACTAAGCACAATCTGATGCAAATTGATGTTTGTGACATAACCTCAAAATAGAGCGCTGACACGGAGAAGTAGAAAACTATGACAATCAAGGAGGCCATAAATACGGGCCTAAGGTATGTTTAGGTAAATCCACATATTTTGGTCTGTAGTATCTCCAGTTTTGAGATTTACCAACATTTCGCATTTATACGAGTTTACAGGGTGGCCACATTTTGGGAAAATCTATTTATGGTTTTTAATTTTAGTCTATCTCAAAAATTTCAAATGCATCACTCTGTAAATTTGTGCAAGTTTGGATTCAATTTTTTATGAGCTTTTTCTAGACTTTTTCTAGACACATAAGGGTTTTAACGGCTATTTTTTCGGTTATTACCACGCGTTTTATGGAACGGCTTAATTCCCTAAAATGTCGCATCATCCTTGGAAACAAATAAATTGTTGATTAGTTACAAACTGTGAAAATTAGCTTTGAGGGCATTATAATAAAAACGTGTTTGAAAATGAATTTTTCTAAACAAGAAATGATGAATATGGTGTTTGTTTTGGGCGAAGACCAAAGAAATAGTTTCATAGCATCTCGCATTTATAAGCAACGGTACCTACCTTAATATGCATCATCCAAGGCCGGAAACATTTTCCACACTACGAGAACGTTTTGCATCAAGTGGAGCAGTAGAATATAGTAGAAAAAGTATAAATAATACAAGTATCACCAATGAGGCGAATCAGTTGAAGGTTCTATTAAAGTTGCAGGAAAATCCACATTTAAGTGCACGGCAAACTGGAGCAGAAACTGATATATGCAGAACTTCTGTCCAAAGGATTATTCACAAGCATAGGTACCATCCATATCACCTATGCTTGCATCAAGGCCTTCGTCGTCAGGATTTTGCAGCTCGAATGGAGTTTAGTAGAATATTTCTAAATATGTTTGCAAATAAATGATATTTGAGGGTGTGTGACGTTATATTCAAACAAGTTTGAATGTATGCAAATACATTTGATCAAATTAAAAGTTTTTGATTTTGTATGGGCGCGGCCTTTTCAAAATCTGGGAATTTGCGTGTGTGTGGCATTGTTTGAAAACATTTCGTCAAAGTCTAGTAGGCTGTATCAAGGTTAACGTGCGCACGTCGCGTCATGCGGAGTTGTGTTTGATCGAGTTTAGACGTGTACTAACTTAAGGTATAGCGATTCCAAACAACGAAAAGTGGCACAGTTTTTTTGAAGTATATCGAAGTTTTCCCGAACTGTGGGAAACTAAAAGCGATGTGTACAAAAATAAATCGAAGAAAAACAAATCATGGGAAACCCTGTTATTGGAGTACAAAGAAATCGATTTTGATGGTACTGTGGAAAAACTAAAATCCAAAATAAATAGCATTCGAACTACCTATAGACGAGAATTGAAAAAAATGAATGATTCTGTAAAATCCGGAGCAGGTGAAGACGATGTGTATGTATATTTCTTGCTTGGATTTCTTGAAGGACCAAGAGGTACAGTATCCAGGAGTTGATTCAATTGATTGCGAAAACAGGGAAACAACAAGCATACCTCCACAGCCTAAAAAAAAGTAAGGCTAATACTTCGGAAAGTAAAGAGAGATTTCTACAAAAAGCAGTTGATCATTCAGAATATTCTCAGAAGCAGAAGGACGACGCTGCGACTTTTTCTGAGTACTTGACCTGTTCGTTTCGAAAACTACCGAATACACAACAATTGTATGCCAGAAAAGCTATAGAGGACATTTTTTTGTTGGGGCAATTGAAACAGCTTACACTAAGTACTGTGTCGATACGAACATCAAACACCTCTTCACTTTCAAGTTCTAGCACCTCAACACCTAATTCATTTCTTCCTCCTTCTAAAACACCTTTAAATGGAATAGTACTTCGGCAATTATTTAGTCATCCACCGACATTCACATTATTTCAACATAAACAAATTTAACAAACAGAACCCGTTGAAAAATATGGGAGCGTAGCAGACCTTTTCAGCGACCCACGTTATGTGTGAAACCTGTCAATACTGTTGATTTGAGTATAGTTTAGTTAAAATTGAAGAATTATGTTTATTATCTCTTATTATTTATGTTGTTAAAGTTGTAAATGTATGTGGGTTTGTTTAGAAATGAAAAACTGAGTTCATTGATAATATTTTATTGGTCAATATTATTATGATTGATTACATCACAAAAGTCATCCCTTGTTCTTTTTTGCTAAGCAACTTGAATTTCTGGCATGTGATGGCTCAAGAGGTAAGCCCATCTTGCGATCGACCGCTGCTTCTGGTTACATTTACTGAATGTGGTGTATCCTGTTGCAGCAAAAAATTATGTAAATAAGAACAGGTCAGCATAATAGTCGTTTAGCGGGGCATAAATTTATAGGTTTTAATAGGACTTGAAAACGATTGGCCAGCAATCCAAATACATTTTCCACTTTAACATGTGCTGAACTGAGTTTCGCGTTAAAAAGCCCCTGCTGTCTACTTATATGATATCCTGTATACGGCTTAAAAATGTTTTCCTTCAATGGAAAAGCATCATCTGCTACAAACACAAATGGTAAGATTTGTTCTCCAGGTCCCACTACTCTAGGTGGTGGAATTTAAAGATCCCCTTCCGATAATAATTTGGCAAACTTTGTCTTAGAAAACACATCTCCATCTGACAAGCGACCGTTTTGCCCGACAGAAAACCATTAAAAATTGCAGATAAGCATTCACGACTGCCATCAAAACAATATTGAATGTCTTTTTATAGTTAAAGTAATGAGATCCTGAGTGTGCTGGCTTTTTTATTTCCACATGTTTTCCATCTTTAGTGCCGATGCAATTTGGAAAACCATAAACGTTTTCAAATAGCTCTGCTTCTTTTCGCCATTCATCAGGCGTTCCAGGTAACTAAAATGAAATGAACAACATGGGTTTGTACGATATTGGTTTCAAAATTGGAATTAATACCTCAATACAATCTTTCAATACGTGGATAATTGCCTGACATGTTTCAATGACAATTTTTCCTATAGCTTGTGGAGACATTGCGTAAAAAAAACTTCAAGTCTTCAAAATCAATTCCCTTTGCTAGGAATCGGAGAGTAATACTTAATCTTGTTTCTGCGGAAATGGCTTCCCTCTTCTAAGTATTCTGATTCATTATAAAAGGTCCAACTTTGTAGTGAAGTTCATCAAACGTTGCACAGGTCATTCTAAAGTAATTTTTATAATCTACCGGTTCACTTCCTTTAAGATGCGTCAACAATCTCCCATTTGAAAATTTTTCCTTCTCCAAAAGCCGTTCTTTCACCCATGTTCTTGGTTTGCGCGTTTTACTTTCTCATCTTCATCACACACCTCAGAAATTATCATTAAAGCCAATATGTCTTCCTTACTACACATTTCTTCACAATATTAACACCGATGAACAGCGACACCTTCGCTTATTTGTCTGAACGTGTGTGCTGAGGGGATCAAACCACCTTGTAAACATATTTGCAAACAAATTTGGCCGTGTATGGTTCATTTAAGAGAGGTATAACAATTTAGAACCGTCATTTCAAAATGTATTCGTTCTTAGAGAACGATAGAGCTAAATTAATTTGTCCATTGGAAAAGTGCTAATTCCTTGAGACGATGAATCACATACAACATTGTTAAATGCTTTTTGGGAATCATCAGTATGGTATAAGTATGTACTCTACTACCGGAAAGGAAAACAACAGCTAAACACATCGCCCGCTACTGCATGCGGATTGTGAATATCACGCCATATTCAAGAAGACATTGGCGCTAGACAGTGGTGTGTGATTTGTTCCGGTGATCTGTTCTTCTTCGGTACTCGAGTGTAGTCGTGCGAAATCAGACAATCGGAAAGCGAATATGCGAGTATGGTCCACTGGAAGACTCAGTATATTGTACGCAACAAAGGCGACACTACTTCGGCCCATATGCTGGAAATCCAGAAGGCCCCTACGCCTCTGGCCTGCCCTCATTGGCGAATGCAAATCAAATTAGACTTAATACCCCTATTTTAACTCCCACGTTGACCTCCTAGCAAAGAGTAGTTATAGACGAGACCAGTTGATGGGCATTTACCATCATAATTTGCATAACCTCCCTTCAAGAGACGAATTATCGGCCGTCATGTCTGCTAAGTCTTTATAATTGAGGGGCAGGACAGCTTATTTAGGGTCTTAGGCTCCTGGCCTTTCCATCACTTTGGAAATAATTATTTGCTTAACTCTTGAGCCGGTTAGTGAGATAGTAGATCACTGAAGGTGAGCCGAGGGATAGTAGAGGGAATATATTAATTCTGTTTTTTTTTCATAACCAAGCAACCGCAAAGGCAGGACCGAAAAAGTTAAAGATATTCTGTCGATCAATACCAACGAATTCTAATAGAATAGGAGCTAAACGTATATGTCTACATTGCATTGTTTATCGCCGGTATTACGTTGTTTTAGTGCATACGTTTGACTCTCTTTACTACCGTTTCCAAACAAAGTGACAATATTGTACGTACATAATAGTAATACTTACCGGTGGAAAGATGTACCTTCATTAGGCTTCTGCCTCCCGTTGCAAATTATGCAAGAATCGGCTAATACTTGCACTTTTGAAAAATAAGCCTAAAAATACAAATTTAATGTCAGAGCTATCAAAAAATAAACTCCGGTAGTATACACTTTTATCCTGACTAGAGATTTTGTAGACAAACAAATCGTAGGCTTGCTCACTCTACCTAGTCCAAGGTCGTTGATCTATATCTACACCATCGCACATAACATTTGTGTGAAAGCCTAGCAAAAATTTAAAAAATAAAGTAATTAATATGAATGAGAATTATTACCTATTTCAAGTCTAATAATTAGGCAATAAGGTAAGAATGGAATCGGAACTTTGCTTACACTTCATTCACCATCTTGAAGTTTGTGGTGTAATCGTTCAACACTTCTTTATAATGACAAAATTGGAGGGCTTCTGAATCATCCGTTGTGTTGGAAGTAGTCGAACATCTGAATATGAATCACCATAAAGAGAATACGAACATAAACTATTTATCAACTATAGACAAGAAGCTCTCTAAGTGCGAATTGACACTAGATCTTCATGGCAGAAGCCTTCTGTTGTGCTTGACAATAGGTATTGACGTGCCAAAACAAACAATAGAAATAATAGCAGGCTAGAATGTGAAAAGAGCGGGATTTTTGGAGTGATCTACATATAGAGACCCCCGTAACACCACGTTAATAAAGTTCCTGGCTCAAGTTCAACGGGTGATTTCTTTAGTAGCTTTCATATGAAGGTGGCTTTAAAATACACTTCAAATGGCTTCATAAGTAGTTGGACCTTTGTATATGGATCATAATAAAGTGAGTACGAAATTTCATTTGATGTAACAGAAATCTGTCATTAGGTTTCGCTGTTTGCCTCAATTGAATGTTTGTGGACCTTGAAGAACTGCTAGATAAAATCCAGGGCCAGTTTTTGCCAACTTTTGCAATTTGTCGTTCAAGTAGCTTTATAGTTCCTCCAAATGGCTTCATAAACAAAAACTGATACATGATTTGGACTCTCCGCAGAAACCGATATGACAGACGTCTGCACTCGAATGCTGAACTTTTCTTGAAAAGACCTTGAAATAACCATCAGATGCCATCATAGTGACTGAAGCTCAACTGCACAGCTTTTTTCAAAAATGGCATTGATATCACCTTGAAGTGGACAAACCAGCCCAAATTTGGAAGGAGCGACTCAAAAAGCCCTGTCGTATTGAAAATTATATATATGCCGTGTAAATTTTACTTTTGGCCAGTTGTTCGGTGTTCTAGACCATGGTTAATTGGGATATCGAATATGAAATATACAGGGTGTTCCATTTGAAATATACAACTCCAGTCAATAACTCTTTTCGAAAAACATTTTTAAAAGAATTTTAAAATATTCGATACTTCCGTGAATAGAAAAATTTTGGAAGTTTCGAGCACTTCCAGTTTTCCATCCAATTTCCATCTTCCCCAAGGAGGTTATTTAATAAAAATCATTCCTCAAATGACACTGTCCTCCAACGTCTATAAAAATGTCACCCTAAATGTACCGATTTGTATTATCCATCGTATAGAAGTATATAGAGAACGAATTCTTTTTGAATAGCATGAAAATACGTGGGTAGTACCAAGCCAACACACTTGACATAGTATTTTCTTAGTATATCGATTTCTAAATACTTTGCCAGACACGTGGGTGAAACTCAATATTCTTCGGAGCGTAAATTAAATATCTTAACCCGTTTACCGGACTTAAATTGATACGGGCAACATGACCTTGGAAAATCGATCACGAAGTGTTAAGCTCGCTACATCTATCGCGTGAAATTTTCTACCGAGCGCGAAGAGAAAAATAAATTGGGTGACCTGATCGAAAGACTACTTTCCAAGTTGCAACCAACGTAGATAAAGTAGGAGGTGATATTGCATAGGGGTTTTATTGTATTTTTGTTTTGGATATTTGGTGCCGGATCTCGAACCGTTCAGGGTAGAAAAAAAATTGGGTATCCAGAATATGTGTACTCGATTTACAGGTTAATGTAGTTTTCATGTTCATAGGACTCTATTATCTGGTCATATCGAACTACATACATGTTCTAACGTCTCTTTACTGTATGGCGTTCCGGCCACCGAGGTGACTAATTTCAAATACAATGAAAAACTACCTCTTTGTTTGTATTTCTCTAAGTGCCACGGCAGGTAGCTATAAACACGAGGTCTTCTGACCAAAGCCACAAATGTGCCTGAAGGCTCTTGTTGGTGGCTTCCAGTTGTATTTCCCTTTTCATCCTTGTTTTCCTTCAGTTTACACCCATATGCAGATATGATTGGCATATGTTTTCACTTCGGTGTTTTTGTTGCACATTTGCTTGTGCCTAATAAAGCCAATAAGCAAAAACGTTCGTCGCTTGGTTTATTAATCCTTCTATTTTTGCTCGTGTTCCTTTATTGCGGATACACTCAAGATTGTTCTTCGTTTTTTATCTAAGTTTCCGCAAAACTACTTGTCTTTCAAGTACAATGGCAATAATGACAGTATATTCTGTTTATCTGTCTTCCGGGTGATGTTGCGATAATAGATTGAACGTTCCTGTAGCATGCTGAGTACAGATGTTAAGATGGCACATACACATCCTCCCAAAGCGACAAACAAATATGTTATCTGTCGTTTTTTTAATATACCAGACATGCCACTCTCGTCCATCACCCCGAAAACGCTAAACGCAGCCCGAGAGCACGTCTGGCTTCGTGCGGTCTCAGCATACTACAGGTCATTCAGTCTATTGTCGTAACACACTGTGTATAAGAATAAATAGAAGATAAGGTAAATGAACAATCATCTAGAAGACAAAAACAAAACATACCGTCATTGACACTATTAGGAAAGTGTTTTGTTTGTCAAGAAAATGAAGAACAGTTCACTCTTCGGAGTGAGATGCTTAAATGTGAAACAAGAAATAGGAACAAAATCATACCTATCTTCTGTCGATTGAGGAAGAGGCAGACCAGACCATAATTTATTGGTGCCAAGTTATACAATAAACTACCTACGCAAACCAGTTTTGAATTGAACAACTTTAAGGGTCGTGTTAGGCAATATCTCCTACAACTTGATCCATATACTATATCAGAGATCTTAGGTACTGGTTTTGGCTGTACTTAGCTGTATGTGTTGAGTACTGGAAGCTATAATGTGCTTTGTGAATACTAAACGACTAACAGGAAAATTTAAACAAAATATCTGATCTTTGATATACACAAACATCAAACTTTTCGGTAAGAAACCATTATTGAACTTTTTCCTATAGGTTAATGGGTAATTTTACAAGCTTCATAATGTACTAAGTTACAAGTGAAAACAGCAATAAACACTCTATTAGCCAAAGAAGACGTCATTTGTTTACAACGATAACGTGTAATTATGAAATGAAATTGAACAGTCCTTTGAAAATAATGATACTAATGATCCGTCATGCATTTTAGACTGCCTGACCAAACTGTGCGGATGTAGATGAAAAATCAGACCTCATCTTCATCAGATACGATGCCGATGACAGAAGTTCCCTTCGTTACCGGCTCATTTTTTTATTCGAAAAATGTTTTAACCGAGGTTTGGAACATGGCCTGCTAGTATTTATTATTCAAACCAGGAGCTTGATGTACGTCGTCACAAGTGGCATTTTTCTCATAAAATAATTTTTTTCAATGAAGGAACGTTTTTGTATAAAATCAAGCATTCGTAAATTTGTGTCTCATAATAGTGAATACCAAGTACGACCTGTGTGGCTGTTAACACAATATAAACTTTTATAACATAAATTCATCAGTCGGCTAATTTACACGGTACATACCTTTGTGACATTTTAATACATGATACCGTCTGGCTATGACATTTAAAATAATTAATTGCCATGTCTGGAAAGGAATTTTTTTTAATGTGTGCAAGGCCTTCACACCGCCAATGTTTGGAACAAAATACGTTGTACGTTGTTTTCCGCCTTTTTTGTTCTCAGGTAAACACGCTATACAACAGAAAAATAATAATTGTAAGATAAAAGGTCGCGTAGCCAGCATAATATATGTACATACATTCAGGTATATACTTATGCCTGCTTTGGACAGTATTGTTCAAAACAAAACAGTTGAAGGACAAAGGACACATATTTAGACAAATTTATGGAAACAGGTTGGGTTGAGTGAGATTAATGCTTTCTGTATCTCACAAAAGAACGGTAATAAGACCAAGAGCTAGGTCTACTTAAAGAATGGCGTCTAATAGACTGATCTTGCACTTTCTACGCAACGCTGTTATCAATTCGCAACGGATTATATTCGGCACAAGTTAGTCCTTAGAAAAAAGATAGCTACGAACATGTATAACAATATACGTAATTGAATGGACCCAATCAGTCAAACAGGTTCATATAATTAGTCCATAGTCCAGATATATTTGACATCATTTAGGGCCAATGTGACGTAGAATTACCGCGCTTGGAAAACGTATAAATTGCTAGCACCAAAAAATTCACATGTGTCCTCGCCCATCTAATATAACTCCCAACATCAATTTTTTCCATGAAATTGATTAAGATCCTCTGAAAAGTCAAAAAAAGATTTTAATTTTTTTCTTTTCTTCACCGCCTCTGAATCGATTCTTAAAAACACTAAAACCTTTTCGTCCTTGGAATATCTACTAGTAACCTTGAGTGAAATCAAAATGCGAACGGTACTTCCCAAGTAATAGATGGACCAAGAATTAGCATCAGACAGACCGACAGACCAATAGACTGACTGACCGACATATCGATAGACAGATAGACCAACGGAAATGGGTGCCATGGTTGTTCGTGATGTCGTATAATATCCAAAATAACAATTTTCGAAAAACGTCGATATGTTGGAGCGATGTCAATCTGACAACATTTGTATACCTTCACTCCACTTATATTTTGGCATTTTATGTAACTTCATTTACTTCAGGTCAGCATTTGTATACCTCCACTTTTATTTTGGAATTTTATGTAACTTCATTTACTTCAGGTCAGCATTTGTATTTTCGTCCATACACCACTGATTACAAGAAAAAAACGCCGAGACTCATCAGAAGATTTGTCAATAGGGACAACTGTTTAACCAAAAACTACTTCAGCCCATTTCACCCTCTACCCCTCAGGGTCATACCTTATAAATTTTAAATGACAAGGGGTATCGAGTAATAGCCTTGTTTGAAAGGTCTTTCGAAATCCCTTATTTTGTCGTTTGATGTTTTAAAATCGGTCAAATCGTTATCAAATTAGCTGGAAAAATCTTTGTTCATCTTAATTTGTTCAGATAGAAAACAAAAACACACGATAATATCACTTTTTATTTCAATAAGTGTTCAAAAGGTTGCCCATTAGGGTTTGCTAAATCTACAATTCGTTTATAAATTAAAACCGCAATTATCAAAGTAAACAGCAATTTGGAAGATTAGACGTAACAATAACCAAATAACAACCCGAAGTCTCCGCATTCTTTTCATCAACACAGATATCCTGGGCGAACTGTATTTATTATGATACCTGTTTAGTTATTTGTTGCTAAGGGAAAGAAAGAATTTAATATGCTCACAGTTACCTTTGTGACAATCTTGAGATACTGAAAATTAATTTATTGATTCAGATTTTACTTCCAAAATGGTTTACACACTAGACAGGACGTTTCCAGATCGATGGTTTGGTAGAAGAGGTGCCATTGAATGGCCCCCAAGATCGCCAGATTTATCACCTTTGGATTTCTTTATGTGGGGTCATTTAAAAAGCAAAATCTATGCTTCTCAGCCAATATCACTAGAAGACCTGCGACAAAGAATTGTGAATCAGTGCCTTCAAATTACTCCTCAAATATTGCAAAATGTGCGGCAACGTTTTGAGCAAAATCTTTATTATTCCATGGAGAGTCATGGTGGCCATTTTCAACATTTACTTGCCTAACGGGAACTGCTCATTCTTCATTTTTAAATTACTTTGCTGCCAAATGTATTGATCTCCACTAATGATGATGTATTAGTTTTATTCAAGCTTTAAATCAATAAATCTTCAAAACTACTGAACTGAAGAACATTAATTTTATATCGTTATAAAGGGAATTGAAAGAGCTTTAAAATAATGTATCACTCGACCCCCCTTTCCGTTTAAGATTTTGGGGGTGGTGTCACCCCCGCTTTGAGGGCCGCACGTGCTAACGTGATTTTTTGCCAAACTTGCGTCCCCCTCGAAAACAAAATCGGCGGGTCTGAGCGTTTTTCAAAAAAAACTGAGCTGCCAGTCCGTCTGTCTCGTTTTCGATGCGCCACCCTGTATATTTTCTCCATAGATGTTGATACCTTGAGGTTTCCCATGCTTTTGGGCAGTTAAAGGTCATGCAAAAGAGACGTAGCAATAACCATGATATTTTGGATTCACTGCTACTAAATCTTCTTCATAAATAATGCGATTTTCAACTACTCTACCAAGAGAATCATTAGGCTTTTGAGCTATAGCAAGCACAATCGATTTAAATGGTGATGTCTAGACTTCCTTGATTTTTCAACGACGAAACGTGGGAACTTTTTTCTCATATTCTTCGCAACATGCCATTCCACAAAATAAACTTTTTTGACAAATTCAAATTTCTCGCTCTCAGTAGAACGCATTCTTCACCGAGGAGGGCTAGCGGTCGAGGTGCTGGGTTCAGCATCTCGCTCCCTTTTAGCAGCAGTAATGCTAATTGCACCAGTATAATCTTTGCGACACACCACGTGCGCTGTGATCGATTCAACACTCCGCAAAAATGTAATTTTTCCATCATTTCGCTCGATACTGGCGTCACGTAAGGTTTTAATACCGCGCTCGACGCTCACAGTCCCGTCTGACAGCGATTTGTCGCAAATGCTGCAATTCTCGGCCATTTTTCAATTTATATGCAGAATACTGGTCTGAAGACTGGTCAAATGACGTCAATGCCCCAGAGTCAGGTATACAGTGACGTACATTCTAACACAGAAATAAAGGGCCAGCTGTGCTCTAGGTCACAAGAGGGGATACTTATAGAGCCTCTACCACAAACATTCAAAAAGAAGTCAGATGGGACTTTTTCAGCAGATTAGCCTTCTTTTCGTCTAATAGTCCTGACTATAAGTTTCTGTTTATCGGCCGTGGCCGGCCGTCAACGACCGATGACGGTTGTGGTGGTGGACGCACTCTCTTTATTTTACATGAGTTAGATTTTAGCGGTGGATAATGGCCGAGGGTAGTTCGGGCCGATATGTGTAAGTTACTCAATGATCCTGCTTTAGCGGGTATCTGCTAAAGATAAACACTACAAAAAGGGGAAGGTAGCCATACATTACTGGTTACGCAGCAAAACAATAAATAGCAGTAACTAAGCATTCCTAATGTAATTGTGTCAAAGGGGGAATATCCAGCCAAATTGGTACAAGTATACAAAGTGTTATCAGCAGCACAAGTGGAATAGTAATTATACTATTCTACTATTATAGTAGGGCTCTATAGTAGGAAGGTATACTCGTCCGCGATGTTGCGTTCAAGCAATGCAGACGGAGACGGCAGGAGATAGGTCGTCATGTGTCGAACCAAACTGTGTCAAGATAAGTAAATAATCTCTTAGGCTTTTATAACAAATACGGACAAGGATGAAGCAGCAAGCACACGATTTACATAGGTCGGAGGAACAAGCCCATGATTTGTTTGTCTCCAGAATCTTATTGTCTGTAGTCATGATGAAAGATCATACGACAAGTCGATCAGGCTCAAGCCGCCAGTATGCCAGTTCCTGATATTCCAAATTAAATTTGTCCTTTACTGCGAAAAAGAAATAAGAGTGCGGGGTTCCATACAACCCTATTGTTTCAGACGATTGCCGAAAATGGTGGAGGTTCCTGTGGAATATTAGAAGCAGTTTATACTGGATAAGAGTAGATCTGTTTATCGATAATAGGATGGAACACCTAACAACAACATTGGAAAGTGCAAAATATTGGTAACAAACCAACGCCACTCCACGAGGAAGTATTGCAATCGCAAAAAATTACAAAAATGAGATATTACGTTTTATTGATGTTACATGACTTGTACATCTCGAAAAACCATGTCACCCATTTCGGCGGTCTGTCTGTCGATCGGTCTCTCAACTTCAGTACCGCTCGGATTTTATTATCATTTTTCACACAATGTTACTACTATCTAATGATAATAATAAAGCATTTATTGCCCAACAGTACATATACCATTTAAAGAGCAATCCATAGTACAATGGTTTAATCTCCACAGTCTGTAAGCCATTAAGTGAGACAAAAACACAAAAAAGAGAAAGGCGTTTCTTTGTAGAGAGAAATGAAACTATGGATATGATTAATAGATATTAGGAAAAAAGTGTATATATGTAATGTCAAAAAGGTGAGAGTATAGCACTTCGTAATTCCTGAAATCCACAACAGAATATATCACAAAAACTTCCAATCATTTTTTTATACTCAACTACCACGAATGCCTAAACACCCATGGGGCACCGTGGGGCTATAGGGGGATACATAGGAAAGGGGGAACGCCACACGGACTCTGGCATGCAACATGCACACATTCTGGCCCCGCCTATGAGATCCGCCAGGTGGTACCTCTGCGTTCGACAGTCAGAGACCATCCACCATCTACAGACAATCACAACATCCTTAGCCAAGAGAAAAATTTCTCTTGAGACGGGATTCGAACCCGCACAGCGCATGGCGACTGGAGATCAGGAGACCGAGAGTCTACTACTGCGGCCACCGCTGCAGCCTATTATATTCGCATTATTGCACATAAAGCTTATTGGTGTTTCAGATAGGAGATTTGTCTGGCCCTCTTGCAGAAAAAGGAAAATTTATATTTGCACGTCATTCTAGGTACTAGTAAATCAATTTGCGATATCAAAACAGGACAGTCGATGTTACCACGCAGTGATTTGTATAAAAATGTGATTGACGCCTGCTCTCTGCGCTTCTCCAGAAGGGACACCAAATCTATTCAATAATAATAATAAGTAGTCATATCCTCTTGGATGATAGGCATCATCTCTCGTATAGCATAGATATTTTAGAAATTCCTTTCGCACTTTTTCAAAATTATTTTTGTAGAGCTCATAGATAGGGCTCCAAATAATTACTCCGTATTTTAATTTACGGATAACAAGCACTGAAAATAACTTGGTAAACGTTGTGATATTGAAATTTCTGCAATTTTTGATAATAAAGCCGTATGTGCGATACGCATTACTTATAATTTCACCGATGTGGTAGTTAAAGGACAATCGAAATAGACGCTCAAACCTTTGAAACTTCCATATTTTTCCAATACAGAATCATGTATTTTGTTTGAGTATGTGAAAAATTTGGCTTTCCGGGTGAAGGTTAAAATGCGGCAGTAAAGTTGTTCAAATACTAATTGATATTGATACATTATATTTGTAAAAGAATTGTTTGTTGTTGGAGGCTTGGCGGTTTTCACAATTTTGCCAGCTAGAAATAGATCTGTAAAGCTTCAGGTCATTAGCAAACATAACCTTCTCGCATGATAATGAACTGCAAATATTGTTGACGTATAAGGCAAACAATAGGGGACTCAAACTGGAATCTTGAGGTACACCACTCCTTGACATATATTTGTAAGAACTAAATCCATTATAGAACACATGTTGAGTTCTCAACTGTAGGTAAGACTTGAGAGGATATTCGTAAGTTCTTTTGAATCCCATGTATCCATTTTTTTGTCGAAGTAGTTGAGTTCAATTTTGTCAGAGGCTTTTGTAATATCAGTATATATGGCATCCACTTGCCCACTATAATAATAATAATAATAATATTTATTTACTCTAAAATACAGGGAACATGAAACGAGTAAATAAATATAATATATCCATAGGAGGACAACGCCTGTGCATGGATCATATGTATGTTGAATTGCAAAATATAATAAAATAGAGAGAAAAAAGAAATTATTGGTAAGAATGGTAGAGCATTTATTGTGTAATATTTGAGATTATTTTATTAATTTGATTTCTCCCAATCGTGTTAATAAATTTTTTTAATTTTTTTTGAAGCCTAATGTATTGCGTAATTGTTTTAAATTATTTGGTAAATGTTCGTACAATTTTGGAGCTATATACAGGTGACATCATTTCATTAGGGATTTGTTTGGTTTAGGAACATTTTTTGCGCGTAATTTATATCTGGTTTTATGATTATGTTTAATTATGTCGTGTTCACTAATAGTTTTGTGATAATGAGTGATGGTATGTAAGAAGTAAAGTTGTTTAGTATCATATACTTGTGCATCATTATATAAGTCATTAGTTGGGTATAATTTTGATTTGCCTAACATTGATTTTAAAATTCTTCTTTGAAGTACATCTAAATCGTTAAAGTATGTCGTGCATGCAGCACCCCACACTACTATACCATATTTTATGTGTGGCTCGACTAAAGCTTGATATATTATTCGTAGATAATATTCAGTTAATATACCGGTTAGAAATTTTATTTTATATGCTATGAATCTAATTTTCTTTAGTATGTGAGAAATATGTACATCCCATCTCAAGTGGGGATCTAGATAAATTCCTAAATATTTTGTATCATTAACTCTATTGATTTTTATATTTTTATCATTTACCTTAAACCGAAGGTGGTTATATTTTGGTAGATGATTAGATAGTGATGAAAATGGTAAAAAATGAGTTTTAGTAAAGTTAATTGTTAATTTTCGGTTATTAAACCACTGAATAATTTTGCAAAAGTCATTTTGGATAATATCTTTTAAGTCGTTCCAATCCTTACCTTTATAGAGTATAGCAGTTTCGTCTGCAAAACTGACTATTTTACCAGTACTGTTAATTTTGAATATATCGTTTAAATAAATATTGAATAACAGAGGACCCAAAATTGTACCTTGTGGAACACCACATTTAACAAACATTTCTTTACTATACGAGCTTAATAATTTTACTGATTGCGGTCTATTTGATAAATAATTTTCCATTAAAGTATACATCTTTCCACGAAAACCTATTCTTTCTAAGATTTCCAAAAGTATATTGTGGTTAACTGTGTCAAACGCTTTTTGTAAGTCTACCGTTTTGCATAGATATTGATTGAACGTGGTAATAGTGGATCTCTGCTTCATAAAGCCATGCTGATGCACTGACAGATGGTCTTTAGTTGCCAAGTATACTCTAGAATGCAAGAGCTTTGCAAAGTTATTCAGTAACGTATAGTGATCACTCTATAGTTATTTACTACGGTTCTGCCTTGCGACTTGAAAATTGGGCAGACTGTAGCCGCATTGCACTTATCAGAAAAAACCGATGAACCTAAAGTTAAATCAAAAATTTTCAACAAGGAGTTGAGAAGAGTTTTACAGAGTCTTTAATAAAAAACGATGGAAGTTGATCTAGCCCTGATGTAAATTTATTTTTTAGTTTCTTTGCACCATCTAACACCTCTTTTCCACTTATTGACTTGCATGTTATACTAATAAGGATATTATTGTTACAATTTTTATACTCATTACTTATAACACAATCACGTGGTGGAGAGTAAACACTCTGAAATAAGTCAGCTTATCTATTAATACGGACTCATTATAGGAATTATTTTGGTAGGACAGTTTACTAGGAATTCTGGATGTGCATGAATGACCAAAAAGATTTAGGTTCATTAATAAGCTGATTTTGAAGTGTTTGAATGTAAGTTATATAAGCCTGCTCAATTTTTTGTTTAAATGTTGCTGTAAGCCTATTGAATTCGTGATAATAGGCGATGTTATTAGTAGCCTTGAATCTTTTTATGATATTTAGCCTTTTCTTTTACTAATGCAATCATTTCACTGGTATACCATACAGGATACTTATGCTTGAATATTTTTGCAGGAGGAATATGTCTGTCAAGTATTGAAAATACCATGAGTTGTTGTAGAAAGTTTCAACTGCTTGGTTAGGATCAATCGCAGTATCTAAGAAATTCCATTTTGTGGATACTGGTTCCTCATACAGAGTGAGGAAATTAGCTTTTCTGAAATTATGCCGCTTATGCTGAGTGTTGGTGGCAAACTGGTACACTTTAAAATGAAGTTGAGTTATTGTTACAGATATAGTGTGATGATGAGGATCTTCATTTATAAGTGGGGTTGGGTCTCGAGATATACTAAAATTTACATTACTTATTGCCAGGTCTAATAATTTACCGTAACTATTGCTAATAGTTTTATATCGGTTGATGCCAGACAAAATGATCGAATTTTTGATTAAGGAGGTTTTTCTCAACATAGGCCGTACAAATACAATCCCCTATGACACTTAATTTTGTTGAATACAGATAGTCCATATTCTCGACTCGAAAATTTTCAAAACAATCAACTGGCACATGAGGTAGAATGTAAATGACTCTCACATATAAAATATAGCGTAATATACTGCACGTGTAAAGCAAAAAAGCAGATTTCAGAAAAGTCTTCTTCAAATTCAGTAGTATTCACAATTTCAGACTTGAGGGTAATATCCATAGCCAATAACATGCCGCCGCCTGCCGACAAACCGATCCGATAGTGATCCCTGCCTTTTTGATGTACAACATAGTTCACAAGAAATAATTCACTAGATAAATCAACCGGTTTAAGCCAGGTTTCCGTAAGTGCAATTATATTATACTCACAATCACTGGCATTGGAAGAAAACGCACCCACCTTACTATTAAGTCCCCGTACGTTCTGGTAGTAAAATTTCACTGATAGGTTGTCCTGAATACTGCTGGACGAATCTAGTTTAACTGTACTGAAGCAACAGCAACAATAGTTTTTGAAATTCGGTTCAGTGGCTGTGGAGAAAAATTTCAAAACACGAAAAAAAAATCGCTTAAACTTTTTTGACCTTTTTGAGTATCCTGAACATTTTCAGAAAAAATTGGGTAGAGTTTGAAATTTAGAGCTTGTAGGTGGTGTGGAGTATGAATGAAATTTTTTAAAATCAGTATACCTATACGCTCCCTCCCCAGTAATTGTATACACCTGTTAGCCATATTTTATACATAATTTGTCTTTGATAGAGAAATGTTTTCTATCCGCGTACTCCTCCCTACCTAAGCGGACCACCTGACCGAATCAGTCCGGCTTATATACGTACGCATGTATCCGTACTGAAATGCAAAAAACATACGGACCTTGCTGGAAACAAAAGATGATAACTAGCTGCCGCCATGCCGCGCATACGTGGAAAGAGACAACGTTGCCATATGGCTGCTAACTTGTATGAGCCTGTTTGACTGATTTAATATGCTTAATTTCTCTGTTATACATGGTCGTTACTCATTTTTTTCTTAGAGTATTCAAATTGCACTAAATTTAATCACTTATGAACAGATGACGGTGTTGCGTAGGGAGTGCACGCCATTTTTTGGATACCAAAAAGGACCAACTGAAACCTCAGGTTTGAGTTTTAATTTTTTTTAATTTTGAATCCAAAAGCTCTTAGGAAAAGGACTATGAATATCAAATTGATTAAATTACTTCCTAATCTTTGCATTGGATAAACATAGTGACAATGATATAATAGTAGTAATTTCTATATGCTCAAGTAGGTATTTGCTTTTAGTCAATAATCTGCACGGATCACAGTTATTTCAACAGAGCAGAATTCAAGCAAGGTGTTTCGAATGCCAGGTATTTCGCCATTGCCGCTATTTAATAAAGATTATTTTTCGTACTTTTCACCTTCCAAGAGCACGAATTAAGCAGAATTGATTATTATTATGTGTTGTACCGTTGATGAATATTTCCTTTCGTTTCCTTGACTGATGCCACGCTTTTTTATATAAATAAATAAGAGGAAATGGTGGTGTGATTCCTCTTTCCTTTTTTATTTTTAAATTAATTAATGAATTAATAAATTACTATAAATGAAATCTAAGCAAAATGCAAAACAGCTGTCAAGTGGCATGCAAATTCAGGTCCTAGCTCAATAAAGCGGAGAGTCGGGGGTTATGAGCGCCAGTAACTCAAGACGAATTGAGTCACAAATCCCCAATATCTTAGTCGGAATTTGTTTTGCTTGACCACCACACAAAGAAAAGAACCTAACAGTAATGATGAAACCTAATTAACTGTATACAGAGAGACAAATAAAACAAGATATTTAAAAAATAGTCACTACATATTGTCAAAACAAGCAGCACATATGCTCCACCATTGGAATGCAAGTTAAAAGAAAGGATATTATTCAAAACTACCTGACAATAAAATTAATAGACCGTGATAATTAACCCTCCAAAACGTTTACACGTACGAAGGCTTTACAAATATAGGACTTACAAATAGTTTAACGCCTAAACCTAAACTTATCTGGACAACGGTCGTATCTGGATAATGGTCTTCGAGCTACAGCTCTAGGTACAGCTGTGATGTCCACAGCTTACAAACGCTCAGGTCAAAAACCAGTGGCCAGTAATGAGCAGTGACATAAAGAACGTCGCAAGGTAGGGGCTCCTTGCTTTGTTTCCAAAATTTACCATTACAAAATGGACGGGTAGTACCCAAACCAACACAACTGAACGTAAGGTACAAAATAAAGGGTACTATTCCATAAACTGGTGTTTGGGGCGTTAATATCGCAAAATCTGGAAGATAACGAAAAAAACGCCCGCACACAACCAAAATCATACCGGAAAAGCAAAGGTAAAATGGACGCGTCGGTACGAAATTAAAAGAAGGTATCTTGATAGTAAATCACATTTCAAAAGAAGGTATCTTGATAGGAAAGTAAACATTGAAAGAAGGTTAAGTGAATGGCCTTGAAGAAGCTTATCTTGATAGAACCAAATATCCCTATACTCCTAGTACGTGTAAAGTCTCAAGGTGGCGCGCCGGTTGCCAATGGGCAGAACGACGCGACGGCAGAACCAACTCTCTACGAGGGACCAACGATATTTTATGAGAAAATTTCGAAGGTAGTCGATAATAATACTATAATATTAGTGTCCAAAAGATTTCAATAAAATACTAAATCGCTGAGAATGACATATAACACGTGAGAAATTATACAATCAATAAACTATGGATTTTGCCAAAAGAAAATCATTAAAAAAGGGGTTTGGTCTAGGAATCGGTACTGTATAATCAATAAAGAGAAATTCAAATATTACCGATAAGTAATCAAAATAGTACAAAAAAGGTTACGTGATTTTGGTACACAACACAATTTGGAGGCAAACAACGCAATTTAAATACATAGGATTGCCTTCTTCTACGGCTATCCGAATTCGTTAGGCCGTTCATTATGTATATATTTAGAAAATTAACGATTTTTGCCGGAAACACAGGGGCGAGCGTGCGTTGGCTTTGAATGAATTGTTATTTTTCACCGCTCTCCAGTAGAAAAATCGAGAGGACCTGAGTCAGATGAACGGGCTGGCCACGTAATTGTCTCACACTGCCCTACGCATCTGCTCAGGTATTACACATCAAGATATTCTCTAACTAAAAGGCATAGTGCGCCGGACATCCGTCTTACTGGTACAGCATCTCTGTAAACGCATAGTGGCACGTCTTCCAATAAATTTGGTAAATGATTTTGTGAAAATTCAAAACAAACTTCGCCATTCAAGAACTCTGGCAGCACAAAGAGTACAGTGATTCTCCCATTTAGAATCCCGGTCCACATGTTTACTTTAATACGATACTGTGATATACCTTGGCTTATCAAATATGGAATTTCTACATGCCACTCGTCAAAGTTGTGTAGGTTCATGTAACCATATTTTTTAAATGTCAATTCATCAGTCCATAAAATTTTCCCGATGTATCTTTAACATTGTTGACAAAATTCAAATCTCGGAAGATAATCCCGGGGTTGTAGAGATTGTACTCGCTGTACTTGGTACGGATGGAGCTCGATGAGCTGTAATTTCGGGAACTCCCGTGCTTGCTTCTATTTGACATACTGAAGTACTTGCTTGCGTCTTTTTCGACTACTTGTAGTATGACGTCCTCGTGAGGAAAGAAAGCTCTTCCTTCACCATGTGCATGATTTGGGAATCGTTCTTCTGAGAGAAAAAGGTGCACATTCACAAAAACTCGGTCATTGGGATAACGAGCAGCATTTGGGTACCACTCACGATAAAGCCTAGCTGCAGCACTAGCAATGCATTTACATTCCTCATAAACGAGGCGCATATTGGCGTATTCCTGTGCGGCGTACACAGACATCGTGGCACTACACAATTGAATTTATAAAATTTATGTTTCTACCTGTGTTGCTGTCACTCAGAATACCCGAGCAGATGGATAGAGCGGCCTATTACAATTTGGTGGCCAGCCCGTTCACCTGACTTAAATACTTGAGAACGGTGGATCCAGGATATGTGTTGGGGGGGGGGTCACACTGGTTGTGGTTGTGTTCAGGAAGATGTTCATCTTCTCGTCTTCGAGGGATGAACATGGGTGGGGAAATTGAAAATTGTAGCTCGAAGGTTGCAGTGAGTGACATCAGTGACTCTGACATAAAAATTCCGAATCGACATGTACATCTTTATGGACGTGTAAAACTGCCAGTCCGGTAAGACGATCTAACTGGTTGTGTAGCAAGGATACATAAAAACTTTTTGATGGTAGAATATATTACGGCATCACAATTTTCAATGAGATCGAGAATTGATAACGGAATATTCGGTTCTCGCTGCCATTTTGCCATCCACAGCTGATATCCATTCATAATTATTAAAGTAGGCGTATTGTCCAGGAGCAGTTGGTACTCGATTGATTGTTGGTTAACGAGTTATATATCTTCACTCGTATAAGTGATTCTCGGAATAAAAACACCTAGCTTGAATAAATAAAGTATTTCTGGATATAATCGCTCCTGAAGGTCAGTAATTACAGTAATTACAGCGTCCAGAAGGGGGATGTACATAGCCCTTCGAAAATACTCTTCAGGCAACTGAGCAGGTACGTTATTTGCCCTGTTTTTGCCTTGATACTATCCTTGGACAACTAATATCGACGTCTAAAAGAGCGGCTACTTCTTTTGCCTCATCGAAAAGTTGTCTAGACTGCAGAACTGATTTGTTCATTTACTTAGTTTGTAAAGAACAGAATAGATTTAACAAAACTTACTTTTTTTTTACATCCTGTATAATAATGGTTCAAGTTTTTTTTTTATTTCATAATTCTGCATCTGAAAGAATGTGTTACAATTGTTTCTTTGTTTGACTCCGATATAATGAACCGCTTTTGAGTAAGACAGAGCTAACTATTTTGGTACAGTTTTGTAAATTATAATAACGATTCCCATATACTCTATTTCTCCCGTTTTTAAAATTTAGAAATTATCATAACAGATACGTCTTCAGCGATCCGAAAACCTCAGGATATGCAATTTGTGATCAACTTGCTAGCTTTTCGAGGATTAGCGCGCCAGTGATGCGAGTAAATAGGGTAGTATATGTATACTGGAACAAGACCATTTCTTTGTTTTTATTTTTCAAGGAACACCTATTTCCAATGACGTTCTTCAGGGGTCCTGCTTCTTCGTAGTCAAGAGAACCAAATTGCTCTAGGATAGTCAGACATTAAATTCTTGTCCCATATTTGAGAAACCCGCTGCGCATGACTAAACTAAGACAATACAAAAAATCCTTCTTTTAGGCATGCTAAGTTACGAATAGAAAACATCGAACATATGAAGAACTGTTATGTGTATGTACGCGCTATGAATATGAGCTGATAAATGCAAAATTTACTATATTTGATTTTGACATAGGTAGATATATAGGTACAGAACACAGGACCCAGGCATATGATGACAATAGAGAGATTTGAACACTGGACATGAATATAATGTTTAATACTTACCATCTCCTTTGGATCCAGTGCAACAACTTTTTTGTGGCTTTGTCCATCAAAAAGTATTTTTTATCAAATTTGCTCACAGCTCAAGCGCGCGCGAAGAAGTTTTTCCTTTTAGTCCAAGTTCGATTGTCCCATGCTCAATTTACTACCTTAATCACAAGACTCGTTAGGCTCAATTTCCAATAATGGAGTGCGCCGTGCAGCCAAGCCAAGGCGAAAAACGCAGGATCACTATTTCATTTATATCTACATCAAGCTGAACGCATAGGCAACCAGTCTTGCGCTATCATCTAAGAGCTTACAGTTAAATCAAAGTTGACGGATGCAGTGTTGCCAGTGTTTATCAGAAAATACCAGTACGACATCCAATAAATATGTGTGCATACAGATTTATCTTAGAGATTTGGATCTTTAAAAATTGGTGGTCGAACTAAATTCGCCTGAGGGGGCATGGGTCCGCGCCTACTTGTGACTGGGGGCGGTGAAAGACAAGGTTTACTTAAAGCAAATCGAAACATAAGCTGACCCACCGGACAGAACAACGGAAGCGGCTGAATTCATTAATTACACAAGATTCGCCCGTCTGATAATCCCATCATTCTTAATAAGATGTCAAGCTTGGATTGCTGCTGAAGAAAGACAGCTTACATTTAATGTGAACTTAATAAATACATTCACGAATTAATGAAAGTGGAGTTACTATCTACTACGTAGAATGACACTGTCCGTTACTGCGTCTAAGGAAAAATTTGAAATTTGTAGCGATGGGAGCTAAAAAATCACCGCAGGGTGTAGATTTTTCCGATTCTTTTTAAAGCCTACAATTTAAAACGTACACGTCTTGAATTTTTTTAATATCTTTCCAATAACTATTATGACTTGGCCTATCCACCGTTTCCTGACGATTTCTATATGCATGTACTAACACAACAACCGTAGTTTGAAATTCACTTGCGAGGACAGGACTATGCGGCTCCGCCTGCTGCGAACCTACTCAGGTGTGCATTTGCATCCCATACCTCCTGTACTCTTGTCTTGAAAGACCGACTCGACAATCTCTGTAGGGCTTTTTTTGCCCAAACATTTTATCACATCATTCGACGTTCACGCTATAAACCGTTCATTTGTTTTCTCAAGCTGCAAATGCCTGCGGCATTCAATCAAATTAGTGAACCGAGACTGGTGACCGAGAAAAACGCATTTCCTTGTTCTGCGTCATTTGAACCGGGAACTGGGATAAGAATAAATCAATGTTTAGGCCCATACGCACCTGAGAGCGTACGTCTTCAATCCTGATAGTCCCCCGATAGATATAGGAACACGTCGAAGAGTGCTATTTTATATTCTGGCCCTTGGGCGGGTTGTTATGAAACCGCCATTATTCACCTCATTTCTCTCTAGATAAGTTGCATTGTTCCCCATAGGTAAATAATATCAATGAAAAATTCCCTAGGTAAATAATGATCATGTGAATTCTCATGTTTTGGCTTTTTGGGCCTAGAATTGACACTGCTATTGAAATTTTTATCTACTTTTTAATAAAATCTCGAAACTGGAGGTACAACTGACCAAAATATGTGAATTGACCTAAACATACCTTAGTCCAAAAGTTGATAGTTTGCGAGATACAGGGTGTCAAAGTTACAATTTTATTTTCTATTTTTCCTTATTGCTTGAGAAGTATTTCAGATTTTGGCGTAAACCTCGGTATAGAGAGGTTTTCTAGTATGATAAACAGGAATCCATTATTTTTTATGACCAAACTTCTAGAGGGCGCCACTTACAGCACTATTCTGGTAAATAATTTATCATAACTTTTTTGTGCTACCCTGCATACAACAACTGGCCGAAGAATTTTAGTTTTTCGTATTTCCAAACAAAAAAAGCTAAAGCTAATACTTTGAGATATTTGATTTTAATAGCTCCAATGCATTATTTGTACCATGTTGTACCATGATGAGAAAACATTTTTATAACATAATAATCAAGTTGATTTGGATAATATCTGAGTAGCGTTGCTTTGGTTTCTAACAATAACAAATGGGGATGGCAACAAAATGAATAAGTGGAAATAATAACTGCAAAAGTTGTTGTATGTCGGCCCATATTTTAAGCAAAACTACCTAATATCCAAAAGGTTTTTACTACTCAAAATAAGGCTATAATCATTTCTTACCAATTTCTCGTAACCGCTGATTATTTGTTGGAAAGTCTTTGAATCAGGCAGGTGTCTATTAAAGAATTCGTCAGCGTACAATCTTCGTGTTTTTAAACCATTACATCTTGCCAATCCGTACATTAAATACATATCAGAATATTCGTCAAACGTATACTCCATGATGGTTAACAACTTATTGTCAACTGAAAATTATTCATGAGGTTTAAAGCAATATTATGAAAAATATTAGAAACCATAGCAACGCTACTCAGATATTATCCAAAGCAAGTTGATTATTATGATATAAAAATGTTTTATCATCATGGTACAAATAATGCGTTGGAACTTTTAAAAACAAATATTTCTAAAACTATTAGCTTTAGACACTTCGAACCAGTAAACCTTTTTCGTTGTGGAAATACGAGAAAATAAAATTGATTGCTCAGTTGTTATATACAGGGTAGCACAAAAAAGTTATAAGTTATTTACTGAAATAGTGCTGTAAGTGGGCCCTCTAGAAGTTTGGCCATAAAAAATAACAGATTCTTGTTTCTTATACTAGAAAACCTCCCCATACCGAGTTTTATGCCAAAATCTGAAATACTTCTAAAGCAATAAGGAAAAATAGAAAATAAAATTATAACTTTGACACCTTGTATCTCGCAAACTATCAACTTTTGGACTGAGGTATGTAGGTCAAGTCACATATTTTGGTCTGTAGTACCTCCAGTTTCGACTTTTCCCAACCTTTCGCAGACACCCTGTATATATGTGTATAGTCCATTTTGTAACTAGAATTGTTGTTGATGATTGTGCTTATTTATCTCTTTATTTTAACAGCTTGAAGGTTTCATACTACTTGATAAATTGGAGCATTTGAAAATGAGTGGAAAGCGAATGATGTGTCGGCGTACGTAGCATCTACTACCTTTGATAGACTATCACATAGTAGCAGCGTCCCTCGTCTACGCACCTTTCTGTGATCTGGACATTTTGTGTGCTTTATTAGGACAGTGTTGTCGGACGATCCCCAGGTATGCTCTGTTTCGAGATGTAATCAAATTATGTAATTTATCATCGAAGTTATGAAAAAAATTCTATACAGAGCTTGGTGGAGAACACGATTATTGTAATATTGTTCTATCTTGGAGGATAGAACTGAATGGTGGCCCAGCTAAAATTCGGAATTTGAATCGGCTATGAGAGAATGAATATTTTTCTCCATTTCTAGTTGTACAGGAAATTTGAACGCTGACAAGAATGGAACACAATGAGTGATAGTACCTTTGGCAGTTCGCAACATTTAATTAACAAACATAAATTGTGTTTCAAGAAACTATTAAATTAGTTCTGAACTGAACAGAGCATGCGCAGATCGAAGTTACCGTTCTAACAGAAAACGCAACTGATTCCGTTACCGGCAGTTTCCTGTTCCAACAAATTACGAACTGATTCCGAACCCATCCTGAAGTGGATCTAACAGTTCTGGTTTTGAGAAAGAACTAAATTTTTGAATATCATAGCGCATTCGTGGTTATAGAACAAATGACGTCGATAAGCTGTTTATAGCTTGGAAGCTAAATGTTGTGGCAGCCTTTTCAAAATTTTCGATATTCTCACATCTCAAACCTAAATCTGAATCTTAACCACTTGTTGTGCTGACGATTACACAAAAAATCGGCGACGATGAAGATTGCTTTGGAGCAAAACCAAGTGAGAATGAAGTTCTTGAGCTTATATAGGGGCTCCAAGCACTAGAAATAAAAATTAAATTGTGAGATGTTGATAATCTAATGAATCTGTTTCCATTACTTTATAGTAATATTATTATACTTATATTCTTCTCACTTCAAGTCAGTTAACATCTCATTTAATTTCCTCTTCTACTACTGAAGTAAAACATGCTTCTTCTAAAACAAAATCATGAATTCTCAAGAACTAAAAAAAAAAAGACCAAACCTTGGTATTACTTCAAAGTATTTTATCAAGTTACTCATCTCTTCTGAAATCTGCCATCTTGTTTTCATAGTTTCTCAAAAAGATTCACACTACGTCGAAAAACAATAAATTATCTTAAATTTCACGTCTAGCATTTTAAATTTTACTCCAATTAAGGTTGTGTTAACGACAATGAACCATGTAATTTTCTGTTTCAACCGAATAGTTCGGAACTAGTTTTGAACTGTACTTACCTCGAATATGCGTAGAACAATAATTCGGAATTATTTCTGAACTAGTTCAGATCTGGTTGTTGGAAAACAACTATAAAAACTGACAGACAAGTGATTACTGTTGTTAAGCTGAGAAAGCTTCTGATCTTTAGCACAAAAGCGCTGGATCGCTTTAGGACAGCACCCATTATTATCATTAAAACGATATCCACGACTGGCCCGACAGTAGTTCATCCGATTAACCCAATTTTCCAGTATTCCTTATTTGATTATTTAGGAATGGGAACTCCGATTTCATGTTTTAAGATCTGACTGGTTAGCATAACATTTATTTTAACACCTCCCGATAGGCAATAGTAGAAGGGGTTTAAATTCCAAACGACCAATTGACATCTGAATGTCTACTGATTAAGTATTTGGTTTTCACAATCGGTGCCCAAAAATTTCTTAGTTGCATTAACTATATATCAAGTTGTGCCGTCTTGTTGTAATCAAATGTCGTTCTTGTCATTGTCTTCATATTTTGTAAATGAAAATTAGTTGAACATAAGGCGGCAACGTTTTTCATTGACTGAAACACAAAGGACAGTTGTGAGCATGTCCGCAATAGAGGAACAGGAGCAGAAATAGAAGGATTGGTAGCCTGCGGGCTATTACGTAGAAAACATTAAAAAAAAAACAGTCACAATTTCAACTTACTGCCTAAATAGTTTCTAATGTGCAAATAGTTCATTCCGCGTTTGCTCGCTATGAGCGTCGATCTATGGACGAATGACTAGAAATAAAAATTAATGTGAAATGTAATAACTTTTTATTGTTTTAGAAATATTCCTGAATCACTATATTTTCTCACCTGTTAGTTCTAATATACTTCACCAACCAGGGATTTTCTTTCTTTATCGCGCTCTTTTTGAAATTCGGCATATTTGCATATGTAATTTCCTTAATCCGATTTTTGAACTGCCTAAGGTTAGTAGAACTGGGAAAAGCTTCCTCTTGTAGATTGTTCCACAATCTCGACACCCTCGGGAGAATGGAGCGGTTAGGATGGAATGCCAAAGACAGCCGGGTCTGTCTGGCAGGCACATCGCGCTGCGGCATCATGGAAGAGAGCTCTGAGGAGCAAAGCCCGTTGGTGTAGCGGTAGAAAAGAGCTAGGTCGCCGACTGCCGCCGGTGCGACAGCCTCGAGACTGTCTGTTAGAGAAGAGTCATCGACCAGTTGCCTTCCTCTGGACAGCGAGCATAAATAGTGTAGTGGGGGCGGCAGCACCCCAAATGTGTTAGAAATACCCGAGGCTAGGCCTTATGTATAGAGTGAGAAGGTCATGCGGAGAAAAGTACTTATTAGCCTTAAACAAATAGCCTAGCTTTTTCCCAGCAGCTGCCGCTATTGAAGAGATGTGTTCATGCCAGATCAGTTCCTCGGTGATTTGGACCCCGACCAGCCGAAATGAATGGCTCTTTCGCAGAGCTCGGCCATCCATCGAAACCGGATGAGCGCTAGGGCTCTTTTTGTTCGTCAAAGTACAACACTGTGTTTTGGAAGTCTTAAGCTGTATAAGACTGTTGCGTCTCCAAGCAGTGATAGCCTCCAAGTCTCTTGACAGAGAGGAGATCGTCGCTAGGCTTCTTTTTTTCAGCTCAGCGGCAGAGATCGGCTTGTCACTCTGAATTCCTGCATGTAGAGTGCTGTCATCAGCGAAGCTGTGGATTGGGTTGATCATGCAGGAAAGAAGGTCGTTGATATGTAAGAGAAACAGTGTCGGGGGCAAGACCGATTCCTGGGGAACACCCGCGTTGACGTTGTGGAATGAAGAGGAGAACCTGGCAATTACGACGGATATCTTGCGGCCAGAGATAAAGTCTGCCACTCATCTGCAAAGCTTTTCTGGGAGGCTATAGGATGGAGCTTAAGAGGGCTGCGTGCCACAGCTGACCGAACGCTTCCGTGATGTCAAGGGCAACGACATGAGCTTCACGATAAGACTGGATGAGTTTACTTCACAATTGCGTGACGTAGGCTAGGAGGTCCCCTGTGGATCGTTGGTGCCGGAAACCATACTGCCTGTCGCTAGTTAAGCTGTGAAGTTCGAGGTAGTTCAGAAACTAGCGATTTATGTACCTCTCAATCACCTTACTTATAACAGAAAGCAGAGCTATAGGCCTGTAGTTATTAGATCGGTCTTAGATCCTTTTTTTGAGATGGGTTGGATATGAGCAAATTTCCAGTTTTCTGGGAAGGTGATGCATTCATAAGATATCTGCTCCGCTGCACACCTCTTCAGTACGATGGCAAGAATCAAGTCCGGACCAGAATCTTTGTTGGTGTTGTTGTTGCATACATCTCAAGTGAGTGCAGAAACCAATGGAATTATCATCAACACAGATTACTGGCAGACAAATTCACACTATGCACCTATACACTGCCGTGTCCTTCCAGCTATTGTATACAACTTACAGCTTAGATCCCCAATGATGCCATCTCTAAAGCAGGTCTTACATCACATAAGAGCCAAACTTCGATAGCTGAAAAAGAATCACGACAGCAAGTGTACAACAGATAGTGGTAAGGTGATATCTTGTAGATAAACCTATATAATGTCAAAAAACGACATAATGCCACTTTTCAGTATACGTAATATCCCTGCCGAGCGACGTACGTTTCATTTTATTGACTTCATCAGGCCCAGACGGATGTGGACCGAAAACACCACAGTGAAAACATATGTCCATCACATCTGGATACGGGTGTAATCTGAAGGAAAACAATGATGGAAAGGGAAACACAATTGGAAGCCACCAAAAAGAGCCAGCAAGCACATTTATGAGAAAAACGTACGTTGCTGGGTTAGCAATCCTTATATTCTTTGTTCTTGTTCCTTTATTGCCCATGATTTTACTTTGTTTTTCATCTCAGTTTCCGTAAGACTACTTATCTTTCTTTTACTTAATCGGCATCGACTCATTTGCGAAGAAACATGATTCAATGATACCGCTAGACCAAAAGCCATATAGTCACACCCAAGGACAAGGGAACGGTCGTATCTGCCAGTTCTGGATGTACGAAGTTTCACACGATTAGCATGGGAAGACGAAGTCAGGCGGGTCTGGCTGGCTGGCTCATCGCTCGGCGACATTATGGAGGAGAGCTCTGACGTCCCTTAACATACGAGTAGATGTAGAAGAGAGTCAGCTTGCTAACAGCGAAAGAGTCCCGAGACTGTCCGCTAGAGAAGAGTCATCGATCAGTCAGACAGCCCTGCAGTCGGGGCAGACGCACCCCAAGTATGTTAGCAGTGCTCAAGGCTAGGCCTTATACAGTGAGGGCTTTATGTGGAGAAAAGTACCAGTTAGCCCTAAACTAACCGCTTAGCTTTTCTCTGCCGCTGCCGCTTTTGACGATATGTGTTCATATCAGATCAAGTCTCGGTAATATAGACTCCGGCTAGCCGAAATAGACGGCTCTTTGGTAACACTCGGCCATCCATCAAAACCGGATTAGCACTAATGCGCTTTTAAGTCAAGGTACAGCTCGGTGGAAGCATTAAACTGTATCAGATTATTGTGTCCCCAGGCAGTGATAGCCTCCAAGCCTCTGATCAGTGTGTATTTTGACTCTAAAAATGAAAAAACTGGTACTATTTCTCCTTTATTCTGGAGGGTCAATAAATTGGAGAGTCTATAAGGAAAGAAGTTTACTGAATCTACTAACCTTAACCAACATAGAAAAGAGCTAAGACAGTTTTATGGGATCTTTGCTGCATAACATTTGTACTTCGATCTGGCTGGTCTATTCCCACTAGAACTTTGAGGAAATGAAACAAATTATCGATAAAACAAAACACGTTTTTATTGGATTTCTATTGCGAAACTTCAACAAGTACAATATGTTTCCAAGTGTGCCATTGAGGACTGATAAAACAGTTATTATGCCAGTTGAAACCGATATTGTAGTCTGTTAAATAACAATAATTATTCAGAGTGAAATATGGGCGGTAAATATCGGTGAAATGTTACTGTAGATACAGATAGCGTATGCAATTACTCTATGTTTACGAGCTACAACAGCGTAATTGAATATTTTTCTAGTCTAATGTAGTTCTGGATAAATTCATGACGTCTTACGAGTACTAGAAAAGCTTTGCTGGAATGAGTTGACGCCAATTGTGTATTTTGTATTGAAGGAATGATAACGCAGGTCCACAAAAAAGTGGGGCCCCCACTGTGCTTTTCCCACGTATGTTTTGCTTCTGAACATGAAACTACAGTCAGAATTGGGGGTCGATGGAAAAACATTAATTTCCGATGGTTATGAGACCCCATTGTCTGGCTGAATAAAACCACATATCTGTTTAAATTTCTACTTATTGTACGACATTTCGACCATGACCTTGAGTTCTTCAGTGGTCTGGGGCTTGCTGGAGTACACTTGACTTTTCAAATAACCCCACAAGAAGTCTGGTGGGGTCAAATCTGGAGACCTGGGTGGCCAGTCAACGGAACCTCTTTTTGACATCGGAATCCCAGGGAATTTTCGTTGCAGAAACTGGATTGTTTCATTTGCAGAGCGGCATGTCGCACCGTCTTGTTCATCCATCACCATCAAGATTTTTTTCACGCATTTGTGGGCAGACATAATGAGCCAACATCCACCTATATCGATTTCCATCGACTGTTTCGTTTTCGTTGAAGAAAAATGGCCCAATGATGGTTTTGGCGCAAACGCCAGCAGAAACAGTCACTTTCCGGTCATGCAACGGCATTTCGTGGATCTCATGTGGATTTTTCGTCCCCCAAATGCGGCAGTTTTGCTTATTAACGCCGCCAGAGCGCGTGAAATGGGCCTCGTCGGTCATCACAATTTGCTTACAAAAATCATGTTCAGCATCAACCATGCGAGCGACTGTTTGGGCGTATTCCAAGCGACGTGGACGGTCAGTTAGCAATATTTTTTGTTAACTGCGCCTTATAAGGAAACAAATGTAAATCATCCTTCAAACTGCGCCGCAACGTGGTTTCACTGATGCCAACATTCTGATTGAGTGCGCTGACGATACGACACTTTTAGGGTTCTGGGAAACGCTGTCTCTGACCGCTTCCACCAATTCATTGGAACGTCTTGGTCGTTGATGAACGGTATGTTGACGATCTCCTACTGTCCCGTACTCAAGAAAATTCGGAACCAAACGACGGATAGTGTTGTCAGACGGTGCCTGTTTGCCACGATATTTTCGACGATAGGCACGTTGCGTCAACACAACTGAACGACGATTTTCAATGTACATTGTGACTATTTCGGCGAGTTGTTTAGGTGTAAAGCGATTCATGACTAAAATTGTAGTAAATTGACGTTTCAGAAACACGTATAACCAAATCATTCGGTTGGTAAATATCAAAGTCATTCGATGTCTCAATACCGACATAAAAGATGGCGCACCCGGTATATAGTGTGCTACTATAAACAGCCTGAACATACTGGTAACATATTAAGATTACGCGAAGCTTTTATTGCAATTTTAAGATGACACCCCGTAAAACCAGCAAAGCCCAGGACTGGTTGTGGTAGACATCCCTGCTTCTAAAAGGACGTCCAGCCCGCCAAAGTCTCTCTGTCGCTTTTTAATGCACCAGTCACATGTCAACATTGTGCACAATTACGCAGTGGCCCAATTTGGTTGAGTATCTTTGAAGGAAGTATCTAATCCAACCTAACTAATGGATCTGAAGTCATTTACTTCCAGGTTCTTTCTTAAGGGATCTCAAAGCTGCAGATGTTATACTTAGCCAAACTGTTATGTCTCATATTATCTCCTCACAAGATAAACAACATATTTCTCTTCAGATGTTGAAGTACTATCTCTCGCATTTAAGATCTATAAACAATGCATACGCAGCATTTATAGTGAAGATTGCATAGCAATTAACTGGTGTGTTACGACAATTCTGGGTAGGTTTTCGCGTTTTCAGAAGACTTTTAGTGTCTTTGGAACGATGGACGAGGGCGACGTGTCTGGTGCATCAGAAATGACAGAAAACCTCATGCTAGCTTGTCGCTTTAGAGAGCTGGACGTATTTTGAAAGCGGGAATTCCTAAACCCAAGCGGTTCTGGTTTTGCGGTGCCATCTTGAAATTGCAGCGACGGCTTCACGCAATCTCAGTATGTAGTAGTTATACCCGGTATGAGAAAGTGAGAAGAAAAAAGAAACGATGTCATCTGTACTTGAAAAAACCCGCAGGGGTCGTCGAAATGTCGTACAATAAAATTCAAACATATATATACATATATATATATATATATACATTCATTCCACATTAAGGTAATGTAAATATATTTTTCATATTTTGATGAATGTGTATATGGGCATCCACCAGGACTGGTATTCTTGTGCTCATAGGAACTTACCGACTACCGACAACTGAGGTTGTGTGGTTTCAACTTGCGGTTTAAAATGAGGAGCATAACAAACAGGTATCAAAACTGGAACATACCTTACCTAATTGGCTAAAAATACAGTGTACTGAAATGGCAGAATTTGATAACTAGTTTCGTATATGCAGTCGTTCAGTTCATTTTAGAGCATCGGTCGTTGCAGATTTCAGTGGGATGAATAACGAATATTATATAACATATCGCATACCTATCTATACCTATACGTAGCGCGTACTATTCAATAGATAAGGCTATATTTCACAAGAAACGGTTGGAAGCTCAAGCCCTAACAGTTACATACGCCTATTACACAATCAACATCGATTACCTACGACCGTTGTACAGGGTGGGTCAAAGAGCTGACGGAGTACCATAGATTCCTTATTATAAGAAAATGAAAAAAAGCTAAATTATAAATAAAAATATTTTTTGATACACCGGGTAGCCCAAAGGTGAAAGCAGATCAAGCATTTTTAATGCCTTCTCATTTTTGTATTTTGAAATTCGTTATGAACATTTTTTATGTGATGGCGTCCATGCCTAAATTCAACTTTTTTGAGATATTGAGGTTAGAAATGAGCCTGTCGTCATATGTAACTGTTCTAAAGGCTGCTACACACAGTGCCGGCGGCAGGGCCGCCGGGCAAGCCGCCGGCTAAGCCGCCGTACACCCGGCGGCATACAAAGCCGCCGGCCTTGCCGCGCAAAGGAGCCGCCGTGGTGTGCCGGCGGGTTACGCGGCTTGCCGGCGTCACTTCGTTCTTGGCATTCGAGCGGTAGTGTTGTGCGGTTTTTGTGTTTAAACAAATTAAAATGTCTTTTAATTGGGACGACGAAGCTGAGCTGCTCTTAATTGAAAAATTTCGTGAAAATGATATATTATGGAATCCCAGAAATGCAGCACTTCACTAGCTTTCTATGTGACTGTCACAACCGGAATGATGCTTGACGGCTTTGCGCGGCTTGTGCCGGCGGCATAGCCGCTCGGCATAAACCCGGCGGCATTGCCGTCGGCACTGTGTGTAGCAGCTTTAATATGAGAACTACCTTAACAGGAAATTATGAGGAAAATGTGATTTTCTAACCTGAATAGCACAAACACAAAATTATTTCTAAAAATTTTTTTAATTGGGGCACCAAAAGAACAATGAATTAGAAAAAGCTTTATTTAAAATAATACAGAAAATAGAAAACGAAATTAATTTTAATTGCTTAAACATTACTACTTGAATTGTTGTAGTAGCTACTAGTTGTGACGATCAGTGGACGTTCATCTTTTTTCATACAACGGCTGTGACATTCATCTGTTTTCCCCTGTACCCTTCATAACATATGTTGTATATAAGAAAACATATATTCAATATACAATTCTTGAGTGAAAGGGTATATTTTTATTTTTATAAAAAAACAGCAATTAGCCCATTGCCGCCTCAATAGGTATCAATATTGCTGACCGTAAGCAGTGGTAAATACTAAAACATACCCAATATTTACTGGGAGCTGGATATAGTCTTACCAGAATTTCTAAATCTATAAATATAGCAATCTATCAATGTACCAGCCTTAATAACCATAATAAATAAACAGACAAGTACAAGGCATGACGAATGGCACTAAATCAATGTTCGCTAATCGTCTTCTCAGATAACAGAGAGACATATCTGCTATTTAAGACTGTAGTCTTGTGAATCAGTTGATGAAACGGATGGTCTTAAATTATGAATGATCCTAAAAGTAACGTGATGTATCAAATCGTATAGTACTGAAATGCCATTTAAACAAAAATTGATCAAATACGACGAAATGCGGTATGTTATAAATTCGTTATTATTTATGCGACTAAAATCTGCAATGACCGTTGCTCTAAAATGAACTGATACGACTGCATATACAAACTGAAATTCTGCCATTTCAATACATTATATTTCTAGCACATTGAGGTATCTTTCAGTTTTGGTACCTTTTGTTATGCCCCTCGTTTTAAACCGCAAGTTGAAACCACACAACCTCAATAGTTTTTATATCTTCCAGCGTATATTTACTTATAGCATAATACATCTGCTACAATGTTATGTACTGAAATAACTCTACTAATCATCCCGGTTAGGTCAATTCCGATCCAAGCTGGCGATATGGCACATTAAATCTATCAGTACATTTTGCAGTACTTTCCGGCTCATCGCATCTACTATAGGCTAGGACAACTGTCGGTAAGCACAACCAAAGATGTGAACCAAAATATACCTAGTACCCCCAGGATATTTGTCTGGTATTTCTGCCTGCAGCAATAGCTCACCACACCACTTGCATTTAGTATTTCTGAGGAGTGACAATGAATGTAATGAGAAACTGAGCCTGATTTATGTATAACTCGAAAGCTTTTCCGTCATCGCTATTTGCACAAAGATTGATCGCGAAGTACTTGGATATTTATACGGAATGTATATTGACATCCTTATTGGGGAGACGAGAGAAACATTCGTCAATCGTTTCGGATGGTAATAAGTGCTAGCACGCAACGCCGTTATCAATTCATAAAGGATTATGTTCAGCACAAACTAGACCCTCTGATAAAAAGTCTGTCAAACAGGTCCATACAATATACAATTAGTCCATAGACATTGTTTCCCTGCCCTACCGGTTGTGCACCTGGAAGACGTGGCAGCGCTGTCAGAGCATAGGAAGCACTATGTTATGTGAAATATGCCTAACTGGTGCGCAGAATTACCAAGGCTGGGAGCGTGTAAGTGTACTGACATCAAAAACTCTAGATAAACCATACCCAGTCCCCAACAATCCCCATCCCCAAGTTTTTTTACCTCTAAAATTTTTTTTCAGAAATGTTCAGAATCCTCTGAAACGTCATAAACGACCAATTTCTACTTTTTGCGTTTTAGGCCTTTTTCTCTACTATCACTGGACTGATTTTCAAAAACGAGTGTTAGCATCCTAGGCATAATACTGTGTAAAAAAATCATCGAAATCTGAGCGGCACTTCTCAAGTTATTATATAGGTGGTTATAAGATTTGCGGACAGACCGGTAGACAATCCGATGTTGACATGGTTTTTCGTGATTTACTTACTTGTCATATAATATCCAAGAAACAAAATATCTCATTTTCGAAAATGGTCGCGATTACAGGCGATGAAAACTATTTCGAAAAAGTTCAAATTTTTTAACATTCAATATTTGACATTGGAATTTGTATAGTAGTAGTATATAGTTAGTGTTTTTCAACCACTAATTTTTTGAATAGATATCGTATGAATATTATAGCGCCAGAATCGTCTGCCTCTAGCGGTCACAGAGGGAAATGAGATATTAAATGCAAACTGAGATCCTTACATTCCGACTGATAGCTGCTATACACTCTCACAGTGGTCGATGCTGGTAATAGCTGGCGTTTTGCGCTGTCTTATTTCGATAGACCTCATACCTTGGATAGAGAGTAGTTGTTATGCCTCCGTTCTCCCAAAAATCAACCTTGGATCATGCTGATGAGTTGCCAAAAGGCCCAAAACAGCTGTCCAGGGTTGACTAACTATCGTCGGACGGAAGAAAGCTCCGTTAAACGTTTCGAGACAAAATGTGTGGCCAGTCTAAGAGATATCCTCTGGGCAACCAGAAAAAAATCTTAATCTTTCCTTATTTTTTTGCTTACTTTCATGTAAAATACATTTAAACATTAAATATTCATCAAAGACCTTTGCTGAATACGAAGCAACTTTTTATGCGTGGAAAACACGGCTTTGCCATATATCACCATGCATATATGCTGTCAACCAAGGCAGAACAAATGGATGTCGTATAAGACGTCCATGTACAGGGTGCTCGTAATAAATGCGTCAAAAAGCAATAACTTTACTTCCTACGCCACTGGCGAGGAAGTATTCTTTTACGAAAAAATGAAGTATTATGTTTTTTGGATGTTGTATAACATGTGAACCATGTCACTCATTTCCGTCGGTTTGTCTGTCCGCCAGTCTGTCCTTAGCGTATCTATAAATCTATAACTTGGAGAGTACCGGTCAGATTTTAATGACATTACGCAAGGATAATATACTAAGTGACATATAAATCCGAACACCCAGTTTAAATGGTTTTATTTTAATACAATTTTGTATAAGTACTTATGAAGCATAATAAGTAAATGATAAAAATTTCAAAATGATTGCACTGCTTTAAAGCCCTTTGACCTTTAATAATGTGTGGATGCACCCTGATGTGCTACGCATTCTCCGATGCGCCTAGGGATGCTTCTGATTAGGTGGTCAATGTCCTCCTGTGGTATCTCATTCCAGGCAACCACCAACTCCTCTCGAAGTGCTTCTAGAGTCTGAGGTGGACGTTGCAAATTGAGCAATCTCCTACCCATCATATCCCACACGTACTCAATTGGGGATAAGTCGGGAGATCTTGGTGGCCATGGTAACAATGTGTCATCATTATGTTGAAAGAAGTCTATTGTGACTCTTGCAACATGTGGTCCGGCATTATCTTGTTGGAAAGTTGGATCTGCCAGGGTGTCAAGATAGGGTAAAAGATGGGGATTCTAGAACTTCGTGGATATAACGCTGCGCGTTCATGTTACCTCTGATGAAGATTAAAGGTGACCTGGAACCATAAGCTATAGCTCCCCAAACCATAACTCCAACAGTGTGATGAACATGTCTTTCAACAAAAAACTGTGGATTCCTCCTTGCACCACGTCGCCTTCTAACCCTGGCACGACCATCGTGCATGCCTAAACAAAATCGAGACTCGTCACTAAAGACAATACTGTTCCATTCCTGATCCCAGAGTGACCGTTGCCTGCACCACTCTAGGCGATTACGTCGGTGTTCTCGAGTTAAAGGGAGGACCCAGTGTGGCCGGTATGAAAACAAGCCAAAACTTCTCATTCATCGGTAAACACTTCGCATGCCAATGGGTCTTCCGTGTTCTTCAAACCATTCATTTGCAATGGACCTGGTAGTGGAGAAAACGGTCCTTTAAGGCCAATAATCTTAGGCGGCGATCTTCACGGTCTGTTGTTCTACGGCGGCGTCCAGTGCCCCTTGCTCTTTGCGTACGGCCTTCTCGAAGCCATGCCTGACAACACCTAACCACAGTGTCTACTCTTCTTTGCACTCTAACTGCAATTGCCCGAAAAGAAAGTCCAGCTTCCCGAAGTCCCACTATACGGCCCCTATCAAACTCACTAAGTTGACGAAATCGTACAGGTCTCCGTACTCTAGGCATCGTAACCGATCGTAAAGGATGTCAAGAACCAAAATCCGCCAACGTTGATTCTAGTGAATTAAAAACAAGCAGTATAAAAACCGGAATGTCCAACTGATAAGGCTGAAAAATTTTTCACTTGTTATTTACAGTAAGATAAATACATTCACCAACTTTTATTAAAATAAAACTATTTAAACTAGGTGTTCGGATTTATATGTCACTTAGTATACTTTGCCAATAACGAGAAAGTTTTGTAGGTTATGAGAACGGGTTCAGTGGTGCCGGAGCTGGGAGCAAAGAAAGGAAAACAATCAAAATCGCCCAAACTTCGTTTTGACGTTTCAGAGGGTTGTGGGTTATAAGGGGTGGGAGAGAGCAGTCTTCTGTCGTTAGTATACTTATACACTTCCTAGCTCGACAATTCCACGTTCCTATTAGCTGTATTTCACCCACACACACACACTCACACGTATACACACACACACACACACACACACACTCACAGACACACACACACACGCACAAACACACCTACACATACACATACACACACACATATATATATATATAAACCAAAATATGTGTGTAAAAATAAAAAAAAATTAAAAAAAAAATGTTACCTTGTTTTATAAAGTATCCTCCCGACAAGTATTTCAGTGCGGACCTGTGCGCCCAAAAGCATGTCACAAAAACTGTTCGAAATGATTTCCGTTTTGCTCGACGCACAGCTGGGCGCGTCTTAGCCATGTCTCTTTACAAGCACGCAATAAAATCACTGGTTGATTTCTGATCACTGTACTCATTTCCTCAATTCGAGCACGTAATTCTTCGCGTGTATTAACCGGTGTTTTATACACTAGAGTTTTTAGCCAACCCCACAAACAAAAGTCTAAAGGATTTAAGTCCGGAGACCTTGGCGGCCAAGGTACAAAACCGCCACGGCCGATCCAACGATTATTAAATTGTCTATTTAAAAATTCACGCACATTTCTTGCATAATGGGGTGGTGCCCCATCTTGTAAAAACCACATGTTTTGTCTAATATTTAAAGGCACATCTTCCAGTAAACCAGGCAAATTGTGTTGCAAGAAATCAAAATAATTTTCACCAGTTAAGCGATTTGGTAATTCAAAAGGCCCCACTAAAATTCCATTAACAATTCCCGCCCACAGGTTGATTGGTTCAAATCGCTGTTGAAAATTGGTTTCCCTTATTTCATGGGGATTTTCAATAGCCCAAACGTGAGAATTACGTGAATTAATAATTCCGTTTCTAGTAAAGAGGGCTTCATCACTCACTAAAATTTGATTTAAAAAATTGTCATCATTTTGATGTTTATTTAAAAGCCAATTGCAAAAGTCAACCCTTTGTTCATGATCTTCCGGTTGTAAGGCCTGCACTTTTTGTATGTGAAACGGATAGAACTGATTTTCACGTAGAGTTTTCCAAGTTTTATACTGACTAATCGCCAATTGAGTTGAAATTTGTCGGGTGCTTACTGTTGGATCATCACTTACTAATTCTAAAATTTGTTCTTCTAGTTCTATTTGATCGTGTGGTCTTGGAGCACCGGCATGATCTCCTCTGTGAGGTCTTAAGTCACCTGATTCACGAGCTCTTGCACTACATTAACAAAGGCACGAGGGGTTGGTTGCAGTCGATTGGGAAACCGATCCGCATAGATCCGTGATGCCGCGGCAGCATTTTGTAAAGACTCCCCGTAAATAAGAACCATGTCCACAAGTTCAGCATTTTCGTAAACATGTGCCATTTTTGATTTGAGCCTCGCAACAGACACGATTATTCACTTACGCGTTACCGACTACCGACTGATACTGACTGTATACAACTGAAGAAAATAATTGTAAAAAGATCGTTCCAAATTCTTTCGCTTTTTGTTTCCGATGCGATGAACGGATAAGGCGGATTATATCTGTTGTTGCCAAACACGAGAACATAATATCATTATTGAGACAGGGCGGTACTCAAACTTCCAAAGGGCTATAACTTTGTTACTTTAATTTTACCAGAAAAATGGTAAAGGAAAAAAACATTTCTTTTGATCAGATACATACAGGGTGGCCCATCCATGTGTGGACAGAATATTACTCATAAACAAATACATTTTGGGAAAACCTATACGGGGGATGTTATACATGAAATTTGAGGGCACATTTCTAAACTATTGGTCATTATACAGGGTGTCCCAATTTCGACCTACATATCAAAGTTGTGATTTTTCAAATAGAATGCCTCAAATTTTATTGCATATTTGGATAAACCAATTCAAAAGAAGAAAATTGATACTACATCCTATGGGGCTTTGGTAATTAGCTACTGAGACATAAGGTGTTTTATCCAGAAAAACCCCCTACTTCGGCAACCCCTCAGTCCGCCATTGTGAGGTGGAGTGCTGAATTTTGTTTAAAAAAACTTACACACCTCAGCTTTTATCTTATTTGTTATTTTTCGAATTTTAATTTTTGCTCATACAGGGTGGTCAAAAACGCAAATTGCATTTTTTCTCAAAAATTTCAAATGCATCACCCTGTTATATATTTGTGCAAGTTTGGATTCAATTTTTAATAAGTTTTTTTTGATACTAGACACATAAGGGTTTGTACGGCTATTTTTTCGGTTATTAGCACGTCTTTCATGGAACGGTTTAATTCTCTAAAATATCGCATCATCCTTGGAAACAAATAAATTGTTGATTAGTTACAAACTGTCAAAATTAGCTTTGCGAGCATTATAATAAAAACGTGTTTGAAAATGAATTTTTCTAAAGAAGAAATGGTGAAGATGGTGTTCGTTTTGGGCGAAGCACAAAGAAATAGTTTCCTAGCATCTCGCATTTATAAGCAACGGTACCCTAATATGCGACATCCAAGGCCGGAAACATATTCCACACTACGAAAACGTTTTGAATCAAGTGGAGCAGTGGAATATAGTGAAAAATGTCCAAAAGATTATTCACAAGTATAGGTGTACCACTCATATCACCTATGCTTGCATCAGGGTCTTCGTCCGCAGGGTTTTGCAGCTCGAATTGAGTTTAGTAGAATTATGCTAAATAAAGTGAGTGAGACACTACTTTCCTGGGTAAGGATTAACAGGTAAACATTACTTAAATCTTTTGATCGAGCATTTGCCTTTACTTTTGGAGGATGTCAACCTGCAAACTCGGATGCATAAGTACTTCCAACATGACTACGCACCTGCGCATTATCATAATCGTGTGCGTAACTATTTGGACACCTGGAGTAACAATCGTTGGATCGGTCATGATGGGCGTACATCTTCGCCTCCTAGATCATCAGATATGATACCAATGGACTTCTTTCTATGGGGCTACGTTAAGCAAGAGGTTTATAGATATCCACCATCTACCCCGGAAAATATGAAGGAAATGATTAAGGATGCTTTTCTGAACATAAGGGAACACATGATGAGGGATCTGCAACGGTCATTTTATAAAGACTACCGCTGTGTATTCAACATGGTGGAGATATTTTTGAGCAGTTTTTGCAGATTAGGTCTTGAGTAGTGATAGTTGTTTGTTTATGTTGGTGTTGTAGTTGTTTTCCTCTATTACGCTTGAAGCTGATTTATACTGTTCTGATTGTTATCAGTTTTTAAGTCAAATCTATACTCTTAGTGGCAATATAGAACTAGATCACTCTTTGTCTTTTGTTTCGTGTTGGATGATGCGATTTTTTCCTTTATTTTGGTGTGTTGTTCTATTAAAAGCTTAATAACTCAAAATCTAGTGATTTTATCTGAATCAAACCTTATACCAAAAAAGGTTTATAAAAAATTGAATCCAAACTTGAAGTGTCATTGATCTGACAACAGGCCACCTCTGAACAGCATCGGGTATAGACATCGTACTCGGGCAACCTGTCAGCAGTCCTCGAGGCTGGGTTTTATCTGATCCTTACAAAGTGAGGAGGTAATGTAATTGATAGGATAAACAAAATAACATCCTGATCTGGAATCCTTGGCAGGTACGCTTTATTATTTGTAAATCCGAAGAGAACCATTCCTCTGACTAAGGCATATTCGGCTCAATATCTCTATGTTACGAGTTTGATCCGGGACTGCTTTTCTGCGAATCCATTACCGTGTATACTCGATCAGAGTAAATTAGGTCAAAATTTAATGTATAACCAGTCAAATATCTCTCTCGTGGATATACCCTAGGGCTTTCCATTCATTGGGGGTGTGGGAGAACATGCCAGAGTGAAAAGTTCGCAGCATCCTAGCGGATGTTAGTGAGGCTTCTGGAAAATATATTACAGCTTTTATCTTGGATGTTGTTTATGGTTTGAACAGATTGAGTTTAGCAGTTTGGCAAAAGCGATATTTACAAAGTTAAATGATAAACGAAGAACGTTCAGTTTACTTCTAGTCCTGGAGATCTGCTGCCACCTATTACTGACCTCTGGTGGCCACATCAAAGCCACTAGTAGCCTCTACAAGTTGAAGAAGATAGATACAGGGGTATCCTGGAAGTCTGGACTTTCCGTTTCAGAAACAAAGTTTGAAATAACAAATTTAGAAAAAAGAAGAAATGTGCTCATTATCTATTTGGTACTGCATCTCAAAAACGGCTCCGTCACGGTTTGATTGTAATATGAAAAGCTTACGGCTGTCCATGCCGGCGCTAACATTCTGACGTTCGAATGCATTCGCGGAGTATCAATGGCATCTTGAAAACGCTCAGAGTAAAGTAACATCAAATCTATAACTATGTTACTTCTGTATGAAAGTGCCAATTTCAGTGTTCAAATGTGGTTTGTTCTTAAACTAGGTTAACCTTCACACCGCATGGCGCCTGATTTGGATACTGACCCCCATAGTCATAGTACCACAAAACATCATATCATTAAACGTAGGAGGGAAGGGAGAATAGCTTCTTTAGTCTCTTTCTAACTTGATATTTCCATTACCTTAAGGCTTTCGTACATATGTTACTAGGAAAACTTGCTTATTGTTGACTGAAATACGCTCTGCAAATGGAGGTCCCAATTTTGAGGACACCCTGTATGTATATTTAAGATACGATCTGAAGCCGAAACTGTACCATATTTTGTCCGACAGGAATTCGTTACAGTTAAAGGTTTTTTAAAGTTCTCAGCTATATCTTTGCTTTCAATGGTGCATAATACGTAAAATGCTAATGCATAAAACCACAAAAGTCTCTCAATAGCTCTCATGAAAATGTATATTTTGTTCATACGTGGGTGAGGTGAAAACTTCTCAGCATGACAATGATATACTGCGATTTAGAGTTTAAAAATGATTTAACTCACTTACATAATCCCTTTCGACTCCACCATACTGGCTCCAACTTTCCCCAACATTAGGATCCCTTCAGTCTGAAAGGCTGTCAAAATATTCAACCATGGCAGATCATACCCCAAAATCTACAGTTTTTCCACTGTTAACACAGATTAGTGAAGAAGCGTTGTCCCGTTGAGAAATTATTTCTGCTCCAAGCTACGCCAATGCTCATGAATTTTGGTATCCAGTTGATTAAGGAAGTTGAAATGGCATTCGCTCGTGACTGATACAATCAACTCTCTTTCTCGATGAGCCACCGGCTTCTACCCTCTGCTTCTAATGCTGTTCCTAACGCTTAATGGTAGACCCATCTCTCATCCGTGGTAACTAATTGCAACCCAAAATCGGTCAGATCCCTATGGAATTGGTCGAAAGCAAAAGTCGCATCCGCCTTTGACCGGTACTCAATAAATACTAAGGCAGCAGCGGTGGCCGCAGTAGTAGACTCTTCGGTCTCCTGATCAGTCGCCGTGCGCTGTGCGGGTTCGAGTGCCGTCCCAGGAGAAATTTTTCTCTTGGCTATGGATGTTGTGATTGTCCGTAGGTGGTAGACGGTATCTGACTGTCGAACGTGGAGGTACCACCCGGCGGATCTCGTAGGAGAAAGAATGTGTGCATGTTGCATGCACACGTGTTCCCTCGCCAGAGTCCGTGTGGCGTTCCCCCTTTCCCCTGTATCCCCCTATAGCCCCACGGTACCTAATGGGTGTATAGGCCTGAGGCCTTCGTGGTAGTTGGAGTATAAAAAAAAATGTGGCACCCACTTTGCGCAGAGCATTCTCATCACCAATTCTTTGTGTGCGATATTTCATACTTCTTCTTCCGTCCCCATGGCCTCAGCTATCTTACTCACCTTGGTATGCCTATCATCCAACAGGAAATCGTGCAATTTTTTCGATGGTTTCGGATTTTGGCCGTCCTCCACGTCGCTCATCTCCAAGGAACGTGTGAGATCGTTCAAGTTCAGCTATGTACCTTTTAGCAGTTGTCATTTCCTCGCAAACGTTTGTAAGATTCGGAAGAATTTCTTTAGGGGTCCATCCATCCAACACGATGAACTTGATGACGGCTCGATGACGAAAGACGTCTACTTGTGCAGGCAAACTACTTGAGATGACAAGCATGAATCTGTCATACAAACAATGTGCATGTGTCATGTGCATCCATGCAGTAATTATAGCTTTTCTTAAAACAGGCCGAGAACCTTTCAGCCTAAGTAAATACCGACTAATACTATACATTTAAACCAAGAACCTTTCAGCCTAAGTAAATATCGACTAACACTATACATTTAAACCACTTAGGACCTGATAAAGCATAAATACATTACAAGAAAATGTCTGGATATCTTTTTTCCCACGCCTGGCTTGGAAGTATTGTAATCGGGAAATTTTCGAAAATGAGATTATGTTCTTTGGATGTTATATGAGATATACTTAGCGAAAAATCATGTCACTTATTTCCGTCGGTCAGTATGTCTATGAGTCTGATGGTCGCGACAGTTTGTATTTTTTGAAAATCGGTCCAGTGACGGCAGAGAAGAAGGGCAAAAACCAAAAAGAATACAAAATGCCTAAATTTTGTTTTTTGACGTTTCAAGACTCTGAATATTTATCAAGAAAATATGGGACCAAAAACATGGGCAAAAAAATTTGGGATTAGTGGATCTAGGGGATGAGGAGGGTTTATACCGATTTTTTGATATTAGTACATTTATACGCTCCCAACGTTGGTTATACGCACATGTTTGATATATTTTACACGTCAGAGATTTCCCGTACATTAGCCCTTAAGGCACCTCCGACGCAGTGAGTTTCAAGCCATCTACAAGGGTTCAGCTGCTTCAAAACTGACACTCCATTTTTCAATATTTTTGAATGAAATTCATACAGTATGTTGAGAAGATAATTGCCCAGGGTACTATAGGAGCATTGTTTGAAATTTTGTTTTTGCACAAGTTTTATGATGGGTGGAAGTGCGCACTATTTCTGTTCAACTTCGCGATTTTTTTAAAAAGAACCTAGTGAAAAAAATGGAAAAGTGGTTCTATAGCACCCTGTGGGGTATTGATTTCAGCACTCTGTGAAAATTTCATCCAAAAATATCAAAAAATAAAGCGTCAATTTCGAAGCGCGCAAACCTCTACAAATCGTATTTTGGACGATTTTTGTCTGCTGTTTCGTGCTGCCAACCCAAGCGTTGCGGCGCAATGTACGGAATAAGAAAGGACGTATTCAGATAATTTGGTGGCCCTATTTCATATAATATCGCGTAGATAAGTCGTTTCGCAAATAGGTACTCATAATCGCGATCGCTGATACTCCTCGATTTTAAAGCCATTTTACTTCCCACGTCATTGGCGAGGAAGTATTGTAATCGCGAAACATTTCTAAAATGAGATGTTATGTTTTTTTAAGTCATATGAAAAACTGTATCACTCATCAACTTGGAAATAACCGCTTGGATTTTTATGAAATTTCCACACGGGGTTACTAGTATGCCAAAGCTTTGTAGTTTTAGTCCCGTGGCAACGGTGCTATAGGCAAAAAAGAAAAATTAACAATTGCTAAAACTCCGTTTTTGACGTTACAGGGGTTAATTATCATTGACAGAAAAAAATTGTACTGCTTGGGGGAAGGTGATTCTAACTGTTACATCTTTGAAATCAGTGAAACATGTTCTATTACTAAGAAGCCTCTGATTAAAGTGATTATAGGAAAGTTAAGTAACGAAAATCCGACGAATAATGTGCTCACGATTTGAAAAAATCGGTACCTGCTGAATAGGTTTGACACCAAGAGCCAACAGATCTATCTGCAACTGCCGACAGTAGGGAAGAATGAATTCGGATATCACTCCAGTCAATTATAGGGGAATTTAGCGTGGAACTTTAAAATTATCGATATCTCTAGGAAATATATTTTTGAGAACGATAATTTGGTAGATTTTATACCTGCATTTTCATTTGAATTTCATGACCCGTGAAATGTGCCCATTTCGCCGTTACCTTCAATTTGTGTTCTGCAGTTTGTGATATTTTTCTGGATATAAGCAGGACATAATTGCCTAAGGTGCTATCAGAGCTTTTTACAAAATTTTGTCTTTGCGCAAGAATTATAGCGGGTTGAAATGCTTACTATTTCTGCTCAACTTCTTGATATTTTAAAAGGATCCTAGAGGATAAAATCGAAAAAGTGGATCGTTAGCACCCTGTGGACTTTATTTTTAGCACGCTGCAGGAGTTTCATTTCGAAATAATAAAAAATTCAACGTAAGCTGTGAAGTGCAAATCAGTTTTTGGGCGAAATTCGTCTACTATTTCGTCCCGCCAGTCCAAGCGACGCGACGGTGCGTTCTGACTAAGGAAGAATGTATTCAAATAATTTGATATATTTCCTAAAATAAATTCAAGAACTCAAATTAAAATTCGTTTATTCTTGTCAGTAAACACAATTATGTTTACAAGGGTCATGTGGTACATGGTAACAATTGAATGAGGGTCATAAAAATATCTTATGCCGTCAAAATAAGAGGAAACAGTTAGGTAGTTTTTGCAAAGCAATAAACAGGTAGGCTTATACCTGGATTGAGTACATTTCTTGTCTACTGTAATAGGTAGAGGGAGGAGGGAGGCGATGCTGCCAGAAATGGATGTGTGCGATCAATAAACAAACAACAAGACTGAACTGCGGTGTCCAATGATTTTTGTATTGCATTTTTTATTGCCTTACTAGAAAACTCTGTTGGGTATATGATGGAGTTTACTAAAACTTAACAGCTTGTTGTCTGCCTTCTTCTACACACTTCACCAAATCGAAACGCTGTCAACCTTATCCTCCGATTAAGGTGCGACAAAGTACGGTCCTGTGATTTGGTGACTTGTTCGATCTTCAAAATCTCGTCGTTTCTTTTTTAAGTTTCCCTAAGAATTTTCGCTTAGCAACCTCCAAATCAATGTAGTTAATGTCAGGTTTTTGATTGAATTCGCCATAAAACTATACATTGTCTTTGGAATTGCTATCCAATTGTTAGTTATTTTCATATCAGCTTTTTTTGGGCTGAGTTTCTTTTCAAGATTCTTGCGTTTGACTCTTTGTTCCATCTTAGCGATAAGCGAGGTTGGACTAAGCTTAGAAAGCAAATGTATTTAGACTACATATACAGGCTGCTGAATATTGTGGCTCACTACAGCTGCAGCACATCTTTCATGGTATGGCCTCTTCTTGCAATAATTTATTCGCTTACCCCAATGTATTTTGCGATTATAGAGTTGACCTGCTCCACACTATTGTTGACCTCATCACGAATTAACCTCACTGCATTCGTAATTAAAATGGTCGCATATGACCCTTTATTGTCCATTATCAGCCTTGATGAAAAAGGCACTCAAGAACAGTCACACCAACAACAATTCAACAACACAATATCGACGAACAGTAACAAGGGGAGAAAAATACTAAATGATCACTTGCTGAGTACCAAAATAAGAAACGAATTACATTCTAGATCGCTAAACGAAATCCGACTCTATTATAAAAATTTACCTTGGTATGCACCCGCAGTCATCCTTTGCTCTTTTAAAGTAGCGCCGACGACCGTCAACGGCCATCCTATCCTCGTTTCCTTTTCACCCCCCCGTTACCTCAGCAGATGGTGCTCGTGATTGTAGGAACCCCTAAGCCTAAATATACCTGTATTGTCAGTGTTTTGCTGTTCTGTTATGGTACTACAGGTTTCTCTGCTGCGCTACAGCATAGTGTTTCCTTTGCTCTGACCGCCACATCTGACGGGGTTAAGTATCGGGTACGGGCGACATAGCGGGAGATGACAGCCAGATCACATTGCATCGGTGATCTGGCCCGTTGGTCCAAGGGTTCCCGAGACTGTCCGTTAGAGAATGGTCATCGATCAGTAGATCCCTGAACAGCATCCAGCATGGATAACGTAGTCGGCGCAGCAGAATCCCAGATATGCGAGCAGTACTCCAGGCTAGATCTTAACTGGGACTTGCACAGAGTGGGGAGGTTATGCGGACAAAAGTACTTCTTAGCCCTAAACAAATAGCCTATCACCTCTCTACCAGCTTACTTAGAACAGAAAGCAGATCTGTAGGTTTGTAGTTATAGAGATTGGTCATAGATTTTTTTCTTTTAAGACATCTGGTAGAGTCGCGAAATAACTGTTAAAGTTTATCATCAATGACATTTATTTGTCCTTTGTGAAAAACACTCGCACCTCTAGTTTCACGCCGTGGGCCATAAGCGTTGACTCAACGTCCTAAGTACATCAATAACTATGTATTTAACTATTCTAAGCAGTCGTTTTATCCAGGCATTAAAGCTCAAACATAGCTCAACATAAAAATTGAAATAAGACATCCTGAGATCTTTACGGATATTATCACACCATTTTAGTCAGCATAACCTAAATTTTGTGGAAATGGAACGATAGAATATCCGAACAATCTAAAACCCAAATTCACGCAGATGTGCCAATCCTGTATTAAATTTCAATTGAATGGAATAATTTTACACCGTGTAGAGTCCCAAAGTATCACGTTTTTCGTTTTTCCCTTTTTTGTTTTGACCTACTGTTGTCGAGGGATATTTGATACGGGTATATCTGATATAGTCCATTAGGAAGGACTGTTTAGAGAAGAAGATGGACGTGTGGGTGGACAGTATTTTTTCATGAGTGTAAATAGTATTTATGGCTAGAAATAACTGTGAAGAAAAAAAATCTCAAGTTAAAATTGTAAATCATAAAATTGTTCAAAAGGCACTGACTTTGAGACGTTACCCTAGATCTCAGGTTTTGCGTTGTGGTAGTTTAAATCCTCCAAAACATAATACTGCACCTTGACTAACAAGAATCGGCCTAACATTCATCTGGTTTCGATGGATGGTCAAGTTCTCCCAAAGAGCCGTTCATATCGCCTGGTCGAACTCCGAGAGCTTGATTTGGCACGAACACATCTCGTCAATCGCGGCAGCTGCTAGGAAAAAGCTAGACTGAGAAGTACTTTTCTCCACATAACTCCCTCACTCTGTGAAAGGCCCAGATAAGACCTAGCCTCAAGTACTGCTCACAGGGTTGGTGTGATGCCGCCCCGACTACATTATTCGTGCTCGATGGTGTCCAGAGGAGGGCTGTTAGACTGATTGATGACTCTTCTCTCACAGAAAGTCTTGGAACCCTTTCGCACCGGCAGGCCTTCGGCGATCTAACTCTCTTCTACCGCTACACCAAATTTCGTACATCCAGTACTGGCCGGTAAAACACCTCTTTTGCTCCTAGGGTGTCGAGATAATAGAAGAATCTGCTTGACGATGTTTTCTCAGTACTACTAATCTTAGTCATTTTATATATCGAAGTATTAAAGTGCCTTTAAGCTCCTTATAGCAACCGCGATGCCCCGGTATTTAGGCTCATGCATACGCGGCGGCTTAAATATAAAAAAAATCTGCGTTAGTTTTTCCTAAATACGTTTCCTTTACCGGACTAATGAGGAGTTAAGATGACTTTTCCATTAAGAAAAATATTTTAGCTTGAAGAAGAGAGAAATTGATACGGGTTATACAATTATCTGGTCAGCTATGCGCTGTGGTTGTGCGTTTCAAATAATCCAAATGTTGAGAAAAATAGGAGGAATAAATAATAATAATAATATTTAATATTCCCAATAAACAGTACGTAATAGTTTAAAACAAGAAGCCTTAAGAGAATAAAGGGCTACATCAGCTTGCCCATTAAAGAAGCAGCTGCGAGAGCAAAAAAATAGAAAACTCCATAATAATGCAGATGACTATTCAGACATTGATAATTAATAAGGTTTTGATATTTGAAGAAATATAGCGACAAGGTAAAATGGGGGAGCGAAGCCTTAGCTGCTTTCTTACGGGGTTATATTCTACGTATAGGAAACTGGACAGTAAGCTATGAATCATCAATGTTTAACAGCGGTAAAAAGGAGCCAGATCGTCGACGACCCGTCGGTACAAGGGTCTCGAGATTGTCCGTAGACAAAGAATAATCGATCTGGCTCGGCAATACCCAAACATATGAGCAGTACTCGAGGCTAAGTCTTATCTTGGTCTTGTACAACGTGAAGAACTTATGTGGGAAAAAGTATTCCTGTGAGAAGCCATAATGATGGAAGTTTGCATGAGGCGGCAGCATGGACATCTGTTCGAAAACTTTCATGATATCAAGAGTAACTACATGAGCCTCACCGTAAGACTGGATGAGTTGCCTTGACAGTGACGTGACGTAAGCTACCAGGTACACAATTGATCGCTGGTGTCGAAGATCATCCTGCATGTAGCTAATCAAGCCGTGATGTTCAACATACTCAAGAAGCTCGCTATATTAGTTAATTTAATATGTTTGAAGTAGTGAAAAATCCGAACGCTTTCAAGTACCTTGATAAATGGCACAAAAACGCTAAATGCATATATAACCTCTATGAATAATCAAACAACAAATTGCGTGAATTCTCCTAACAAACCACGCCATTTCGCTCTTGGTTATAGAAATGAATAACCATGATTCATTCCCCTAGTTGAACAGCGCATTGCTTTGGACAAAGCTCAACTTGTCAAAGCGCATTCGAACGAAATCCCGTAAACAACGCCATAATTCAAAGCTCGTTTCTTCCGACTCTTGTTAGAAGGTTGCGCACCTGCTGGGGCTGTGCTATATTTCATGCAGGGGAACGTTTGCCGAATTTAACCGCCCATGGTGATATCGGAAAACGTCATCCCCTACCGGGAGTGTAACAATAAGGTGATCGAAAACTTTGCTACGGTTACAGGCCAAAATTGGCAAAAAATCAAGTGATAAGAAATACCAATAATAATAAATAGACGTGGAGATAAAACACCATGATTTTAGCAATAGGGCGCGGTACAGTATCTCTGTAGGCACCAACCTGACGTGCATTTGAATAAAGGGACCATCATAGTTAATAATTATTGTCTTATGATAGCCGGAGGATACCACTTCCAGTGACAGCTCTCGCCATATTAAATGAAACAAAAGGCATCAAGTAGGTGGACTCAGCAATTCCTATTCTACGCTATCGTCAGTTCATGAAGGATTAAGTGCGGTATAAGCTAGCTCATCTGTGAGCAAAGATACAAACAAACATATTAAAAAATCGGGTGAATTAGTCAAATAGGGCTATACAATTAGTCTACAGTCCCCATCCGTTTGACAGTGTTGCGATTCAGAAATTGTTCCCGTACCCTACCGACAGCGCCGATCATCTGACTGCGCTGCTATGACTAACCTCGACAGCCACTCATCGGTCAGACCCCAGACAGATCATCAGACAAGCCAACAGATAGACTAGAAATAAAAGGACGTGGTGCTTTGTGGTGTACATGTCATATAACATAAAAAAACATAAGATCTCATTTTCGAAATTAGTCGCAGTTACAATACTTCCTCACAAGTGGCGTGGGAATCATACCATTTGGATTTAGGATTCTGAACCGTACAGTAAGTATACCGTTGACATCAGGTACACTATCAGAGGTGTAACCATCGAATGATCAAATACTGCAATAAATTCGTGTCAAGAATTGCTTCCTTGATATTCAGCATTAAAGGCAATTAGGAGTGAAGAGGTGTCACTGCCGAACGCAGTACTACCGACACGTTTTCCAGTATCTCCAAATGACACAGTCCACTTCGATGAAATGCACAAGTGCCGCCGACCACATAACCGCCACGTCACTTAGAGGAGCACTAAGGTCCGAATCGTCAGTCATTCCTACTATTACTGTATGGGAAAAGGGGTATAAGTCGAACAACGCAGGTAATGAGAATAATATCCCAAATACTTTACATCTAAGCAATATATAAGTCGAACAACGCAGGTAATGAGAATAATATCCCAAATACTTTACATCTAAGCAAAGTAGCTTTTTTATTAGACTAGTGTAAATTTTAAGTTTTGCGGCATCCTAAAATCAAATGTTTTTGACCTCTTATCTCTGCTTCAACGTTTGTGAAATATATCCCTTTCCCGACAGTCGCAAATTGTAGGACATCTTTATGGCCTCCTTGATTTTCAGAGTTTTTTGCTGTTCCGTGTGTCAGCGACCTATTTTGAGGTTATGTTACAAATATCTGTTTGCATCAATTTGTTCATGCTTTTGATTTATATCATCTGTTATATCAGTCTAAAGTTTCTTACAATTCAAACAGAAAACAGTCTCACAATAGGAGAGCGCTGATGACATGGAACAGTAGAAATTTAGAAATACCCTACTTTTGAAGGAGAGAAAATACTATGAAAATAAGCTTTGACGTCCTATGCAAAAGTCTTCAATGGCTTGATCTATACCGTACTGATGATTGCTAAAACACATGAAATAATGTTGTATACAGTTGATTCTTGTCACATAGATGAGAAGTAAGCAAATTGTAGTTAGGCTAGGCAATCAGAGCTTACGGTTATCTCGCCAAAGAGGAAGTCGCTACCACTAATTTTTTCTCAACTCAACTAAAATCTAGAGGCCTAAGCGACACCGTGCAAGGCGCTGTCATCTGTAAAGCTCTTGTTCGAATGTATAGTAAATATTATAAAGCTCATTGTAGTGATAAACAAATATCATTCCTCTTTTCTATTTAACCACGCAGCAATACCAGTTGATTGAATAAAAGCTACATTGGATTCAGTAATGCGGAAAATGTGTTTATCCGCAGTTACGAATGTGTTTTATTCGTGTTTATACATCAGCTACAAACATATACAGGCTTCTATAAACAGACGGTTAAGTTTTGAAGGGCTTATGAATACATTAACATAATATTTAATCAACAGCATCTGCAGTTAATGAGGACAGAGCTATAGATTGGTTAATCGCAATGAATTCAGACTGGGTAGAAGGAGCCTGTCAAGGATTTGTTTGTTTCTTAATTCTCGTAGTCTGTAGTAAATATCTAAGTGCACTTAACATACTATAAGTCAATTTCTTGAGAGTTCTTCCATTAAATTCGTCCTGCGATTTTAAAACATGGTACTTCTTATGTAATTTGTAAAAGATCGCACATTCCTAATGAAGGTAGACATTTGCACTGTTGAGTATTATTATTATGTTGATACAACGCTGTCAATTTGGTAGGCATTCCTAAACAAATGACTCAAAGGTATGCACTAAATATACTGATTTATTATAATTAATTAATATTTGCTTGCAACTCATCTGGACTGTCATTATTTGAGTTGTTTACTTTAAGGATTTTTTCCACGGTGTAGCACAGTGCACTAACGGGAACCGATACTCAAATTTTCGCAAAGAAGGCGAATAGTGGAAGACGGATCTGACGTCGTCCGAATGTAAAAATCACGCCGTACGGGTACACGCCTAACATCTGTGAGGTACTAGCGGGTGTCAGGTCTTATGTCAATGTGATTTAAGAAAACAGGCATCTCATTTGAAAATTTGTCTTCGCAGTGCTGAAAATTGAGTTAAATTATAAAATCATAAATGGAGGGACACGTCCACCTGTTTTTGAATGACGAGGAAGAAGGTCATCGAAGATATATGAACCGCACGTGTCATATCAAATGATTGATTTTTTTGATATATATGTACATTGCACAAAAAACGATAGGTATTTCTATTTCAGGTTTAAACAAGGTAGCAAAGTTTATCAAGGAGCTTAAAGCAAACATTCTGTGCAACATGCGCCATCTAACCACTCCCGATTTAGATACGAGAGATATGCCACATGCGCGGAAGCTGAAATTCATTTCCAGTGCTGGGTACATACAGTGCCGGATGCTCCGATGTTCGGTTTTCGTCCGCCGGCGCGCATGACGTCACGCAGAGAGTGACTCTCATTTAGATTGATATGGATAACGTGCATATTTTCACCTAGAGGCTAAACGGCTGGACGGATTTTCACATATGAGGTGTCGTTGGAATCGTATTAGCGGTGCGAGTGACGAGTGACACTAGCTACATTGAAGTTTTATAAAAAACAAAATGGCGGATTTAAATAAAAGATTTTAACCTTGTAATTCCCATCTCACACGGTTAAACGGCTTTCTAGCTCCACAATAGCGCGTGTATCGTAACTTTACTGTAAAAACAAGATTTTTCTACATTACCTATATTTTAGTATGTTCTAGGAGCAGGATTAAGATAATCATGACGTTAGTATTGCACTACATTTATTCATTCTTATTTCACAGAACATCCTAAGTACTAACTACATGCTAGTGTGAAAATGTACGCAACTCGAAAAGTAGAAAAATGGAGTTATCAACTTTTTGCAGTAAGCTGGCGCTTTAACAGTAAATGGAAATGACTTAGTCTAAGCCACAATTTTTCTCCATTTTCTTTTACCATTTTTCTCGTCTTTCAAGCTTTTATTCAGTTCTGTGATCCGGAAGAACATCCTTGACCTGAAAAATAGTTTCTTAGCTTTTTCAGGGCAGTCAATGTTACTGCTCTTCAACAGAAGTTCACCTATAAAATTTTGCTTTTCTGTCACTATTCTGTCCCCATTGAATGTAGTAAACGCCTTATTAAGCTTCTCAATTTGATGCATGAACGCTGTGGAAGGATTTGATAGTCCACTCTCACTAAGATGGTCTATCCAGGAATAAGTTTCATTTCAACCTCTCATCCTGTCATGTATGGCAAACAAAGCCGGCAAAATTTTTCAGCTCGTCATACTCGAGCTCATCTATTTCTTCCACTAAAACTTCCTTGTTATAGTGAGCTGGTACTGCAGGTGCATTCAATTTATTCGTTAATGATGCGGTTAGTGGAACGTCCGGAGTATCCTATTCCTCTACGCTGCAATGCTCTGAGTATGCGCTTTCGTTTCGCCTCAAAATAAAACACCTTTTTCTATACTTAAACTCTAGGGGATAAGTTGCGCCCTTTGCCTTTTTTCGTAAGCACTTTTTCGCTTTTCCCCATCAACAGATGTAGATAGTCCAGATGATGATAGAGACTTGGGTAAATTTTCGATAGGAATGGCATCATCTTTTAGAGCACGATATCTTTTAAGTTATGTTTCAGAATGACCTTATAGGCACTTTCACTAAAGTGCTTCGAGCTTTTTAGATTGACCTTGATTTTTCTCTTTGTACGATGTAGCCATTTTTTGCTAAGGTTTGGGTCTTGAGGAAAACTGTGGAACTCCATCTGTTTGCAAGAATTCCGTTTAGATTGGTTGCCCGAATTACATCCCATAACAGCACAACAATCAATTTACTAACATCACAGGGTATATAAAGTATGTATAACTAATACAACAAGTCACAAACCCACCAAATATCACCAACAAATTTCACTATACAGGTATAGTATTAACGATACGATACACGTGCACTGCAGTAACGTTACGACAATCCTGCCACTGGTAACCACGAGCCGACAACTCTCTGGGTGACGTCACGAAGCTTCGCCCACATGCGCAACATCCTTTCTTCAGTATATGTGTATCGTAGGGTACATACGATATAGATGCGATATGCGCAGAACTTTGAAATCCATTTCCTGCGCGGTGTACATACCAGAGAGCCCCGCCTTCATTGTCTCTATGACCTGAAACTAATCTTCGTGACTAAAGCTCCTCTTGCTCAAAGATGGAAGAAAATGTTCCGTCGAGTGCTGTATACGCGAAAAAAAAGTCTAATTCGGCTATAGTTCGCTTGAAATCGCACAGGTAAGTTAATTTTGTCGTATCGTAATATGTGGCCACGCTATTTAACCAACTTATACTTGTCTATCATAGAAGCACAAATCAAATCAGAAAGTACACTAGGAAAAAGTAGTATGAAGGTATGTGTATTATCCCTTACGAGTGACGAATTTCCGATCTAAGTATTGACGATTTTGACACCTCTGAATTAAACCAGTGAAATAGGCGGATTTGGTTTACAGAATGCATTTAACTGATTTTCAGAAATATTTCTAATCTATTTAAAACTATAAATTTGTATATATAAATATTTAATGTTCCTATTTATAAAAATCACTTTTACAGGTGTTGTACGTTATATGTCGTGGCCGTAACGTAGAATTTACCATTTCATGAAACGATCGAAGATTCCATGAAATGGCCAGCTAAATTTGATTATATAGACAACCATCATTGAGAATATCGTAAAATAAGAGTGTTCAGAAAATATAGGTATAATGAAAATCAAGACTATGTTACGGACCTGTTCATTGTTTTTAAGTACGACAACCATTTTGATTGAAAAATAAAAAAAAATAATATTAAAGCATTCTTAAATTGTGCAACGTGTTACAAATAAAATTTTTGACCATATCACAAATTAATTATTAGCTCGTATGGTCACCCTACTCTGCTTTATTTGACGTATAACCTAAAAATGGAATAAAAATCACGATGAGTTTTATATACGTAGAATAATATGCTACTTCAATAAGCAGACACAATATTTTAGCTGACACATAATTTTGAATCTCAATAATTGAACGAATTTTAAGACTGAAGTACTATTTTGTGAAACATGTTCCAAACTCCACTGCTTTTTGACGTTTTGATCGGTAGTTGCATGACCCACAAAGTACTAGAGGACTCGGGTACCCTTTTTGCCGTCTTTTAATCTTACTTTCTTCCTCATTCGCCAAGGAGTCATTAGAATTTTCACTTCGAAAACACCTTTGTTATTGACGACTGCCAGCACCTCTATCGGTAATTAATGTAAATACTAGCGCAGTTGCTGGCACGCTAACGCTATGCAAAATATTGCACGTTGATGTCTTTATTTAAAACCTCACGTAGCGCAGTTGCTGGTATGCTAATGCAATGCTAGCGATAACTTTATCCCTATCTCTAATCATTTTTTATCCTTTGGCATCTTTGATCTGGTATCTGGTATCAGGTATCTGGTATCTGGTGTCTGGTATCTGGTATCTGGTATCCGGTGTCTGGTATCTGGTATCTGGTGTCTGGTATCTGGTATTTGGTATTTGTTATCTCTTTATCTGGTATCTGGTATCAGGTATCTGGTATCAGGTATCTGGTATCTGGTATTTGGTATCTGGTATCTGGTATCTGGTATCCGATGTCTGGTATCTGGTATCTGATCTCTGGTATCTGGTATCTGGTGTCTGGTGTCTGGTATCTGGTGTCTGGTATCTGGTATCTGGTGTCTGGTGTGTGGTATCTGGTATCTGGAATCTGGTATTTGGTATCTGTTATCTCTTTATCTGGTATCTGGTGTCTGGTATCTGATATCTGGTGTCTGGTATCTGGTATCTGGTGTGTGGTATCTGGTATCTGGTGTCTGGTGTCTGGGATCTGGTGTCTGGTGTCTGGTGTCTGTTGTCTGGTGTCTGGTATCTGGTGTCTGATGTCTGGTGTTTGGTATCTGGTATCTGGTGTCTGGTATCAGGTATCTGGTATCTGGTATCTGGTGTCTAGTATCTGGTGTCTGGTATCTGGTGTCTCGTATATAGTGTCTGGTGTCTGGTATCTGGTGTCTGGTATCAGGTATCTGGTATCTGGTATCTGGTACTTGGTATTTGGTATCTGATATCTGGTGTCTGGTACCCGGTGTCTGGTTTCTGGTATCTGGTATCTGGTGTCTGGTATCTGGTGTCTGGTATCTGGTGCCTGGTATCTCGTATGTGGTGTCTGGTATCTGGTATCTGGTATCTGGTATTTGGTATCTGTTATCTCTTTATTTGGTATCTGGTATCTCGTTTCTGGTATCTGCTATCTGGTGTCTGGTATCTGGTGTCTGGTGTCTGGTATCTGGTATCTGGTGCCTGGTATCTGGTGCCTGGTGTCTGGTGTCTGGTATCTAGTATCTGGTGTCTGGTGTCTGGTATCTGGTATCTGGTATGTGGATCTGGTATCTGGTATCTGGTGTCTAGTATCTGGTATCTGATATCTGATATCTGGTGTCTGGTGTCTGGTATCTGGTGTCTGGTATCTGGTGTCTGGTATCTGGTGTCTGGTATCTGGTATCTGGTGTCTGGTATCTGGTATCTGGTATCTCGTATGTGGTGTCTGGTATCTGGTGTGTGGTATCTGGTATTTGGTATTTGGTATTTGGTATCTGTTATCTTTTTATCTGGTATCTGGTGTCTGGTATCTGGTATCTCGTTTCTGGTATCTGCTATCTGGTGTCTGGTATCTGGTGTCTGGTGTCTGGTATCTGGTATCTGGTGCCTGGTGTCTGGTGTCTGGTATCTAGTATCTGGTGTCTGGTATCTGGTATCTGGTATGTGGATCTGGTATCTGGTATCTGGTGTCTAGTATCTGGTATCTGATATCTGATATCTGGTGTCTGGTGTCTGGTATCTGGTATCTGGTGTCTGGTGTCTGGTGTCTGGTATCTGGTATCTGGTATGTGGATCTGGTATCTGGTATCTGGTGTCTAGTATCTGGTATCTGATATCTGATATCTGGTGTCTGGTATCTGGTGTCTGGTATCTGGTGTCTGGTATCTGGTGTCTGGTATCTGGTATCTGGTATCTCGTATGTGGTGTCTGGTATCTGGTGTGTGGTATCTGGTATCTGGTATTTGGTATTTGGTATCTGTTATCTTTTTATCTGGTATCTGCTATCTGGTATCTGGTGTCTGGTATCTGGTGTCTGGTATCTAGTATCTGGTATCTGGTATCTGGTGTCTAGTATCTGGTATCTGATATCTGATATCTGGTATCTGGTATCTGGTGTCTGGTATCTGGTATCTGGTATCTCGTATGTGGTGTCTGGTATCTGGTGTGTGGTATCTGGTATCTGGTATTTGGTATTTGGTATCTGTTATCTTTTTATCTGGTATCTGCTATCTGGTATCTGGTGTCTGGTATCTGGTGTCTGGTATCTAGTATCTGGTATCTGGTATCTGGTGTCTGGTGTCTGGTATCTGGTTTCTGGTATCTGGTATCCGGTGTCTAGTATCTGGTATCTAGTATCTGGTATGTGGATCTGGTATCTGGTTTCTGGTATCTGGTGTCTGGTGTCTGGTATCTGGTGTCTGGTATCCGGTGTCTGGTGTCTGGTAACTGGTGTCTGGTATCTGGTATCTGGTTTCTGGTATCTGGTATCTGGTATCTGGTACCTGTCATCTTTTATAAGTTTTCATTTTTCGTTTTCCGTTTCCGTTTTCCGTTGTCCGTTTTCCGTTGTCCGTTTTTCGTTCTTCGTTTTTCGTTTTTGGTTTTTCGTTTTTCATTTTTCATTTTTCGTTTTTCATTTTTCATTCTTCATATTTCATTTTTTATATTTCATTTTTCATTTTTCATTTTGCATTTTTCATTATTCATTCATTTTTCATTTTTTAATGTCGCATGTGTCACCATTAATAGCACACAATGGCATTATAAAATCTTCGATATAGCATTAATGCCCTCTATAAAATTGTATGACAAACTCAGATTTATGTGAGGAGCCGGCAACGTCGCATGTGTCACCATAAATAACACACAATGGCATTATAAAATCTTCGATATAGCATTAATGCCCTCTATAAAATTTTATGACAAACTCAGATTTATGTGAGGAGCCGGCAACGTCGCATGTGTCACCATCAATAGCACACAATGGCCTTATAAAATCTTCGATATAGCATTAATGCCCTCTATAAAATTGTATGACAAACTCAGATTTATGTGAGGAGCCGGCAACGTCGCATGTGTCACCATAAATAACACACAATGGCATTATAAAATGTTCGATATAGCATTAATGCCCTCTATAAAATTGTATGACAAACTCCGATTTATGTGAGGATCCGGCAACGTCGCATGTCTAGCTACCGCACTTACAAAAAATGGCGCTTGACACTTGACATATGTGAACCGTGTTCGCCTAAGGATAGCACGTTCTTTCTTCAGTGTAAATGTTTTATGATTTGACAGGAATGAAAATTATGTTTACCTTTTTTAAATCTGCTGACGATTAATAAGGGTACCTCTCAAACTTCTTCAAGGATGAAATACATTATCACGATAGATATACACTGAGGCACTTCGTCTGAACCGAAAAACTGTACAAACATAACAAATATTATATTATGCTATAAGCACAAAGTCTTGCTCAAATGTTGTGGATTTCTGGTCTCTTCAGGAATTGATCTTTGGCACTAATTAGGTCTTACAATCATATTTGTCGTATTTAAGCTGATGATGACTTCTACAAATTGCTAACCGTCACACCCGATTCCACTACATAGTTGGGGGTAAAAGACAGGAATGAAAATTGTTTACCTCATTTAAATTTGCTGACGATTAATAAGGCTACCTTTTAAACCGCTCTCAAACGTCTTGAAAGATGAACTAAATTATCTATAGATACACTGCGGTACGTCGTCTGAACCGAAAAACACTCTGCACCACTAGACACTTGCAAGACACACTGCTATAAGCACAAAGTTTTGCTATATTGTGGACTTGTTGCCTTTTTAGGATGGATCCATATAAACGTTCATCTAAAATTATGCCACTCATTAGGGTTTACAATCATATTTATCGTATTGAAAGTGATGATGACTTTTGTAAACAAATCGCTAAACGTCAAAGCCTAAATGCTTAGCTGCCGGTAAAATTACATCGTTGCCAAGGCATACTTGATTATCATTATAATAATGGCTATAGTCCGGTCCGTTTAGACTATGAAATATAGAAATTTTGAATCTTTTCGAAAATGTTGATTTTCACGCGTAAAAAAGGACAATTCTATTTGGCGTGATCCAATATTCGATGAAGCGACCAACATAAAGCCGAAAATGGCACGTTTCGGACGTTCCGCTCGCACTCGCTCGCTTTCGTAATACGATTATACCTACATTACCCCGCCTAACAGGAATCTGGGGATCTGGAGGGGAAATTCAAAATTGAAACTTCAAACTAAAAATATCTGCATATCTTTGAATTTTCTAATCTGCCGAGTTTAAAAAATGCGATCGGGTAACGTGCCGTATGTCGGTTTGATCAGGAGACTTTGGTCTTTCGTTTTGCGAAAAAAAATCGTAGCTACGTCGCTCCGTAACGCAGGTCCGTATCGACGAAGACAAAGTACGCCGAAAAACGGCTGTCATCGGTACTTTTGAGGCGCTCAAAGTTTACTTTTTCGAAATTTGACGGTAATTCTAACGGTCAGAATCGTTTCCTCAGCTCATTATCGTTATATTTCGATAGCTGTATAATTTTTACTCGCCCACGTACGGTAGTAATAGGCGAGGACAGAGCCGGATGACAAAGTGACTTTTTCGCGCGTCGAAAAGTAGCGTGTTGTCGGGCAATTTTTAAAAAATCGAAACTTCCGAACGACAAGGGATAAAGGAAAAAAAAAGACGCTATCTTTGAGTCCGATGTCCGGGCTTTCTCACGCAAAAATCGTCATGTTCGTAGCTCCTTTATCTTCGGAGGAGATAGAAAAAGCGCGTCGAACGGCACGAAAATCTACCGATTTTTCAACTTTAACGGCCATTTTCGATCGCGTTCGTTCCTCCTACCGCGACAACTCTCGCTCCACCGTAAAGCGCCGAGTTTCTAGTTTCCGAAACGGTATCGTTTTCCTTCCGAACGTTCCGCGAACCCGGAAAAAACCGGAAAAATCGGAAAGTAGCGCGTAGTCGAGGAAATCAAAAAAATCGAAATTTTCGAACGAAAAGGCATAAAGAAAAAAAAAGAAAGCCGCTATCTTTGAGCCCGAAGCCGGGGCTTTCTCGCGCAAAAATCGCCAGGTTCGCAGCTCCTTTATCTTCGGCGGAAACCTATGTTGAACGTCGGACAGAACGAAAATCTACCGGTTTTTTCGACTTTACCGGCCGTTTTCGATCCGATCCGTTCCTCTCACCGCGACGGCTCCCGCTTCCCGGTAAAGCGCCGAGTTTCTACTTTCCGAAACGGTATCGCTTTCCTTCCGAACGTTTCGCGAACCCGGAAAAAAAACGGAAAAACCGCGTCGACGTCATACGACAATTTCCGAACCACTACCAATTATACCTATTACTACCAAATCTAAACAAAAGATCACCGCTTAATATTATCGACTAGCGCAGTTGCTGGCACGCTAACGCTATGCAAAATATTGCACGTTGATGTCTTTATTTAAAACCTCACGTAGCGCAGTTGCTGGTATGCTAATGCAATGCTAGCGATAACTTTATCCCTATCTCTAATCATTTTTTATCCTTTGGCATCTTTGATCTGGTATCTGGTATCAGGTATCTGGTATCTGGTATTTGGTATCTGGTGTCTGGTATCTGGTATCTGGTGTCTGGTATTTGGTATCTGTTATCTCTTTATCTGGTATCTGGTATCAGGTATCTGGTATCTGGTATCTGGTATCCGGTGTCTGGTATCTGGTATCTGATGTCTGGTATCTGGTGTCTGGTATCTGGTGTCTGGTATCTGGTATCTGGTATCTGGTGTCTGGTGTCTGGTATCTGGTGTCTGGTATCTGGTATCTGGTGTCTGGTATCTGGTATCTGGTATCAGGTATCTGGTATCAGGTATCTGGTATCTGGTATCTGGTATTTGGTATCTGGTATCTGGTGTCTGGTATCTGGTATCCGGTGTCTGGTATCTGATGTCTGGTATCTGGTGTCTGGTATCTGGTGTCTGGTATCTGGTGTCTGGTGTCTGGTATCTGGTATCTGGAATCTGGTATTTGGTATCTGTTATCTCTTTATCTGGTATCTGGTGTCGGGTATCTGATATCTGGTGTCTGGTATCTGGTATCTGGTGTGTGGTATCTGGTATCTGGTGTCTGGTGTCTGGGATCTGGTGTCTGTTGTCTGGTGTCTGGTATCTGGTGTCTGGTGTTTGGTATCTGGTGTCTGGTATCAGGTATCTGGTATCTGGTATCTGGTATCTGGTGTCTGGTATCTGGTATCTGGTGTCTGGTGTCTGGTGTCTGGTATCTAGTGTCTGGTGTCTGGTATCAGGTATCTGGTATCTGGTACTTGGTATTTGGTATCTGATATCTGGTGTCTGGTATCCGGTGTCTGGTTTCTGGTATCTGGTATCTGGTATCTGGTATCTGGTATCTGGTATCTGGTATCTGGTGTCTGGTGTCTGGTATCTGGTATCTGGTATCTGGTATCTGGTATCTGGTGTCTGGTATCTGGTATCTGGTATCTCGTATGTGGTGTCTGGTATCTGGTGTCTGGTGTCTGGTATCTGGTATTTGGTATTTGGTATATGTTATCTCTTTATCTGGTATCTGGTATCTCGTTTCTGGTATCTGCTATCTGGTGTCTGGTATCTGGTGTCTGGTGTCTGGTATCTGATACCTGGTGTCTGGTATCTGGTGTCTGGTATCTAGTATCTGGTGTCTGGTGTCTGGTATCTGGTATGTGGATCTGGTATCTGGTATCTGGTATCTGGTATCTGGTATCTGATATCTGGTGTCTGGTGTCTGGTATCTGGTGTCTGGTATCTGGTGTCTGGTATCTGGTGTCTGGTATCTGGTATCTGGTATCTCGTATGTGGTGTCTGGTATCTGGTGTCTGGTGTGTGGTATCTGGTATCTGGTATTTGGTATCTGTTATCTTTTTATCTGGTATCTGGTGTCTGGTATCTGGTATCTCGTTTCTGGTATCTGCTATCTGGTATCTGGTGTCTGGTATCTAGTATCTGGTATCTGGTGTCTGGTGTCTGGTATCTGGTATCTGGTATGTGGATCTGGTATCTGGTTTCTGGTATCTGGTATCCGGTGTCTAGTATCTGGTATCTAGTATCTGGTATCTAGTATCTGGTATGTGGATCTGGTATCTGGTATGTGGATCTGGTATCTGGTTTCTGGTATCTGGTATCTGGTGTCTGGTGTCTGGTGTCTGGTATCTGGTGTCTGGTATCTGGTATCCGGTGTCTGGTATCTGGTGTCTGGTATCTGGTATCTGGTTTCTGGTATCTGGTATCTGGTACCTGTCATCTTTTATAAGTTTTCATTTTTCGTTTTCAGTTTTCCGTTTCCGTTTTCCGTTGTCCGTTTTTCGTTTTTGGTTTTTCGTTTTTCATTTTTCATTTTTCGTTTTTCATTTTTCATTCTTCATATTTCATTTTTCATTTTTCATTTTTCATTTTTCATTTTTCATTATTCATTCATTTTTCATTTTTCAATGTCGCATGTGTCACCATTAATAGCACACAATGGCATTATAAAATCTTCGATATAGCATTAATGCCCTCTATAAAATTGTATGACAAACTCAGATTTATGTGAGGAGCCGGCAACGTCGCATGTGTCACCACAAATAAAACACAATGGCATTATAAAATCTTCGATATAGCATTAATGCCCTCTATAAAATTTTATGACAAACTCAGATTTATGTGAGGAGCCGGCAACGTCGCATGTGTCACCATCAATAGCACACAATGGCCTTATAAAATCTTCGATATAGCATTAATGCCCTCTATAAAATTGTATGACAAACTCAGATTTATGTGAGGAGCCGGCAACGTCGCATGTGTCACCATAAATAACACACAATGGCATTATAAAATCTTCGATATAGCATTAATGCCCTCTATAAAATTTTATGACAAACTCAGATTTATGTGAGGAGCCGGCAACGTCGCATGTGTCACCATAAATAACACACAATGGCATTATAAAATCTTCGATATAGCATTAATGCCCTCTATAAAATTTTATGACAAACTCAGATTTATGTGAGGAGCCGGCAACGTCGCATGTGTCACCATCAATAGCACACAATGGCCTTATAAAATCTTCGATATAGCATTACTGCCCTCTATAAAATTGTATGACAAACTCAGATTTATGTGAGGAGCCGGCAACGTCGCATGTGTCACCATAAATAACACACAATGGCATTATAAAATCTTCGATATAGCATTAATGCCCTCTATAAAATTGTATGACAAACTCCGATTTATGTGAGGATCCGGCAACGTCGCATGTCTAGCTACCGCACTTACAAAAAATGGCGCTTGACACTTGACATATGTGAACCGTGTTCGCCTAAGGATAGCACGTTCTTTCTTCAGTGTAAATGCTTTATGATTTGACAGGAATGAAAATTATTTTACCTTATTTAAATCTGCTGACGATTAATAAGGGTACCTCTCAAACTTCTTCAAGGATGAAATACATTATCACGATAGATATACACTGAGGCACTTCGTCTGAACCGAAAAATTGTAAACACTCGGCACCGGGTATCACTAGACTGTTGTTATTTGTTATTATATTATGCTATAAGCACAAAGTCTTGCTCAAATGTTGTGGATTTCTGGTCTCTTCAGGAATTGATCTTTGGCACTAATTAGGTCTTACAATCATATTTGTCGTATTTAAGCTGATGATGACTTCTACAAATTGCTAACCGTCACACCCGATTCCACTACATAGTTGGGGGTAAAAGACAGGAATGAAAATTGTTTACCTCATTTAAATTTGCTGACGATTAATAAGGCTACCTTTTAAACCGCTCTCAAACGTCTTGAAAGATGAACTAAATTATCTATAGATACACTGCGGTACGTCGTCTGAACCGAAAAACACTCTGCACCACTAGACACTTGCAAGACACACTGCTATAAGCACAAAGTTTTGCTATATTGTGGACTTGTTGCCTTTTTAGGATGGATCCATATAAACGTTCATCTAAAATTATGCCACTCATTAGGGTTTACAATCATATTTATCGTATTGAAAGTGATGATGACTTTTGTAAACAAATCGCTAAACGTCAAACCCTAAATGCTTAGCTGCCGGTAAAATTACATCGTTGCCAAGGCATACTTGATTATCATTATAATAATGGCTATAGTCCGGTCCGTTTAGACTATGAAATATAGAAATTTTGAATCTTTTCGAAAATGTTGATTTTCACGCGTAAAAAAGGACAATTCTATTTGGCGTGATCCAATATTCGATGAAGCGACCAACATAAAGCCGAAAATGGCACGTTTCGGACGTTCCGCTCGCACTCGCTCGCTTTCGTAATACGATTATACCTACATTACCCCGCCTAACAGGAATCGCGAATCTGGAGGGGAAATTCAAAATTGAAACTTCAAACTAAAAATATCTGCATATCTTTGAATTTTCTAATCTGCCGAGTTTAAAAAATGCGATCGGGTAACGTGTCATATGTCGGTTTAATCAGGAGACTTTGGTCTTTCGTTTTGCGAAAAAAAATCGTAGCTACGTCGCTCCGTAACGCAGGTCCGTATCGACGAAGACAAAGTACGCCGAAAAACGGCTGTCATCGGTACTTTTGAGGCGCTCAAAGTTTACTTTTTCGAAATTTGACGGTAATTCTAACGGTCAGAATCGTTTCCTCAGCTCATTATCGTTATATTTCGATAGCTGTATAATTTTTACTCGCCCACGTACGGTAGTAATAGGCGAGGACAGAGCCGGATGACAAAGTGACTTTTTCGCGCGTCGAAAAGTAGCGTGTTGTCGGGCAATTTTTAAAAAATCGAAACTTTCGACCAACAAGGGATAAAGGAAAAAAAAAGACGCTATCTTTGAGTCCGATGTCCGGGCTTTCTCACGCAAAAATCGTCAGGTTCGTAGCTCCTTTATCTTCGGAGGAGATAGAAAAAGCGCGTCGAACGGCACGAAAATCTACCGATTTTTCAACTTTACCAGCCATTTTCGATCGCGTTCGTTCCTCCTACCGCGACAACTCTCGCTCCACCGTAAAGCGCCGAGTTTCTAGTTTCCGAAACGGTATCGTTTTCCTTCCGAACGTTCCGCGAACCCGGAAAAAAACCGGAAAAATCGGAAAGTAGCGCGTAGTCGAGGAAATCAAAAAAATCGAAATTTTCGAACGAAACGGCATAAAGAAAAAAAAAGAAAGCCGCTATCTTTGAGCCCGAAGCCGGGGCTTTCTCGCGCAAAAATCGCCAGGTTCGCAGCTCCTTTATCTTCGGCGGAAACCTATGTTGAACGTCGGACAGAACGAAAATCTACCGGTTTTTTCGACTTTACCGGCCGTTTTCGATCCGATCCGTTCCTCTCACCGCGACGGCTCTCGCTTCCCGGTAAAGCGCCGAGTTTCTACTTTCCGAAACGGTATCGCTTTCCTTCCGAACGTTTCGCGAACCGGGAAAAAAAACGGAAAAACCGCGTCGACGTCATACGACAATTTCCGAACCACTACCAATTATACCAATTACTACCAAATCGAACAAAAGATCACCGCTTAATATTATCGATAGCGCAGTTTCTGGCATGCTAACGCTATGCCAAATATTGTACGTTGATGTCTTTATTTAAAACCTCACGTAGCGCAGTTGCTGGTATGCTAATGCAATGCTAGCGATATATACTTTATCCCTATCTCTAATCATTTTCTATCCTTTGACATGTTTGATCTGGTATCTGGAATCATATATCTGGTATCTGGTATCTGATGTCTGGTATCTGGTATCTGGAATCTGGTATCTGGTGTCTGGTATCTGGTATCTGGTATCTGGTATTTGGTATCTGTTATCTCTTTATCTGGTATCTGGTTTCTGATGTCTGGTATCTGGTGTCTGGTATCTGGTGTCTGGTATCTGGTGTCTGGTATCTCGTATCTGGTATCTGGTATCAGGTATCTGATGTTTGGTATCTGGTATCTGGTGTCTGGTATCTGATGTCTGGTATCTGGTGTCTGGTATCTGGTGTCTGGTATCTGGTGTCTGGTATCTGGTGTCTGGTATCTGGTGTCTGGTATCTGGTATTTGGTATCTGTTATCTCTTTATCTGGTATCTGGTTTCTGCTGTCTGGTATCTGGTGTCTGGTATCTGGTGGCTGGTATCTGGTATCTGGTATCTCGTATCTGGTGTTTGGTATCTGGTACCTGGTATCTGGTATCTGGTGTCTGGTGTCTGGTATCTGGTATCTGGTATCTCGTATCTGGTATCTGGTTTCTGGTGTCTGGTATCTGGTGTCTGGCGTCTGGTATCTGGTATCTGGTGTCTGGTATCTGGTGTCTGGTATCTGGTGTCTGGTATCTGGTGTCTGGTGTCTGGTATCTGGTATCTGGTATCTGGTATCTCGTATCTGGTATCTGGTTTCTGGTGTCTGGTATCTGGTGTCTGGTGGCTGGTATCTGGTATCTGGTATCTCGTATCTGGTGTTTGGTATCTGGTACCTGGTATCTGGTATCTGGTGTCTGGTGTCTGGTATCTCGTATCTGGTATCTGGCTTCTGGTGTCTGGTATCTGGTATCTGGTGTCTGGTGTCTGGTATCTGGTATCTGGTGTCTGGTATCTGGTGTCTGGTGTCTGGTATCTGGTATCTGGTATCTCGTATCTGGTATCTGGTTTCTGGTGTCTGGTATCTGGTTTCTGGTGTCTGGTATCTGGGGTCTGGTATCTGGTGTCTGGTATCTGGTGGCTGGTATCTGGTATCTGGTATCTCGTATCTGGTGTTTGGTATCTGGTATCTGGTGTCTGGTGTCTGGTATCTGGTATCTGGTATCTCGTATCTGGTATCTGGTTTCTGGTGTCTGGTATCTGGTGTCTGGTGTCTGGTATCTGGTATCTGGTGTCTGGTATCTGGTATCTGGTATCTCGTATCTGGTATCTGGTTTCTGGTGTCTGGTATCTGGTGTCTGGTATCTGGTATCTGGTATCTGGTGTCTGGTATCTGGTATCTGGTGTCTGGTATCTGGTATCTGGTATCTGGTGTCTGGTATCTGGTATCTGGTATCTGGTGTCTGGTACCTGGTGTCTGGTATCTGGTATCTGGTATCTCGTATCTGGTATCTGGTTTCTGGTATCTGATGTCTGGTATCTGATGTCTGGTATCTGGTGTCTGGTGTCTGGTATCTGGTATCTGGTATCTGGTGTCTGGTATCTGGTATCTGGTGTCTGGTATCTGGTATCTGGTGTCTGGTATCTGGTGTCTAGTATCTGGTTTCTAGTATCTGCTATCTGGTATCTGTTATCTTTTATAAGTTATCAGTTTTCATTTTTCATTTTTCTATTTTAATTTTAATTTTTTATTTTTCATTTTTCTATTTTAATTTTTAATTTTTAATTTTTAATTTTTCGAATTTTCGATTTTTCGATTTTTCGATTTTACGATTTTTCGATTTTTCGATTTTTCGATTTTTCGATTTTTCGATTTTTCGATTTTTCGATTTTTCGATTTTTCGATTTTTCGATTTTTCGATTTTTCGATTTTTCGATTTTTCGATTTTTCGATTTTTCGATTTTCGATTTTTCGATTTTTCGATTTTTCGATTTTATAGATTTTTCGATTTTCGATTTTCGATTTTCGATTTTTCGATTTTTCGATTTTTCGATTTTTCGATTTTTCGATTTTTCGATTTTCGATTTTCGATTTTTCGATTTGATTTTTTGATTCTTGATTCTTGATTCTTGATTCTTGATTCTTGATTCCTGATTTTTGATTTTGATTTTTGATTTTTGATTTTTGATTTTTGATTTTTGATTTTTGATTTTTGATTCTTGATTTTGATTTTTGATTTTCGATTTTCGATTTTCGATTTTCGATTTTCGATTTTCGATTTTCGATTTTCGATTTTCGATTTTCGATTTTCGATTTTCGATTTTCGATTTTCGAGTTTCGATTTTCGATTTTCGATTTTCGATTTTCGATTTTTGATTTTTGATTTTTGATTTTTGATTTTCAATTTTTCATTTTTCATTTTTCATTTTCATTTTTCATTTTTCATTTTTCATTCTTCAGATTTCAGTTTTCATTTTTTAGTTTTCAGTTATCAGTTATTTGTTATCTGTTACCTGTTTTCTTTTATCTGTTACTTTTTATCTGTTATCTGTCATCTTTTATCTTTTATCTGTTATAAGTTATCTGTTACCACCTGTTACCTGTTACCACCTTTTACCTGTTATCTGTTGTCTGTTATCTTTCATATAGCATTGAAAATATCCTGTATACAATTGTATAACAGACTCAGATTTATGTGAGATGCCGGCAACGTCGCATGTGTTGTTGTTAATACCATACATGGCGTTATAAAATCTTCCATGTAGCAAATTGTATAGCAGACTTAGATTTATATGAGGATCGTCGCATAAATCTAGCTATAACACGACTTGCAAAAAATGGCGCTTGACACTGACATATGTCAACCGTGTTCGTCTATGGATAGCAGTGGACTATGCTTTCTTCAGTGTATATGCTTTCTGTTTTGTAATGTCAATGTCATTGTCATAGGTAATTTTTTTAACCTGAAAAATGAAATGTATTTTGTTTAAAATTAAAATTCAATAACTCCTATTGTGAGATCTACAACATAATGAAAAGAAAAATTAAGATTCTGAAAGTTAATTCCTAAATATCATATTAAGGAAATCCGTAAAACTATCAAAAAAGTAAACATAAACACCTTGAGAAAACTTCTTCCGTATCAAGTGGTGAAAGTGGAGTTTAAAAACAATTTTTGTTGAAAATAAGGCCGTTAGTTTACAAGCAGGTATGTAACTGAGCGATCCGCTAATGTGTGGTTATCTTGCTTATCAAAAATGCTGTATTTAGATATCATTGCTATTCAAATTGAACTTTTGTCTTATTGCAGGAGAACAGTTGAACCAGGTCCTGGTGCATACTTATGTAGTTGTCATTTTGTGGATAGGAAAAAACAAAATTGACCTACATTGTTTAGGGGAGAAGCAATTGAACTTTCCATCATCAGAAAGAAGAACCCGTAAAAAGACCATTGATAACCTTTTAATATGTCAACAATGTGAAAATTGAACTCTATAATATGTTACTTCAAATTGGACCCTTTTAAGGGATGTATGTAATAATTATGTGATCTGCAGAAATAAAAATAGTTTCCCAGTAAGGAGCATACTGTTGATTATAATTTGGTCATTAGCTTTAATGTAGAGTTCAGTACTGCAGCTATAACAGGGTAGTCCCTTGATTTTTTCAAAGCTATTCAACAAACATGTACTTCTATGAGGTCAACATGTATGGTGTTGAATTTTGAATTGAAAAAAATTGAGAAAGCTATCTTGTTTGTGTGTTTCGTATTTAGATCATTTACAACTCAAACCTAGTCCCTATGCGAAAAGAGAAACGAAAAAAGCTGATGAAGCTATGCTAGCAAATTAGGTACTGAAAATTACAATTTAGGTCTTGCGTATGCTCCTAAACTTCATCAGCATTAGTCGACCAGGCATTCATGTCTTTTTGAACAGTTCAAGCACTCCTGTGGTCATTCTTTTTTGACAAGTAATAGTTGTTTGTTGTTTTGACTAAAAATAGGCTTTGGTAGTCACAAAGCAATTGAACAACACTGTGAGTTTCTTCATTTCATGTAATGTATCCATCGTTTCTACAAAAATCTGTATGATGACTCTCAAATATAGTTACAAACTGTTGTTTAAGAATTTAATAAGACCTTCTAATTCTGTATGTGTGTTTCGTATTTAGATCATTTACAACTCAAACCTAGTCCCTATGCGAACAGAGAAACTGAAAAAAAGCTGATGAAGCTATGCTAGCAAATTATGGTACTGAAAATTACAATTTAGGTCTTTGCGTATGCTTCTAAACTTATCAGCATTAGTCGACCAAGCATTCATGTCTTTTTGAACAGTTCAAGCACACCTGTGGTCATTCTTTTTTGACAAGTAATAGTGTCTGTTGTTTTGACTAAAAATAAGCTTTGGTAGTCACAAAGCAATTGAACAACACATGTGAGTTTCTTCATTTCATGTAATGTACCCATCGTTTCTACAAAAATCTGTATGATGGACTCTCAAATATAGTTACAAACTGTGTTTAAGAATTTAATAAGACCTTCTAATTCTGTATGTGTGTTTTCGTATTTAGATCATTTACAACTCAAACCTAGTCCCTATGCGAACAGAGAAACGAAAAAAGCTGATGAAGCTATGCTAGCAAATTAGGTACTGAAAATTACAATTTAGGTCTTTGCGTATGCTTCTAAACTTCATCAGCATTAGTCGACCAGGCATTCATGTCTTTTTTGAACAGTTCAAGCACTCCTGTGGTCATTCTTTTTTGACAAGTAATAGTGTTTGTTGTTTTGACTAAAAATAAGCTTTAGTAGTCACAAAGCAATTAAATAACACTGTGAGTTTCTTCATTTCATGTAATGTATCCATCGTTTCTACAAAAATCTGTGATGATTCTCAAATATAGTTAAAAACTGTTGTTTAAGAATTTAAGAAGATCTTCTAATTCTGAATATGTGTGTTTCGTATTTAGATCATTTACAACTCAAAACCTAGTCCTTATGCGAACAGAGA